>JAMKCF010000001.1:20969347-22229892 GCA_023634235.1 Pisaster brevispinus | reverse complement strand
CAGTACATGTAAATACATCATTTGGAACATTTCTAGTTTGGTGTAGGTTATGAGATTTGGTGAAATGATTGTTTTAGGGCAGCTGAGATGCAGTAAGTTACTTTAATTTTTTTACAGTCACTACTGTAAATTAATTCCTGTAAAAATACAGCAAAATTTGGCAGCTGAGTTGCAAGTAAGTTACTGTAATTTTGTGTACAGTTATTTAGTTACAGTAATGATTTAATAAAACACAATAACTTGGAGTAACTCAGCTGTCATTGAATTATTGTTTTTTTTATTTTTTCAGGAAATATTTAACAGTGTAGTGCTGGGAAAGTGGTAAGTTTGAACAAAATAATGGGAAAGCGAATTTACTGTTTGAATAGTCTTTTGGGTTTGTGCTTGGTTGTAGTGGTTGTTGTTGATGTGGCAGTGGTAGCATTGCTAGAGGGAGCTGCTTTGTCCGTGGAGGGTCCTGGGTTGTCCTCTGTGAGGCGAAGTATTTGGGAAGACTGTAGTGTGAAAGAGTAGGTGTCTTGTTGCTCCAGAGCAGTACGAATACCCTCTGGAGTGGTAGTCTTCCATAGAGTTTGAGCAAGTACTTTGGGCATCTCAAGCGTCTGGACGATCTTTTGTATTTGGCAGATGAGTAGTACTTTGTCGTCTGTACTGTCATCTACTGTGATGATTTCCACAATTTCGTTTCTAACTTCGTCTGGAATGACCTGTAGGTTAAACAAGACATAAGTAATTTGTAGGGGTTTTTGATTTATGGTTTGTGTGTTGGAACTGTAAAGTGATGTGTATTATTATGAGTGCATGACGTGAATTTTCAATTGAGAACGCAAGATTAAGTTGCTTGACTTTAGGTTCAAGTCAGGTATTTTACCATTGATCTGTTTGTTGTTGTTGATGAGTTTCAAATTGTCACCGTTAGTATTTGGCATATAACATTGATAAAGCAGTTTTCTTGACATAATTTTCTGCGTTTTCGCGTGAGCTATTGTTTATGTTGAATGTGATGAGGCGGGTAATGAAATCGTTGGTAGTATTTAGATCTTTGCAACCCTTGGCATACGCTAAACGTACAAGTTATGCAATCTTTATTATATGCTAATTTTCTAGGGTAGGTAATTGCTGCAGTGCACCACGAGGTTTATTGGTATGTTTGTGTTGTTTTGGATTTGTGATTGTTACGGTCGGTGGCATTGCTGGTAAATAGTATTCAGGCATGTTTAGGGGCGTGGAAATATATTCCACTGTAGGGAGGCAGTGATTGGGAATAATAAGTTAAATGATGTAGCTGTGTTGTTAGGCATCAGATTAAACATTTCATAGGCCAATCCCATTCATGTATAAATTAAATCTCCTGATAGGAAGCTGATGAAGCAATGATTTTATTGAACAATATCTGATCGTGGTATTAAATGGGTAGGAAGCCAAACACCCAATTAACTATGTATATTTGGAAATTACCTGATATCGCATGGTCATGTATTCACAGAAACAACATTTTGTTTGCGTTTTACACGAGGTGATTTTCTATTATAGACATTCAGGTTTTCAAAATGGGATTTCTTTAATTTTCAGTTCTTCTGGTGTTGTTGATTGTTATTTCTTGTTTATCAGTCATGAAGCCTATGTCTATGTGTTTTCTGAAATTGCTATCATCTTTTTTTATTTGTTTGATTTTGTTGATTTGCGAAACAGAAATGGGTTACTTAATAGCAATAATTTGTATACATACGTACATCAATTTGTGTACTTCTTGTGGTCGACAGGGTGATCCTTTGCAGGAAGGTGTTTTTTTTTGGGTGAGGCGTGTGTTATTCTGATATGGTCGCCTGATTTGACGGGACTGGTTGTTAAGTCGTTCCATAACGCAATCTCGATAGATCCGCTGTTGTCTCTCAGTTCTATATTTCTTACCAGTTGGTGTCGATCCCCAACAATTCTTGGTACCTCGTCCTGCAAAATGTATTGAATCATATTGAATGTTATGAACAGGTGAATTTTCAGGTTGATAATTCTAGTTATTTAATTTTTTTTGGTGTGTTGGATATATATTTAACTTTGGTTATTTAAGAGTGTGGGTGTTAAGCATTGGCTTGTCATACGTGAGCACTTTCGTTACTAGTGTTTATTAATTGTTTTTTTCTTGTTTTTGTGTTGTAATGCCAAGTGTGAGTTCAAATATTGATATGGCTTGTTTTGCGTGGAAGTTAGAGATGAGGAGAAAATAATGTGACATTGTAAAACATTTTAGGGAAGGAACATACATGTGATTGCAGACCGGGGCCACTGTGTTTTGATTTCTGGAATACGCAGTAGTGGCACAAGTGTTGTTGGCTGATGATGCATCGTGTTTGGTGATTTTTAACTATAGTCGACATGTATGATTTAGTGTGACTAAGAGCGAAATTATTAATACAGTACCAATTTTCAACATGACTTGTAATTGTTAATTATCGAAATCATTTGATGTTCTGTAATCTTTTTGAAATCTCTCAAACAATTGAAGTGGAATTTCAGTTGACTATTTGTCTCATGTGCATGTTGTTGTTGTTGTATGATGTACATGTAATTTGTAGGCAGTGAGCATATCAAATCGTTCAAATAACTGATAGTTGTTCAAAGCACTTACTCGTGTGATAGTGCCTTCAACACTCACAGTGGTGGTGTGTTGATCTACCTTTACTGTTGAAATTGGTATGACTGGATGTGGTGGTGGGTTAACGAGCAATCTTGCAGCATCCATTACGTCATCTGGGATGTGTTGTTTAAGTAGTGGGCACTGTCTGATGTTTGACTTTTTGTTGGCCATTAGCACACCACTTGACCCTTTTGTGTATTGGCGCATGATTAGTACTTGCCCTTCTTCGGACGTTTTGCACACGTTATCATAGGCAATGCATTTTATGCATCCTGTGTGGTCGGCCAAGGCAAGTTCATGGGCATTGTCTCTTTCAGCAATCTTTACGATCTGCGCTCTTAGACTCGTCTGATACGGTGCCTTGGTCGGTTGTTTCTTTGAGATGTCACTTATGGTTTCCATTTTGTCTGTAGAGATAACAAATTAATGCTTTAGATTATATAGATATGGATCTTGTTTATACATTTTTTATTTTAAAAGACGGAAGGTGAGATGTTTTATTATTGAGGTTTTTGATGTTTAGAGCTGAATACTGGCAACCTGTCAAATGTATTGCTCCTTTTGGTTTTGTTTAGTTTCAATTTGTCTTCGTATTGCGTTAAAGTGTCATTGTTTTAACAATGGTTGTGGTATTATTGTTTGCAAATAAGCGCATTGTTTGTTTTGGGTGTTTCAAACAACCAAAGTTTAATATTGTTTTATTAATTAAATTGTGCAACTGGTTGTTTGCACAGTTGATGTTTTAATTTTGTTTAACATTTGAAGCAGTTAGCCAGGAAATATTGGAAGATATGTTTGCTAAGCAAACAGTGATGTGGGGTACTAGGCAGCCAATGTAAATTCAATGTGATTTGGCCGTTAAATTATGAAGTTAGGCAAGAGCATTATGTGCTTAGTAAGTGTGTGTGGTTACAGACTTTGGAAAAGTGACAGTTCGTAAATCGTATTGGCAGTAGAGAGACATTGCAGTTTTAATTGAAAAGGTACATGTTTGGCAGAGAGGTTGTTTATGTATTGTTCGAGTCTGTAATGACAAAGTGCGTGGTTTTGAACAATTCTCCACCTTTTCCAAAAAACAAAAGAAATGAAATAAATAAAATAACAAAAAAGGGGGAAGTGTGGTTCTGAGTGAAAGGACGCAGTACATTTTTCAAGCCTGAAAAGAGTGTTAAAATGTTTTGTTTCATGGCCAACTGTGTTCGTTTGATGCATGTGTATACTGATTAAAAGTACTTAAGGCACATACTATTCATGGCGCATCTCAATAAATGTGTATTCATTGTGACTACTAGTACTTTCCCTGCAATGATTGTTCATTTGAAACAGCTGTAGCTTGTTTATTGATAAGCACATTCATTGTGTTATTATTTGTGGCATGGATGGAGTAGGAAACGTATCAATCAGAGAAAACAATCAAGCAAGCAACAGATTAATGAGTTCACATGTTTGTGCCGAACTGTTTCTACCCCATGCCCTGTGCAGGGCACAAAAAGCCTGCAAACACTTAAAAGTGTTGTTTAACAGGAATAAATACTTACATTTATTTTGTGTTGTTGTGGCTTGTGTCCGACTGAGGAGCATACCGCCGAACGCTTGACGTTGAGATTTGTGGAAACTTTTGGAGATTGCAAGTACGCCCTCTGTCGTGTTTCAAAGCGCGATCGGGACATGTGCTTGGTTTCGCTCGTCCCCAGCGCCTTGCCCTAAAACCAAAGGCGCTGGGATGGGTAAACGTATCAAGCACGCTCATTGGTTAATGCTCAGTCCCATCATGCATCACACTCGCACTGCAAGCACTGCACGCATGACGTACTTCTTGAACAAGAATCTGTGCAAGCTGATTAGCCCATCCCAGCGGTCCTGGATAGGCCGCTTGGGCCGAGCGAAGTGCTTGGTCTGCATTGACCAAATCAGTCTGATCTCGTGCGAGATGTGCATAAACCTGCTACAAAGAAGCGTCCAGTATGTTTGGAGCCAGACTTAACTTCATGGAAGAATGGTAGGTTCAAGGGAATTTTAATCTGATATAATTGCGGTTTTAATTTGTTTTTGTGAGATGTTTCGGTGTCTGTTTTTGTCATCTTTATCTCATAATTTAATTAGTTGTTGTTATTGTACAAATCTGAATTTTCAACGTGCTTTTGTATGGTATTTTATTGAGGTGGTAGGTAGGCTTACAAATCATAATGATGATAAACACAAACGCTAAAGTTAGTGTAGGCTAGAAAAAAAGTATCTACCTTCATGTTGTGATGTAGTATAACTTGTACCGTTGGGCGCAATCTTTGTAGGTTTTTTTTTTTAATTCGCGCAAGCTGTACAATTTTTTGCAGCGCAAGTTAATTATGTTTCCTTGCTTGTTTTTTTAAAGATTTGGGCAGGGGTAGCTCGGGCGCAAACTTTGAACACCGCGCGGTCGTTGTCGTGCAATGCAGGGGTTTTAACTTTTATTCATTATTTACATTTATCATTGAAACTCTGCTCAAATTGATGATGGTACTTGATCTTTTATTATGTGCTAAAATTTGTATGATGGTTTCACGTACCTCCATGGTTCAACTGCAAATTTAATCTGTGTAATGACAATGTGACTGTTGGCAAACTTCTCAGTTAAAAAAAGGTCTTCATAAGGCGTTAAAAAAAATTGTTGGATTGCCCTTAATTTTTGTTTTAGGCCTAATCATAGATTGCGTTAATAGTAGTTGGTACTGTTACTGTTTACTACTACTAACAGTACTACGGTAGTTGTGAGTGTATTTTATGGGTAGTGCAATTCAATTGGCTCACATTTAATAAAGAATAAGGTTGTTCTGTAACCAAAGCAAAGCAGTCTGAAGAGACCCCAAAGTGCGTCAGGGTCACGTGAGACTGCTTAAGTGATTGCTTTGTTTTGTTTGGATATGGTATTTTCTTATGTTATTATTGGTGTCAGGACATCTGTATCTTCGCCAATTGTACCCTGGGCCTTTGTACCCTTTTGCAAGGTAAATAGTGACTTTGGACTTTACGTGCCTTGGACACTTTGTACTAGGCATTTGGTACCTTCTTACAAGACATTGTGTATGATTTAATATGTGCCTTGTGACCAGATGATTATGAAATTATTATTTTGATTTGACTGGAAGAGCCATTGTGACAATTGCATGGTTGCTTGATTTTAAAATATTGTGTAAATAATACAGGCGGAAGATGTCCTTAGCGGACATTAAGTTTAAGAAAATATTAATGTCAAATTAAAAACGGTTTGCAAATAAACGGAAATGCAATTCATTAAGTACCATTTGTATATCAATGAATATTAATTTATAAAAGAATACACATTTTAATGAAGATACGAAGTGACTCGACTAAGGGTATGAAGTGACTCAGCTGATGGTCATTTCGTACTCTGCCTACGGTACACAGTGACCAATTTGATTACGGTACGTAGTGTCCTGTAGGTAGGTACGAATTGTCCAGGGTATGAAGTGGCAAAAGTATGAGGTGTCTGACATCTTTTTATAAGATTGCAAGTTTGAGTTGATCGAATGCCAATACTATTCGAATACACCTTCAATTACACTACGTAGTATAATACTGAAACTGCCAATAAATTAATGTACATTGTACTGCTGAGGTTGTGTACAAAGGTTTTGCTGTGATCATTGATAGTTCTATTGTGTTCATTCAATTATGTTGCTGTTTTAAATTGTTAGTTATTTCACACTTCAAGTTCCTGTTTTAAATAAATATTTACATAAGCTATCATTAACATCTGATTAGAATTGAATTTTGCACCAAATCCATATTTCGTTTTGGGAAGGGGGTACATTTAGAGGACAAAATTGGTATCTTAATGGAATTTGAATTATGTGTAATAAAATGCCTTTTTTGTTGAGATACGAACAACAATAAATTTAGAAATGATGTGATTAGTGTGCCTTGGTCATGATCGATAGATGTTACATTGCAGCACCCTAGCTTCATACTAATTACGTGGCAGTGCCAATTGACATGCTATTGTTAGACTACATCTGGGCCTAATTTCAAGGCTGTGTTTACATTCAACATTGAGTCACAGAAACAAACAACTATTGAAGTTGTAAAAGATGTAAACATTTTAGTGTGACTAGCAAATTTTAACAGTAATACAAGAACTTACAAATGCGTTCGACATATTCATTTGTAAATACTTGTACAAGTAAAACAGCGAAATGCAAACAATATATACATATTTTTTTACATACATGAAGGGCTTGTTTGTCTGACAGACTTTTTTATACATGTTTGAAGCGTTTTTTTTTTTTTTGCTTTTCTATTATTTAGAACAAAATGCCGAAGTACATGTATCGACGTGCTGTGAAGGAAGAGAAGGCCATGGGGTTGCTGAAGAAGACGGATGGATGGATGTGCTCCAACAGATGTGTGTTTCTTTCTGATTTTTCCTCTTTTCCCTCTTGTGTCAAGCCTTTGGTGCTCTATTCTTCCATTTTCAAATTGACTCAAGTGTCTATGCTTGAGGACGTCACTGAAAACCATGCAGAAATGTGTGCCATCAGTGACAGCCATGCGAAATGGATTCAAAGTGATACGAAGCATAATATTCAAAGCCATGCAATGATTGAGATTCAAAGTGATACGAAGCATAATATTCAAAGCCATGCAATGATTGAGAGTCACAGCCATGAGAACAGTAAGATTGAAAGCCATGAGAAGTCTGAGAATCACAGCCATGAGAATGATGACAGTCATAGCTTTGAGAAGTTTGAGAGTCACACCCATGAGAACGGTAAGATTGGAAACCATGAGAAGTCTGAGAATCATAGCCATGAGAATGATGACAGTCATAGCCTTGAGAAGCTTGAGAGTCACAGCCATGAGAACGGTAAGATTAAAAGTTATGAGAAGCCTAAGAGTCACAGTTATGATGAGAAGCCTGAAAATGAGACATGAGAACCGTAAGATGGAAAGCTATGAGAATGATAAGATTGAAAACAATGAAAGGCCTGAGAAGAATGAGGCCAATGTTGAGCTTAAATGGCAAGGAAAAAGTCTCCAAAAATGTAAGAGCCTTGACAGAAGTGATGAAAAGCAGAGAAAGAATAATCCGTGTAAGGTTCACAACACTGGCCCTCAGAAACATAAGAATCAAAGTATTCAAAATGTGTACCAAATGAAGAGACATGGAGGTCATAGCACTTTTGAGAAGACTGGCAAGCAGATTGTATATAAGAAAGGTATGAGAAAGATGAATGTGCTGTTTGTAGTACTATTGAAGCAGAGGTGTACTCGTTCATTGAAAAGGAAAGTAATTGAAATATGTACATGTAAGAAGAGCCATAAACGCCAGAGAAAGAATAGGAAGATTTAAACAAGTGGATACACTGTACCGAGCCACACTAGACTGACCAAAAAGGCTAAGAAACGCATGATGTAGAATTATCGCAATAATGGTAAATCTGTAGAGGTTCGTATGAAAAAGGAGGATAGACATACACATGGAGAGTTGAGGAAAACGATATTTGGTCATACAAGAAGAACTATCAACAAAATCATCAATGTAGATCAAGATAAGAGAGCAAAGAAAGTGCAAAATATAATGAAAGGCAAGATAAGGTCGAAAGCTGGTAAGAAGAGAAAGACTTGTGAATTTAAAAGACAAAAACTCCAGGAGTTAGAAGTTGTAGACCATGGCAATTCATCTATCAGTTGGCTTTGTGATGAAATTGATAAATGTGGCACAAGGAAGATGCAATGTGATAAATGTTGTGTGTGGTTTCACACTAGTTGTTCAGGTTTTTTGGATATGGAGAAACATTTGATTTGTAAGACATTCACTTGGGTTTGCCGTAAATGTGGACATGGTAATTACAGTGACACTTTGTTTCATAATTTTGGTATATCTACAGATGAGAATATTTTTGACTTGGCACATAATGGAATGGACCAGTATTTCACTGATGGGTTTATGGATCAGATGGATGCAAAGAAGAAAGCAAGAATACATAGCTCATCATTGGCAGGACACGGATATGTTGAACCGAACAGAAGTAAGCAGTCATTGAGAAAACAAACTGGTGGTTACAACTTAAGAAAGAAAAAAACAAATTCAACTTCCTCTGATAAGCCAAGTGTAAGCTGTAAATCAAAATTTAAAGACAAAGCACGTGACAGAACACAATCTGAAGTGTCGCCAAAAATGGTTACAAGATCTCAAAATTCTAGATCGTTGCTGTTCATTAATGAGACTGTAAAAGTAAAAACACAGAGTAGTACCAGTAATGCTCCAAAAACTACACTCAAGAAAGAAGCACCTGAATGTGAATTTGATGTGATTGAAGTTGGGCCGAAGAAATCTAAAAAGCAGATGGAAACAGTGAATCATAGAGAAAGATACAACAATAAAACAGAATGTCCTAGACACACATCGAAGAGAAAGGCTGATACAAATACAAACAATGAGACCCACAAAATTACATTCAAAGATGCATGTGAGTTGAAACCTGCCAAAATGAAATGTGAAACTGTGAATAGTAACCATAAGGTAATTGATCAAACATTGGTTGTACAAGGGAGTTGTCATCAAGGTACAAATGATGTATGATAGTGGAACATGGGCAACAGAGCTTGAAATAATGGCAATGGTTGATATGTTGCAAGTTAACATATGTACATTTGATGATGTAAATAATTGGTATAGATTTTCTACAAATTATTTTGACAACAACCGTCCAAGTTTGGGAATGGCAATTTACTTGTATCACAGAGGAAGAGTCCATTATGATGTTGTTTTGTCAGTTGCTGAGATAACTGTGCAATTATCTGAGGTGAAAAGAAAACAAAAAACATCTTTGAAGCAGACAGTGCAGTGTGATGAATCCATAGTATTTAAACATAACGATAGTCTGAAAACTGTAGTGAACAAAGTGACAGCAAAAACTGTAGTGAACAAAGTGACAGCAAAAACTGTAGTGAACAAAGTGACAGCAAAAACTGTAGTGAACAAAGTGACAGCAAAAACTGTGAAACCAAAAAGGAAAAAGCGTGTCAATTTGAGATTAAAGCAAAAATTAGCAAGGGAGAAGCTAGAGAAAATTACAGAATGAAACATAGCATTGATGAACACAAACAAGACAAATCAAAGTACAATAAGAAATGTTACAATAAAAATGCTGAAACTATCAAACAAAAGGTGAAAACAAAATATCAGGAGAGTTTATGCTTTAAATCTGGAAGACTAAGTGCTGGAAAAGCAAAATATCAGAAATCCAAGGATGAAATAGCTGTATGTAAGAAAAAGAAGTACCAAGACAATCCTTCTTATAGAGAAAGTGTGAAGATCAATAGTAACAAAAAGTACAAAGAAAATGCTCAATTTAGAGAAACGCTGATTAGTGATGGAAAATCAAAATACGCGAACAATGTTAACTATAGAGAGAGCCTAATTAACAAGGGCAAATCTAAATATTACAATAATGCTAGATATAGAGAGAGCTTAATTGATAAGGGCAAATCTAAATATTGTAACAATGCTAGATATATAGAGTGCTTAATTGATAAGGGCAAATTTAAATATTGTAACAATGCTAGATATAGAGAGAGCTTAATTGATAAGGGCAAATTTAAATATTGTAACAATGCTAGATATAGAGAGAGCTTAATTGATAAGGGCAAATCTAAATATTGCAATGATGCTAGATACAGAGAGAGCTTAATTAATAAGGGCAAATCTAAATATTGTAACAATGCTAGATATAGAGAGAACTTAATTGATAAGGGCAAATCTAAATATTGCAACAATACAAGATATAGAGAGAGCTTAATTAATAAGGGCAAATTGAAATATTGCAACAATACAAGATATAGAGAGAGCTTAATTAATAATGGCAAATTTAAATATTGTAACAATGCTAGATATAGAGAGAACTTAATTGATAAGGGCAAATCTAAATATTGCAACAACACAAGATATAGAGAGAGCTTAATTAATAAGGGCAAATTTAAATATTGTAACAATGCTAGATATAGAGAGAGCTTAATTGATAAAGGCAAATTTAAATATTGCAACAATGCTAGATTCAAAGAAAGACTACTCACATACAATAAAGCTAAATATCAGAATAAAATATACAAAAATGCACTTATTCAGAATATTAAAAGAAAGTATCATTTGAATTGTTCTTACAAGAAAAACCTAATCCAGTATGGAAAGCAAAAATATCACACGGATAAGGCATATAAGGAAAATATGATTAATAACAATCGCAAGCGTGCCATGAATAGAAAGGAACAGACAGTCAGTATCAGTCACGTGACAAAGATGTTTAGGAAAGAAATTTCACAAGGACCTGAATATGTTTGCACTGTTTGTCTTAAACTTCTTTCGAAAACAGGTTCTGAAATGTAAACAAGATAAATACAGAGACTCTAGTTTTTTGTCTGCAAATTATGTCCATACTTGTAGTCGAAATTGTCCATCAAGTTGTCCTGTATTAAAGTCTAGCAGATCATGCTTGTGGATATGCTACACATGTCATAGGAAACTACTCAATAATGACGTTCCAGCAGAGGCATATGTCAATAATTTAACACTCAAAGATATTCCACAGGAATTAGATTGTTTAAATGGATTAGAAAAACATTTGATTGCAATAAATATCCCATTCATTAAGATGATAGCATTACCTAAAGGAGGACAGCATGGTGTCAGGGGACCAGTTGTATGTGTGCCGTCTAATGTAACAGAAACTGTAGTCATTACCAAGAAGTAGAAATGATGATCAGATGATTAGAGTGAAATTAAAGAGAAAGCTGACTTACCGTGGACATTATCAGTATGAGTTTGTCAACAAGAAAAATGTAGAGAAGGCATTGCACTATCTTAAACATAATAACGTGTGGTATCAAGATATTGAAATTAACACTGATTGGGAAGATCCACTATTGGAGGATGTTGCAGTAAGTGCAGGAAGTGATGGAGTAGTTGATAAGATTGACAGTGATGAGGAAACTGATGAGGATCGCTTGCGTGGAATTCCACTTGATACATGTTTACAGCCAGCAGATATAGGTCAGGAAATTCTGGATCAGTATTTTGATGATGTACTTTTTGTTGCACCATGTGAAGGAAATAATCCAGTCAGAGTTTTAATGGAAAAAGGCAACGAGGCAAAATGCTTTCCAACACTATTTTCTCAAGGAACTCCCATATTTAGTGATAAGCGTGATGTGAAGCTAACTCTGTAGATATCTGCATAACAGACTGATGCATGCTGATAATAGAATTGCAAAAAACACACAGTACATTTTTTATGCACAATACTTGTTGGAAATTCAAAAAGTAATGTCATGTGTTTCTATTGCATTGCGTAAAAACTCTAGCAGAATGTACAATGATGAGAAAGTAGAAGCAAGAATGATAAATGACAAGGAACATTTGAGGGATATTCTAAAGTCTGATAGTGGATACAAATTTCTGAAACCGATCAGAGGAACACCTCCATATTGGCAAGCAACACAGAAAGATGTTTTAGCTATGATAAGACAGTTAGGAATCCCAACTTGGTTTTGCTCATTCTCAGCAGCAGATATGAGATGGCCTGAAGTTATCAACACAATACTGAGACAGCAAGGTGATTCAAGAGATGTAAATGATTTAGACTGGAATGAGAAATGCAATGTATTGAGAAGTAATCCTGTTACTGCAGCTAGAATGTTTGACAAGCGATTTCATACTTTTTTAAGAGATGTCATTATGTCAAAGGCTAAACCTATTGGAAAAGTGAAGGATTATTTTTACAGAGTGGAATTTCAACAGAGAGGATCTCCTCATACACATTGTCTTTTCAGGATTGAAAATGCACCAAGATTAGGACATGATCAGGACAAAAATGTTGTTACATTTATTGATAGATATGTCAGTTGTGAGTTGCCATCTAAGGAAGAAGATAATGAACTTAATGAGATTATCAGTCGGGTACAACTTCATAGTCGGAAGCATTGAAAGTCGTGTAAGAAAAAAAGGTACTGAGTGCAGGTTCAATTTCCCTAGACCACCATCTAAACAGACATTTATTGCACAACCACAGCCAACAGATGATGAAAAAGAGAATGATGAAAATGATGATAATGAAAGTGATGATGCCAAAAAAGTATTGAAGTCACTTTGGGTTGCATTAAAAGATGAGGAAAACCAACACATGACAACTAGCGAATTGTTTGAGCATATTGGTATTACACAACAGGACAACCACAGGATGTTTGGGTGAATTTGTACAATCCTCATTTGATAAGATGTTGGAATGCAAATATGCATATTCAGTTTATCTGTGATGTGTATGCTTGTGTGGCCTACATAGTATCGTATATGGCTAAAGCTGAACGTGAAATGGGTGTCTTGTTGTCACATGCTCAGAGTGAGGCACATAAAGGTAATTTAGATGCAAAACAGAGTATGAAGAAACTTGGTTCTGTGTATCTGCATAATCGTGAAGTTTCAGCACAAGAAGCAGTGTATCGAGTCTGTGGTTTGAGATTGAAAGAAGGATCTAGAGAAGTCCAGTTTATACCTGTTGGTGAGAATCCTGTCAGAATGAGTTTACCAATAAGTGTGATTAAAAGTAAATGTGATGGAGATGCTGACATATGGATGACGAGTAGAATTTATCGATACCTTGGAAGGCCAGATACTGAGGAATTTGAGTCAATGTGCTTAGGAAAATTCTGTTCAGAATATAGAGTAATATATACAGGCAGTAACAAAAACAAAGGAGAAAATAAAAGGAAACGGTTGCCAGTTCATACATTAAAGAATCATTTAGGTTATATACAGAAGCGAAGTCGAAGTGATCCAGCAGTCATTAGATACCCTCGATTTTCAGTTGTCAAATGTCCAGAGAAATACTATCAGAGTGTCCTTCAATTATTTCTTCCTTATCGTGTTGATGCACAACTGAAGCCGTCAAAGTTCGATTTGTATGAAGACTTACATGAACGGTTTTGTTCGATTGAATAATGAGCTGCAGTCTGTCAAGTGCATTGTTGAGAAGAATCGATCTTTGTATGAGTCTAATGTTGAAGCACTGGATGAAGCAAAACAATTTCTTGAGAAATTTGGTCCACAAGAAGATGCATGGGCTCAGATTTGTCCTGAAACAGAACAAGAGAGACTTGAATGCCAAAACCAACATCCTGAATTAGTTAATGATTCTGAAGATGAATGTGAAATTCCTGATTTGAAATCTGACAGTAATAAAGAAGTATTGAGCAGCATTGAGCCATATTCAGATAGAATATCCAAGCATGAAGCAATTGCATTGTTCAGGTCAATGAATGTAAAACAGAAACAAGTTTTCTATAAAATCAGACAGTGGTGTTTGGACAAGACAAATGGGAAACATATAGAGCCATTTCATGTTTTTGTCACTGGTGGTGCCGGAACAGGAAAGAGTCATTTGATCAAAACAATTTATTATGAAGCAACAAGACTGTTTGCTAGAATGATGGAAAATCCTGATGATGTATCTGTATTGCTTACAGCTCCTACTGGTGTTGCAGCTTTCAATATTAACGGTGCCACTATTCACAATGCATTCTCAATACCTGTAAATGCTAGATTGCCATACCAGCCACTCGGTGAAGATAAGATCAGTACACTTCGGAATAAATTTCAACAGTTACACATTTTGATTATAGATGAAATTTCGATGGTAGATCAAAAGTTATTGTGCTACATTCATGGACGTCTACAACAGATAAAACAAACAAGAGACTATGGTTCATTCGGTTATGTCAGTATAATAGCTGTTGGAGATTTCTATCAGATGCCTCCAGTTAAAGGAAAATCTCTGTACCAAAGCACTATTCAATGTGATTTGTGGAATGATAACTTTCTGAAAGTAGAACTGACTGAGATAATGAGACAAAAGGAAGATGGACAGTTTGCTGAAGTACTGAACAGGATGCGTGTAAGAAAGAAACAAGAAAAGTTAAGGCAGGATGACATGACAATGTTACAATCACGTGAAACTGGAGAAGATTGGAGTGATGCTGTGCATATTTACCCTTGTAACAAGCAAGTTGATGAATATAATTTGAAAACCCTGTTTGCAAAGTGTGTAGACTGTGTGTGTATTTTGGCCAGGGATTTGAAGAAAGATGAAAGAAGTGGTAACATGAAGCGTGCTGAAATAAAAGGAAAGAAATCCTCATTATCAAAATCATTGTGGCTTGGTATTGGTGCTAGGGTAATGTTAACGAGAAATATTGATGTAAGTGATGGACTTGTGAATGGAGCAGTTGGAACTGTTCATCAAATAATTACGTTAGCAGCTCAGTCGTCACCAAGTCGTATTGAAATTGATTTGATAACAAATCTATTGGGTCAAAGTTGAAGAGGCAGTCTTCAAATAATCCTGATGTGCATGTTGTACCTGTTGAAATGGTAGAAGAAAGTGTTACTAACCAGTATGTGCGACATCAGTTCCCTCTCAAGTTGGCATGGGCTTGTACAGTTCATAAGGTTCAGGGACTCAGTACAGACAGAGCAGTTATTTGTCTTCATCGTATATTTGCTGCAGGACAAGCATATGTTGCTTTGAGTAGAGTTACCTCACTTAATGGACTTGTGATAGAAGGATTCAATGAAAAATGTATTTATTGCAATGGAGAAGTGATGGATACACTGAGTAAGATGGCTTCATTTGTTGATGACAATAATGACAAGAGCAATAATGAACTTGTAGAAGATGATAGTGACAGTACAACCATTATGATGCATAATATTCAAGGATTACAAGTTCATCAGATGGATTTCACATGTAATAAAGATATGATGTCATCTGACTTTATTTGTCTGACTGAAACATGGATTGATAGAGAGCCATGTTATGATCTGGATTTGATTGATTTCAAATGGTATCACCAACGAAGATGTAATTCATATGACAAGTCTAGTCAACTTACCCAGATATTAAAGGAACAGAGTCATGGTGGTGTTGCTGTTTGTGCCAGAAAAGACAGAGTGCTCTCTAGATTGAATATTCCAGTGATAAATCTTGAATATATTGCATTTGAGATCATTTCAGAAGTTTCTTTAACTGTTGTTGTTATCTATCGACCACCATCTTATGTAATGAAAGATTTTATTGCAGTTCTCAAACTCTTGATTGATGAAGTACACAAAGTATCCAACATGCATTATTATGGGTGATTTCAATGAAGATATTTTCAAACAATCTTCTTGTGTTGAGAAAGTGATGCAAGAACATGGTTATAAGCAGTGTGTTACTGAAGCCACTACTGAGAGAGGAACACTAATTGACCATGTTTACATCAAAAACATGGATTCTATCCAGACCCATGTAGTTCCAACATATTACAGCTATCATGAATCAATTGCAATTAAGTTTTAGATGAAATTCAATGGTTATGTTATGATGGCACTTTTCAATTCAATTCAATATGACATTTATTCTATACTCTTGTTAGAAAATAGTACAATATGAGAATTGACCAGTACATAGAAAAGGGTAGTGTACATGGGGTATAAAATCAAATAGTTGTTGAAAACCATGTTTGGATTGAACATGAAAACTATATTGCAGTACTTCAGATTGTCCTATGACACTCTGCAGTGCAAGTGCTGTCATACAAGTATGTGCTGAAGTTAAACCATGTGTCACTATATTAATGCAATGCAAGTAAATCAGTTTTTGAATATTGTTGATGGCGGCTATAATTTGTCACTTTAAATGTACATACAGCAATTAATTTCATTTCAATTCATTTTTACACATTAATTTCCCAATTTTGCTTTTATTTCATATCAATATTAGTTTTTAAGTGATGAACAAGGTATTACACACATTGCCACGCATTAACAATACACTGTAATTGATGACATTTTAAAAAATAAGTGTACATTGTAATGGAGAACATACATGTACAGAGTACACAAACAACTCTATTATGTGATGTACAAAGTACAAACTTTGTAATGTTGACAATGGTTGCATAAATATGTACAGAAGAGTGCAAAATAAGACCTAAAATCGTACATGTAGATGGTATTTATAATAGAATGAGATGGTTCATTCATCAGGAATTATATGTGTTGGTAACAAATGACAACTTGGTGATTTTTTGTTTTTTACAGTGACATAGAATTTGTACAATAGCAGCAAGTCAGTGGAGCTGACTAACTCCCTACTTATAAACCAATTGTACAGGTAAGATACGATCAAGGAATATGCTGTTTGCTGTAGTGTTAACTGAAATTGTCAGACTAAAAAAAGGTGATGCTGCACACAAACACCAATACATTATAAGCACTGTAATCTACAGTGCTTGTGAGCCTTGTGGAAAAAATCCACAGGCCTATCATAAGTGGAAGTCATAATCATGATTCCCACATGACAACAGATGTCTCTAACACAGATCATCAGACATGCCAGGTGATAGCAGGTAAGTTTCATTCTGTAGTTAGAAGTACCTTATAAATGTGTTTGGTTTTTTTTGGTCATCTACCAAGCATGGCTGTTTAGCTGTCGATAGGTTATCACTCAAACAGAACCTTATTTGATACCAGATGTGTGAAAAAAAGTTGCATTTCGCCACCATGTATCTGTATGGTCTAATAATGCATTGACACTTAACCAACAGAGACCAATGATTCACATGTCACTTGCCCTATTTATGGCTTTTACATAACAGGGTTCACATGATTGTCAGTATTCAATCAATACCAAATTATTATGCCCAAGTCACAACTAATAATAGCTTGCTGCTATTTGCACAATCACCAAATGTGGCTGATTCTTTCACCAAAAAATTAGGTATGTTATAGAATCAGGTAGAAAAATGTGTGTTGTTTGTTCTTTGTTGATAACATAGCTAACACATGAAGCATCAACTGCATGCAGAAAGCAATGGAGCTGAACGACTCTTGACTGCTTGTCAACTGTATTGAATGTGCCAACACTGTTGCTGTTGCTGTTACTTCAAACTGATGGTGTACATCAAACATGAAACTGTACCCAGGACTACAAGGGATTGTAGCTGGTCACCCTCCTGGCTGCCACTTATCATCTGCATTGACTGTGTTCATTCTGTGTGACTGTCTTCCATTGGATGCAGCTGAGAGCACACTCAACCATGGTGCTACGAACTGATGGAGCAAATTTACCCTCACTTGCTGCTAATCATCTTTTTTACCTGTATTGATACTGTCTGCCTTTCCACCTTTGGATGGAGCTGACAGTAAACTCCACCATGGTACTACAAGCTGATGGAGCTACTCTACCCCACTAGCTGTTTGTCATCTGCACTGACTTCGTTCATTCGACTGACTTTTCACCATTGGTTGCAGCTGATGATGTATGAACAAGTGTACCTAATATGTGTACCATAAACTATGTCCTCAACCAATTGTAGCTAGTTAAGCTGCTTACCATGTGTATGTGATGTACTATGTGGTGTACTCTCTATGAACAAGTGCTTTCAAGAAGGTAACCTTCTGCTCATCAGGTCATCATCACTTTCATTGACTGAACCTTCATCAACCAGTCAAAGAGGTAAGACCACTAAATCATTAATTTGTTATTGTCATATCTGAAATAGATAAATTTGTGTTGTACACTAAACGCAATGTATAATAAACATTATGCAATGTGTGTGTTTGAGTCCTGTGACAGAAAATCCACAGTCTCACTTGCAGGTGGGTGTCATGCCTACAAATGTGACATTTTGTAGGACATCTGATTAACAATTGAGAAGTATTTTTACTTTGTTTTCACCTGTTTTCTTTAAAAAAACCTGAATGATGTACATTATGAAATGCATTTGTACAGGTCACATCAGAAAAATTAGTACATTGCCATTTTATCAGTAAGAGTTATTGCGAAGTAATTTGCACCACCCTTTTAACCCTTACATTACAAGATGGTACCTGAAATGCATTGAGAATTACCTTAAATAACCTTTATCCATGTACCTCTAGGCCTATACGGTTCTCTTTGAGGCAGTGAGTATACACGTGATAAAAATGTAATAATGCAATGAGATACCTAGAGGGTGTAATACTGATAGCTTTGCATCTATATACATGTAAATGCTTCAACTTGTGTTTGCCAATTGATAAATTGTTAGCTCACTAATTTATTGTGTGCCTTATCTTTGTCTTTTCTTTATAGGAAATCAAATAGAGGTCTTCAGACTGTGAACGACACTATTCTGTTGGTTATTTCAGTCAGAATCTTCAGCAAAGAACATTTCACACTGGATTAGTGACTGATTGATGTTCCATCATGACTTGTACAAGATCACCTACACCCTGCTCACATCGGATTGGCTGATACACAATATCGGAAAGCAGCACATGATGGTCTGAATGGGTTATTTGAGACATAACACTGAGAGAGAAATCACATATTTGGCTTCAAATGTTATCTTTTGCAACAAAACATGACACAGAATAAAGTTCATTGTTTTAATACCTCTTGTACCCATTCAATCAGTGTTAAGATATTAGCAGACATTTTAGATTCCAAAGTGCAGTATCCACCACTATTGCTTCGTCCTTTGGATGGGACATATAGCTGTAAGTGCAGTATCCTGCCACAGACTTTGCAGTACACTCTTTGAGTAATGTATTTTAAAAAACAGCTTTCCTTCTTGGAATTTGATGAAGCCCCTTCTTTTAAGAAAGCATCCCGCTTTGAATTAAGCTTCCATGAAATGAACATAGCTTTACAAATTGACCTTTGGTTTTCGAGAATGTTTTGATCTTCATGTAGTATGCATCACTTTATTTATAAAAATGTTTAACTGATGGGACAAAACAACACTCATCAAGTCACTTAACTGCCAAGTCAGTATAGTTCTGTCTAGTGTTTAGCAGAGTGTAGGTGTGGGCCCCACTCGTGACACTTGTGACCTAAAGCAAGACACTTAAAATTTTGATATAATTGCAATTTGTAAAAACAAAGCCAACTTTCTGGCATTCCTGAAAACGGCATTCACAAATTCTCTGAAAGCACTGTACATGTAGGTCCTACCAGTAACGTTATCCTTGATTACCGGTATAATGGTTTAGACAAGTCACTTAACTGCAGTATAGTTCTGTCGAGTGTTCAGCAGAATGTAGGTGTGGGCCCCACTCGTGACACTTGTGTCCTTAAGCAAGAAACTTAACCATTATTGCTTCGTCCTTTGTATGGGACATACAGCTGTATGTCTCGTGTGTTGAGTAATGCACGTTCAAGATCACAGCAACAATTACCATGTCTAGAGACAGAGTTGGCTCCTGGGATCAGAATGGCCGCTGAAGCACCTTGAACACCATTATAAAAGTCTACATAATGGGTCTTTTTAATCAACAATTTCAAAACTGGCAAATTGAGAAAATATGTAAACTTTATTACCTTATTGCTTGTACTTTGAAATGATTTGAATAAACTATATTTAACAAAACAAATATTTCACTTGATATTAAGAATGTAAACAATCAAATGATTACAAATACCAAATAAAAAATAAAAGAAATAAGAAAATCTGTAGACTTCATTATTAAAGTTATTGCTTCTACATTGTGTGAGTTTAATAACTATTAAAGGAAAATATTTCACTTGATATAGCAACTGAAGTATGTTTAGCTTCTAAGTTCATTTTACCCAAGTTAGAAGATTACGTGTTTAATAGAGTTGGAGAGAAGATTGCACCATGAAGTTGGTGAACAAAATGCTAAAATTAATAACGTTTTAGTAGGAGTTAATTATCAACTAAATGGATCTTGCCAAAATGAGGAACATACAGCCTTAGCTCTCGCTCGTACACATTATAGCAACTTTGCATTAAAATATATACCGGTAGTCAGTATCTAAAACGTATACTGTTGTAAAAAAACAATAGTAAAACAACTGAAACAAAGGTGGTCGTTGAAGAAGCACAAACACCCTATGATGAAAGCAGGTAGGTATTATTACATAATGGATGTTTGCAAAATGGGTCTAGCCACAAACCTCCCTGTTAATGTTTAAAAAATTGTTTTGATCACTTAAAATGATAATGACAAATCAATGTAACCCTGTAATAACGTTTAACACTGGGCAACCCCAATCACTTTGGATAATTTACTAAAAATAAAATATTTTTTTTCAATGCCAAAACGGAAAACCAAATGCAGTCTTACAACTCAGCCACGAGAGGGCGCTATTTAATGAAGGCGTCAATATTGCTGCATTTATTTATAAAACCCTTTCCACAAGATGATTCTTAAAAAATGTAAAGTATGGGCGAATGAGTTGCCGTTCATTTACATCATTGTCAATTTTACAATAGAAAAATGAATGCCGTGACATTGTATCGATTATGTATGATAGATCTGGTAATACTGTATACTTAAGACTTGACAAGTGATAACGTCCGAATCGGTTTAAAGCCTGACAAATGAAGACATCACTTCGTTTTCGAATCTTACACAGCCTATCAAGCCTGTTTAAATTCGAATACTGATTATAGCATGTTCCGCTAGCATTTCATGACTTAAAGGGGCAAAAAATGAAGAAAAAAAATCATAAAATATCATGTGATAACGTCATCATGACGTCATTACAGAATTTACAAGAACTTGCCAATATCCAACAAACTACCAAGTTTCAACATGATCGCATTAACACTTAGGGAGATATATACAACATTAAAAAAGGCACCTTTAATGCCGCGTCACGTGACCCCCGATGACGTCATCGATCTGAAACTTCACACATATGATGGCTGCCTGACGATCAACATGTGTGTAAATTTTGAAGTGATTACACAAAATTTCACCACACACATCTTCAAAAAGTCCATTTTGATCAGTTTTCAACCTGCCGCTAGAGGGCGCTCTTGTGTATTTTGACGTCATCGGTATTTTTTTTTAATTACACACCCTTGCCAGACAATAACATCGTTGAAAGCAACTTCATAACTATTTCCACTTTTGAATAACGAGGCGCTTCCTGTTTCGACCGGAAGTAGAGGTCATGTGAGGTCACGCACACTGAATAAAATAAAGACCTAATTTATCCCTATACAATCCCGCAAACAGAAACCTACGGTCTCTTGTGGCTGATTTGTTACTGATTTTCAAATATTTAAAATAGAAACCTTTAAGATGACGTCACATGACAGGTGATGACGTCATCACGACCTCATTGTTTTGGGATCATTATTGCACCAATGCCTTTCATCACTGAAAGTTTCATTGCAATTGCTTTTTAGGAACTATGCAAAAGGCTGCCTAGAAAGAATTGTGCGTTATGTCAATGACTTCCTGTCTGAAAAATAAAAATAAAAACTAGACATGTTGCATTTGTGCACAAATGCTGAGCTGTTTCGTCATAACTTTTTCAAATTACTCAACTGAATTTGAAAGTTTTTTTTGTATTCAAAGTAGTTATGACGTTCAAACCTGTTTAAAAAAGAATTTGGATTATACCACGTTTTGTAAGCAATTTATGACTAAAAGGTGCAAAAAATTGAAAAAATCTTTAAAAATCATGTGATGACGTCATCATGACGTCATTTCAGAATTTACAAGAACTTGCCAATATCCAACAATCTACCAAGTTTCAACATAATCGCACTAATACTTCGGGAGTTATATGACTTTAAAAAAGGCACCTTTAATGCCGCGTCACGTGACCCCCGATGACGTCATCGGTCTGAAATTTCACACATGATGGCTGCCTGACGATCAACATGTGTGTAAATTTTGAAGTGATTACACAAAATTTCACCACACACATCTTCAAAAAGTCCATTTTGATCAGTTTTCAACCTGCCGCTAGAGGGCGCTCTTGTGTATTGTGACGTCATCGGTATTTGTTTTAATTACCCACCCTTGCCAGACAATAACATCGTTGAAAGCAACTTCATAACTATTTTCACTTTTGAATAACGAGGCGCTTCCTGTTTCGACCGGAAGTAGAGGTCATGTGAGGTCACGCACACTGAATAAAATGAAGACCTAATTTATCCCTATACAATCCCGCAAACAGAAACCTACGGTCTCTTGTGGCTGATTTGTTACGGATTTTCAAATATTTAAAATATAAACCTTTGAGATGACGTCACGTGACAGGTGATGACGTCATCATGACATCATTGTTTTAAAATCATTATTGTACCAATGCCTTTCATCACTGAAAGTTTCATTGCAATTGCTCTTTAGGAACTGCAAAAGGCCGCTTAGAACGATTTGTGCATTATGTCAATGACTTCCTGTGTCTGAAAAATAAAAAATAAAAAAAACAAAAACAAAAACTTTAACGAAAACAAAAGCTGTTTCGCTGCGCTTTGCTGCGAAACAGCTAAAAAAACAAAAACAACTAGACATATTGCATTTGTGCACAAATGCCGAGCTGTTTCGCCATAACTTTTTCAAATTACTCAATTGAATATGAAAGTTGTTTGTATTCAAAGCAGTAATGATGTATCAAGCCTGTTTTAAAAAGAATTTGGATTATACCAAGTTTTGTTAGCAATTTATGACTTAAAGGGGCAAAAAACGAAAAAAATCATTAAAAATCATGTGATGACGTCATTTCAGAATTTACAAGAACTTGGCAATATCTAACGACCTACCAAGTTTCAACATGATCACACCAATACTTCGGAAGATATACGACTTCAAAAAAGGCACCTTTAATGCCGCGTCACGTGACCCCCGATGACGTCATTAATCTGAAACTTCACACATATGATGGCTGCATAACGGTCAACATGTATGTTAATTTTGAAGTGATTACACAAAACTTCACCACACACATCTTCAAAAAGTCCATTTTGATCAGTTTTCAACCTGCCGTTTTCCAGACAATAACATCGTTGGAAGCAACTTCATAAGTATTTCCACTTTTGAATTACAAGGCACTTCCTGTTTCGACCGGAAGTAGAGGTCATGTGAGGTCACGCACACTGAATAAAATGAAGACCTAATTTATCCCCACCCAATCCCGCAAACAGAAACCTACGGTCTTTTGTGGTTGATTTGATATAGATTTTCAAATATTAAAAAAAAGGAAACTTTAAGATGACGTCACGTGACAGGTGATGACGTCATCATGACATCATTGTTTTAGGATCATTATTGCACCAATACCTTTTATCACTGAAAGTTTCATTGCAATCGCTCATTGGGAACATTGCAAAATAACGCATACAAATGTTTTTGGCTGAAACATACAAATAAAAAAAATAATAATAAACTAGACATATTGCATTTGTGCACTAATGCCGAGCTGTTTCGCCTTAACTTTTTGAAATTAATCAACTGAATATGAAAGGGGTTTTTATTCAAAGCAGTTATGACGTATCAAGCCTGTTTAAAAAAGAATTTGGATTATACCATGTTTTGTTAGCAATTTATGACTAAAAGATGCAAAAAATGAAAAAAAATCATAAACAATCATGTGATGACGTCATCATGACGTCATTTCAGAATTTACAAGACCTTGCCAATATATAACAACCTACCAAGTTTCAACATGATAGCACTAATACTTCGGGAGATATACGAGTTCAAAAAGTGCACCTTTAATGCCACGTCACGTGACCCCCGATGACGTCATCGATCTAAAACTTCACACATATGACAACTGCCTGACGTTCAACATGTGTGTAAATTTTGAAGTGATTACATCAAACTTCACTACACACATCTTCAAAAAGTCCATTTTGATCAGTTTTCAACCTGCCGCTAGAGGGCGCTCTTGTGTGTTGTGACGTCATCGGTATTTTTTTGTAATTGCCCACCCTTGCCAAACAATAACATCGTTGAAAGCAACTTCATAACTATTTCCACTTTTGAATTACAAGGCACTTCCTGTTTCGACCGGAAGTAGAGGTCATGTGAGGTCACGCACACTGAATAAAATGAAGACCTAGTTTATCCCCACCCAATCCCGCAAACAGAAACCTACGGTCTTTTGTGGTTGATTTGATATAGAAACGGTCACACCAGACTTGCTCCAAACTGCAAACCACAAGTTTGTTTATACTTAGTATTTAATCAGCCAGTGAAACCGCAGAGCACTCTGTGGGGTGCCTTGGGTACTGTGCATCGGACGGGAGGATACTGTTCAGCGTGTGGAACATCATCAAATTGGAACTCCCGTCCGATGGCCCGTCCAACAAAAATTTGACATGGGATGAAACTTGTCCGATGGTCTGTCCAGGATTAATTTTGACAAGACCCCTTAACAAAAACAAGAGCTGTTTCGCTGCGCTGCGAAACAGCTAATACAAAATAATTAAAGAAACTTTAACGAAAACAAGAGCTGTTTCGCTGCGCTTTGCTGCGAAACAGCTAAAAAACAAAAACAAAAACTTTAACGAAAACAAGAGCTGTTTCGCTGCGCTATGCTGCGAAACAGCTAAAAATAATAAAAAAAACTTTAACGAAAACAAGAGCTGTTTCGCTGCGCTTTGCTGCGAAACAGCTAATAATAAAAAAAACTTTAACGAAAACAAGAGCTGTTTCGCTGCGCTTTGCTGCGAAACAGCTAAAAAAACTTTAACGAAAACAAGAGCTGTTTCGCTGCGCTGCGAAACAGCTAGAAACAAAAACTTTAACGAAAACAAGAGCTGTTTCGCTGCGCTTTGCTGCGAAACAGCTAAAAAAAAACTTTAACAAAAACAAGAGCTGTTTCGCAGCGCTGCGCTACGAAACAGCTAAAAAGGAAAAAAAATAAAAATTTTTTAAAGGAAAACAAGAGCTGTTTTGCTGCGCTTTGCTGCGAAACAGCTAATAACTGTCGTCAAGGGTTATCAAATTTAGGGACGACGAAATCATATTTTCCCGTTCTGCCTGACCCTCTAGCGAATCATGATTAAGGCATCCGACAGAAACATACCACCTTCTAGTTTGGGAATTGAAAAACAAACAAAAAACATCCTGCTTCCTAGTTGCTTGCCACCAATCCTATAAAAGTTTTTTTGAAAACAACCGAAACTGGTTTACGCCTAATTATAGTTATAGGTCTACCAGGTTGTTGTTTTTTTTTTGCGTGATTCTAATTAGTGGCCTGATACATTATTGTTATTGTAACGAATATTTCCCAACAATAGTTGTAAACATCATAACACATAACAGGTGGCCCATACCCGCCCCCACATCTTTATCAATTAAAAAAAAACACTTCCCAAAACCCCCACTATATTGACCAGAAACTCCCCTGCTGACCATTATCTATATCTCATCGAATCATTTCAAAATTGTTACCTACTCCACTTTCAGACCCCCCCACCACCACCCAACAATTCTCATTCAGTGTTCTCGTTCTTATCCTGTAAACCAGAGACTTGCCTCTCACGTATCAACCAGGTAGATTTATTGTATTGTACTTGTCCGTTTGCAACGTTTGTTCAGAATAATAAATTATCTGTCGCCATTTTACAGCACAAGTAAGAATTGCGCCATGATATTGTAGTGATTTACAGACCTGTCGCCATATTGTTGAGATTTATAGCTCAAATAATAAAAGTCGCCATATTGTTGTGATTTACACCAGAAGTAACAATTGTCGCCATATTGTTGTGATTTACAAAAGCAGACCCATCGCCATATTGTTGTGATTTACAAAAGCAGACCTATCGCCATATTGTTGTGATTTACAACGGCTTAGACCTGTCGCCATATTGCTGAGATTTACAGCTCAAATAATAACAGTCGCCATATTGTTGTGATTTACACCAGAAATAACAATTGTCGCCATAATTATTGTTGTGATTTACAGCACAAGTAAGAATTGCGCCTATTGTTTACAACAGCAGACCTGTCGCCATATTTTTGAGATTTACAGCTCAAATAATAACAGTCGCCATATTGTTATGATTTACAGCTCAAATAATAACTGTCGCCATACTGTTGTGATTTACAGCACAAGTAAGAATTGCGCCATATTGTAGTGATACAACAGATGACCTGTCGCCATATTGTTGAGATTTACAACTCAAAATAATAACTGTCGCCATACTGTTGTGATTTACAGCACAAGTAAGAATTGCGCCTTATTGTTGTGATTTACAGCTCAACTAACTGTCGCCATACTGTTGTGATTTACAGCTCAAAATAATAAGTCGCCATATTGTTGTGATTTACAGCTCAAATAATAACTGTCGCCATATTGTTGTGATTTACAGCTCAACTAATAACTGTCGCTATACTGTTGTGATTTACAACAGCAGACCTGTCGACGTATTGTTAAGATTTACAGCGCAAATAATAACTGTCGCCATATTGTTGTGATTTACAACAGCAGACCTGTCGCCATATTTTTGAGATTTACAGCTCAAATAATAACAGTCGCCATATTGTTATGATTTACAGCTCAAATAATAACTGTCGCCATACTGTTGTGATTTACAGCACAAGTAAGAATTGCGCCATATTGTAGTGATACAACAGCAGACCTGTTGCCATATTGTTGAGATTTACAACTCAAAATAATAACTGTCGCCATACTGTTGTGATTTACAGCACAAGTAAGAATTGCGCCTTATTGTGATTTACAGCTCAACTAACTGTCGCCATACTGTTGTGATTTACAGCTCAAAATAATAAGTCGCCATATTGTTGTGATTTACAGCTCAAATAATAACTGTCGCCATATTGTTGTGATTTACAGCTCAACTAATAACTGTCGCTATACTGTTGTGATTTACAACAGCAGACCTGTCGCCGTATTGTTAAGATTTACAGGGCAAATAATAACTGTCGCCATATTGTTGTGATTTACAACAGCAGACCTGTCGCCATATTGTTGTGACTTACAGCACAAATAATAACTGTCGCCATATTGGTGTGATTTACAGCTCAGCTAATAACTTTTGCTTTACTGTTGTGATTTACAGCACAAATAATAACAGTCGCCATATTGTTGTGATTGCAACGTTTGTTCAGAATAATAAATTATCTCAACCGAATTTCTACATAAAATCACGCTTGTCCTTGAGCATCATTGTATTTGTTTTACTCCCTCTCTCCGACACGTTTATAAATAAACTAGGGTTATCCAGGGAAAGGGATAATGGGGGCATTCAAGCTACCACATTATTTCCTGCGTTATACTATTTATATGACACAAGTAATAATTGTCTGCTAATGTTTTGATTTACATGGCTTTTATTAACTTTCGCCGTACTGTTGTGATTCAAAACTGATGCGCCCCAACTGTCGCCAGATTGTTGTGATTTAGGCTGACAGTGGGTGCAAGATCTTGGTGATATGTCTGTGGCCATGTTGTAGGTTGGTGAACCCCTGGCCGCCACGATTGGGCAGAGGGGGACATCAGACCTAACAGGGCTGATAAACAGGCGTTCATAGACCGGTTCAACACTTTTTTTAAATTCCCATTCATACCTTTCCATTAAATAAAATCAACACCTCATCGCGCAATATATCGAACATGCGCACATAATGTTTCAATTTTGCACGCAAGTTTCAAACTTGCGCGATACAAACTATGTTACCAAAATGTGCGCGCTCCGCGCAATTACCTGATGGCGCCCTCTTTTGACAAAGAATTCGCCAGTCAATGTTTGAACCTTTTGCGTAGTTATTATCATGTTTAAACAAACATGGCCATGTGATCTCCTCTCGGCCAATTAAAATGGATAGACTATCTCAATTGTTTATGAATTGTTTTGTCACAGAAGTCGATAAAGATGCAACAGGAGGTTTCACACCCAAGCTCAAGGATCATCATTCTATAAGTCATTTAAGACTACCAGTGACCATAGACTCAGCTACAGAAGTTTTATGCAGATATATTAAACAGATTTTAAGACAAGATCCCGGAAGCTTACTAAACTTGTTATAATGGTAGTAAGAATCTTCCCAAATTGTTTGTAAACCCCACTTTTAAAGTAATTGTAGTTTCCATGAACAGTAGCTGTTTTTATAGCTGCTGTTTACTGTTATAATGAACTATTATAAACATTCACCACACACACATGAAGTTGACAGTTTTGGGATATCTTCACTGCAAACGTCTACACGTCTCAGGTACCACGCAGCTGGTGTTATTATGGGTTCAGTTATAAAGTACAATGGTTGTGCGGCTTTCTGAGACATCGTGATCGAGGCTCTTTAAGTCTAAACCACTCAAAAGGCAGGCGCGGATCCGGGGGGGGGGGGGCAGGGGGCCCGTGCCCCCCGGGTAAAATTTGATTTGATCTGCCTGCTTAAAAATTTGCCACAAGTGTGTGTGGTGTCTTTTCCCCCAGCGGCAGGATAGATTTCTTTTTCATCCTATGCCTATCAAATTTGTTTTTTTTCTGCCAAAAAGAATCTTTCATGATATGTCACTTGTAAATGCTTAGATTTGCACGATAACATAAGCGTTTGAAACCTGGCGTGCCAACTTGTCCTGGATAACATATATTTCATGTCGTTCTGGCATTCAAGTGTAGAGACTACACTTAGCTTGAACTATATTTTTTTGAATGAATGAATATGCATAAAACCAGATATTGCAGCAACCAGATCCAAACGCGAGATTTGTGGGATTAAAATTGTCTTTGAGTAAAGTTAGAAGATTGGTATGGATAAGAAGTGCTTAAAAAGTGTCTATTTCTCTGTTTTAGGCATATGGAGGCTTGATGTTTCACCCCTCAAAAAGCCAAAAAATCCGCCCCTGAAAGGGATGGTGTTTTCAATTCCAAAATGGCTCAGTGTAATGCGTCACAAAGCTCAATCCTCCAAAAACCTGAAATAGAACGTTAGTGTTTTGTGTTATGATACCTTGTGTTGTTGGCCAGTTTCCTGGATGATACATTTATAGACATATAGGCCTAGGTGCGTATGCTAACATAATGAAAAGTGATGGACATTTGCTCACCATCACTGTGCGCGTAAACACTAATGCACGCAATAGCATTACATTGCATTTGCAGTTGCGCCTTCAAATTGGTCATATCACTAAAATGGACGGGGGTGTAAGTTTGGGGTGATCAGAATATTAAACAATATATCCCTACCTTTCTAATATTACCAGTATTTTCCATCATAACCGAGAAGATGATTGACCCAATTTAGTTTACAAAACTTGAGTCATACCAAAAATTAGCAGAACTGCCCATTCATTGTGCACAACGCGCAAACAGCAACCTATATTTTTACTTGCATGGCCTCGTTTGACGCTTTATAACCAAAGCAACAAGTCAGTGAAGCCTCTGGGGTGACGTCATTATTGAAGCCCGTGAAATCTTCACACTGATACAACAGCTGTGTCTATTGGACAATATTTTCCAACGACCATTTTCGATTAAAGAACTTATACCCAATCATTGCCGCGGTTACTTTGTAACACGCCAGTGCACATACCATTCACAGAACAATGTATCACTGGTGCAGTGAGTCTAGGTACCATTCTGCTGTTCGTTGCACGCCGTTCGAGTGTGACTGACGAAGGTGAGTCGAATTCAATGTACATTTAGTGTCTTAATTTTGTCAAAAAACATAAACTAATGTAAGAAAATGCTAAAGGGAAACACATTGCATGATTTGTGACATTTTTTCGAGTGGGGATGCGATTTTTAGTCAATATTAAGTTGATTTAACAGCGGCGGACGTTTTCAGACTGAGGCAAACTTTACGTCGCTGTGACTGAGCCAAAGTTTGGACAAGTCCATTTGACTGCAGGGTTGGCAATTACTTTTTTAAACTGCGTGCATTGGATTAAGGGCTTTACTCTCAATCTATATTACTTTATTGTCAAATTAAAAGTAATTTATATCAAGAATATGATAGGGGCAATGGTGATGTAGTTGTGCACGTAGGGAAACCTTACAATTCACTGAGTGATGAGTAAATTTCAAGTTTAAAAAAGCCATAGGCTTAACCCGTTCAAAATTCAAGAAATTAAGAATGGGATGCAGCATACAATTAGTAAAAAACATCAAGATTCAGCGTTTAAAAGTATTTATAAAGTTTATATTTTGTTAATACAGACTCATGGAAGAATGTAAAAAGACTAAGCGGAAACGCAAGGCCGTTGACTACAAGAAACTTGCAGAGGGACCGAAACTTCCAAAACAGTCATCTGACATAAAAAAGTGGTCAACCAAGAAACTTTATTCGCTGGAAGTTATTGATACTAAAGAGGATGAAAACGGTGTAGTTACTGTTCTTGTACATAACATTGGTTGGTCCAGTAAATATGATGAATGGCGTTTAGCCAGCGACATCATCGACATTCCACGTGAATTTATAGCCACTACTGAAGAAGCAACAAATTTCTTCTATTCTCAACTCAAAATATCAATCAAGGAAGCATTGCACATTCAAAGGAAAACTGATAGTTCTGTGGTCATTCGCATGCCTATTCAAAAAGATGCATTCCACAGACTAAAGTCTTTAGGCTTACTTCGGTCTTCAAAACCCCAACAATTTACAGCTAACTGCCAGGACTTGGATAATCTATTTGGAAAAAGTTGGCACTATCGAATTGTAAATGCAAATAGAGACTTTGCTTATGTGATGGAAGGAACAATTAAATTTCGGATGATTGAACGAATTCCTCTTGCAGACCAATCTTATGATGGGAAAAATACATACAGACACCGGGGATACATGATTGTTTTCAGTTTTGTCCGTGGTCGTGGAAATGCTCTAGATTTGGACAAATATTTGAGTCTGTTGTAGTATTTTTGTGCCATTTGACATCTGGCAACAAGCAAGAAAAGCAATGCCAACCCTCCATGACGAATACTGTCATATGGTCACTTTGAAAGTAAATAATTATTTCATTTACACTCAAGCAAAGTCCTGTAGTAATGATCCTCTTCAGCCAGAAAGTCTCCGTGCTATTTTAGATAATATCCTTTCGAAGCACCATATTACTACAGATCATGTGGACATTACACCTGTATTGCAAACATTCAAAGAGAAAGTGAAATATACTTTACGAAGACTTCGGGAATCGAAATCATCTCGCAAGAAGGCTAGACTCCTAGAAAAATGGAAAAAGACTGAGTACGAGCTTAAATTGCCTCATCGCACAGGAAGCCCATCCAAACGAAAGGCGCAGGAGTTAGAGGAAGAACTTAAAGAAGCGAGACAAGAACTGAACAAAAAACAGAAAGATCTAAAGATTGCTGAAGATAAAAACAATGATCTTAAATGTTCAATTAACCGTCTTGTAAATCCTAAAAAAAGAAAAAGTGGTGAGAGAGGCCGATCTAAGCACAAAACAATTTATAGTACTCGACAAAAAGCAAGACATGAAAAACAAAACTTGGAAGCAGTTAACTTGGCTCTTGAAGATTTTCGAAATGACCAAGACCATGGTTTAACTCCGATAAAGGAAACATTTAAGGATGAGTTCGATGAGGAAGTTGTGTTATGTTTAGAAGATGGATGCACCATACCATCTCAATGTTCAGTCGATGATCTGGACGAATTTGTTTTCATTCTGGATAACCATAACATTACTAACAGGGGCTATCATGCCTTGGCACAGCACATCAAGGCTTTACCGAGACTTACGCATGTCACTTCAAGACGGGAAGAACTAAACAAAACGTTTATGATTTCTGAACTTAATGGTGAATATCCAGGTGTATATACAAGTCTGAAAGAGTCACTTCGACTTAAACTTGAAAATCCAAAAAGAAAACACTTAACTGAGAGCGGTACTGTACGAATAAAATTAAGTGGTGACGGAACGAGGGTAACTTGCAAACAAAATTTCATCAATGTGTCATTCACATTAGTTGATGAAAGTGTTAGTATGTCTGAGCATGGTAACTATCTCCTCGCCATTGTAAAATGCTCTGAAAACGATTCTTCAATCAAAACAGCACTCCATGATCTGATTAAAGAATTTGAGGACTTAACGAGTATTGATGTGATGGGAGAAGTCATCAAAGTTGACAAATACCTTGGTAGTGATCTCAAATTTTTAAATCAAATTATGGGGATTGCAGGCTTTGCAAGCAAATATTCATGTTTATGGTGCCATTGTGCTAAATCTGAAAGGTTTGACATGTCCAAAACATGGTCAATGACTGACCCAGACAAAGGTGCAAGAACCACTGAGGAAATAATTCAATGCTCCAAGAAGAAAATGTCTGATAAGACTAAATTCAACTGCAAGGAAACCCCTCTGTTTAAATCTGTTCAAGTTCATAAAGTGGTGCCTGATACTCTTCATTTGTATTAAGAATTGGAGACCAACTTGTAAGCCATTAGATTTCATACCTTCAGACACAAGACAATGTGGTCAAAGTAACCTCCACAACAAAATTACAAAAATGTGAAAATCTGAAACGGTTTCACACATTTGTCAGAGATTAAGTGAATATATCAGACTGGAAATTGTATGTGAAAGATAACAAATTAGAATACAGGTCATTCAGAGGACCTGAACACAGAAGAGTGTTTCAAAAAATAGATCTAGCCAGTCTAATTCCATCCCATCCAAAGCTGGATCAACTGAAAAAACTGTGGGGTAGCTTTCAAGAACTTATGCAAGAAATGGGGAAAACATTGAGCATGTGTGAAATCGATGCCTTTGAAAAAGAGGCATGTGCATGGGTGTCACTCTACTATGAAACTTTCTGTAGTATTGACATAACTCCATACATGCACATTTTAGCCTGTCACATCCCTGAATGTATGAAATTACATGGCAACATATCCCATTTCTGTCAGCAAGGTTTGGAAAAAGTTAACGATCTTGTTACAAAGTGGTATCACAGATCTACAAACTTTGGCCCCTAATCCCTGTATCAGATAATGGCAAAGCAGCATAGATTGCACTTGCTTTATGATCAACATAAACTTAAAGCCAGGTGGAATGTCAGGTGTAGTAATTGCCAAAACTTTGGGCACAACAAAAGAACATGTGGTTCTGTCATTGAAGATAGTTGCGAAGAGTAAAGTTGAAAATATCAACCACGGTCCCCTGCTTTCGTGAAAGATTGCTTTCAATTGTTATCTTATCTTAAAAAGTGTGCACTATTTGCAAAGCTAAACTTTAGCCTAAAGTTTTAGAGTTGTTGCACATCTTGGTTGAAATTTTGTACAAAAAGTTTGTTACGCTTGACGTTGATTATAACCGGTTATGATGTATAGATTATAAAGAAACGTTTTTCCATTTTGAAACATCGGTGTCAGATTTGCAGTTTTTACCGTCCTGTGTGGTTTTGTTGTGACCCCTACGTACGACAATGGAAGATTCCAGATTTCACAGTTGGGGATGTGAGCGCGGGCGCGCCATGTTGAGTGTACATGTACATTGCGTGTGTGGGCGCGCGTGTTTAGTTTACACTCGCACAGAGCTTTTGTCCTATTTTGTACACGTAGTTTTCATAATGATACTAAAAAATATATAGCGCCTTGCATTATTTTAGATAACCTATCGTCAAGGCCTTCGGAGTAGTATAGGTTAAGAAACAGAGACCCGATTTTTTGCGAGCAACCCTGTTGCTCTGAATTGCTCTGAATTTTTTCCGAGCAATGACCCGCCACCGCGTGACGGTGGATTGTGGGGGCGTGGTTGTGGTGAACGCCACGAAGTGGTGGGACAAAGGCGAGCCACGGAGTGGGGAGTTGTGTGGTTCACGCTAGTGTTCGGGAGACCCGAAAGGGTCGACGTGTGAACATGATGCAAGGCATCATGTTGCGCGGTGTGAAACACCGCAAGTAGTTGTCTCACGACAGTGTAACGGAGGGCAAACCGTTGTGAGGTGCGCGAGTGATTTTTTTAAATCACGGAGCGCCGAAGTCCTAACCACGCAGCACAAACGAGACGCACGCGTCTCGTTTGTATTTTCACGAAGTGAAAACAAAGGGGACGATTCCTCTACGTCTGACAAGACGTAGCGGAAGAGATAAAAAGGTGGTTGCCCTGTCTCCAGCTCTGTCTTTTTTTATTTGTTTAATCGAATATGTCAGCACCACCTCGTTATGGAACACGTCCGGGCGTTTCTATATGTACATGTTTAGTTCTATGTCTTCCCTTGATGGCAAAACGTTGGGTCGAGTATTTACTTATTAAATATATATATTATACAGCACTGGGTCTGTACCATGTAGTTTTTGCACCGTCACCCTAAGTCAAAGTAGGCCGTAGTCGCGCACGGGTGGTTTTCTTTGTTGAGGTGTACAGTGTAGTTTTGCACCGTCACCCCAAGTCAAGGTAGTCCGTAGTCGCGCATGGGTGGTTTTCTTTGTTGAGTTGTACTGTGTAGTTTTTGCACCGTAACCCTTGACTGGGTCAGATAGGGTGTTTGTTGGAGATACCGAGTCTCACCCGAATAAGTATTATTATCATTTATTTTTAATTAAATTTTAAATTATGTTATTCATTATTGGGTTGGCCATGGAGGCGCATGAATAACTGCTCTATGTGTAATCGGTCACGTTTTGCACTTTTGACCAGAATGCCTGCGCAGGTCCGATCTGTTTTCACCTTAAGAGAGCGCGAAACGCCATTTTTGTTTTTGTTTTCTTTTTTTCTTTTTCCTTTTGTCCATTGTAGTCACGGGTGACTCACTCTGAACCAACACGTCTCGACTCGTTACAACAACAAACAATAAAAAAAAATTAAAAAAACCACGCACAACCGGTACATAGCAGCGGTGTCGATAGGTATACCGCTCAATAATCATCAGTGGGCCACGGTGACAACCTCGATGGAGAACAAACTTTTGGCATCATGTCTCAGGACAGCGTTGATTGGGGCCCTGAATTTAAGTAAAGGTAGACCTTTACTTAAATAATCAGACGAAATAATCAACTCACCAAAGAGAAATACATGACCGTCTTGAATACCAGATCTTCGGGTGGGGGTGTAAACAAGGGTTTCATTATGAAACACGGTGTAATGTTTACTTACGAACAGAGAAGGACTGCCCTGAGCTATTTTTATCCCAAGCGAAAGGTCGAAGACGATGGGGTTTCCACAACCTTTTTAGAAATATGAGACATTTCCTAGTTTCCCCCGTTGTTCCCCATAAACACATTTTAAATTGTTGTTGTTGTTGTTTTTAAATCTCGGACCCAGTTATATTATTTGTAGATATATATATTGCCCGTTTCAGAAATGTAATCATATTGTAAACATAAATAAAATCATACTTTGTAGTTAATTTTCTTTTGATGACACGATCATATTGTAAAAATAAATAAAATCATACTTTGTAGTTAATAGTAAAGTTGTTAACTCTAAGAAGAATTTATTATGGTGTTTTCCATTTCTTTATATCATAAACAAATAAAGAGAGTAAAATAAATAGCAAAACCGAACAACAACTCAGAGTACTGTTTCCGTCCTTCACGAGTTATATATTTCATATCTGCTTTAGTAAAAAGCCGAAAAGTCATTAAAAAGAAATATACAGGTACCATTGAATAAATACGTTTAGTGAAGGGGGGAGGGGTATTGGGAGGGTTTTCGTTAATGGCGGGAGGGTCACGTGAGTTCAATCATTTAATGCGGGTTGGGTTAGGTCGGGTGAGGGCGCTGTTCATTTCTATGGGGCTGAACACAACGCCGTGGTTTGGGTGTAAATTGGGTGAGGGCGCTCTTTATTCACAGCGGTGTCGGTTATAAAAGAGCTGGGTGAACTACGATTCCTCATTTTATGCGATGAGTTCGATACTTAAACATCCCTTTACCTGCGTCATCGCGGGGCCTACCGGATCAGGAAAAACGCAGTTTGTGATGCAGTTATTGAACCCAGCGGGCGGTGATGTCATTCAACCGTCTCCGGAAAATATTGTGTGGTGCTTTGGAGCTTATCAGGATGCTTATGACCGGTTGTCCAACACCGTCCCCGACATTCGTTTTGTGGAGGGATTTCCCGACGACCTTCTTACCTCCTTGGATCGAACGAAGAGAAACCTGGTTGTGATCGACGACCTCATGACGGACGCGGGTAATAATAAAAAAAATTACCGAACTTTTTACGAAGGGCAGTCATCACCACAATCTGTCTGTTATACTCATACTGCAGAATCTGTTTTATCGGGGTAAAGAAATGCGCACAATCAGTCTGAACGCGCATTACATGGTACTCTTTAAAAACCCCAGAGATGCTTCACAGATCACGCACTTGGCACGCCAGATGTATCCTAACAAACCCAAATTCATGGTCGAGGCCTATCGCGACGCGACGAGTTCCCCCTACTCGCATTTCTTTGTGGACTTGAAACCGGACACCGAGGAGCACATGTATCTCAGATCTAACATATTCCAGGGTGAATACCCCACAGTTTACGTTCCGAAGGTATAAAATAGTGCCACTCCCGCGGTGGAGTTTCATTTGTAAAGATGTCTCGTCGCGTGCACAAGCACGCTCCCTACCTTCACGTATTGGCAACGGGTTCCAAAAAACAGCGCCAGGGGGTGATTGACGGAGCCGGCAAAGACCTCATACTGTGAGTGCGCCCTCAACGTTTTAAACGGTAACGTTTCCCTGACAGCCGCCGAGAGAACCAAACTGAGAAGACACAGGCGAGAACTGAGAGAGCTGACCAACCGGAGGACGAGCCTGCAGAAAAAGAAGAAAGCTTTAACACAGAAGGGAGGTTTTCTTGGTGCACTGCTGACACCGGTGTTGAGCGCTCTGGGTGGACTGCTATTCAAGTAAACGTGATGGAGCACGCTAAGAAAATGGTGCTTGTACCGCAAGACACTCTCGCGAGAATGCAGGCGTCTAGACGATTGGAGCAAACACCGGTCACCCGCGTCGTGCACGGTTTGGACAGCGACCTGAGAAAGTTGCTGGAAAGACAGGATCTGTCGGAGGGTGATAAGATCAAGCTTTACCAACAGGCCCTTCAGAGGTATATTGCACTGAACAAGCAGAGGACAGCTCCCCTGTCTATGACCCTCAAGGACGAACATACCACCAATTTGGATGGACCTCCCACGTTGAAGAAGGAGCTACCGATCGAAACAACCGAGACAAAACCGTCACTCGGAGTGGCCTTGAAGGAAGAGGTAGGCGACGACGAAGACGTAAACTACGAAGGATTATCTCAGTTGTTCGCGCCCGCTTCCCATCTTCTGGCCAAGAAAAAGAAACTATCTTTGTTTGCAGCCGAGACCGCTCTACCGGCCAAGAAGAGGAAAAGTAAACGACGACATTCGACCAGGAAACAAAAGTGGACGGCGTTATAAACCAAGCACCGGCCCTCCGATCCTTCATTACAAGTCCGGCTTTCGCCATGGAGTGTTGTCCTCCTAAACCAGAGTGCGCACCGCAAAACATACTGAAAAAACTCCGCTGCTTGTGGGTGTGTTGCAACAGCACACTCGTCATCGAAGATTCAAATTTCGTCGATGGAGGAGTACTTAAAGAAGGTGTATTACGACACAAACCATCCTTCTGGTTTCGGTGGTGTGGATGCTGTCTACCGCGCGGTTCAAAAAGACGGAGTGGACATCAGCAGGAAACAGGTCATTAGATGGTTGCGCCAACAACCTACTTATACGCTACATAAGCCCATCCGGAGACGTTTCAAACGAAATCGGGTCATCGTGGGTGGTATCGATCATCAGTGGCAGGCGGATCTGGTAGACGTGGCCTCACTCTCTCGGTACAATGACGGCCGCAGATTTTTACTGACGTGCATCGACATATTCTCCAAGTTCGCCTGGGTCGTTCCCCTCAGGGATAAAACGGGGACGTCGCTAATAAAAGCCTTCGAACGTATTTTACGCGATGGGCGTAAACCACGCGCGCTCCAGACGGATAAAGGTTCTGAGTTTACAAACCGCAAATTTCAGAATTTCCTGACAAAGAATAACATTGAATTCTTTACCACTCAAAACGAAACAAAAGCCAGCGTGGTGGAGAGGTTCAACAGGACCTTTAAACCAAAAATGTGGAAATACTTCACTGCCCAAAACACCTACGCCTATGCTACCGTATTACCGAAGCTGGTGTCTGCCTACAACCGCTCGTTTCACAGGAGTATAAAGAGAATGCCGGTCTCCGTCACCCCTGCAAACTCCGAGGTCGTTTGGCGCACGTTGTACGGCACCCCAAACGATGAACGGTCCACCGTCACAACCTTCAAGTTTAACGTGGGGGATACGGTTCGCATAAGTATGGCAGCGAGAACGTTTAGTAAGGGTTATCTCCCCAACTGGACCACCGAACTTCTTACCATCAGCGATAGAATTCCACGGGACCCTCCAGTGTACATGTTGACAGATTACGACGGCGAAGAAGTGAAGGGCACGTTTTACGAACAAGAACTGCAAAGAGTGGACAAAAAGGACGACATGTACGAAGTAGAGAAGGTGTTACGCACTAGAAAGCGTCGTGGTGTGGCGGAATATTTTGTGAAGTGGCTCGGTTATCCCGACAAGTTCAACAGCTGGGTGAGGGGACTAGTCGGTATATAATACGCGACTTACGAACAACCGGGCAACATTTGACGCGTGAGACGACCTCGAGATGGATTCCTTTTACATGACGCTCCCCAGCAACAGTAGCATGGATACTTACCCGGACAACGCGCTGAGTCACTACAGCGTGAACTTACCCTCTGCTCTGTCGTTCGATGGGGCGTGGGAGATAAGTTACCCGCGAAGGTGGCTCAACATCGTAGAGGGTCACAACCACATCTACTGCAACGCCGGAGAGACTGAAGGAGGCGTACATCTTCACACCATTCCAGAGGGTTTTTACCAGACACCGGATGAGTTACTCACAAAGATTACACCCTCGATCGAACACGGCGACACAATACGCATCAAGTACAACAAGTACCTTCAAAAAGTGATCGTCAGAACGGCCGACGGTGTCAGCATTACTTTCGTCGAGCGTCTGGGTCAATTGTTTGGATTTAACAAGGCTAAGGCCATCACCGGTATAGAGAAAGCACCCCGCGTCGTGGATATGAAGCAAATCCACAGCCTGTTTGTGTACACCGACATCATCGAATACAACATCGTCGGGGACACGAGAGCACCTCTTCTACGAAATGTGGGCGTGGAAGGCGAATATGGGGATACCGTAACAAAGACGTACGACAGTCCGCATTACGTTCCCCTGAAACAGAAATTCATCAGCACCATCAAGATAGATATAAGGGACGACGTGGGCGATTATATCCCATTCGTCGGCGGGAAGGTCATAGTGAAACTACATTTTAGAAAGCGTCGCTCCACGTACTTTAACTGATCGAAACATCCGACATCATGAGACGCCATTTCGTATCCCAACCCGGACACTATGTCGACCACTATACGCGACAATTGGGGCGTGGCTATCCCGTCTTTCACGGCGGTCGCACTCAGAAACGGTCTTGGAAATATATTGGGCGGGCTCTTCCGAACGGCCATGCCCCTGATCAAGCAGGGGGCCAAAACTTTTGGCCGTCAAGCCCTCCGGACCGGCATGGGAATCGCGCAAGACGCCCTGGAAGGAAAGAACATAAAATCGGCAGCGCAGTCAAGACTCAAACAGACTGGCCGTCGTATAGCTAGGCGGGTGATTCAGAATGTGGATTCCCGACAGACCCAACCGGTTAGACGGAATATAAAAAGAAAACACACTCGGAAAAGAGCCACTTCTACATCTGGGAAGCGACCGAGACGATCACTCGATATCTTTGATTAGCCGCTCCGAGACTACCACTCCACCATGGCACTGCTACACGACCACTCCGAAGAGTGCACAAAGAGTGAACTCGATCTCTTTTCTCTACCGCCCACCCAGACTAGCGTAGAAAAGGGCCAGTATGTGGAGTACCACCCCATCTCTTATATCGCCGACGGGGGTCCCATCCAGTTTTTTGGCCGAGACGGACGTGGTCGGTCCGTGCAACCTGTTTTTACAGACCCTCTTCAGCCAGGTCGACGTGACCCTTAATGAGCGACTGATTTCCGCCTCCACTCCCACGTATCGGGCCCATTCACGGAGATTTGTTCTTCCAGGACAAACACTTAATCAACGGAGTTGATCTGAAAATAAAACTGATTCCCAGCAGCGACGCCTTTTGTCTCATGGCTTCCGGGGACGCCCCCGCCTTCAAGATAAAGATTGTGGACGCGTCGTTAGTAGTACTCCCCGTCTGTACAGGTTATTTTTCCAATGGGTTTAGGGCCTCTCGACCAATCAGAAGGCTGCATTTAGGGTCACATGATACCTAATTTGCATAATTTGAGGAGCCGATAGACTGAACCATTAATTCAGGGAGGGGTGTACATAAATGCGTGGCGTGTATGAACAATTAGTTTGGAGGGGGGAGTTTTATATCCAGCATGATACTGTAGTCTCAACTAAATTAGTTTCCATTTCCTTACATAACAATTGATTTTATTTCAATAAAGAAAATTACCTACCTTATAAAGTTATATTTGGGGCGCGTTTCACCTACGTGAATGGTGTCTGCCATTCGGACGAATCATGTCCGGTGTCGTAATGGTAATCCTACGTATAACGATAGGGTCTAGTTCCCCTAGCCACAGCCATGGCGATCACACAATATTTCTCAGACTACAGACTAAACACACGACGGCAATAACAAACACTAAGTTTGTGTCGAGGCAAGTCAATAAGAAAACGGCGGATACCACACAAACAAATACGATTTAATGTCACCTTTTTTTGATGATAGTACCCCCACGCGTAGCATTTTTTTTTATGAGGCAATTCATTTGTTTCCAATGGAGGAAAACCGGACTGAATTTCACGTATAATAAATCTAACGTGATTCGTACCTTGACATCATTACGAATCACGATTACCGAATAAAATGAACTCACCGACATCCGATTATTGGCATGTGTTCGTACATCCATTATATCCAAGACATTATGAATTATGAGGATGAGATTTAGCCCATATCCAGTGTTTCTCGCGTAATACATGTACACAGTTTGGTCATTGCGTCATGGATCCCCCTTTCTTTGTTGTTGACGAATCGATAGTGGTGTTCCCCACTCTTTGGTTAAAGGATAAGGGTTCACCCTGTGCCTATAGGTTATGTTGTCACGCTTGGGCCTGTTTTGTTTTGTACATACACAAACTTGTGTTTGCAACTCTGAATTTTAGAAATGACGTTACTTTTTACGAGGTGTTTTAGACCAAAAAAAAAAAACACCGGAATATCTTCTACATGGTGATTGTTTTGTTCATTTCATGCCCTGAGCTTTTAGATCTGTGAATCAGCGCTATATCACGTATAAATTATGTGAAAGACGGGAGATGTGTGTGTGCATGTGGAAGAAATCATTACAAACTTTAATACGGAATTTAGTACTAACGCATTCTTCAATAGGTAAACACTGTATGTGAATTTAATTAATCCCTGTTAAAATTTGTTTGTATTATGTATCGATATGTTTAGGTCATGCGTACTACAGTTTTTAAGTTTTTTTAAGGATTTGGGGGACCTACTATATAAATATAAACAGCTAAGGCAATCTACCCTACTCATTGTATAATATAATTATAGGCATATCAAATAAACATAAGAAGGGGCAAAAACTATATACTTTACACAAAATGTGTAGTATACCACTCAGATCTTACAACGCAATAAATTTTTTAAGTATACTTGGGGGACAAAACCCAACAATATACAGTTCAGCAAACCTTAACTCTAAGAGCTATGTGCATGTTTGTACCATCTTGCCATTAAAAAGTAACAACAAATCAAACTTATTTTAGATGTTCCCTCGTGTCGGCATCCCTGCGCAAACGAACAACCACACGTATTGGCGGATCAATCAATGTTTAAGTTTGTTTTGCTCGTTCCCTTTGTGTTAACCCATGAGTGGCACAACGCATCTCGGCCCTACTGCATAGTTTTCTTTTTGAAATGTCGGCTCACTACTTTTAGCTCGCTTTGTTAGTTACATCCCTCTTTCATCGCGTGAATAAGTTGTCTCATTAAGACTACCAGTCATCCTTTGTTATTCTTTTCGTTTTTCCTAAACCTTTTCGGGTATACAGCGATGCCTGTAAACAAGTGTTTTGAAAAGACTTGGCTTGGAAGAAGATTCTCTTTATCAAGGTTCAACACACACACACAATACGGTACATTGACATCGTTGTGATGGCGGTAAAAGATTTCTATTACCTGTAAGCGTACGTGCTGCTCTTTGCCCATCTTAGAGGTAAAATAATGCCAATGCATTTTCCACGTCTTCGAATAACACGCAGTTTCAATGCGATATATTGCACTACAGCGTTATTTTTTAACACAATGTATTAACACTCAAGTCTGGATGAGCTTTATTGCCCACTTCTTCTTGCATAAAGGGGGGGGGGTGCGTTCGTCGTCAAAATGAACGCAATCACTCCATCAGGACCAGATCTTTAGGGGGAATGATTGTTCAAGTCATTTCTCAACGTACGGTGAACATGTTTAAACACTAACTTTGAAGAATGAAAACTAAATGCACCGCATTTGGGAATCGAGGTAAATACGTTGCATCTGATCAGCTGAACTGACCATCTAAAGTTTCTAAAGTAATGTTTCGGGACAGGGAGGGATCGTGTGATGATACGCACCATTGGTCGCGTGTAATATTGGGGGATGGCTAATGCAATATACAAGCTATAATGCAACTTACAAGCTATAAATAAATCAAGAGGGGGCATTGCACAACTACCGGCAACAATCGATAGATGGCATTGTTATGTAGATCTTAAGTTTACGACGGCACACGCATAGAGCATGTGAAGGAGGTGCCTGTATCGCTTCATCAATGGACGTGTTGATATTTTACATGGACTCGTAAACAAGTCAGTGACGTCATACAACAACTGGGTTGAACGACAGACCACACGTCCGTCGTGTCTGGAACATGTTTTGAGAGAGGATTAAATGTATATTAAAAAAAAAAAAAATACGTCATTTGTTGTTGCAAGACAATAGGTATCGTACCAACTCATGTATTTTGAGTTAAAGTACTTACTTTATAAAGTAGTCAGTGGCAACCCGTATGATTTAGTAATTCACATTTTAAAAATTCCGGCAACAATCGATAGATGGCATTGTTATGTAGATCTTAAGTTTACGACGGCACACGCATAGAGCATGTGAAGGAGGTGCCTGTATCGCTTCATCAATGGACGTGTTGATATTTTACATGGACTCGTAAACAAGTCAGTGACGTCATACAACAACTGGGTTGAACGACAGACCACACGTCCGTCGTGTCTGGAACATGTTTTGGGAGAGGATTAAATGTATATTAATATAAAAAATACGTCATTTGTTGTTGCAAGACAATAGGTATCGTACCCTTCTTGTTAGCCAATCACAGACCAGCAACGTATTCAATCCAACCAATCACAGTCGGCGCTGTATCGAGATAAGGTCTACATAAAATAGAAATAAACCAGAGGTAGCACACTCTGTTTTTGAAATCACTTCGTTCAACACATCTTTTGGGAGAGGACGCATCAGCAAGAGGTGCATTGAGCAAGAGGTACTTCAAGCACATTTCAAAGTATTCATCTTCACAAATTTGGAAAAGAGAGGTAAGGTATCCTGAACTTTATTCACTAGAACAGTTTTTACATTGGTGTGATAAAATAAACCAATCATGATTAATGATTCGAGGTTTTAAAATGATAGCGTGTTCACTAGTTTGTAGCTGCATTGTACTTATTAATCATGAGCTATAGGCTACTCAGCAATGAACACAACATAAACCATGACGACATAACAAACAAGGTTGATCGTCTAACAATCTTTGTTGTAAAAAATATTGTAAACCATGAATTTAGGATATGCTTTTCTCCTTTTGTTTTGTTTTGAATGTTTCGCACTTGACATTTATTTTGGAAATACATACCAATAATTATCGGAAAAAAAATGTATTTGTAATTTTTTATTTATTTATTTATTTTTTTCAACAGTGATTTTAATTATTCACTGTTTTTTATTTTAAATTTTAACTCATGCCGTAAATTTAACAGCATAAGAAAATTAAGTTCTTGTTTAAAGTAGACACATGTACTTGTTGTTTCTTGAATCCGGGACAGTTGTTATTTTATCCAAAGGACTTCTTGGCAATTATATGTTATCAAGTCAAAGTCTTCACTTTGTTTAATTATGTCAACATCATAAGAAAGTTTTGGTTGCCTTTTTGATTATTCCCATTTAAAGGTACAGCTGTATTCATTACACTATGTAATAATTTACACAGATACGATTTTGAGAATGAACCAATATGATTAAACATTTAAACCCATGAACTTATAAACAACAGAAATTATGACAATATACTGGAGTTGATTCTGTTTTCTGTAGCACATTGATTATAGTTTACCAAAAACCATAACATAAAATTTAAAAAGAGGACACTAGGCCTACTTCTCATTTGAAAATAAATATAGGTTTTTTCTTACCAAAGAGATCTTGTAGTGATAAGTTACTTTCCTATCTGATATATTTCGTGTAAATTATGATTTTATTATACTATAAAACTTACTCAGTTTTCCCCCTGTTAACTGCAGATCTGATCAGTATGTTTTCCTGCAACGTATGCCACAAACTATTTTCGAGGCGTGCCAATTTCAATCGTCATCTAGCCCGCCATGATGACATAAATCAACATCAGTGTGGTGAATGCGGGAGAGTGTTTGCACGACTCGACAATTATCGCAGACATCTGCAGAGTCAGCATTTGCCCCAAACTGGCCAGGGGGCTTCAACGGATGGAGATGAGCCGACACCAAAGAAGCAAAAGATCTCTGGTGGTGATGTTAAAAACCTCTATCATGTCACGAGGGTGAAGGAAGTTAAAGTGCACAAATTCAACACAAAAGGAACTGACTATACGGTGAGATTTAAAGATAACTTGGATATTTATGATCCTTCAGACATCTTGGAAACTTTACACAAAGTGTTTGAGAGTCTTTTGGACACACTGACCACTGGCGCTGCACCTAATGATCTCGTTCGCATAGTGGTTACTTGCTCCGAGTTAGATTTCCCAATACAACTACCATTCATTACTAAAGGTCATCTGACAGCAGAGAGATTTTTAGCCAGGGTGGAGCAGGTGCTACAGTCTTATGAACAATTTTCACTGGATGACAGTTTGGAAATCAACGTGACCCATGTATCTTTGCCCGTAGGGGGGAAGATTCCCACCAAACGATATGTAGATTTCGAACGTTTTCTCAAAGAGAAACGGTGCATTGTTCAAATCAAAAACAAAGATGAACTTTGCTGCTCCCGGGCCATTGTTACGGCTAAAGCCCGCATCGATAATCATCCTAAATGGGAAGCTATACGTCATGGATACAAAATACAGCAGCATCTAGCGGAAGAGCTACATCATCAAGCGGGAGTACCTTTAACGGTTTGTGGCATAGATGAAATTAGGAAATTTCAACATGTTCTATCCGGTTATCAAATTGTTGTTGCATCGAAAGAACATTTCAATGCCATTATCTTTCGGGGTCCATCGGCTGAACATCAACTTTGTCTCTACTTTCACCATGGACATTATGACGTCATCACAAGTATGCCATCCTTTCTCAACAGGAGTTATTTCTGCCCCCATTGCATGAAAGGATACGACCACAAAGAAGACCATAGATGTGAGAACACGTGTCGGCTTTGCTTCGGAACAGACTGTGTTGAGGGAAAATGGCAATACTGCGATAAATGTAACCTGAACTTTAAGAGTTCCCAGTGTTTCAAAAACCATCTGAAAAGGTCAGAGCGTCAAGGGAAATCTCGTTGTGAACAGTATTATAGATGCAGCGCGTGCAGTCAGTTTGTCAATCGAAGACTTCACCGAGGCAAAGAACATGTTTGTGGTGAAAAACATTGTTCTGTGTGCAAAGAGTTTGTACCGCAGGATCATCGTTGTTACATGCAGCCGGCTATGTGTAAAGAACACAAAACTGAACACTCTGTAGAGTTTGTCAGTTTAATCGACGACGAGCCCACAACCGAAGATGGTCAGCGTCCAAAACATCCGCCCTACATATTCTTTGATTTTGAATGCATGCAAGAGACGGGTGTTCACGTGCCAAATCTCTGCATTGCTCAAAAAGTTTGTCAACAATGTCAAGATCAAGAAATTTCAACTTGTGAAAATTGTGGTGAACGTCAAAAGATCTTCCAAGGTCCAAACACCAGAACGCAATTTTGTGAATGGTTGTTCGGGGAGGCAAATGCTGGAGCTATCATGATCTGTCATAACTTTAAGGGTTACGATTCTTACTTCATTTTACAATACCTTTATGACAATGCCGTTCTCCCAAAGGTCATTCTGAATGGTGCTATGGTGATGTGTATCGAGGTAGCCCTCAATAACATGAAGTTTATCGACTCCTTCAACTTTTTACCCATGGCACTCTCCAAACTCCCTGGGACGTTTGGTCTAAAAGAGCTTGCCAAGGGCTATTTCCCACATTTTTACAACACAGAAACCAACCAAGACACAACACTTCCCCATCTACCTGATATGAAGCACTATAACCCCGACAGCATGAAACCTGCCAGCAGACAAGCATTCACTGAATGGTACAATGAGCATCGGGGTGATACATTCAATCTCAAGCTGGAACTCATCAAGTATTGTCAATCTGACGTAGACATTCTCCGTCGATGTTGTCTGCAATTTAGATCTCTCTTCATGGGTATGACCGCGGATGGTGTAGCCCCTGGTATTGATCCATTCCAGCATTGCATCACCATTGCCTCTGCCTGTAACTTAGTGTATAGAACTAAATACCTTGAATCAAACACCATTCGCGTCATACCACCACAAGGCTACCCTTCCAATGACCCTTCTTATGCTGATGTGACGAGTCTTTACCCATTTGTAAACAAATACAAAAAGTACCCCATTGGACACCCGACTGTCATCACCGAAAACTTTGGCGACATTAACAAATACGAAGGTTTGGTGAAATGTAAAGTGCTGCCACCAAGAGGGTTATATCATCCAGTTATCCCATACAAAGCATGTAAGAGGTTGATGTTTCCTCTCTGTGCTAAATGTAGTGAGACAATGCAGCAGTCTTCATGTCAGCATACTGACAAGGAACGAGCACTGACAGGAACGTGGGTAACTTTTGAGTTGCAGAAGGCGCTTAAATTGGGGTATCACTTACTTCATATTTACGAAGTATGGCATTTTGAAGAGGTATCAGTCTATGATCCAGATACGAAGGAAGGTGGATTGTTTGCTGCCTACGTAAATGCCTTCCTTAAACTGAAGCAAGAGTCAAGCGACTGGCCAAAGTGGTGTCAGACGGATAAGGAAAAACATCAATACATCCAACAGTACTACGATAGAGAAGGAATTCATCTGGACTGGAACCATATCGAGAAAAATCCTGGGCTAAGGGCTCTGGCAAAACTGATGCTAAACAGTTTTTGGGGCAAGTTTGGACAAAGGAGTAACATGTCAAAAACGTCTCACATTGTTGACCCTGCTGAATACATCGAGCTAATGACTAATGAAGAAATTGAAATCAATAGCGCAAACTTCATCAATGAGGAAATGATCGAAGTCAACTGGCAGAACAAAGAGGAGTTCATCGAACCGTCTGGACGTACAAATGTGATCATCGCAGCGTACACTACGGCTCATGCTAGACTTGAACTTTACGAACTGTTGGAACAATTGGGGCGCAGAGTACTGTATTACGATACAGATAGTGTGATCTATGTTAGCAAGGAGGGGGAATGGGAGCCTAAAACTGGAGATTATTTGGGTGAATTGACGAACGAACTAGACCATGGCAATCATATTGTTGCATTTGTTAGTGGTGGTCCCAAAAATTACGCCTACAAGTTAGCTAAACCTGATAGAAATGGATATACTACACATTGTAAAGTAAGGGGTATTACTCTTAACTACAGGAATCAAATTCACGTGAACTTTGAAACCATGTCCAATATGGTGAAGAAAATTGGTCCGGGTGAGATTACAGTTGTGGATTCGTATCAAATCTCCAGAAATAAGAAAACTATGAACATTGAAACAAAAGAAGCGAAGAAAGACTACAGGGTGGTTTACACAAAGAGGGTACCCATAGATGATTATGATACATTGCCTTATGGATATTAAACAAACCCATAACAAAATTACCCACTAAACTACGATGTAATGAAAGGATTTAAACTTTATTAAACTTAATATGAGTATGAAAAGACAACCTCAAACCTTACTAACAAGCAAGCAGTAATGTAGGCACAATTTCGTATGTTGTACGTTGTCGTGGGATTTACCATACGAGAACGGTGCTTTATGCAACGTTTTATACATAGCCAGGCAAAATTTGTTCAAATATTTTGAAAATTATCAATGAATTGTATTTTGAACAATGTTAGTGCTTGTTATGAGGAAAATTACTACCTTGAAAATGAAAACAAGTTCGCTCATAATGCTATATGGACTGAACTTTCCCGGTTTGTTTGTGTTTGTTTGTGTGGGGATTTTGTTAAATAATTTTTATTAATGTAACTAAAAAGAAATGCACATCTTAAAGACAAAATGTTCTTTTTGATTGTCGATAATAACTTGTTAATTTCATTAAACTAACCGAGTTGAACAAGGGGCACATGTATATTTATGTTGTTATTATTTGTAAGCTTTGAGTAAATTTAAATAAAACGGCCAAGAGCTGAGGTGATGAAAAAATACATTGTACATACTTTCTTCGTTGTTTTTTATTACAGTGCATCCCGTACTGCGCACTACTCATTCATTCATTCATTCATTCATTCAGTAACATTTATTTCAACGCTGTCGTTCAACACAATAATGCACAGTTGTGTCAAAATTATAAAAAGTAATATAGTATGAGGGATGATAGATTAAGTTCACAATAATTAAAAAATAGGTTTAATTTGTTCACGCTTTTGTACACTGCCAAATTCACTGTAAGTAAAAAAGTTGTTCGTCTTCGTACCATGAAAAGGGGTAATGAATCTCAGTGATGGCTGCTTCCAAATTGCCTTTCAGATTAATCTGATCTAGTAAATGCGTTGTATAACTACTCAATGTGTTATTCGGATACATCCCCATGGAAGCATTACTGGGTAGTGTAACGTAAAACTGAGTAGATGATGATGCCATTGTGATCTGTACTGTTCAACTTCTGTCACCCAACTGTTAAAGGATGAGGGATACCCCAACCATTATATCTAAATATTCAATTTTACCATTTTCCCGACGTTTACGAATCACTTTTTCTACTCTGTAAACATTGTCTGTTTTGCGTACTATTTGTAACTCATCTTCATAAAATGATCCCAAAATTTCCTCACGATTATAGTCATTAAGCTTATACACTAAAAAAATTCTCAAAACGTGTAGTAAAATGCTAAACAACAAAGCATAAAAAACGTGTACATTACTATGGGAAAATGTTTTAATTTTTCAAAAACATGTTAAAATATTATCAAAACGTGTAAAAAAATTCTCAAAACGTGTAAAAAAAAACTGAAAACGTGTAAAAAAAACCTGAAAACGTGTAAAAAAAAATTGAAAACGTGTAAAAAACAACTGAAAACGTGTAAAAAAAACTGAAAACGTGTAAAAAATGGTTAACAAAAAAACATAAGAAACGTGTACATTACTATGGGAAAATTTTTCAATTTTTCAAAAACGTGTAAAAAAATTCTCAAAACGTGTAAAAAAAAAGTGAAAACGTGTAAAAAAAAACTGAAAACGTGTAAAAAAAAAGTGAAAACGTGTAAAAAAAACCTGAAAACGTGTAAAAAAAAATTTAAAACGTGTAAAAAAAAAATCAAAACGTGTAAAAAAAATATCAAAACGTGTAAAAAAATGGTAAACAACAAACATAAGAAACGTGTACATTGCTATGGGAAAACTTTTCAACTTTTCAAAAACGTGTAAAAAAATTCAGAAAACGTGTAAAAAAAATCTGAAAACGTGTAAAAAAATTCTCAAAACGTGTAAAAAAATTCTGAAAACGTGTAAAAAAAATCTGAAAACGTGTAAAAAAAAATCAAAACGTGTAAAAAATTCTCAAAACGTGTAAAAAAAATGGTAAACAACAAACATAAGAAACGTGTACATTGCTATGGGAAAACTTTTCAACTTTTCAAAAACGTGTAAAAAAATTCAGAAAACGTGTAACAAAAACTTAAAATTTGTGACTTATTTTTTTTCTTCTTCATGTAACTCATTTTGTACACAAGTATGTGTACCGTTTCTATAATCGGTGTGTCGCTTAGTCGGTTATTCGGTTTGGAATTTTTAAAATGTGAATTACTAAATCATACGGGTTGCCACTGACTACTTTATAAAGTAAGTACTTTAACTCAAAATACATGAGTTGGTACGATACCTATTGTCTTGCAACAACAAATGACGTATTTTTTTTTTATTAATATACATTTAATCCTCTCTCAAAACATGTTCCAGACACGACGGACGTGTGGTCTGTCGTTCAACCCAGTTGTTGTATGACGTCACTGACTTGTTTACGAGTCCATGTAAAATATCAACACGTCCATTGATGAAGCGATACAGGCACCTCCTTCACATGCTCTATGCGTGTGCCGTCGTAAACTTAAGATCTACATAACAATGCCATCTATCGATTGTTGCCGGTAGTTGTGCAATGCCCCCTCTTGATTTATTTATAGCTTGTAAGTTGCATTATAGCTTGTATATTGCATTAGCCATCCCCCAATATTACACGCGACCAATGGTGCGTATCATCACACGATCCCTCCCTGTCCCGAAACATTACTTTAGAAACTTTAGATGGTCAGTTCAGCTGATCAGATGCAACGTATTTACCTCGATTCCCAAATGCGGTGCATTTAGTTTTCATTCTTCAAAGTTAGTGTTTAAACATGTTCACCGTACGTTGAGAAATGACTTGAACAATCATTCCCCCTAAAGATCTGGTCCTGATGGAGTGATTGCGTTCATTTTGACGACGAACGCACCCCCCCCCTTTATGCAAGAAGAAGTGGGCAATAAAGCTCATCCAGACTTGAGTGTTAATACATTGTGTTAAAAAATAACGCTGTAGTGCAATATATCGCATTGAAACTGCGTGTTATTCGAAGACGTGGAAAATGCATTGGCATTATTTTACCTCTAAGATGGGCAAAGAGCAGCACGTACGCTTACAGGTAATAGAAATCTTTTACCGCCATCACAACGATGTCAATGTACCGTATTGTGTGTGTGTGTTGAACCTTGATAAAGAGAATCTTCTTCCAAGCCAAGTCTTTTCAAAACACTTGTTTACAGGCATCGCTGTATACCCGTCAAGGTTTAGGAAAAACGAAAAGAATAACAAAGGATGACTGGTAGTCTTAATGAGACAACTTATTCACGCGATGAAAGAGGGATGTAACTAACAAAGCAAGCTAAAAGTAGTGAGCCGACATTTCAAAAAGAAAACTATGCAGTAGGGCCGAGATGCGTTGTGCCACTCATGGGTTAACACAAAGGGAACGAGCAAAACAAACTTAAACATTGATTGATCCGCCAATACGTGTGGTTGTTCGTTTGCGCAGGGATGCTGACACGAGGGAACATCTAAAATAAGTTTGATTTGTTGTTACTTTTTAATGGCAAGATGGTACAAACATGCACATAGCTCTTAGAGTTAAGGTTTGCTGAACTGTATATTGTTGGGTTTTGTCCCCCAAGTATACTTAAAAAATTTATTGCGTTGTAAGATCTGAGTGGTATACTACACATTTTGTGTAAAGTATATAGTTTTTGCCCCTTCTTATGTTTATTTGATATGCCTATAATTATATTATACAATGAGTAGGGTAGATTGCCTTAGCTGTTTATATTTATATAGTAGGTCCCCCAAATCCTTAAAAAAACTTAAAAACTGTAGTACGCATGACCTAAACATATCGATACATAATACAAACAAATTTTAACAGGGATTAATTAAATTCACATACAGTGTAGACCTATTGAAGAATGCGTTAGTACTAAATTCCGTATTAAAGTTTGTAATGATTTCTTCCACATGCACACACACATCTCCCGTCTTTCACATAATTTATACGTGATATAGCGCTGATTCACAGATCTAAAAGCTCAGGGCATGAAATGAACAAAACAATCACCATGTAGAAGATATTCCGGTGTTTTTTTTTTTGGTCTAAAACACCTCGTAAAAAGTAACGTCATTTCTAAAATTCAGAGTTGCAAACACAAGTTTGTGTATGTACAAAACAAAACAGGCCCAAGCGTGACAACATAACCTATAGGCACAGGGTGAACCCTTATCCTTTAACCAAAGAGTGGGGAACACCACTATCGATTCGTCAACAACAAAGAAAGGGGGATCCATGACGCAATGACCAAACTGTGTACATGTATTAATGATGCGATGTGGGCATGCGGGCTGGAGACACGTAAAAACTCGATCGTACGTGTACAAATCAACATGTCCCAACAAAGTCTACCGAACAAGGATCACATACTTCATAATGAATTGTTATTGCAGCTTGAGTATGCAGTATCGCGAGAAACACTGGATATGGGCTAAATCTCATCCTCATAATTCATAATGTCTTGGATATAATGGATGTACGAACACATGCCAATAATCGGATGTCGGTGAGTTTATTTTATTCGGTAATCGTGATTCGTAATGATGTCAAGGTACGAATCACGTTAGATTTATTATACGTGAAATTCAGTCCGGTTTTCCTCCATTGGAAACAAATGAATTGCCTCATAAAAAAAAATGCTACGCGTGGGGGTACTATCATCAAAAAAAGGTGACATTAAATCGTATTTGTTTGTGTGGTATCCGCCGTTTTCTTATTGACTTGCCTCGACACAAACTTAGTGTTTGTTATTGCCGTCGTGTGTTTAGTCTGTAGTCTGAGAAATATTGTTTGATCGCCATGGCTGTGGCTAGGGGAACTAGACCCTATCGTTATACGTAGGATTACCATTACGACACCGGACATGATTCGTCCGAATGGCAGACACCATTCACGTAGGTGAAACGCGCCCCAAATATAACTTTATAAGGTAGGTAATTTTCTTTATTGAAATAAAATCAAATTGTTATGTAAGGAAATGGAAACTAATTTAGTTGAGACTACAGTATCATGCTGGATATAAAACTCCCCCCTCCAAACTAATTGTTCATACACGCCACGCATTTATGTACACCCCTCCCTGAATTAATGGTTCAGTCTATCGGCTCCTCAAATTATGCAAATTAGGTATCATGTGACCCTAAATGCAGCCTTCTGATTGGTCGAGAGGCCCTAAACCCATTGGAAAAATAACCTGTACAGACGGGGAGTACTACTGTCGTTGTTTGTGCGAAGGGTAACTGTCAGCTCCGCGGTGATGCTCGGACACATCAAAGCTCTGGAAAAAGGGACCGCCAAGTATCCCCTCCGACGCGTCGTCTGTAAAACGATGTCCGTACCAAGGGGAAACCTAACACTCACTCAGGATCACGTGTTCTTGGGCCAGCTACCCAACAGAATCGTTGTGGGCTGCGTGTCCAACGCCGCCTTCAACGGGTCGTACTCCAAAAACCCGTTCAACTTCCAGCATTTTAACGCCAACTACCTGTCGGTGCACGTCAACGGCGAACAGATCCCCCACACGCCTCTGAAACCGGATTTCGCCAAAGGAAGGAAGAACTGCGTCAGAGCCTATCACACGCTGTTCTCCGGCATGGATAAAATGTACATGAACGAAGGAAACGACATCAGTCTGAGCGACTACCCCGACGGGTATACACTGTACGCCTTCGACCTGACCCCGGCATGCGGCGGACACTTCAGCTTGGTGAAGCACGGAAACCTTCGTCTGGACATGCACTTTGCTTCGCCCCTCGAGGAGACCATCAACGTCATCATCTACGCCGAGTTCAACAACATCTTGGAGATTGATCAAGCCCGTAACATCATTTTCGACTACAACAGCTAGACGGAACGATCATGGACACCGGCGAGATAACGTCGATCTTAAAGAGAGACCGCTGTACCCATCAAGTCTTCAGGGGAGTGTTTGCGAGTGACAGATTACCGAGGCACCATCTCCCGCATCCCAGCGCCGTCGTAGTCAATACGGATCCTTCAACCAAGCCGGGTCAGCACTGGGTGGCCATTTACATCACCAGGGACGGCGTGGGGGAATACTTTGATTCTTACGGACAACCCCGAGCCTGTCGCCTATCACAACTTTTTTCAAAAAGAACACACGTCAGATTGTACATAATCGTATAAGTCTACAGGGCCCACTGTCGGCTGTATGCGGTCAATATTCTCTGTTTTTCCTATTACACCGTTGTCGAGATGTCGACATGGGCAGCATCGTCAGATTTTTCTCGACCGATAAACAGGAAAATGATATTGCGGTAAATGAGTTTATCAGAAAACACTTTCCAGGCGTCAACACAAAGGTGTATGACTTGTCTTTTGTTACCGGTCAAATTTCAAAGCCCTTTTTATAAAATGAGGGGGGGGGGTGGGGTGTTCTTTATTCATGTTTGATAACCGTATGGCCCATTTTGATTAATTTTGTGGGGGTGGTATTTACTTTAATTTTATTTGATAATTATAGCGAGTTGTGGCGGTTATGTTTATGACGTTTTGTTTACTTAATAAAGTCTTTGAACACGGATATAATACATCTATTGTGTTTGTTTGTTTGTTGGTTTGTTGTCCCGTTGTCTCCGCAGCCCCTTTTCACATTTTGCAGATGACAAACTCAACCCGACCCTTTAAATCGTAAGTACGTTTCATTTATCCTTATGACTGTTAATTAGAGATACGGACCCTTTAGAAAACAATAAGCATAAAAAAATAAGACGCTGGATACGGTACATTTACTTTCTTTTTAAAACTTCTTTATTGATAACAATTGTGCGGTCGATACAATTCCAATTACTTTCTTAACACAAGCTTTAATGAAAACAACTATACGGTCTTACAATTCCGATTACTTTTTTTAACATGAAAGAAACAAACGAGGAAAGGCGTAGTTATAGTTACTCCGATCCTTTTAATCAATCAAGAGGAGAGGCCATTACAAAACCCAGGAGTTTGGTGACGTTAGGAAACAAATACGAATTGAATGTTTTTGCGATATCCTCGGTTTTGGTTTTCCACACCATCAGGATATCTTGAATTATATCGTTCAGAGTTTCTTTGGTCAGATCCGCATGCATAAAACCACCGTCGGCCAAAAGTCGACCTGCAGCGAGGAATACATCGATGATCTCATTCCCGTCTATGGATGACACCACATGTTCGTAATGTTCGGAAACAAAGTCCTCTTGAGGAGTAGTCTGACTCGGCCTCTACAACGCAAGACGTCATCGTCTGTAGCGGGAACAGAAAGGAAACAGTTAGGAGTCGCTTATCTTACTCAGTGCGTTGTTGACGTCGGTGGCGTGACTCATCAATTCAAACCACTGTTCTGCCGGGAGGTTCAAACCCTTCTTCCCCGCCAGCATCTTACTGTGAACTTCGTTCCAGTAGTATTCTCTGATATTGACGTAGGGTAAACCCTTGAAAAGCTTTACAGTAATAAAACGCTCACCGCCGATTGGAAACTTGACTGCCTTCCTCTCGTTTTCCTCCTGGTCAGGATCGGGCTCGAATCTGCGCTTTCTGCTGGGCATTTTCCCCTTCACGTGCTTCAACGGCACGGCGGCTGGTCCCGAGGCGTCGTCTCGTGCAGTACCCAGTTCGGCCATGGCACCTAACAATACGTCGGACTTGGGTTTGTTGGGCAACATCTTCTGCTCCCGCTGCTGGGTAGTCACATCTTGGAGGTTCCACACGCTGTGTCGTGTGTACACATTGAAATAGTACACCCTACCGTTTGAACTCGTGGCTTCACGCCAACCGGCTTCATACATGACGTGAGAAATATCACAGGTGTTTTCGGTTTCAACTCCCGCATCCACCATCGGTGGTGGTGGGTTCGGTACCGGGCTGTTATTCTCGGCAGAGTCAGTGTTCACCTTCGGAAGAGCAGCCATCGTATCGGTATGTGTGAGACAGAAAATAAAGGTTCTTGCTTCAATACGTTCGGTTTTCAGCGTAAGTAATGAATTCGGAAAGAAAAATCCTACTTATATAAAAGCCGAGAACGTCACTTACCTAAATTTAATCGACCAATCTGAAAGGAGTTAAGGGCCGCGTGGAAAACGTGTCCGGACGTGTTCGATACGGGGCGGGGCATGACGTCATAGCCTCGTCAACCAAACACAAAGGAACAAAGGGCCGTATGGGAAGCTTGTCAGGACGTGTTCGCTAGTGAAGCGTGACGTCATAGACTCATCAACAACAACAAAAAGAAAGGAACAAAGGGTCGTATGGCAAACGTGTCCGGGCGTGTTCAGAACGAGGTGGTGCTGACATATTCGATTAAACAAAAAAAAGACAGAGCGAGACAGGGCAACCACCTTTTTATCTCTTCCGCTACGTCTTGTCAGACGTAGAGGAATCGACCCCTTTGTTTTCACTTCGTGAAAATACAAACGAGACGCGTGCGTCTCGTTTGTGCTGCGTGGTTATGACTTCGGCGCTCCGTGATTTTAAAAAATCACTCCCGCACCTCACAACTGCGGGCAAACGATAACGGTTTGCCCTCCGTTACACTGTCGTGAGACAACTACTTGCGGTGTTTCACACCGCGCAACATGATGCCTTGCATCATGTTCACACGTCGACCCTTTCGGGTCTCCCGAACACTAGCGTGAACCACACAACTCCCCACTCCGTGGCTCGCCTTTGTCCCACCACTTCGTGGCGTTCACCACAACCACGCCCCCACAATCCACCGTCACGCGGTGGCGGGTCATTGCTCGGAAAAAAATCCGAGCAATTCAGAGCAACAGGGTTGCTCGCAAAAAATCGGGTCTCTGTTCCTTAACCTATACTACTCTTCGGCCGTGCGCGAATTAACGGCTACAGCTACGGCTACGTCTTTATCAACATGCGTTGAAGTATAGGACGTCTTCAGAAAGACTCCAGTCTTAGCACAATAACAGTTACCACTAACTCTGATACGGCATCATAAGACAAAGTGAATTAATACTTCATCAAAACAAACAATATATATACAGTACGGAGAGACACACGTTAACGTGGACAAACAATGTAGGCCTCTTTAGTCCAGCGGATAAGTGCAATAATTTAACAATTTCGCGCACTTTGTGGTAAAAGCATGAAACTTGGCACATAGTTACCCGACCAAAATATGAAATAGTGCCATCTCTGATTTGGCAGCCAATTAAGATATAAAGCTACTAACTCGAAAAAAAGGACCTAATAGTCCGACACGCTCAAAAATGCCTTTTGTTGGCTGTTGGCCACAGCAAACAAACACATTGAATGAAGATTCTAGGCCTCTTACTTTTCGAGTTTTGGTTTTAGCTTTTTAGGTATAAGAATTGGCCGCCATTTCGGTATTCATTCTACAGATTTGGAAATAGGTGCACGGTTTTCATCTAAGTATCTAGGCCAAATGACACTCTATTCAAATTATAGGCCTTTGCAGCAATGCAAGGGTCTAATTTGTTGTGATTTAAACCAAAAATAATAGTGTCGCCATATTTTTGAGATTTACAGCACAAGTAATAACTGTCGCCATTTTACAGCACAAGTAAGAATTGCGCCATATTGTAGTGATTTACAACAGCAGACCTGTCGTCATATTGTTGAGATTTACAGCTCAAATAATAAAAGTCGCCATATTGTTGTGATTTACACCAGAAATAACAATTGTCGCCATATTGTTGTGATTTACAAAAGCAGACCTATCGCCATATTGTTGTGATTTACAAAAGCAGACCTATCGCCATACTGATGTGATTTACAGCTCAAATAATAACTGTCGCCATATTGTTGTGATTTACAGCTCAACTAATAACTGTCGCTATACTGTTGTGATTTACAACAGCAGACCTGTCGCCGTATTGTGAAGATTTACAGCGCAAATAATAACTGTCGCCATATTGTTGTGATTTACAGCACAAATAATAGTTGTCGCCATATTGTTGTGATTTACAGCACAAATAATAGTTGTCGCCATATTGTTGTGATTTACAACAGCAGACCTGTCGCCATATTGTGATTTACAGCACAAATAATAACTGTCGCTATATTGGTGTGACTTACAGCTCAACTAATAACTCGCTTTACTGTTGTGATTTACAGCTCAAAATAATAACAGTCGCCAGATTGTTGTGATTTACAGCTCAAATAATAACTTTCGCCATGTTGTTGTGATGTACAGCACAAGTAATAGTTGTCGCCATATTGTTGTGATTTACAGCTCAAATATTAACTTTCGCCATTGTTGTGATTTACAGCTCAAATAATAGGGGGCCTCACTGTCGCCATATTGTTATGATTAACAACAGCAGACCTGTCGCCACATTGTTGTGATTTACAGCGCAAATAATAACTGTCGCCATATTGTTGTGATTTACAGCACAAATAATAACTGTTGCCATATTGTTGTGATTTACAGCTCAAATAATAACTGTCGCCATATTGTTGTGATTTACAGCTTAAATAACAACTGTCGCCATATTGTTGTAATTTACAGCTCAAATAATAACAGTCGCCATATTGTTGTGATTTACAGCTCAAATAATAACTTTCGCCATACTGTTGTGATTTACAACAGCAGACCTGTCGCCATATTGTTGTGATTTACAGCAGAAATAATAACTGTCTCCATATTGCTGTGATTTACAGCTCAAACAATAAATGTCGCCATATTGTTCTGATTTACAGCTCAAATAATAACTGTCGCCACATTGTTGTGATTTACAGCTCAAATAATAACTGTCGCCATATTGTTGTGATTTACAGCTCAAAAAGTAACTGTCGCCATATTGTTGTGATTTACAGCATATGTGATTTACAGCAAGAATTGCGCCATATTGTTGTGATTTACAGCACAAATAAAATGATTTTAATTTGCTAGGTTTCACTCATGATGACCACTTCTATTTTGACAAATGTATGCTATTCTATTTCTTGTGCCACATTTTGAGCGTTTTAGCATATTCCTTACAATGTCCGCAAGGTTGCAGCCACTCAGCACATTATGCACTATCTTGATGATTTTCGTTTCGTTGGCAGGCTGGCCACTCGCGAGTGTGAGCGCACCCTGCAGGCTGCAGTCATTTACAGTCTGTGAATAATTTGGGGTGCCGTTGGCAGTAGAGAAAACTGAGGGACCAACAACTACATTAACCTTCCTCGGTTTGTCAATTAATATAATATCTCAGGAAATTATGGAGCCTACGTGCAAACTCGTTGCCTTGCAAGCTAAATTGAACAGTGTGTTGGTAAGGAAGTAGGTCACACTCCGTGAACTCCAATCTTTGTTGGGGAGCTTGAATTTTGTGTAGGGCAGTACGGCAAGGTCGTGCTTTTCTGCGGCGCTTGTTTGATATGACACGGGGTGTACAGTCTAAAAGCCGCATCATCGCATCCGTCTTACAGCAGGGGCTCGGGCAGATTTACTTGCTTGACAACACTTTCTATCACACTTTAATGGCTTTAGTTATGTTTCCACCCAATATTTGGATGTCTAATAGTAACTTACATTTTTCACTGGTGCTTCAGCAGAGGTAGGTTTTGGGGCATTTTTTGATGGCAGTTGGTCGCAATGTCGTTGGCTGGATGCAATTTGTTCTTCAAAATTGTCCATAGCATTTATTGAACTGTTCCCAATAACGCTTGATCTTATTGTTATTCTTTTTCGGCCAAAATTAAACAAAACATGTACACTGTATATACATTAAAGCAAAAAGGTGAATAAAAATGTCGGGGGAAAAATACCCTATGTGGGTACAAGGAATACATAATAAACAAATAAATATATGTAATAAATTAATTTAATAAAAAGAAGTAATATAAATAAATACAAAACAAAAATATAATGCCAAACAAATAAACAAAAACAACTAAAAAATAATTTTAAAAAATAAAGGATTGAAGACAAACTTTGAATAGGACCAGAAATGAATTAATACAACAAAACACAACTCACAATACAATCCTATGTGATGGCCAGGATCAACAAAAGTATACTTAAACATGTAGCCCAAAAGCCTGTTGATCCACTCACAAGGAGACTTAAACACATAAATAAATAAATTATAATTTACTTACATAATAAAATAATTGTACAATAATTTAGATAAACATTGCATGAAAAACTACTATAAATAAACCATTACAAGAAGGAAACTCTAATGGGATTGTTTCAGGCATAAGAAACAGCATGAAAAGAAACACTGGAGAAAGCAAGCTTGTCAAGGAATGAAGACAACAACTTTGAATGAAGCCAGAAACTAACAGTAACATTAATACAAGCAGAAACTTAACATACCTTTACTATCAAGTACAATGTATGTAAAAAAGTAAAAATGTAATAATCTAGCAAATTCTCCCCACGCACCCTTTTGAAATATGCAGAAATGAGAAATTGAAAATACCGGATTACCGGATAAATTGTTACAAAAGACGTTGAAGCTATATCCAAAATAAGTGAATCTTTAATGTGTGAATCGCTCCATAACCGAGGAAATGAATGAATTGGTGTGTGTACTTGAGAGTTTGAGTCCTTGCATAATGATGGTGGAAAGTGGTCAAGTCTTGATGGCGGGTGTTTATTGTTGTGTGACTTTTGATGGCGTTACAGTCAATGAGTCCAAACAAAGATTTGACCGTGAACAGAATAATGCGTTGTTGTCTCCTATCGGTAAGGCTGATCCAATTGAGTGCTCTAATGCATTCCTCATAAGGCATTGCACCTCTCTGTTGTTTTAAGCACATTCTGCTCGCTCGGCGTTGTACACTTTCCAGCTTTGCAGATAATGTAGCTATTAATTTATCAATCGGCAGACGTCACATTGTCCTAAGATCATGCATTTGGTTCGTCCAATGGTCTTGCATTGTCTAGAATTCAACATTTACTTCAAGGCACGTCAGGTGTTGATAATTCTATCGCCGATGCTCTTTCCCGTTTTCGATGGAACGTTTTTGCAGGTTAGCTCCCGAGGCAGACCCCGTTATGATTCCCTAACCCAGCAGACTTTGGGACGACCTCAATTAGAGGTACAGGAGTTGTTGCACCATTCATTGGCCCCCGCACGCATTTGCTTTACCAAAGGGCCTGGCAACTTTTCCAGTGCTTTTGCTCAAGTATGGCTTCCGTAATACGGATTCCCCGTCTCTACAGTCCCTAATTGTTCAATTTATTGCATTTTTGTCAGCACCATTGCAACGTATGTTTCAGGTGTTCTACCTCCATGGTCGGAGTCACCTGATATTAAGACATCAGCCCAGCATTGTCCAGACTTGTGCATCGTCCACGTGGGATCGAATGACCTCGGTCGCCTTCCAGAAGGGCATTCTAGATAACATTTACCACATTTTAAGATGGGCTCGGGAGCTGTTGCCCAACACAGTGTTGTTTTGGTCCCAAATTTTGCCCTGCGTTCCAGTGGCGTAACTAGACATTTTCATTTGGGGGGGGGGGGCAAGTGGGGGCAAAGATTAAATTTGGGGGTGCCAAAGAAGTGCAAGATTATCATTAAATATGTTAACTGATTTATATATTATAAGAATATACTTTTCTGTGATTTCATATGGGGGGCAAGAGGGGAGGGGGGCAAGGGTTCTGAGCGGGGGGGGGGCGCAGGCCCCCCCGCCCCCCTCTGGTGACGCCACTGCCGCGTTCACCATAGTATATGGGTGCCTTTCGTCAAAACAAAGTGGAGCGTGCACGACGGGCCATTAACCGTGTCGTTGGTATCCTGTTTAGAGCATCTCCTGGGGTGTTGATTGCACATTTCCTGGGACAAATTAGAACTTTTCGCCCAGGATGGTGTGCACCTCACTGATGAGTCTGCTCGTTTTTAACTGGTTAATTTTCATGAGGCTCTTGTTGCAAACTATTCAACTTTCTTGAATTAATGAATTCACTAAACAAGGCTATTGTGGCGGCGGTCATTTTTGCAATGACCGTTTGGCGGAATTTTACCTCCATTGTCCTTGTGTGTATTCATTCAATTGTTACTTTCTTAATCATTTGGTATTATTTTCTAAGTATTTTAAACAGGATGTTATTTAGACATTTGATCCCCGTTTTCCAGTTCTGCTTGACCCAAACCCCACTACAGCCTCCTGGATAGTGCATATATAACATGGAGGTATAGGAATCCATGATGGAACCTACCTGACGGGTTTTAGTCTCAAACTGCAACTTGACGGCCCCGGTGATTTCCCACGAATGAATAAATTATATAATAAATTTAAAAAGTACATGCTTTACAAGAATATGAGGTTAAGTCTTGAATCAGTGTCACCCAATTGTGGCACTTTTACGAACGTTATGAAAAATGATATAATAGGGCGACAGATAATGTGTCGCCCCATTGTAGCACAAGTTGTATGTAAATAATAGGGCGACACCAAAAAAAGTTAGTTTCTAACGAAACTATATATTCCATGAAATTGTTTAAAAAATCAGGTTTGGCAACCAAATAAATCACTTACTTTACACAAACATGCTTAAAAAGCATGTGTTTTTCGAGGTACACTACTGTCGCCCTATTGAAGCATATTTTATGCTGTCGCCCTATTATAGCACTTAGCGTTATTATTATTATTATTATTTTTATTATTTTTTTATTATTACTATTATTATTATTGAATGTACAACAATTTGAATCTAAATCATACAAACGCTTCAGTATGAACCACAATTTTCCACAATACACAAGTTCAGAATGGGCTGAGTATTATGTGTTTGTTTCAACCCCCCACTAGACATGCTTTATTAATCAAATGTGAAGATACTAATTCAAAGAAGTTTTAAAATGTCGCAACAATGTAAAAATTGTAAAAATGAAAAACTGTCACCTGTTTTTAAAGCCTCTTGCAATTCTCAAACAAAGGTTTACAACTGAGAAATGTGAACTTACACTGAAAATGAGACAGGAATTTTCTTTTTTGCAAAACAACAAGTCCCAAACAAACCGAACAATCATTACTTTGCAAGGACAGTCTTTAGTTTCACATGTGTTGCTTGTGCATGGTAAACATGTACCATCATTATTTTTGTCCGAGCAGGTTGAGAACAACAATACACTAACAACCACAGTAACCTTACACACATCATTGAAAATATTTTATTAAAGACGCGTCCATCAAGCTCCACCTATAACTGTACCATCTTGCAAGGAAAAGTACTCAAATGATTGGATATTATTATCTCCATCCATGATCATAAAGCTAGTACACCACACATGTACAGCAGTGTACATTGTACACTTGTATGTACATGACTGTTAACAGGTTTCTAAAAGAATCAAACTGTAGCGTGTTCACAATTTGTAAAAATGTGAATCTTTGGCTTATTTTTTTATAGATTAGGTGCCTAGCGACTATGAACACCCTAACAAAGCCTAAAAGGTGCATATACATGTAGCACGGTCATATGGAATAAGCCATTCCTGTGTTTTCAAAGACCCCAGATTTTTTAGGGTTAAACAATAAGTTTGATGATTATGGAATGGTTTGTACACACAAAAAAGGTTAGGATTAATGAGTGAAGCTTCATGAATCAGTCTATTGTCAAACCATGAAGCAACATGTACTGTATCTGATTTCATACATTTGTACATGTAGCTCCATGGTTGCACTACAGATCCTGTAAGAGGATCTGTGGCATACAGATACCAAATGGGGGACACATGCCCCTGTGCCCCCTCCCCGGTTACACTACTGTTTCTCTCATTTTTATGTTTTCTTAGTTTTTCCTCTCTTTTTAATGTTTCTCCTTTCTTTCTCTCATTTTAGTGTTTTCTTAGTTTTCAGAAGGCACTACCACCTTTGTTTGTGAAAGCACTACCACCTTTGTGATTTTAGTCTTGCACTTGGTAAATCATTCTAACGTACAATGTCCCACTTTCCTTGTAAAGATGTACAGTACTGCATTTTTCTGATGCTCATAATTCAAATGATTATGAATCACTCACTATTTATGTACCGTATGTATTGTACATCAGGCAATATGTTTTATTCATTACACTTTTAAATGGTTTTTGTCCTTATATTGTTATAAAGTTGTGTTATACATGTATACTGTGTGTATTTGCACTGCTAATAATTTCAAAAATTTACATGAAGTTCCCACTTGGTTTTCAAATGCTGAATTTCTAATGTAATGTACATGTGTGTTGTGTACATGTACACCCTGTTCTGAAAATTCTGCACTACTACTGCTTCAACTCAATTATTAAAGCTTCATGATAACTATAGTATGTTGGCCTAACTGTAACTACAATATTATCTATACCTCTGACATAGACATGATCAATTAATGTTGCATTCTCTGTTGTTGCATCTGTTACATATTGTTTATATCCATGCTCTGTCATTAGTTTTTCAATCTGTGAATGTTTATCATAAATGTTGTCATTGAAATCTCCCATCACTATACATCTCCTACTGACCTTGTGAATGTCATTAATCACTTTTAATAGATTGTCAATGAAATCTTTCATCTTATAAGAAGGCGGTCGATAAATAACTACAATTGATAAATTAGAAATTATATGAAAAACAACATATTCAAGATTCTGTACTGTGAGGTTTAAACGACTGAAATGTTTATCTGTCTTGCCATACACAGCAACTCCTCCATGACTTTGCTCATGTAGTGTCTTCATATTATCATTGTATGACAAAGCTCGTATTTGGTGGAAGCTCTTGAAACCATCTAAATTAACATCAATCATCTGATCAGCCTCAATCCATGTTTCTGTCAGGCAAATGAAATCTGAGTTCCATCATTTCTCTTTGACATTTAAAATCTCTATAGTGAGGTAATAAACCTTGAATGTTATGCAGCATGATAGTAGTACCACTGAGTTTTGTCGTTATATATAGATTCCTCAATTCCATCACTGCAGGCATTATCTTTAGAGCTTCTGCAACTGATTTATCACAGTATATCAACTTCTCATCAAAACCCTCAATAACAAGTCCCTTGAGTGATGTCACACGACTCAAACTCACATATGCTTGACCTGCTGAAAATGTTTTTTCAAGACACACTACAGCTGTTTTTGTTGTCATTCCTTGAACTTTATGTGCAGTACATGCCCAGGCAAGTTTAAATGGAAATTGTTTACGAGTACATTTTTTCCCAATATGCTCTTCCTGTATCTCAATTGCAACATGATCTTGTGGTGCTGCTGAGTCTTCTCAATTTAGATCCCACATTCTTATTATCGAATGTTACAATGATAAACTTAGGTCCAGATTGATCAGGTAACATCTGTATGCCAGTAACTGTTCCAAATGCTCCATTCACAAGTCCATCAGATACATCTAAATTTTTTATCAACATAACTCTAGCACCAACTCCAATCAGCAATGAGCGACACAAACTACAAGAGCGTGTTGATTGCAAAGGTTTCTCTCTCTGTTTCAGTTTACCATTTCCATCTTTTTCATAATCCTTAGCTTCAATATAAACATAATCTGAACATTTTTATGCATTATTTGAAGATTGTATTTATCAACTTGTTTGTTTGTAGGGTAGATATGAGCACCATCATCTAAATATTGTCCAGTCTCACAACTTTTCAGTATAGTTGTTTCTTCATTTGTCAACTTATCCTTTTTTGTTTTTACTCGCAATTTATTCAACACTTCTGTAAACTTCACATCATCTCTCTGTCTCATATTTTCATTTAATTCAACTTTCTTAAAATTGTCATGCCATAAACTAGACTGTACTGCATTGTAGCACAGCATTTTCTGATCAACCATTGAAATCTCATCAATAATCAATATTTGCAATTGATCAAGTTTGTTTCGCAGGGTACTAATTTTCTCTTCACCAAGAGGTTTATACGGTAGTGACATATCAGTACTAATGCTAAGAGCAGAATGTATTGTCAGTCCATTGATAATAAATGCAGCGACACCAGTTGGAGCTGTTAAAATTACAGATACATCATCAGGATTATGATTCATTCTACCAAGAAGGCGTACAGCTTGATTATAAATACATTTAATCAAGTGAGATTTCCCTGTGCCAGCTCCTCCAGTAATGAACATATGAAATGGTTCAGGATTCTTACCATTGACTTTATCAAGACACCATTGTCTAATCTTATAGAATATTTGACTCTGCTTGATATTCAATGACCTCATTAAACATCGGGCTTCCTCTCTTGGGATTTTGGCTTTATTGTATTCAATGTTAGAGCTTCTTTCATCTTTCTTATCAGATTGCAAATCTGGAATAGCTTCATTCTCCTTCTCTACTTGACTCTTTTCATCTCTACATTCAAGTCTTTCTGCTTCAGTCTCTGGACAGATCAATGCCCATGCATCTTCCTGAGGACCAAACTTTGCCAAATACTCTTCAGCATCATTCATGGACTCAATATCTGCTTCAAATCTTTTCCGATTATTTTCTACAACAAACTTCACAGGACAAATGTTAGATTTATGTAACTTTACATTTCCAGCATTGTAAAATTCTTCATATGTTTCAAACTGAGGAGGTTTTAAATGTTTATCAACACGATGTGGTAAGAACAGTTGTAGAATACTATGGTAGTGTTTCTCAGGACTTTTTATTACACAAAACCTTGGATACTTAATAACTGCACCATTTGTTCTAGTACGCTTCTGTATATATCCTAAACCATTCTGTAATTTATACACATGCTGATATGTTCTACCACTGTGAACCTTTAATGCTTCTGTACTACACAAAACTCTATAATCAGAGCAAAATGTGGCCAGACACATGATATCAAAGGCATCAGATTTAGGTTGTGCTTTATATCTATCCAACTTACTGGTCATCCACACATTATCATCATCATCATCTGATTTATTTTGAATCAACCTCAGAGGCAAACTCATTCTGATAGGATTCTCTCCTAATGGTATAAATTCCACTTTTCTAGAGCCTTCTTTTAACCTCAAATTACACACTCGGAAACATGCCTCTTGTGCTGATACTTCCCTGTTCTGTAAATAAACTTGTCCAATTTGTTTCATACTCTGCTTTGCATCAACATTCCCCTTCAATGCTTCACTTTGTGCTTGACCAAGCAATAATCCCATTTCACGTTCAGCCTTAGCCATGTAAGATACAACATATCCTACACATCCATAGATATCTGTAATATACTGAATATCTAGATTAGCATTCCATGCTCGTGATAAGTCTGGATTAAACTGATTTACCCATACATCCTGGGGATTACGTTTCAAGACTATACTGACTTTCTTACTCATAAGTTTATTGGTTTTCTCAAAATCTTCTTGAGTTATTCCAAGGGCTTCAAACATTTCATTAACTGATTTATATTTATGATCTTCATCAAGAACTGCTTCACGAACTGATTTTAATACTTCATTGGCGCCTTAAAGATCATCATCATCTTGTTCAGTTTCACTAACTTTGATATGAACAGGTTTTTCCTTATTATCATCATCATCATTGGGTTGATGTTTAATCACAAATGTTCTGTTATAAGGAGGTCTTGGGAAATTGAATCTGCACTCTGTTTTCTTTTTCTTGCAACTTTTAGAATGTCTTCTGCTATGCATTTGAACATTTGATATTTCATTCAATTCTTCATCATCCTCCTTCGCTGGTAATTTACAAGATACATATCTATCTATAAACTCAACAACCTTGTCATCATTGTCATCACTTAGTTTAGGAGCATCTTCAATCCAGAACAAACAATGTGTATGGGGAGAACCTCTCATCTGAAACTCAACTCTGTAAAAGTAGTCTTTGACCTTTCCAATAGGATTAGGTTTTGACATAATCACTTCTTTTAGAAACACATGGAATCTTCTATCAAATATTCTTGCCACAGTCGTAGGATTAGTCTTAAGTATCATACATTTCTCAATCCAATCTAAGTCGACTATAGTTCTGGGATCACCTTGTTGCTTTAGTATTGTATTTATGACTTCTGGCCATCTCATATCAGCAGCAGAAAATGAACAAAACCATGTCGGTAAACCAAGTTGTCTTATCATTGCATATACATCCTTCTGTGTTGATTGCCAAAATGCAGGAGTTCCTCTTATCGGTTTCAAGAACTTGAACCCAGTGTCAGATTTTAACATGTTTTTCAATTTCTCCTTGTCGCTCAGCATTGATACAGTTAACTTATGTCCATCTTGCGATTGAACAGAACCTTTTCGAAGTGCAATAGATACACAGCGCAAAACTTGTTCAATTTCTGACAGATATTGTGCATAGAATATGTAGTCTGTATTTTGTGAAAATCTATTGTCTACATTCATCAATCTATTATGCAGATATCTACAAAGTGTTATTCTAATATCCCGTTTATCACTGAATATGGGACTACCAGTGGGAAACAATGTAGGAAAGCATTTGGCTTCATTTCCTTCTTTTATTCCATAAGACTCTTACTGGATTATTGCCTTCACACGGAGCTACACAAAATACATCATCAAAATACTGATCTAGAATTTCTTGACCAATGTCTGCTGGTTGCATACAACTATCAAGTTTGACACCACATAATCGTTCCTCATCAGTAATCTCCTCATCATCATCACTATTTAAGTCTTCTTTATCATTCTCATGTTTGTCAAGGTCTTCTTGATCTGAACCTTCAGGTACAGGGTTAACCCAGTCTTGTGTTATCACAATGTCATTATACCATTTATTATTCATCTTTAAATAACGCAATGCCTCTTCAACATGTGCTTTGTTAACAAACTTATACTCATAATAACCTTTATATGACAACTTGCACTTTAGTTTTATACGTACTAATTCATGTTCTCCAATTCTTGGCAATGACTCTACACATTCACTAACATTAGCAGGTACACAAATACATGGTCCAATTACTCCATTCTGACCACCCTTTGGTAGATTAACAATTTTCATGAATGCAATATTTCTGGCTATCAAATGCTGTTCTAGCGTGTTCAACCTTTTAAATTCTTCTGGAATGTCTAGTAAACTTAAATTGTTCAGGCTTGCTTCTGATGGTATAATATTCTTAATCAACTTCCTGTGACATGTACAACAAATCCATAGGCAAGATCTGGATTCAGACAAAGTACATTCTCCAGTATTGCATTGCTCATTACGTTTATGTAAGTATCTTTCTGATATGTATTCTGAATATCGATACCTGTCTCTGTTACATTTTAATACTTGATTCTTATAGAGTAATTTTAAGCAAACAGAACATACACAAGATGGTCCACAACTCATTTTCCTCCGGAAATCATTTATTATGTTGAAAATATTGCGTTTTTTGTCTTTAGACAAAACTTTTGCTTTTTTGGCATTGTGTAAAACTTTCTGCTGGAAAGCTGCGTCTTCATTGTACTTCCTTTTAATACTACTTATGACTCTCTGCTTGTACAGTGCATTTCCATGGTACTTTCTGTTCATATCATTTATCACTTTCTCTTTGTACAATGCATTCGCATGGTACTTTCTTTTCATATCATTTATCACTTTTTCTTTGTATAATGCATTACTATGGTACTTTCTTTTAATGTCATTAATCAAGCTTAATTTAAATTGCACATTTGTATGATATTTAAATTTCATTTTATTAGTTTGTTTCATTCTATACACTGGATTGCAGTTATATCGAAATCTGTCGGCTGCTATTTTTTCCCTCCTGTGGCAATCATTTAAATTGTATGTGTCCCTTCTGGAATGTTTCACCTTTTCCTTATTTACTTCATACTTCTTTCTGCTTGCATTCTTTTTCTTTTCTCTACAAACTGAGCTGTCCCGGTATTTCATTTTCATTGTGCCTTTTTTCTTTTCTCTACTAGCTGAATCCCCATACCTTTTGTTCACAGCAGAAATTTGTTCTTGCCTGTACTCAACATTAACATTATATTTCATGTGTTTATGATGCTTGTCACTAGTATTTCTCATTTCTTTGGTGTTATCATTATGTAAATCTTTCCCAGCATTCGTAACAAAGTCACATTTTGGGTTATCTTCTGCAGAACGTTTCTTTCTCTTCCTTTCTCTGTCCATCTTCCTCTTCAATGCCACACTTATATGTTTACGTTTCTTTTTCTTTGGTGTTTTTCTTCTTTATCCATACCAAAATCATCCTCTACTTGTTCAATATAATCATTACATAACTCAGTTTGATTACAATTCATTTCCTGATCTGCATCTATAGTTTCAATATTTTCATTTGTTTCATTGTTTGAACTCTCACCTAAATGAACTACTTCCTCTTCACTGATATTCCTTTCCTGTTGTACCTTATGAACAGACAACACAACATCATAATGTATGCCATTAGTGTGATTCAGATAGATTCCTGCATCTGAGGTTACAGAACCAATTTCAGTTATCTTTCCAGAGAATATAAACCACCTATCATTGAATGTGTATACATCAGTTTCAAGCCATGATCTCTACTTCTGTAGCCCAGACTCCACAACTGAACATTCTCTGCCTTCGAACATATTCTTCAACGTCAGTGAATCCCTCACATAAATATGCATTGTACTGACTGGCATGTTTTAACAAATGATTGACAGTAGCTAGTCTCAATCGCATATGGTTACGTTCACTACCAGAAACAGCATATGAAATAGCCCTGAAAAAAACAATTTCCATCACCTTGAATATTTCTTATACGATCAGGACATCCAATTCTAGCACATTCTTCTGTACGTACTGACTGTGAATAGACTCTACCAATTCCAAGTGATTTGCATAAAAATGTATTATGTTCAAAGCCTAATGGAACAAACTGAAAACACACTGTTTGACTTACTACCACCATTTCAATGCTGTCACTGTCATCATTTTCACCATGGCTATTTCTATCTTTATTTGGCATCTCCTCATATTTCAAGCCCATACTCCTGTCACATGATGATTTACTGTTACTGGCATCATTACCTTCTTTATGTATTTTTCCTATGCCCGGAGTGTTGACAATACTTTCCCCTTCATCAACATATGTAGCAGTATCAACAAAACAGTTATTTGTATTTGAACCATCATCTTGGCAAATTGTGACACCACTAATTTCAAACTGTTCTTTGTCTTGTAAATTCATTGAAATAGCCAATTCAGTACAGTACCTGTGAACATCTTGCCAGGTGGGTGCACATTTCATCAAACTTCTTCCATCACTGACTTGATGACCATTGCTATCTCTGGAATGTGAATCAAATATGTAGAACATATTGTATTGAGCAATTACACCAAATGTATTTCCATTAAAACATGAAACAAGAGTTATAATTCTGTAATGTTTGTTCTAATGCTTTGTTCAGCTGCATCATATTAAATTCTGACAAATTACAATCATCCTTGAAAGTACCCGTAACCGATTCATGATAAATCATAGTGAATGTTTTGTTAAATGCAATTAATTCATCAGGCAGTTCATTAATTAACAAATAGTCGTTGTTCATCGTACAACTGTTTGATAAATGACCATACAATTCATTGCCAGTATTCAATATTAAATCCATGTCATGACTTGTCAAATGTCCCAAATCTTTAATGTGACTATACATCATTGCACATAAGCTATTTGCAACACACTGTTTACCAGTATTTAAACCAAATTTCAAATCACCTTGATGGAAATGTCCCTGTACAGTGAAACTCTTCATTCCAGTTGACTCAACATCTGTCTTTACTTTCTTTTCATTCAATTCTTTACAAGGTGATAATGACCTCTTCTTTATTTCACTTGTTTTAAGCTGATCTTTTTGTTTACCATTGCTACACTTCATTCCTTTCATCTTTTTGTTTACCATTGCTACACTTCATTCCTTTCATTACAGTATTTCCACTAATACTTTTCTTTTCCTTGTTCAATTGATGTTCCTTTCTTTCTATATTCATCCAAGGTTCATTTGACTTCTTTGTTGGTGCTGTCTTTGTTTTATTGCTTCTTAAATTATATCCTCCACTTTGTTCAACTATGACTTTGTGTCTCATCCTATTCAATAACTTGACGTTTGGCTTTTCATTATTCATTTCTTGAATCTTTAATTTACTCACATGTATCTTGACTTTGTTTTGATTGATCATTGGCCCAGTCGCATCATTGCACCACTGCTGTGCTTCATCATTTGAAACCATATCAAACACATTCACATCTGTAGGAATACCAAAATCTTCAAACAAAACATCACAATAATTTGATTGTCCACATTTACAACAAATCCAACAAGCAGTTTTATTAATTAAAGCGTCATTCATGTTGAGAAATCTTGCACAACTTAAGTGAAACCACACATGACATTTATCACACAGCATTACTTTCATGTCACTAGATCTGTTTACTTGATCACATATCCAACATAGCTTGTCATTGTCACACTTGTTTTCCTTCACATTATGCATCTGTTTTGTATCACTTTCAAGTTCATTACCTTTAGTCTTACTTGCAGTTAAACTACAAACATTCTTGACATCTTTACCTCTCTTAACCTTTATCATCACATTTCTTGGATCTCTTTCAGATTTTTTGTTCACTCCTCCAGTTCTTGCATTATCATCCATTTTCTTCACAATTGTATGGATTGATCTCTTGGTATGACAATAAATATTTTTCTGTATTTTCTCTTGGATCTTCTGCTCTTTCTTATTTACACGGCATTCTATGACCTTCCCATTCCTTCTATGGTTATACTTCAATTTCTTCTTCGCCTTCCTTGTCATATGCTCAATTTGTTAACTCTTCTTTGACATGTTTTCCTGAACACATACTTCTACCACATCTGTCATTTCTTCTCGTAAACAGCAATCACACTTGGTCTTATATTCAGTCGTTTGCTTAGATTTTGTTGGCTTTCTAGGCAATACTGTTGTTAATTTACTTTTCCCACAGTAAAATGTCCTGAACACTTTCCTTCCACTGTGATATTTTCTTCTCTTACCGTCTTTGTTTTTCAAGATCACATTCACTTTCTTCACAAGTTCACCGATAGCATTGCAGTTAGAGTCAATGACATTCCAAGCCTCATTCATAGTATTCATATATTCTGTTAATTCTTTCCAGTTTTCATACAATTCTGTCCAATTCTTGTCAAGTGCAATATCTACATTTGTTACATTTGCTACATTATTTGCTTTCTCATTTGCTTCAGTTGTTACATTAGGCACTACCACCTTCTCTGCTTTTTCATTTGTGTTAGGCACTACCACCTTCTTTGCTGTTTCATTTGTGTTAGGCACTACCACCTTCTTTGCTTTTTCATTTGTGTTAGGCACTACCACCTTTGCTTTTTCATTTGCTCCATTCAATTGTTTGCACCTTTTATGCTTATCTTTCCTGTTGCAAGGCACTACCACCCTGGTTCCCTTTAGGTTGGAATCCAAAGCTCTACCACTTTGAGATTCCTGGGAAGCAAACACACATTCTGCATGTGCCAACAGGTTTGCGCCCAGCCCCACAGTAAGAGCTGGACGACTTCCAAGAGGAGGTGCCAACCTCAAGGCATTTGTATGAGAGGAAAATGAAATGATGGATGAATGGGAGGGAAGACAACACACACATTTACAATGAAATGAACACAATGAATCAGGAGGGGAACGTTACGACTGCTCAGACATGACAGACTTGAACAACTTACCATGTCCCCCACCAACTACACCACCACAAACACACTTCCCGTCTGTGCTCTTTTTGAGAATTTTCACCATTTTCTGAAAAAAATACATATTTGTGTCTAAATAACATTTCAAGCAAAGTATATGTAAATCTTGCATGGTACAAGACCAATAAGTTCAAAACTACAGAGGACCAATCAAACAAATTCATATCATCATGTTTGAGTAGGTACACGATGAATCTTTATACAGTATTGGGTAACAGGGAGACATTCCCCTCCCTACAAAATAGAAAATAGCTTTTAGTGTGAAAAAAACATGAAATTTGCAGGCCTCAATCATAATATTTTAAACTTTAATGTTTGATTTTTGCTGTTGACTACATAATGGCCACTTCAACTCAAATAATCAAGTATATCATTCCAACACAGAGTGTGAAGTAGTCATATAAAATTTAGTAACTTATTTTACTAATTTTACTGTTAATTTTATTCAAGCAACATGCAACTCCATTTAATGAAGAATTTTTTAAAACTAAAGGTAATGTTATCATGCAATTACCTATGTAACACTCACCGATACTTTCAACTGTCAGAACATTTTTCAAAGGGTCAATATTGTTCCATAATAATGTTGCATATATAGAGTTAACTGATGATTTTATGATGGCAGAATCAAGTTATAAAGTAAGACCAAGTCCCATGTAGCTCACACTACCATTTATTTTTAATATACCACTGACTTGGTGTCAAGAACATGTGTACAATTTTCAAACAGTGTTCACTAACAGAGGCTGTTGTAAATAGAATTCAAACTAAGTCCCTCTATGGGATCATCCCATACTTTATTAGCAAAGGTTTAACATGAAACCTACTTTTGATTTAGTAGTTTTTATTTAATGTTGATTGTGATTTAGGATCTACATTTATTTATTTAATTTTGTAAATAACCATAACAACAATAATTCCTTGAATTTCCCCAACCAACCCAAGAAACATTTCACTCTCTAGTCAGGGCCAGGGACTAGAACTATATGAATCTCACCATTGCCTCCTATTCCTAACAATTATTTGCATAACTACATCCATTATACACTACACAGATGATACTTTGATAGTTCATGAAGAAAGGAAAATACACTTCCTCCATCCATAGTTAGTTGAACAGTTAATCTAATCTGTATAGTTTCTTTTTTTATCAGGAGCAGATTTAATTTAAAAAGTAATTTGCAACGATCCATAACGATTTTAGGCAAACTAACTGTACTGCACAGTAGTCCAGTACGTACGTTACAGCACACATCAAAATTACCAGTGAGTAGGTAAGCAGTACTACAGTAACAGAACCTCCGACATGTCTGTATTAATGCTTCGACCATGGTCCCCATGGAGGTACAAAACCAACTTCAAGTTCGTTCATATTTAACTTCATAAAAATTCATCAGAAAATGTTCAACTTAAAAATATCACAAATTCTTATAAACTGTATTCTGTCATGGCTACATTTTAGAAACAAACGAGACCATCTACATGTATAATTAATAGTTTTAAAACGATGGTCAAAAGTACACCACCTACCATAACTTCTTGGTCAACAATCTGCTGCTACACGGGTTACCATCATACGCTACAGCGACGCGTGACGATATGTAGATCTGGTTCCCTGCACAACCCATATTCCACGTTACACACTTGCAGCAGGACTCCTGGCCATCCAAAATAAGTAATAAATCACAACAAAAGAGGGCGCCCTTAGAAGCAACCGGGCAGAGCCGTATATTGGGAGAGTTGCGTCATGAGGGACCAGTTTTTTTGGTCACGTGGTTTATGGAGCGTGAAATTCGCCATCTTGTCTCCAAGCAAAGAAGTCGCTCTAAACAAATGACGTTGAGTGTACGACGAATGTACACAACGACAGACCGTTCGTCAACATATGCAGTGCCGTTATTTTAAGGTTTGACTTTGAAACAGTCTTAAAGTATGCCGAGCTGCTGTGCCTGTGCCTGTACAAACGGGTCATCAACAAAAGGAATCAAACTATTCAGATTCCCACGGGACAAAAAGAGAAGGAAAGCCTGGGAAGTGAAGGTGTCTCGGAAGGATTGGCAACCAACAGATAATTCATTCCTATGTGAGGTAAGCTACTCGGCACAGACAGTGTGAATGTTATTGTACAGCCTACTTCATTTCACATTCACTTTAAAATGAATGATTGTACGTAGCCATTAAAACTCAAAATGGTGTGTAGAGGAAATGTGTGTGTTTGTTTTGTTTTTAACAAAGGAAAAGACCCTTGAAATGGAATCAATTACAAATGATATGAATGAGGGCAATGCAAATGAATAAGACAAATATTTTGCACTAAAAAGGCGTGTAGTAGTGGCATTTTAGTGCCTAGTTTTATGCATACACATGTAGATTAGCTTATCATTATCCACTGCCTTTTGTTTTACCCAAGTTATTAATGTAGACCAATTATTTCAATTTGTTTGGTTAATTAAATTAGCATATGTCTTTGTTTTTTACTTTGTGCAGGTTCATTTTGATCGCAGGCAGTTTGAACCTATGCGAACAGACAAAAGGTTGAAATGGACTGCCATACCAACTATCTTTTCTCACCGAAATGTCTCTAAACTGAGGAAATCTCCAAAGACAAGATGCCCCATGCCTGCATTGTCCATCAAGGAAGTTGAGGTGTCAACTTCTACCGTAAAAGATGAACACACATATGCAGCAGCACCGCTGCCCTCATCAACTGAAAATTGTAAATATACATACACTATTGTTTATATTACAATTGTGTTCGACATGTATGGACAGAAATCAATTGAGTTTGTCTTTCACTGTTGTTATAACCACTGTCTGATTTGTGCAGAAAGATGCTGCTGAGGATTCAGTCAAGAAGTGAAACCTCACCCAAGTTTCTTGAGGGTATTTTTTTTAAATGTTAGATAAACTATGTTCCTAAAATATTGCCGAATGTTATTTTAACGTTTGTGAACTTTGTTTGTTTATATTATGTTTATTTTCCCCCCAAGTTTTGGTTGATATGTTAGCATGGTTGGTGTTGTTACTCAATTTTTTAAACTGTTAACAAAAACATCTCAGGTTGACACACAGTTCTTTTGGTTTTACAGCAATTTTGCTTGTACAATCGAGAGTAATGTTGTGGGTGGTTCAATTCCACCGGTGCTTAGTTCAAGATTTTGAGGCACACTGAGACCATGTCTTCTTATCTTGTTGTGATGGATACTGATCCAACACCCTTTCTCATGGGTCACATGGGCAAGGTTGGTTGTGGGCTTGAGTTATTTACTTTGTTGACTGCCTGGTTCAGCGTTGAAGTTCAAAGATGTTTGTTGTTCTTTCTACATCTATGTAAGTTTGCATTTTGTTTTTAATCTTTGCAATTAAATTTTGATATTGAAAATTACTACTTGGCTGGTTAAGCAGCAAATGTGCACACTACGGTAGAACACTGTATTTACAGGCACTTTTTAATGAATGAGAGAATAAACCCACATAGGCTTAGTCAAATTATACATTGTTTGGATCCTGACAATAGTTAATGTGTAATTTCTTATTACCTACCAATATTATCTTTGGCCAGTTACAGTTTGTATTTATAACTATTGATTGATTGATACAGTACTCTCAATTGGAAGCTTTTAATTTTCCAGATTTGTTTTAAAAGAGCTGTTTTAAAACATAAACATGTACAGCTGTACATACAAATATGTTTGTGCATAATTGGACACAAAACTGGACAAGCATTTCAAACTCAAATGGCACATTATAAGATTTTTTGTTTGGACTTTCAATCTAAAGTTTAAAAATGCCACAATATTTAAAAAAAATAATTTTAAAACAAATTGCTAATTTTGTTTTTAAACTGTCTTGCTTGTCTTGCTTCCCAGCTCAGGAGAGCGAAGTTGAAGAACCCACAAATTGTGAGATGACCTCATCAGACCAAAAGCTAACAAGGTTGGAAGGCAGAGTGAAGCTCTTGAGGCAAAAGCTCCGCAAGGTGCGTAAGGAGAAGAGGGTCCTTCTGAAGGGCAAAGCTAGACAAGAGGTGGGTTTTTCTAAATTGTTTGGGGCAGATCAGCTTAAGGCACTTCACAGAGGAGGTATGAGAGGCGTCAAGTGGAGCCCCACCACAATCAAGAAGGCTATCCAACTGCGCTTTGCTTGTGGACCAACCGGGTATGAGCTTCTCTTGAAGCAACACCAACCTCTTCCTTCTATCCGGACTTTGCAAAGAAGAATGAAGACACTATCATTCAAACCAGGGGTCCTCAGCCAAGTTTTTGGTTTCATGAAGTTAAAAGTGAAGGAGATGCGAGAAGAAGAAAGGATCTGCTGCCTGACCATTGATGAAATGTCTATCACGCCCACTGTTGAGTATGATGCGAGCAGTGGTAAACTACTTGGCAATCTTACTCTACCTAATCATACTGGAAATGCCACACATGCCATGGTTATCATGCTTGGAGGGGTCACATCACGATGGAAGCAGACTGTGGCATACCACTTCACAGGCAACTCCACTGATGGTGCAGAAATGAAGCCAATAGTACTGGATGTAATCAAGCAAGCCACAGACACTGGCCTGCATGTACTGGCTGTTACGAGCGACATGGGAACAGTAAACAGAGCTATGTGGAGGAGCTTTGGTATCATTTGTGGCAAGCACTGCAAAACAGTCAACAAGATTAAGCACCCCTCTGATGACAACAAATGGCTCTACTTCCTAGCAGATGTTCCACATTTAATTAAGAACATTAAGGCTGCACTCATCAGAGGGCACACATTCGCAATGAGTCCTGCCATCGTACAAACCTACAAACTACAATCATGCTCTGCAAGTCTATCTCCAGTGAAAGATCTCGCCAAATTCCAAGAGAACAAGGAATTAAAACTGGCACCACATCTCACTTCAGCAGTACTAGCGCCTTCTCATTTTGAAAAAATGAAAGTGTCGAATGCCTTGAGCCTGATCAGCCATTCTGTTAGTGCAGGCATACGCTACATGGTCGAGTGTGAAGGGCGAAGTGCAAGCAACCTAACTACTGCATGGTTTCTAGAAATGATGAACCACTGGTTCGACCTTGTGTCAAGCAGACACCCAGTAATGGCACTGAGCAAGCTGCACCAAGATAAATATGCTGAGGCCATCAAGTTCTTGAAAGGTATCAACACAATCTTCAGATCAATGAAAGTTGGGGATAAGGGAGAATGGAAGCCTATCCAGACAGGCGTCATCTTGTCAACAACTTCCATCCTAGGCATCCAAGAAGAGCTGCTTGACAAGGGCCATAAGTTCCTTCTTACATCCAGACTAACTCAAGACTGCCTAGAAAACCTATTTAGTTCTGTTCGACTGAAGAATCCAATACCAACTCCCCTGGCATTCAAGTGTGCGCTAAAATTAATCAGTATAGCGCAATTTCTGAAGACATCCCACAAAGGCAGCTACCAACAAGATGATGGAGATTTTCTTGCCAATTTCCTGGACCAGCCTGTAACAACACCAGCAGTACCAGCCATTGCCAAGATAAACCTGTCCAAGTCCAAGTCAGTTCCGGACCTGTGTGGAGCTGAAATGAACAGTCTTCACTATCTGGCAGGGTATTGTGCTCACAGCGTCATAAAGAACAATAGGCACTGCGCCTCTTGCAAGAAAGGCATAATCATGGAGCAGGCATCATCAACTGATGTGGGCAAGCTTACCAAGCTGAAAGAATACAAGGAGGGGTGCCTTGTGCATGTTACACAGAAAGTCTTTGACCTTCTTCTCAAAGTAGAACTCATAATTAGAGGCTATGAAGATGACACACTGATGAACTCAAGGAATGCTAAGAAGCTTCTCCTGGGTCAAGCTGACAAAGAAACCAACACCATTCAGATTGAGGACTGTCATGGTCTGAAACAGAGGCTAATAAACAAATATGTTAATGTTCGCCTGCACATATTTGGCAAGAGGATGAGGTGTGATAGACGGAAGGAAATGGAAAAATCAAAAAGTGGGTCCGAGCTAGGAAGCAAGAGTATGGCAATGAGAAAGCTAGTCAAGAAAATAAAATAAAGCTGAAAACTCAAGATATTTCCCTGCCTTGTATGAGCAAGTTAGGTTGGAGATGGAGGGGGGGGGGGGGGGGGTTGGCGGGCAACACTTTCACCAAGTTATATTTATTATTGAAAATTCAGAGTCTGAGAATTTGAAATTATATATAACCCCTACAATGTCCACAGATTTACTTACAAAGTCACACAGTTTGAAGATAATGATGATAGAAAGCTTCCCTTAAGAGAAATGAGTAAAACAAGTCATACAAAATAATTCTCGTCTCAGTGAGACTAAAATTATTTTAGCATGTTAAATGTTTTTTGTGACATTTTAATGTTTCACGTAAATCTGTGGACATTGTGTTTTGTGTTACAAAAAGTACCCAAATCCTTTAACCAATCAAACTGCTCAGTCCAATTTTGGTAGCAAGTACAAAGCTGGGTACAAGTTATTCCAGACAGTAATTGCGAGTATTAACTCACATGCATATTGGGATTGAGGATGCATGTGTACCATCCCCGCAACTAGAGTAGGAACGACAACCGTGGTGGGCTGCGAATAAAACCGCACAACAATTACCAACTTGATTTCAAGACTAGGTATATACAGGCATGCACCTGTAACTTCACCAAGAAAGAGGAAATTACAAAATGTCAATGATGTTTTATAGTTTTTTTTAATTTTGAAAGGTAAAACTGAGAATAAATAAAGAGGAAATCAGATGATCCGAGGAAAAGTTGCATGCCTGTATATAGGTACTGGAAGATAAAACATGTATGATACCACACCTACAAATAACAGTAGATAAAAACAATATTCAAGTGAATGTTTATGAAGGTTTATTCATTCAAATTTATTCTTGCACTCAAGCAATCCAGATGAACCTACTAAAAGAATATTAAACTGATCAGTTCTAATTGGCTTTGTGTGGCTTAATCTGGAGGATTAGCATCATCAAAATGTTACTACAAATTACCCTGTCTTGTATGCAATCACTCAGTATGTCATAAAAAATCAAAACCCATTGATTCAAAATCGCCCATTGAGAAATAGTTTAAGGTGTTTGTGTAATAAACAGCTAGTACATAACATGTAGCTGGAGACATGGGGAGGGGGTCATTCAGGTCCAAACCTGGCCTCCCTTTATTAATAATCATAGACTATGTGCCAATTTGTTCACAAAATTGTGGCAAAGTTATGGTTTTTGACCTGTGGAGGCACGTGCTTCTGTTCTAACATAAATTCATCATTTGGAGTGACTAACAGGTAAAATCATACAAAGCCAAAGTGAACTGCAACTCACAATCCTAATTCAAATTTACACTTACAAGTATCGCGTTGTACTCCTTGTCCTTTGAAATGTCTGATCCCAAAATAGGTGCATTTCATTATTATCATAAAGTATCAGGTCTGGAAGTATGAAAAAGTGCCTTGACTAATGTCTGGTACAATGACTTACTCAAATTTGAATACATTAGTCTAAAGTCAGTGCTGTGTTTATGTCAGATAATTTGGGACAAGCTGTTTCAAGAAACAGTGAACACCAGCCTTTATATGACTTTAAATATAGAAGGCTTTGGTGATCTAGTGGCTTAGCATTAACATATACAACACCAAAAATAAAAAAATATAGCATTTACAATCCCTTGTGACCAAGCAAGTCACTGTACCAGACATTATGCAAATCTTATTTGCACATGGCTTTTTAAGTGTTGATCACCCCATGTAACATACAATGTATAATGATAAAGCAAAAATGTACTGGATTTTAACTGGTTATACCAGTCATTAGAGGTAACATCAATAATTTCCTAATGCATACATGTACATTACAAAAAACATGGGGCTAAATGCAACTGTCACAAAATAGTCCAAATGCCACAGACTTCTATGTAGTTGTAGTCACAGGTGATGAGCTTTGAAGTTCATCATCAGAGGAAGAAATATATTTTACACCTTCGTGATACTTCCTGGCACTTGCAGAAGTCCCACAAATAATACATCAATGCAGCCGTGTGGTCCCATTCACAATGGCCTCTAAAGCACAGGAATCTCATCCATTCAGTTCTGCGACATTGAAGAATCCTGTACAAAATAAACAAGCAGAAGTAACATAATTGCATAGATTCACTTTTCTGAAATAATAAGAAAAAAAGATTTGGATGTGTTAGCCAAATAGCCTACTACTAATGACACATCAACTTTCCTTTTTAGTAACTAGTTGCATTCATCAATTATGTAACCCCAATTCAAAAGAGATGATCGCAGTCATGAGGAACAAAAACCATAGATCAATTTTTAGTTGTTATGTGGAAGAACCAGAGAATAACACCTTGTCTGTATTCATGGTATTGGTCAGATCCCTGATTAAATACAGTAGGCCTATCCCCTTTAAAACATTTTTTGTTAAATATTTAAAACTTTACTTTTGTTTTCCTCGGCCTATAAATTAATGTGAACTTGTTTCAATTTTCTTCAAACTACATGCTCTCTGCTGGTTGACTGTCCTAATTTGTATGTACAATTTGAGTGGTTCTGTTTGTGCATTGCTTTATTCTAATGTTTGTCTTTGTGTTAAAAAATTAGACATTTACTTGCAATTCAGCAGATGCAGCAATTTGTAAATAAGTAATTTGTAAATAAACAATAAATTGGAATTGTGAATTGAATTGAACTGAATGGTCATTCACTTCCGAGTCTGGATTGACTCCTCCAACTTATTGAGCTGTAGTGTAATGAAATGGCTCTAGTCTAATAAGAGCTATAGAGCCATCATATATAATGGTAAAAAAGAAAACTAAGTATTATTTCTTTCCTCCATCCATGTCAATAATAAGATGGGCTATATGATCGGTATCATGCATCATTCATTCATCATGAATTTCATGGCCACTCCCACTCCAGCTAAGATTAAAAGAAGTAAAAAAATTTACCTAGTTCTCTGAATGAGTCAATTTGAGTTCTATTTTCAGTATTTTTATTTATCACTCTCCTCAGTCAGTACCTTTTGTTTTATGTACAACAAAGTTAACAAAGTCAAGCAATGTCGGCAGACTAGACTAGCTATTTTGTGTGAACGGAAAACTCGCACTACCAAACAAAGTCAAGCCAAACAATTGGGAATTCAGCGGACCGATTCAGCAATAGTATATTATACACAACGCTTTGATTTCATCATACTTCAGTCAAAACAGCTCACTACAACACTTTCAAAATGCTCCCAAAACACGATATAAAATAAGCCCAAACATATTTATTTCGGACTACATAATACTTAAAGATTGAAATGACTTACCTGTGGAAGTTTTTCTTCTCTACTGGCAGTAGATTAAGAATAATGGCAAAATAATGTTCGTCAGCTGGTTTGACATAGACGTTTTCCCATTCGTTTGTACGTAAACTGTGCACGTTGTTTATCGTTTCATTGGAGACAAAATGGCTTCTAATCGCAAGTTGTCGCAACTCTCCCAATATACGGCTCTGCAACCGGGTCTCTGCTTCTGCCACACCGAGAGCGAGCGAGCGATGTTAGCGCTCGGTTCAGAAGGGGAGCCTTTTATACAGCACTTCATTGATTTATAACATTCTCAATGCTTATTTCTCTCTAAAAGAGTGTACGTTTCAGCAGTTTTATAACCATAGGGGGCTGTGCCATCCCTTTGATATTGAATTTGAAGAAATTTACCTTTTTTAAATAACTTTTTTAAAGTCAAAACCCTGTTTGGTTCACGAAATATGATGTTGCATATACAGACTTGTACATATACCTGAAGAGGGGTTTGCATCAATTCAATCCGACAGTTGAAAGTCATAACATGTTTGTGGATGAAATAAAGAATCCCCCCATCTTTTTAACGATGATTTTGAAATAAAGCTTACCATTTTAACCACCGTATCGAAAGGGCATACTCAGCGGGCCTAGAACGCGTTTGGAAGGCATGGTCACGTCGATCAACATGACGTGGGTCTCGGTATTTGGTAAGAAGCGAACCCAGTGTCGTTCTGTTTCGGTTTAAGTTTTTGCAACGTATTAAAAGTCATACAAATCCCTAAAGCACGTGGACATCTCAGTGAAATCTCCACTTTCTATTCCTTGTTTTCCATTAAGCCATTAGATGGGCAAAACGGAACTAAATTCACACTGAACTTTGAATGAGTGAGTTTTTATGTGTGGGACAACGTATTGTTACAACGTACAAGGATAAGCAATGCAATGATGTGCATTTCCGTTGTGTGGGACTATACGCACAGGCTTCGTGGACTTTGAACCTTATGAATAATGGAGCGGAACAGTCATCTAACAGCGCTTTTCACTATACACAAATTAATTGCGGTTAATACTAGCGTTGGCTGTAACGCCCGTTTAGGACCAGAAGTAATAAGATGATATTGGTATTATTTGTGTGCAAAAGTTTGAGCAGGTTAACAGACCTACAATCTGATATAAAAATTGTGATAAAATATTAAGTGTTTCTGGAGATATGAATTTTTGAATTTTTTAACTTCCGGTTTGAACCGGAAATCAGGGTCAAATGAGGTCACATTGTGTGGAGCGTTTTTAGAGTTATGACAGGCCTATCCGATGATGTACAGATTGTGAAAATCCACTGTAGTTTTGGAGTTATGATTTTTTCAAATATTAACCTTTGAATTAATTCAAAGGTTAATATTTGAAAAAATCATAACTCGACACCCGATGACGTCATCATGACGAAACTAAAAATGGTTTCATTTACTAATAAATATCTAACTATGTGTGAAGTTTCAAGTTTATGTAAGCTCAGGAAGTGTGTCTTTATTAGCGGACAATCGACGCCGAGAAGAAGAAGTAAAATTAGACATAAGTTTTTGTTCCGTAACAAAATTAAGGTGTTCGGTGTAGACATTTTCGAGTTAGCGGGGGTAATGTTTTCAAAGAGAAAACCGAAAAAACTTAGTACGACATATAATATTTCAGAGCGGGATAAAAGCATGAACAGTTGTTTGTTAAAATGTCAAGACAAGGTCACCAACATATTCATTTCTGTGAAGTATGTGAAGCCCATGTTGAAATAATTATAAAAACTCTGCCGAAGGCTTCTAGTAAAACTGTATTTTGAACTGTTTTTAACCCACCGCAAGATGGCGATCTTAATTTTGCTTTTAACCAGACCCTTGTCAGACTGCAACATCGTTAAAATCAACTCCAAAAAAGTTGTCACTTTTAATTAGAATGCACTTTCGGTTTTAACTGGAAGTAGAGGACACGTAATGTCATGCAAACAATTAAAATCGAAGACCTAAATTACCTTTGTATAATCCCGCAAAAAAGCAACCCAGGGTCTCTTACCCATTTAACATTTAAATGACGTAAATTTCCGAGGCAGCATCTGTCACAAAGCGTGCAAATAATACAATTCCAGAGCGGGATAAAAGCATTAACAGTTGTTTGGTATAGCGCCATCCTGTGGAATGTTTCCGTTACGTGGGACTGTACACACAGGCTTCGTGGACTTTGAACCTTATGGTTTTCATTACGTGAAACTGTACATACAGGCTTCGTGTTGCACACACACGCTTCGTAGACTTTGAACCTTATGAATAATGGAGCGGACAGTCAGTTAAGGCGCTTTTCTCTATACACGAATTAACTGCGGTTAATACTAGCATTGGCTGTAACAGCCATTTAGGACCAGAAGTTAAGGTCATATTGGCATCATTTCTGTGCAAAAGTTTCGGAAGGATAACAGAACTACAATCTGATGTAAAATTATGATGGAATGATCAGTGGTTTTTGAGATATGAATTTTTTAAATATTCAACTTCCGGTTTGAACCGGAAGTCAAGGTCAAATGAGGTCGCGTTTAGTGTAGCGTTTTTAGAGTCATACCAGGCCTATCCGATGATGTATAGATTGTGAAAATCCATTGTGTTGTTTTGGAGTTATGATTTTTTCAAATATTAAACTTTGATTTAACGTAACTCGACACCTGATGACGTCATCATGACGAAACCAGAAATGGTTTCATCTACTAATGAATATCTAACTATGTTTAAAGTTTCAAGTTTATGTGAGCTTAGGAAGTGTGTCTTTGTTAGCGGACAATCGACGGCGAGAAGAAGCTGAAGAAGTAAAAAAAAAAAAAACGAACGATAATAAGAGGTCTTCGGACTTTTGTCCGAACACCTAACTAGACATAAGTTTTTGTTCCGTAACAAAAACAAGGTGTTCGGTGTAGACATTTTCGAGTTAGCAGAGGTAGTGTTTTCAAAGAGAAAACCGAAAAAACATAACTTAGTATGACAGATAACATTTCAGAGCGGGATAAAAGCATTATCAGTTGTTTGGTATAGCGCCATCCTGTGGAATGTTTCCGTTACGTGGGACTGTACACACAGGCTTCGTGGACTTTGAACCTTATGGTTTTCATTGCGTGGGACTGTACACACAGGCTTCGTGTTGCACACACAGGCTTCGTGGACTTTGAACCTTATGGTTTTCATTACGTGGGACTGTACGCACAGGCTTCGTGTTATACACACAGGCTTCGTGGACTTTGAACCTTATGAATAATGGAGCGGACAGTCAGTTAGAGCGTTTTTCTCTATACACGAATTAACTGCGGTTAATACTAGCATTGGCTGTAAAACCCGCTTAGGACCAGAAGTTAAGGTCATATTGGCATCATTTCTGTGCAAAAGTTTCGGAAGCATGACAGAACTACAATCTGATGTAAAAATTATGATGAAATGATCAGTAGTTTTTGAGATATGAATTTTTTAAATATTTAATTTCCGGTTTGAACCGGAAGTCAAGGTCAAATGAGGTCGCTATCAGTGTAGCGTTTTTAGAGACATACCAGGCCTATCCGATGATGTATAGATTGTGAAAATCCATTGTGTAGTTTTGGAGTTATGATTTTTTCAAATATTAAACTTTGATTTAACGTAACTCGACACCTGATGACGTCATCATGACATCACTAAGGCTGTGTCTTCTACTCATATATATCTAACTATGTGTGAAGTTTAAAGGTTGTGTGAGCTTGGAAAATGCGTCTTTGTTGGCGGACAATCGCGGGGGATAAGAAGAAAAAGAAGTATTAAAAAAAAAAAAACGGAACAAAAATAAGAGGTGTTCCGGGCGGATTGCCCGAACACCTAAAAAAAAACTTAAAAAAAACGAACAATAACAAGAGGTCTTCGGACTTTTGTCCGAACACCCAATAACGTAGATTTCCGAGGTGGCATCTGTCACAGAGCGAGCAAATAATACAAACCCAGAGCGGGATAAAAGCATGAACAGTTATTTGGTATAGCGCCATCCAGCTTGTGGAATGTCTCCGTTACGTGGGACTGTACACACAGGCTTCGTGCTGTACCGAGGGCTTCGTGGACTTTGAACCTTATGACTCATGGTGCGGAACAGTCTGCGACAGCGCTTTTCTATTTACAAAGATTAATGGGCGTTAATACTAACGTTGGCTGTAACACCCATTTATGACCAGAAGTTATGGTCAGATTGGCATCATTTCTGTGCAAAAGTTTCGGAAGGATCACAGAACTACAATCTGATGTAAAAAATTGTGATGAAATGATCATTAGTTTTTGAGATATAAATTTTTAAAATATTCAACTTCCGGTGTGAACCGGAAGTCAAGGTCAAATGAGGTCGCGTTTAGTGTAGCGTTTTTAGAGTCATACCAGGCCTATCCGATGATGTATAGATTGTGAAAATCCATTGTGTAGTTTTGGAGTTATGATTTTTTCAAATATTAAACTTTGATTTAACGTAACTCGACACCTGATGACGTCATCATGACGTAACTGAACCGGTTTCATCTCCTAATAAATATCTAACCATATGTGAAGTTTCAAGTTCATATGAGCTTGGAAAGGGTGCTTTTGTTAGCGGACAAGGGACGCTGAGAAGAAGAAGTATTAAGAAAGAAAAGAAAAAACGAACAAAAATAAGGTGTTCCGGGCTGAATGCCCGAACACCTAACAAATATATTTAATAACAATAATAATACTTCTCAGGCGTCGCATTTAATTTACAGGTAATAATGAAGAAGTTTTTTGGGCTATTTACTGGCCGAGACTTCACAGCAAAATTGAGGACAGCTGAAGTTGCCATGGGTAGACGTCAGCAGGTCATCGACCAGGCACCATGGACACTGACAACACAGCAAAAAATCAGAGCAGATGAAAGGCTTCTTGAAATTACAGTCCCCAGCGATTTCGACTGGCATCCAAAGAAGCTGTTTACCCCCACTGCCCTGCCTTACATGAAATGCAGTGACTGGAAGAAGGTTAGTTTTTTGTTGTTGAAGGTTTCCATGAACATGCTTTTGTTTCTTCTCATCTGGACTACTGCAATGGGTTATTGGCAGGTGTCCCAAACTCTCCTCTCGCCCAAACATCGCTCCTCTACAAAGAATAACACATTCTGCTGCCAGATTGGTTACCAGTAGTACCAAAAAATCGGAGCACATAACACCCTTCATTCGCCATCTTCAATTGGCTTCCAATTCACCAACGTAAATTCTTCTTCTTGTGTATAAAGTTGTTCATAATTTGGCCCCAGTATATATCAAAGACCTCGTAGCCCTTCGTTCATCTTCACGTTCATCAACTACCCGACGCCTTCGCTCTTCTTCTATCGCTCATTTCCAGCTTTCCCTGTGACCGACCCCGCAGTATGACACGCTAGGGCGATTCTGTTTTCTCAGTCATAGCTCCAACACTTTGGAACAAGCTACCCACCCACATTCAAGCAGCACATTAATTTGACACTTTTAGATCATTACTTAAAACCCATTTGTTTTGTCAATCTGGTTTTAGCGCTCAGAAACTTACGTATTTAGCGCTCTATAATGTACAATTGACATGCACAGTTTAAAAGTTGTGATTAAGCGAATGTTTGCAATCTTGAGCATTTGTATACCCTTATTCAAAAGTGCCGCAGTGCATAATGTAGTTTGGTATTTTTGCCATGCCGTTCTAATACCTGACTTTCGACGTTTGATTTTAGCTGGCATCTCACGGTATTTTGAAATACGTCATGAGAGACATGCTTGGGGAGGTCCAGCGAGAGACATTTTTCCGTCTGTGTGATGTCATACGAGACATTACAGATTACACCGTCAACCTGGACGATCTCCCCACAGTCGATGCAGAAATCCATGAGGTGCTGAGCCTCATCGAAAGAGACTTCCCTCTTTCTATGCAGGTAAGTCATCACCACATTATGTATACCATTACATTGAAAACAAGATCAAAATTTAATACAAATTTATGTAAACATTGAAAAATATCGTTTAACTCTATTTTTTTTAAGTTATGAAACTCATTTATGTTTCAGAAACACGTTAAGGGTTGTAATAAACTTCAACTCCATTTGATGTTCCATTTTGTACACAAACGTCCAACATCTGAGAACTGAAGTGTATATATTTTTTCTCGTTATTTATTTATGTTTTTAATCATTTTGTTGTTGTTGCAAACTCGGTTGTAATATGTTTTTTAATGAAAGATTCGGAAAAGGACTACATGTATTCCATCAGCTGTATACAATTATGGGTTTGGTTATGATTGACCCCAACCCCTTGAAGTAGCCCATTTAGCGCACTCTCGTTTAGTGGACTGCCCTCCTATTTACCCATATTGATGAGTTGGAATTAAGTATAATAAATAAAGCACTTTAAATATATTTTGGATTATTGCGATGGAATTTATATCTTGTTGAGTAAAATGCAATTGAAATGTTATTGCTGTATTTACATTATTCTTCTAGACACTGTGCATGCACATTCTGCACCACACCGCCCCAACTCTCCATAAGTATGGTCCGGCCACATCCCAGTGGATGTATGGTTTCGAAAGGTTCATGTCTTTCTTGAGTGGCAGAATAATGAACAGAAAGCAGCCGGAAGTCAATGCTGTTGAAGCATATAGGGTGAGTTTATTTAGACATTGAAAATACACAATGGGGTGGTTTTAAGAATGCGCATACTTGAATCACTGGAACCGATCCAATCAATGACAATGGTGTTGATCATCATGGGAAGCAATGACACATCATTGGATTGGGGACAAGTACATTCACCAATCTAGTTTAAAAACACCGTCGAAAAACTTTTACAATTTGTGTAATGCAATCACAATTCTAAACATTAATACAAGGATCCTTTAGTTGGCAAGTAGTTTGCAGCTTTTAACTGTTTATTTTGTTTGTGAAAATTGTCAAAGTTGGTTCTCACTAATACGAGAAAGCACTGAATAACGGTTTATATTTGGTTGTTGATTTTGTGTGTTCACATTGTGTTGTTTTATTGTCGTGTAACTATGTTCAGTTGTTCATCTAGTCTTTATTGGCGACGTTCATTTTGATAGTCGCCGATATCGCAACACGAACATCTGGCAGATTCGTAGACTTGTAAACTCCCTTTACGAGCCAGCTTTTAAGCCAGTCGATCTATCGGTGACTACACCGTCGCCATGTACTTAGTAGAACATAATAAGTATGTTCCTCAAACACCCCTCGAGTGAAGAACCATGCTTCTCTTCAAGGAAGATATGTAGCACTAACATTGCATACTGATCTTTTGTCTTCAAACAGATCTACGAGATCAGCAAATTTATGGCAATGTCTGGATATCTTCCCCAGGGTAGCATTTGCACGAGCAATTCCCCGACTGTGCTCGCTGCAAATGAACAAACAGCTGGATCAATTTTAGGTATGTCCGGATAATGTGTAACAATGTATTTACATGGACCATGTGTGTTTTAATCAAAGGCGTCGATCGCTACTGAAAAGTAGGGTGGACGGGCGAGCAAGTCTTGCAAAAAATATATCTGGAATTTTGCACCCCATACCATTACTTTTCCATTTAATTTCTGTGTTACACTTGTTCCCTTTTTTTTGTTTGACCAGAATTCTAACAATAACATCCAAAATCTCAAAATAGCATGGCCCATTAACTGCAAAATTTTCGTTTTGAATTTCACCACCAGTGAAAGTAGTCTTCCTTGTCTTCGACAAATCTTGTCATGGACCAAACTGCTCATATTTATTTTCTTTGAATGGATTTTACTACATTTTGTGCCTTGTGTGATTGTAACAAATTTCAACACATTTGCACGTTTGCGCACGCTTTGTGGAGGGATCATGTACCATACTTGCATACACAAACGACTAATAACTTGAATGCTAACAAGGACTATGTAAGCGGGATTTTGGCGTTCATGTATTGGACGAAACTTGTCGTCTATTGTCTGTATTATAGAAACGGAAATAGGCCCAAAATACCATTATGCGCGTGGTCCATCAGGGGGAAAAAAACGAACATGAAGAAAACATTTCACCGTTTGTTCGCTTTTCTTTTCTTTTTTTCTTTTTTTAAATTGGTAATAACAATATTAAATCAAGAAAATGGTGTGAAAGTTTATAGAATTTATAGTTTGTAGCATATTTCTAATGAACAGTCAATCAGAAAGTGAGGGGGGACCACACTTCTGATATGCTGTCCCCTCCAGTCTACAAAGTGAGGGGGACATGTGCCCCCCCCCCCCCTGAAATGCTGAAATGTTGGTTGAGGTTTTTGTTTTGGCAGCACAAAGGCAACATTTATATTCCGACAGATTATCAGTCCGAAATGAATCATTGGTCCGGAAATGTCATTACATTTGTTAAATTTGTTTTTAGCCAAGTGTACAAAAAAAAGCGGAAAACAGACCAAGTTATATAATCTTTTTGGTTAATAATCCAAGAAATCTGGACCAAGATGTTGCACTGCAATAAACGTGCACTGTAACTCACTGATTACGTTTCAATTATGTTGGTAAATGCTACAGATAAGAAGAGCCACACAATCCAGGGGAAGCGGCCACCGACACCAATAGTTCTAGGCGAGGAACAGTCGCAGTATTTGCAGTCTCGGAGGGATATCATCGAAGACTGCAAGTAAATTTTTCCTGGCACAGAGGGAGCACCCAAGATGTCAGAATATACCTGTCGTGAAATTGATACAAATAAGACGGTGGTTTCATCCTTTGTTGCTGGTCGTTTCACGACAGGTGGTACTTTCTGCAACAAATTGGGTGAGGGGTATCTGTTCTTTGGGCAGGTACTCTATTTCCTTCTGTGCAGGGCAGACAATGGCAGTGAGAGCGAATATGCCATGGTGGAATGGCGACCGAAGCCAGTGAATGATGATGCCACAGGACTATGGAAAATCCCGTCCGGGCATCATGCCAACACATCATCACTGGGTTCGTTACAACTGCTTTCTCCACCATTGGTAACGGCCACAAACGCAGAGGGTGTTCTTTGGTTTTTAGATTTTAAGGAAAAGTATATCAACAAAATTACATAACTTTCTTCGGAACCGTTCCATTGTTTTAAACTATGCAAATGTACATATAGGCCTAGGCCTATATAAAATTATTTGACAGTGGTTAAATCTCTCCTTTTATACAAACTTACATTCTTTATTTTGTCTTTCCAAATCCACCTACCAATACTATCAAAGACCTCAATACCATGTTTTTAAATTTAATTTGGAAAGGTAAAGATCGGGTGTCAAAAAATCAAATGATTCAGGATTACAGCAGGGTGGTGTAAGAATGGTAGACGTAGCACTTTATGGAAGCTTTAAAAATCACTTGGATCCGGAGACGCTTGGTCTGGTTGGGCCGCACTCGCCGCCCATGTCATTTTAAATGTATCCAATTTGGCCTATTAGAGGGTGGACCTCTAATTACAGGTAGTGTTTATAAGGACAATCTCCTCAAAAGGCAATAAGTTTTGGATAGACGCTTTGAATCCTTGGTCTTCTTTTACTAATGTGCATTAGAGTGGGAAAGAAATGTATTTATTACAAGCACTGGCAATCAGCCGGAGTTTCTTTTAGTGGTGATTTGTTTTCTGATCGGGGTCATTTTCTCTCCCTCAACAACTTTAAAATTAAGTTTAACGTTCGAACTAATTTTATAGAATATGGGGCTGTTGATAAAGGTATTAAATCCTCTTTTCAAGAGTAACTTAATGATTACGTCATTGCCATTTCTCGCCCTTTCATACCATTTAATTTTAATGAGATTTTAAGGGACACGGGTTCTAGAAGAATTTATGGTATTTTAAAATCTAATAGGAGAGTTGTTCGTTAATTTACAACCAAATGGGAATATCAACTCAACATTAATTACGACTTGCACACCTGGTCCAAGGTCTATTAAGTCCCGTTCAGATGTACTGTTGACACAAAGTTGCGGTGGTTTCAATGTAGAATTATTCATAGAGTTTTAGGCTCTAACTCGTTTCTTTATAAAATCAGTAAATGTAACTCGGATTTATGTACTTTCTGTAAAAGTGAAGTGGAAACCCTGCTTCATTTATTCTGTGACTGTACCATATCACTGTATCTTTCTGGAAGTCAGAAGGTTTAAGGTTTAATGCTAACAATGATCTTGTACTTTTCGGAACAGAAGCCAAGTGGAAGAACCGGAACCTCTTTCTTTTGATTTGCCGGTTCCATGTGTATAAAATGAAAATGAACGGGAAATGTCCTTCTTTACCGGTCCTGAAGAATGATTTTAGAAAATACTTCCTTGCGGAGAAATTTATGTACGCCTCACACGGTAACACCACAACATTCTTTAGTAAATGGGGCGCTCTCCTGCACTGTGCCAGGACTAATGTTTCTTATCTAAACATAATGCCTTTAATGGTTGTTCTTTTTTATTGCTGTTGTTATTTGGTTCTTTCTAGTGTGAATCAATATTATAAATAAATAAGAATCCCTGGGATTAAAACAAAAATAAAAAATAAAATGAAAAAGGCTCGTAACTCATGAAGAATTTGGCAGATTTAACCGAATTTTGTTACATTAAATGTTGGCATCTGTCCTTTCTATAGGGGTTGTCATAAATGTTAGCCTGTGTTCAGTTGTAGTCATTTTATGAATATCTACAAAATATCCCCCCCATTGTTTAGCCGTTTGCAAGCTAACATGGTTCAAAGTTCGTTGAGTTACACAGAATAAGGCCGGTAGTCAACAGTGATCAACTTTGAAAAGAAAATTATATTTTTACATTATGCATATTTCTGAATATGTTTCATCGTCTAAGAACTTACAAAAAATTGTGTTTAAATGCCATGGTCATCTTAGTGGTCAGTAATGGTAATTTTACGATTTACAAAATTAAGTTGATCTCACATATTCACCAGCCTGTGCAGCCTAACTTTGTTTTGTGCTTTATTGGCACTATAGGAAAGAATGTATGAATAAAAGAAAACCCTTTGACTTTTGCATTTGAAATGTTTTTCATTTACATAAGGATGTTTGTTTTGCCAATGGCCAGCGGTCATTAAAACAAATAAATACTGAGATTACTTCAGTTTGCTACCTTACGAGGTCCAATGCTTCCAGTAGAAGGCGCCAATTCAGGGGGAAACCGTTTAGGCCTTCGACAGCTATTTGTCAGCAGTGGTCATTTTACAAAAAAAAAAAAACAAATTAAAAATTTGAAAAATATTCTTACATTTTAAATTCATCGAAGCCACCCTTCCACAGGCACAGCTTATATGTCAAACAGATGACACATCTTCGACCTAAGACTACAAGTACATGTACATCACCCGGACGCCTCCGTTCTATTACATCAGTCTTAATGTTAAATGCACAGAGGATCTTGACCTTGTCGGTCTCTACAACCAACTTTCTCCGAACTACAAAACAGAAACCATTACATGTACCGTACTTAATGTTTTCTCAACTACTTGAACGCAGAGTCTGAGCAGTAATTTGTTTTCCAATGTCACATCGAACTAAAGCAAACAAAACACTAAATGTTTTCAACATGACTTGTTTGAAAACAGTAGAAACCAATACAGTTTCTTGGCCTTAATTAGCCTAGGCATGGTTATTACTCACAGTTCACGGCTGTACGATTCCCTGTGTAACATCTCCGACCCCGACCCTCCCCATTGCCCAAACTGAAACCAGATTTATACATGTCATCCCCCGGCACCATCAAGCACGCAACACGCAAGAACTGATACTATCACGTGACCCACAGTACAATTTCGTTTATTTTATCAATGTGCAACGTATTCCAACGTAGGCTACATGTACACACACACACACACACACACGAGTGTGTAAACACCTCCAATCGGGGACCTCCTATTGTCCCTCTTTTGTTTGGACTCTAACTTTTTGGCAACAGCTCCCAATGGTTTTGTACACAATTTCCAACTGGGGACCTTTACCCAACCGGGGACCCTATTGTCCTCTTTTGTTATAGGTCCCCGGTTTGAATGTGAAAACAAACTCACACAGACACACACACACACACATTCGGTGTGTGTATGCTGACAAGCATTGCTGACCCGAAACAAGGTGAAACCACAAGACAGACCAATAAACCATCTGTCAGGTTGACAAATTACCCTCATTAAACTGTAATCTAGCCAACTGTGTTCATTCCAAGGACACCTTGAATACTCCGTGAATTCTCCATGAATTCTCCATGAGATCATGGAGAGATTATACAACACTTAACGGCCACACAGATAGCCTTGGACGGCCAATCAGCAGCACAGCTCCGTGAAAACAACGTGAAACACTTAGACTCTGGCTAGTTGGAAGGGAACTCCGTGAAAACAAGGTGAAAAGGGGAATTTGCAATTTCACAAAGAAAAGTGGAGTTCACTCCATTTTCACGACGAACATTTTCATTGTGTTAATGACCAGACATTGCCAAGTAGAGATTGCTAATGCCATTAATGAAGATAGCTCCACAACGTTAGACGAATTTTGTTTTTCTGAAATTGAGTTCTGGAAAGCCAACTTGAATAAGTTAAATATGAGGCACATTTTCAATGTTGGTAAAACTAACAAAATTGTTTGCTGTGATGCTAGCGCATGAGGTTCAGGAGCTGTTCTTTGCAATGACATCCAAACTGCCCATACGCTTCGGACGGAAAACGAAGCTAAGTGAAGCTCAACATGGTGAGAGTTGAAAACAATTCATTTTGCAATTTTGTCTCTCTTACCCAATCATCTCCAAGTGTGGCTGCCTCAGGACTCAATTGTGCCCTGAGGAGTTTCGATCTAAATGTTCCCAAACTTATGAGGAAGAATTACACCCAACAAAGGTGTGCCCAAGAGACCATTATTCGCGACTACTCCACAAAACCAAAAACAACAAACGGGACGCAGAGGCACTTGTCAAATTGTCCAGATGTGAAGTAGAGTAGAAGAGATTATAATCTGGAATTTAATTGATAACAAGAAAACTAATAAGAAACTTGCATAAAGTACAACAATTACAACAAATAGAACTATCTGTAGACAATGCTGAAACTGTGCTGCTTGAGTAGATACAGAATGAACTAGTTAGCTGTTTTGCAGCAAAGCGCAGCGAAACAGCTCTTGTCTTCGTAAAGTTTGTTTAGCTGTTTCGTAGCGCAGCGCTGCGAAACAGCTCTTGTTTTCGTTAAAGTTTTTTTAATTTTTTTTAGCTGTTTCGCAGCATAGCGCAGCGAAACAGCTCTTGTTTTTGTTAAAGTTTTTTTTATTATAAGCTGTTTCGCAGCAAAGCGCAGCGAAACAGCTCTTGTTTTCGTTAAAGTTTTTGTTAGCTGTTTCGCAGCAAAGCGCAGCGAAACAGCTCTTGTTTTCGGTAAAGTTTTTTTTATTATTTTTTTTAGCTGTTTCGTTGCGCAGCGCAGCGAAACAGCTCTTGTTTTCGTTAAAGTTTTTTTAGCTGTTTCGCAGCAAAGCGCAGCGAAACAGCTCTTGTTTTCGTTAAAGTTTTTTTTATAATTTTTTTTAGCTGTTTCGCAGCAAAGCGCAGCGAAACAGCTCTTGTTTTTGTTAAAGATTTGTATTATTATTTTTTTTTTATTTGTATGTTTCAGTAAAAAACTTTGTATGCGTTATTTTGCAATGTTCCCAAAGAGCGATTGCAATGAAACTTTCAGTGATGAAAGGCATTGGTGCAATAATGATTTTAAAACTAATGATGTCATGATGACGTCATCACCCGTCACGTGTTGAAACTTGGTAGGTTGTTGGATATTGGCAAGTTCTTGTAAATTCCGAAATGACGTCATGATGACGTCATCACATGATTTTTTATGATTTTTTGAAAAAGCTGGCGAAACAGCTCGGCATTTGTGCACAAATGCAATATGTCTAGTTTATTAGCTGTTCCGACCTACAGTCGGAACAGGTATTGTTTTCGTCAAAATTGTTATTATTATTCTTTTTTTCCACCTAGATCCCATAGCAATTGTACACGATTTTTGTTTAAACATTATATCCTAGAGGGTAAATACGAAAGATTTAAATCATATCTCAAATTATAGCTTAGAACATAAACTTAAACCTCAGTGTAAAAAAAGTTAAAATTCTTAATTAATTAGCCACTTAACAGCGAGGTGAATATTTAATTAGCCAATCTTGACAGCATCATATCTCGAAAAGTATACACCCGATCGTCAAACTTGTTTCAGTTTTAGACTTCTGAGATACTGTAGATGTGCTTTCCGGCCTAAAATGTGGAACGACGTCACAGTTACGTCATCTATTGCGCATTTTCGCACGTGTACAAAACACATGGGATGCTTTTTAAACAGATGAGGGCGCTATACCGGTTTAACGGCACTCTTGTTTGCTTTCTTGAAACTCGACCAAGTCGCAAACCCAAATAACCCGTGTAATTGCGTTTTTTGTATGTAGAGGATATTATAAAGAGTCATTCCTGCGCCGACTAGCACAAGTCTACGTTCATTCCCAAGAATCGAGAAGAATTGTCTTGCTCTCAGAGCAGAGAGCGACGTGTCCGCTCAGATCTTGTTATTCAGCGTGAACGTTGAAAATAGAACACCGTGTGATGGGGCGATGTTGCCCGCGTGTCAGACTTGTCTGCGCTTGGGTCCCGTTCACCGGAAAACGATCTTTTAGGTTTCTTATGCAAAGGCATTACTTGAAGCTGAATCGTGAAGGAAACAAGGCTACGCCTGAAACCACGTTTTTAAGGCTCTTGTGCGAATGCATTACTTCGGGAAATCACTATGTAGCAAACAACAAACCTGTTGGGGGTTGCAATGAGGCTCGAATTGTAGCTGAATGGGGAAAGGTGTAGAAAAGAAAAAATACATTTTTCATGGGTGTGCATGAAGAGTCAAAATGAACAATAAAGTCATATCCAATATTTACTATTTTAGCCCAACAAAAACATTCATTTTTAAAAAGACACAACAAATGTTAGTACAATAGCATAGACCAAAATTTAAATCGTCTACCCAAAATTATTATGTGCTACTAAAGCGCAATTGTGGCATGCACTGAGACGTTATCAGCGGAAAGCAGGCGTAGTAACAGATAAATGATTCGTTTTGAATTAATAATTCGTTTCGAATTCATAATTCGTTTAGAATTCATAATTCGATTCGAATTCAAAATTCTTTGATAAGAGTGGCAGTTCGTGTTACGTACTAACTTATTAACTTATAACGCATTTAATATTTTATCGCAACAAAAATTACATACACGATATTAAAAAGTTTTTGGTTTTTTTTGCAATTATGATTTTAATACAACAGCATAGACCAATCTTTACTTAATAACTTGTGAGACCTGTGGTATGATCGCTTTACTTACTAAATTGTGAGACCTGTGGTGTGAGTGCTTTACGTACTAAATTGTGAAACCGTTTCCATGATATACAGTCTTGTGTGGTTTGCGTACTAACTTGTGAGACCTGGACCCAATTTCATGACTCTGCTTACCGTAAGCAAAAAAACAACTCTTACGGAAGCAGAGAATTCTGTGCTTACGTCAAGTGTATTTCAGGGGTTAGCAGAGAATTTCGGCTTTTTCTCGTGTGTACTTAACGTAACTAGGCATTCTTCGCTTACACAGCTAGCGCAGAAATTCGACGCTTGCAAAATAAGCGGAGAATGGTGACCGTAAGCATGGATTTCAGCAGTAACCAGAGCCATGTAATTGGGCTCATTTGTTTAAATGAGGGGTAGTTCACTTTATACACTAAGTTGTGAGACCCAGGCCCAAATACATGGCTCTGCTTACCAAAAGCAAAGAGTCAACGCTTACGGAAGCAGAGAATTCCGTGCTTACGTCAAGCGTATGTCAGGGGTTAGCAGAGAATTTTGGCTTGTGCGCGTGTGTACTTGACGTAACTAGGCAATTATTATAGTCAATGTTTCACGGCACTTTTTGATTGAATTGTTTTACGCTTATCCGAACCGTAAAATGTAAACGTTTAACCGGTTGATTGGTAACCGTGTAACTGTCACAGGCTTAGTATACATACTAACTTGTGAGACATGTTCCTCAATAACGAAATTTCGAGTAAAAAAACCGTTAACAAATCTGCGGTTGTGATCAAATACATTGCCTCTTCAGTGCAACATTACTTGGCTCTGCACAATCGTTCTGCAAAATAAATGAGCATGTCCAATCGAATTGTTCTGAAATGCCCTCTAGCGTTCAATGTTTCTTGCATTTAATACCTCAAGCACAGTTTTCATATAACAAAGACTATGAGCCTGATTGGAAACAATAATTATGTGCATTTCAAGTTCTTTTCAGTTATAGACTCACTGAGCACTGAATATTGAACTTGGGTTACCATGACCCAGTGTTAACCTTTACTTCCGGGTAAACCAGAAGTGGGACCATATCTCAAGAACTACACAACCCAATTCCATTTCTTTTCAGTTATTAGATCCTTTGAACATTGAAGATTGAACTTGGGTTACCGTGACCCCATGTTGACCTTTACTTACGGGTCAACCGGAAGTGGGACCATATCTGAAGAACTAAACACCCGATTTTCAATTTCTTTTCAGTTATAGACCCCTTGTGCATTGAAGATTGAACTTGGGTTTAATTATTCTTTGTTTCTGTCAAAATTGCCATAGCTTTTGTACACGATTTTGTACGAACCTAATCTCTAAAATAATAACAATGGGAGACTTAATTCTTATATCAAACTGAAGCTTAGTACATGAAATTATGCTAAGAGTAATATTGTTCAAATTCTTCATTATTTAGCTGAGTTATAATGACATGATTATTTAGTTAGGCAATCTTGTTTCCACCATATCTCAAGAAGTATATGTCTGATCCTCAAACTGTTTTCTAATATAGACTCGTCTTATTATGTAGCTACGCAGCGTGGCAAAACATTCATAAAACGTCATCAATGACGTCATTTGTGGCGCGATTTTGTTCTGTGTACAAAACACTTGGCGCTGAAAGTGCAAATGTTTTGACAGTCAAAAACACGATATTTTCAATTAAAATTACGAATTAGTTTCCTAAATTACATAAACTGTTTTGAAAAGTTAATTGCTTTTAATAAGAGATGTTCCTGGTTATTAAAACTAATCAAAGTAGAAAAATTTCCACGATAATTAACGATTCAGTGACAAATCGGACACCAATGGCTAGCCATATTATTGAGTCTTCAAGACAAGGTTCCGTTCATCCACTAAAAATGTAGTCAAGTAGCCCTGCGACACAGAAAAATGCACGCGAAATGCCGTAACGAAATAGCCGACTTCTGGGTACCAGTCGCTGCACACTGTTTATACAAAAAGATCGATCTATAGCGTATTGAAACGGTGGCTTGTGCATGTGTACATGTACGTCGTGATTCTGTTGCCCGGTGCGCTCGACGATTTTGTCCCGGGCGCTACATTTTTTGAACATAAGCTTAACTCTAAATGTAAATTTTTATAAAATTTCTTAATTGATTCATTTGAATATTTAACTAGTTAATCTTTGCAGCACCATATCTCAAGAAGTACACAGCCGATTTTAAAACTTTTTTCAGTTATATACTCCTTGGGCATTGGAGATTAGCTTTGGGAAATCGTGACCCAATGTTGACCTTTTGTTAGGGGTCAACCGGAAGTGGGACCATATCTCAAGAACTACACAACCGATTTTAAAACTTTTTTCAGTTATATACTCCTTGGGCATTGGAGATTAGCTTTGGGAAATCGTGACCCAATGTTGACCTTTTGTTAGGGGTCAACCGGAAGTGGGACAATATCTCAAGAACTACACAACCGATTTTAAAACTTTTTTCAGTTATAGACTCATTGGGCATTGGAGATTAGCTTTGGGAAATCGTGACCCAATGTTGACCTTTTGTTAGGGGTCAACCGAAAGTGGGACCATATCTCAAGAAGTACACAAATTCAACGCTTGTGAAAGGTCAGGTGTGTTCTATCTCAGATCAGGCTTACATTTTGAGCATTAGTCAAAGACAAATAAAATCGGAACAGCTTAGCGTTTGTTCACAAACGCTTAATGTCTAGTCATTTTTTGTATTTGTATGTTTCAGCCAAAAAAAATTTGTATGCGTTATTTTGCAATGTTCCCAATGAGCGATTGCAATGAAACTTTCAGTGATGAAAGGTATTGGTGCAATAATGATCCTAAAACAATGATGTCATGATGACGTCATCACCTGTCACGTGACGTCATCTTAAAGTTTCCTTTTTTTTAATATTTGAAAATCTATATCAAATCAACCACAAGAGACCGTAGGTTTCTGTTTGCGGGATTGGGTGCGGATAAATTAGGTCTTCATTTTATTCAGTGTGCGTGACCTCACATGACCTCTACTTCCGGTCGAAACAGGAAGTGCTTTGTAATTCAAAAGTGGAAATAGTTATGAAGTTGCTTTCAACGATGTTATTGTCTGGCAAGGGTGGGCAATTAAAAAAAAAAAAACGATGACGTCACGACACACAAGAGCGCCCTCTAGCGGCAGGTTGAAAACTGATCAAAATGGACTTTTTGAAGATGTGTGTGGAAATGTTTTGTGTAATCACTTCAAAATTTACACATATGTTGATCGTCAGACAGCCATCATATGTGTAAAGTTTCAGATCAATGACGTCATCATGGCTCACGTGACGCGGCATCAAAGGTGTCTTTTTTGAAGTCGTATAACTCCCGAAGTATAAGTGCGATCATGTTGAAACTTGGTAGGTTGTTAGATATTGACAAGTTCTTGTAAATTTTGAAATGACGTCATCACATGATTGTTTTATGATTTTCTTTAAATTTTTTGCACCTTTTTGTCATAAATTGCTAATAACAAGCGATATGATCCAAATTCTTTTTTAAACAGGCTTGATACATCATAACTGCTTTTAATACAAAAAAACTTTCATATTCAATTGCGTAATTTGAAAAAGTTATGGCGAAACAGCTCGGCATTTGTGCACAAATGCAATTATATCTAGTTTTTAAATGTTTTATTTTATTTGTCTGTTTCAGTAATAAAAGCCATTGAGATAACGCACGTTCGTTCTATGCGGCCTTTTGCCTAGTTCCTAAAGAGCAATTGCAATGAAACTTTCAATGATGAAAGGCATTGGTGCAATAATGCCCCTCAAACAGTGATGTCATGATGACGTCATCACCTGTCACGTGACGTCATTTTAAAGGTTTCTATTTTAAATATTTGAAAATCCGTAACAAATCAGCCACAAGAGACCGTATGTTTCTGTTTGCGGGATTGTATAGGGATAAATTAGGTCTTCATTTTATTCAGTGTGCGTGACTTCACATGACCTCTACTTCCGGTCGAAACCGAAAGTGCCTCGTAATTCAAAAGTGCTAAATGTTATGAAAATGCTTTCAACGATGTTAGTGTCTGGCAAGAGTGTGCATTTAAAAAAAATATATACCGATGACGTCACGATACACAAGAGCGACCTCTAGTGGCAGGTTGAAAACAGTTAAAAATGGACTTTTAGAAGATGTGTGGTGAAGTTCTGTGTAATCACTTCAAAATTTACACACATGTTAAACGTGAGGCAGCCATTATATGTGTGAAGTTTCAGATCGATGACGTCATCGGGGGTCACGTCACATGGCATTAAAGGTGCACTTTGAAGTCGTATATCTCCCGAAGTATTAGTGCTATCATGTTGAAACTTAGTAGGTAGTTAGATATTGGCAAGTTCTTGTAAATTCTGAAATGACGTCATGATGACGTCATCACATGATTTTTTATGATTTTTTTCATTTTTTGCACCTTTTAGTCATAAATTGATAATAAAACGTGGTACAATCCAAATTTTTTTTAAACAGGCTTGATACATCAACTGCTTTGAATACAAACAACTTTCAAATTCAGTTGAGTAATTTGAAAAAGTTATGACGAAACAGCTCGGCATTTGTGCACAAATGCAATATGTCTAGTTAGATTTGATTTCCTCAACTTTCACTTTTAAGCTGTAAAATCTCTTAAAATGCACTAAATTTCCTTCTCTGGTGATTTATGAATATGACAAATAAACAAAGAAAAGATAGCTTACCAAATTGGGGCCTTTGAAGTCCAATAAAGGGTGATTAACTTAAAGATAGAGATAACTTTCTGGAGATGGATCTAACTAATATAACTTGTTGCTTGTAATGAAATCACATGTGCAATAAAGATGGCTGCCCTTTGTTTATGGGTTAAAACAATGCAACACTTGTACCCACACACACAGCCTAGTGCCCTCATGCACACATACAGTGTACAAGGTCACGAAGTAAGTGGGTTAGAGGTTGACTATTAGATTATGTAGCAGGCTCTTTCACTGCTATACTTTCTCTAAAAGTTTAAGTCTTGATTTTCTAAAGGAAACTTCTCTAGGTGTTCACTAGATGGAAATATAAAAAATACCTAGAAGCATTATTTAAACGAAATAACTTTTAAAATAAACTTCACTGCACACGATGCTGCTGCAGTGACACCAAGTCACAACTTCAAATTTTTACGGATAGTCAAGCAGCAGCCCATATAATTGAAGTCAGCAGCATGAAATCATAACTGCAGAAGTTAGCTATGGATGTTTTTACCTTGTCTTTGAGCAATGAGATAGGACTAGAGGTTGAATGGATTCCCAGAAACGAAAACCAATAAGCTGACTTTATCAGTAGACTGATAGACACTGATGATTGGGGAATTTCACAAGAGTTATTGGAATATATAAATAGATTGTGGGGCCATTAACAGTGGACTGTTTTGCATGCTATTACGACGCAAAATTACCTCGTTTCTATTCAAGGTTCTGGAATCCAGGTACGTCTGTTGTGGATAACCCGTTGTCTTAATTCCAAGCGTACTCAAGCATATTTATTCATGTAAAGGAAAGGGGGCGCTTATTTTCCCCTAGTGGCCATCCCCTCCATTTTGGCCTCTACTGTGGTCATTTTATAAGACTTGGATACAAGATTACTTTTCTGTAAAAGGCTTAAATGCCCTACAATTGGGAAGAAACAAGAGTTCTTTGTTAGGTTTGGAAAGTTTTCGGAATCAAGTGTGTGTCATTTATATTGACTGTACTGGTGTATAGAACTATGATTTAGAACTAATTATAACATACTTTTATTCTTTCTGTATGCATTAGATCATTTACAAGCAAGACTTCTGGGCAGAGTTTCCCAACGGTTTAAAAGGGGTCAAGTCACGCTTATTTCAAGACGTTTTGTCGTCTAAAGCAGATGGTACTATTATATCTTTACAAGATCAGAACATTTTTTGCATGGCTCAGAGACATGAACTTTACTATCAAAATTACCAATAAGGGATGAAATCATAGCAGCATTCATTGTCGACAACAGCTCTAGTGCAAATTCTGACAGCACAATTATTACCCTTACTTCAGCCGTAAAATGGCTTCATTCCTTGGTAAATTCAAAACCCAATCCTGTAGATTCGCCAATTGTTTAGCAGGTTATAATTTCAGAAAGAAGAAAGTTACACAAACCACCAGTTCAAAAGAAACCATTATCCCTGGACATTGTAAAACTCATAGCAGAGAAATTTGGTAAACCTGAAAACTCCCTGATCCAACTTAGAACTGCTTGTTATATCTCTTTGAAATTTTCTCTACTGTTTAGACATGACGAAATGGCCCAACTTAAAGCTTATCATATTAAACAACTACCTGGAGACAAAGGTTTGAGTTTCTACATTCCCCGATCAAAAACAGACATATTCAGGGAAGGTAATGCAACCTTTTTATCAAAAGTTCATGGATGGTTTTCTCCAGTGAAACTATTGTTAGCATACATGAACAAATTGACATTGATATTGGCCAAGATGTGTTTTTGTTTTCACCTATGTCTTATCATTCCTCAACCCATTCATATAAACCAATGTTAAATAAGTGTCTTAGTTACACAAGATGCAGAGAGATTTTCGTAGATGCACTTAAGCAAGTAGGAGTTGACGATTCTTCGAATTACGGGCTTCATAGCATGAGATCGGGTGGGGCCTCTCATTTGGCAAATAAAAGAGTTCCGGAAGAACTGATAATGGAACACGGACGATGGAAAACTACCCAAGCCAAAAACAGATATGTTAAAAAGGATGTAGAGCATCAACTCAAATTATCGAGAACTCTCTTGCAACATTAGTAGTTGGTAGAACTTAGTTTCATATTGCAGAAAATTAGAATTGTATGTCAAGTAAAATAATTTACATTAAGATGAATGTTTTGTCGTCAAGACAAATGGCTCCTTGGCATTTATTACTAACTTAAGATCCAGGTTTACGTTTGAGACTTATCTAAATCTTGGAGATAAGAGTTTAGTTGAATCATTGCATTTTGCAAAGGATTGTTGTTACTTTGAGCTTTGCTGGATTTACACCTAAATGGTGATAGCTTTCCCTGAGTGAATAACTGTGGGAAAACATACATACTATGGTCCACACTTACAAATCACTTAATTATTCTAGCCCGGATTATCTCTCTTCTCTTCTTTTAATTCAGACCAGTTCTTAATCCCTCGCTCTTCAGATGGTAAATCCCTTGCTGTCCACAAAACACACAAACAGGCAGCTGATAGGGCCTTTTCCATTGCTGCTCCCCGAAAATGGAATAGCCTACCCATCCCAATCAGGAAATCCAACAGTGTTTCAGCCTTCAAAATGGCTCTGAAGACCCATCTCTTCCCTAAACCGTAGCTGGTCGTATGCCTTTGTGGTCTTTTTTTGGTTCCGTTTCCTTCTTCTTTTCTTTCTCAGCGCCCGGTATCGTTTGGAAATTTGGCGCTTTATATCTCATTGAAATCTCCCATCACTATACATCTCCTACTGACCTTGTGAATGTCATTAATCACTTTACATAGACTGTCAATGAAATCTTTCATCTTATAAGAAGGCAGTCGAAACATAACTACAACAATTGATACATGAGAAATTATATGGAAAGCAACATATTCTAGATTCTGTACTGTAAGGTTAAAACGACTGAAATGTCTATCTGTCTTGCCATACACAGCAACTCCTCCATGACTTTGTTGATGTAGTGTCTTCATATTATCAATGTATGACAAAGCTCGTATTTGGTGGAAGCTCTTGAAACCATCTAAATTAACATCAATCATCTGATCAGCCTTAATCCATGTTTCTGTCAAGCTAATGAAATCCGAGTCCATCAAATCTGTTTGACATTTCAAATCTCTATAGTGAGGTAATAAACCTTGAATGTTATGCAGCATGATAGTATTACTATGAGTTTTGTCTTTATTACTGACGGATTCCTCAGTTCCACTCACTACAGGCATTGTCTTTAGAGCTTCTGCTACTGATTTATCACATATCAACTTCTCATCAAAACCTTCAATAACAAGACCCTTAAGTGATGTCACACGACTCGCATATGCCTGACCTGCTAAAAATGTTCTTTCAAGACACACTACAGCCTTTCTTATTGTCATACCTTGTACTTTATGTGCAGTGCATGCCCAGGCTAGTTTCAATGGAAATTGTTTACGAATACATTTCTTTTCAAATGTGCTCTTCCTGTATCTCAATTGCAACATAATTATGATCAAGTGGTGCTGCTGAGAGTCTTCTCAGTTTAGATCCCACATTTTTATTATCAAATATTACATTGATAAACTTAGGTCCAGATTTGTCAGGTAACATCTCTATACCACTAACTGTGCCAAATGTACAATTGACAAGTCCATCACAAACATCTAAAATTTGTATCAACATAACTCTAGCACCAACTCCAATAATGAGCGACGCAAACTACACGAGCGTGTTGATTGCAAAGGTTTTTCTTTGTTTCAGTTTACCATTTGCATCTTTCTGTCCTTAGCTTCAATATAAACAGAATTTGAGCATTTCCCATGCATTCTTTGAAGATTATATTTATCAACTTGCTTGTTTGTGAGAAATATGAACAGCATCATCTCTATCTTGTCCAGTCTCACAACCTTTAAGTATAGCTGTTTCTTCATCTGTCAACTTATCCTTTTTGGTTTTTACTCGCAATTTATTCAATACTTCTGTAAACTTCACATCATCTCGTTGCCTCATAATTTCATTTAACTCAACTTTCTTAAAATTGTCATACCATAAACTAGACTCAACTACATTGTGATGCAATGATTTTCCTTTTATTGGAGGTAATTGATAAAAGTCACCAACTGCAGCAACACTTACTATACCAAAGGCACATTGACTCCTTGTCTGCTTAATTTGTCTTAATCTCCCATGAATATAACACAGCATTTTCTGATCAACCATAGAAATCTCATCAGTTATTAAAATTTGCTGTTAATCAAGTTTGTTACGCAGCGTGCTGATTTTCTCTTCACCAAGAGGTTTATACGGTAGTGACATATCAGTGCAAATGCTGAGAGCAGAGTGTATTGTCAATGCGTTGATATCAAATGCTGCGACTCCTGTTGGGGCAGTTAAAATTACAGAAACATCGTCAGGATTATGATTCAACCTTCCAAGTAAGCGCACAGCCTCATTATAAAAACATTTAATCAAGTGAGATTCCCCTGTGCCAGCTCCACCAGTAATGAACATATGAAATGGTTCAGGATTCTTGCCATTGACGTTAAATGTGACCCACTCTGAGAAAAGGTGACATAAGTTGCACATTTTTGAAATTGAGTTTGCTATATGAGTGGAAAGCACACACTATAAGCTTTAATTTGGTATATGGTAGAGCTCTGTAGCCCGTACCGTTTTGGAGATATGATGCATTTGCAATATTGATAATTTCCATGATCACCGATTTACATAATGGAGAAAACAGCCTCTGAAATGTCTGGCTTCATTGAAAGATTATGCAGAAATACTTATATTATTTTAACCTAGTAACAGACATGTTGCAGTGATGCTATCTCTTTGAAATTTTGGATTCACCCAACCCATACTTGCCAAAGAAGTGGTGTATAAAGCTGATGACAGCACTGCTCCCTTTGGAGATTACAACAGACTCATCAACCAGGTAGTTCACTTGCTGGGTTATCCCCTCACAATGAATACCAAAAATGCCCAACTTCCTTTGTGTTAAGAAGTAAACGGGGCCAGGCTGCATCGGGTCCGCAGGATAGTGTACCTGTTGTGCAAAGTCGAAGGAGTAATGCATCTCGACGTGTCTGCTGCAATGATTGTTCGGTCCAAGACGCATTACTCCTTGCTGCTCTGCCGTTTCCTTGGACTTCTTTACAAGGTCCCTGTAGAAAGCCCTCTCCATGGCCACCTTGGTGAGGTGTTCCTGTTGCTTCGTGCATTGCTCCTGTTTGTCTGCATCAGGAAAGTTGGCTGACTTGTATAAGAGATTGTTATTCCTCTGACACTGCCAGCAGACATCACTCATCGGTTTGCAGCACACGATGAATGGGCACACAACATTCCAGATTTTTCTGAATGTTGTCAGTGCTTCTGCCCTGGCATCTATTTTTTTTAAAAAGGGGGGGGAACGAAATGCATGTAACTTAAATGAAAAACAAGTTTTAAAATAATTTTTGGCTCACATTTAAATCATACAAACCAAGGGGGAAAAAACAGTCAGATGAAAATATTTTTTCATGCTCGATAGAACTATGTTTATTATGATAGTTACACACTTTTCAACAAAAATTAAGGGAGAAGTTATACATGTAATGAATTTTTCCATGAACTGTTTGACAGCATATGTAATTTTTACCTGATTCCTCCATGGCCTGCTTGTACTTTCTTCATACATTGGCTTTTGTCTCGCATGAAGGCAGCAACTTTATGCCATATCGCTTGAAACCAGGAAGGAGGATGGCATGTAGCTCTGCATAGTTGGAGATGAAATTTCTCACCCTGGTGTTGTCATCATAGCTGAGGTGGCTAGGCACAACTCTGCCGCTGTTTCGGTGTGATCTAGGCTTGCAGCCGTTCTCCCTGTAGTGTGTCTGCAGAGCTATTAATTTCTTTCTGCTCATGCTATAATAAAATAAAGCAACTTTCATAGTTCAGTTTAATGAAAAAAAAGTTTGTTCGTGTGTTGATAAACAATCCATTTTTCCCCCTGTGGAAAAACACTGGGAAGTCACTTTTTAGCTGTAAATTTGATTGAATTTAATTGAATTTTATTTTATTGAATAAACCCTCCATGGTAATATGCGCCATCTTGTTCAAGGCGAAGATTTGTTTATTTCGAAAACGCGTTGCTGTCTGTGACTTGGTGCTTCAACTTCACGCATGCGTCTGGAGGGATGCATGAAGTATGAGCGCTGAGTTGGAGATGGCAACGCGTGTTTGAAATAAAGAAATCTGGACCTTGTACAAGATGGTGCACATTACTACACATGTACTAGCCCTGAAAAAGATTGATTGTTTTTGAATTGCATGTCTTTAACAGAAGTTAGATGCAGCATCATACGCATCATTATCATTTCGTAGGAAGGTATCCTCATTTTGATTATTAAAAATTGATATGCCTACAAAAGAAAGTGATTAATAATAGTGTACATGTAGGGCCTATAAATTAACCTGACAGAGGGCACACAGGTTTCCAGTGATGCTATAATTATAAAAGAAAGTGTACATGTACTCACTTGTGAAGGAACAGGAAGGTAGTTAGACAAACTCGCTGCCCATGGAACATGAAAGTCGATCACTGGCGCTGTCGTTCTGCCTGCTCCCCTCTCCGTGAGGACACCGTTAGCTCGCTGTTGTTAGCAGCACAACAAATCTGTCCCAAGATCAGCATGTCCCTTTCTCCTGTTGTAGTGAAACAAATAAAAAATCACTTTTTTATAAACAATTATGCTGCCTTTTTGTTCATGACATGCTAATGTTATTTATTATCATTTAATTTGATAAATTTCCATGCTGAACTGCATGATTTTAAACAATACTTTTGGGTCAAAAATTAGGTGTATATATAAAAAAAAAAGGAATGGTTTTTTTTCGTTTTTAATTTAATATTTTTAAATTTGTAAAACTAACGTTAATTTAAGTTCAGATGTGTTACTTAAAGTCTTAAAAAAAAACCGTATGACCTACCTTTTGTCAGTTCAGCTGTTTCACATTGGAAATTTCCGAACTCATCTAGGGTGATCTGCCGGGACATGCCCCACCCTGCTGACGATTCTGGCACTTGCAGAGAAATTCCCTGGCTTTGTCGGTCATTAATCTCTATTGCACCATTACACTCGACATCAAGCCAAAGGGGCAAAATGTTCACAGTTAGAACGGGTGGGTCAATGGGTTCATCGTAGGGTCATTCCGTGTCAAATCACCCCCAAAAAGGGGGAATTTAAACCCTACCCTCTTCAAATTTGCTCAAATTTGGTTTACAGGGTAATTTAGGCTGAAAAAGCTGAAATTTCGAACTTCAGCCCCCTCGGACTTACGGTTTTTGCGCTATGACACGCCCTTTTTGGCGATTTCGGCCAATATGGGCGCGGCCGCCATTTTTATAAGGGCCATATCTCAGTAAACGATGGGCCAAATACGTCAATATTGGTGTCATTTAGAAATGTAATTGCATAAGCAATTCAAATCTGCCATTATTTTTTGTGTAGGAGCAATTTGAGGTTTGATGACCTTTTGACCTTTATTTTGACCTTGGATTTGACCTTGTGGATCACGTAATACGGAGATGAACTTCGATTATAATAATTCCCTACATGATATGTACATGATATGTACATAATATGAAAAAATTTGAGATATAATATTTTTTGTTTGTTTTCCAGCTCTTCTCAAAGTTGGACACACTTACAAAAGTCTGGTATTTTTATGCAAAACAAGTGCATTGTATACATGTAGTACTAGTGTAGTGAATACTGACTATGTTTAGACGTTATATAATAAACCAGTCGGGCGTGACCGGTGGCTGGGCGGCACCCTGCGGCCTGGCCATGTGGCAGTCCGTTGTCCACCACTTCCGAAGAAGCAGCCTATATTTCATTTCATTTCAACTCTCCACCGCCGAAACGCCCAACGGGACCCACGAACGGGAATCACTGTTGTACTTATTATAGGTAAGACCAGTGATTACAACATTGGCGACGAGGATAATTCGTTGCGTGCAAATTAAACATTTGCCTTAGAAACTTGTTTAGCAAACTCAGACGGAGAAAATTACTCTCAAACATTTCATAGTTATTTACGTGTTCTAGCAATGCTAAGAGTATTAGCTGTTGGCTCACTTGCAAAACATATTAAGGTTTTAAAACTATACTTATCTTAAACACAACATTTTAGCGCTAATCTGCTTTAGCTGAAAAGTGCTAAATAGCTACAACAAAATAATAATAATAATAATAATAATCCGTAAAATCCATAGATAATGACATTTTTGACACTAATCCGCCTTTGCTGAAATGTCGAGAAATGTACCAAAAGGTTGGACACTAATTGAAGATAGCCGAAATTGTATTAGCCAACTCTACTGCCAAAAATTGTGTTATAAATCCTTTACTACACTGTAATCTGCTTTTGGAAATTGAATTTCGAATTAAGCTTAGTAAATTATTATTTGTAAACATTATTACATTTTATACCAAAGGAAGTTGTCTTTTATTAAATGCATGGTGCGTAAAAACAATCTGCCGTTTACATACAGGACTGATAAGTTTGTTAGGCTTGTATGTTTTCCGAAATCCATCCAAAATTACGAGTACTGCCAATCAGGTCAATCTGTTGTGCGTCACAACGACAGGGGCGTTGGCAGTATCAAGTGACAGGCAACTGTAGCCAAACCTAAAATAACAACTTCCTATATTATTACCTTCTTATACACAACATTATATCGTAGATATGGCCCTTAACGTCAATACGGCATCCCTTAAGGAACTAACACTGCCGGGCATTGGGATAAAATATGCAGAGACAATAATTGCAGTTAGACAAGAAAAGGGGACGGTTTCATTAAACGACTTTCACCAAACGCCCGCTTTACAAACCGAGCTGAACGATTTGCTAGATAACAAACTAATAGCTATCGAACAAATAGTAGATTCTGCACTTGACCATAGCGAACAGGAAGATGACGGTAAACTTGACAAAATGATAAAAACGCTGGATTCATTGACTAAGCATATTAGTGTCTTGACAAAAGTTGTTGAAGAAAATACAACACAGGTTGCTCACACTCTACACTCGAGCATTGGGGCTATCACAGAAGCAGTAGGCAAACTGGAAAGCAAAATTACAACATCCTACAAAGGGAATTATTCCCCATCAATAGAAACTAAAGAGAGTGGAATTTCACCAATTGCCAAAGAACTGGGCCCAACTGGTGACAAAGTAATTGACGCCACTTTAAAAGTCATAGGAGACAAAGCACCTCCATTGCCTGCACACATAATTGATTCCATACAAATCGAACCAGTTGAGGAGAGTAAACAACAGACACACCCAAAACAGATCGACCAAACAGATCTAAAGCCATTTAAAGCCATTAAGTCGGACCTACCGGGTCGGAACAAAAGCCAGTTATTCCTCCTGCACAAAAGCCTAAAGCCGCTGAAACCAACAAAAAGCCATTGACCACTACCGGAAAAGCCGAGTCCGAACAAAAGCTGGACAAAAGCTGGACAAAAGCTGGACAAAAGCCAACTGCAGTCACCACCGCGCCACCTTCAAATCAAAATACAGCCATACGGGCCCCCGCCGTTGTTGCTCCCATATGATGGTAAAAGTGACTTTCATGCTTTTGTGATAAAGTTCGAAGTATTGGCCGAGTGTTGCCAATGGGGCGAAGCCACTAAATTAGTCCAACTTGTAGGAGCACTAACAGGCAAAGCATTAGACTGTTATGCTTGGCAAGAGCCCGAAATTAGACATAACTATGACAAAATAAAAGACAAAAAACTAATGAAAATGTTTGGGAAGATGAAAGACCAAATAGTTCAATAGTGGCCCTAGGGTTTGGTGTTAGACGGGAAGTGTAATACTCAATGTTAACCAAATAGACTGATATCCGTCCCTTACTTGATGATGTAAACAAATTAAGCGTTCTATCAAAGCATGGTGAAGCCGAATTGCGACGGCAAGCGTAAGTAACAAATACTTTTCTGTGACTGTAAAAGGCAGAGGAAAGCTGGATGAACGCCTTATTGATTCGTCTCACTTGATAAAACTATTGGTTCGTTGTCAATACAGTATCAGTGAAAAGCCCTTCAGGTACAATCATGGAGGTATAAATACTGGAAGTGCCGACGCGTGGAAATTAATCCAGTTGAGTGACACAAAATGCTGACCTGATTTATGTAACCTGTATAAATATACTTTAATAAATAAATATATAAATATATGTACATGTAAATTGAGATGGCCTGAATAGGAAAGTCATGAACATGACTGCCACAGAGATAACATACCCAGGGTGATTTTTGACAATTGTGTAAAAATGGTTTACAAGCTTGATAGCCCTTACTAAGTTTTGTCACACGGTATACAGTCGAAACTGCATTTTGAAATTCATTTACTGCTGGTCTGAACGCCCAAGAGTACAATAAAACATTGGAGTAGCCGACAAAAGGAAACAAAACATCATGTCATTTTGTTATACAATGGTTTTCTTTATTATTCAGAGTAAAACAAAAAAAAATAATGCATTTGTGCACAAATGCCGAGCTGTTTCGTCATAACTTTTTCAAATTACTCAACTGAATTTGAAAGTTTTTTTTGTATTCAAAGCAGTTATGATGTATCAAGCCTGTTTAAAAAAAGAATTTGGATTATACCACGTTTTATTAGCAATTTATGACAAAAAGGTGCAAAAAATGAAAAAAATCATAACAAAACATGTGATGACGTCATCATGACGTCATTTCAAAATTAACAAGAACTTGCCAATATCTAACAGCCTACCAAGTTTCAACATGATCGCACTTATACTTCGGGACTTATACGACTTCAAAAAAGGCACCTTTAATGCCGCGTCACGTGACCCCCGGTAACGTCATTGATCTGAAACTGCACACATATGATGGCTGCCTGACGGTCAACATGTGTGTAAGTTTTGAAGTAATAACACAAAATTTCTCCACACAAATCTTCAAAAAGTCCATTTTGAACAGTTTTCAACCTGCCGCTAGAGGGCGCTCGTGTGTATCGTGACGTCATCGTTATTATTTTTTTAAATGCACACACTTGCCAGACACTAACATCGTTGAAAGCATTTACATAACATTTAGCACTTTTGAATTACGAGGCACTTCCGGTTTCGACCGGAAGTAGAGGTCATGTGAGGTCACGCACACTGAATAAAATGAAGACCTATTTTATCCCTATACAATCCCGCAAACAGAAACCTACGGTCTCTTGTGGCTGATTTGTTACGGATTTTCAAATATTTAAAATAGAAACCTTTAAGATGACGTCTCGTGACAGGTGATGACGTCATCATGACATCATTGTTTTGGGATCATTATTGCACCAATGCTTTTCATCACTGAAAGTTTCATTGCAATTGCTCTTCAGGAACTATGCAAAAGGCCGCTTTGACCGAACGTGCGTTATGTCAATAGCCTTTTTTACTGAAACAGACAAAAAAAAACTAGACATATTGCATTTGTGCACAAATGCCGAGCTGTTTCGTCATAACTTTTTGAAATTAATCAACTGAATATGAAAGTTTTTGTATTCAAAGCAGTTATGACGTATCAATCCTGTTTAAAAAAGAATTTGGATTATACGTTTTGTCAGCAATTTATGACTAAAAGGTGCAAAAAATGAAAAAATCATAAAAAATCATGTGATGATGTCATCATGACGTCATTTCAAAATTTACAAGAACTTGCCAATATCTAACGACCTACCAAGTTTCAACATGATCGCACTTATACTTCGGGACTTATACGACTTCAAAAAAGGCACCTTTAATGCCGCGTCACGTGACCCCCGATGACGTCATTGATCTGAAACTTCACACATTTGATGGCTGCCTGACGGTCAACATGTGTGTAACTTTTGAAGTAATTACACAAAATTTCCCCACACACATCTTCAAAAAGTCCATTTTGATCAGTTTTCAACCTGCCGCTAGAGGGCGCTCTTTTGTGTTGTGACTTCATCGGTATTTTTTTTTATTGCCTACCCTTGCCAGACAATAACATCGTTGAAAGCGTTTTCATAACATTAAGCACTTTTGAATTACAAGGCATTTCCTGTTTCGACCGGAAGTAGAGGTCATGTAAGGTCACGCACACTGAATAAAATGAAGACCTAATTTATCCCCACCCAATCCCGCAAACAGAAACCTACGGTCTCTTGTGGCTGATTTGTTACAGATTTTCAAACATTTAAAATAGAAACCTTTAAGATGACGTCACATGACTGGTGATGACGTCATCATGACATCAATGTTTTAGGATCATTATTGCACCAATGCCTTTCATCACTGAAAGTTTCATTGCAATTGCTCTTTAGGAACTATGCAAATGGCTGCTTTGACCGAACGTGCGTTATGTCAATAACCTTTTTTACTGAAACAGACAAATAAAAAAAAACTAGACATATTGCATTTGTGCACAAATGCCGAGCTGTTTCGCCTTAACTTTTTGAAATTAATCAACCGAATATGAAAGTTTTTTGTATTCAAAGCAGTTATGACATATCAATCCTGTTTAAAAAAGAATTTGGATTATTCCACGTTTTGTTAGCAATTTATGACTAAAAGGTGCACAAAATGAAAAAATCATTAAAAAAATGTGATGACGTCATCATGACGTCATTTCAAAATTTTTAAGAACTTGCCAATATCTAACAGCCTACCAAGTTTCAACATGATCGCACTAATACTTCGGGACTTATACGTCTTCAAAAAAGGCACCTTTAATGCCGCGTCACGTGACCCCCGATGACGTCATTGATCTGAAATTTCACACATATGATGGCTGCCTGACGGTCAACATGTGTGTAAATTTTTAAGCGATTACACAAAACTTCTCCACACATCTTCCAAAAGTCCATTTTGAACAGTTTTCAACCTGCCGCTAGAGGGCGCTCGTGTGTATCGTGACGTCATCGGTATTTTTTTTTAAAGGCACTCTTGCCAGACAGTAACATCGTTGAAAGCATTTACATAACATTTAGCACTTTTGAATTACGAGGCATTTCCTGTTTCGACCGGAAGTAGAGGTCATGTAAGGTCACGCACACTGAATAAAATGAAGACCTAATTTATCCCCACCCAATCCCGCAAACAGAAACCTACGGTCTCTTGTGGCTGATTTGTTACAGATTTTCAAACATTTAAAATAGAAACCTTTAAAATGACGTCACGTGACAGGTGATGACGTCATCATGACATCATTGTTTTAGGATCATTATTGCACCAATGACTTTCATCACTGAAAGTTTCATTGCATTGCTCTTTAGGAACTATGCAAAAGGCCGCTTAGAACGAACGTGCGTTATGTCAATAGCCTTTTTTACTGAAACAGACAAATAACTAGACATGTTGCATTTGTGCACAAATGCCGAGCTGTTTCTTCATAATTTTTTCAAATTACTGAACTGAATTTGAAAGTTTTTTTTGTATTCAAAGTAGTTATGACGTTCAAGCCTGTTTAAAAAAGAATTAGGATTATACCACGTTTTGTAAGCAATTTATGACTAAAAGGTGCAAAAAATAGAAAAAATCATAAAAAATCATGTGATGACGTCATTATGACGTCATTACAGAATTTACAAGAACTTGCCAATATCCAACAACCTACTAAGTTTCAACATGATCGCACTAACACTTAGGGAGATATACGACTTTAAAAAAGGCACTTTTAATGCCGCGTCACGTGACCCCCGATGACGTCATCGATCTGAAATTTCACACATAAGATGGCTGCTCGACGATCAACATGTGTGTAAATTTTGAAGTGAATACACAAAGCTTCACCACACACATCTTCAAAAAGTCCATTTTGATCAGTTTTCAACCTGCCGCTAGAGGGCGCTCTTGTGTGTTGTGACGTCATCGGTATTTTTTTTAATTACCCACCCTTGCCAGACAATAACATCGTTGAAAGCAACTTCATAACTATTTCCACTTTTGAATAACGAAGCGCTTCCTGTTTCGACCGGAAGTAGAGGTCATGTGAGGTCACGCACACTGAATAAAATGAAGACCTAATTTATCCCGATCCAATCCCGCAAACATAAACCTACGGTCTCTTGTGGCTGATTTGTTACGGATTTTCAAATATTTAAAATATAAACCTTTAAGATGACGTCACGTGACAGGTGATGACGTCATCATGACATCATTGTTTTAGGATCATTATTGCACCAATGCCTTTCATCACTGAAAGTTTCATTGCAATTGCTCTTTAGGAACTATGCAAAAGGCCGCTTAGAACGATTCGTGCATTATGTCAATGACTTCCTGTGTCTGAAAAATAAAAATAAAAAAAACTAGATATAATTGCATTTGTGCACAAATGCCGAGCTGTTTCGCCATAACTTTTTCAAATTACTCAATTGAATGTGAAAGTTTTTTTGTATTCAAAGCAGTTATGATGTTTCAAGCCTGTTTAAAAACGAATTTGGATAATACCACGTTTTATTAGCAATTTATTACAAAGAGGGGCAAAATATTTTTAAAATCATAACAAATCATGTGATGACGTCATCATGACGTCATTTTAAAATTTACAAGAACTTGCCAATATCTAACGACCTACCAAGTTTCAACATGATCGCACTTATACTTCGGGAGATATATGACTTCAAAAAAGACACCTTTAATGCCGCATCACGTGACCCCTGATGACGTCATTGATCTGAAACTTCACACATATGATGGCTGCCTGACGGTCAACATGTGTGTAAATTTTGAAGTGATTACACAAAACTTCCCCACACACATCTTCAAAAAGTCCATTTTGATCAGTTTTCAACCTGCCGCTAGAGGGCGCTTTTGTGTGTTGTGACGTCATCGGTATTATTTTTTTAAATGCACACACTTGCCAGACACTAACATCGTTGAAAGCATTTACATAAGTATTTCCACTTTTGAATAACAAGGCACTTCCTGTTTCGACCGGAAGTAGAGGTCATGTAAGGTCACGCACACTGAATAAAATGAAGACCTAATTTATCCCCACCCAATCCCGCAAACAGAAACCTACGGTCTTTTGTGGTTGATTTGATATAGATTTTCAAACATTTAAAATAGAAACCTTTAAGATGACGTCACATGACTGGTGATGACGTCATCATGACATCATTGTTTTAGGATCATTATTGCACCAATGCCTTTCATCACTGAAAGTTTCATTGCAATTGCTCTTTGGGAACTATGCAAAAGGCCGCTTAGAACGAACGTGTGTTATCTCAATGGCTTTTTTTACTGAAACAGACAAATAACTTTAACGAAAACGAGCTGTTTCGCTGCGCTATGCTGCAAAACAGCTAATAATAAAAAAAACTTTAACGAAAAGAAGAGCTGTTTCGCAGCGCTGCGCTACGAAACAGCTAACTAGACATGTTGCATTTGTGCACAAATGCCGAGCTGTTTCGTCATAACTTTTTCAAATTACTCAACTGAATTTGAAAGTGTTTTTTTTATTCAAAGTAGTTATGACGTTCAAGCCTGTTTAAAAAAGAATTTGGATTATACCACGTTTTGTAAGCAATTTATGACTAAAAGGCGCAAAAAATTGAAAAAAAATCATAAAAAATCATGTGATGACGTCATCATGACATCATTTTAGAATTTACAAGAACTTGCCAATATCCAACAATCTACCAAGTTTCAACATGATCGCACTAACACTTAGGGAGATATACGACTTTAAAAAAGGCACCCTTAATGCCGCGTCACGTGACCCCCGATGACGTCACCACATATGATGGCTGCTCGACGATCAACATGTGTGTAAATTTTGAAGTGAATACACAAAATTCACCACACACATCTTCAAAAAGTCAATTTTGATCAGTTTTCAACCTGCCGCTAGAGGGCGCTCTTGTGTGTTGTGACGTCATCGGTATTTTTTTTTAATTACCCACCCTTGCCAGACAATAACATAGTTGAAAGCAACTTCATCAGTATTTCCACTTTTGAATAACGAGGCACTTCCTGTTTCGACCGGAAGTAGAGGTCATGTGAGGTCACGCACACTGAATAAAATGAAGACCTAATTTATCCCTATACAATCCCGCAATCAAAAACCTACGGTCTCTTGTGGCTGATTTGTTACTGATTTTCAAATATTTAAAATAGAAACCTTTAGGATGACGTCACGTGACATGTGATGACGTCATCATGACCTCATTGTTTTGAGATCATTATTGCACCAATGCCTTTCATCACTGAAAGTTTCATTGCAATTGCTCATTAGGAACTATGCAAAAGGCCGCTTAGAACGATTCGTGCATTATGTCAATGACTTCCTGTGTCTGAAAAATAAAAATAACTAGACATGTTGCATTTGTGCACAAATGCCGAGCTGTTTCTTCATAATTTTTTCAAATTACTCAACTGAATTTGAAAGTTTTTTTTTGTATTCAAAGTAGTTATGACGTTCAAGCCTGTTTAAAAAAGAATTAGGATTATACCACGTTTTGTAAGCAATTTATGACTAAAAGGTGCAAAAAATAGAAAAAATCATAAAAAATCATGTGATGACGTCATTATGACGTCATTTCAGAATTTACAAGAACTTGCCAATATCCAACAACCTACCAAGTTTCAACATGATCGCACTAACACTTAGGGAGATATACGACTTTAAAAAAGGCACCTTTAATGCCGCGTCACGTGACCCCCGATGACGTCATCGATCTGAAATTTCACACATAAGATGGCTGCTCGACGATCAACATGTGTGTAAATTTTGAAGTGAATACACAAAGCTTCACCACACATCTTCAAAAAGTCCATTTTGATCAGTTTTCAACCTGCCGCTAGAGGGCGCTCTTGTGTGTTGTGACGTCATCGGTATTTTTTTTAATTACCCACGCTTGCCAGACAATAACATAGTTGAAAGCAACTTCATAACTATTTCCACTTTTGAATAACGAGGCACTTCCGGTTTCGACCGGAAGTAGAGGTCATGTGAGGTCACGCACACTGAATAAAATGAAGACCTAATTTATCCCTATACAATCCCGCAAACAGAAACCTACGGTCTCTTGTGGCTGATTTGTTACTGATTTTCAAATATTTAAAATATAAACCTTTAAGATGACGTCACGTGACAGGTGATGACGTCATCATGACCTCATTGTTTTGAGATCATTATTGCACCAATGCCTTTCATCACTGAAAGTTTCATTGCAATTGCTCTTTAGGAACTATGCAAATAGCCGCTTTGACCGAACGTGCGTTATGTCAATAGCCTTTTTTACTGAAACAGACAAATAAAAAAAAAAAAAAAAAAAAAAACTTTAACGAAAACAAGAGCTGTTTCGCAGCGTTGCGCTACGAAACAGCTAAAAACTAGACATGTTGCATTTGTGCACAAATGCCGAGCTGTTTCGTCATAACTTTTTCAAATTACTTAACTGAATTTGAAAGCTTTTTTGTATTCAAAGTAGTTATGACGTTCAAGCCTGTTTAAAAAAGAATTTGGATTATACCACGTTTTGTAAGCAATTTATGACTAAAAGGTGCAACAAAAAAAAATCATAAAAAATCATGTGATGACGTCATTATGACGTCATTTCAGAATTTACAAGAACTTGCCAATATCCAACCACCTACCAAGTTTTAACATGATCGCACTTACACTTAGGGAGATATACGACTTTAAAAAAGGCACCTTTAATGCCGCGTCACGTGACCCCCGATGACGTCATCGATCTGAAATTTCACACATATGATGGCTGCTCGACGATCAACATGTGTGTAAATTTTGAAGTGAATACACAAAACTTCACCACACACATCTTCAAAAAGTCCATTTTGATCAGTTTCCAACCTGCCGCTAGAGGGCGTTCTTGTGTGTTGTGACGTCATCGGTATTATTTTTAATTACCCACCCTTGCCAGACAATAACATAGTTGAAAGCAGTTTCATAACTATTTCCACTTTTGAATAACGAGGCACTTCCGGTTTCGACCGGAAGTAGAGGTCATGTGAGGTCACGCACACTGAATAAAATGAAGACCTAATTTATCCCTATACAATCCCGCAATCAAAAACCTACGGTCTCTTGTGGCTGATTTGTTACTGATTTTCAAATATTTAAAATAGAAACCTTTAGGATGACGTCACGTGACATGTGATGACGTCATCATGAACTCATTGTTTTGAGATCATTATTGCACCAATGCCTTTCATCACTGAAAGTTTCATTGCAATTGCTCATTAGGAACTATGCAAAAAGCCGCTTTGACCGAACGTGCGTTATGTCAATAGCCTTTTTACTGAAACAGACAAATAAAAAAAATAATTAGACATTGCATTTGTGCACAAATGCCGAGCTGTTTTGCCATAACTTTTCAAAAAATCTTTAAAAATCATGTGATGACGTCATCATGACGTTATTTTAAATTTTACAAGAACTTGGCAATATCTAACAACCTACCAAAACACCTTCACATTTAACGGCAAAATTTTACATTTGCTTGTTATTCAACAAATTGATGCTCTATTTTTTATCTTTTCAGCAAACTTAAAAAAGAAAATTTGAAGCAACAAAAACAAACTTGTTGTTTTCGTGTGAATAATCTTCAAATAGTTTGCACGTAAATAAGGTTTATCGTTACTTTGCAATTCTAAGGGTATAATTTTTTGTTATTTACCATATCATAGGATTACGTTTGAAAAGTCAAACAAAAATTAGGCACTAGTTTAATCATAGAAATATTTTCTTTAAAAATGTATAAATAAGTTCACAGAACTTCGAAATATTCGTTTGCAGGGAAATGAGCTTCATTGTTTCTTTCTTTCCAAGTATTGCCAAGTACATGCAAACACAAACAGAAAAATGTACGCGGAATCTTGAAAATGTTACATCTGCTCTAATTTGAGAGTCAATGAAAACAAATCTTTAAAGGGTTAGAATATTCTATCCCCACCTGAAAATGCACACGACATCTCTAAAGGATTTGAATATTCTATCCCTACCGGGAAATGCTGACACTGTCGCTTAAGGATTACAATATTTTCATCCCAACATAAAATGTGTACACCTAAAACATAATTTGTGTGGGCCAGTATAAAATAGATGACCCTCATTCGTTGTTACAAAAATTATTTATCTGAAATTTAATAACAATGCTAAGGTATTTAACTTGTGACAAATACTGATTATTTTTTAGAACATGATGCATGTAAATATTATAATAAATAACAAGTTGGTAAACAGTTGTTATTGTCTGAATATTGTGTTTCTTTTGTAATGTTTTGGGGTAAAAGTTTTGCTTTATGTATTTGGGGGCTTCATATTGTACAAATATTATGGCGCAGTCGACATGTCTTTGGCAAGATGAAAAGGTTTGCATAAAAAATGTGTAATTTGACTTGAAATTGGAAGAGTTCCGAATAAATTTCACTGTTTATAGACTTTGCCTAAGGAAATTTTTTTTCCAAGCATATATTTCGTACTTTCTCGGAATATATCATGAAAAGTTTATATTTAATGCACACAAAAATGAAAAATGGCCACATGTGAAAGTTTGCAATTAAATGTGACGGTGTTCCAAGTACCAACATGATCGAACTTATACTTCGGGAGTTATACGATTTTTAAAAAAGGCACTTTTAATGCCGTGTTACGTGACTCCCGATGACGTCATTGATCGTCATTGATCTGTAACTTTTAAACACATGAAGCCAGCTTAATAGTAATTTGTGTGTACATTTTGAAGTGTTTACTCAAAAATTTACCACCAAATGTTCAAAAAGTCCATTTAAAAAAAAAATTCAACCTTCCGCTTGAGGGCGCTGTTGTGTATTGGGCGTTCATCGATCTTATTTTGAATGGGTGACGTTATTATGTTGTCGATATTTCTGTTTCATCTTTTCATCAGGTGAAATATTGTTGCCAAGTTTATGACCGTTCGAGTTTGGGAAAGATGTCAAAGTTTGCGGACAACGATGCGTGTATGTTCGGGTATGAGTGCTTTGGAAAGATTTAAACATGGTAAAGAAATAGTTTTCAACAATGGAACTTATTATACAAATCACTTTAGAATCAAATTAATAGTATTAAACCTTTTGTTAATCGTGACAATGTAATTGTTTTTCTATTAGGTTGCTAAAAGCAATCCAACGAATGTTACACAAAGGTTTGTTTATACAAATTTAGACAAGGGTTCTACACTGAAAGCTGTGTGCTGTTGTTTTCTTTTGCAAATAAATAATGGATATTAAAAAAATGGTATTAATACAAAATAACCAAGTGATTTCATTTGCATTGTTTATTTGGTGGTCTGTTATCCAGTTTAATTAATCAAAGTTTGAAGTTCATCAAAGGTCCGCAACTATGCTATTTTTTCGCGGACAAAATCCATAGAAAAGAAAATGCTAAACTTAAAAAAGGAACAAAATTACATGACCATTAATTTTGTAGTTATTTATGTACACCATTATTTAAAATATCTGAAAAGGTCATTTGAGGTTGTAAATTGCTGCATATTTGAAAGGTATTAAACACAAGGAATATATTTAGGAAGTGTCATAATTTAATCAGGTAAAACTATGGAAAATTTATTGACATTTTCTTTTGATGTAGCGTTTCCTTTACATCCAGGATGTCAGAAGTACGGCAGAGACTGACAATCTACCAGGGTATGGGTGTTAGGTAAGATATTATATAATTGATGGTTAATGTGTTTGTTTGTATTTATGAGGTTTGACTACAACATATGGTTATACTAAAATAATCTAACAAATTGGAGTAAAATATAAGTGGTTCTAGTAGTATTTTTAAACGTTTTGAAATGGAAATGATTTTTGCAGTATATGAATGATCATGTGGTGTTATGAATGGCCTCAGTAACATCTTTAGAAGTTTTTTTCCCAGGTGGAAATGATTTTGAGTTCCATCATTTAGCTTGGGAAGTTTTCACTTTCAGTTGTTTTCATCATTGGCCATTAATTATTATGTAGTATGTTTGGAAATGCTTGGAGAGAAACTGATAATTGTCAGGATATAGGTAGTGAGTATACAACGGTGTTGATTTAGATGATTGTTTGCTCAATTGCTGGAAACATTGTAAATATATTAATGGCATGTTTGCAGATTGGAACTGTTGTATTGTTGAGATATTGGGTTTCTGTGAAAGTGTTTGACATAGGTAATTTAGCAAGTTATTAGAATGATTGTATGGCTGTTGTATAGGGTTGGGCACCAAGGTGTTTATCTGAGGTTGAAGGCATTTCCAATGTTACGATGCATCAAGACAGTGACTGGGAGCAACAGAGGTATATTGTATTGTCGGTTTCATGTGTCAGTCAGGTGTGGAAATGTGTGTTTTTATTATTAGTTTTTTATTAATGTGACTTAATGTAGAAAAAATAAATTTAAACAAACAAACAAACACACAAGTAAAGCAAAGGCATTAATGTACTGAAATGATTGTTTATTGATTGGAATTTATGAAAGTCAACTTACAGAAATAACTTGTGAGACAATCAAAAATGATAAACACCTTCAGTGTTTTTTGGAGCATCTTTTTACATATTTGTTATAATTTTTGTTATATAAATTTTCTTTTAAATATAATTTCAAAAACAACATATAACAACAAAGTAGAAAATAAGTTAAGAAGTATAATACTTAATAGTAATGATGGATACAAGTATAAACATGAATTATGTGTTGTGCTTAAAAATGTGTTTAGTCCATTGGTTGAGTGAAACAATGTACAATAGATGAGTATTGCTGGTGATATGATTGCGGTATGAAGTGGGGCCCTGGTTTTGATTAATACAAATAGAAAGTATAGGCTTGTAACGTAAAGTCTATTACATGAAAATTTACATGGATTTTGTCTTTTGTAAAATTTGTATTATACTGAAATTTAGGCCAAGTAAAAGGAGAAACATGATTTTTGTCCAAGCTCGCCTTCTTTTTGGCTGTTGTTTCATTTAGTCTGTTTTTAGGCCCCCCCCCCCCATTATGTTGGAAAAATTGCGGGAAAAGAGTGAAAAAAACAAACCTATCAGGAAAATTGGATCTAAATGATACATATCACCTCTGCAATACACTGTTTTAGTATAATTTTATTGTATCACAATATCTGTGAATTATTAACCTTGGTCAGCTATATGTAGTTTGACGGCCAAGTTGGACGAAATAGCAAAAAATGGGAAATAGTAAATAGTGACGCCCTGTTTCCTTCTCTAAGTGTAGGTTTGGATGAGAAATATGTGATGCGATCAAGCAAAATGAGTCGTTTGTCGATTCTTGTCATTTCTAATTTGTGTGTACATCTGGATAGAGCATTATTAAGCTCTCCCTTTACTATAATCAAAATTCCGTGTTTATACAACTTTTAGTTAAAAGTTGCGAAAGGTGAAGCATAAAGTTCAGTGATATGAGAAGGGTAACTGAAACGAAGAGAAAAGGGGCTTACAAAATTATTAAGCGCGCACCTACAGTACAGCTGTCCACAGGTGCCCTGTGTTACTGCGCCGAAGGCCGCTGAAGTTTGACGAATGTTAATTTTTGTTCAAGAAGGGTTGAAAGGTCGGAAGTTGCTGTAATCCCCTGTGTCATCCTCGTTACCATGTTATGGACAGCGCCCACTGATCTTTATTATATTGACTGGGAACGAGGTTGTCTGTGTGTGTACAAGGGTTAGTAACACATTGTGATAGTAATGTACCATATATCGCGCAATGTACACACAATAATGGCGATCTTCGCTTTTTTTGATAAACGTTTTGTTGTTTTTACACATGGAATGCAGTGATCAGATGTGATCGAACTTGTCAACGTGTTTGTGTTGCAGAAGTTATCTGTAGGTAACAGAAACACTTGTATTCATTTTCAAAGGTATGATGTGAATGTTTTCAATCATTGTTGAAGTATTTGTTGCCATTCATTTGAGATAAAAACAACAACTTGGTTGAAACATGGAGCTATATACATGTACTTTATAGCTGCATGGTTGAGAGAACTTGTGCACAACTATACGTGTAACTAACTATCATGAACTATGGAGCTGTGAACAATGTTTTTATATTTTTTATTTTTCAAAGTGTACATCAGCAAGCTTTATTGACATGCTAATTTTAACCTTTTAGTGTTGTTATTTATCAGAAAGGAAGTCGCCAATGTTAAAAAGTGAGATTTTAGAACTTGAATCTATCATTATCAACAACAAAAAACCCGAAAATGTTACTCCTGACCTGTCATGTAGTTTGTCTTGTTTTGCCTTGTTCTCTGTTATGAAATTGCCAACATACGACTCATCTAGCGTGATCGCATCACAATATGTTTGTATTGTATTGGGCCTTTGGTTTAGAGAGATAACATATAGGTTTTGTAAGTTTACTGTTTGGAAAGTTTTGCCTTTGGTTTGGCAGTAGCAGTTGAGGGGTGTCTTGGTACTGTTCCAGCAGTAGTGGGTTTTTGCTGTTGAGGGTTGGGTCCTGTGGCTGTACTGGGTGCTGTAGGTGCTGTGGGTTTAGAACTTGTGGTGGGTCCGGTGCTTGTTGATGGTACATTATCATCATGGCTGAGGCGAATGATATTTGCTGCTTGGACAACAAATGTGTAGACTTGTTGTCCCTCAAGCGCTGTTGTTATGCCCAAGGATGTTGTTGAGTTCCATATTTGTTGTGCAAGTTCCTTCGGCATATGTAGACTTATCAAAGTGTCGTCTGCCTCACATAGCAGAATGATGTGGGAAGCAGTTGTCCCCTCTACTGTGACAATCTCCACTGTCCTCTCTTTATGTTCTTCTTGGAGAATCTGTAAATTGTGTTGAAATTATTTCAGTACAGTATTTTTACCAATGCATATAAAATAATTGTTGTGTTTTTTTGTAGTTTTGTATGGGTAAGCTGTTGGAGTGTATAAAATTTAATTTGAAAGATGGCAACCTGTTAATAATAATATTTGGAAAAAAATTACTATAAATTCAATACGTACATTAATTTTTGTGTTCTGGGTTGATGACAGGGTTATCGCCTTTAAGTAGTTGTTCTTAGGGGACATGTGGGTGATTTTCACCCTGTCTCCAGACTTAATCGGACTCTTTGAATGTGCGTTCCAAAGAGCCAGTTGGATTGCTCCGGTTTCGTCTTGCACTTCAATGTTTCTGACCAACACTCTCTTCGGACCTACTTCTCTTGGTACTTCATCCTTAGATGGAAACAAAAGCAAAACCATCATTTTTATTATATACAGTATGAAAGATAATTTCACAAAAACTGTAGGTACTTGTAATGGTTTTGATTACATACTTTTATATTTAAATCTGGCAGTGATACCCATTCTTTGTATGTAAAGACAATTTGCTCTATCGTAAAACCATTTACTCTGATTTTTTGACAATTCATTTTTCAAGTAAGCTGTAATGGCTTTGTAGAAGTAATTGCTGAACACACTATCCAAATTATGCATATGTTTTTTTTTAGACCATGTTGGATTGTGAATTGTTAGGGTTAAAGAGATGATTTGTAACGTAGGTTTGTTGAAACTTAATCTTTTATTGAATGTATGGAAGTTCTTACATGTGTGATTATTCCCTCGATGCTTACAGGAATACCTTCCTTTTCATCCTGAAGGAGAGATGAGATAGATGCAACAGGTGGCATTGGTGGATCCACTAGGTTTAGAGCAACATCCATTATCTCGTCACTGATCGGGCTCTTCAATGAAGGACAAGGATGGACACGTGTGTTTTTGTTGGCCATCAGGATTCCAGTGAATCCTTTCTCAAACTGACGCATTGTGATTACGTCTCCAGAGTGGAAAGGCTCGCAGATGTTGTCATACGCAACACATTTGATTGCTCCTGTACTATCAGCAAGGCTGAGCTCATGGGCCTTCTCATTCTTTACAATCTTCACAATTTTAGCTCTCAAAGCTCTTGGGTATGGACCCTTTCTTGAGGATGACTTGTTGATGTTATAGATGGTGTCCATTTTGTCTGTTGAGATGAAAGTGAATCAATTGATTGCCTTTATTGTAACTATGGTTAGGTGAGTCTTTTCAAACATTATCTGGATAATTTGCGAAGCTATTTTTTCAATTTTTTCTTATTTGTGTGAATACATTGTTTATTTGACTACACGTAGTTTATTTAAAGGGGTATTTCATTTCGTTTTGTTTTACTTCTAGGGAGAGAAAATACATGTTGTACAAGTTATGTCTGGGGAAGGTTTTGTCAAGTTATTTTAGTTTCTAAACTTATTAACATATACAGGTTGACATTGGTATTGTTATTTAATTGAATATAATCGTGTTATTTCAACAGTTGTGTTGTAGCTGATATGATTGCATAGAAGTGGAATGACAGTGGTAGTACATCAAATATTCAATATAGTTTTGTAATCATTAGTAAAATGTATGTTGAGTATGTAGTGAACTAAATATCTGTACTTAAAAACTCTCAAATCAGTTAGGCTGGTGCCAGAATATTCCTGATTTTGTTGAGCATGTAGATGTGATCTCTGATCCTCGGACGCCGTATCCAAGTTAGTATTGAACAGTTCGGCGGATCAGTGCTTGGTTTTGTGGGGATGATATACTTACCAGCCAAGTTTGGCAGCACAGTCGTAGGATGTTAGTGAATCTGCTCTCTCGTAACACAGAATTGGCTCTCGTAACACAGAATTGGCTCTTGTAACATAGAATTGGTTCTCGTAACACAGAATTGGCGACACTAAAGTTTGATTAAAATGTGTCCTTTATATAGTTTCCAAAAGTATAGTCAAGGCTTCTGTTCCAAGTAATTTCATCCAATCATGATGGAGATCCAGTGTTATCCAATGAAAATACACTTGTATCAACCAATGACTGTTCATGGATTGTCTTGACCAATAATGTGTGGGATTGTGATGAGGATTACATGTTATCCAATCAGAAGCAAATGGTCATATGGTGAACCTTGTTTAATGGGTTGTTGAGTTTGTTTACTTTGAGGGGGCTTTAAAGGGTGTGTACAACAGTTTTGAGGTTGGAAATATCAATGTTCACAAATGTATATAATTCACATAGTATGGATATGGTCATGGTTGTAAGTTGTCATTAAAATAGGTTTGTTCGAAATGCTTGGATAGTTTTTGTGAAATGTGTAAAACAACAGTTTTTAATCTGCTGGATTAAATCTGATGTTAGGAAAAAGATTAGAACTTGAAATGTTTTTAACTGTTATTTTATGATTTTGATGGAGATTGATTTTTTAAAATTTTCACAGGTTTGTTATTTCATGTATATGTTGGTTCACATGAAGTGTGGATACTAGTATATGACCAATGATGTTCACTTTTGAAACAGTATACACTTTTAAAACATATATTTTTGAAATAATATACTTAAACATTTATTCTGAAGATATACATTTTTGTAGATTAGGTGAAACAGAAATTGGACATGGTGATAAATAAAGTAAAAATTAAGTTTATTTTGAAATACAAATTGTCTATGTTTAAAATCTGTGTGATGTGTTTGTGAAAAATGATTAAATTTGTTTTAGAGATTATAAAAATGTGTGTGAGTGCAGTAATTTCAGATTGTTGGGTCTGTATGATAAATGTTTTTGATAAGGTTTTCAGTATTTTTAAATAAAGGTCATATTATTGGTATTAGAAACACACTATAAAAAATTTTTCCAGTGAAATGAATAATTTTATGCCAGAAAACTTTAGGATGGGCACACTGAACGTCAAATTTGTTATTATATTGTGATATTAGAGAGATTGTCAAGGATTTAATTTTATTTTTTTAGACATTCAGGACAAAGGTTTGCTAATACGAACAAACTCGCTAAATTGGGATAAACATCAACACTATCTAGAAGTAATTTAAAGGGCACACTAATTTCTCCTTGTTGCACACGACACGTTAGGTTTGTGTGATGTAGGTTAGGCAATTGAGTTTCTATTTTTCTGAAATTACCTTGAAAGTGTTGGGTTTTTTTATTTGATGAGTTATTTAAACATGCAATCTAAGAAAACAATTACATTATTAGCTTTACCACTAATATTTCTGTGAAATTGCGTATGGAAATTGCCATTACGAATAGGAATTGCCATTTTTGAAACCAAAAAGTTGGTACATTTGGTCTTATAAGTCATTTTAAACAGTTGATACTGCGATCAAGTTTGTGAAAAATTGTGAGAATAGAGAGATTGTATGGATTAGGCATTTGTATCCAAATAATTTATTAAAAAGGTGTGTTAACACGAAAATAAATCACAAAATTTAGATAAAACAATAACTAGTTCGAATGGCAAGTCATGTACCTTTGTTTAATTGCACACGGCACGCTAAGATGTATTGAGGATGTCATTTTGAGGTATTTGTTTTTTAAATTGTTCTAAAAGTGTGTTTCTATAAAAACATATGCCTCACTAGGGCTTGGTACCTAAGCAAATAATGACAGATAGATGATTTAAAGGTCTTGACAGCATTAATCATATTATTTCTGTGAAATTACGTTCTAGAATTGCCATTTTATGTAATCAAAAGGTGGTACCGTTGTCTTAAAAGTCATTTTAAACAGTTGATACACCGAGCAAGTTTTTGGAAAGTTCGTGAAATTGAAAAGATTGTCACAAATTTATCATTTGTTTATAGACATTCAGAAAAAGTGTTAATATGAAAAAAAAACCACTAATTTGGATAAAGCTAAAACACTATCTGGAAGAAGATGAGTAGTTCAAAGGTCACAACATCTTCTCCTTGTTGCACACGGCACGTTAGGTCTGTGGTGATTCTGATTTGCAATTGAGTTCTGTGTTTCACAAATTGCCTTAAAAATGTGTTTCTATAAATTTGGTGATAATTTCGGACTTGACAGTTTAGTGAATGTTAACAGGTTGATGATTTAGAGGTTGTGACAGTATTTCCATTAACATATCTGTACAATTTTGCATTGGAATTGCTATTTTCTTAAGCCAATAGTCACATTTTGGTCTTTAGGAGTCATTTTAAATACTTGATACATCGAACAAGTTTGTTAAAGTGTGTAAAATTATTGAGACTGTCAGGGATTTGATATTTGTGTACAGAAATTCAGTAAAAAGGTTTGTCAATATACAAGAAAATCACGAAATATGGATAAAGAAATAACAGTTTCAAGAAGTAGGTTAGTAGTACGAAAGGTCACATCTTCTCCTTGTTGTAATCGGTGCGCTAGGTTTGCAGCAGGTTTGGCGGCTTTTGAGTTTGTTTGTTTCTGATATTACCTTCAAAGTGTGTTTTTATAAATTTGGTGATATATTCGAATATGCCACCTAAGTAAATAATGACAGGTAGATGATCTGAAGGTTATGACAACATTACTAATAACATATTTGTGAAATAACGTATAGAAATTTCCATTTTTAAACCAAATTTGGTCTTATAAGTCATTTTAAACAATTGATACTGTGATCAAGTTTGTGAAAATTCGTGAGATTAGAGGGATTGTTATGGATTTGGCATATGTGTCCAAATAATTAACTAAAAGGTGTGTTAATACGAAAATAAATCACAAAATTTAGATAAAACAAAAACTAGTTCGAAAGGCAACTGTACCTTCTTTTAATTGCACACGGCACGCTCAGTTGTATTAGGGATGACATTTGAGTTTCTTTGTTTCTGATATTGCTTTGAAAGTGTGTTTTTATAAATCATATACTTCATTAGGGCTTGGCACCTAAGCAAATAATGACAGATAGATGATTTATAGGTCTTGGCAGCATTAATCATATTATTTTTGTGAAATTACGTGCTGAAATTGCCATTTATGTAACCAAAAGTTGGTACCGTTGTCTTAGAAGTCATTTTAAACAGTTGATATAACAAGCAAGTTTTTTGAAAGTTTGTGAAATTGAAGAGATTGTCACAAATTTAACATTTGTTTATAGACATTCAGAAAAAAGTGTGCTAATATGAAAAAAAACCCACTAATTTGGATAAAGCTAAAACACTATCTGGAAGTAGATGAGTAGTTCAAAGGTCACAACATTTTCTCGTTGTTGCACACGGCACGTTAGGTCTGTGTGATTCCAGTTTAGCAACTTAAAGTGTTTTGTTTTCAAATTGCCTTAAAAATCTGTTTTTATAAGTTTGTGGATTTATTCGGACTTGGTACTTTAGTCAATATTAACAGATAAATGATTTAGAGATCTCGGCAGCATTACCATTAACATTTCTAAGAAAATTACGCAATGAAGTTGTTATTTTCTTAAACCAAAAGTCGATCATAATGGTCTTAGGAGTCATTTTCAACACTTGATACATCGAGCAAGTTTGTGAAAGTGTGTAAAATTATTGAGACTGTCAAGTAATTGATATTTTGTGTTCGAAATTCTGGAAACAGGTCTGTCCAATACGATATTAAATCAAGAAATATGGATAAAGAAATAACAGTTTCAAGAAGTAGGTAAGTAGTACGAAAGGTCACAACATCTTCCATTGTTGTTATCGGTGCGCTAGGTTTGCAGCAGGTTTGGCAGCATTTGAGTTTGTTTGTTGTTGAAATTACTTTCAAAGTGTCTTTTTATAAATTTGATGATTTATTCGTAAATGACAGGTAGATGATTTGAAGATTATGACAGCATTATACCCATAACATTTACGGAAATAATGTATAGAAATTGCCAGTTACAAAGCCTAAAATTTGTACATTTGTTCTTACTAGTGATTTTAAACAGTTGATTGTTATTAAATAAGCAATACAACTTAACAGTATAGATTTTTTTTTTAAAGATTAAATTAAACATGGCACTGCAGAGGGATCCATCTAAGAATCAGAGCTTGTAGGCAATGGTCCCTAAAGACATGCATTTGCACTGAGACGGATAATAACAATTAGGTGAAATAGGTCTGTGGTCGAGTCGAGCCACTAAGGAAAAAATAGTATAATATAGGTCTCAATGCACAAGCATGTACTCAAACAATTCATTTTTTTAAGTAGATCACTTTAAAACAAACAGACGAAGGACGAAAGCGAAACAGTGGACTAAAACTAACACAACGGCCTTGCAGGTCTACCAGTAAATTACCAAACGAGAATGAGTGATGACACCCAGGGGATCCCACGGAGGGAATAACATGCATTGAAATGGGCTATGTGGGTGAGGATCCCCATCAGACGAGACCACCCATTCTCGGTCAGCACTAAAATACCAGTTTAGATTATATAAGTACACGTACATGTACACGTACATGTATATATTGGACACTCATCCACAGTAAGATTCCAATGTGTCAGGTTTAAAGACACGTTAAATATTATAGATAAACTTTTGGAGACTCTAAGTTGTTCGTTAAGCTTGTTCCAGAGCATGGGTCCCTTATGTTGAATAGTTTTATGAGCAAGGAATATGAAAATTAGAAGCTTGGCGGGTAAAATGGGAATGAACATCTGAATTTAAATAAAAAGTCACATTTCCAGTAGCTTTTAATCAAGGTGCACGCGGCGGCGGCGGCACCTCCAGATATCACGCGGCTAGGTTTCGCCGCTCGCGCTGGGTTTTTTTCGTGCGTGATATCTGGGGTCGTGCTTGACATCTGGGGGCGCTCGCGCTGGTTTTTTTCGTGCGCTATATCTGGGGTCGTGTTTGACGTGGGGTGCCGCGTGCGCCTTGACTAAAGGCTACATTTCCAGAGGCTATTGTCATATTCGAAATCACGGCTTCGGCTTTGGATTCGGCTTTGAGGCTCCGTTCTTTCGTCTGAAGCCCTGAGCGCGTATACCCGAAGCACGCACTATAGGCAAAACAACCGGCGGGGCAAAGCTAACCTGAGAGCCGAATCCAAAGCCAAATCTAGTCGTTTCGAAAAGGGCCTATGATCAGCCTCACTACCATGCATGCCATGGGCAGCGCGTCGTATTGATACCTCTCGTCACTATGATCGAGCAAGGCATGCTGGGAAAAAATGGCGCGGCGAGATCGAGCACTCCTGGAAACGAGGTTGGCCTATGATGGCTATGATCGACCAATGCATTCAAGACGAAAAGGAAATGGCGTTCACCACTGGGAACGAGGTTGATGTCGTATATCAATGAAAATGAGGTTGGATTGTCGCGTACGTAGACTTTGTAGCATAGCATAGTAGTAATGTTCGTTATTACTTATCTACTCGATCCCTCGTGTAAACACAGTCATAGTTGAGTTGCCAATCGAAGGTAAATAATGTTACAGCACTTGTGTGGAGAAGAGTAAATATTTTTCATGTGTTTAGCTTGTTGTTTGTATTCATGTTATTTATATCAGGGATATATTAGTATACCTATATTAGTCGTGTATTATAGTTGATGTGAATGTATTTGTAAATCGTGTAATTGATAGACGAAATCAAATTTGTTTTCTTGAACTCTGAAAAGCATAGGCTTAGTCTCATAAAAATTGGGGAATCTAAAAACCAATGATGGAGTTTTGCTTTCGTTTTTATCTTGCTGTTTGTGAATCAAATTTGATCGTTCTTTGTGTGATACTTTTTGTGTTTTTGTTTATCTGTCAGATGTCATAGCCTCTGGCTATTAGCTTTCAGAGAAATTGTTGACTTTGAGTGGGAAATCATCTTCATTATTTGGTTTCTGGCATAGTCATAGTGAAGGGTTTCTCCGTATATATGAATGCTTTGAAATTGAACAAATGTACGGGGGTGTTCTGTAGTCAAATTGCCTTGCCTGTGTGGTTTTTGGTCCGGCAGGTCTCCAATAGTTGAAACTTATGATCGAATGCTACTTGTCATGTTTGTAGATACCCCGTTTGCTGACAAATGTTTTAAAAACATCCACTCACACGTTGATTGCATTTACAAGTGTTTGGGCTGGCCAAGGATACAAAGTGGATTGGCCTAACGAGAGTTATTTTTATGTAGCTTTATAATTGTAAAATTCTCTGGAAAACTTTACATTTATTGTTCATGTATGATGTATTTTGTTTGTTTATTAGTTGTTATTTTGTAACGTCAACAGTTGTCTGAGTCTTTTATTTAGGTTGAGAGTTGGACATACCGACATGACCGACACAAGTTAAAATAATGATTAGATTTTAGAAACTTAAAGTACTCAATCTGGATTAGATAGTCAGCATGGACAGTGCGTTGTGACTTTGTCAGTGGTAGTATTTTGTGGATAATTAGGCAGCAAGTTTTTTCTAGAATACTTGTGTAATTGTCATTTTATCTTTGACAAAGTTGGGGGATTTATCATTATTTCATTTAGGTGTTTCTTGAAAGGTGAAGCTTTCACTTTTTTATTACAATTATTAAGAAATTTTGTTTTTGTTTACATTTTGAAAAATAATTAATTTTACTGTAGTAGGCCTGTGAGTGCTGAACTTGCAATGTTTGTGCAATTTGTGATGATCGTATAGCTGTCATTTCTTTTTATGTTTTTTTAAATAAAGAGCAGTAGTATAGGCCTTCACTTGTTTTTGTACAATTTTAAATAGTAAGCTTTTTAACTGAACTGAATAAAAGATAGGTCTAAGTCCATAGTGGTTTTATGCACAGTTTGGACAAGTCAGTTGAATAGTTACAAATTGCCTGTTTCTAAGTATAATCTTTGTTGTTCTGTTGGGTATTGTTTGGCAAAGTGATATCATCACTTGCAGGGTAAATGCATGCAGCATGTTGGTCTGTAATTGGATGTGCTATATTTCATTTTATTTGCTAGCAAACATAAACAGAACATTACAAAATTACAAACAATGCAATGGAAGTGCAACCAATTTCAATTTGGAATTACTGTGGCCATAGCGATTGAGTTCTCATAGTTGTTTCATCATAAATATACATTTTTTTTATACACAGTCAATGCATTAACATTGTTGGGTTTGTTTTGTTCTGTTATTTTTCAGAACGAGATGCCGAAATACCATGTAGCTTTGAGAGAAGAGGAGGTGGCTTTGCGATGTCTGAGGTGGACTGGAAGGATGTTCTCTGACAGATGTGTGTTTCTTTCTGACTTGACCACTTTTTTTTCCACTTGTGTTTGTTCTTCTGTGATCTATCTTCCTTTTCACAAAGTACTCAAGTGTCTATGCTTGAGGACGTTACTGAGAAACTTGCAGATGTGCAGGCTATCAGTGACAGCCAAAAAAGTTGTAATGATATGATTGATGAACGTTGTAATGATATGATTGATGAACGTTGTAATGATATGATTGATAAACGTTGTAATGATATGATTGATAAACATTGTAATGATGATAGAAGTTATTTGAAACATGAAAATCATATGAAGTATCAGATTGATGAGAAGCTTGAGAATCAGAGTCATGAAAACGGTAAGATGGAAAGTTATGAGCATAATAAGGTTGAAAACAATGAGAGGCCTGAGAAGAGTAAGGACAATGTTGAGCTTAAGTGGCAAGGAAAAAGTCTCCAAAACTGTAGAAGCTATGACAGAAGTGATGAAAAGCAGAGAGAGAACAGTCCATTTAAGATTCACAAAACTGGCCCTCGGAAACATAAGAATCGAAGTAATCAAAATGTGTACCAAATGGAGAGACATAGAGGTCATCGCACTTTTGAGAAGACTGACAAGCATCATGTATATAAGAAAAGTATGATAAAGATGAATGTGATGTTTGTAGTACCAGTGAAGCAGAGGTGTCCTCGTTCATTGAAAAGGAAAGTAATTGAAATATGTACATGTAAGAAGAGCCACAAACGCCAGAAAAAGAATAGGAAGATTCAAACAAGTGGATACACAGTACCGAGCCACACAAGAGTGACCAAAAAGTCCAAGAAACGCATGATGTATAATTATCGCAAAAATGGTAAATCTGTAGAAGTTCGTATGAAAAAGGTTTATAGACATACACATGAAGAGCTGAGGAAAACCATATTTGGCCATACAAGAAGAACTATCAACAAAATAATTAATGCAGATCAAGATAGGAGAGCAAAGAAAGTCAAAAATATATTGAAAGACAAGATAAGGTCAAAAGCTGGTAAGAAGAGAAAGACTTGTGAATTTGGAAAACAAAAACTCCAGGAGTTAAAAGTTGTAGACCATAGCAATTCATCTATTTGTTGGCTTTGTGATAAAATTGATAAATGTGGCACAAGGAAGATGCAATGTGATAAATGTTGTGTGTGGTTTCACACTAGTTGTTCAGGTTTTTTGGATATGGAGAAACATTTGATTTGTAAAACATTCACTTGGGTTTGCCATAAATGTGGACATGGTAATTACAGTGACACTTTGTTTCATAATTTTGGTATATCTACAGATAAGAATATTTTTGACTTGGCACATAATGGAATGGACCAGTATTTCACTGATGGGTTTATGGATCAGATGGATGCAAAGAAGAAAGCAAGAATACATAGCTCATCATTGGCAGAACACGGGTATGTTGAACCGAACAGAAGTATAAGCAGTCATTGAGAAAACAAACTGGTGGTTACAACTTAAGAAAGAAAAAAACAAATTCAACTTCCTCCGATAAGCCAAGTGTAAGCTGTAAATCAAAATTTAAAGACAAAGCACGTGACAGAACACAATCTGAAGTGTCGCCAAAAATGGTTACAAGATCTCAAAATTCTAGATCGTTGCTGTTCATTAATGAGACTGTAAAAGCAAAAACACATAGTACCAGTAATGCTCCAAAAACTGCACTCAAGAAAGAAGCACCTGAATGTGAATTTGATGTGATTGAAGTTGGGTCGAAGAAATCTAAAAAGCAGATGGAAACAGTGAATCATAGAGAAAGATACAACAATATAACAGAATGTCCTAGACACACATCGAAGAGAAAGGCTGATACAAATACAAACAATGAGACCCACAAAATTACATTCAAAGATGCATGTGAGTTGAAACCTGCCAAAATGAAATGTGAAACTGTGAATAGTAACCATAGGGTAATTGATCAAACATTGGTTGTACAAGGCAGTTGTCATCAAGGTGATGTTAGATTTGGAAGGAACAGTGGAAAGCAGTGTGTGGCAATGAGCCTTAGTGCTATTATGAGAAGTCAGACAAAGTGTTTGAAATATTGGCAAATGAATGAAATAGACAATGTGCTGAATACTGGTAATGAGTTATATGGATTTTTACAGAGAAGTTCAACCATGAGTAATGAGTATCTGCTTGTTAGTGAGTTACCAACCGATTTAAATGTGTATGAAAGCAACTTCAGTATGAATTACGGGGAACCTGTGACTGGAACATTTAATGAAAATGATCCAAGTTTAGAAGAGTACGACATGATTTCACTTAAAAAAGCTATAGAACAAACAATTCAGATATACCAAGCATGTTTCATATGTTTTCATGGGAGCACTTTTGCAGTGATTGCTCAAGATGGTATTTATTATGTGTTTGATTCTCATTCTAGAAATGTCCGTGGCAGTCAAGTTCAAGATGGGACAAGCATTATGATGCGTGCAGTTTCATGGCATGGTGTTTACAGGTATTGTCTCAATTTAGCTCAGTCAATGAATCTGTCAGTTAATGAACAGTTTGAAATAACTGGTGTCAATCTGTGCATAAGCGACAATGCTGTAACATGTACACAGGAACATATGCAAGTCAAACATACTTGTACTGATAGTGTAGTTGATGATTGTAATGACTGGAGTATGGATATGTTGCAAGATGATGTAGTGAATTTGACTCTTGAGGAGGAGGATCAATCAGAAAGTGCGACTACTTGTAGACTTGGAAATAGTGTAGATGACTGGAGTAACAGTTCTAATGTTGGGAGCTTGAATTGTAACAAAATGAACAGTCATGACATTGAAGGTGATGTGCTACATGTACATGTAGATACTGACATGGGTTCTGAAAGTCTTGATATTGAAATCATTGGGCTATCTCGACCAAATGTGTTGACATTTACTCCTCTCACGTTTGAGTTTCAACAGAGTATTTGTGATAAGCTTGAAATTGAAAAATCACATTTGAAGTCTTCTATTGTCTCTGAAGAATGTGCAGTAATTGGAAAGCCTGATCATGTGAAGAAGATTAGAGGTGATGGTAATTGTTTTTTCCGAGCAATTTCATATGCTCTATCGGGATCTGAAAACAGTCATATGAAGTTGAGGATTGCTACTGTTGATCACTTGTTAGAAAACCAAGGTAAATTTCAACGTGTTTTGAGAGATGGATTTGTTAGCCTGGAGGACTATGTAATGACACAAATGATGTATGATAGTGGAACATGGGCAACAGAGCTTGAAATAATGGCAATGGTTGATATGTTGCAAGTTAACATATGTACATTTGATGATGTAAATAATTGGTATAGATTTTCTACAAATTATTTTCACAACAACCGTCCAAGTGTAGGAATGGCAATTTACTTGTATCACAGAGGAAGAGTCCATTATGATGTTGTTTTGTCAGTTGCTGAGATAACTGTGCAATTATCTAAGGTGAAAACAAAACAAAAAACATCTTTGAAGCAGACAGTGCAGTGTGATGAATCCATAGTATTTAAACATAACGATAGTCTGAAAACTGTAGTGAACAAAGTGACAGCAAAAACTGTAGTGAACAAAGTGACAGCAAAAACTGTAGTGAATAAAGTGACAGCAAAAACTGTAGTGAACAAAGTGACAGCAAAAACTGTGAAACCAAAAAGGAAAAAGCGTGTCAATTTGAAATTAAAGCAAAAATTGGCAAGGGAGAAAGCTAGAGAAAAATACAAACAGTCTGTGCAGCTGAAAGAAATTAAACAAAAAGAATCTAAAACGGCTAAACAGAAGAAACATGATAAAATGAAACATAGCAATGATGAACACAAACAAGAGAAATCAAAGTACAATAAGAAAAATTACAATGAAAATGCTGAAATTATAAAACAAAAGTTGAAAATGAAATACCAGGAGAGTTCATGTTTTAAATCTGGAAGACTCAGTGCTCAAAAAGCAAGATACCAAGTATCGAAGGATGAAATAGCTGTATGTAAGAAAAGGAAGTACCAAAATAATCCTTCATATAGAGAAAGTGTGAGGATCAATACTAAAAAAAAGTACAAAGAAAATGCTCAACATAGAGAAATGTTGATTAGTGCTGGAAAATCAAAATACTTGAACAATGCTAACTATAGAGAGAGTCTAATTAACAAGGGCAAATTTAAATATTGCAACAATGCTAGATATAGAGAGAGCTTAATTAATAAGGGAAAATTTAAATATTGTAAGGATGCTAACTATAGAGAGAGTCTAATTAACAAGGGCAAATTTAAATATTGCAACAATGCTAGATATAGAGAGAACTTAATTGATAAGGGCAAATCTAAATATTGTAACGATGCTAGATATAGAGAGAACTTAATTGATAAGGGCAAATCTAAATATTGTAACAATGCTAGATATAGAGAGAGTTTAATTAATAAAGGCAAATCTAAATATTGTAACAATGCTAAATATAGAAAGAGCTTAATTAATAAGGGCATATCTAAATATTGTAAGGATGCTAAATATAGAGACACTTTGATTAACTTTAGCAAATCTAAATATAGTAACAATGTTAGATTCAAAGAAAGACTACTAAAATACAATAAAGCTAAATATCAGAACAAAATGTACAAAAATGCACTTATTCAGAATATTAAAAGAAAGTATCACTTAAATTGTTCATACAAGGAAAAATTGCTGAATTTTCAAATAACCAAGTATCATAACAATTCAAAATACAGAAGAAACTTAATCCAGTATGAAAAGCACAAATATCACACAAATATGATTAATAAAAACCGCAAGCGTGCCTTGAATAGAAAGAAACAGACACTCAGTATCAGTCACGTGACAGAGATGTTTAGGAAAGAAATTACACAAGGACCTGAATATGTTTGCACTGTTTGTCTTAAACTCCTCTTTAGGAAACAGGTTTTGAAATGTAAACAAGATAAATACAGAGACTCTAGTTTTTTGTCCGCAAAATATGTCCATACTTGTAGTCGAAATTGTCCATCAAGTTGTCTTGTGTTAAAGTCTAGTAGATCATGCTTGTGGATATGCTACACATGTCATAGGAAACTACTCAATAATGACTTTCCAGCAGAGGCGTATGTCAATAATTTAACACTCACAGATATTCCACAGGACTTAGATTGTTTAAATGGTTTAGAAAAACATTTGATTGCAATAAATATCCCATTCATTAAGATGATAGCATTACCTAAAGGAGGACAGCATGGTGTCAGAGGACCAGTTGTATGTGTGCCATCCAATGTAACAGAAACTGTAAAGTCATTACCAAGAAGTAGAAATGATGATCAGATGATTAGAGTGAAATTAAAGAGAAAGCTAACTTACCGTGGACATTATCAGTATGAGTTTGTCAACAAGAAAAATGTAGAGAATGCATTGCACTTAAACATAATAACGTGTGGTATCGAGATATTGAAATTAACACTGATTGGGAAGATCCATTATTAGAAGATGTTGCAGTAAGTGCAGAAAGTGATGAAGGAGTAGTTGATAAGATTGACAGTGATGAGGAAACTGATGAGGATCGCTTGCGTGGAATTCCACTTGATACATGTTTACAACCAGCAGATATAGGTCAGGAAATTCTGGATCAGTATTTTGATGATATACTTTGTGTTGCACCATGTGAAGGAAATAATCCAGTCAGAGTTTTAATGGAAGAAGGCAATGAAGCAAAATGCTTTCCAACATTATTTTCTCAAGGAACTCCCATATTTAGTGATAAGCGTGATGTGAAGCTAACTCTGTGTAGATATCTGCATAACAGACTCATGCATGCTGATAACAGGTTTGCAAAAAACACTCAGTACATTTTTTATGCACAATATTTGTTGGAAATTCAAAAAGTACTGTCATGTGTTTCTATTGCATTGCGTAAAAACTCTGGCAGAATGTACAATGATGAGAAAGTAGAAGCAAGAATGATAAATGACAAGGAACATTTGAGGGATATTCTAAAGTCTGATAGTGGATACAAATTTCTGAAACCGATCAGAGGAACACCTCCATATTGGCAAGCAACACAGAAAGATGTTTTAGCTATGATATGACAGTTAGGAATCCCAACTTGGTTTTGCTCATTCTCAGCAGCAGATATGAGATGGCCTGAAGTTATCAACACAATACTGCGACAGCAAGGTGATTCAAGAGATGTAAATGATTTAGATTGGAATGAGAAATGCAATGTATTGAGAAGTAATCCTGTTACTGCAGTTAGAATGTTTGACAAACGATTTCATACTTTTTTAAGAGATGTCATTATGTCAAAGGCTAAACCTATTGGAAAAGTGAAGGATTATTTTTACAGAGTAGAATTTCAATAAAGAGGATCTCCTCATACACACTGTCTTTTCTGGATTAAAAATGCACCAAGATTAGGACATGATCAGGACAAAGATGTTGTTACATTTATTGATAGATATGTCAGTTGTGAGTTGCCATCTAAGGAAAAAGATAATGAACTTTTTGATATTATCAGCCGGGTACAACTTCATAGTCGCAAGCACTCGAAGTCGTGTAAGAAAAAAGGTATAGAGTGCAGGTTTAATTTCCCTAGACCACCATCTAAACAGACATTTATTGCACAACCACAGCCAACAGATGATAAAAATGAAAATGATGAAAATGATGATAATGAAAGTGATGATGCCAAAAAAGTATTGAAGTCACTTTGGGTTGCATTAAAAGATGAAGAAAACCAACACATGACAACTAGTGAATTGTTTGAGCATATTGGTATTACACAACAGGAATTTGAGAAGGCCAACAACGTGTTAAGCAAGAAAACCACTATTGTACTGAAGAGACAACCACAGGATGTTTGGGTGAATTTGTACAATCCTCATTTGATAAGATGTTGGAATGCAAATATGGATATTCAGTTTATCTGTGATGTGTATGCTTGTGTGGCCTACATAGTATCGTATATGGCTAAAGCTGAACGTGAAATGAGTGTCTTGTTGTCACATGCCCAGAGTGAGGCACAGAAAGGTAATTTAGATGCCAGAGTATGAAGACACTTGGTTCTGTGTATCTGCATAATCGTGGAGTATCAGCACAAGAAGCAGTGTATCGAGTCTGTGGTTTGAGATTGAAAGAAGGATCTAGAGAAGTACAGTTTATACCTGTTGGTGAGAATCCTGTCAGAATGAGTTTACCGATAAGTGTGATTAAAAGCAAATGTGGTGGAGATGATGACATATGGATGACAAGTAGAATCGATCGGTACCTTGCAAGGCCAGATACTGAGGAATTTGAGTCAATGTGCTTAGGAAAATTTTGTTCAGAATATAGAGTAATATATACAGGCAGTAACAAAACCAAAGGAGAAAATAAAAGGAAACGGTTGCCAGTTCATACATTAAAGAATCATTTAGGTTATATACAGAAACGAAGTCGAACTGATCCAGCAGTCATTAGATACCCTAGATTTTCAGTTGTCAAATGTCCAGAGAAATACTATTAGAGTGTCCTTCAATTATTTCTGCCATATTGTGTTGATGCACAACTGAAGCCGTCAAAGGTCGATTTGTATGAAGACTTTTACATGAACGGTTATGTTCGATTGAATAATGAGTTGCAGTCTGTCAAGTGCATTGTTGAGAAGAATCGATCTGTGTACGAGTCTAATGTTGAGGCACTGGATGAAGCAAAACAATTTCTTGAGAAATTTGGTCCACAAGAAGATGCATGGGCTCAGATTTGTCCTGAAACAGAACAAGAGAGACTTGAATGCCAAAACCAACGTCCTGAATTAGTTAATGATTCTGAAGATGAATGTGAAATTCCTGATTTGAAATCTGACAATAATAAAGAAGTATTGAGCAACATTGAGCCATATTCAGATAGAATAACCAAGCATGAAGCAATTGCATTGTTCAGGTCATTGAATGTAAAACAGAAACAAGTTTTCTATAAAATCAGACAATGGTGTTTGGACAAGACAAATGGGAAACATAGAGAGCCATTTCATGTTTTTGTCACTAGTGGTGCTGGAACAGGAAAAAGTCATTTGATCAAATCGATTTATTATGAAGCAACAAGACTGTTTGCTAGAATGATGGAAAATCCTGATGATGTATCTGTACTGCTTACAGCTCCTACTGGTGTTGCAGCTTTCAATATTAATGGTGCCACTATTCACAATGCATTCTCAATACCTGTAAATGCTAGATTGCCATACCAGCCACTCGGTGAAGATAAGATCAGTACGCTTCGGAATAAATTTCAACAGTTACACATTTTGATTATAGATGAAATTTCGATGGTAGATCAAAAATTATTGTGCTACATTCATGGACGTCTACGACAGATAAAACAAACAAGAGACTATGGTTCATTCGGTAATGTCAGTATAATAGCTGTTGGAGATTTCTATCAGTTGCCTCCAGTAAAAGGAAAATCTCTGTACCAAAGCACTATTCAATGTGATTTGTGGAACGATAACTTCCTGAAAGTAGAACTGACTGAGATAATGAGACAAAAGGAAGATGGACAGTTTGCTGAAGTACTGAACAGGTTGCGTGTAAGAAAGAAAAAGGAAAAGTTGAGGCAGGATGACATGACGATGTTGCAATCACGTGAAACTGGAGAAGATTGGAGTGATGCTGTGCATATTTACCCTTGTAACAAGCAAGTTGATGAATATAATTTGAAAACCCTGTTTGCAAAGTGTGTAGACTGTGTGTGTATTTTGGCCAGGGATTTGAAAAAAGATGAAAGAAGTGGTAATATGAAGCGTGTTGAAATAAAAGGAAAAAAATCCTCATTATCAAAATCATTGTGGCTTGGCATTGGTGCTAGGGTAATGTTAACAAGAAATATTGATGTAAGTGATGGACTTGTGAATGGAGCTGTTGGAACTGTTCATCAAATAATTACGTTAGCAGGTCAGTCGTCACCAAGTCGTATTGAAATTGATTTTGATAACAAATCTATTGGGTCAAAATTGAAAAGGCAGTCTTCAAATAATCCAGATGTGCATGTTGTACCTGTTGAAATGGTGGAAGAAAGTGTAACTAACCAGTATGTGCGACATCAGTTCCCTCTCAAGTTGGCATGGGCTTGTACAGTTCATAAGGTTCAGGGACTCAGTACAGACAGAGCAGTTATTTGTCTTCATCGTATATTTGCTGCAGGACAAGCATATGTTGCTTTGAGTAGAGTCACCTCACTCAATGGACTTGTGATAGAAGGATTCAATGAGAAATGTATTTATTGCAATGGAGAAGTGATGGATGCACTGAGTAAGATGGCTTCATTTATTGATGACAATAATGACAAGAGCAATAATGAACTTGTAGAAGATGATAATGACAGTACAACCATTATGATGCATAATATTCAAGGATTACAAGTTCATCAAATGGATTTCACATGTAATAAAGATATGATGTCATCTGACTTTATTTGTCTGACTGAAACATGGATTGATAGAGAGCCATGTTATGATCTGGATTTGATTGATTTCAAATGGTATCACCAACGAAGATGTAATGCATATGACAATTCTAGTCTACTTACCCAGATATTAAAGGAACAGAGTCATGGTGGTGTTGCTGTTTGTGCCAGAAAAGACAGAGTGCTTTCTAGATTGAATATTCCAGTGACAAATCTTGAATATATTGCATTTAAGATCATTTCAGAAGTTTCTATAACCATTGTTGTTATCTATCGACCACCATCTTATGTAATGAAAGATTTTATTGCAGTTCTCAAACTCTTGCTTGATGAAGTACACAAAGTATCCAACAAATGCATTATTATGGGTGATTTCAATGAAGATATTTTCAAACAATCTTCTTGTGTTGAGAAAGTGATGCAAGAACATGGTTATAAGCAGTGTGTTACTGAAGCCACTACTGAGAGAGGAACACTAATTGACCATGTTTACCTCAAAAACATGGATTCTATCCAGACTGATGTAGTTCCAACATATTACAGCTATCATGAGTCAATTGCAATTAAGTTTTGATGAAATTCAATAGTTATGTTATGGTGGCACTTTTCAATTGAATTCAATATGACGCTTATTCCATACTCTTGTTAAAAAATATAGTACAATATGAGAATTGACCAGTACATAGAAAAGGGTAGTGTACATGGGGTATAAAAACAAATAGTTGTTGAAAACCACATGTTTGGATTAAACATGAAAACTATATTGCAGTAATTCAGATTGTCCTGACACTCTGCAGTGCAAGTGCTGTCATACAAGTATGTGCTGAAGTTAAAGCATGTGTCACTATATTAATGCAATGCAAGTAAATCAGTTTTTGAATATTTTTGAAGGCGCCTATAATTTGTCAGTTTACATTTACATACAGCAATTCATTTTATTTCAATTCATTTGTACACATTAATTTCCCAATTTTGCTTTTATTTCATATCAATATTAGTTTTAAGTGATGAACAAGGTATTAAACACATTGCCACACATAAACAATACACTGTAATTGATGACATTTTAATAAACTAGTGTACAATGAAATGGAGAACATACATGTACAGAGTACACAAACAACTCTGTTATGTGATGTACAAAGTACAAACTTTGTAATGTTGACAATGGTTGCATTAATATGTACAGAAGAGTGCGCAAAATAAGACCTAAAATCGTACATGTAGATGGTATTTATAATAGAATAAGATGGTTTATTCATTAGGAATTATATGTGTAGGTAACAAATGACAACTTGGTGAATTTATTATTTTTTTCAGTGACATAGAATTTGTACAATAGCAGCAAGTCAATGGAGCTGACTAACTCCCTACTTATAAACCAGTTGTACAGGTAAGATACGATCAAGAAATATGCTGTTTGCTGTAGTGTTAACTGAAATTGTCAGACTAAAAAAAGGTGATGTTGCACACAAACACCAATACATTATAAGCACTGTAATCTACAGTGCTTATGAGCCTTGTGGAAAAAATCCACAGGCGTATCATAAGTGGAAGTCATAATCATGATTCCCACATGACAACAGATGTCTCTAACACAGATCATCAGACATGCCAGGTGATAGCAGGTAAGTTTCATTCTGTAGTTAGAAGTACCTGATACAGCTTATAAATGTGTTTTTTGGTGTTTAGTCCTCTACCAAGCATGGCTGGTTAGCTGTCGATAGGTTATCACTCAAACAGAACCTGATTTGATATTAGACGTGTGTGAAAGAAAGTTGCATTTCAGCACCATGTATCTGTATGGTCTAATAATGCATTGACACTTAACCAACAGAGACCAGTGATTCACATGTCACTTGCGCTATTTATGGCTTTTACAAAACAGGGTTTCACATGATTGTCAGTATTCAATCAATACCAAATAATTATGCCCACTTCACAACTAATAATAGTTTGCTGCTATTTGCACAACCACTAAATGTGGCTGATTCTTTCACAAAAAAATTAAGTATGTTATAGACTCAGGTGGTAAAATGTGTGTTGTTTGTTCTTTGTTGATAACATAGCTAACACATGAAGCATCAACTGCATGCAGAAAGCAATGGAGCTAAACGACCCTTGACTGCTAGTCAACTGTATTGACTGTGCCAACACTGTTTGCTGTTGCTGTACTTTAAACTGATGGTGTACATCAAACATAAACTGTACCCCAGACTACAAGGGATTGTGGCTGCTCACCCTCCTGGCTGCCACTTATCATCTGCATTGACTGTGTTCATTCTGTGTGATTATCTTCCATTGGATGCAGCTGAGAGCACACTTAACCATGGTGCTACGAACTGATGGAGCAAATTTACCCTCACTTGCTGCTAATCATCTTTTTTACCTGTATTGATACTGTCTGCCTTTCCACCTTTGGATGGAGCTGACAGTAAACTCATCCATGGTACTACAAGCTGATGGAGCTACTCTACCCTACTAGCAGTTTGTCATCTGCACTGACTGTGTTCATTAGACTGACTTTTCACCATTGGTTGCAACTGATGATGTATGAACAAGTGTACCTAATATGTGTACCATAAACTATGTCCTCAACCAATTGTAGCTAGTTAAGCTGCTTACCATGTGTATGTGATGTACTATGTGGTGTACTCTCTATGAACAAGTGCTTTCAAGAAGGTAACCTTCTGCTCATCAGGTCATCATCACTTTCATTGACTAAACCTTTATCAACCAGTCAAAGAGGTAAGACCACTAAATCATTAATAACTTGTCATGTCATATATGAAATACATAAATTTTAGTTTACACTAAAATCAATGTGTATTAAGCACTATGCAAAGTGTGTTTGAGTCCTGGGACAGAAAAATCCACAGTCTCACTGAAGTATAGGTGGGTGTCATGCCTACAAATGTGACATTTTGTAGGACATCTGTTTAACAAATTGAGTAGTTTTTAAATTTGTTTTCACCTGGTTTCAATTAAAGAAAAGAATGATGTACATTGTGAAATGCATTTGTATGGGTCACATCAGAAAAATAAGTACATTGCCATTTTATCAGTAAAGAGTTATTGTGAAGTAATTTGCACCACCTTTTTTACCCTTACATTACAAGATGGTATATGAAATGCATTTAGAATCACCTTAAATAACCTTTATCCATGCACCTCTACATGGTTCTCTTTGAGGCAGTGAGTATACACGTGATAAAAATTAATTATGCTATGAGATACCTAGAGGGTGTAGTATTGATAGCTTTGCATCTATATAAATGCTTCGATTTGTGTTTGCCAATTGATAAATTGTTAGCTCACTAATTTATTGTGTGCCTTATCTTTGTCTTTTCTTTATAGGAAATCAAATAGAGGTCCTCAGACTGTGAACGACACTATTCTGTTGGTTATTTCAGTCAGAATCTTCAGCAAAGAACATTTCACACTGGATTAGTTCCTGGTTGATGTTCCCTCATGACTTAACAAGATCACCTACCCCCTGCTCACATGTGATTGACTGAGGCGCAATATTGAAAACCAGCACAAGATGGTCTGATTGGGTTATTTGAGACATATCACTCTGAAAAAATCATGTATTTTACCTCAAATGTTATCTTTTGCAACAAAGACTTTATTTTTGACAGAAATACACTCGCAAGATAACATGACACAGAATGAAGTTCATTGTATTAATACCTCTTGTACTCATTCAATCAGTGTTAAGAGATAAGCAGATATTTTAGACTTCTAAGTGCAGTATCCTGCCACAGACTTTGCTGTACACTCTTTGAGTAATGTATTTACAAAAAAAAGCTTTCCTGCTTGAAATTTGATAAAGCTACTTATTTGAAAAGCATCGCACTATGAATTAATCTTACATGAAATGAACAAAGCTTCACCATTATTGCTTCGTCCTTTGGATGAGACATACAGCTGTAAGTGCAGTATCCTGCCACAGACTTTGCTGTACAATCTTTCAGAAAGATATACAGCTTTCCTGCATGATGGAAATTGATAAAGCTGCTTTCTTTGAGAAAGCATCGCGCTTTGAATTAACCTTCTATGAAATGAACAAACCGTTTATGTGGCCGAGTGGTTTAGAGCATCGAATTCAAGTTTCGATGGTTGTCATCGAGGTGTGGGTTCGAATCCCGGTCATGACACTTGTGTCCTTGAGCAAGATACTTTACTATAATTGCTTTTCTTCACCCAAAGCTATAAATGGGTACCTGCGAGGGTAGAGGTTGATATTGTGTTTGAAAAGCCTTTAGAGCGCCATGGCAGCTCGGGGCTGTATACTCCCCAGGGAGCTGAGAAAGATTACAGGAATGTTATTGGCCCAATGACCAGGGCACTAATGTAAAGCGCATTGAGACGTTACTGTGAAATGCGCTATATAAGAATTAGTTATTGGGGGTTTCGGCCTTCAGCCAAAATCACCTTTGTTTTCGTCGAGATTTTTATTTTTGGGGGGGGTTTCGGCCATCAGCCGAAACCACCTTTGTTTTCGTCGAGATTTTTTATTTTATTTCACTATTATTATTGGGGGTTTCGGCCATCAGCCGAAACCACTTTTGTTTTCATCGAGATTTTTTTTTTTTTTTTTCACTATTATTATTCTTCTTTCCGAAAAAGTCTCATAGCATTTACACGTGAAATTTGTTACCGTTCGATCTCAGGAACTACAGTCTTAAAAGACACAAACAATACATCAAATGAAAGCCTGTGCTCTAACTGGGGATATTAGTAGCAGTTCGTCTCACGCAATTTCAATGCATTCTCCCACCACAATTTATTTCAAGGTCTGTGCAGTATAGCTTATTAATAACTTTAGCATTGGCATGGTAATTTATAGTTTACAATTATTTATTATTTAAACTTTATATCGTCTGAACCATAATGGAAAAGAGTTATATTTTTGTACTGTCTTGTAGCTTATCACAACGTTCGTACGAACGAGTTTTCATCATCGTGATGTCATCAGGTGTCAAATTAATTATTACATTAATTCAACATTGACAACAAAGCCGAAACCCTAGTGTTTGTTCGTTACAAACTCGTTTCTAGTTATTATTATTGTTACAAATTTACCCTTGGCTTTCAAGAATGTTTTGATCTTAATGTAGTACGCATCACTTTATTTATAAAATTGTTAAACTGATGGGACAAAACAACACAGATACTGACAATTTTGATATAAATGTAATGTGTAAAAACAAAGCCAACTTTCTGATGTTACCGAAAACGGTATTCACAAACTCTCTGAAAACACTACATGTAGGTCCTACCAGTCACGTAATCCCTGATTACCGGTATAATGGTTTAGACAAGTCACTTAACTGCCAAGTCAGTATAGTTCTGTCTATTGTTCAGCAGGGTGTCGGTGTGGGCCCCACTCGTGACACTTGTGTTCTCAAGCAAGACAGTTAAGCATTACTGCTTCATCCTTTGTATGGGACATACTGCTGTATGTCTCGTGTGTTGAATAATACAAGATCACAACAACAGTTACCATGTCTAGAAACGGAGTTTGCTCTTGGGATCAAAAAACTTTCAAATTGAAAAAAACTGCAGACTTTATTACCTTGCTTGTACTTTGATATGTTGTGAATAAATTATATTTAAGCAGAACAAATGTTTCACTTGATTATAATAATGTATACAATCGAATGATTACAAGTACAAATAAAATAATTAAAGAATTAAGAAAATCTGTAGACTTCATTAAGTTATTGCTTGTACTTTGATATGAATTGAATAATTATAAACAGACAAAATATTTCACTTGATATAGCAACTGAAGTACGTTTAGCTTCCAAGTTCATTTTACCCAAGTTAGAAGATTGCATGTTTAATAAAGTTGGAAAGAAGAAATACACCATGAAGTTGGTCAACAAAATGCTAAAATTAATACAGTTTTAGATGTCAACTATCAGCTAAATAAATCTTGTCAAAATATAAACATACAACTTTAGCTCTCATGCTCGTACACATTAAAGCAATTTTGCATATACTTAAAAATTATACTGTTGTAATAAACAATAGAAAAATAACTGAAATAAAGGTAAACGTTGAAGAAACACAAGCACCCTATGCTGAAAGCAGGTAGGTCTAAATGCTCTCATGCTCGTACACTTTAAAGCAACTTTGCATATACTTAAAAGGTATACTGTTGTAATGAACAATAGAAAAATAACTGAAATAAAGGTAAACGTTGAAGACACACAAGCACCCTATGCTGAAAGCAGGTAGGTCTAATTACATAATGGATGTTTCCAAAATGGGTCTCTCCACAAACCTCCTTGTTCATGTTTTAAAATTTGTTTTGATCACTTAAAATAATAACAACGAAAAATCAATGTCACCCCGTAATTACGTTTTACACTGGGCAATTCCAATCACTGTGGATATATTAAAAATAATGTTTTCTTTCAATGCCAAAACGGAAATCCAAATGCAGGAAAATAAGGACGAATTATTTGGTACACTCCGGTCACTACACAAAGGTACACAACTCAGTCACGAGAGGGCGCTATATAATGAAGGCAGCAATGTGCTTTATGGGTGCATTTATTTATAAACCCTGTCCACAAGATGATTATTAAAAATGTAAACTAGGGGCGAATGAGGTGAAATTCATTTATTGCATTGTCAATTTTTCAATAGAAAAATGAATGTTAATGCAAGTATATATTTTGTACGATAGATCTGGTAAAACTGTACCCTTAAGAAATATAACTTGACAAGTGATAACGTCACGATGACATTAGTTTGTTTTCGAGGCATTTATGACATATCATTCAAGCCTGACAAATGAAGACGTCACTTCCTTTTCGAAGCTTGTACAACCCATCAAGCCAGTTTAAATTCGAATACTGATTATAGCATGTTCCGCTAGCATTTCATGACTTATAGGGGCAAAAAATAAAAAAATCATAACAAAATTATGTGATGACGTCATCATGACGTCATTTCAGAATTTACAAGAACTTGCCAATATCCAACAACCTACCAAGTTTCAACATGATCGCACTAACACTTAGGGAGATATATACAACATTAAAAAAGGCACCTTTAATGCCGCGTCACGTGACCCCCGATGACGTCATCGATCTGAAATTTCACACATATGATGGCTGCCTGACGATCAACATGTGTGTAAATTTTGAAGTGATTACACAAAACTTCACCACACACATCTTCAAAAAGTCCATTTTGATCAGTTTTCAAACTGCCGCTAGAGGGCGCTCTTGTGTATTGTGACGTCATCGGTAATTTTTTTAACTACCCACCCTTGCCAGACAATAACATCGTTGAAAGCAACTTCATAACTATTTACACTTTTGAATAACGAGGCACTTCCTGTTTCGACCGGAAGTAGAGGTCATGTGAGGTCACGCACACTGAATAAAATGAAGACCTAATATATCCCTATACAATCCCGCAAACAGAAACCTACGGTCTCTTGTGGCTGATTTGTTACGGATTTTCAAATATTTAAAATAGAAACCTTTAAGATGACGTCACGTGACAGGTGATGACGTCATCATGACATCATTAGTTTTAAAATCATTATTGCACCAATGCCTTTCATCACTGAAAGTTTCATTGCAATTGCTCTTCAGGAACTATGCAATTGTGTCAATAGCCTTTTTTACTGAAACTGACAAATAAAAAAAAAACTAGACATATTGCATTTGTGCACAAATGCCGAGCTGTTTCGCCATAACTTTTTCAAAAAATCATAAAAAATCATGTGATGACGTCATCATGACGTTATTTCAAAATTTACAAGAACTTGCCAATATCCAACAACCTACCAAGTTTCAACATGATCGCACTAATACTTAGGGAGATATATACAACATTAAAAAAGGCACCTTTAATGCCGCGTCACGTGACCCCCGATGACGTCATCGATCTGAAATTTCACACATATGATGGCTGCCTGACGATCAACATGTGTGTAAATTTTGAAGTGATTACACAAAACTTCACCACACACATCTTCAAAAAGTCCATTTTGATCAGTTTTCAAACTGCCGCTAGAGGGCGCTCTTGTGTATTGTGACGTCATCGGTAATTTTTTTAACTACCCACCCTTGCCAGACAATAACATCGTTGAAAGCAACTTCATAACTATTTACACTTTTGAATAACGAGGCACTTCCTGTTTCGACCGGAAGTAGAGGTCATGTGAGGTCACGCACACTGAATAAAATGAAGACCTAATATATCCCTATACAATCCTGCAAACAGAAACCTACGGTCTCTTGTGGCTGATTTGTTACGGATTTTCAAATATTTAAAATAGAAACCTTTAAGATGACGTCACGTGACAGGTGATGACGTCATCATGACATCATTAGTTTTAAAATCATTATTGCACCAATGCCTTTCATCACTGAAAGTTTCATTGCAATTGCTCTTTAGGAACTATGCAATTGTGTCAATAGCCTTTTTTACTGAAACTGACAAATAAAAAAAAAAATAGACATATTGCCTTTGTGCACAAATGCCGAGCTGTTTCGCCATAACTTTTTCAAAAAATCATAAAAAATCATGTGATGACGTCATCATGACGTTATTTCAAAATTTACAAGAACTTGCCAATATCCAACAACCTACCAAGTTTCAACATGATCGCAATAATACTTAGGGAGATATATACAACATTAAAAAAGGCACCTTTAATGCCGCGTCACGTGACCCCCGATGACGTCATCGATCTGAAATTTCCCACATATGATGGCTGCCTGACGATCAACATGTGTGTAAATTTTGAAGTGATTACACAAAACTTCACCACACACATCTTCAAAATGTCCATTTTGATCAGTTTTCAAACTGCCGCTAGAGGGCGCTCTTGTGTATTGTGACGTCATCGGTAATTTTTTTAACTACCCACCCTTGCCAGACAATAACATCGTTGAAAGCAACTTCATAACTATTTACACTTTTGAATAACGAGGCACTTCCTGTTTCGACCGGAAGTAGAGGTCATGTGAGGTCACGCACACTGAATAAAATGAAGACCTAATATATCCCTATACAATCCCGCAAACAGAAACCTACGGTCTCTTGTGGCTGATTTGTTACGGATTTTCAAATATTTAAAATAGAAACCTTTAAGATGACGTCACGTGACAGGTGATGACGTCATCATGACATCATTAGTTTTAAAATCATTATTGCACCAATGCCTTTCATCACTGAAAGTTTCATTGCAATTGCTCTTTAGGAACTATGCAAATAGCCGCTTTGACCGAACGTGCGTTATGTCAATAGCCTTTTTTACTGAAACAGACAAATAAAAAAAAAAATAATAAAAAAAACTTTAACGAAAACAAGAGCTGTTTCGCAGCGCTGCGCTACGAAACAGCTAAAAACTAGACATGTTGCATTTGTGCACAAATGCCGAGCTGTTTCGTCATAACTTTTTCAAATTACTTAACTGAATTTGAAAGTTTTTTTGTATTCAAAGTAGTTATGACGTTCAAGCCTGTTTAAAAAAGAATTTGGATTATACCACGTTTTGTAAGCAATTTATGACTAAAAGGTGCAAAAAATAGAAAAAATCATAAAAAATCATGTGATGACGTCATTATGACGTCATTTTAGAATTTACAAGAACTTGCAAATATCCAACAACCTACCAAGTTTTAACATGATCGCACTAACACTTAGGGAGATATACGACTTTAAAAAAGGCACCTTTAATGCCGCGTCACGTGACCCCCGATGACGTCATCGATCTGAAATTTCACACATATGATGGCTGCTCGACGATCAACATGTGTGTAAATTTTGAAGTGAATACACAAAACTTCACCACACACATCTTCAAAAAGTCCATTTTGATCAGTTTTCAACCTGCCGCTAGAGGGCGTTCTTGTGTGTTGTGACGTCATCGGTATTTTTTTTAATTACCCACCCTTGCCAGACAATAACATAGTTGAAAGCAGTTTCATAACTATTTCCACTTTTGAATAACGAGGCACTTCCGGTTTCGACCGGAAGTAGAGGTCATGTGAGGTCACGCACACTGAATAAAATGAAGACCTAATTTATCCCTATACAATCCCGCAATCAAAAACCTACGGTCTCTTGTGGCTGATTTGTTACTGATTTTCAAATATTTAAAATAGAAACCTTTAGGATGACGTCACGTGACATGTGATGACGTCATCATGACCTCATTGTTTTGAGATCATTATTGCACCAATGCCTTTCATCACTGAAAGTTTCATTGTAATTGCTCTTTAGGAACTATGCAAAAAGCCGCTTTGACCGAACGTGCGTTATGTCAATAGCCTTTTTTACTGAAACAGACAAATAAAAAAAATAACTAGACATATTGCATTTGTGCACAAATGCCGAGCTGTTTCGCCTTAACTTTTTGAAATTAATCAACCGAATATGAAAGTTTTTTGTATTCAAAGCAGTTATGACATATCAATCCTGTTTAAAAAAGAATTTGGATTATACCACGTTTTGTTAGCAATTTATGACTAAAAGGTGCAAAAAATGAAAAAATCATAAAAAATCATGTGATGACGTCATCATGACGTCATTTCAAAATTTACAAGAACTTGCAAATATCTAACAGCCTACCAAGTTTCAACATGATCGCACTAATACTTCGGGACTTATACGACTTCAAAAAAGGCACCTTTAATGCCGCGTCACGTGACCCCTGATGACGTCATTGATCTGAAACTTCACACATATGATTGCTGCCTGACGGTCAGCACGTGTGTAAATTTTGAAGTGATTACACAAAACTTCTCCACACACATCTTCAAAAAGTCCATATTGATAAGTTTTCAACCTGCCGCTAGAGGGCACTCTTGTGTGTTGTGACGTCATCGGTATTTTTTTTTAATTGCCCACCCTTGCCAAACAATAACATCGTTGAAAGCAACTTCATAAGTATTTCCACTTTTGAATTACAAGGCACTTCCTGTTTCGACCGGAAGTAGAGGTCATGTAAGGTCACGCACACTGAATAAAATGAAGACCTAATTTATCCCCACCCTATCCCGCAAACAAAAACCTACGGTCTTTTGTGGTTGATTTGATATAGATTTTCAAACATTTAAAATAGAAACCTTTAAGATGACGTCACGTGACAGGTGATGACGTCATCATGACATCATTGTTTTAGGATCATTATTGCACCAATGCCTTTCATCACTGAAAGTTTCATTGCAATTGCTCTTTGGGAACTATGCAAAAGGCCGCTTAGAACGATTTGTGCATTATGTCAATGACTTCCTGTGTCTGAAACATAAAAATAAAAAAAACAAAAACAACTAGACATATTGCATTTGTGCACAAATGCCAAGCTGTTTCGCCATTACTTTTTCAAAAAATCATAAAAAATCATGTGATGACGTCATCATGACGTCATTTCAGAATTTACAAGAACTTGCCAATATCCAACAACCTACCAAGTTTCAACATGATCGCACTAACACTTAGGGAGATATATACAACATTAAAAAAGGCACCTTTAATGCCGCGTCACGTGACCCCCGATGACGTCATCGATCTGAAATTTCACACATATGATGGCTGCCTGACGATCAACATGTGTGAAAATTTTGAAGTGATTACACAAAACTTCACCACACACATCTTCAAAAAGTCCATTTTGATCAGTTTTCAACCTACCGCTAGAGTGCGCTCTTGTGTATTGTGACGTCATCGGTAATTATTTTTAATTACCCACCCTTGCCAGACAATAACATCGTTAAAAGCAACTTCATAACTATTTACACTTTTGAATAACGAGGCACTTCCTGTTTCGACCGGAAGTAGAGGTCATGTGAGGTCACGCACACTGAATAAAATGAAGACCTAACTTATCCCTATACAATCCCACAAACAGAAACCTACGGTCTCTTGTGGCTGATTTGTTACAGATTTTCAAATATTTAAAATAGAAACCTTTAAAATGACGTCACGTGACAGGTGATGACGTCATCATGACATCATTGTTTTAGGATCATTATTGCACCAATGCCTTTCATCACTGAAAGTTTCATTGCAATTGCTCATTAGGAACTATGCAAATAGCCGCTTTGACCGAACGTGCGTTATGTCAATAGCCTTTTTTACTGAAACAGACAAATAAAAAAAATAATAAAAAAAACTTTAACGAAAACAAGAGCTGTTTCGCTGCGCTGCGAAACAGCTAAAAACTTTAACGAAAACAAGAGCTGTTTCGCTGCGCTTTGCTGCGAAACAGCTAATAAAAAAAACTTTAACGAAAACAAGAGCTGTTTCGCTGCGCTGCGAAACAGCTAAAAACAAAAACAACTAGACATATTGCATTTGTGCACAAATGCCGAGCTGTTTCGCCATAACTTTTTCAAAAAATCATAAAAAATCATGTGATGACGTCATCATGACGTCATTTCAGAATTTACAAGAACTTGCCAATATCCAACAACCTACCAAGTTTCAACATGATCGCACTAACACTTAGGGAGATATATACAACATTAAAAAAGGCACCTTTAATGCCGCGTCACGTGACCCCCGATAACGTCATCGATCTGAAACTTCACACATATGATGGCTGCCTGACGATCAACATGTGTGTAAATTTTGAAGTGATTACACAAAACTTCACCACACACATCTTCAAAAAGTCCATTTTGATCAGTTTTCAAACTGCCGCTAGAGGGCGCTCTTGTGTATTGTGACGTCATCGGTAATTTTTTTTAATTACCCACCCTTGCCAGACAATAACATCGTTGAAAGCAACTTCATAACTATTTACACTTTTGAATTACGAGGCACTTCCTGTTTCGACCGGAAGTAGAGGTCATGTGAGGTCACGCACACTGAATAAAATGAAGACATAATATATCCCTATACAATCCCGCAAACAGAAACCTGGGGTCTCTTGTGGCTGATTTGTTACGGATTTTCAAATATTTAAAATAGAAACCTTTAAGATGACGTCACGTGACAGGTGATGACGTCATCATGACATCATTAGTTTTAAAATCATTATTGCACCAATGCCTTTCATCACTGAAAGTTTCATTGCAATTGCTCTTTAGGAACTATGCAAAAGGCCGCTTAGAACGAACGTGCGTTGTGTCAATAGCCTTTTTTACTGAAACTGACAAATAAAAAAAAAACTAGACATATTGCATCTGGCACAAATGACGAGCTGTTTCGCCATAACTTTTTCAAAAAATCATAAAAAATCATGTGATGACGTCATCATGACGTTATTTCAAAATTTACAAGAACTTGCCAATATCCAACAACCTACCAAGTTTCAACATGATCGCACTAATACTTAGGGAGATATATACAACATTAAAAAAGGCACCTTTAATGCCGCGTCACGTGACCCCCGATGACGTCATCGATCTGAAATTTCACACATGATGGCTGCCTGACGATCAACATGTGTGTAAATTTTGAAGTGATTACACAAAACTTCACCACACACATCTTCAAAAAGTCCATTTTGATCAGTTTTCAAACTGCCGCTAGAGGGCGCTCTTGTGTATTGTGACGTCATCGGTAATTTTTTTAACTACCCACCCTTGCCAGACAATAACATCGTTGAAAGCAACTTCATAACTATTTACACTTTTGAATAACGAGGCACTTCCTGTTTCGACCGGAAGTAGAGGTCATGTGAGGTCACGCACACTGAATAAAATGAAGACCTAATATATCCCTATACAATCCCGCAAACAGAAACCTACGGTCTCTTGTGGCTGATTTGTTACGGATTTTCAAATATTTAAAATAGAAACCTTTAAGATGACGTCACGTGACAGGTGATGACGTCATCATGACATCATTAGTTTTAAAATCATTATTGCACCAATGCCTTTCATCACTGAAAGTTTCATTGCAATTGCTCTTTAGGAACTATGCAATTGTGTCAATAGCCTTTTTTACTGAAACTGACAAATAAAAAAAAACTAGACATATTGCATTTGTGCACAAATGCCGAGCTGTTTCGCCATAACTTTTTCAAAAAATCATAAAAAATCATGTGATGACGTCATCATGACGTAATTTCAAAATTTACAAGAACTTGCCAATATCCAACAACCTACCAAGTTTCAACATGATCGCAATAATACTTAGGGAGATATATACAACATTAAAAAAGGCACCTTTAATGCCGTGTCACGTGACCCCCGATGACGTCATCGATCTGAAATTTCACACATATGATGGCTGCCTGACGATCAACATGTGTGTAAATTTTGAAGTGATTACACAAAACTTCACCACACACATCTTCAAAAAGTCCATTTTGATCAGTTTTCAAACTGCCGCTAGAGGGCGCTCTTGTGTATTGTGACGTCATTGGTAATTTTTTTAACTACCCACCCTTGCCAGACAATAACATCGTTGAAAGCAACTTCATAACTATTTACACTTTTGAATAACGAGGCACTTCCTGTTTCGACCGGAAGTAGAGGTCATGTGAGGTCACGCACACTGAATAAAATGAAGACCTAATATATCCCTATACAATCCCGCAAACAGAAACCTACGGTCTCTTGTGGCTGATTTGTTACGGATTTTCAAATATTTAAAATAGAAACCTTTAAGATGACGTCACGTGACAGGTGATGACGTCATCATGACATCATTAGTTTTAAAATCATTATTGCACCAATGCCTTTCATCACTGAAAGTTTCATTGCAATTGCTCTTTAGGAACTATGCAAATAGCCGCTTTGACCGAACGTGCGTTATGTCAATAGCCTTTTTTACTGAAACAGACATAAAAATAAAAAAATAAAAAAAACTTTAACGAAAACAAGAGCTGTTTCGCAGCGCTGCGCTACGAAACAGCTAAAAACTAGACATGTTGCATTTGTGCACAAATGCCGAGCTGTTTCGTCATAACTTTTTCAAATTACTTAACTGAATTTGAAAGTTTTTTTGTATTCAAAGTAGTTATGACGTTCAAGCCTGTTTAAAAAAGAATTTGGATTATACCACGTTTTGTAAGCAATTTATGACTAAAAGGTGCAAAAAATAGAAAAAATCATAACAAATCATGTGATGACGTCATTATGACGTCATTTTAGAATTTACAAGAACTTGCAAATATCCAACAACCTACCAAGTTTTAACATGATCGCACTAACACTTAGGGAGATATACGACTTTAAAAAAGGCACCTTTAATGCCGCGTCACGTGACCCCCGATGACGTCATCGATCTGAAATTTCACACATATGATGGCTGCTCGACGATCAACATGTGTGTAAATTTTGAAGTGAATACACAAAACTTCACCACACACATCTTCAAGAAGTCCATTTTGATCAGTTTTCAACCTGCCGCTAGAGGGCGTTCTTGTGTGTTGTGACGTCATCGGTATTTTTTTTAATTACCCACCCTTGCCAGACAATAACATAGTTGAAAGCAGTTTCATAACTATTTCCACTTTTGAATAACGAGGCACTTCCGGTTTCGACCGGAAGTAGAGGTCATGTGAGGTCACGCACACTGAATAAAATGAAGACCTAATTTATCCCTATACAATCCCGCAATCAAAAATCTACGGTCTCTTGTGGCTGATTTGTTACTGATTTTCAAATATTTAAAATAGAAACCTTGAGGATGACGTCACGTGACATGTGATGACGTCATCATGACCTCATTGTTTTGAGATCATTATTGCACCAATGCCTTTCATCACTGAAAGTTTCATTGTAATTGCTCTTTAGGAACTATGCAAAAAGCCGCTTTGACCGAACGTGCGTTATGTCAATAGCCTTTTTTACTGAAACAGACAAATAAAAAAAATAACTAGACATATTGCATTTGTGCACAAATGCCGAGCTGTTTCGCCATAACTTTTTCAAATTACTCAATTGAATATGAAAGTTGTTTGTATTCAAAGCAGTTATGATGCATCAAGCCTGTTTTAAAAAGAATTTGGATTATACCACGTTTTGTTAGCAATTTATGACTTAAAGGGGCAAAAAACGAAAAAAATCATTAAAAATCATGTGATGACGTCATCACGACGTCATTTCAGAATTTACAAGAACTTGCCAATATCTAACGACCTACCAAGTTTCAACATGATCGCACTTATACTTCGGGAGATATACGACTTCAAAAAAGGCACCTTTAATGCCGCGTCACGTGACCCCCGATGACGTCATCGATCTGAAACTTCACACATATGATGGCTGCCTGACGGTCAACATGTGTGTACGTTTTGAAGTGATTACACAAAACTTCTCCACACACATCTTCAAAAAGTCCATTTTGAACAGTTTTCAACCTGCCGCTAGAGGGCGCTCTTGTGTATCGTGACGTCATCGGTATTGTTTTTAAATGCACACCCTTGCCAGACAATAACATCGTTGAAAGCAACTTCATAACTATTTCCAATTTTGAATTACAAAGCACTTCCTGTTTAGACCGGAAGTAGAGGTCATGTGAGGTCACGCACACTGAATAAAATGAAGACCTAATTTATCCCCACCCAATCCCGCAAACAGAAACCTACGGTCTCTTGTGGTTGATTTGATATAGATTTTCAAATATTAAAAAAAGGAAACTTTAAGATGACGTCACATGACAGGTGATGACGTCATCATGACATAATTGTTTTAAAATCATCATTGCACCAATGCCTTTCATCACTGAAAGTTTCATTGCAATTGCTCCTTAGGAACTATGCAAAAAGCCGCTTAGAACGAATTTTGTCTGAAAAATACAAATTAAAAAAAAAAAAATAAAAAAAAAAATAATAAAAAAAAAAACTTTAACGAAAACAAGAGCTGTTCCGCTGCGCTATGCTGCGAAACAGCTAATAAAAAAAACTTTAACGAAAACAAGAGCTGTTTCGCTGCGCTGCGAAACAGCTAAAAACAAAAACAACTAGACATATTGCATTTGTGCACAAATGCCGAGCTGTTTCGCCATAACTTTTTCAAAAAATCATAAAAAATCATGTGATGACGTCATCATGACGTCATTTCAGAATTTACAAGAACTTGCCAATATCCAACAACCTACCAAGTTACAACATGATCGCACTAACACTTAGGGAGATATATACAACATTAAAAAAGGCACCTTTAATGCCGCGTCACGTGACCCCCAATGACGTCATCGATCTGAAATTTCACACATATGATGGCTGCCTGACGATCAACATGTGTGTAAATTTTAAAGTGATTACACAAAACTTCACCACACACATCTTCAAAAAGTCCATTTTGATCAGTTTTCAACCTGCCGCTAGAGGGCGCTCTTGTGTATTGTGACGTCATCGGTAATTTTTTTTAATTACCCACCCTTGCCAGACAATAACATCGTTGAAAGCAACTTCATAACTATTTACACTTTTGAATTACGAGGCACTTCCTGTTTCGACCGGAAGTAGAGGTCATGTGAGGTCACGCACACTGAATAAAATGAAGACATAATATATCCCTATACAATCCCGCAAACAGAAACCTGGGGTCTCTTGTGGCTGATTTGTTACGGATTTTCAAATATTTAAAATAGAAACCTTTAAGATGACGTCACGTGACAGGTGATGACGTCATCATGACATCATTAGTTTTAAAATCATTATTGCACCAATGCCTTTCATCACTGAAAGTTTCATTGCAATTGCTCTTTCGGAACTATGCAAAAGGCCGCTTAGAACGAACGTGCGTTGTGTCAATAGCCTTTTTTACTGAAACTGACAAATAAAAAAAAAACTAGACATATTGCATTTGTGCACAAATGCCGAGCTGTTTCGCCATAACTTTTTCAAAAAATCATAAAAAATCATGTGATGACGTCATCATGACGTAATTTCAAAATTTACAAGAACTTGCCAATATCCAACAACCTACCAAGTTTCAACATGATCGCACTAATACTTAGGGAGATATATACAACATTAAAAAAGGCACCTTTAATGCCGCGTCACGTGACCCCCGATGACGTCATCGATCTGAAATTTCACACATATGATGGCTGCCTGACGATCAACATGTGTGTAAATTTTGAAGTGATTACACAAAACTTCACCACACACATCTTCAAAAAGTCCATTTTGATCAGTTTTCAAACTGCCGCTAGAGGGCGCTCTTGTGTATTGTGACGTCATCGGTAATTTTTTTAACTACCCACCCTTGCCAGACAATAACATCGTTGAAAGCAACTTCATAACTATTTACACTTTTGAATTACGAGGCACTTCCTGTTTCGACCGGAAGTAGAGGTCATGTGAGGTCACGCACACTGAATAAAATGAAGACCTAATATATCCCTATACAATCCCGCAAACAGAAACCTGGGGTCTCTTGTGGCTGATTTGTTACGGATTTTCAAATATTTAAAATAGAAACCTTTAAGATGACGTCACGTGACAGGTGATGACGTCATCATGACATCATTAGTTTTAAAATCATTATTGCACCAATGCCTTTCATCACTGAAAGTTTCATTGCAATTGCTCTTTAGGAACTATGCAAAAGGCCGCTTAGAACGAACGTGCGTTGTGTCAATAGCCTTTTTTACTGAAACTGACAAATAAAACAAAAACTAGACATATTGCATTTGTGCACAAATGCCGAGCTGTTTCGCCATAACTTTTTCAAAAAATCATAAAAAATCATGTGATGACGTCATCATGACGTAATTTCAAAATTTACAAGAACTTGCCAATATCCAACAACCTACCAAGTTTCAACATGATCGCACTAATACTTAGGGAGATATATACAACATTAAAAAGGCACCTTTAATGCCGCGTCACGTGACCCCCGATGACGTCATCGATCTGAAATTTCACACGTATGATGGCTGCCTGACGATCAACATGTGTGTAAATTTTGAAGTGATTACACAAAACTTCACCACACACATCTTCAAAAAGTCCATTTTGATCAGTTTTCAAACTGCCGCTAGAGGGCGCTCTTGTGTATTGTGACGTCATCGGTAATTTTTTTAACTACCCACCCTTGCCAGACAATAACATCGTTGAAAGCAACTTCATAACTATTTACACTTTTGAATAACGAGGCACTTCCTGTTTCGACCGGAAGTAGAGGTCATGTGAGGTCACGCACACTGAATAAAATGAAGACCTAATATATCCCTATACAATCCCGCAAACAGAAACCTACGGTCTCTTGTGGCTGATTTGTTACGGATTTTCAAATATTTAAAATAGAAACCTTTAAGATGACGTCACGTGACAGGTGATGACGTCATCATGACATCATTAGTTTTAAAATCATTATTGCACCAATGCCTTTCATCACTGAAAGTTTCATTGCAATTGCTCTTTAGGAACTATGCAATTGTGTCAATAGCCTTTTTTACTGAAACTGACAAATAAAAAAAAAACTAGACATATTGCATCTGGCACAAATGACGAGCTGTTTCGCCATAACTTTTTCAAAAAATCATAAAAAATCATGTGATGACGTCATCATGACGTTATTTCAAAATTTACAAGAACTTGCCAATATCCAACAACCTACCAAGTTTCAACATGATCGCACTAATACTTAGGGAGATATATACAACATTAAAAAAGGCACCTTTAATGCCGCGTCACGTGACCCCCGATGACGTCATCGATCTGAAATTTCACACATGATGGCTGCCTGACGATCAACATGTGTGTAAATTTTGAAGTGATTACACAAAACTTCACCACACACATCTTCAAAAAGTCCATTTTGATCAGTTTTCAAACTGCCGCTAGAGGGCGCTCTTGTGTATTGTGACGTCATCGGTAATTTTTTTAACTACCCACCCTTGCCAGACAATAACATCGTTGAAAGCAACTTCATAACTATTTACACTTTTGAATAACGAGGCACTTCCTGTTTCGACCGGAAGTAGAGGTCATGTGAGGTCACGCACACTGAATAAAATGAAGACCTAATATATCCCTATACAATCCCGCAAACAGAAACCTACGGTCTCTTGTGGCTGATTTGTTACGGATTTTCAAATATTTAAGATAGAAACCTTTAAGATGACGTCACGTGACAGGTGATGACGTCATCATGACATCATTAGTTTTAAAATCATTATTGCACCAATGCCTTTCATCACTGAAAGTTTCATTGCAATTGCTCTTTAGGAACTATGCAATTGTGTCAATAGCCTTTTTTACTGAAACTGACAAATAAAAAAAAAACTAGACATTGCATTTGTGCACAAATGCCGAGCTGTTTCGCCATAACTTTTTCAAAAAATCATAAAAAATCATGTGATGACGTCATCATGACGTAATTTCAAAATTTACAAGAACTTGCCAAAATCCAACAACCTACCAAGTTTCAACATGATCGCAATAATACTTAGGGAGATATATACAACATTAAAAAAGGCACCTTTAATGCCGTGTCACGTGACCCCCGATGACGTCATCGATCTGAAATTTCACACATATGATGGCTGCCTGACGATCAACATGTGTGTAAATTTTGAAGTGATTACACAAAACTTCACCACACACATCTTCAAAAAGTCCATTTTGATCAGTTTTCAAACTGCCGCTAGAGGGCGCTCTTGTGTATTGTGACGTCATTGGTAATTTTTTTAACTACCCACCCTTGCCAGACAATAACATCGTTGAAAGCAACTTCATAACTATTTACACTTTTGAATAACGAGGCACTTCCTGTTTCGACCGGAAGTAGAGGTCATGTGAGGTCACGCACACTGAATAAAATGAAGACCTAATATATCCCTATACAATCCCGCAAACAGAAACCTACGGTCTCTTGTGGCTGATTTGTTACGGATTTTCAAATATTTAAAATAGAAACCTTTAAGATGACGTCACGTGACAGGTGATGACGTCATCATGACATCATTAGTTTTAAAATCATTATTGCACCAATGCCTTTCATCACTGAAAGTTTCATTGCAATTGCTCTTTAGGAACTATGCAAATAGCCGCTTTGACCGAACGTGCGTTATGTCAATAGCCTTTTTTACTGAAACAGACATAAAAAAAAAATAAATAAAAAAAACTTTAACGAAAACAAGAGCTGTTTCGCAGCGCTGCGCTACGAAACAGCTAAAAACTAGACATGTTGCATTTGTGCACAAATGCCGAGCTGTTTCGTCATAACTTTTTCAAATTACTTAACTGAATTTGAAAGTTTTTTTGTATTCAAAGTAGTTATGACGTTCAAGCCTGTTTAAAAAAGAATTTGGATTATACCACGTTTTGTAAGCAATTTATGACTAAAAGGTGCAAAAAATAGAAAAAATCATAAAAAATCATGTGATGACGTCATTATGACGTCATTTTAGAATTTACAAGAACTTGCAAATATCCAACAACCTACCAAGTTTTAACATGATCGCACTAACACTTAGGGAGATATACGACTTTAAAAAAGTCACCTTTAATGCCGCGTCACGTGACCCCCGATGACGTCATCGATCTGAAATTTCACACATATGATGGCTGCTCGACGATCAACATGTGTGTAAATTTTGAAGTGAATACACAAAACTTCACCACACACATCTTCAAAAAGTCCATTTTGATCAGTTTTCAACCTGCCGCTAGAGGGCGTTCTTGTGTGTTGTGACGTCATCGGTATTTTTTTTAATTACCCACCCTTGCCAGACAATAACATAGTTGAAAGCAGTTTCATAACTATTTCCACTTTTGAATAACGAGGCACTTCCGGTTTCGACCGGAAGTAGAGGTCATGTGAGGTCACGCACACTGAATAAAATGAAGACCTAATTTATCCCTATACAATCCCGCAATCAAAAACCTACGGTCTCTTGTGGCTGATTTGTTACTGATTTTCAAATATTTAAAATAGAAACCTTTAGGATGACGTCACGTGACATGTGATGACGTCATCATGACCTCATTGTTTTGAGATCATTATTGCACCAATGCCTTTCATCACTGAAAGTTTCATTGTAATTGCTCTTTAGGAACTATGCAAAAAGCCGCTTTGACCGAACGTGCGTTATGTCAATAGCCTTTTTTACTGAAACAGACAAATAAAAAAAATAATAAAAAAAACTTTAACGAAACCAAGAGCTGTTTCGCTGCGCTGCGAAACAGCTAAAAACAAAAACAACTAGACATATTGCATTTGTGCACAAATGCCGAGCTGTTTCGCCATAACTTTTTCAAAAAATCATAAAAAATCATGTGATGACGTCATCATGACGTCATTTCAAAATTTACAAGAACTTGCCAATATCCAACAACCTACCAAGTTTCAACATGATCGCACTAACACTTAGGGAGATATATACAACATTAAAAAAGGCACCTATTGCCGCGTCACGTGACCCCCGATGACGTCATCGATCTGAAATTTCACACATATGATGGCTGCCTGACGATCAACATGTGTGTAAATTTTGAAGTGATTACACAAAACTTCACCACACACATCTTCAAAAAGTCCATTTTGATCAGTTTTCAACCTGCCGCTAGAGGGCGCTCTTGTGTATTGTGACGTCATCGGTAATTTTTTTCATTACCCACCCTTGCCACACAATAACATCGTTGAAAGCAACTTCATAACTATTTACACTTTTGAATTACGAGGCCTTTCCTGTTTCGACCGGAAGTAGAGGTCATGTGAGGTCACGCACACTGAATAAAATGAAGACCTAATATATCCCTATACAATCCCGCAAACAGAAACCTGGGGTCTCTTGTGGCTGATTTGTTACGGATTTTCAAATATTTAAAATAGAAACCTTTAAGATGACGTCACATGACAGGTGATGACGTCATCATGACATCATTAGTTTTAAAATCATTATTGCACCAATGCCTTTCATCACTGAAAGTTTCATTGCAATTGCTCTTTAGGAACTATGCAAAAGGCCGCTTAGAACGAACGTGCGTTGTGTCAATAGCCTTTTTTACTGAAACTGACAAATAAAAAAAAAACTAGACATATTGCATTTGTGCACAAATGCCGAGCTGTTTCGCCATAACTTTTTCAAAAAATCATAAAAAATCATGTGATGACGTCATCATGACGTAATTTCAAAATTTACAAGAACTTGCCAATATCCAACAACCTACCAAGTTTCAACATGATCGCACTAATACTTAGGGAGATATATACAACATTAAAAAAGGCACCTTTAATGCCGCGTCACGTGACCCCCGATGACGTCATCGATCTGAAATGTCACACATATGATGCTGCCTGACGATCAACATGTGTGTAAATTTTGAAGTGATTACACAAAACTTCACCACACACATCTTCAAAAAGTCCATTTTGATCAGTTTTCAAACTGCCGCTAGAGGGCGCTCTTGTGTATTGTGACGTCATCGGTAATTTTTTAACTACCCACCCTTGCCAGACAATAACATCGTTGAAAGCAACTTCATAACTATTTACACTTTTGAATAACGAGGCACTTCCTGTTTCGACCGGAAGTAGAGGTCATGTGAGGTCACGCACACTGAATAAAATGAAGACCTAATATATCCCTATACAATCCCGCAAATAGAAACCTACGGTCTCTTGTGGCTGATTTGTTACGGATTTTCAAATATTTAAAATAGAAACCTTTAAGATGACGTCACGTGACAGGTGATGACGTCATCATGACATCATTAGTTTTAAAATCATTATTGCACCAATGCCTTTCATCACTGAACGTTTCATTGCAATTGCTCTTTAGGAACTATGCAAAAGGCCGCTTAGAACGAACGTGCGTTATGTCAATAGCCTTTTTTTTACTGAAACAAATAAAACTAGACATGTTGCATTTGTGCACAAATGCCGAGCTGTTTCGCCATAACTTTTTGAAATTAATCAACTGAATATGAAAGGGTTTTTATTCAAGCAGTTATGACGTATCAAGCCTGTTTAAAAAAGAATTTGGATTATACCACGTTTTGTTAGCAATTTATGATTAAAAGGTGCAAAAATGAAAACAAATCATAAAAAATCATGTGATGACGTCATCATGACGTCATTTCAGAATTTGCAAGAACTTGCCAATATCTAACAACCTACCAAGTTTCAACATGATAGCACTAATATTTCAGGAGATATACGACTTCAAAAAGTGCACCTTTAATGCCACGTCACGTGACCCCCGATGACGTCATCGATTTGAAACTTCACACACATATAATGGCTGCCTCACGTTTAACATGTGTGTAAATTTTGAAGTGATTAAACAGAACTTCACCACACACATCTTCTAAAAGTCCATTTTTGACTGTTTTCAACCTGCCACTAGAGGGCGCTATTGTGTATCGTGACGTCATCGGTATTTTTTTTTAAATGCACACTCTTGCCAGACACTAACATCGTTGAAAGCATTTTCATAACATTTAGCACTTTTGAATTACTAGGCACTTCCGGTTTCGACCGGAAGTAGAGGTCATGTGAGGTCACGCACACTGAATAAAATGAAGACCTAACTTATCCCTATACAATCCCACAAACAGAAACCTACGGTCTCTTGTGGCTGATTTGTTACGGATTTTCAAACATTTAAAATAGAAAACTTTTAAAATGACGTCACGTGACAGGTGATGACGTCATCATGACATCATTGTTTTAGGATCATTATTGCACCAATGCCTTTCATCCCTAAAAGTTTCATTGCAATCGCTCTTTAGGAACTATGCAAAAAGCCGCTTAGAACGAATTGTCTGAAAAATACAAATTAAAACTAGAGCTAATTGCATTTGTGCACAAATGCCGAGCTGTTTCGTCATAACTTTTTCAAATTACTCAACTGAATTTGAAAGTTTTTTTGTATTCAAAGCAGTTATGACGTAACAAGCCTGTTTAAAAAAGAATTTGGATTATACCACGTTTTGTAAGCAATTTATGACTAAAAGGTGCAAAAAATATTTTAAAAAACATAAAAAATCATGTGATGACGTCATCATGACGTCATTTCAGAATTTACAAGAACTTGCCAATATCTAACAGCCTACCAAGTTTCAACATGATCGCACTCATACTTCGGGAGATATATACAACATTAAAAAAGGCACCTTTAATGCCGCGTCACGTGACCCCGATGACGTCATCGATCTGAAATTTCACACATATGATGGCTGCCTGACGATCAACATGTGTGTAAATTTTGAAGTGATTACACAAAACTTCACCACACACATCTTCAAAAAGTCCATTTTGATCAGTTTTCAACCTACCGCTAGAGGGCGCTCTTGTGTATTGTGACGTCATCGGTAATTTTTTTTAATTACCCACCCTTGCCAGACAATAACATCGTTGAAAGCATTTTCATAACTTTTAGCACTTTTGAATTACGAGGCACTTCCGGTTTCGACCGGAAGTCGAGGTCATGTGAGGTCACGCACACTGAATAAAATGAAGACCTAATTTATCCCTATACAATCCCGCAAACAGAAACCTACGGTCTCTTGTGGCTGATTTGTTACAGATTTTCAAATATTTAAAATAGAAACCTTTAAGATGACGTCACGTGACAGGTGATGACGTCATCATTACGTCATTGTAATATGCAGTGTATTGCACTAATGTCTTTCATCACTGAAAGTTTCATTGCAATTGCTCTTTAGGAACTAGGCAAAAGGCCGCATAGACCGAACGTGCGTTATCTTAATGGCTTTTATTACTGAAACAGACAAATAAAAAAAATAAATAAATAAAAAAAATTAAAATAATAAAAACTAGACGTAGTGTTTGTAAACAACAAACACACAGGTGTTCGTGAGTGATGTCAGATTGTGATTGAATGAACTGGTGACGACATTTTACCATATCAACCCAATGTCTGATTGTTTTCCAATTAATTCAACTTCCGGTTTAAACTGGAAGTCGAGGTCAAATTGGAAGTCGAGGTCAAATTGGGTCACACTTTGTTTAGCGTTTGTGAAGACAATTACGATGATTTATATATTGTAAAAATCGTATGTTTGGTTAAGAAGTTATTATTTTTTCGAATAATAAATATTAACTTTCGGTTTGAATCGGAAGTCAAGGTCAAATGGGGTATAATTCTGTGTATCGTTTCTTCACTTGTTACACACCTTCCCAATGATGCATGGATTGTCAAAACCCAATGTGTGGTTCTGAAGTTATGCTTTTTTGAAAACATTAAATGTCGACATCCGGTTTGAACCGGATGTTAAGGTCAAACGGGTCACATTTTATGCAGCACGTGTTTAATTTACCAAGACCGTTCAGACAACTTATGAATTGTAACAATCCGATATGTTTGTCAATGATGACGTCATCAAATTACACGCCGTCCTCTTGTGAAAAATAAAATCGTACATGTTATTTGAAAGGGCAGTGAGTCAAATGTTTTTATGTTAAATGTAGCGACATTTTCCGACTTCCCTTTCATCTTGGCTACAGATCTCGATACGAAGCTTGAACATACTCACAAGTACATATATCAAATATGCAATTCACTGAATCAAACTTATTTTTAACAAAAATTGATTCTTTATTGATTAATAATTCACAATTAGTTTACACAAGCTATGTTATTCATATTGACATTATTAAGCTAATAATTCTTAGAACAGGAATTCAATTAAAGTTGGATTCTCATGACATGTACACTTGATGATGATGTCCTTAAAATAGGTCGAGCAGAGTGTAAGCTGTCGGTTGTATTTTATAAATGGCTGGCTTGATTTTTGGACATTGTTTTCCGTACAGAACGGTTTGTTTATTTAAGACCTTTGATAGACTGAACTGTAAAAGACACCTGTTTTGTATAAATATGCAAAAGAAAAGCCCGGCGTGATGATACAAGTCTAAGCCTCTCGTAAATTTGGACTATTACAAAAATTAGTCAAGTACTATTTCTACCTCTGTGGTGCATCATACACTCGGCAAGAAAATAAGGAGAGAAACACAACATGTGTGTAATCTTTCACTGGAAACCATTCCGATACTGGATGTGCTGTATTCTGAAAAAGAAAAACAGTATTAACGACAACTTAACTAATATCAGGTCTCAAACTATTATCTTATTGACACTAATACTATATAAATCATAGCACATTATTTTCAACGCACAACCAAAATACAATAACTTGTGTTTAGAATGTTTCAAAAAAATGTTTGTATTTCAACAGAAAGTCTCACAATGGGCCCTACATGTATTACACACAGTCATGTTATCTATGTTTAACATAATGCAATAATTTAAATGGAAAATGGGCTCAGCCAGCAGTTTTATTTCAATTCCTTTGGAAACGTTTGACCTTGCAAAATAACTTTGTGAAATTTTGAACTTTGAATAAATTACTGTAAATTTACCTCTTGGAAAAGTTACAGATCAAAGAAGCACACAAGTGGATGATTTCGGACTCTCCATTAGCATGGTTTTATTGAGGAAGAATCTTAGAAGACAACTAACAGAAGCATGAAGGCTGAAGATGGCTCATATTGAAAGCTGCATGTCCAGTTTCTGTGTTCCACTCCTTCCCAGGCATCAGACTCTTATCCTGCCATCAGACTCTGTTCAATATGTTTCATGATCACTGTAGGGCCTACGACTAGTTGATAGCAAATCAAGATGAAACTGGTAAAATAAACAAAATTCAAGACATAAAACATTTCAAGATTGGATGGTAACAAGTAGAAGGTGCGCATACTGTTTTAGAAGTGAACAACTTATGAATGAAAACCTTACATCGAAGGGTTGTGAAATATTTATACTACAATACGTAGTTGGCGGAACACTTTGTGTCAAATCTAACCAAAACAGAGTCAGCAATCATACAAAAATGCCCAATTCTACCCCCTCCATGATCATACTAAACATTCCTTAGTTTTAATAACCCTCACTACTTGATAATTTAAGGATAATCTTTATTAACATAACTGTGCATTACATATGGAACACACGATCATTCTGACTAAAAAGCGACAATGTTGAAACGAAGCTTACCGTTTTTATTCACCGTGTCGCACCGAAAAACACTGCCGTGAGTGCCGGTCTGCAACCCCCTTGACCAGCTGATGTCACGTCCGGACGTGTCCGTGCAATCTTGGTGTGTGATCAAAACATTATCAATGTTGGTCCTTTTCTGCCTGCATTTTCTCATATAATAAATGTCATACCAATCACTGAAGCAGGTGAACATCTCAGTGAAACTTCGTCTTCAATTCCGTATCACCGTTAAGCCATCAGAAGGGCGAAAAGGGAAACAATTTGACGCCGAATATAGCACAGGTTGAGAGGAATTCATTTCAGTAGCGTTGCGCCATTGATAAGCTTTCGTTAAAAGTTCGATGAACTGTGACATGTCCAAACGTGCACAGAAATCATGCCATACTTCTAGCCTTTAGTGAAGGCCACGTGGTACTGGAGTAAACACAGCACAGCTTGTGGCAACTGTTGTTACGTTGGCCTGTTTTTTGCTGCTTTAAATTTCAGGCAACAAGTTGCACTGGAATCAGTCGCGAGTTGTATGCCACATGCCGCGTTAGGTATTGGATCGATATTTTAATTTATTTGAATGGCCGATTTCACTTAGAAATCTATCTCGGGTCTAATTGGGTCACTCTTTGAATGTGATTTGTATAATTCGGCCGGAGCTTTTTTTTATGGTGCAAGTACCTTTCATGTAGCATTTATGGTTCTCCGATTATAATTTTTTTAAAATATTAAACGTTGATTTATTTTTATGACGTCATCGATGACGTCATCAAACCGAAACAATTTGGGTGTCATTTACATACTACGATCTATATACATAGTAAGTTTCAAGACAAAACCCTTCTTGGTTTATGAGAAAAAAACGTTTGAAATCTGAATTTTGAACTTCCGATTTCGACCGGAAGTTAAGGTCAAATGGGGTCACACTTTGTGTAAGATTTGTTTAATATTTCAAAAGCTTTTAAATGGTGCGAAGATCATGTATGTAGCAAATATGGTTATTGAGATATGATTATTTTAATATAAAACTTCAATTTGATGTAATTACGTCATCGATGATGTCATCATTCCAAAAATATTATTTTGTTATGTACACACTGTGATCTAGGTATATAGTAAGTTTCAAGTCCGTACAAGCTTTAATTTTGGAGATAGCAAAATAATAAAAAATTCGACCTCGTCTACGTTTTTCGTTGTGACGTAGCTATGACGTCATATATCATATTTCTAGGATGCTCATGAGCTAAACAAAATATTATGCATTGAAAGTTTGGTCATATTTTATTTCACCTAGGCTCCAGAGCCCCAAATAACATAATTTTTACTTTAACTTCCGGTTTCGACCGGAAGTGAAGGTCAAATGAGGTCACAATGTGCATTCCAAATGTAAAACATTTCAAGACCTTTTATATGCAACAAAGATCTTGTATGTGGCAACTTGAGTTCTCAAGATATGAATTTTTCAATTTATTAGACGTTTTTTAAACGTAATGACGTAATCGATGACGTCATCAACCCAAAAAAGATTCTGTTCCGTCTAGACACCAAAGTCTAAGTGCATGCCAAGTTTCAAGTCTTTACGACCCTTACTTTTTGCGAAAGTTGCGAGAGAAGGTTCAGTGGGAAAGAAGAAGACGAGGAAAAATAAACAGTACAATAACAATAGGTTTTCGGGCGGAATGCCCGAACACCTAAAAAACTTTAACGAAAACAAGAGCTGTTTCGCAGCGCTGCGCTACGAAACAGCTAAAAAAATAATAAAGATATATACAACATTAAAAAGGCACCTTTAATGCCGCGTCACGTGACCCCCGATGACGTCATCGATCTGAAATTTCACACATATGATGGTTGCCTGACGATCAACATGTGTGTAAATTTTGAAGTGATTACACAAAACTTCACCACACACATCTTCAAAAAGTCAATTTTGATCAGTTTTCAACCTGCCGCTAGAGGGCGCTCTTGTGTATTGTGACGTCATCGGTAATTTTTTTTTAATTACCCACCCTTGCCAGACAATAACATCGTTGAAAGCAACTTCATAACTATTTACACTTTTGAATAACGAGGCACTTCCTGTTTCGACCGGAAGTAGAGGTCATGTGAGGTCACGCACACTGAATAAAATGAAGACCTAATATATCCCTATACAATCCCGCAAACAGAAACCTACGGTCTCTTGTTGCTGATTTGTTACGGATTTTCAAATATTTAAAATATAAACCTTTAAGATGACGTCACGTGACAGGTGATGACGTCATCATGACATCATTAGTTTTAAAATCATTATTGCACCAATGCCTTTCATCACTGAAAGTTTCATTGCAATTGCTCTTTAGGAACTATGCGAAAGGCCGCTTAGAACAAACGTGCGTTATGTCAATAGCCTTTTTTACTGAAACAGACAAATAAAAAAAAACTAGACATATTGCATTTGAGCACAAATGCCGAGCTGTTTCGTCATAACTTTTTCAAATTACTCAACTGAATTTGAAAGTTTTTTTATTCAAAGCAGTTATGACGTATCAAGCCCGTTTAAAAAAGAATTTGGATTATAACACGTTTTGTAAGCAATTTATGACTAAAAGGTGTAAAAAATGAAAAAATCATAACAAAACATGTGATGACGTCATCATGACGTCATTTCAAAATTAACAAGAACTTGCCAATATCTAACAGCCTACCAAGTTTCAACATGATCGCACTAATACTTCGGGACTTATACGACTTCAAAAAGGCACCTTTAATGCCGCGTCACGTGACCCCCGATGACGTCATCGATCTGAAACTTCACACATTTGATGGCTGCCTGACGGTCAACATGTGTGTAAATTTTGAAGTGATTACACAAAATTTCCCCACACACATCTTCAAAAAGTCCATTTTGATCAGTTTTCAACCTGCCGCTAGAGGGCGCTCTTTTGTGTTGTGACTTCATCGGTATTTTTTTTAATTGCCTACCCTTGCCAGACAATAACATCGTTGAAAGCGTTTTCATAACATTAAGCACTTTTGAATTACAAGGCACTTCCTGTTTCGACCGGAAGTAGAGGTCATGTAAGGTCACGCACACTGAATAAAATGAAGACCTAATTTATCCCCACCCAATCCCGCAAACAGAAACCTACGGTCTCTTGTGGCTGATTTTCAAACATTTAAAATAGAAACCTTTAAGATGACGTCACATGACTGGTGATGACGTCATCATGACATCATTGTTTTAGGATCATTATTGCACCAATGCCTTTCATCACTGAAAGTTTCATTGCAATTGCTCTTTAGGAACTATGCAAAAGGCCGCTTTGACCGAACGTGCGTTATGTCAATAGCCTTTTTTACTGAAACAGACAAATAAAAACTAGACCTAATGCATTTGTGCACAAATGCCGAGCTGTTTCGTCATATTTTCAAATTACTCAACTGAATTGCAAGGTTTTGTTGTATTCAAAGCAGTTTTGATGTATCAAGCCTGTTTAAAAAAGAATTTGGATTATACCACGTTTTATTAGCAATTTATTACAAAAAGGTGCAAAAATTGAAAAAATCATAAAAAATCATGTGATGACGTCATCATGACGTCATTTTAAAATTTACAAGAACTTGCCAATATCTAACAACCTACCAAGTTTCAACATGATCGCACTCATACTTCGGGAGATATACGATTTCAAAAAAGGCACCTTTAATGCCGCGTCACGTGACCCCGATGACGTCATTGATTTGAAACTTCACACATATGATGGCTGCACAGAAGTTCTCCACACACATCTTCAAAAAGTCCATTTTGAACAGTTTTCAACCTGCCGCTAGAGGGCACTCTTGTGTATCGTGACGTCATGGGTATTATTATTTTAACTGCCCACCTTTGCATGCCAGACACTAACATCGTTGAAAGCAACATCAAGTGACCATCGATGATGTGTTGTAATTTGTACGATACATCATAATTATATTGAAAGCAAAACTAGGTCACACACAATACACTGCAAAAAATTGTAAGACTTTTTTGAAAGTGTCAAAAACATACAACACTGTTTTTTCTCCTTGAAGCGAGAGGTTGTCATGCTGAACAGACAAAACAAAGTCGAGGAGTCGTGTTTATGATGTTCATGTAGGCGCCCTATGTTTTTTTTAAGGCCCAAACGCTTAATTAATCTTTTCACGTTTGAGAAGCAACGCGAAGGCTACAGTAACGGATGAGATTATCTGCTTTTAGAATTCAATTTGATTTGATTTATTTTGTTCACGTAATCATCAAGCATACCGTTTCCGTTCCCCATTAAGTGTGATGAGTCTTCAAAGTGCGATCGGGTCACGCGCCCGGCCGGATGCGGCTAGACTGCCCCCTAAGCCCCTGTCTTTATCCGCAAGCCTCGAAGTGTGACGTTAGATGTTCAGGCTAGGGGGCGGCCAGCCTCGCTACCATGGGCAGCGCGCCGTATCGATACCTCTCGTTACTAACAATAATACATGTACATGTATTTCGTTATGATCGAGCAAGGTATGCTGGGAAAAAATGGCGCGGCGAGATCGATCATTCCCGGGAACGAGGTTGGGGGACGGCCTCTTCGTTCGGTGTTCGCTCGTCCCCAGCGCCTTGCCTTCAAACCAAAGGCGCTGGGATGGGCGAACGTATCAAGCACGCTCATTGGTTAATGCTCAGTCCCATCATGCATCACACTCACACTGCAAGCACTGCATGCATGAAGTACTTCTTGAACAAGAATCTGTGCAAGCTGATTAGCCCATCCCAGCGGTCCTGGATAGGCCGCTGGGGCCGAGCGAACGTTCGGTGGTGCATGTCATCCCCAGCATCCAACTCAGTCTGGTCCCGTGCGAGATTCGCAACAACTCTTCTATGAAAAAGAGTCCAGCAGCTACAGGAGCCAGACTTAACTTCCACGAAGACTGGTAGGTTCACGGGAATTTTGTTATCTGAAATAATTGAGATTTTACTTGTTTTTGTGAGGTGTTTCAGTATTCGTTTTTGTCATATTTATCTCAGAATTGGTTGTTTTCATTGTTTAAATCTGAATTATCAACGTGCTTTCGTCTATCTGGTATTCTATTGAGGTGATACTTAGCCTCTTTTAGGTAGGCCTACGATTACGAATCATTCATGATAATCACATAAAGCTAAAAAAGTAGGCTAATGTAATGGAGTGCATGCTGGTGCTGTGGGCGCAATCTTTGAAGACCTTTTTTCTTAAATCGCGCAAACTGTCATTTTTTTTGTACCTCGCAAACTTTGTCTCCTTGCATGATTTTAAGATTTGGGCAGTGGTAGCTTGGGCGCAAACTTTGAACACCGCGCGATCTTTGTCGTTCAGTGGAGGAAACTTTTTATTCATTATTGACATTGGTTATTGAAGTTCTGCTGAAATTGATAATGGTACCTGATCTTTTATTTTGGCTAAAATTGATATGATGGTCCCACCAGGCTCTCACGGCCTGTCGATTTTTTGTACCTCGAAGTCAAAGCACCCCTCAGCTCAGTACTCTTTACTGTAGTAACCGCGTCAGGAAATTGTTCATGCAATTGCAAACCGTTTAGTACTACTATTTCGTGTCCCAGTGACGCAATTTAAATTTGTGTAATGTTTAGGCAAATTTCAGTTCAAAAAAAGATTTTCAAAGATTGCGTTTAATAGTTAGTAGTAGTACTATTTACGGTACAAATAGGGTACATCATTCATGCAGTTGTGGGTATATTTGATTGGTAGGAGAATTCGATTGGCTGAAACATGTCACATTTAATAAAGAATATAAGGATGCCTGTAACCAAAGCAAAGCAGTCTCATGAGACCCAGAACTGCTTCCGGATCGGGTGAGACTGCTTAAGCTTTTGTTTTGCTTGGGATACAGTATTTTCTTATGGTTGTTTTGGTGTCAGGACTCTTCGTACCTTTGCATTTCGTACCCTGGACACTTTGTACCTTCTCACAAGACACTTCGTACCTTCTTATAAGACACCGTTTATGATTATTATGCGCTTTGTGATCAGATGTTTATGAAATAAAAATAAATAAACCAAATTTTATTATTTTGTTGGGACCAAGGAGCCATTTTGACAATTGCGTGATTGTTTGATTTAAAAATATTTTTAAACAAATTTGGGCGGAAGATGTTGTCCTTGGCGGACATTAACTTAACAAAATAAAAATAATTTCACATCAAAAAGGACTTTCACTTAATTAAACAAAATTGACAATTCATTAAGTATTATTTTGTATTTCAACGAACATTCACTTTGTACGCCGTCCACAGTACGAAGTGTCCTGAAGGTACGATTGTCCAGCGTACGAAGTGGCAATGGTATGAAGTGTCTGACATCCTTTTTATTAGGTGGCAAGTTTCAGCTGATCGAATGCTGTTCGAATACACCTTCAAATAACCTACGAAGTAGTACTTCTACCCTTAGGCTTTAGCGTAATTTCATATTGATATAGATTGCGGTTTTATTATGGAGTCCAGTGAACAAATCACATTTCAAATTTACCCTATGCAACGGGACAGGCATAAAATTACCCCCAAGACCTTGAATCAACATTTTCGCATTTAGAACAAAACCACAAATTTCAGCCCCTGTAGAATTTCAGAAATGGACCCTGATATTGTATAGGACGTCACTGTACTACTACTACTTGACTACTAGTACTACAATACAAAAGTGAAAGGCCGCCAGGGCTACGTTATCGCTAGAGTTTTACCACGAAGTTTTGTGTTGTTTACTCACTACATACATGCACTACATACATGCACTACATACAATGTACATGCACTGTAGTAGGCCTACGACACGGTAGTACTGTGCCGTCGTAAACTCGTATACTTTTCGAAATCACTCGACACCTATTAAATTTATGACAGTAGTGACAATTTCAACCTCAAGTTGTGTTCAGTTTTAATTTGGATCTTTGACTTCAAGTAAAACTGATTACCAGTACCACTGACACTTGACAATCAACGGGAATTAACTTACATAACTAACTAATTTAATACTAAACTTGGAAAGTGTAATCTTACCTCAGAAATGATCAAAAACACACGATCGACGAAGCGAGCAATCAGACCACAGTTCAATGTACACACTACTACTTGAGTAGAAGTAGAAAGACTACTTCTAGAAACTATAAGGCTCACGGGGGAGCCTTATACCCATTACTAGTTTCTAGAAGTATAGAAAGACAAGATGGCCGGCCGGTGTTTACATCAGTTTTAATTTTACGGACGACTATGGTAATTACCTATCGCACGCACATCGACCTTAAACTTTAGAAAATGATTGGCCAAACGTCAAGCTACGTCATGCATATTTAAAAGAAACCAGCTGCAGAGAAGTATGATTGGCCAAAGTTTCTGGGTGATGCATTATGCATAATGCATAGCGCTCCGCTCAATTATGTGGGAAATACCATTATTCGTTAGAGGTGACAATTTCCGTTATTGATCGACTTCGTGCTAATTGTTTTATTTATTTTTTTACAAATCAACGAATATAACATTTTAAAAACGTTCAATTCGTTCTCCCTCACTTTTTTTAATGTAAAAATTAACTGCGCATTCCATGAAATATATATCTAAAAATAACTCAAAGCAAAAAACACCTGTATTTCATTTGGTTAATCCACTGTATCACAAGGCGGCAAACTCAAAAGGTGATAACAATCCAAATAATTCTGCAATTCTGACATTTGAGAGAAGAACATCATCACAGTTACATGTATTAGTAAATACTTGGGCTAGCATTTTATATAGAATGCCTGCAGGTAGGATTTGGTGGCTTGTGAAGGAGGGTGACAATGGCAATGTGTACGTCCATACTGGTGATCAAAATAAGGACAGGGGTGGTATTCTCAAACAGTAAAAAAAACAGGTACAACTGGAAGTGTTGCCTTCGATGTTGGACATGTTATATCAATAGCTGCATTCGGAGACAATGAGAAAGATAAAGGCAAAGCAGATTTCCTGTTGGTAAGTAACAGCTGGTGTTATTAAGAAATCTAGTTATTTAAGAAATCTGTTATTAATTATCTAGCTCATTATTCTAATACAATATTGTCAATAAGAAATAGCACTGTTTAGCAGGGTTTGGAAATTATAATTATAAAGCTACTAAATGCATCCCTTTTTGTTTCTAGCGATGTTTATCTGTTTATATGGCTTCTTGACTTCACACATACTGACATAACAAAATAATTTCTCTCCGAGTTTTGTTGGATATTCATGAAATTTGAACATGATGAGGGGGTATTCAGGCAGGTGTAGTACTGTAGTACACAGGCCTAGCTGTGAATAGGCATTTAAAAAGTAATACTAATAGGCCTACTAAAAGTATCCACAAAATAAAAACAAATAATAATTTAACCTTTTTATGACTAACTAGATATTAATTTTGCATTGCGGATAAAGAATATAGTTTGGTTTATACCCTTACACCGATGTGAGTTAAGCACTGTACACTCAGTACTTTCACAAGTTCTGTGAAAACAAAAATCAACAGGCAAATCCCACCCGAGTGATTTGCCCGTGGATTTTTTGTTTTTTCACAGAACTCGGGAAAGTACTGAGTACATCTGTGTACTGTAAAGGTAAAAACCAAACTATATTAATTTAACAATACAAAATAATAATATTACTAAATTACATACAGCATGTACTGGTCAGACTGGAATTAATAATAAATAGATAAGAAAGTGTACTGTCATTTTGTCAAGAGCAATACATGTGTAGTTTATTCAGTGTATGTAAGATGTTGCCATAAAACATAAATTGGTTAAAACAAAATAAGTAAACCACTGCCACGCAAAAGGCAGCAGAAACTCAATTTAAAAATAGCAAATACCCTTGTAAAATAAAAAAGACCCTAATTCCATAATTGCTTCAGAATGAAGTACTAATTATTTCATTTGCAATTAATCATCATAACTAAAACATAACAACTAAATGCAGCTATTACAATCAGTTTAATTTCAGTGGGAAACTGACAAAGCCCAAGCTCTTCCAAGAAAACAGTTCGAGTGGAACAGGACAACTTTCAGTAGAATGTTCAAGATCCACAACACTCCAGCTACTTTTGTGAAGAAGTACAACATGTTGATGCCACCTGAAGCCTCCACTTTGAGTATATCCAGTGATGATGAAATGGAGAGTATAGTTGAGGAAGATGACTTCCAGTCAGGGTCTACTTTTGGATCATCTCCATCTGAACAAGAAAGGTATAATACATAATGTTTAAAAATTCCAATATCCTGTTTGTTTTATTGTGGACACAAGATCTCTCATTGATAAAAAACACTCTCCTCTCCAGGACAATGATTCTGTACTACTGCTTTTTCATTTGTATTATGCTGTTGTCTCTGCTGTTGATAGTCTTTGCAACCAAAAATTGTCAGGATATATATTTTGTGGTTTGTCCATTTTGCAGTTCCCATGAGCCAACACATGAAGGCACAAGACCACCTAAGAAAATGAAAACAGCAAATGATCCTGATTTTGAGAAGGAAGTAAAGCAGCACTACTTGGGTAAACAATACACAAGTTTCCTAACAGCTAAACATACTACCAGGCGAACATGTTGATTTCCTCCAAATTTCAAAAGATTGTTTTTAACAAAAACTACAGGATTGCAATAAGTTAGTGTACATGCACTTGTTAAAAAATAGTTGTACCAAGCCTTGTGGAGAAGACTTGCAATCTTTTGTGAATATGGGTTTCTATAGCCGATTTGTTTTCTTTTTAACAGGTTGTTATTCAAACCTCTAGTTTTCAAAAGACACACATAATGAAGATACAACTCTCAAGATTCAACTGCATTTTCATTTTTTTTTTCAAAAGGCCACTTTCAAATTCACGTGGGTCAACTGAAGATTGGAGATCAAGTAAGATCCATTGATAAGGTATTTGTTACCAAGCTGAAGAAAGAAATTCAACAGTATGCTGACGAGGCATACCAACCAGTTTGTGCTGCTCTGAAGAACGTAACAATGGAACAGTTCAAAGCAGAGAGGGTATGGAAAATGAATTGTACAACTCGAATTAAACATAAAGTGTTTGTACAAAATCTTACTATATGCATTAACCAGTTTTTAAATATGTCATGTTTACATTAAAAGACAAAATGCATTTTCAGTTTAAAGAGAAAAATGTATATTGAATGTCAGACATCCAAGTTTTATAGTGCCTAGTCAACTTGAGTCACAAACAAAACTTGACTAAGTTGACATGAGCCATTACAAAAATCGTTTAACAGATTAGGTTTGATTGTAAAAAGTAATGATTATAGTTCGAGCTATAGAAATCGTTTTTATCCATGACAAAAAACACCTTGTATCTTTGAATTTTGGCTTTTGATTAGTTAGTTCTGCCCTACTTTATAAATGAAAATGAGCAAAACAAAATTAATTATGTCACTTACATTTTCTTTTAAGTGAATAATTACGAGTACAACGTCCTCGGAGGTCAACATCTCGTTACTGCCTCCAGAGAATTGAGGGATCAAGATCCATCACTTCAGACCCGCTGGTGTGTGGTTTATGCAGATCTGTCACATGATCTAATAATGTGGCTATCACATAGGCACAATCAGACTAATGCTTTCCACAAGCTGATGACCCTGAAAGATAAGGTATGTCACTCTTTGATTTTTTTTCCCAGCATTTTTAAGAAAAAATGAATCATGAACATATGATCCATGCAAAGAAAAGATCAAAGGTTACACTGAGGCTGTTTCACGAGGACAAAGATATGGTATGTTCAGCTTGGTTTCCATCATACCAGTCTCCTAACAAACATAAAGTACAGTATTGATACTCAACAGCCCACTCTTTATGCACTTACCCTCTTCACACAATTATGAATAAAGTGCTCTGGCATCACTTTTTTCAGACAGTTTTTATTCTAAAGATTTTAATAGTCATGGGCCTAACAAGCCATGCTACGACTCCTCTAAAATTTCATTCTGATTCACAGGTGGAATTCTGCAAGAACTTCCCAAAAGAAGAGCGAAAGAGGATGTGTTGCTCAATACTTAAGGAAAAGGTACACTTTAATTTTTACCTAGGTAAAATAGCTTGGAGGTGAACGAAAAACTGTACACTTCAAATAATGGTTTTGAGAGTTAATGTAGAAACTTATTTAAGAATTGTTGAACTTTTTCCTTTTTAAGAAAATCAGCTATTTTCCAGTCCAATTAAAATTTGGTGGAACAAACTTTCTTGAGAGAAGAACAACGATTTTTGCATTATTGACTGGAAAGAAAGGTTTTTTCATTCATTTTTTTGTAAAATGGATTTGTGATTAATGCAAATGAACAAATAATCAGCAATGTTGATTCAACATTGCTCTTCACAAAAAAATAAAGTATAAACTAACCTGTAACTAAACAGCACTTGTTTCTTTACCTCCTTTTACTAGAGCAAGGCAGAAGTCTGCATCATGATGCAGCTTGCAGAGTTGGACACCAGTGTAGCCGACATAATGGATGAAGTGCTTATACAGGCAGAAAACGGGGAATTGAAGGGACAGAGGCTGGACCAATCTCAGCGGCGCACTGGCATAGCTGACATCAAACCCAATGTCTTCAGGCATTTTGTAATGCTGGAGATTTCAAGTCAGCTCGCAATACTGGAACAGCTACAGAAAGGTGAGATTGATGTGTCATTCTTCAAATGTGAAACTAAAGTGTTGCATAAGTTGAAGGTGTGAAAAATGAAGAATTCTGTTGGTGTTATCCTTTATTTATATACTATTGAGAAACATACATTATGCTGAGTTTTTACTGTACAGTCTAGGAGTTTTGAACTGAAAGATACTTCCAATTCCAAATAAAGTATTCTTCATGTATATTCATGTATATTGTCAACAGCTTATCCAATCAGCATTCCTCCGTGAGGTGAACCTGAAGTCTTGGGATGCAGCCGTGGAAAAGTATCCTCACCATACTTCAAGGGCTAGGCTTTCCGCATTTATGAAGTACAACTTCCAGTATGGGAACAGGCCTGCAGCACTTGTAGCTTATGCTAAATCAGCAAGAGAAACAGCTGTCCAAGCTCCTCGTCCTGACAGTCAGGTTTCAGACGTGTTCATAGGCCCGAATGGAACCTGCAGGGGATATGTGTGGAGCATGGATGTTCTCAAGTTGGATGATGGCATCATCCAACAGAGAACAGAGAAGTTCCCAGGATTCAAATTGGCTATTCTGGATTTTCCAGAGGTAAGTAATTGTGAATTTTGTAATGCGCCGCCCCACCTTCTCCAACAACAAAAGCAAATGTCATTATAGACTTATTCCTGATTCCGCATTTCCCTCGTAATTGGTGATTGCACCTTCAGGTCAGTTGCTGACAAACAAAGAAGTCTTCAAAATGTTTTTTTCAGAAAACAAAACTAACATTTGACATTGGTTTTATGTTTTCCCATAATATTATATAGAACTGGACAACAACTGACCTTCAGAGGTTTTGCATAGTTCTGCGATTCATAAACATGCAGGAGAGCTCAACCCTAAGCAGCTACAACCTGGTGTGCTTGTGTGATGTTAGCCAACAAGCAGAAGTACACCGTGTCCTTAGCGCTGAGACATTCTGCAAAGTGGAATATGGGTTTTATCGAAAAAGTATTACACACTCATATCTAAGCATCAATCAATAAATTACTGATTGAATGTTTTAAGTGGAATTTGAAAGCATTTTAACAGAGTCAACATTCTTAGCCCAATTTCAGGCCATACTTCTCCACTTGCAGCTACGGGTAAATGCAGAACTTCTGCATTTTCTGTGTAGTTGATTAATCCTTAGTTACTCAAGGTATAAATTCACACAACCAAAAGTTCCTTCCAAACCTGTGAAATTCACTTAATATTTGCATACAGCCTGCTTACAGTTTTTACATTTAGAGGTGAACAATTGTTTTTCTCCTACAAAGTCCAGTAATTATTGTCATTCATCTGATATTACAATGTTCCAGGTGGTGCTGTTCAAAGTTCATCTCTGCAGCAAGATGTTGGATCACTTGTCTGTGGCTACTGGGCAGCAAGTGGAAGAGTCACTGATGACCAACTGAACACTCGGAGGTCAAACTTCTTTGATGTCAAGGGAACATTGACCTTGGCAAAGACAGATGCTGGGGAACCAGTAAACATCAATCAGAAGCCCCTGCAACTGCTTCAGGAGATCATAGGCGCAATGTCACCACCAGAGAGCTGGGTGCTTGATGCCTGTAGTGGGACAGGTATGTCGGGTCAAATATTGTGTAATTAAAGAGACATTAGACATGGGTTTCCCTTAAAAAAGTCTGGGTAATATAATCTTGCCGATAATGTCAAGCTAGGGATCACCAAGACAAAAATCCGCAAGATAAAATAAATTAAGCAATCCAAAAGATTAATTATTCAAATTTAAATATCCCTTTTTAAATAGAATTTTGAAAGGAACAAATACAAAGTTGCACATCTCAATGTTTATTTTATTGTAAACACATCAATGACTTTATCTTAAACTTTGTTGCTAATATGTGTATATTCCTGAAAAAAATAAGCAACCAACAAAATCTCAAATTAAACTGAAATTTGCCAAAACTTCACACGGATACTTACATGTACATTTCAACTCTCTTCAGGAACATGTTTTTATGTGCCTCCTTCTTGAGGGTCGTAACTGCATTGCAGTTGAAATTGAGGAGAGTCAGTCGGCATACATCACCAGACATCTCACTCTACTGGTCTTCCCTGGAGAAGAATGATTTTTAATAGTTTAATTATTAAGTATACATCTGCTTTCAGCTGTGTTTTGGCTGATTTGCTGGTAATTTAGGTATTTAAGTGTTATTAGGCCCCCAAAAAATGTTCTGTTTCCGGTTTCCCGACCGACCCTAACTAGTTTTTATTCGGCTTAAAAAAAAAAATTTTTTAAAAATACAAAAATCACGTGTACACGACAGTGCGCAATTTTAGAATTGCGCACTGTCGTGTACACGTGATTTTTGTATTTTTAAAAAATTTTTTTTTTTAAGCCGAATAAAAACTAGTTAGGGTCGGTCGGGAAACCGGAAACAGAACATTTTTTGTGCAATTTATTGCGCAAATCTGCAAAACTTTTGCGCAATTTCGAAATTTGCGCTATACGTAAGAATTTTTAAAAAAAGGCCCCCCAAAAAAAACATTCCGACCTACCGACCCTATTTAAAAATGGCATGTAATCGGAAACAGAACACTTTTTTTATTTGGCCTTAGGCAATTAAAATTGCCATTCTTCTTGCCTAGAGTAAAGAAAATTAAAAACTTTCAGTCTCATTTGAGACAGTGACTAAATAATTAGCCTACATGTATGTGGATGATTATGCTAGTGTGTTGGTAAAAAACAAATTCATACGAGTTTTGTCCAAGATTTTTTCTATTTTTGTTCTGAAACAATACTCCAAATTCATTAAAAAAAGAGTCGTAATTTTGATCACCTCATCAAAACCACAGGCTATGTATCTTTAAAGACGCTCCCTTGTTTTTATGTGCCTCCATGGGTAAGGAAATGAAAGTTGACAAAGACATGACATCAAAAACAAAAGCCTGGTCCAATTTCATAAAGCTGTCACTGCAAAAAAATGCTACTTAGTAAGTTTCTTTGCTAAGTGAAAATATGAGTAGGGCACCAGTCGACAACAGTGTTATAAACTTCATGGATATTCGGCTAGTTACCTAATTTTGCTTAGCAACATTTTCTGTGCTTAGCAAGTTTGTTGTGCTAACTACCGTAACAGGCTTATGAAACTGGCCCCTTGTCTGCTGACTGTGTGAAGTTGTGTTCAATTTCAATACAAATAAACAAAGTTGTCACTTGAACAAGATGGCACACATTTGTATTACAAATGAATCATGAAATAAAAGGGTTTGCAGATGCTAACTTAGTTAGCCTACCTTAACCTTTGGGCTTCTTGGCCATTTGAACTAAAAACTGTATCAATTTTAGGCCTCGCACTACTCACAGTCACAGTCACTTCGTCTTCTTATTCTCGCCGTCAATTGTCCGCTAACAAACACACTTCATAAGCTCACATAAACTTCACACATAGTTATATACTCCAAAACCAAATAATGGATTTTCACAATCTGTACATCATTGGATAGGCCTGTCATGACTCTAAAAACACAATGTGACCTCATCTGACCCTGATTTCCGGTTCAAACCGGAAGTTTAAAATTTCAAAAATTCATATCTCCAGAAACACTTAATATTTTATCACAATTTTTATATCAGATTGTAGGTCTGTTAACCTGCTCAAACTTTTGCACACAAATGATACCAATATGATCTTAACTTCTGGTCCTAAACGGGCGTTACAGCCAACGCTAGTGTTAACTGCATTTAATTCGTGTATAGAGAAAAGCACTTTAGCTGACTGACCACTCCATTATTCATCAAGGTCCAAAGTCCACAAAGCCTCTGGGAATAGTCCCACATAACAGAAATGTAAGTGGGACCTTTTACAAGGACATAGGTGATGTGTTGAATAACTGTTGTTCCACAAATAAAACCCAAACTCATTCAAAGTTCAGTGTGAATTTAGTTCCGTTGTGTCCATCTGATGGCTTAATGGAAAACAAGGAATAGAAGTGGAGGTTTCACTGAGGTGTCCACCTGCTTTAGGGATTTGTATGACTTTTAATACATGACAAACAATTAAACGAAACAGAACGACATTGGTTCTCTTCTCACCAAATACCGAGACCTACGTCACGTTGATCGACGTGACTATGCCTTCCAAATACGTTCTTAGGCCCACTGAGTTTGCCTTTCAGACACGGTGGTTAAAATGGTAAGCTTTGTTCCAAAGTCAACGTTAAAAAGATGGGGGCATTCCTTATTTCGTCTACAATCTTGTTATGACTTTCAACTGTCGGATTAAATTGATGCCAACCCCGTTCAGGTATATGTACATTTGTACTGTATATGCAAAAATCATATCTCGTGAACCTTAAAAGGTTTTGACTTTAAACCTTCCATGTACTCGGACCTTATTGTGTCGATGAAACCGCGAAGACTTTCGGAATGATGACGTCATCAATGACGTCATAACATTAAATCAATGTGATTTACTAAAAACAAATCTGGAGAACCATTTTTGCTACATACAAGATCTTTTGACCATGTGAAAGACATCAGAGTATTTTTGAAATCTTTCACAAGTGTGACCCTCTGTGACCTTTACTCCTGGTCAAAACTGAAAGACGATACTCCATACTTCAAAACTCGTATCTCACTAACCAAAAAGGGTCAAAACCTCAAACTTTACATATGTACTTAGACCTTAGTGTGACATCGATGTTGTCCTAACATTAAATTAACCTTTAATATCTAAACAATTCTTATCTGGAGAACCAAAATTGCTACATATTTGCACCATATGACAGCTCTTGGCATTTTGTATAACTATTACACAAAGTGTGTCTCTGCGTGACCTTCATTTCTGGTCAAAACTGGAACCTTTAATGAAAATAAACATTCTCAGTGTCGTTTTTAGGTCTGCAAACAAAATGATCTTGAATTTAGATGGTTTCTCTATATGGAATAAAGTTTTACCCTTGGGCCTTGCAGATTGCTTTGTTATCAATAAGTGGTCGAAATTTAAAAAAATTGTAAAAAATATTGTGTAACATATGCATTCAAGTTGCAAAGTGTTACATCTAACATTTGAACGTCATGCCGAACACCTTGTTTTTGTTGTGTAACAGAAATTATGTCTAGTTATACATAGTTTTGTTCATTTTGAGTTGAAGTTTAATTTGAAAAATTATATTCAGTTGATTTTGTTCATCATTAACTTCAAGATACTGCTGGTTGCGTAATTTTAGCACCAGGTGTTCAAGTAGGCTACCTCCAGACTGTTTTGTTGTTACTGTCTTTTGACACCGTGGTTAAGAAAAGGCTAAAATTACCTTAACAATACAATGTATTTTACTTTGTAGGAGGAGCAACGTGGGGGAGACAGTATAAACAAGACGTTTGACATACTGGACGTTGCTTGGGAAGATGTGAGTAAATTGTACACGCTTTCGGATAAAATTTTACAGTGACACTTGTGTTTGGTTCACAACACTACCCTGTGGATGTAGATATTCTGCATATACAGCAGGGAAACCATCAATTGTGATTTTCAATTTGAAAAGGTATTTGAATAGGTAATTATTTTGGTTTGTTTTTACTCAGGGGAATATATCTGCCCACTCAGAAGCCATCCGACCAAACGTCATCCAGCCAAACGTCATCCAGCCAAACGTCGTCCAACTAGACGTCATCCAGCCAAACGTCGACGGGAATGTACCAAAGGTGAGTGTGGTATTTGTAAGAACTCTTTTCATGTTTAGGCCGTTCCAATTTTATTAGTTGGTTTACGGATCGCGGCGACTAATTTTCTTGAAAAAAAAAAATTGGAAATCCATCATTTCTATTTTTTTCGCCCAGCGATGATGAATATTCAACTTTTGGTCAGATTACTAAAAGATTATATCTTTTTTAAGCTGATTTTTTTATCGAGAAAACGGGTTGCGAAACACCCCCCCCCCCCCCAAATCATCGTGGTTACGTTTCGATCACACATTGCGATGCGTCGGCAGCCCGATGCACAGTTGCGTAGAGTTATCTCCCCCATGCCTCATGTTTCGGTGTCAAATACATACAGCGCAGCGGGCTTGGTGCTCAATAGTGAGAACGGCCCATGTGCGCAAGACCAAGGGTTTGAGTGTTAGGCGAGAAGTGTAGAATGCGGTGTGAACGAAATAGTCTGACAAATGCCAGATGGTAAACATGTAATCAGCGTTCTGTCATAGCATTGGAGAATTCTGTTATAGCATTGGAGAAATGGAACGAAATTACGATGGCAAGCGCAAGCAAAGAATACTTTTTGTGAATGTAAAAGAGGGAGGAAAGCTGGATAGCTCATCTGAGGTACACAGGAGATGTTGCCACTTAATATGGGGGTACGTTGTGTCAGATACATTTCTCAAAAAAAAAAAAAAAAATTTCGGCTAAAAATCTTAACAAGATGTCCAACGAATAATTGTGCACCCATTCTTGGGATTTGCACAATCTCAATATTGCGCACAATTCGTTATTGAACTACTCCATATTCACAGCGCAAATTGTGCACATCCCAAGAATGCGCTCCACGAGAAAAACCCGCAAAAAAATTTCACTGGACATCGGTTCAATTTTTTACTTAGCCGAAATTTGTTATATATAAAGAAATATATCTGAAACGACGTACTGTACCACCATACATCAGCAACATCTAATGTGTACCTCGGGTTATTAAAAACGATTTTATAGATTTTGGAGCAGTTCTTTTTCACGCCCTGTTTAAGCAGCAGTTATCAGGGGTTATGATTATATGTACAGTGCAGAACCATTTATCTTCCAATTTTATAAATTGGGGTAGGTAGTCCAGAGTTTTAAAATATAAGATTAATTGACTGGGTACATTTTTTATATTTTTGGGTATTTTCTTTGTTAACCCAATATCAAATGAAATTTTCTCACAACCCATATGCACTTTTTGTAGTATCCATTCATGTGTTCAGTGGAAGAATAGTTAAATCTTATAAAGAGTGCACTCTGAATCATCCCTTCCATTGCCCCTTCATTCATTAACTTTTTTTAACATTTATTTCCAATTCGCGGACACAATAATTAAAATAATAAAAACGAACAATTAATAATGACAGAAAATTTGAAATTGCGAGATGGAGGCATATCCCTTAGTTACCGTATAAGCTGATCGTATGATTGTCGGCCGACGGATTTAGATTGTAACACTTATCATAATCATTTTTGTTTTTATTTTTTTCCTGTCCGACGACTTTTTCCCAGCACCTAAAAAATCCGTAAACCAACTAACTAAATTAGAATGGCCTTAATGTGAGAAGTGTCTTTCAACACATTCTAAACATCTCATAGACCGGGTGGCTAGAGCCCAGGTTGGATGGGTCACAGCATAGTCTACGTCTTTGCATCAGCTGCATGGAAGTAGCGCCCACTATAAGTCACTTGATTACATGTAAACCTTAGTCGCGCAATGTGTCTTACATGTGTATTTATATCAAATTTGAAAAAGATTGTGTGAAAATGATTCTCCACAAACATGTATTACACGCGTTTGCACGCTAATTATAATATGGACATTTGACAACTTTCGCTTGTGTAAGTCTGTGATTTTTTTTTATGGTGTCCCAGGGTTTTAAAAGCTTTAAATTGTCTTTAAACTTCAGAAGTCATGCAAGTGTGCCGAGACATTAAAGATTTGTCTAAGTAACCAACAATTGCTTAGACGAATCTTAAGCTCCCTTGAGACCGCCGAGCAAATCTACAGTGACGATGAAGAGGGAGGACAAGACCTTGTGAGCACAGAGGCACCCCCGCAACAACTAATGGACCTCCCTGGACCTAGTTATTTGTCCCTGACAAAGGTGTTGTCGTTAAGCAAAATAAGTTCGTCTCTGCCAAACCTTGCACTCCTGATTGTGCGCCAACTATTCACTGAGGAAGAAATGGCATCATCTAATTGCCGAGGAGTAAAGGGCAAACAAAAACTGGATTCAAGTCGGCTTGAATTTGTGCAAAAAGCTATCAGCGCGTATGCATCTGTTTCTCCAGAGGCCTTTGAAACATTTTGGAAGAAACAGTGTGTTTCTGCGATCGATGAGGGTTGTAGAAGGCTCAAGAGGGCAAAAACCAGATTAAACTTAAGTGTTAGATTTCCGTTTTTATTTATTATTATTTTTTATTTTGTTTTCTGGAACACCAAAACTTTGAATATATCGTTATGATAAAATCGGTTAAATCATAGTCATTGTAATCATTAAAATGTTCCTACTTTTTTCTAAGGCCCTTTTTCCAAATATATGTTGTCTGTTCATATCTAATAATTCCGATTGTGCAATTTATTAGGCCTTAATTTTATTTTTATTCATTCAGTTTAACTTCTATAAAAATATCATGAACATAAGGACAATTAAGATAATTCAGGTAACTTCGTTTCATTATTTGTTAGTATTTGTAATTATTTGTTCAATCAAATGTGATTGTTTTTCAGATGTTTCAGTGGAACAAATTTTATTAATTTTTTGCCTTCATAAGTTGCTCTTGAAACTTAAAACTTAGGCCTACTTGTAGTTTCAAATACAGTCTCGGAAACTGTGTTATTTATTTTTCTATACGTTTTAAAATGTAACAATTTTCACATTGTTTTCATTACACATTTTAGTAGTGCAAATTGTTACACGTATTACTTTAAAATAATTATTACTCGAATTCTTAACTTCCATTTTTTTTTTTGCCTATTGATTTTATCCCTACATTTTGTTTAATAATAATTAGTTTTATAATAGGCCGATTTACCCCATCATCTGGAATTTTCAACCTTTTCAGACATTTGGTTGTGGTAATAAGTTTTTAGCTGTTTCGCAGCAAAGCGCAGCGAAACAGCTCTTGTTTTCGTTAAAGTTTTTTTAGCTGTTTCGTAGCGCAGCGCTGCGAAACAGCTCTTGTTTTCGTTAAAGTTTTTTGGGGGGTTTCGGCCATCAGCCGAAACCACCTTTGTTTTCATTGAGATTTTTATTTTATTTCACTATTATTATTGGGGGTTTCGGCCATCAGCCGAAACCACCTTTGTTTTCGTCGAGATTTTTATTTTATTTCACTATTATAATTATACTTCTTTCCGAAAAAGTCTCATAGCATTTACACGTGAAATTTGTTACCGTTCGAACTCAGGAACTAGTCTTAAAAGACACAAACAATACATCAAATGAAAGCTTGTGCTCTAACTTGGATCAAGCAGCAGCTCGATCGAGGGGTTTTAATCAACTGTTGACGATATTAACGATTTAAAAACACGTATCGTGAACAAAGCACGATCGTCTTGTGTGTGTACATTGCACGTAATTCACGCTGTACATCGCATACGGCCATACCCACACAGAACCCATTGTCCACGCGCGTGGCATCGTTCGACCTTTGTACTTTTTTATTTTGGTTCACTACTTCGCTTCTACAGTTAATGGTGAACCTGTATAGCGCCCTCTTGTTTGTGGAGAGTCCTCGAACTATTAAAATACGGAAGCGTTTGGGGATATAAGTAGCGGTTTATTCTCACGCAACTTCATTGAATTCTCCCACACCAATTCATTTTAAGGTCTGTGCGGTATAGTTCATTAATAAATTTAGCCTTGTCGAACTCTATATTGTCTAAACCATTATGTCAAGAGTTATACTTTTTGTGCCATCTTGTAACTTACGGCCCATGAAACATATTACATGTATTTCCCCCACCCGTACAAAAGTTAATGCATATCACAGTTAACTATTATATCAACATGGCTTAAGAATAAATAAATCACATCAACCAGGTCAATACAGTTGTATATTCACTCTCATTATAGTTACTATTTTATTATTTATTTGAGAATTTCACCAAAAATACAGTAATACACATTAACAAAATAACATGCATTAAAATAATAATACATTTTACAACAATTCCTGAAATATCATTTCATCAAAAAAGAAATATGAAACATAAAACTTTGTGAATCTCTCAAAATATTTTGCATCCTTAAGACTAAGTTTTTATATTTATGCGAGGGCAACCGATTGTATTTAATGAAGTAAATTGAGTCTTAATCAGCCTGAAGACCACCAGTTTCAGAACATAGACGCTTTGCAGCCAGAACTAGATTATTGATGTACATGTACTTCCAAACACTAGCAGAGGCGTCTGATACTGCATCATTAATAACATACTGAAAACCCAGGGGACCCAGTTTTGTTCTCAAAGAAGGCCACCATTAAGGTTTTTAGAGTCAGACAAAGTATTGTTGTATCTGACTCATTGCTTTCTGTTGAAAGTATCATTGCAAATTCAAGAAATACATGTAATTGATTCCCTGTCACCTAACCACAACAATTTGTTAATAAGCAGGCAGGGTTCTGCACAGGACTTCTTTAGTGGTGGAAAAACGTTTCCCTGGAAACCATTGCGAGATGGATCACTTACACGGTAGATCATATAAATAGACTCAAATCAAAGAAGTGCTCAAAATTATTGGCTTTAGATACCATTTTTACTGGTAACTACCAAATTTTATATTTCAATGAAAACCTTTGACAGGAAATTGCAAGTGTAATTTAACAATTTGGAAATGTGTGGTGGTTTGAAACAGAAAAATTCTTCCAGTGGTGGTTGGGAAATCCTGAGTGCCGGGCGGGTTTTCCGGCACTGACCACTGTGGGCAGAACCCTGAGCAAGGTATGATCGATGAGTTCAAAAGCAGTCCAAATCACAAAACCTAAACTGTTAGATAAATCAGCCCCAGATGGCAGTCCAACGTTGGTATGACCTACATGTACATGTAGGCTAAATAAAAACCATATAAGCAGTGAAGACACTGTCTGTGAAGTCAGTCCCCTTATGGGGTCACCATTGTCACATCCCATTAAACTTAAAGACAACAATCTATAAACGGCAGTGCACCTATGTAACACTCTTCGTTGAACACACCAAAAACAGTAACTGACGGCAGTCCTTGGTCTGGATGTCACCATTGCAACTCTGTTTGATCAAAGAAGGCATCTGGTGGTAGTCCATGATGAGTATGGCAATTGTCACACTATGTAACATGAATAGTTGAAATAAGCGTATGTAATGGCAGTTCCTGGTAGATGTAGCCATTGTCACACTCCCAAGTGGGTCACAATGTCAAATTAAAAATGAGCAGAGTACACAGCAATCTGTGATTGTTGTCCATGGTCGGTGTAAACATGTCACAACACATAATACATGCAGTAAAACCAGATTTTGACTAGTTCCAAGAGGGTGTGAGCATTGCTGACCAAGAACAGTGTTATCAACAGTTTCTAATAGTGTTAGCAGTTCCATGGTAGATATCACCTATTTGTGATGACAAATGAGAAGTACAGACAAGTTTTTTTGATGTAGGGTTGTAGTGGAAATGATTGAAGGATGTCCACCACATGTTATGCGCAGCGCAGACAATGATCTCGGATAGCAGACGATGGTTTGTGGATAGCCTTTATGTCACCACACAGACAAGAGTCTGTGATGGCTGTCCATAGTGGGTGTGAACATCTCCACACTACATGTTAATGAGCACTGTCAACAAAAGACTTTCCTGGCAGTGCACTGTAGGTACATGTCTTGTGTCCCCTACCAAATGAGCAGTACAATTGTCTGTGATGGCAGTCCATGGGTGGGTGTGACCTTTCTCGCACCCCATATGAGCAGTACAGACAACAGTCTCTGATGGCAGTCCATGGGTGGGTGTGACCTTTGTCAATATGAGCAGTACAGACAACAGTCTCTGAATGATGGCAGTCCATGGGTGGGTGTCACCATTGTTAATATGAGCAGTACAGACAACAGTCTGTGATGGCAGTCCATGGGTGGGTGTCACCATTGTCAATATGAGCAGTACAGACAACAGTCTGTGATGGCAGTCCATGGTGCAGGGTGTGACCATTGTCACACCCCATATGAGCAGTACACACAACAGTCTGTGATGGCAGTCCATGGGTGGGTGTGACCTTTGTCACACCCCATATGAGCAGTAGAGACAACAATCTTTGATGGCAGTCCATGGTGCAGGGTGTGACCATTGTCACACCCCATATGAGCAGTACACACAACAGTCTGTGATGGCAGTCCATGGGTGGGTGTGACCTTTGTCACACCCCATATGAGCAGTACACACAACAGTTTGTGATGGCAGCCCATGGTGCAGGGTGTGACCTTTGTCACACCCCATATGAGCAGTACAGACAACAGTCTGTGATGGCAGTCCATGGTGCAGGGTGTGACCATTGTCACACCCCATATGAGCAGTACAGACAACAGTCTGTGATGGCAGTCCATGGTGCAGGGTGTGACCTTTGTCACACCCCATATGAGCAGTACACACAACAGTCTGTGATGGCAGTCCATGGGTGGGTGTGACCTTTGTCACACCCCATATGAGCAGTACAGACAAAAGTCTCTGATGACAGTCCATGGTGCAGGGTGTGACCTTTGTCACACCCCATATGAGCAGTACAGACAACAGTATGTAATGGTGATGGGTGACAATGTACATTCTCTGCTTGAGACAAATGCATGGCTGTCTGTGCTCTGTAAAACAACAAAATAACATTTCATTAACTCAACTTATGAATGCTGAGAACATATCATTGTTTAATTTTCTATTATTAGTTCATTAAGCGTTTTTTATAGTTTTTTTTAGAAGTCGTTGCCATTTGTGTTTACAGTCTTTTCTATTATAACACTTTAGTATCATATTAACAATGTTAACTTTTCTTATCTTAGTATTATTTAGTCATTTTTACTTTTTACTTGTCTTACTTCTCATATAAAAACATACACATTTTAGTATGTTGTCATGTGTTATCAATCAGGCATGATATTTGGCCATGGACAAAAGTAATATTATTGTATTTAGTACAAGGGCTGACCTACATGTTTATATGATGTAGGCTTGTATAAACTTTTCACGCCTATTAATAACAATTTTGCTGGGTTTTGTACCGAGAGCAAGAAAATATCAGGCCTACCAAACAGTCACTTGTCGCATTTCAATTGTGCTCTGATGATCTTATTTACTTGTAATAACATTGATAATTTACATACTGTTTTTTACTGCTTACCCACATGTACTCTTTGTCATGTCACTATATACACATATATTTTGGGCCTTGTTGACAAAAAAATGAGTCAATCATCAATGTTATACATGATGTTTTACATTCATAGTTAAACAATAGGTACAAACTCAATGTCTAAACTTCTCAATGAAAATATCTAATTTTTTTCCAAAAACATTTATTTAAATTTATATCTGATTCATTCATACTCAAAAGAAATTGATTCCTAGTAATTCAAATACCCATGACGTGGTTATTTGTATTACTAGGAAAACAATGTACATCATGTCTTTGTTGAAATGCTTAACGCTTCAAAACCAAATTTTAACTGCTTTGTGATAACTGTAATAAGTGGGCATTACATCAGTATGTACAGACTCTATACCTCTTGCATACACATGATCAATTAATGTTCCATTCTTTGTAGTAGCCTTAGTGACACTGCTTATAATTGTGCTCAGCCATTAACTTAGCAACATTTAGATTCAGATTCAGATTATTCAGATTAATTTTATTGGTCCATATGGAAATTCAGTATGTCGGCATTAAATAGAGCACATGAACAATCTACTATAGAAAATAATATACATAGCTAGATAATACACAGTACCAAATTTACAATGACGTACAATGACGTAGTCATAAGGAAGACATATGGAAACACGGATAAATAACGTTTTTACGTAGAGGAATAATATAAGAAATTAAATGGACTTACAACAATTGAATATGTACGATTGCGCAGAACTAAGCGGTATAGAAATACAACTTGGAATAACATATGATACCACAGGGTTATATTTGATTACTTTGCTCGTGATACTGGAACATTGGTTGAAAGGACAATGGTACAATACAATTGATGAATAGCGAAGTGACAAGGTACAGGCCAATTCAGTTTGCCTGGAGTTGTTCATTGTATTTACGAATGGAAAGCGGAACAAATGAATTAAGAAATCGTGAAGTTCGAGCCTTCATCGATCTGTACCGCTTTCCGGATCGCATTAGGGTATAGCAAGGATGAAGGGGATGATTACCATTTTCCAAAATCTGTGATACCTGTTTCAGAATTGTATAAACGCATTCCTGTTTCAAATCTGTCACTTCGCCAGTCATCTTGCCAGCATGGTTGGCTATTCTCTGTAATTTCTTAAGGTTCTTCTGTCTGCACCCACCATACCAAACCGCACAACTAAAAAGTATTACACTTTCTATTACTGACTTGTAGAATAACCTCAGGATGGTTCTGTCAACATGGAACGAATTCAGTTTTCGTAGAAAGTACATTCGTTGTTGAGCCTTTGCATACAGAGATTATAAACATTGCTTTTGAAATATTACTTCCATTATGAAATGAGAGAAAAAAAATTCTTATACAATGTACATGAATTTGTGTTTTTATCTGAAGTTGCCGAGCGACCTGCAGCAAAATTCGCCTTAGATGATGCTCTCAAGAACGCAAACGGATACTTCGCTTCAGCACTTGAACAAATGAGACATCATCCAGTCATTCCATCTTGTCAAACTAGCTAGACGAAAAGCATGGAATTCACTCCAAACCATATCGTAGGCCTCTGGCTTGAGTTTTTTGTTGTCACCAACAGTAATGACTTCCCACAGACATGTTACCGAGTCGATGCAAAACTCCTGGAATTCTGGATTATTTGTATTTGCAAGGAGGCTAATGATGAGGCTCATTATACAAATAGCAGTTGGGTAGGTGTCTGTGAACACTGGATGATGTCTCATTTGTTCAAGTGCTAGAGCGAAGTATCCGTTTGCGTTCTTGAGAGCATCATCTAAGGCGAATTTTGCTGCAGGTCGCTCGGCAACTTCAGATAAAAACACAAATTCATGTACATTGTATAATAATTTTTTTTCTCTCTCATTTCATAATGGAAGTAATATTTCAAAAGCAATGTTTAGCCTTCCCTTGAAATTCGCAAGACATCAGTTTATCTTATATAATAAAGAAAAGTCAATGTGTTAAATGCATAAATGTCAATGAGCAGGTTATTAAAATGTTGACAGGTCTTTTGATTTAAAATATTTGTATTTTGTGTATAAATCTTTCTCATTTTAGTTTGAATTATTTCACCCACCCATCATACAATAATTTGAGCATAGTTACCCGGCTTTTTTTCTTTCTTTTTGGCACCTCCTTTGGTGTTGGTTGGTGTAGATGATGCAGTAGATGGCTCTGTCTTCTTCTTTTTCACAAGTTTACGTTTGCTTGCTGCTGCTGTAGGCAAAGCATTTGTTATTGGCTCGTCAAATGGCACATCATCGTCATCAGGTTCTAAGGCATGTGTTGGTGATGTTGGTTCTTGCTGATCGTTAACCTCTGTCTCGGATCCTATTGTGCAGTAAAATAAAAAAATTGGACCATCAATAATAACAACAATTTTAAAATAAAATTGGAACAAAAATTAGACAATGCAAAATTACCAGGTAGAGGCTTGGCATAGGCCTATCACTTTTTATCATAATCAATCAAGAAAATCGTCTTGTTTTCGTTTTTTTTCTATTTTTACCATGTAGGCATCCACCAACAATTTTCTCCATGGAGAAATGATGGGTCGGCAGTAGGCCTTACAGTTAATTAATATTTCATTATGATATGAAAATATAAATGATAACATAAATTTTAAGATTATATTAAAAGTTTGCTTAGCCGAGTGAAATCCTACACTGGCAAACTCTAGAAAAAAATAATTGCATTACAATTAAGTAAATACATTTTAACGTTATGCACGGGTAAATAAAGGTAGCATTTGTTTACCGGCAGATTTTGGAGTTACTCCTGATTGAGAGGGACGGCAACGTTCACAAATCCAAGAATCATTGGGGATCGTATCTGCAGAAAGACCAACGCAGCTGTAGTGCCACCAAATTACAGTGCATTGGTCATCATCACAAGCTACCATTTCTCTTGTAGATGGCTTGCCACATACACAGAATTGGCGATCCTCCTCTCCGAATCACTGCTAACATCTAACAATTCATTTACATTCAAATCATCCTCTGACACATCGCTTAAATCGCTAAAGTCAGAGCCAGTAACGAAATCATCTTTATTGAAAGACGCCATTTTAGACTACGCGCTATGCGCATTCTTCGTTGTGACAACAACACAAACGACCGTGTGACGTCAGCAGCCGCAAGTGCGCAAGCGCAAGCTGCCAGACTTCCTGTCGCGTGCAGTAGGATTATCGCTTGTGGCTGTTTACTACCACTTAGCCTGCTGCTGTTTTACGACCGCGGCAACAGTGCTAAACACTTTGAACTCCACTTCGTTCCAACTCCTTGTATTTTCTTCCTCCATGATTATACGAATCATTTTGCTAAATAAATGAAATAGTAAATATTATACTTTAAAATATTTGGTATTTTTCTAACCTGAAAGGTGCAAAATTTTGCACTGGACAACGTCTCTGTCCCATCGTACTTTGATGGTGTCGCCGGTTTTCAACGTTTACGGATGAATGTCTTGTACGAGCTTAGTTGGCACAATCGCTGTTGATTCCTCATCTTCAAACCACACTAATGCCTCTGAAAACTTTTTGAAGGCGACGAAGAGACATTTTGCACGGACGGGAGTCGTAATGGGCAAATGACTTTGACACCGAAGCTTATAAGACATGGGAAAGTGCGTCGAAAACAGACAATACTAAGTGTTCAGTTCAATAGCTTGGCTTTCGTTTAGAAGAAGATTATTGGTTCCCCCTAGACCCCCATGTTGCGGTTTTTAACAAAGCACTGGTTCAAGAAGCCCTGTGTTTGTTCTTGTTTTAGCCAAGCACAGATACAGGTACATGTACATGTGAGAAGCCGCTTAGGCATTGTGAAGACAATGGGGTTTTCAGGATTAACTTGTGACTGTGATGGTTCCAGAGCCCCCATATTGCGGTTTCTTTTTTTAGCCAAGCACAGATAAACGTACATGTATATGTTAGAAGCCGCTTAGGCATTAAGACAATGGGGTTTTCAGGATTTACTCGTGACTGTGATGACCTGTTGAGCTTACACTTTAACAATACATGTTTTCTAAATATACAACGCGCACCTAGGTATAGCTCCGAATCGGGTTGGTTTCTTTCTTAGTAACTAGTGTCGATGTTTGCAGGCGATAGCAAGAATTGTTCAAAAGCGGGACAGCCACGTTTCTTCTCCCCTCCCTCTTATTATTTTCGTACCCTCCTCTTCCCTACTACCTATCTCGTCCCTCCCATCCCTACACTATAAAAGCACCATGACACCTCCAAATTCTTTTGAAGCTTGCCCTATATAATAAAATGATTGTTTCTCACTCCTTACCGAGAAATGCATTCTTATAACACACCTAACCATCAACCTTTTTTAACAATGTGGGTGCGTTCCTGTTCCTAAACTTGTACTTACTTGCCACCCAATCCCCACCCCTCAGGATGTACACTTAATATAAAAATAAAACTTCAACTTGAATCATTAAATTTATAAATTATATTTTGAGCGCTATATAAGAAGCCACTATTATTGTATACCATCAAACTATTTTCATGTTTAGTTTCAGCTCATGGTTTATGGTAAATAAATTATGGCGCTGTCCAATTCAGTGACACTTTATGACTGTTGACTTGAAAAACATAAGTTTGCAAAGTAATTTTAATAAGTTTTATGGGTGGGGTCCGTGTCAGTTTATTATATCCGCCATGTTTGTCATTGTGACAGGGGAATGTGGTGGGCGAATATATTGGTAGAGTGAGACCGCGAGGATATTTTAACATATCCTCTTCTTAGCAATAACATGTTTGCATGCCTCAATTTCGGGCAATCTTCAATTGCAGGTGTGGTTTCGGTCTAAAATACTGTTTATTGCCTGTTTGGCGGACGACGTTTGTGTACATGGAAACAACATCAATGCTTGTTATCAGAATTTTGGGCGGGAAAGTCGTTTCGTCTAGTTTCCGCAGTATGTCCGCCATGTCATGGGTTGGTTGAGCGGTAACTGGTCCACAAACTCTGATATATTGGCTGTTGGGCTTGAACATCCACTAATTATTGGTCTTTGATGTCTTAATTGTGTTTGAGCTTGAGTATGGCTGATAGCTCTAGTTTTGTCATTTTTATCATTTCGTTTCTGATTTCTCAGTCTGCTTTGAGCAAATTGGTATTGTCAGACTTGGACGGTTGTTTGAAGGGTTGAGCCTTGGCAGGTTTGTTGTGCATACATTTTTTTTTTTTCATTCTTCTTTGGTAGGTATTGAAATCACCCAAGATACTTATTGATACTTCAGCATTTTAGGCCGATGTTTGTTGATAATTGATATTATATAAATTATTTTTTACAGCAAAACAGTTAAGCGGCCATGACAGGGACGCCCCAAGAGTGACGCCCATGCTATCTTTAAATTCAAGAAAGTTATGTGTCCATGAAATGGTATTGCCCGAGTGGAAGGACAAAATCCGCCAATTAAGTGGATACATGTAGTATGAACTTATAAATTATTGTGGGGATTCATCAGGTTCATCAGCCATCAACAGTTTTGCATGTTCCCAAGTACGGTGTTCTGAACTGTCCGTGGAAAAGAGGCCTATTTTTTTCGTTTTCAAACAGCATCATCTGTTAAAATTCTTTCAGTGAAAACATTTTATGTTTGTGCTAAGGTAAGTTTTACCTCGGGAATCTTTTTTTTGTTGTTGTTTTTAGTTCACTTATTGAAATATATCTGTATCTTAAAATTAATTAAACGATTGAACAAACAACAATAATTACCGTAAACATTGTTTTAAACTTAACCCACACATGTTAATCATTTTATTTATATTATTTTTTATTTTTTTATTCACACATATCATGATGTGTTTGATAAGAAACATGACAATGATCATCATCTCTTTTTGAACTTTTGGTGGCTCTGAAAAGAGTCGTTTGGTTTATTGATGGCTATCAGTAGCCAGACGCACACCCATTCCTTTCGATGATAGCAGGAATCACCTTCTGGATGTGGTTGATGTATTTCGTGCACAGTTCTGGGGTTGGAACCTCTTGCCAGAAAGAACAGATGCCATCAACCAGTTCATCTTTGGTTTTTGGTTTAACCCGCCGCCGGAGATGGTGTTTGAGCTGGTGCCAGAAGTTTTCGATGGGATTCAGATCTGGACTTTCTGCTGGGGTTTTCCACCAATCAATCCCGGCCTCTGCCATGTAGGTTGTGGCGACGTTGCTCGTGTGCTTTGGATCGTTGTCCTGCTGGAACCTGTGCCCATCTGGAATGTGCTCGTCGATGAATGGCTCGAGTGTGTCACGGAGGATGTCATTTCGGTAGAATACGCCGTCCATTATTTTTTCAAAGACCAGAACTGGCGTCGCCCCGCGCTTTGAAATACCAGCCCAAACATGAACTTTAGTTGGGTGTTTAACTTTCGATTTCAGCTTTCGGGGACAACCTTTCCTGCGGAATGTTATTTTACTATGACTTTCCAGCTGAAAGTTTGGTTATACCGGTAACAATGCGGGGAGTTTCAAGTTTCAATTATCAACGAGGGGCTGGCGAGACAAATCAGCCCACCCTTAAAAACTGCAGAAAGGGTACTTCTTACAGGGGCTGGGAAGTCAAGTAATATGGTTGCTTCCAGAATGCCAAAAATACCAGTAGAGATTGGGGGCATTGAGTACTCATGTAACATTCTAGTGGCGCCTACCATAGATGATTTCATATTAGGTTTGGATTTCTTGAAAGAAAATGACGCCCAAATAGATCTGAATTGTGACACTGTCAAGCTCAGGGGGCATACCATATATGCAGACAAGAGGAAAAATAAGAACAGCAGTTACACAACACAGCGTGTCGTACTAAGAAAGAAAGTTGTACCTCCTAATTCAATAGCCAGTTTAGAGGCTCAACTTACCGTGAACTCGAACTGAAACAAAACCTATATTATTCAGGTTTGAGCATACCATATAGTCTGGTCACTTCGAACGGCAATACCAATAAGACACACCGAGCGACAAACCAGGGCCCTTTCATTACCATGCGTAACGACAGTAACAAATTTATACACCTTAAAAAGGGACACCTCATTGGCAGAGCAGAAGAAATTGAAAGAATTCTTTCAGAAGGTTTCAACTCCAACCAGTCATTTGAGTCTGGTGACAACCGCTGTAAGGTGGACGCCACAAAAAACAGTATAACTGTACGACAAATACACGAAATTACCTCCGCACGTCACCGAACTTTGGCAAAACTCAAGCGAACACCTAACTCCTGAACAAGCAAATGCGCTAGCTGGGATTCTCACCGAATTCCACGACGTCTTTTCAAAAGATGACATGGATCTAGGGACATTCTCAAAAATAAAACACAATATCAATACCGGCGATGCCAATCCCATTAAACAAAAAATGAGAAGAACACCATTAGGGTTCGGGGGAGAGGAAAAATCACACCTTGATTCACTTTTGGCAAAAGAAGTCATCCAACCCTCGTCCTCAGATTGGGCGTCTCCCCCTGTATTGGTCAGAAAAAAAGATGGAACGGTTCGCTACTGCATTGACTATTGTGCTCTCAACAATGTAACAATCAAAGATGCTTTCCAACTGCCGAATAAAAACAAATGTTTGGATATACTTGAGGGGACATCATTTTTCAGTACATTAGATATGAGCAGCGGGTACTACCAAATCGAACTTAATGACAGTGATAGACACAAAACAGCATTCACCACAAAATATGGTCTGTTTGAATACCAGCGTATGCCTTTTGGGCTTTGCAATGCGCCAGCTACTTTTCAGCGAGCAATTACACTCATCCTCAGAGGATTGACATGAAACGAAGTCCTTGCTTATCTAGATGATGTTATCATATTAGGGAAAGATTTTGACGAATCGATGCATAACCTCATTTACAGTTTTAGAAAGATTCCGCGAACACAACCTGAAACTAAAGGCGAAAAAATGTAAACTGCTCAGAACAGAAGTTCTTTTTCTGGGGAAAATAGTAAAAAAGGTATATCGCCAAATCCAAGCAGCATATCGGCGGTCCAAAACTGGCCCACGCTTAAATCCAGCAAGGACGTTGAAAGGTTCATGGGGCTAGTCAACTATCACAGAGCACACATCAAAGATTTTGCTAAATTGGCCCAACCCTTGTATGAACTGACAAAGAAACAAGACATTTTGCTGGCACAGCGAGCAGGAACAAGCATTCAGACAACTGAAGTACGCACTCACTACAAGCCCAGTACTATCATTCCCAAGAAACAACAATGAAGATCCGTTCATCATAGACACTGATGCTTCGGACTTCGCAGTAGGGGCAGAATTACTTAAGATTCAAGACGGAGTCGAACGGGTTTTAGACTACGGTAGCTATGTACTTTCCCCAGCACAGAAAAAATACTGCGCTACTCGTAAGGAGTTGCTAGCGGTAGTACGGTTCACGCGTCAATACCGTCACTACATTCTCGGCCGTAAATTTTACATTCGTACGGACCACAATAGCTTGGTTTGGTTAATGCGCTTCAAAAATCTATCGGGAATGCTGGCAAGGTGGATGGAAGAGCTTAGCCAGTACGATAGGGGGTACAGCACACGAATGCAGATGCCCTATCCCGCATCCCTATTGATGCGGCGAACTGCAACTGCTATTTTGCGGGCTGTACGGTAGAAAATCTCCCTTGCGGCGGCGGCTGCAAGCACTGCTCCCGTATCCATAGACAGTGGCAAAAGTTTGAGGACGACGTCGATGATGTCATCCCACTGGCAGTAAGGCAAATCATGTCTTACCTGAAAGACACCCATGTCTCTATAAGAACCCCAAGATCACAGATCACAGGGATCAGAGCTCTAGCAACCAGCTGACGCTGGATGTGGCAAAGGTCCCTGTACTTGACACAACTAATCACTGTACAGGTGGATCAAACCTCAACAACCAGCTTATGCTGGATGGAAGGTAGACCGCATGCGAATTATCAGAGGAACCATCCCCATTCAAAAAATACTCTCGTCAACACAATGGAAGGAAAAATCAACGCAAACTCAATTCATACCAACCAGACACGAGTTACAGTTACTGTCACCTGCAGGAAAATACCTTTGGTCCAACGCTCCTCTCCTACAACTGTCTGGGGGCTTTCTTTACTACCGGTGGGCTGGTGCTGACGGTGATAAAATGCTTCTTTTGGTGCTGACATCCTTAAAAGATGAAACACTCAATCTTTGTCATGACACCAAGTTGGCCGGGCATCCGGGAATAACTAGAACCCTACAAAAGCTGCGACAAACATCATTCTGGTATAAAATGAAAGATGTTGCCCTTCACGTAAAGACTTGTAAAGAATGCAACACATACAAAAAACCCTCACTTAAAGCCAAGGCACCTATGACAAAATACCACGCAGGAGCACCAGCCGAAAGAATTCACCTTGATATATATGGCCCATTCACACCGTCAGCATCTGGAAATCAATATATACTTATGTTGGTTTGTCAATTCACAAAATGGGTAGAAGCAAACCCCCTAGCAGATCAAACTGCCAAAACCGTTGCAAGGGTGACAATAGACAATTTCATTGCTCGATTCGGTTGCCCCATGCAAATTCATACGGATCGAGGGAGAAACTTTACAAGTTCATTGTTTCAGGCAGTTTGTGAGCTACTGGAAATTACTAAAACAAGAACAACCCCCTATAGACCTTGTTCAAACGGCCAAGTGGAAAGATATAATAGGACCCTCTTACAAGTAATGCGATGCCATTTAAAGGGGGATGTTTTAAATTGGGATGAAGACCTGTCTATACTAACAGCCACCATTCGTTCTATTCCTAATCGCTATACAGGAATGACCCCTAACTTAATGATGCTAGGCAGAGAGGTTAGACAACCAGTAGAACTTGTTTTTGGTTTACAGTCAAACAATACCATGCCAGACGAACCAAACACATACGTCAGAGATTTAAAAAATAGGATGCAAAGAGTACATTCATTAGCGCGTGATAATATTGGTTTCTCCCAAGTTTGTGAGAAAAGGTACTATGATTCACACACAAATGCCACCTCCTTCGAAAGTGGAGACATTGTATATAAGCTCAATAAATCGCACAAAGTTGGACAGTCCCGTAAATTGCAACCTATTTAGCAAGGGCCCTTCCTGATTGCCGAAGTTCTCTCCCCAGTACTATATAGAGTACAGGGACAAAAAAAAAGTCAGGTCCTCCATCATGATTTGATCAAGAAATGTGAAGATAGGGAAATCCCTTTTTGGTTGCGGAGGCTCCGCAATCGGCTCTTGGGTCCAGGAGAGGTATCCGTGCCGGATAATATCCAAAACGAGCGTCATAATGAGGAAGTTGCCCCCTTACTTGAGCCCTTGAATAACAATTCACCAACTAAAACACACGGTGTATACACCACAAGAAGTGGCAGAGAGATTAGGCAACCTTCTTGGTTAAGAGACCATTCTAACGTTTAACCATTTTCATTATGACAACTTAATAGGATGGAGGAACAATTTTTTGAACCGGACTACGCATGGGAAGAAGAACCAGAACCAATCCCAAGCGATCCAACCAAAGACAATACTAAAGGTCGGGCACCAAGTGACAGAAGGAAAAAATCAACCACAGCGGTCCAAAAGGAAACGTAAGACTGTTAAGCAAGCGTGTCCACAACCTGGCTGTGGACATACCACCAAACAGCTAAAAAGACATGTGATCCGCCAACACATTTGCGAGAGATGGTGGTTCATGTACCCCCTGCTCGCCTGCTGGGAATGCCGGAAGTGGGAGATAGCCAGCCATATCAAATCACACGGCCAATTTTGTACCCATCGCTTCCTCCCAGGACTAGTATTCCTGGTTGAGGGGTTTGTCACTTACCTTCGCAACATAACAGGTGTAAAATCGTCGGATGACCTACTTAAGTTTGTGTCTCAAATGAATTTAGGGGATAGTTTTTCATCCTTTAAAGAGGAGGAATTAGCCATTTGGAGTGCTTATGATGCTTACCTTGGCCTCCCTCCAATCATAGACCGAAGTTTGGAATCGCCCACACGTATCACCTCAATCTTCCATTGGAGAACACTTCTACGCATACTCGCATACCAGCCACGAATCAACAAACTTCAAAAAGGCTCATTCATTGATTCTCATTGCCACGTGGATCGGCTACTACATCGTGCCAACTACTCTGGAACCCTGAGCTAATACCTAAGCACCAAAGATTCTGTTTGCGAATCTGGGCTGCATAGCTAATTTTTGTGACCCAGAAACATATTGCAACACTCAACTGTGGATGCGATTAATTTCGGACAATGCCGTCTATGCATCAGTAGGACTACATCCAAAAAAGGCAGACGAGTTCTCCCAGGAAACAGAACAGTTGATCCGGCATTTGCTGGAGCACCCCAAAGTATGTGCCCTGGGAGAAGTCGGTCTAGACTACAATCATGGCCAAAATCCAGAAATCCAGAAAACCACACTCCGTAAACTCCTCGCCATTGCAGTAGAATTTAATAAACCCGTAATCATTCATTGCAGAGATGCCAGCAAAGACTGCTTTGCCATCATTTCAAATAGCCTCCCTACACACTGGAAAATTCACCTTCATTGCTTCACTCAAGACTGGCAAGAGGCAAAACAAATGGTGTGATGCTTTTCCTAATTTATTTATAGGACCCAAGAATGGACCCAAGAATGTAGCTGAAGAAATTCCACTGGGAAGACTCCTTCTGGAAACTGACTCTCCCTACTTCGTTGCGAAAAAACTAAAAGGAATTGCCACTTTTAGTACCCCGACAATGGCAGGACTCGTTGCCCATGAAGTAGCCAGGATCAGAGGAATAGAGGTCAATGCCGTCATGAAGCACTGCCTACGTAACACGCGAAATATGTATTCGGTTCCACTATGAACATTAATCTGAAGACGGATTGAAGACACTGTTTGACGCAAAAACATTTATTAATTTCATTAAAGGATATTTTTTTAATGTGTCAAAGAAGTAGCCCGTGTCCGAGACATTGAAGATACTATATATATATTTGTGTATACTTGTTTATCTCATTTAAATAAGACAACATCTTTGCCTTTCACTTTTGGTGTTTTTGAAAGCTGTTCAAACGAAGATAAATTAATTTTGTATAATTATTTTCGCTTTTCTCTTAGTTTTTGTTGATAAAAATGTTTGTTGTTATGTATGGATTGCAAAGATAGCATAATAATTACGTTGTAAGACATCGGTAAATTAAGATTATGAAAAGAGAGAGGAGAATGGGAAAAGGGGGTGAGAAGACAATCTATTGTGTACACAAGACAAGAAAAACCTGAAGTGATTTCTTTATATTGCCACTGTCATTATAGTTATTGTCAAATTCGGCACTTCAAAAACATAATGGGAAAGAATGTAGTGAATACTGACTATGTTTAGACGTTATATAATAAACCAGTTGGGCGTGACCAGTGGCTGGGCGGGGCCCTGCGGCCCGGCCATGCGGCAGTCCGTTGTCCACCACTTCCGAAAAAGCAGCCTATATTTCATAGCTCTCCACCGCCGAAAGGCCCAACGGGACTCACGAACGGGAATCACCGTTGTACTTATTATAGGTAAGACCAGTGATTACAACACTAGCATAAATCTATGTACATGTATGCATCAATGTGAACTAGTGTATGACGTCAGTTTTTCCACAGAGCTTCTCCTACATGTGGGTTTTGGATGTCATCACACTAATAAACATTATGTAATATGGCCTTGTCAACTTCCTACCACGTTCATCTTGCTTAACTATTTTCTTAGCAACTATGCAGAAACTCCACCCCTTTGATTTAACCATGCCTCATTCTAGCCCTAATCTTCAAGATATCAGTACCATTGATTACCTCAGCCAGTGTGATGATCTTGAGGATATTGAGGAGATCACTTATAAGCAGTGGGTCAGCACAGGTGGACACAGCTGGTAACAATCATAGAATCAAAGGAAGATTTCATTGAGAATTTGTCAACTCAGGTGGAAAAACTGACCCGCCATAATTACACAGCCAAAGCCCAAAGTTCATACATGAAATCACTTAGGGCATCCATGACTCCTTTGGAGGAAATCATAGTGCAGGGTGATTTTGCTGAAAACTTTTCATACGTTGTGCAAGATGAAATTCAGAGTTTTCATTGGGAAAACAAGCAAGCCACCTTACATCCATTTGTTGCGTACCAAAGAAAAGAAGATGGAACCCTAGAACATCAGGATATTAGAATATCAGAATATTTTATCGTGACCCGATGTCTTCAATTTGAGTGCATGTCTATACCTACATGCACATGTGCATGTGACGTTGTAACATGTGAGTTGTGACCCGAAGTCTCCAAAACTGTCTTCAGTATAAGTGCATACATACAAAATGACTCCAAAATGGACTTGTGCAGTTTAGCGATTAGTGCTACTCCTGCTGTCAACAAGGTACTGTTTATACAAATATCATGGAGACAGACCTTTTAATTACATCTGCTGCACCGAGCAACTCCATTTTGTTCCAGCCAAAGTGTGCCTGAGACTATTTTCACTGAGTAATTGTTCCACTGGATTTTGTTCCACAAAAATAGCATTATCTAAGTGGTCCAAACATGGACAAACTTGTCTTGTTATACCCGGCCATGATCCCCAGGTGGATATAACAATCTACATGGACATATCAGTCAATCCTGGACCTGACAATATCAACTGTAATGTCAACTGTAATGATCAAGAAAATCGACATCGTTATCAACGTTGTGATCTTTTGGTCATAGAGGCCAATTCTAGTCACAAGATCTTGTCTGACAGTGTCCTGCTAACCTTACAAGAACTTGGTATAAATCGTCGCTACAGAGGCTGCAGAGCAGGTACCCACGCCCGCAGACATGACAGACAGATACCCACTCGGATAACTAATCGCTCTGATACTCATTCGCTCCGAAAAAGACCTGCACTAGCACAAATCAGCACCCACAGTCATCATGTTACCCACAACAACGGCTGGTTTTATAGTGAGCATGTGGTACAAACAGAGAGACCTAGAGTTTTGACTTCGCTACCAAAAGCACCATGTAATTTACGACCAGCCCTCGCATCTGTACCATCTGTTCTGTTGACTAATGCTCAGTCTCTTGTCAGTAAACTAGATGAAGCGGAGGTTATTTTCATGCAGAACAACATGAACATCTGTATCATCAGCGAGACTTGGTTCCACCCAGATCTGCCAGACCATTCGTTAAACAGGCAATTACAACTTGTTTTCTAAGTCCCATCAACATCAACGTGGAGGTGGTATTGCCATCTACATCCAAAACCAATTCAGTGCTAAACCCATTACCGACACCACTGTACCAGAGGAGCTTGAGTGTTTATGGGTGATGGTTTGACCTGAGCGGCTTCCTCGGAGTGTCAGCCATAGCAGTGTGCGCTGTTTATATTCCACCTGATTCTCCCCACCAGGACTTGCTTCTCGATCATTTAATTGACTCCACTGACATTCTGCGTACAGCTTACCCTGACATTGGTTTTGTTATATCAGGTGACTTTAATAGATCTAAAATAGATACACTTGTGAAAGGTAATGGCTTGAAACAGGTTATTAAATTTCCTACTAGAGCTCAAGCCACTCTAGATTTGATAATCACTAATATGGACAGATTTTATTGTGAGCCAATTTGTTTACCACCAATTGGAAAAAGCGACCACAACTGTATCATTTTAAAACCAAGTAACGAATATGTGCCTAACAAAATTAAAATGCGCACTGTTAGGCCTTTGAAGGATTATGGTATCAAAAGCTTTGGCACCTGGGTTCAAAACCAGGATTGGGCTGATGTGCATAACTCTGCTTGTGTCCAAGGAAAAACAGATGCCCTTTACAGGTTATTGAATGATGCAGTTGATTCTCACTTTCCCATAGTTACCAAGAAATCTTGTACTTCTGACAAACCGTGGATGACGCCGAAAATTAAGAAATTGATTTCTGATCGTCAGGTCGCTTTTGGTAATGGTGATTCCAATAAATGGAGGTCGATACGCAATAAAATTAAACGTGAAATTGTGACTGTTAAAACTAACTTTCATGCTGAAAGAGTACGTCGTCTTAAAAAAAATGATCCTAAAAAGTGGCACCAACAGAATAAAATTATGACCAGAAATAATTCTTCTGAACTCGGCATACATGTCCCAGGGGCATGTGCAAGTAATCACAATGATATTGCCAATACTATTAATGAACAATTTGTCAATGTGTCGTCTGGTCTTACACCGTTGGATATTTCAATGCTGCCTGCATTTTTGCCTGCACCTAAGCCACCCCCTCATCTGTACCCATGGGATGTGTATGCTGTGTTAAAAAAGGTTAAATCATCTAAAGCTACTGGCCCTGATGGGATACCGCCTAGACTTGTCAAAGAATTTGCCTATGAGCTAAGTGTTCCGTTCACAGAGATCCTCAATAGCTCTTATACTGAGGGAATCGTTCCAATTCAGTGGAAAAAGGCAATAGTTATTCCGATTCCCAAACAGTATCCGGCAAATATTGATAGGTTGAGGCCTGTGTCCCTGACGGATGGGTTTGCTAAATTTTGCGGAGAGTTTGTTGCTAACTGGGTGCTTCAGGATGTTCAAAACAAAATTGATATTAATCAGTATGGTAATGTGAAAGGAGTCTCTACTTCACACTATTTGGTTAGTCTGATGCACTTTCTGCATAGGGGGGCTGATTCATCTAACAATACTGGCACTGTTGTTTTGACAGATCTTTCTAAGTCTTTTGACCTCATTGATCACACTCTCCTTATTAAAACATTTCTGGATTTAGATGTCAGGGAATCAATTATCCCTTGGATTTGCAATTTCATTTCTAACAGACAACAGTGTGTCAGATACAACCAGACTTTGTCTGACTCCATTTTTAATCAATTTTAATTCTTTTGTTTTGGCTGGACCATCACTATCGCTTTCTTTTTTTTGCTTCTTATTGTTTTGTATTTTTAATGTTTTTTATTGTAACATTCCTGTAGTTTGGTCCTCGGGCCACGAGATGAATGATAAACCAAATAATAATAATAATAATAATATATGTGTTGTTAGTGACTGCAAAGAACACAGTACAGTGACAGTCTTCGCTTTCTTGAAAGTGGTCATTGAACACTTAAAGACTAAGTTTCCATCAGTCCAAAAGATCCACTACTTCACTGATGTGCTGGACAATACAAAAACAAGAACAACTTTATAAACCTCTCTCACCACAAAGGATTTTAGGTTACCTGCGGAATGGAACTTCTTTGCCACATCACATGGCAAGAGTGCCTGTGATGGCAAAGGAGGAACTGTCAAAAGACTTGTAACCAAGGCTAGCCTGCAGTGCCCATACCATGACCAGATTCTAACATCTGAGGCAATTGTGGATTTCTGCACAAAAAACATCCCTGGTATTAAATTTTTTAATGTGTCACCAGAGGATGTTACCGAGTCTGTTTCAGAGCTGAAAGACAGGTTTGACATAGCGCAGACTGTCAAAGGGACTCTTCAATTCCACAGGTTTGTCCCAGTCTCCAAATCAATGCTACACGTGTACAAGTTAAGTGGTCAAGCCAGCCCTCCGGAATTAGTACCAATTTCAAAAAGCAATGATGTGGAACCAGTACCAGAACCTTCCCAGCAATTGGACATAATGGAACAAAACTCTGTCTGTTGCATGTACGATGGCTTTCCATGGATTGGCATGGTAGAGAACGTTTCAGAGGAGTTTGGTGATTTTCATGTCAATTTTATGCACCCTCATGGACCAACCAAGCAATTCAAATGGCCATTGGAACCAGATCACTGCTGGGTTACAGAAGCCAATATTTTATGTAAAGTAGACACGCCATCTCTGACATCATCATCTTCCAGGAAGTACTACAGTACATCTCAGAAAGTGATGTAGCAAGGATTTCAAGAGTGTGCCCAGACTGGATCATTTATGATCAATAAAATAAGTAAAATGATTATAAGGTGAATTATATTCATAATTTAATACCAAGAGTAGACTGAGTGTCGTATTATTGCTTCTTAAAATATTTGTCATTCATTCTCAATCAGATAGTAATGTGCATAGGTTGATGTGCATATATGTATATGTACTGCACACACCACATTTGTGCAGTGTGGGAACTTTGAGAAGAGCTGGACAGCAAACCAAAAATATTATATCTCTGATTTTTTCATTATATTTAGATATTATGTGGGGAATTATTATTTTCAAAGTTCATTTCCGGATCACGTGATCCACAAGGTAAAATCCAAGGTCAAAGTAAAGGTCAAAGGTCATCTAACCTCAAATTGCTCTACACAAAAAAAAATGGCAGATTTGGATTGCTTATGCAATTACCTTTCTAAAGACACCAATATTGACGTATTTGGCCCACCGGATACTGAGATATGGCCCCTATAAAAATGGCGGTCCACCCATTTTGGCCGAAATCGCCAAAAAGGGGCGTGTCATAGCGCAAAAAACGTAAGTCCGATGGGGCTGAAATTTGAAATTTCAGCTTTTCAGCTTAAATTACACTGTAAACCAAATTTGAGCAAATTTGAAGAGAGTAGGGTTTAACCCAATGGGTGATTTGACATGGAATGACCCAGTAGTACTTGCAAGTCATTGAATTTTGACACGGCCATGTCTTCTGGTCTTGTGTACGCATGCGCAATATCCAGTTTCGTGCGTCTTGTCCAATGATGGTCCTTTATTCTATACACGTGATCCAATAACCACGTCATCCATAGCAGCAGTGATAGTTTGCTTATCACTTTCTTTCGTTCAATACTCATTTGCATTTGACCTATGTCCTTCAGTATGACCAAATTTGGAAAGAGTGAGCTTCAAGCAGCAGGACCATACCAAACTTTCTCTAGGGGGGTTATCGGGTCTTCGCAAAAGAAGGGGAAAACCAAGGCACTTTTTTCCCTAACACGTAGCAAAACTAAGACAATACAAGAAAACAATGCACTCAAAAGTGATCGTTTTTTTACACTTTATTCAATCAAACTAACATTTCTGTAAATAAAATCTGAAACTTTACATATTAAAGATATCATAATGACAAAAAAAATCGAAATCCAAATTTGGAAATTGTTTTCACCCTTTCAACGTTGAGCGGCCTATTACACGTTAAAGCATAGCGTGACTTATGTCACCTTTTCCCAGAGCGGGTCACAAATACAACTTTTAGTATAAACTTTCCTTCCGGTGATAATTTAGTCATTGCTAATATTTTTGCCAAATATTTTGTTGATAAGGTAGCAGATATAAGGGGTAATATACAAAACAGCATAGGCCCGTCCCCACCTGTCCAAGTTTATCCTGTCTCAGAACTGGCCCATGTTGTTAACATGCTTTCTGTTTTTCCTCCAACAGACACTCAGGAAGTCACTGAAATCATAAAAGATTCTCCCAACAAATCCTGTGCCCTGGATACCTTGCCTACTGGGTTGCTAAAAGCTAATGTCAACTGCATTGTTCCATTTCCTGTCCATATCATTAACTCTTCTCTCTCCTGTGGTAAATTTCCTAACTGCTTCCAACAAGCCATGGTCACACCCATCCTTAAAAAACCAACACTTGACCACAACGATTTAGAGAACTATCGACCCATTTCTAATACTTTATTTCTGTCGAAATTACTGGAGAAAATTGTGTACAACTGTCTCATTCACCACGTTTCTTCTAACAATCTTGACAGTCCACTCCAATCTACATACAAATGCAATCATAGTACGGAAACAGCGCTGCTCCTTGTGCAGAATAATCTTCTCCATGCCATTGCTTGCAAGAATGCGGCATTGCTAGTTATGCTTGACTTGTCATCGGCCTTTGACACGTTGGACCACACCATTCTTCTTAACAGGTTGAGTCAACTATACGGAGACCGTGACACGCCACTGTCTTGGTTCACCAGTTATTTCCGTGACTGTAAGAACCATGTCCGTATTGAAGGAACCCTGTCTGACGAAACCCAGGTTCAATTTGGAGTTCCCCAAGGTTCTGTGCTTGGGCCTGCACTCTTCTCATACTATATCAAACCTGTCGCTAATATCATTAAGCAGTACAACATATCTTTTCACATATACGCAGATGACATACAGCTCTATACTTCTTTCAACCCTGCTATTTCTGGCGAGTCCCCCACTGCTCTCAAAAACCTCTCTCAATGCATTTCTCATTTCCAACAATGGATGGCTAGCAATATGCTAAAGCTAAACAGTGACAAAACCGAATTCTTTGTAGCAGCTTCTCCACGTGTCCTAAATCGACTTGAAGACACTCTCACACTCAATATCGGCTCGACGAAAATCTCAGCCGCCCGCAAGGTGAGAAACCTGGGCGTTTTCTTCGACTCTTCATTTTCTATGTCCAATCATGTCTCGTCCATCTGTAAGTCTGTTAATTTTCATCTTCTTAACCTGTGGCGTATTCGCAAATACAATGATCATGACACATGCTATCATGTTGTCCGTTCCTTTGTTACATCCCGGTTGGACTATTGCAACTCTCTTCTATTTGTGACCCGCTCTGTGAAAATGAGTCAGATGTTGACAATTTAAAGAATTGAGTTGTATACATGGCTGGAATGAGCACACCAACAGCAGTAACTTGGTATATGTATGAGCTCTGGGGTGTATTGCGTTGCTGAGTTATTCCCGTTTGAAATTAGCCAAGTTATCACTATTTTCACGTATTACAAGTAAATTGACATTTAAAATTGATGTTTCATTTTCTTTGAAGCACCTACAAAATGCCCTAGCAACCAATATGTTCCAAACCAGATATCACTTTGAAACTTTCCATGGACACTTGCTAATGTTTTTGCAACAGTGTGATGGATTATCAAAATCTAAATTCATCGTTTTTTATGTTTTTGCTCATTTGCATATTTGCATGTTATTATTTGTATTTTTTTAGCAACAACTGGAATTGATATTTCTAAAGAAGGCAAAAGAGTTGTTTATAGCAGATAAAACAGGAAAAGAACACTTTGTTCATGGATGATAATTCAAAGTGGTTTCTGATGTTATGACTGACGTTTTGGCTCAAAAAGAGCTTTTTGGGTAAAAATTTCATTTTGTTTTTAAAAAGGGGTAAAAATTTAAAAAAAGTTGTCACAGCTATCACAGTACACAAAACTTGCGAGCATGAAGCCCAATATTAACATTTATCTTTGGTTTTAAAAGCCCTACTCTGCAATCTGGGGCGTTATTATGTGGTTTTATCTTCATTTTTTTATGAATTTGATCTTTAAAAAAAACAAAAACAAAAAAACGTTTTTTAAAATATATATTTTTTTGGGGGGGGGGAAACGGATTTTTTTTTTTAGGGCACAAAAAACCGGAATTACGGTTAAAAACGGAGAAATCACATCCCTAAATGATGCCTGGCTCATTGGAGGAACATCTACAGAAAGAATTTTGTGCAAAAAATAATAAGATTATGAATAGTATTAATAAAAATGTTGATACAAAATGAACACATGACACATTTTCAATCATGTGAGAGGTTCACAAAATTAACTCATAAAAAAAACTCACCGGAAATGCCTGAAGCTTTTGATTCCAACAAACGGCTTAAAGGGAGCCAGGAACTTGTGCCAGTTATACTGGTTGGTGGTGACGTTCCCTGCCTCATCTCCAACAAGATGGGGGATGTTGACGCCAGAGATTGAACTCTTGCTGACAACATCCTCCATGTCTTCTAGGCAGTGCACTGGGGTCTGCTGGAACCGCTGTTTGAGTAAACCAAAGCACCAATCAGGGGCGAACTTAGTGTGCCCATTGACCATAAAGTGGACATGCACAGAGCGATGGAGGCCGGACATACAACGCCAAAGCATGTACAACATTAAGTAATTGTTCTTGTTTTGGCCACTACAGTTGTCACAGTGGAGATCAACTGTGGCCTCGCCAAGTCCATAGTGTTCAAAGAAGTGATGGATGAAGCTAATAACTGAGTTGCTTACTTTGGAGATTGTTACTGACTCATCTACTATTAGGTAGTTCACCTGACGCGTCACCCCCTCGCAGCGGATTCCAAATATCCCCAACTTTCGTGGCGTGAGAAAGTATATAGGGCCAGGCTGTACAGGGTCGAACGGGTAGTGAACCTGCTGAGAAAAGTCAAAGGAGAAGTGCATCGCAATCTGTTTGCTGCATGGGTTGTCGGGACCAAGACTCACTACTCCTTGACGCTCAGCAGTCTCCTTGGCAATATGGACGATGAATTGTTGTGCTGACATACCCAGCAGACATCGGACATTGGTTTGCGGACATCGGACTATGTATGGGCAAACCCGATTCCACAGCTTCCGGAATGTTGTTTGGGCGATGGCTCTGTGACCTAAAAATTAATAACACAAACGAAACTCCAAAAATTAATCTACTAAAAATTTCAAAAATAGTTTTGTAAAACAAGCGTACTTACACGAAGTCATTGTCACTTCTGTAATGATTCTCAATAGTGAATAACATCAGGGTTCAATGGCAATTACAACCCCAAAAAGATAGACCCTAGTTAACTTTTAAGCAGAAGATCAACAAAATGTTACCCAAGTCTTCCATGGCTTTCTTGTAGCTCCTCCACACATTTGTCTTTGTTTCAGAGGAAGGAAGTAGCTGGATGTCATCCCGCTTGTATCCAGGAATACGCCCAGGCAGCAGAATGGCAATCGCCTCCACATAGTTGGTGCTGAAGGAACGCACCCTTAAGTTGTTCTCGTAGGTCAGTTGTGCCGGCAGTGTGAGACCCCGATTTTTGTGAACCATTGGAGTACACCCGTGTTCCCTATGGTGTTTCCGCCGTCAATTTGTTGGCACTCATGCTAAAAAAAAAATAATAAACATTATGAAAATGTTAAGAAACAGGAGGTTGTATGAAAGAACAAGTCCCACAAATGCTTAAAACCATAAAAGAACATGCGAGTTCAAGTGAATAAATAAATTAATAACATCAATTTACACAGAACAGGGTATCTCTTTCTGGGTGTTTTTTTTTTTTAGGAATTAAAAATTTGAAACTGTTAACAATTAAACCAGATTATTTTTCAAGTAGATTATTATAATAACCCAAAGTCGTGAATAAAAATGTTTTATATTTAGGACTATGCTATGTAGGGTACAGAATGGTGAGGATTATTTTCGTTGCGTAAAAGCTTGACCAGTAACAATGTTTATTCAACTGGATGAATTTGGGATACAGTTACCACCACTTTTCTTCCCTACATGTAAACTCAACTGAGTGTGTGCATGGGTTGACCAAATGCATAGGAGTGCTTATGAGTTGACTCAAATTCCAGTTAAGTGATGCAAAGTATTACTTATATTAATATACAAAGTTAATTCTTACTTGTGAAGCAGGAATGTAGGTGTGCATACTGGGTTGCCATGGTAGGAATAGGTCATCTCTGGTGAGAGCAGTTTTTCTGCTCCTTTCTGCGGATGCAAACTGTGGTTTCGCTGTTGTTTGCAGCACCTCGAATCAGACCAAGGGTAAGCATGTCCTCCCTTGCAAGTATGAAAATAAATAAGCAAATAAATTGACAAACGTAACATCAACGTAAGTCATGCTATAATTATTTGAAACAATACCGATTTGTACAAAAAAACAAGCAAAAGAAGAATAAGGAAAACAAAACAAAACAAACAAAAAACGTTGGGACTAGGCTTACCTCTTGAGAGTTCTGCCATTTCACAACGGAAAGCAAGCAGCTCTTCCACTGAATATCGCGTCGAGCAAGGGGCGTTACCAAGCTTACACTTGCACAGGAAATCTGCTGCCTTCACTTGCTCGGTGTCATGATCAGCATCACCAGCATTGCCAACATCTTCAGGTAAATCAGCAACAATCACGGCTGGTCTGTCTTTGTCGTCGATGTCGTCGTCGCCGTCTTCTTCATCACTGCTCGGCTGTTCGTCAGTAGATGAACCGCTTGCGTCGTCCGAACTGCCATCTTCTTCATCAATGATGAAATAGTCTTGGACAAACCCCATTATTTCTCGCTCTAAGCCATGGAGATTGGCATCTTGGAGCTCATTCAGAGCATCGGCGAGACGCCGACCCCTCTCACACATTTTCAGTGGCTTATTTAAACGAAAAATAAGTACTTTATTAGCAATAAATCTGTTGGAAAATTCTCTCATGGACGCACGATGTGAAAACAAGCAGCGTGTGGCAGCATGACAAGGAAGTAAAAACTGCCTTATTACGCATGCGCAATGCTCGGATGCAGGCGCAACGTCCAATTACGTTGTAGCATTTTGATCACACGACTCAAAATCTGGACGGGCATAGCACAATAGGTGGGTTTGTTTACAAGTGTTTTCTTTCTAAAAAAACCCAATTTAGCATAATTTATACGACATGCCCAATGTGGAAATTAGGAAAACTGAGGGTCAAAGGTTTCAGATGATACCACAATGTACGTAGGGGTGTACCAAACGGCAAAACTATGAGGGATACAAATCAGCGATAATTTGTGCTACGTAGAAAGACAATGGACACAAATGAAACAAAAGTACGATCATGAAATCATTGTTTTCATAGATTTATTGACTAAAATTGAGTTATCTTAATGTTGACTATGAAAATATTATTTTTGTATTCCCCCAAAACGACCCCTTCCACATTTAACCGTCCATTACACGGTTAATGCATTGCGCGACATCTGACTGGTAATTATGTACTTCGTCAAGTACTGCTTCACGGACTGACTTTAACACTTCGGTGGCTCCTTTGAGATCGTCACCATCATGTTCACTATCCACATCGCCAGGTTCTTCGTTAGTCATCATCATCATTTGGTTGATGTCTAATCACAAATGTTCTTTCTGAAGGAGGTTTTGGGAAATTGAATCTGCACTCTGTTCCCTTTTTCTTGCAACTTTTAAAATGTCTTCTGCTATGCCATCTTCCTCCTTTGCTGGTAATTTACAAGATACATATCTATCAATAAATTTAACAACCTTGTCATCATTATCATCACTTAGTTTAGGAGCATCTTCAATCCAGAACAAACAATGTATATGAGGGGAACCTCTCATCTGAAACTCAACTCTGTAAAAGTAGCCTTTAACCTTTCCAATAGGATTAGCGTTCGACATAATCACCTCTTTCAGAAACACATGGAATCTTCTATCAAATATTCTGGCTACAGTCACAGGATTTCTCTTAAGTATCATACATTTCTCAAGCCAATGTAAATCAGCCAAAGTTCTAGGGTCTCCCTGTTGCTTCAGTATTGTATTTATGACTTCTGGCCATCTCATATCAGCAGCAGAAAACGAACAGAACCATGTTGGTAAACCATGCTGTCTTATCATTGCATATACATCCTTCTGTGTTGATTGCCAAAATGCAGGAGTTCCTATTATCGGTTTCAAGAACTTGTATCCACTGTCTGATTTTAGCATGTTCTTCAATTTCTCCTTGTTCAGCATTGATGCATTTAATTTATGTCCATCTTGAGATTGAACAGAACCTTTCCGAAGTGCAATAGATACACAGTTCAAAACTTGTTGAATTTCAGACAGATACTGTGCATAGAATATAGAGTCCGTACTTTGTGAGAATCTATTGTCCACATTCATCAATCTATTATGCAGATATCTACAAAGCGTTATTCTAATATCCCAATTATCACTGAATATGGGACTACCTTTGGGAAACAATGTAGGAAAGTATTTGGCTTCATTTCCTTCTTCCATTAAGACTCTTACTGGATTATTGCCTTCACATGGAGCTACACAAAATATATCATCAAAATACTGATTTAGAATCTCTTGACCAATATCTGCTGGTTGCATACAACTATCAAGCTTCACACCACATAATCGTTCCTCATCGGTAATCTCATCAACACCCTTATCATTATTTAAGTCTTCTTCATCTTCCTCATGTTTGTCAAAGTCTTCTGGATCTGAACCCTCTGGTACAGGGTTAACCCAGTCTTGTGTAATCACAACGTCATTATACCATTCATTATTCATCTTTAAATAACGCAATGCCTCCCCAACATGTACTTTGTTGACAAACTTGTATTCGTAATAACCTTTATACAACAATTTGCGCTTTAGTTTTATACGTACTAAATCATGTTCTCCAGTTCTAGGCAAGGACTGTACACATTCACTAACATTAGCAGGCACACAAATATATGGTCCAATTACTCCATTCTGACCACCTTTCGGAAGATTCACAATTTTCATGAATGCAATATTTCTGGCTATTAAATGCTAGTGTATTCAACCTTTTCAATTCTTCTGGAATTTCTGGTAAACTTAAATTGTTTAGACTTGCTTCTGAAGGTATTCTATTCTTAATCAACTTCCTGTGACATGTATAACAAATCCATAAGCATGGTCTTGACTCAGACAAAGTACATTCTCCTGTATTGCACTGCTCATTACATTTATGCAAGTATTTTTTGTATATGTATTCCGAATATCGATATCTATCTCTATAACATTTCACTACTTGGTTCTTGTAGAGTAATTTTAGGCAAACAGCACATACACAAGATGGTCCACAACTCATTTTCCTCCGGAAATCATTTATGTTGCAAATATAATGTTTTCTTTCTTTAGGCATAACTTTCGCTTTTTTCGAATTGTATCTAGCTTTCTGTTCGAAAACTGCATCTTCATTATACTTCCTTTTAGAACTGTTTAACACTTTCTTTTTATATAATGCATTGCCATGGTACTTTCTTTTCATACTATTTATGACTCCCTGCCTGTATAGCGCATTGCCATGGTACTTTCTTTTCATACTATTTATGACTCCCTGCCTATATAGCGTATTCCAATGGTACTTTCTATTAATACCATTTATCAATTTCTGTTTGTATAATGCATTACTATGGTACTTTCTTTTCATGTCATTAATCAAGCTTAATTTAAATCCCACATATGTATGATACTTAAATTTCCTTTCACTGATTCGTTTCATTCTATACACTGGATAGCTTTTATATCGATATTTGTCCGCTCCTATTTTTTCACTCTTGTGACAATCACTAAGTTGTATGTTTTCCTGCTTAAATCTTTCACTTTTTCCTTATTTCTTTCATACACCTTTCTACTTGCATTCTTCATCTTTTCTCTAAAAACTGAACCGTCTTAGTTTTTTCATTTTCGTTGCATGTTTTTTCCTTTCTCTACAAACTGAACAGTCTTGGTATTTCATTTTTCATTGCAGGTTTTTTCTTTTCTCTACAAACTGAACTGTCGTTGTATTTCATTTTCATTGCTTGTTTTTGTTTTCACTACAAATTGAATTGTCATACCTTTTGTTTATGGCAGAAATTTTGTCTTGCCTGTACTCTGTATGAACATTATAATTCATATTTTTACAATACTTTTTACCAGTATTTATCACTTCTGTATTGTTCTCATTATGTTATTCTTTTCTAGCATTTGTAACAAATTCACCTTTTGGGTTATCTTTTGCAGTGCGTTTCTTTCTTTTCATTTCCTTGTCCATCTTCCTTTTCATTGCCGCACTTACATGTTTACGTTTCGTTTTCTTTGATTCTTTCATTTGTTTATTCATACCATTATCTTCCTGTACATGTTCAATATAATCATCACATAAGTCAGTTTGATTACAAATCATTTCCCATTCAACATCTAGTCTCAATATTTTCAATCCATCCATTGTTTGTACTCTCACCTAAATCCACTACTTCCTCTTCACTGATACTCCTTTCCTCTGGTTCCCTTTGAACAGACAACACAACATCATAATGTATGCCATTAGTGTGATTCAGATAGATTCCTGCATCTGACGTTACTGAACCAATTTCTGTTCCAGAGTATATAAACCACCTATCATTTAATGTGTACACATCAGTTTCAAGCATGTGTGCAACAGCCATGATCTCTACTTCTGTAGCCCAGACTCCAGAACTGAACATTCTCTGCCTTTGAACATACTCTTCAACATCAGTAATTCCTTCATGTAAATATGTATTCCCTTACAAAAAAATACCAATGGTAAACCATTGAAAATACCATTGAAAATACCATTAAAGTAACCATTGAAAATACCATTTGAAAAAAAAAACATTCCAACAATTTTTTCGGACGAACTGATGGTATACCATTGGATTTACCATTGATTGAACCATTGGATGAGCATTCGTTGTACCATTGGCTGTACCATTGATTGTACCATTGGCTGACCATTGTTTGTACCGTTGGCTGTACCATTGACTGTACCATTGACTGTACCATTGACTGTACCATTGACTGTACCATTGACTGTACCATTGACTGTACCATTGACTGTACCATTGACTGTACCATTGGCTGACCATTGGATGTACCATTGATTGAACCATTGACTGTACCATTGGCTGTACCATTGGTTGTACCATTGGTTGTACCGTTGACTGTACCATTGGTTGTACCATTGATTGTACCATTTGGTGACCGTTGGTTGTACCATTGGCTGTACCATTGGCTGTACCAATGATTGTACCATTGACCGTACCATTGGCTGTACCATTGATTGTACCATTGGTTGTATCATTGGCTGTACCATTGATTGTACCATTGGTTGTACCATTGGTTGTACCATTGGTTGTACCGTTGACTGTACCATTGGTTGTACCATTGATTGTACCATTTGGTGACCGTTGGTTGTACCATTGGCTGTACCATTGGCTGTACCAATGATTGTACCATTGACCGTACCATTGGCTGTACCATTGATTGTACCATTGGTTGTACCATTGATTGTACCAATGATTGTACCATTGACCGTACCATTGGCTTTACCATTGGCTGTACCATTGGCTTTACCATTGATTGTACCATTGGTTGTACCATTGGCTGTACCATTGGCTATACATGTACCATTAACTGTACCATTGACTGTACCATTGACTGTACCATTGGCTGTACCATTGGTTGTACCGTTGACAGTACCATTGGTTGTACCATTGATTGTACCATTGGCTGACCGTTGGTTGTACCATTGGCTGTACCATTGGCTGTACCATTGGCTGTACCATTGATTGTACCATTGACCGTACCATTGGTTGTACCATTGGTTGTACCATTGGCTGTGCCACTGGCTGTACCATTGGCTATACATGTACCATTGGCTGTACCATTGACTATACATGTACCATTGGCTGTACCATTGGATGTACCATTGATTTTACCATTGGCTGTACTATTGGATGTACCATTGATTTTACCATTGGCTGTACCATTGATTTTACCATTGGCTGTACCATTGATTGTACCTTTGGCTGTACCATTGGCCGACCATTGGTTGTACCGTTGGCTGTATCATTGGCTGCACCATTGATTGTACAATGAACGGTAATCAATGAAACTGCCAATTAACGAAACAAGCAATATTGCAACATGGTGCATGTAGATTGGATGGTAAAATCAAAGAATCAGCCCGTGACATTACTAATGGTATACAATCAATGGTGCAAAATGGTACATGTACACACAATGTACAATTAAAGTTAAAATAAATGAACACACAGTCAATGGTAACATACAGTGTCAGTGGTATTACCCATGGGACAATGGGACAATCAATTGCACAGGTAATGGTATTAAAAGGACAACATGGTGGTATACATCAGTCAGTAGTAGCCAATGGTGACATCAATGGTATCTGTAAAGAGAAAAGTACTTGAAATGACTACATTTAGTACAATTAAATGACACATAGAAATAAGTAAATCAGTATAAAACAACTTTATTAGAACAAGTGATAAACATTTATTTTAACATTGAAATACTAAAAAAAACTTGAACCAGTTGCAAAATGGGCAAGTTACTGGTGCTTATAAAAGATATACATGGTTTTTATACATAACTTATGCTGACAAGCACATAAGAAGATATTGCAGCAGCGAATAAATTTTGAAAAACCAAAGAAACAAGTTCTTACACTCAAATTATAATCACATATTGTGTGAGGTAGTTAGAGTTTGGAAACATCGGCAAATGAAATGCAGCAGCTTACAAACTTACCCAAGGATATTATTTAAACTGTTTGATCCCAGCTCATTATTATTTCAATATTTGTTCAACACATACATGTAGATCCTTGACATTTGGTAACACTTTGGGTGAATTCTCCACATAAGCATGAGGGTAGATACATGAAAAAGGCAGTGTGGTCAACACATTTAGCCCTAATTGCCCATATCAGACATTGAAATTTATCAAGAAATGTTTTCATTCTTCCAAGCTATATCATACCTTTACAAAAATAACAGCAGCAACATACCGATAGGCCATTCAACACAAATGTGGTACATATGATAACATTATCTAACTAAGTATATGATGTTATCACCGATGTAAATTTTTCACATTAGTTTTCGCGAAGCAAATTTTTAACTGTTGTTGATTGAACTATAAAAAAGGTATAACAAAATAGTTAATTTTATGGCTATTGTTCAGTGTTCTTCGATGGTCACACAATTGTACACTATTTGTGTGAAGATGCCCTGCCTGATGATACAGAATAAATGAGAAATCAAGTTTTAGATCTGTTAAATTATGGCAAGCACAGGTGGTAATTACTAACATTAACTATAACTTGCTGTATTTGAAAGACAACTTAAATGCACAGTGCATTAATCACTATAGGTACTATAGGAATGTCAAATAAGTACCGTTTTATAGTACAATACCAGACATATAAACCAACAAACGTTTGCACTCTCCAGTCCATGTGCACAACGTACACTTGGGTGGATTTCACAAAGAGTTAAGACTAGTCTTATCTCGAGTTAGGACGATTAGGACTAGCCTTAAGTTTGTTAGGACTGTCTTTGTGAAATCGACCCCTGATCATTTATGGTAACCATGCAGTTTTGCCTACCTTACTGAAGGGCATCATGGAAGTAGGTAGTCATGAAAATGTTATCCACATTTAGACGCCATCTTAATTGAACGTATGATACAAAATAATTTTTAAAAGTATGCGTAGAAAGCAAAAAAGGTTGCAACGGGTTCAGTTATCCTGAAAAGTTTAAAGGCTTCATGTTAAGGCTTCGAACTATTTGTTTTAAAATAATGCAGGCATGCAACTCTTCCGCGTTTCCGCGGATTTCCGCGTTTTTTTAAATGATCAGCGCAAAAAAAAAAAAAAATAAATTTTGGCGATTTTTTTTTAAAAGCCTTATATATGCTTGGCCACATCAATGTACAACCACAATAATGTGAAATAAGCCTAGTACATGCTAAGAATGCACCTAAGAGCATAATAAACCTCAAAATTTTCTAGGGTACCATTGTGGATCTCATGTCCCTTGGCGTTTTGGCTGCCTCGCTCCGCGCTTGCGTTGTGCCTTTGAAAATTTCCTCTTTTTTTCATCGGGCAGTTGCATGCCTGATAATGGTCTTCAGGAATGCCCACAAATATGTCACTTGGTGGCACTAGCTCGACTTCCAACCTGACGACACCATTGCATAATTTTATGCAAAGGGTTTTCATGGGCATTTCAGTGGACAATATTCTGGTTTAGTCCACAGAAAAAATGTGCTGTTTCTTTCACAAAATGGGCTGGCCACTTAATACATTATGTAATGTATCTGATGTCACGTGGGCAATCAAGCTAGTGCCACCAAGTGACCCATTTTTGTGGGCATTCCTGAAGACCATTATTTTAAAACAAATAATAACACAAAATAATTGTTTAGTGGATTTGGGACAGATGCATTATATCGCGCTTAAAATTAAGCCTTTAAACCTTTCGGGAAAACTGAACCCATGCAACCTTGCCAATTGTTTGTAAAAAAAAACATTCACAAGTGGTGTTTCAAAACCACAAAAGATGGAATTTATTGTATAGAACTAGTGTACCTCCTTGATGTGTTGCTAAGCTTCTCACTTGCATGTCGATTAAAGGCAGCTTCAGAGTACGAAGAATAGCGTTTCATCACGTACTCTGCAAATTGAAATAAACAAGTACATAAGTCACGCAATGACTTAGCAGCAAGTAGCATCTGAATGTGAAACACTCCTGTGTTTCCCTGCCTGCTTGCGGCAGCAAAGTGGCAAAGTAAAACTGGAGATGTAACGGCAAAATAAATTTCAGCATGCGTACACACAGACCACACAAAATGTCAGAACTCAAGTCTTGACAGAAAATCTAAACAAAATAAATTTAAAAAATACAGAGTAAAACAATACTTAAAATGCTGCAAAATAATTTAGTGAAAACTATTGCAGGATGCCATTAAATCACCTGAAGATCAGGCTCTCCAGGTGTCGCATGGCCCAGGTAATTTTGTCAAACTTTTTGCCCAGTTGTTTTTAAATCTTTACATAAGTTTCATAATATTTAGCTCGTCACCATGTGTATTCTGTGAAGAAGGGCTAAAAACCTGTAATTTAGAAATATGTACCCACATCTAAACCTACATTGGTATGTGTTTATGCAAATACCACACATTCCATTCTTACGATAGTGGTGGGTGCTGAAAAAAGGAGGGCCGCCTCGCGGTTAACTTCAGGCAAGGGAATAATGTTTCAATGCTCTGGTTTTCTTTGTTAAAAACAGTTGTATTATCCAATTTTAATTTTACAGTTCTTATAAGCATCTCACCTTTCACTGCCATCACTTTCTCTTGTGAGAGTGCTGGTTTTGATGTTTGTCCTTTATGGATATTGCACTTTGCCCCTGTCAGTGAATGCGTTGCAAGTTCTTCAAAAGTGAAAATTGCCATAAACATGGCATTTACCATCTTCCTGGGGCATTCAGACTTTATCCATTGTATCTTGTCCCCTGTCAAGAGGACAGTTCCATCATCTAAAACAAGCTGCAAAAAGGAAAAGAGGCTTTCAGCGATTTAAAAACAGTCTCTTAAGTGGGGGGGGGGAACAATTTGCCAAAGAAAGTTAGGATTAGAATCAAAGAAATACATAATAGAAACTGGAGAACACCGAGTACAAATTCCACATTACTGTAACACACAGGTCATGTGGCATCAATATAGCACGCCCACAGCCAGCATTGAAGCTCAGCGTTCTCCTGGTTCTATTCATAGCAATGGCATTGGTAGAATCCGACATCCCTCAACTTTTTGTTCGTTTTTTTGAATAATAGCTGGAATTTTATATTTACATTGACAACACTTGTATCTTAGTCTACCTCTCCATGAAAGCACTTATAGATACCCCTTTTTTTTCTTTACGTTTTACCAAAACAATATTTGTGTCTGATAAATAATACATAGAATGCTGAAACTACCATCATCCAATTGGGCACATCTTCAGGCAAGCAGGAACTGGGCTGGATAGCTCAGTTGATAGAGCATTGGCATAAATAGGGTGAATTAAAAGGGGAAAAAACCACCCAAAAAAAAGAAACCGGGATATTATTGACAAGTGGCGGGATTCTCTTAAACGACCCTTTAATAAAATTGGTCACTGCTCAGTCAAACCTACAAGATGATATCTCCCTTTGATTCACAGGTGCCTACTTCTGTTTCAATAAGCAATATTATCTTGGATTCTTTCTTTTTTTATCCTCCCTGTACATTAGTAATAGTATGGACATGGACATGGTTCTTGCTGTTTCAATTGAAAAGAAAAAAGTCAATTACGTCTGTTGGCATGCAGGTTGATTGTGAATCCTTTTCAGGTTTACATGTAGGTTTCAGTGCCATCACAGGTTTTTCAGGAGCCTTTTTCAGGATCTTCACCATTTCCAGAATGTCTGGGAGTTCTGAAATAGTACAATAAGTAGATAACATTTAATATATTTTTTAATTTGATTTGTGAAAAAACACATCCTGTTTCAAGGAGTGCACATAATATAGTTTCAAAAATTCATTTCGAGTTTACAACCGACAGAGGTTTAGATAACACTAAAAATTAAGATGACATGGGGAAATGGAAAAACAAAAATTATTGCCATAAAATGAATCCCTCATAAATTATAGAATTGTACCATAATTAATTCATGTACCTTTACACAGTGCCAGAGACTGACGCAATGCCCGGTTTTCTTCTCTGAGTTTTGTCAACTCGGGCATGCTGACACTGTCAGAAGATGTATCCTATGACAGAGAAATAATATATCAAAGCTATCATAACACACTTGTTAAAAACAATTGTCATTTGATTGGAACAATACCTACCACATATAATGCTTTATCCCTACAACTGGGATCTGATCATCAAACAAATTCAAACGCAAACATTTTGGATGGCTACAGCTGTACATTTAGCCTACCAAAGTTGGATATTCAATACACATGTTCATGTACACACACCGCGACGCACAGCACATGTCACACATACAGCCACGCATTATATATTGTGAACGCGTTAACATCTTGAAAGTTCTACTTGAGGCACTCAATATTTATAATTGTATCTGTGGTGAAGCAAATCTGCCAACAGCTCTTATGAACGTCAAAGATTAACATTAATGGATTCTACAATTAATGTTGTGTTGCTTTAGTCTTTCAGCTCAGGAAGTGCATACTAATTATTAATACATCATTAACAATTAATGAACTAATGTAGAACTTGGTGGTAAACATACATGTAGTCCAGTACATTTTGTGATATGTATATTTTAATGCAAATAAGTAAGAAAATGTTAAGTCAAACTTGTATATAACCAGGTAAAAACACTCAGATAAATTAAACAAACCTTTTTCTTTGCTCTTTTTTCCAACATAATGCTGACCATCTTGTCAGCCTCAGACGAGTTGGTGGATAAAGTTTTCTTCTTCTTTTGTTTCTAGGAAAGTAGAAGACAAAACAGAAGGTACATATACAAAAGTGCTCCAAGAAAAATGTCGGCAACTAAATATTCTTCATTGTGCACATTACCAATACCGTATTTTAGCTGTTTGCCCCCTTTATAATTGTTTCCTATCTGCCACTGACTAGTCAACCCATAAGATTATTGGTAAAACACAAGTACTAAATAATGATGGCTTCCTTGTAAAACATGTTATGGGAGTTGACTCGGCAGGTGGGTTGGGGTAGAGGTTGGTTCGCCATCCCTCCCAATTGTGTTTTCCTATATGGGAGTAAATATATACGACTTGTGGTAGCCCTATGAATTTTTAAGAAGACTGTCATGACTGTAGGAAGTGGAGATTTGTTTTTTAGTCGATAACAATTGAAATTGTAGTCTTGACTCTTAGTGATTATGAAATTTAACATTACTTCTTTGTTGACCTCCGTAATTTCCACTCCAAGTTTGTCATCATCAGATTCAGACTCGTCTAAGAAGCGACTAGGAGTAGGAAGATGTGTCCTTTTTCCACGACCAAGTGGCAGATCTTGAGAACCATCCAAAGCCAGTCCTTTCAAGGCCCGATCCAAAAATGGCTTCAGATCAGCCTTTGAATCTGCACAGAATAATTATGTAGGAATTTAAAAAAGTTATTCTGAGTACTACTAGTGGTTTAGTAATAGTATACCTCCATTGACAAATAAGTGTGAGTATACATAACGGTTCTACATAACTACATACAATTATACATATGTACGGTAGGCCTAACTTGTTATGTTGTGTTAGTCACTTTTTTCAAACTTCAAATTTTTCTAAGCCTGAACCATGGAGTATTGACTTTAATGTTGCTGTCCGGAACGCGAACCATGGCTCCATGGTTGAAACCACAAAGTTTTTATGACGGCTACTACTATAAAGGGATGAGTGTAAACGTTTTTAGCCGTTTTGAAGTGCAAGCATTAAATCATGCTTTAAACAATTATTACACTAGTGTAATAATTTATTTATTAAGTCATGCTTGCACTTCAAAACGGCTAAAAAACGTTTAGATTTTTTTAGTTTAAATTTTGTACACATGCTCACAGACTGAAAAGATGGGAACACGCTATAATATGCACATTAGTGTGTATTTGTGTGACCTACCACCAAATCGAAGCACTTTCGCTACGTATCTCTTTTTCGCCTTTTTGTTGGTCCTTGATGTACTACATGATGCTGATGATGACCCAGGTCCCACGTAGACAACTCCAGCTGGATCCTTGAAGTTAAATTTACTATTACAGAGATCGCTTCGTTGGGGATATTCAATCCCTGTGGTTTCCACAACGTCCAAGCCCAACTCACCAAAATCAAGTAGGGACCACGACTGCATATTTGAACTTTTATTGACCCTAATTTTAATAACAAATACAAGCAGCGACGACCATGTATGCCCACGACAAAGACAAACATGTCAAACATTATATATGTGGCCCAACCTCGTCCCCAGGGTGTGTCGAGCAGTACAAGGTTACAAGGTTGATCGCTGGAAATAAAGTAAACCATGGGAACGAGGTTGACATGTGGCCGTACATGTGATATTTTCGACAAATACGATTGGTCAATCCCAAAAGATGGAGACCAGCTACATTGCCAATACGCTTTTGTTATTAAAATAATATGAGGAAGTCGCGTGTGCACTATTAATATAAACAAACATGTTTAAAAAATAAGAAACAAATATCATTTGAATTATTAAAAATAACAAAAACAGATAAACAATAAATAGTCCATAACTATCGTTAACGGAATTTCGCGGGTGTCCTGCAGGATGTGTATGTACGTGTACATAAAGTTCACTGGGCTAAGTCTGGTTCCCTGATAAAATATTCCCTGACGTAACTTGTTACTGTTACTAGTCAGAGATTTTGGGAGCTGGGAGCCAGACTTACTGTGCTTTGTGATGAGAAACTCATGAATCACATCGGGGTATCGGGGGGGGGGGGGGCGCCGGTCATGCATTCACAGACGACCGAGCGTCAAACTTGACAGATGGCAGGACAAAAAAAGACGTGGCCCATACAAGAGGTACTTGCAAAGAGACGATTGTGAAGTTCCAAAGTCGACAAAATGGCATTGGATGACACACCACCGGAAGCACAATTGTCACCACTGTCGTCAATGTGAAAGGTTTGTTTTAATTCTTTGAATTTTTAAAACAGAAACTAGCCATCCATTTCAGACACTTCGTACCTTCACCACTCCGTACCTTGGACACTTCGAACCGTAACAAAATTGGTCACTTCGTACCATGAGCCGAGTACGAAGTCACCGTCAGCTGAGTCACTTCGGTCCGTCAGCCGAGTCACTTCGTACCTTCAGTAAAATTTGTATTGTAAAATAAGTATTGTCCATTTAGATTAAAAATATAAATGAATTTATATTACCATTTTTCATTTTTTAAGTGAAACGTAATGATTATATTTATATTTTAAATATTGTTAAGTCTAGTCTAGATGATTTTTTTTTTAAATGTACGAAAATTTGTCATTTCAATACCGAACTCGTAATTTCTTTATTAAGTTATTTTCCTTTTTGATGGAAAACATAAGTTTGTGTAGTATTTGGGTTTTTTTTATTATCTCAGTGATACATAATTGTTTTATTTCAATAATTTCACTTGACATTGTCATTTCTTTTATGAATTAATATTCTTTGTTGAAAAAAAAAAGTTTACATTTGTTAAAGTTGTACGTAAATGTTTTATTTCAATAAATTTATTTGAAATTGTTATTTTTAATTATTATTATTATTTTTTTGGGGGGGATATTTTAAAGTTTTTATTTTTTAAGTGATATATTTAATGTTTTGTTTCAATACTTGTTATCTTGACCGAATTGACTTGAACTATCCTATGCAACAAATTGTTAGTTGACACTCGAGTCTAATCACAATGGATCATTAATTAAATTGTTGTGGCGTGACCCTCTTGAAACGAGGCAGAAAACCTGAATTAGTATGAGGTACGAAGAAGGTACGAAGTGTTTTGTAAGAGGGTACAAAAAGTCTTGTAAGAAGGTACGAAGTGTCCTAAGTCACTTTGTATCACAGATATTAAATGTTTTGTTTCAAATACACTTTGATATAATAAAATAAAATATCAACCAAATTGATAAAGTTCGCCTAAAGTTGGTTTTGTGAAGAAATTTATCATTTGGAGGAAGGTTCATATCTTGCATGAACTCTTAGGACAGGCCTAGTACTGCATTTAAAGTGACCACCATGGTGACATTAATGATTGAATTTAAACATTTTCTTTTTTCAGTAGTATTGATGATCCAAATCGAGATAACTGTGAGCAAAATTACATTCACATCAATTTAGATGACAATCTAAATTCAGTTGAAATCCCCGACACAAATGACAACCCAGATCCAGATGATGACGCTGACCCGGATGAGAACCCAGACCAAGATGGAAACCTGTACCCTGGAGATGACCATCTGGATTCAGATGATAACACTGACCCAGATGACAACCCTGATCCAGATGACAACGCTGACCCAGATAACAACCCTGATCCAGATGACGATGCTGACCCTGATTAACAACCCCGATTCAAATGACGACAATGACCCAGATGACAACCCTGATCCAGATGACAACCCTGATCCAGATAACAACCCTGATCCAGATGACCCAGATGACAACCCTGATCAAGATGACGACGATGATCCAGATGATGGCAATGACCCAGATGAGAACCCTGAGCAAGATGGAAATCTGTACCCTGGAGATGGCCATCCAGATCCAGATGATGAGATAGATGACAATGGTGATGAATATGTAAGCACAAATAAATTATTGTTGTTTCCATACTGTGATATATAAAGTATTCTAGGAACTGTGACTCAAAATATTAATTACTTGTTCTGATATATTTTTGGTTAATTGCTGCTTATCTCTCGTGAAGAAAAGTAGCTAACAAGAACTGCAAAACTGCCAGAAAAGGAAGGTAGATACTCTGTGTACAGTGTCCACTTACATGTACATATGACAACCTAATTATATCTGTGGTTTTGTTGACCAAGGGATTTTTCCAGTTATTAGTTGTTTTTAATTTTCAAAATTTACAAAACCCCTCCAAGTGGCCCTCAGATTTGGCGGAAAAAAAGAGGACACTTATTTATTTATTTTTTCTTTGAAATTAATTTTAAAACAAATGAACAAATCTACTGGTAAAAGAAATTGTTTTCTCCGAAAGAAGAGAAATGAACATTTCAATTGATACACATACCACACATGCATTCGTCCAAAGACCAATGATGTAGTGTACCTTTAAATGAAGGACACATGTATTAACAAACATGTCATCAAACGTTTCATTAACTGTCTGGTATTGGTACATTACAGGTCGATGGTCAGTTCCAAAGAGAAGATGATGATGCTCTTTGCCCAGGTTGTGAAGTGACTAACAATCAAGCAAGAGTACTGATCCTCTCCTATATCTTCCAGCATGGCGTGAGTGGTGATGGACTTCATGATCTCATGAAAATGTTTAACATTGTTTCCTGGAATCCTGCCCAAGTCCAAGTATCTTTTTACAAAGGAGTTAAGTGGGATTGTACAGAATATTAACATTCATATATACTGTGCAGAATGTATGTTTTACTTTGGAAAACAAAGCCAGCTACAGCAGGAAGGTCATTGCCCAGAATGTGAAGCAGAGTATAATGCCAAACAAAGTAAGGCAGAGGGAAAATTTTTCATATCAGTTCCCCAGCAGCATCAAATGAAGGATTTGTTGGAATGTACTAAAAAAATTTAAAAATCGTATCATCAAATCCGAGTTGCTAACTTCTAGTAATTTCACTGATGTGTGCACAGGGCAGAATGTCAGGTCATTAATGTATGATGTTATCACAGATGAAGATTTTACACTCATGTTTAACAGATGGAGTTCCAGTCTTCAAATCTACAAACCGTTCATTATGGCCGGTACAGTGCAGTATAAATGAATTGAAGTATGATGACAGGAGAAGGAATGTCCTCTTAACAGGATTGTGGTTTGGACAAAAGCCAAACATGAACACATTCTTACAACCACTAAGGGATGAAGCCATTGCTTTAGCTGAACAAGGATTTCAGTGGAAAAATCCTTTGACCAGACAGTTGGAAAATAGCAGGTTTTTTTTTGTTGGTGGTTCGTGTGACTCCATTGCAAGACCACCTGTTCGCAACAGTACACAGTTCAATGGTTTGTATGGGTGTGACTGGTGCTATCATTCGGGTGAGCGTGTTCCAAAAGGAAATGGATTTGTCAGATGCTATCCATTTTGTAACCCAGAGCCAGAACTGCGCACTTTGGAAGTGCATGAAGAGCATGTCATAGAGTCTGTAGCCTCTGGGGAACCAGTATTTGGCATTAAGGGTCCATCACCAATGATGTTTTTTTCCACATTTTGATGTGATTAAGGGATTTGCAGTAGATTATATGCACTGTGTGCTACTTGGGGTAGTCAGTCAGTTTGTAAGCCTTTGGTTTGACAGCCACAATCATGGTCAAAGGTGGTATATAGGAACGATGATACGTGATGCAAATCAAAGACGTCTGAAAATTACTCAACCGCATGAACTAACTAGAGTCCCAAGAAAGTTGGATACTAGGAAGTTCTGGAAGGCCTCTGAATGGAGATCATTTTTACTTTATTATTCTCTATTTGTTTTGCAGGGACTATTGCCTACCAAGTTCCTGAACCACTGGTTCTTACTTGTGTTTGCTGTTTATAAGCTCTTACAAAATGAAGTAAAAGAAGATGATCTTGAAATGGCTGAACTTGCTTTGAAAAAGTTCATAATATTGACAGCCACTCTGTATGGTAAAGAACATGTATCGTTTAATGCTCATCAATTGTGCCATCTTCCAGAGAGCGTTTCTGCTTGGGGACCTGCTTGGTCAAATTCAGCCTTCCCATTTGAGGGTAATAACCGAGTCCTGTTGAAATTGATTCAAGGAACACAGTATGTTCCCCAACAGTTAGCACATAGGTTTCAAATCCTCAGAGGTACACAGCGGTTGGCCAAACAATGCATAGCTGAGGCAACACCAGCTTGCAAACTGTTATATGCCAAAATTACACACATTGGGTCATACCAACCAGTTGGAAGAAGGAAGATTGGGGATGTGCAGTTGTTGGGAAAGGCTTACATTAAGCAACTTAATATTTCAGACAGGATAGCTATAGATAATTTAATTGGTGACCGGCTGAGATCGGAAGAATAATAATAATAATGAACACTTGTAAAGCGCCGGTATCCGTCACGCATGACGCTCATGGCGCGGTAAACAATAAAAACAATTAAACAGAAAATCGAGTAATGAAAAGATGAGTTTTGAGTGACGATTTGAACGTTGACAGGAGTTCTAGTTGGCGCAAGTGTTGAGGAACATTGTTCCAGAGTTCAGGTGCAGCACGGGAGAAAGACCGGTCTCCCCAAGAACGATGGGTTCTGGGGACGGACAATTGGAGAGATGTTGTTGAACGAAGAGTTCTTGTTGGTTGATATCTTGAGATAATGTCGTTAATGTAGATCGGTGAGGTGCCATGTAAAGAATGAAAAGCAAGAAGGAGGATCTTGAAGGAAATGCGGTCGATGATGGGAAGCCAATGGAGGGACTTCAGTACCGGTGTTATGTGGGTTGTGTGTTGGATAAGGTGACAAGACGTGCAGATGCATTCTGAAGACGTTGGAGTTTATCAATTAGATTTTGTGGCAGGTTGTAAAACAGAGAATTGCAAAAATCTAGACGGGATGATATGAAGGCATGGACCAGTTGCTCTGTAGCTATGCGATTAAGGTGTTTTCTGATGAATCCAAGACTGCGTAGATGATAGCGGACAGATTTGGATACGGATGTGATATGACTTCTATGTGACATATGGCAATCGAAGGTGACACCTAGATTGCGGCATGTGGAAGAAGGCTGAATGTAGGCGTCTCCGATACGAATACTTGGGATATTGATCTTAGCTAGATGTTGCTTTGAGCCGCACATGATGAATTCTGACTTGCTATTGTTTAATTTGAGACTATTGGCATTCATCCATGTCCTGATCTCAACGATACATGCTTCGAGCTTCTTCAATGTAGATAAAGCATTGCTCGGGGAGGGAATGAATGACTCATATAACTGTATGTCGTCTGCGTAGCAGTGGTATTGTAGGTTGTATTTTTCAATTATCTGACCAAGTGGGCGAATGTAGATTGTAAAGAGGAGAGGGCCTCCGACAGAGCCTTGAGGGCACCACAGTCAAGGACAGCAGGGGCAGATTTGACTCCATTTATGCAGACAGATTGATGTCGATTGGTCAAGTATGAGATAAACTACTGAAGGGCTTTGCCCTGAACTCCCAATGAGATCAATCGATTTATCAAGATGGTGTGGTCAACAGTGTCAAAAGCAGAGGAGAGCTCAAGAAGAACAAGCGATGTAACTTTCCCAGCATCCATTTGGCGTAGAATATGATTTGAGATGTGCACAAGTAGTGTCTCAACGCTATGGTTTTGACAGTAAGCAGACTGGTAGTTATCAAGAAGATTATTTTGTAGTAGGAATGTTGTCAGTCGAGAGAATGCGATGCGCTCGAGTAACTTTGAGATGTATGGCAGATTGGATACAGGGCGGTAGTTTTGAAGTTCATTTGGCTCCAGGGATGGTTTCTTTAACAAAGGACGCACGTGGGCAACCTTGAGGGCATGAGGAACAATACCGGACTGTAAGCTGTGATTTACAATCTGGGTGATGGCAGGACCAACAAATTCAACACATTGTTTCAGGAGCCACGTTGGTATGGGGTCAAGATTGCACGATTTTGTTGGAGACTTCAGAATAGCAGAGGACATCTCATTTAAGGAGGCAATGTGGAGGGTAGTCAATGTGGTGGTAGCCGGCTGGGCACAGGTTGCAGGCACAACGGGAGTAAAGCCTGCACGAACTGAAGCTTTCTTTGACTCAAAGAATCTGCTGAAATTGTTAGCGAGCAGTTCACTGGATTCGTGTTGAGGTAAAGTTGACTCCTTACTCCTGTTGAGAAGCGTATTAACAGTTGTTTCTGATCACCACCGCATTTTGAAACTAGACTTGAATAGTGGGCTGTTTTTGCTTTGCGGATGAGAGATATGACAAGTTGATGCTGTTGGCGATATATCTGGCGGTCAATTTCAAGTTTGGATGAACGCCATTTATGCTCGAGTTGGCGTCGTTTGTTTTTGGCTTTGTACACCTCGTCATTGAACCAGCCTGTGTTAAACCGTATCTTAATAGTACAGTTCTCACTGGTGCATATGTATCAAGTATCTGACACAGCATGGAATTATAACTATCAACTGCAACGCTGACATCATCGACACCACATTTTTCAGTTAGACGTCCTTCTTCAATCTCATTACCAAATAAACGAAGATTGATGGAATGGAGATTTCTTGTTGATAAAGTCCTGGCGAGGCTCTTTGGTTTCTTAGTGAGCAGATCGCAAATAACTGCAGAGTGATCGGAAATGCCACTGACTACTTTTAGGCTGGAGAAAACAATGTTTGTAGTTAAACGGGAAATGAAGAGATCCAAGATATGACCGCGCTGATGAGTGGGGGTATCAATGTGTTGGCGAAGGCCGTGGGCAGATAAGAGTTCAGTAAACTGTACGGACTCGGATGATGTTGATTTATCAACATGAATGTTGAAGTCGCCTGTTATTATCAGCGATGAAGGTTTAAAAAGATAGCTGTCAACTAGGCAGGCAAATTCATCTAGGAATGTACAAAAAGGGTGTTTTGAACCAGGAGGGCGGTACAATATCACGAGATGAATAGCAACAGAATTCTCAATAACCCAAACATCACACCAATTGTTTACAACATTGGGTTGGCCACCGACAGGCTTTGCAGTGGTAAAGAACGGGGCTGCGAATTATAATAATAACTTATTTTAGCTCTTGCGTCTATCAGTCTATGAATGGCAGTATTTATGTCTTATTTTTCGCTCTAATTTGATTAAACAATTATGAAGGTTATTTGTTTGAATATTGGCAACATAATTAAGGTATAATACGTACTATTGTCTTTGGAAGTAACAACGATTGTTTGTTAATTAAACCTTTACTAAAGACCCAATGATTTTGAAACTCTGATCCTTTCTGCCATTGCCTCTTTAATGTAAGAATCTTTGGCTGAGTCTGATACCCAACGACCATGTTTCTTGAGTAGTCTGTCTGGAATGCCTCTATTAGCTGCGAGGGTTGCTCCTCCAGAGCGCAGACTGTGTAAACCGTATCTACTTGTATCTATATTAATTTCTTTCAACATTTCGAGGAATAATTCTCTAGCCCTAGTGTAAGAAATTTGTTTATTGTCTTTCCTTAGGGCCCAACAGCCTTTACATTTAGTGAGAGAGCGAAAAATGTACTCTTCTGAAGGGTCTGGAATCTGAGCTAATGTTAGATAACGTTCTAAAGTTGAAACGGGACAGGTATTGCCCCCTGAACGACTGATGATTACCCATGAACCTTCCCTATATTTGTCTGTTTTTGCTCTTTTCGACGAAAATGCTGACGTAATTATTCTCAAATAGTAAGTCAGATCTCTTGAGATGTGCAAGTTCGTTGAATCTGAAAAAGCCTGCAAACCCGACGACAATGATGGTAAGTGTCCTTAGATGGTATAGGTCGGACGTATTGAATGGGAATTTGTTAAATATCTGCTGAATAGTTTCCAGTGACAAGGGTTCTTTCCTATGGTTAGCTCTGGTTTTAAGAGCGCTTTGCTGCCTCGTGCACTGATCTTGGTAACACGTGCTCCGTAGGGGATTCTACAGATGCTAACCTGTGTGCCCATGCGATACTGTAGAATGCAGTAGTTACCGGGGAGACAGAGTTCGCTGTCTGCATGATGCTAAGAAGATACAAGGCAACATCTAATGGCGAGGCGGGGAGAACTGTAACTGGTTGTGATCTTGCTGTTGCCCACGCTTTCCACCTTTGGAACCCGTTGGAGTATTGTTGTACTGTAGAGTCTGCTCTGTCCTCCATCACCACTTTAGGAAGTTTGTTGAATAGTTCCTTCATGACTGGGTCTGTGATTGATTTTGACAAATCCTTCCAGGGCACCTGGGAAAAAATATGTATACATTTTTTGGATTTCTGTAAAACACTTTTGTGCCAACTCGGCATTATCATGACTCTAAGGTCCATTGATATATGCAATATAAATACAAATTATATCCAGTATTGTAATGGCCCTGAAGTGCCCTTGTTATAAAAATCAACACACAAAAAGGAATTATTGTCTTCAGTACTATCATGGCTCTGCAGCCCCTCTCCAGTTTTATCATGGCTCTGCAGCCCCTCTCCAGTTTTATCATGGCTCTGCAGCCTCTACATGCTGCAATATACACACAGAAAAATATATCCGGTATTATTATGGCTCTACAGCTTCTTCACGCCATATACACACATACAAGTATATCCAGTATTATCATGGCTCTGCAGCCCCATGCTATGATGCAAATTACATACGAATATGATCTCAATTCATGGCTTTTCGGCCGTTGCTTATGCAAAAAAACATTATATTTTGCCCAGTACTAATTGGCTCTGCAGCCCCATGCTATAATGCAAAGTACGTACTAATACGAAATCATTTATGACTCTTCAGCCATTGTTATGCAATAAGCGTACCGATTTTCATCAGTATTGTTATGGCTCTGCAGCCCCTTGATAAAAAGATGTCAATGTGATACGAATGAAAGGCGTAATGCTATCATGCTGAAAGACGGTTCCTTTTCCTTGAACAGAGGGTGACTACTCTGTCCTAATATGAATGATTCTGATGATGCTGGAAAATACCAATAATCTATAACCTGTGGTATAAATGAACCTAGATTAGGGTCGATAAGCAAAGGCCAAAAAGGCGCCGAGGGCCAGTTTGGAACTATCAAAGTGCCTAATGCCTTGTTTGCCTTAAGGTGTAAGATAGTTTTAGCTATGAGAGATATAGGAGGAACGAGCCAATTATTCTCGTTTGCCCAGCAGCAAGTAAATGCATCTACTGCTTCCGAACCAGGGTTCCAATATCTTGAATTGAAACGTGTCAACTTGTTGTTAAATGAATTGGCAAATCTGTCAACTGTATGCAAACCCCAGAGCTTCTCGAACCTCTTGAACCAGAAATCTGCCAGAGCCCAGTCGTCGTAGTCTACTATCCTGCTCAAGCTATCAGCTTTTTCATTCTGAGAACGAGGAACCCATTCTTATTTCAAAGTGATACCATGCTCTATACACAAGGAGAAGATGGAATATGCCATTTCATGTAGCTCGCATTTGCCACTACCAACTTCTATAATACGCACTACGTTCTGACTGTCGGTAAACCACTTAACGCTAGTGCCAGCCAGTAAGGGTATGAAGCTATTAAGGACAATATGCACGGCTTTGAGTTCCCTCCAAGTTGAACTTTTAATTTTTTGATTGTCGTCCCAAGCACCGTGTGAGAATGCTCCATTGATTTCCACAATATACCCTCCTGCACCTACTCCACTTGCGTCAGAATACACAACCCTTTGGAAAGTGAAATCAGTTCTCATGGGAACTGGTTTGAGAGCGAGAATGTTTTGCTCCCAGAATTGCAACTCTCCGAGTTTCTGTTGTGAGTAATATAGTGTGTTGCCAAGAAGGTGCTGATTGCACATTCGTTAGCATTGACCTTGACATTAGCCTCGTTACGTTGCCCATTGCTTGTGACAATGCTATGATTTGACCAATTATACTGGCAAGTGATTTGACATGCACAACTTTGCTGTTGCTTGTTCTAAATTGTATGGCAGTTTCTTTTATGCGTAACATCTTCGATTGAACTGGGCTAATCACACCTTTGTTTGTGTCTAGCAGTACTCCTAACCATTGGCAGCACTGTTGTGGATCCCAATGGGATTTAGCACTATTTGCTGTAAACCCCGCTTCTATAAGATCATTCTGGATATCTTGAGAATGTGAACTAGCTTCATTGATTGAATTACCGAGGCCCAAACCATCATCCAGATTTACCACTATTTCTTTGCCTTCCGAACGCCACTTTTTAACTAGGACTCTCATAATTTTGGTGAATATGTAGGGCGCTGAGTTTAGACCAAAAGGAAGCACAAGGAACTTGAAGTATTTTGTAGTAGCCCCGAAAGCCCACGAGAAACCCAAGTAAGTGGTATGTTCGTGAAATATTTCGACATGGTGGTACCCACTCTTTAGGTCAAAAGAGAATAAAAATTTACCTTTGTCTAAATAAAGGCGGGCCGTTTTCAGATCTTCATACTTGACAGATTGTTTCCAGAGGTGCAAGTTTACTTTCCTCAAATCTAAAATAAGCCTCTTTTTACCACAAGGTTGAATGGCAACCGATAAAGGATTGACTACTTTTGGCCTAATGGAACATTCTTGAATACGTCCATCGTTTAGGAGCTGAGTTATTGCCTCTGATACAAAAGAATGTTGTGCATTGGCTGATCTGTTATTACGGGTAATAGAGGATTCAGGAAGAGAATAACATGGAATTTTATAAACAGCTATAATCGTATCCAAGATAATAACGTTGGAACAATGTTTTATCCAAAATGCTTTATGCTTTCTCAAACTACCCCTGAGAAATTTCCCCGTGATACCTAGTTCACACTCAAATCTAGTATCATTTACTACTAGGCACTTATCTTTTATTGTGTCGTCTTTACGTGAAGGTTGACTATGTTGACCTAGCATCTCGAGCTGATGTGATCGTGGAGGGTGCGGAGTTTCTGCCTGGCTGAATAAAAGGACACTCCCTTCTCCAGTGGCCGCTGGCTCCGCATGAGAAGCAAGTACCGGTCTTAGGGGCTGGCCTGGTGTTGTATGGGTAGCTTCTCTGGCTGGATGTGGCTGCGTTGGTGGTAGTTGAGGCGTTGGGACGAAAAGAGCTCATGTAAGGTCTGAACCTGCTACTGCCTCGGCTGCCAAGCGATCTGGATCGCTTAAGCTTCTTGGCGGCCCGAGCCTCGGCTCTGTTGATGCGTTTTTCATCTTCGGGGTCTGACGCAAGCTCGTTTGACTCGTACTCCTTCACGTTTTGCCAGCCGGATTCGCTGGTATCAGCTAGGCGGATTAACTTCTGCCTGGCGGTTAGTTTTTTCATTGCCTGCTCCATATTTGCAGAACAAACGACGGAATCTCCTGCCCTCATAGCCTCGGTAGCTTTATTGAGGTTCTCTATTACTTCGGCGTTAAAGTCGAACTGCTTTCTGTTGCCCTCTTTCTTCCATTTTTTATTTGTGCTTTGCTTGATTTGTTGAGTGAGAGCATCTTTAGATTCTGACTGGTGTTGAAATATTTCACTCCGTAGTGAAGCACAGGAATCCTGGAAAGTGCGTTTCAATTCGTCTGTGGTTACTTGAAACGCTTGAATTAGCTGCTCGGGTGTGGTTCTTGGCTGATCGCCAGAATGGCCTTCCATTGTATGAAAGAATGCTAATAATGTTACTAATGTTGTAGAGTAGGACCAAATTGTGTTTACGAATCTAGCCTGCCGGTGCGCAGATGGCCCGTGCTTCCTAAGCACCTCCTTTTATACTTCCCATTTTCTCCCATCTTCATCCGCGTACAGCGGAGTGATTCTACCTTTATTGAGAACTACATTTCGTTCTAATTCACCCGGTTCAACTGAACGATATAACATTTATCGACCACCTCAGCCTGCAACGACTCAAATGAGTTGAAGTTCTGTGGATTATTACGAAAGTTCACATGTAATTCATCACGGTACAACAGTCCGACACCACCACCTCAGTTGTGTGTTCTCGGTACATGTTTAAAAGAATACCCAGCAGGGACCAGGTCAGCAATAACTGCCGAGTCATCAGGAGATATCAACTATATCAAGTTTATGATCGTAAACAAAGTCAACCAGTTCTGCTGTCTTGTTTCTGACTGAACGGGCGTTGATCATACAAAAATGAGTATTCAGGGCTGACTTGCATGGTTTTTCATTTGTTGGAACCAAGTTCTGTATATGCCGATGTGGGGTGTCCTCGGGTCCATGGGGTAAGTAGTCAGGGTGATTTGGTCTATCCCATGGTCTGTCGTGGATGGTCTGGCGATTCCCAATGAGAACAGGTATAGGCCGGGGTTTATTCTTTCTGCGTCTATGTATTTCCAGCCTTACATCCACGATGGGTAGGGCGGTTACGACGGATGCATAGGTTACGGTTTGAGCAAAATGTTGTTTGAGTTCTGCAGTGAAATGCACATGGTCGACGGAGTAGATTGAGGGAAATGAGATCACAACAAATGTGTTCAGGAAGAGGGCACTGATGAGGGAAGGTATCTGGTCCACCATTAAAGGAGTGTAGATAAATCTGAGAATATCTCTGTAGAGGGCATGTTGAAGCAGTAGGCATTGTTGACTGGAGTGACGGACACAATGGGATAATTAGCATAAGAAGCTTTTTATCTACTCTAGTGCTGGGGATGGCATAACTTTCCAATGGGTTCATTAGCATATGAAGTGCTTCACTAGAAGTGGAGGAGCATCCAATTGTCATCAGACAATGCGATCCACTGGTGACAAATGACATGGAGTTGTGTGGAAGTTCAGTCAAACTGTTTGCCCCCAAAAGGCACAGGATAGGAATACAAACATTCTGTAAAAAGCTCCAAAACCAGATTATGTTACATGATTTATGGTAAACCATGGTGATCAGGATACACAAATGTTTCACATGATGTATGAAATTTCTCTTGAAGGCAACCATAGAAGGAAAAATCAGCGTTTTTATGGAGAGCAATTTGTGGAGCTGCCAAATCAGTAGCGAAGCCCATTATTATTAGAGATCATCCAAACGGAATAATTCTGTTATCCAGCTTAATGATGGTACCATCTGTAGCATCAAAGCTTTTGTAATTTTGGAAGTACAACGTTTTTGTGCTGATTTATGTACGTGTCAAGGTTCACCAGTTGTAATTGTCAATGAAATGAGGAGGAATCAGTGCTATCTTTTTGCAGACAGGCAGCTTGGTGTAAGATCCGATCACATTCACAATGTTTCATTTGAAGGACGTGCACCAAGGGCCGTCACTGTAGCTGATATACATGAGAAGTGTGTGGTTTGCAAGAAGAGTGGAAACGCAATGTCTGTTGTTGTTTTGCCAAATAAATATGAGCATGATTAGGGGAATTGTTTATAATTGTATGTAAAGTATGTTTAGCTGTGTAGACTTTTGTTTCTCAGTTTTTTGAACAATATTGTTTCTCACGTAATCGTGATTAACTACATGTAAAAGGTTTTTTTAAATATCTTCTCAGCCATGTTAATTTGATGGCTGTAAATATACCAAACACTAACATGTCGACAATTCCAACGTTTGTACATGAATATTTGTAGCCAATTACATAGCACAGGCCCAATAGGATAATGACTGAAAATTCTTCTATTTCAATGTGCATAACTAATATATTTTTTACAGAATGAAAGTCGGTGCAAATTCAGCAAATGATGAAGTTCTTAAAAAATTTATATGTACACACCATTGAAAGAATTATTATGTTGGCTCACTGTGTCCTTCAACATTATTTAATACAATTATAACTAATAACTTCACCTAATATGATTTGTATTAGGATAGAAAATATTAAGACAATGAATATATTTCACTGCAATCTAAACTTACCCAAGTTTGTTTTGTGTTGAGGTTCATGTCCACCTCTTCATGGAATTTGCCATAAGGACATAATGCCATTTTCTATATCATCCAGGCTTAGCGCCTTGTACAATCTTTGCCGTAGGAGAATCGTTAGAGTCTACATCTATATAAAAATGCAAAGAAACCGGTACGTGAAACTTTTAGTTTGTAATGTGTACATGTACATGTATCTCATGAACTTTACTCAAAGTGTTACTAAAATGTAACATATTGTACATGTAAAAGTGGGTAAAATTACCAATCAAATGAATTTCAGAAGAGTGTTCTAAGTATCACTTTAATAAGAATTATTTACCAAAGCTCCTTGACTGTCCTGTAGTGTCTAAAGTGAACAAGGTTTGTATTTTTGTGTTTCAGATCAGTAAAATACATGCTGGAACCAGCAGCGTAACTAGGGTAAATTTTTAGGGGGCATGCACGGGGGTAAACTACTAGCATGTACTGTTTTGTATCTGACATAAAAACAAAAAGATATGCTTGAATTTAATTTAAGTATTGGTACTATAATTTTGCACAACTGGAATTGTGAAAATAAATATGAAATTATTTGTATTATTGATAAATAACACAAATTGTTAATAATTTCTTATTCAAGTGTCATTTAGTGATTTGAAAGTGAAGCATAATCAACCTTGGCAGAATTGTCACCATTTAATATCATTGCCACGTACCATTGACTAACATACATAGCTTTGGTACCATGTGACATAAATGTCTACCATAGAAGTACCATTCGTTCACATTGGCTTCTGTACAGTTACCTAAAATTTCACCATTCAATTCTATTGACAGGTACCATACATAACCAATAAATACCATTTGGTACCTTTGGCTTAAGTACGCTTACCATTAAACAAAAAATCCACCATTCATTTCCATTGACAATACCAATAGTTACTGTACAGTTAGCATTGCCTCAATTTTACCATTCAATCCCATGGACAGGTACCTTACATACAGTTACAGTTGATCTAAAATTTCAACATTCAATACCACTGCAATGTACCGTATACTACCATTGGTTACCATTTGGTACCATTTGCAACCATTGGCTACCATATGGTTACCATTGACCTCAAATTTTAACATTTAATACCGTTGCAATGTACCGTATACTACCATTGGTTACCATTTGGTACCATTGGCTACCATATGGTTACCATTGACCTAAAATTTTAACATTCAATACCGTTGCAATGTACCGTATACTACCATTGGTTACCATTTGGTACCATTTGCCACCATTGGCTACCATACGGTTACCATTGACCTCGAATTTTTACATTCAATACCATTGCAATGTACCATTGGTTACCATTTGGTACCATTGGCTACCATATGGTTACCTTTGACCTAAAATGTTACCATTCAATACCATTGGCACATACCATTGCATACCACACAATACCATTGTTTACCATTCAGTACCATTGGCTACCATACAATTACCATTGATTTTTTTTGTACCGACTGGCATGGTTTAACAAATGACTGACAGTAGCTAGTCTGCATCGCATATGGTTACGTTCACTACCAGAGGCATCATATGAAATGGCCCCGAAATTTTTTTTTCCATCACCTTGAATACGATCAGGACATCCAATTGATGCACATTCTTCTGTGCGTACAGACTGTGAATAGACTGCCAATTCCAAGTGAGTTGCATAACCATGTCTTATCTTCATAGTTCAGTGGAACAAACTTAAAACATGCTGCCCCACTAACTACCATCATTTCAATACCATCACTATCTATACTTCCACCATGGCTATTACTAGGGAGGTTTCGTTGGCGCACGGTTAGCGCAGCGACGACTTTTAGTAGCTGTGACGTCATCACTGTTTGTGCAGTTATGACAAATACTCAATCGGTCATAGTGTTAAAAGTTTCGTGAAGACGATTAGCAGCTCCACTACATGTAAGTGAGAACTTATAGTAAAAGTCAGTAATTTACTCACAATTTCTCGAAAATAAAGTAGTAGATGATCTCGTAAATACGGTACAGCCTATCCATCTCGCCCCAAATTGTGTAATTTTTTGGAACCTATGACACTGATTATTTAAATGCAAGCTGTTGTACCCTGAAAAAAAATGTAACTTTATAAATTATATACTGAGCATGCCCAGCCTCTTCGGCTTTCATTCAAATCAGCATGATCAGATTCAGGAAGAGGACACTTTATTTTATTTTATTTTTTTGTCAGCAGACAATTGCAAAATGACCTGCTGGCCATCAGCTGCTGCTTTGTCAACCTGGCACCCTTCACGGGTGGCTTCTGCTTCTGCTGTCCGCCCACTCACCCACTCCCCCAATCCCCAACCAGGCCAACCCCAATACCATATTTAAACATTACTTATATAGTCTATAATAGTATATTATTACGAAATTAATATGCATCCTTCCATCTTTAACTTTCAGAATGGCAAAGAAATCCGTTCGATTTTACCCTGGCTTTGATGTGATTCTCTTGAGGGAGGTTTTGGCGATTTCCAGCGAAGGATTATCAACAATAGCATGGGAGGGAATCTACAAGATAATGAATGATGCCATGAAGACAAAGAATACTTATGTAACACTCAAGAGCGTGTAAAGATTGCCTTCGTCACCTACAGGATGCTCACCGAAGAAACGAAATGAGTTCTTTGCCGGCGTAAGTATTTTTTCCAGCATACATTTCATCAATATTTAGGCAAATTTCAAACAATCAAACAAATTTAATTCTTGTACATAAGGATCTTTGTCTCTTAGGATTTTAACCTTAGTCTAAATTGACGTCCCATAGAGCAATAATAGAAAATGAGAGAAATGAAAAATTGGTCCCATCGGGATTATATCTTTGTATTCATGGGGATTAGGCTTCATATCAAATTTAATTTCATCTTTAATTTGTCCCATAGAGCATTAATGCATTGGTTATAACAACATTGACCTCATCGCCTTAGGTCTCCCCTTCCTCGCTCCACGTCACATTAACCCCTGGAATGGTAACACACGTAAACAATGCTTATTGCACAAGTTGAATGCACACGGTATTAACAAAATGCTAAGTGCATAATGAGCATGTTTAAAAAAATAAATGAATAAATAAAATTGCAATACACAATACTGATTTGATCTTTCTAATACTATAGACCTTCATTACCATCATCCAATTTTGTTTTCTGCCACTGAAATCAATCATAACCAAACCGAGGCTGGAAGGGAAAATAGTCTGGTTCCTTTTTGTACAATGAATTTTAGCATTGTATTGGATACATGAAAAATGACCCAAGATGGTGGCATTATGAGAAAGGTCTATTGCAATGCACTGAAGTCACAGAAGAGGAATAATTATGTGAAAGCATGTGAAATAGTAATTTTTCTCTTCACTGGTTACCATTTCACCTCCGGTACAGACGAAGAGTATGATGAACGAAGACAGCTTCTAATGGAACTGGCTGACGTGGATGAGGAGAGGAAGCATTAAGAGGCCAAGAAAAAAAGTGAGGAGGAAGAAAAAGAAAAACAGGGCCTAGCTATTCGAGCTGCAGCGATGGAATCCCTTGTTCCTGCAAAGAAGGCCCCAGATGGTGACAAAAAAAGTTATTTTTTTACCTGATTGATTTGTTATATTTTTTATTAAATTACACATCCAACAACATAAGCAGGGGCGAGTGGGGGCGCACGCCCCCTTTTCCTTCAGGACTTTTGTTTTGTTTTAAGTTGTCAGATATTGCCTGTGATCGCACCACAGAGCACCCCCCCCCCCCCCAGGGGGCAGGGAAGTTAACCACTATACCAACCTGACCGCCCAAAACATTTGAAAGTCTTGTTCTTCTACACCATATTTTTTTTGTAAAACAAAATTTAAAGAGGGAATTTTCTTAACCAATATTTTTCTCTCACCCCTCGAATTTTAAGACTTAGTTTTGAAATCATTTGCTTGTCAGTAATGTCATTTTCATATTGTTTATTTTTTTAACTGTTCTCTTTTTCAGACACAGAGCTGACCCCACCACCAGGAAAACGCAGAGGCACAACAGACTCATATGTCAAATATCTAGAAGATAAAATAGAATTTGAACGGAAGAAGTTTGACTTGATGAAAAAGGAAAGAGAAGCAAGGTTTGACAAAGACAAAGAAATTTTGACATTGATGATGACTAAAAAAAAGGAAAGTGACCCTAGCATTCCATGATTTGATTCTTATGGCAACATTTCACTAGTTGGTTTTGAAAACAATTTCAAGTTGTTGGAAGTCAGGATTTTCAGCATGTATTGCATAGACATGCATTTTTTTTTTTTTACATTTTGTTAATTTTGTGATGTTTAAGTGCAATGTTCCACTGAACCATGATGAGTTATAAGTTGCCAAAGAAGGCTCCGTCATGAGTAGAACAAATTATCCCGTTTCTTGCCCATTGTAACCAAAGAAAAATTATTGTTTGAAGTATTTTAATTTATATCCTTCATTGCATGACTATACTTATTTTGTTTTAAAAGAGGCACTTCAAGGTCACTCGAATATCAATAGGTAGAGTTACAAAATTACAAACCTCTAACCTTACGTTTTATTTGATACCCCTTCAGCGTGAAATGTTTCAGCACAGTGATGACACAATGTAAACAAATGAATCTGTAACACTCAATACAGGAATTTTTGTTTGTCCAAAAGTCAATTTCAATGCCAATTTAATTGAGCATTAAGGAAATTTATGAATGAACTAGATATACCATATAGGCCCCTACAGTAAAAATAAATAAAATAAATACAGTAAAAATAAAAGTGCACAGCAACAGAAAACAACTACATGTACTGGTTAACTTGTTCACTGGTCAAGAGCTGATCAACTTTATTCTAAAGTATAACCTTTCCCTGTTTTTTTAAATTTTTTTATTGGTGGAGGTATGGTTTGAAAGATACACCTTTCCGCTTTAACATGAGACATCAAATGTCCAAATCTGTTAAATTTTGACAAGAGTTATGAGTAATTTTCCAAGAGAGGTCAAATTGGCCATGGGACCAAGTTTTTAAATGCATAAATCGATTCTGTTCGGATGTGCAAGTGTTGCATAATCTGTCCCTAGGCCAGGCAATTATCCACACTGACGCAATCTGGCTACCTTTGTCCCAATCCCTAAAACTGAAAACTTGGTCCCATGGTAATTTAACCTCTCTTGGAAAACTACTCGTAACAGGGGTGGATCCAGGATTTTCCAAAAGGGGGTGCCTGAAATGTACCAAGCAGCAGGTACAATCCTTTGTATGAAGCATAATTCATGGGTTCATAGGTCAGACAGTTGTACATGATTAATGGAATCATGCCAGATAGTCCTCCAATGAGGGTGGATACAATTGGAAGAAACTGCTTGTCTGGTTTCCATAGAGACAGGTGTGACAGTTGGTGAGGAGCCCGCCAACCAGATAGTACTTCACCACTGGAGACAACAGTACTTTCAAATTCTTCCGAAAGTCAAGGAAGGCAAACAGTTAAATCATCTTGCCGAATTCCCACTCAACGCATTCTCGGACTGATGACATTTGTGAGTTGAATTCTTGTTCCTCATGTGTCAGGTCTGCTCCTTTGAATGGGCGTATTTGATACCGTCTAATTGGATAAGCGGGATCCCCATAAATCGCGTAGGGTAGGCCATTTCTATCGGTCAGATTTCTTGCCTCAAATTCTCGCATCAGTCCACTCATCCTTTTGTGTCCATTGTAACATATGCGCTGATGACGGGTCGGCCTACAAATTGGACGAACTGTCCCATCCACAAATCCAAAGCAATTCTGCAATGGTGCCCCTTTATCATAAATAGCATCTGCATAAACTTGCAGATGCGCAGGATCTAGCCAAAGATTATCGAAGGATTGAAAGCGATGGTGATGCAAGTCATACAAAAGTTCAAAAGTCTCATTGATAACAAGCGAAATAATTGATTTGGGTCTCCCAAGCAACTCTTCCAAGTCAGATAGGCGATTAGGATAAGCAAATCTCCTTAGGACCATGCAAATAGCATCAAGGTCACTGCAAGTGGAACCATTCCTCAACTTTAGTTTCTCTGGAAGTCTAAGTAAATCTCGTAGTCGGTAAATGTCATCTTTTAGAAATCTGAACTTGTCTTAGCACTGATTATCATTTGGTGTTAATAGATCAAACCTTTGCCACTCTGGATTGACTGATTCTTTTTGGTTCTGGTGCATAGCTCAAGAGGAGGTATTTGAAGTCATTATCTTCGTCTTCAATCGCAAAATCGAGCATACTCATGGGTGCTGCCATTTTGAAGTTTGCGCCCTCTATAGCTTAGTTAAATGTAACCGTGGGGTCACCAACGAAACCCTCTGCACTATACGTGTGGTGAATTACGCGTATTACACTCTGTCAAACCCCGAGTCGTTTCCCGACCTCGGCGGCCATGACCTTCGGCAGTTGTTTACACTGAATAAGATTGCAAAGAGGAAACCGATTGATATTTACAAGAACGTACACATACAATAACGTAAGTTCAAAGTTTCACAATAACAAAAATAACATCAAGCTCTCAGGAGTAACCTATGACATCGGTGTTTCCGGTTGTGGTCTGTGTGGGTGTGCGTCTCTCTCTCTATGTATCTCTCTCTAACCAGTCCCCGTCTCAGAGTTGATAGGGCCCCTTGGGTGTGCGGTATCCCGCCGCCAGTCACCCCTCCAACATAGCACATCAACGTCAAGTGTTTTAACCCTTGCGGGAAAACCAGGTCGTTCTGACGATCCTGGTTTTATGTTTTACTGTCTGGCGAGTCTTGTACTCTCGTGAGCAATACTTATATCGGCAAACGTCAAACACTAGCAGCGAAAACTTGTCTAAAGACTTAAGAGTTCTCAATAACTCTTTATCATGCTGCCAAATTACTTTCAAGGAGTTCTCAATAACTCAGTAATATAAAAAATCGTCGAGGCTGACAAACGGTCCTCTCCTCGGGAATCTCAGACGAATACTGCCACACCTAATAATTTACTCCCACAAATCAGCCCTACAAATTCGTTCGACCAGATCTCGTGACTATCCCACATTCCCAACCTCAAATACAAAAGAACTATCGTTACGATTCCAAATTGACCAATCACAACCTTTAAATCTCTTTAGAAGTTTGGTAGCCTTATACCTTAACAAAACATGCTTACAATCAAAGGAAATGCTACGTCATGTGAGGCGCTTTGGCCATCACCCTTTAAATTCTTGTTACTCTTAGGTAATAAATTATTTACTTTCGGAAACTTAGGAAACAGTAATTATTTACAACTTCACATAACTCTGTGACACACTCGACGATTAGCAATTTGTAGTCGTTCACTCTAACCGTGCGCCAACGAAACCTCGCTACTATCTTCATTGGTCACCTCCTCATGTTTCATGCCACTACTTTGTTGATTTGACGATTCACCATTACTGGCATCATTATCATTTTTATATATTTCTCCAATGCCCTGAGTACTTAAAATAGTTTCCCCTTCATCGACATCTGCAGCAGCATCTACAAAACATGTATCAGTATTTGCACCATCGTCTCGGCAAACTGTCACACCAGTTATTTTAAACTGTTCGTTGTCACGTAAATTCATTGAAAAAGCCAATTGAGTGCAGTACTTGTGTACATCTTGCCAGGTGGGTGCACATTTCAACAAACTTGTTCCATCACTCACTTGATGACCATTGCAATCTCTGGAATGTGAATCAAATATGTAGAACATATAATATTAAGCAATTACACCAAATGTATTTTCCATAAAAACATATGAAACACAAGTTATACTTCTGCAATGTTTGTTCCACGGCCCTGTTTAGCTGCATCAAGTTGAATTCAGAAAAATTACAATCATGATAAACCTTAGTGAATGTTTTGTTGAAAGCAAGTAATTCATTTGGCAATTCATTGATTAACAAAAACTCATTGTTCATTGTACAACTGTTTGATAAATGACCATACAATTCATCACCAGTATTCAACACCAAATTCATGTTATGACTTGTCCATTGATTCAATTCTTTAATGTGACTGTACATCATTGCACACAAGCTGTTTGCTACACTGTTTTCCACTATTTTTACCAAACTTTAGATGACCCTGATGAAAACATCCCTGTACAGTCATAACTCTTAGTTCTCCTGAGTTTACATCTGTCTTCACTTTTTTCAAATTAAGTTCTTTATCAGGAGACAAAGACCTCTTTGATTTGCATGACTTTGGGCCACATTTCTTTTTACAATGGTTCACATTTCTTACTTGTTCACTCTTTGCAATTCTCTTTTCTGCTCTTTTCATTTGTATTTTCCACTGCTGATGTCTTGGATTTGTTATTTCTCAACCAATACCCTCCACTTTGTTTATTTTTTATCTGATGCCTCTTGCTGCTCGACAACTTCTCATCAAGTGTTATCTCTTCCTTTTGTGTAACCTTAAAGACACACACCTTGTTTGTTTTTTGTATTTCCATCTCTTCAATAGAGCCTTTACAGCATTCTTCAACAGCACTAGGTAAATTGAAGTCGAACATTCTGATCTGTAGATATACCAAAACTATGACACATTTTATCACAGTACATGTAGTGTGATTGGCCACATTTACAACACATCCAAGATGCATTTCTCTTCATCAGCAACCCCTTCATGTTCATAATTCTTGTACAACTAAGATGAAACCATACTTGACATTTCTCACACTATGTTTGTCATTAGAGAACCATTTTGTGTCATCACAGATCCAGCATTTCTTGGTCAAATTAACTTTACTTTTGTCTTTATTCTGCTCATGAGTAACCGATTGCTTTCTTTTCTTCCCACATTGTTCCTTTAACTGTTTTGTGATATTGCAGTTCATAAGTTTGTTTACAGCTCGGCAATTTGAATCAATTACCTTCATTTCTTTAGTCACTTCATTTCTATAGGACATTACTTTACTCAAACAGTCACCAACTTCAGTCAATTTCATATTGATTCCAGTCGGTAGCTTAACAGCACTAGTCTGGGCCTTCTCTTCATAATCTTTACCTTTCAACTTGTCCATATCTGTCAACATTCTCATTTTAACACTATCTTTCAGATGGTGTGCTTTATCACAGCTTTCTTTCTGAATGTCTTTATTTGGCTTTGCTACTGATTCCAAAACCTCTTTTGAGGTTGGTAAGAGCATTTCACACTGTTTTTACAACCGTAGTTGATAAAGTGTTTGCTGTTTTTACAACCGTAGGTGATGTAATTTTTGGCCAATTTTACAACTGTAGTCGATATAGGTTTTCACTGTTTTTACAACTGTAGTTGATTCAGGTTCTTACTGTTTTTACAACCGTAGTTGATTCAGGTTTTTACTGTTTTTACAACCGTAGTTGATTCAGGTTTTTACCTTTACAACCGCAGTTGATTCAGGTTAGTGTGTTTTTACAACCGCAGTTGATTCAGGTTAGTGTGTTTTTACAACCGCAGTTGATTCAGGTTAGTGTGTTTTTACAACCGCAGTTGATTAAGGTTACGCTTTTTAACAGTACACTGAAGCAGCTTCACGCACGAAATGCTCTAATCACAGTTCAGGTCCACTTCCAGTAGTTGCAGCCTGCATAGAATAGTACACAAAGAAAAAATGCAAATTTAGCATTGTTCAATTTCAGACATTTTTGTACTAGATACTCCTATTCTATAGATTTTTGATTCACATGTATTTTTGATCCCTAATAGTGAGAACCCATCATGTAGAAATTTTTTTTTAAGAAGAAATCAGCAATGCACTATTTTTATAATGAAGTGTCCAAAAAGTATAATCCATGGTAAAAAAATTTCCATCATCAGCTGCTCAATCTCAGATTGAGACTGCCGAGAGCTAAATCCGCAGTTTCGGCAACTTTCTACAGATTCTGAGATTGTGTAATATCATTCAAAATAAAAATAGTATAACAAATAATAAATTATTGTGGCCAGAAAGTATAAAAAACGGGTACCTCCATGGTCTGCCACACAGCAATCCACGCATGATTGATCACAGTTATTCCTGTTGACCTCTACTTTAACACTCAACTTGGGACGAGTCCCAAGTATAGTTGGGACGATTGTCAAGTTAGGACAGCGGAACAGATACACTAACGACAACGTTAGACTTGCTAGAATACTGAGTGAATAGTCTACTACTGTAGTCTGTTCTAATGTAGTAGACATTAGAACTTAAAAGACAATGGAACAAATGTAACTGCACCTAACCGGGGGGGGGCAATTATTTTACAACAATGTCTTTATTTTAAATTCCACAAAGAATAATTCATAAATAACATGATACCCATACTATACCACCAGTCAGTAACTTACCTCAGCTCACTCAACGTCGCTACTATTACACACTCACTGCATGCCGCAGTAGAAGATTCCTTACGTCGTGTACACAATTCTCAGAGCACGCGCTACACAACCAAATAATTCACTACAAAAATGCTCATGATTAGACTGGTTCCCTTAGAGCTTTCTTTCTTGAGCCAACCTCGTTTCCAGTGGTGTGCGGTCTCGCCGCGCCGCCTTGTGCGCAAAGTACTCACTTTTGGTAGCATTATTTTTCAGCGCTTCACTTCCAGGGGTTAATGACGAGAGGTACCGAATAGAGATCAGTGGTACCGACACGTCACGCTGCCCATGGTAGCGAGGCTGTACATGGGCAGCATGCCGTAGAGATATCTCTCCCAAATTTCATAGAAGTGCTACAGTAGACAATGTCACTTATTAAACTATTTTACTAAGCAGAAATTCGAAGAATACCAGCAGAGCCTCAGCACAAAAATCCATTGCTTAGAAAAAATAGGTTACCAGCCAGAGTAACATACAGTTGCCATTGCTGGGACTGGTACCCCACTTATTTCTTGCTTAGAAAAGAAATTTGCTAAGCAGAATTTTCTGCTTAACAGCTTTATGAAAATGGACCCAGTCGAAGAGGTAGGCGATTTTTGCTGGTAACCTATAAGCATCATTTTGTGTTGCTAAGCTACTTAATGTGCTTAAACAGACCCATACAAATTATTTCATGGCTATGTTAACTGTATTAAGATCTACTCGTAAACTTTCTATACTTTTATGTTTGCAGTGCTGATAGAGAGAGCCATTCAACGGTATAAATGGTTTCTTTCAACGATACCTCTACATTGGCCACAGTTGTATAACTCGGACTCGGAGTCGGACTCGAGTCCTGACTCCCCCTCCCCTTCGGACACCAATGACTCGGACTCGGACTAGACTGCAACACTGACAATGGCTGCCCATTCAGCAACGCATCAAATTGAAGATCCTCCTCACATACAAGGCTCGAAATGGACCTGCACCATCCTACGTCAAACAACTCATCACACCCAAACTGCACATTTCCTCCATACATCTCCGCTCATCGTCCACATCACACCAGCAAGTAGCTCCTGGACGCCGTCCCCATACTCCTTATGGTGAATAAGCCTTTCTGCCCCAAGCTTTACAATAATCTCCCCACCATCATATTATATGATTCCCCGACTCTGAACCTTTTCAAAACTAGATTACAAACATACCTATTTAACTCCACCCCATGATTGCTCTTTCTCTAGATGTTTATTAATAATAACTATTGTTTAATTGTTTTGTAATTATTTTCAAATGAAGCACTGTATAAGGATTTATTATTATTATTGTTATTATTAAATGAAGTTTACTCCCAAACGTGATTGCAACAGAGCCAATACTTATAATAAATTGTGGTAAAACCTTCAGGTCCTGTACACACGTTTCTGTATTGCAAATTGCTCGTCCGAAGTTGAGGTGATGACGAGGTTGACTTTTAAAATTAAACAAATAGAATGAAATTTGATTGGAATGCAACCGAGTCTATCACAGACACTGAAGGAGAGAACCATTGGACAACTACGAAAGTTTTTAAATTGTAAAACCACTGAAATACTTGTACATGCATTCATATCTTCTAAGCTAGACTACTGCAACTGTCTTCTTGATGGATTGTCCAACAAAGAAATCTCCAAGCTACAACGCATTTATAATATGGCTGCAAGACTTGTTGTCCGTGCTAGGAAAAATTATCACATACAACCTATCCTGCAAGATCTTCGTTGGCTTCCTGTAAAGAAACGTATTTTATTCAAAGTTCTCCTGACAGTTTACAAATCCCTCAATAACATGGCTCCGATCTACATTAATGATCTTCTTATTCGATACGCTCCTTCACGCTCCTTGAGATCTAGCACCAAAGAACTTCTCCAGATACCAGTTGCCTCCCGTGTGTCATCATCCAGCTATGGAGATAGGTCTCTTTCAATTGCAGCACCAAAGGCTTGGAACAATCTTCCTGAACAAATTCGACTTTCAGAAACTATCGTTGACTTCAAGAGGGCTTTGAAAACACACCTGTTCCTCTCTTAATTGTATGCCAAATTAGTCTACTTTTACTAATAACTTTGTTCTTAGCCACACTGGGGATTGTATTTATCACTGATTATCGCTTTATTGTTTTAGTAGTTTTTTATTTGTATTGGTCCAAGTTATATTTGGTTATTTTTATATGTAATTTCTGTTACAACCACTGGAATTGTATTTTTGATCTTTTGAAAAAACTGTTTTACTGTTTTAACTTACATGTATGTACCATATGGCTATCTCTGTATAAAGGGTTACGCTGTACAAGTTTTTTTAAATAATGTGTCTCCTTTTAAGGAATTCTCGGGGTTGGTTCAGCATGAGGCGCTCAATAAATCTAATTATTATTATTAAGGACTAGTGACATTCCCTCCACATAGGTTGCAACTTAAAATTAGTTGACCCGCCCATTACCGCCGGGCATAATTTCCTTTGGAAAATTGTATTGAGGAGCAATGGGCATGGTGGGTGGGGCATTTGTTCATGTTTTCTCAGCTGTAACTTATCACTACCGTTGAAATTCTAATCTCATGTAACTTGACATTGATGGATTATGCTACCAAATATCCAGAGGCTGTGGCTCTTCCCTATATAGAAACTGAGCGCGGTGCAGAGGAGGCGTTAGTAGAAATATTTTCACGCATGGGTGTGGCACTAGAAATGTTGAGCGACAAGTTCAGCCAGTTCACTTCGGAGTTAATGAAGGAAATATGGCGCATGTTGTCACTAAAGGCAGTTACCAACACTATATCACCCAATGTGTAACAGTCTTGTCAAGAAGTTCAATGGCACACTTAAGAAAATGCTGCAAAAAAATGTGTGCTGAACGACCCAAATAATGGGACTGATACTTATCTGCACTACTGTTCGCATATATAAACCGGGAAGCTCCACAAGAAAGTTTTGGTTTCTCTCAGTTTGAATTAATGTTAGGTAGAATAGCACGTGTCCCATTGGCGATATTGAAATAGTTGTGGACGGGAAATGTTAACGAAAAAGAAGTTATGACAACTATGGAGTAAATTTGCGTAACCATCTTGAGTCCACAGTGAGCTAGCTCGAACACACCTTGGTAATTCTTCAAACAGACATAAAAAGTATCATGAGACTAGAAAAAATATTTATCGAAAGTTTGTTACAGGGGACAAAGTATTATTCTTCCTACCAACTGACAACAATAGCCATTGGGTAATTCACCGCATTTACTTAAAAAATGTCTCGCTCTATACCACCAAGTAACCTATGTGTAAAAAGTCACATATTTTGGCAGATCGGTTTTTATACATAAAAATTATTAATATACTGAATACTGTTAACATTATCAGCAATTTTCAGTACCTAATATGCGTAATAGTTTGTAATTTACTCATTATTATAAACTACGTATCACTACGTATCACTTTATGTGGCGTGTCGTGGCTGAGTGGATAAGATCACTGGACTCAAGCTCTGGTGTTTCTGATCAGCAGAGTGTGGGTTCGAGCCCCAGTCGTGACACTTGTGTCCTTAAGCAAGACACTTAACCATGATTGCTTCGTCCTTCGGATGGGACGTAAAGCCGTTGGTCCCGTGTGTTGTGTAACGCACGAAAAGAACCCAGTGCACTTATCGAAAAGAGAAGGGGTCCGCCCCGGTGTTCCTGGTTTGATCGGCTGCATATTGCGCCACAGCACCTTGTAAACCATTACAAGGTGCTATGTAAAGGAGTAGGTCTCATACTTCAAACGAAGCCCCAAATACCTTGCAGGAAAATACTGAATGTTAAGCAGCTTAGAGGCTGGCCTGCAGTAGGCGCTATACAAATACAATATATTATTATTAGATTTGCCATTTTGTGTTTCCATGAATTGACCAAAGATAGCTCACTTTGTGGTACGGGCAACGAATATACACCTGGAGCTAGAATTCCATATACATGTACATAAAACAAACTAAAAAGTTGTGTAAATTTTACGACTACATGTCTTCGTTGCTTGCACCACATACCACCACGAAGTGACCTGATTAACTTAATGGAAACACAAAACGGCAAAGCTGCTGACACATCGTTTAAAATGATAATAGATTCTCCTTTACTGTTGTTTAAAACTATAACGAGCTGCGTGTGTCGGGTGTCCCTCTATCCTGACTTAGCAGCACCTAAATTGAACTCAAATTCTTTGCATTATATAGTTGTAAATGTATACACAAGTCTTTAGTTTGTTTGTATGACACCCAACACATGCAGCTCCAAATAGTTTAAACAAAACTAAAAGAGAATGCATTAAAATTTTCACATTATTTAACCTCATTCAACCAACTTAACTATGTGCATACAAACACCAACAGGGTTTTCTTAGCAGTCAACCCAAACATTTGAAATAGGGAATAATTGTTCACACTACATTGAAGCAACCAGTCTAATCAGGTTAAGAGTGAGTGACAACAACATTTTGGACTGCGTAGAACTGCGTTTTGCCCTCATTGGTCCACTTGTGCCAAATTTAATCTCATTGGTCTGTGTATGTTTACAGATTTCTGTCGTTGATTGACCAATAGGCAAACTTAATTTTACAATGCGATAGTTTGCATTAGCCCAACTGCTGCATGTTTCGCTGCCTAGTATATATAGTACAATATTGCCGCCCTCCACACGACTACCATAGTATTGTACACCAACAAGCAACAGCTAACACTAGCAAGCCTAGCCTTCTTCTAGATTTCTCGCCGAGCGAATCTCTAAACAAGGTAACCAGCATTCCTCTCTATTTTTCAAACTTACTTGTTAAAAATGTAACTAAACTAAGGCCCTATACGGTTCAAGTTGATATTGGTTATTCTCAACTTTCAAAGTTAAGATGAACAAAACAATAACTTTTTACAACAGTCACTGTTGGAAATTGCTATAGTCAACGTCTGTAAACATGAAATATTTGCAATGTTATGTGGGAAGATCATGCAATGACGTTGAATGTTTATTTAACATGTTGAATGATGATGTAGTATTCGTTTCAAATGTTAACTACAGAGAAAAATACATAAATTCAATAAACAACATTCTCTTTCTAATAATAACCTTAACAATATTATGCACTCCTTCAGGTGTGTACTATTCATACCACATAAATACACTGTCAACTTAGGCCTACCCAGTCAAATTTCAACCAACGAATTGCATATATCAGTTTAGTACTTTTAATAACGTTGAAAAGAGGTTTCACATTACGGGAATGCTCCACTCAAGAAAGATACTAGAATAAGGCATCCTTTTCATCTGACAACTAACACCTGTTATATCCATGTAATCCCTTTTCCGATCGTGGACTTAATTGGATCATGCACAAACTAGGGCTGCTGACTGCCCCAGGCAGATTAACTGCTCATCCATTTAGTTTATGACCCAAGTAATTTAATGTAAACACACCCACTGGTGAAAAGGGTATATAGTTACCGAGTTAAGGAGGCGAAACTCGGAAAATTTTTAATGGAGCTTTCCCATAATGATTTAAAATATTTTTACATTTACTATAATTATGTCGCCCGCGGGCAGGACATCCTACACAGTGACTCCAAAAAGTAACTTACCCCAAAAACTAACCGAGAATTTGTTCATTTTACAAATCTTGTAACACTTTTAAATAGGTTTTATACAAAGAAAACCATATTGTCACAATTGTGATCACTTATTTATAGATAATATAACAGTTATCAATGAATACCTTGTATATAATCTCTAAATTCTGATTAGTCAAAGCTTGGTTAACAAGCTTGTTTATTTTCATTGTTCATAATGTGATTCTTGAAAATATAAATAACTAATACTTAATTATGTGTAACAAAAAAGATGACAAATGCAAAACATGAACAACAGCCTAAAGAATAACCTCTGAATAGAGCAGTTCTACAAAATATCGACGACAGAAAAATTTGAAATTCTGATAATATCTACAATTTCTATCAACGGCAATAACAGTGGAGGACCTCACGGTCTTCACTGCGTGATAATGACCTTGGTTGGTGGCTGTCTGGAAAGCGAAGTCCATTTATAGCGGCCAACCACCAACCCGTTCATTACCAAACAGTGGAGACCGGGTCCTCACACTGTTGTTGCCTAATTATTACTATCTATTTTTTAAACAACATTTACAAGAACAACTTCAGTTTAATTACGCCAATATTATTAAAATGACATATGTTACAAGATGCATGTTTCGAATCAATTGGAAAATATTCAAACAAATCATTGCAATTGTAAAGAAAAAGGTTTCTTCATGGGGAAGGTATACGTTTGGTAATCACTCTTAAATTTAATGGCAATACAAACTCCTACTTGGTTGGAAGTACATCAGCTTTCAATAGTATAAAAAAGCATTTTTAGAATCATTTCACTTCGAAGTCATGCAGTTATGGACAAAGATAACAGATTTTATCCTCCAAAATTGAAATCTGAGAAACGTTAGTAGCAGATACGTTTCTCAGATTGTGTATTCCAATTGCAGAATATTCTTCCTGGGTGGACAAAACCGCTCTGGATTTTTGGCAATATCTAAAAAACACGACCACCTTTTGATATAAATTTTCACAGGGTAATTTTATTGTGTATCTACATTTATATGTAGAATTAAAACAATCAAACGGTTCCAAAAACCAAAGGTATACTTTGCCGTTAAAAAAGTGTCAGTATCAAAATATACAAATATTGTGTCCAAGCTTACTAAAAAAATGTACACTAACGACGCCTGGGCCTAGTGAAAGCAGTGGCGATCACTGCAAATAAAGATCAAGTTGATCTGCTCCTTATCGGAAGTGATATGGACGCCATAGCATCTCGCCTTTCACTGAATGGAATTTTCAAGCTTGTCAATGTTCAACACAAAATTGATGAGGATGGCAAAGCAGCTTACAAACTCACAACCAAAAGTCGAGTAAGTTTAATCCAAATGAATGAATACATTGATATCCTATATTCACGCCGTGTGATAACCAAATTACGTCTTGATGCAGACAAGACGATACCTTGCCCACAAAAAGTGAGTAATTGTTCACGGACTTTGAGGCCATACCATATTAGGCCTACCTCTTAACCAACATTTTCATTGTGCCTTACAGTGGAACTTCGTGGAAGCACCCTCAAACCTACAAACCCCAAATTCTTGACAATCCATAACTTATTGTTCTTGGCAGACATTGTGTCAAAAGATTAGGCCCCAAACCTAACATTAATTGATTTCAGAGAAAGTGGGTTTCTTTTGTCAACACCTTAATAATTTCCTGAAGTATACGCTGTAAAAAAAGTTTTTTTAAACTCCATAAGTACCTGAAGTTTTACACTGAACTCATTGTTTCAACATAAGCACAGTATTTTTGACTTCTGTAATGCAGGTTTTTCAAACAGCATCATTCAATGTGCCAGAAAAGTTTGAAACTGCATATTTTCATGCTCCAGTTGTCACCATTGCAGAGGCACTGGCTTCACCTCAAAACAGATGTTTTTTTAAACAAATATTCACACATTCCATTAATTTCCTCATCGTTAACAATTATATCTACAGTGTCAAAATATTTTCAACAAAACAAAAGGCTTATCCCCAAATGTGTTTCTATTTTAAAAGGCTAAAAAAAAACTTTAAAAAAATATATCTTATAATGCGCAAGTTTGCACCAAAAGGGGGTACTCAAGGCACTGCATGTACAAGAGCAAAAGAAATAACATAACAATTACAAAGTACTAACCATGCAATCCAACATGTTTTGTATAGTTTACAAGTACATACAATTATTCTAAAAGACTTCATCATGAGCTATGTATATAACTGAACAAAACAAAATTTTTAAAGGTAACCCTACTCACTCGGATTAATGCTAAAATTACTGGAAGTGTGATGTATTAGACCCAGATGAAAAATTGTCATTAATAATCATTTGTTCTTCACATGTGGGTCATTCAATAAATTATAGAGTGGGGACAACTTGGGAAAATTTAAGAACGATGGCAATTACTTCTTAGTCCATAGAAATGATAATACGATTCCTTATTAAATAATAATAGTAGTCAAAATTACTTTAGAAAAACTGAAACATTGCAACAAAAAATTGCATTGTGGTTCCCCGTGTAAGTAAGGACACCAAACCAATCTTTATAGGTGTTTTTTTAAAAGATAAATTCATTGTGTGAGATGTATCTGGTTTTCGATTTTTTTTTCTTATTTCAGGCTGCACAATAACAAGTAATGGTACAAACGGTCATGCCTGCATATAAAACCAGTATTCAATACTTTGAATACAAATCTTCACAGTTAAATCTAAGTGTCACATGGTAAGGACATCAAATACACTAGCCCCTTTAATGGAATGACCCATAAATGTAATGATGGTACTATACTACTACTACTGCTACTACTGCTACTACTGCTACTACTGCTACTACTGCTACTACTGCCGCTGCCGCTGCCGCTGCCGCTGCCGCTGCCGCTGCCGCTGCCGCTGCCGCTGCCGCTGCCGCTGCCGCTGCCGCTGCCGCTGCCGCTGCCGCTGCCGCTGCCGCTGCCGCTGCCGCTGCCGCTGCCGCTGCCGCTGCCGCTGCCGCTGCCGCTGCCGCTGCCGCTGCCGCTGCCGTGATCTTTCCTTTGCATGCTGTGATAAAATGAAATACTATTAAAACAGCGCGATAGCGTAATATAGATCACAGATTCATCAAAAGACAAGACGGTACAATAAAATATGGGGCAACCTCCTTCAACTCATTTGTTTAGGACAGCCCCTTTCTTTAAAACATCCAAACATATTCTTTTATAGTATAATTATTCAAATGTATTCTTGATGAGGTGTAAAACAAGTCCTAATATGGTTATACTTGCGGCAACAAGTAGTCTTGGGTTGTACAATAAATACTGTGTGAAAGTCAGAGATTAGGTAGAGAACCGCCACCAGCATCAAGAAAATAAACGTTTCAACTATCAACAACCGTGTGTAACTTTGTGTTCTTCTGTAGCGTATAATCAAGCTGGTTGTATTTGGTGGAGAATCTGGGCACTCGAGTAGAGTACAGTAAATTATTGTTCGCCGACTTAGTTCCTGAATGATATAACGATCCTGTAGTCTTGCTCAATCTAGCTCAAGTAACAATGGCAGCAACTAATCAATTCGAGTCAATTGTGCCTAAGTTTTGGGGATACGATTCCGGAGACCCAGAGCTGTGGCTAGACAGGTATGAAAGGTACTCCAAGCAGAAAAAGTGGAACCAGGAGCAAAAGGCCAGCAACCTACCCCTGTACCTCACCGAATCAGCCAGCTACTGGCACAGGGACCTACCCGGCGAAAGCTCGGAAACATTCCCTAAATTAAAACAGGCGTTTTTGGCCAAGTATCAGCCACATGAAGGGATGAAATGGGTACGATTAGCCGAACTCGCTGATCGTAAGCAGAGATCAGACGAGTCAGTCGAGGCATACATGTTGCAAAACACCCGCAGAACGCATGGAAGCTTTCATCAGAGGACTGCGACCGGACATCAGGAGCCATGTCATTAAGGCTCACCCTGACACCGTCGACGATGCGGTGACCCAGGCACGCCTAGCCCAGTCAACGACAATCAAAGCCCAACACAGCAGAGGTGAACTCTGCAATACAAGAACTATCCAGTCAAATTCAGGCACTCCAGGGACAACTGGCATCAAATGCCATGGCCCGACCAACTCCCCCGACCCCCAGTCCGAGTCAGCAGTTCCATGACGAGCAACCACCCAGGAGACAGTTTGAACCATGGCAGCGAGCCCAGCAGCCCTACCGAGCAGCAGCCCAGCAGCCCTACCGAGCAGCAGCCCAGCAGCCCCACCAGCCAACCCAAGATCACTACCAGCCAGCACAACTTCGCCAGCACAACAGTATCCACGGTGCCACTGGTGTGGACGGGGTGAGTGTGTAGATAGGCGATCGTGTCCGGCCAAAAATGTTGAATGTCGTAAATGTAATAAAATTGGTAATTTTACTAGAGTATGTCTTGGTTCCAGTAGAGCAGGTAGTTATGATTACAACTCACAAAGACTAGGCCGCAACAATCAAATACCCCACATTGGGAATGTTTCAGGAATATATGGCGCCAGCAATCTTGTCAATACTAAACTTTGTTCGAACTATCGTCAATCTCTGATCGATACCGGTGCACATATTTCTTGCATGTCTAAACAAACATATGCAGAGTGTTTTTCCGAAAGGGATTTCCCCTTGGGACCCTCAGACGTGCCACTTATTTCTGGTGTTGCGGGACATATAACTAGGGTTATCGGCAAAGTTAGCCTACTGATCTCACTTGAGACACTTGATTTCCATCACCCCTTCTATATTTTAGAGAACATGAATCACATTGTTATTCTCGGGGTTGATTTCCTACAAGAACATAGGGCAACGGTATCGTTCGAAGCTAATTGCTTGGCATTCCTAGATGGTCGTTCTGTACCCTTACACAGTAAAGTAACTAACCTATGTATGTAAGAGCTTCGTGTAATGTATCTTTACCGGCTAGAACTCAAACAGTATTTCGGGTAAGGAGGTAAGGAGGCAAACACACAGCAGGGTATTATTGAACCGGTCCCTTCTCTCTACTCCGACATACAAGTCATTGGTGCAAAGTGCGTAACACGGCCACATTATGGTTGAACTGTCTATCAAGTCATGAACCCTACTGACAACACTGTCGAAATACGACGCAACAAGGTCGTTGGTCTTTGGGAACCACTATCAGTGGACAGTTGTGTATTTTTAGACAATTTCGAGGTAGATGGAAATGACGCCAAGGTCCAAACCACCCACCCACAGAAAGGGTCAAGTGTGGTCGATGCCACAACACGGGCTGACCCACAAGAAATGCTTAATGAGTTGAGCGTATGCACGAATGACTCTGACTTAACCGCCGACCAACTCTCCGGCTTGTCAATTTTTTTGCTCGAAATAGAGACGTCTTTGCCAAAGATATTACCGAACTGGGTTCAACACATTTGCATTTTCACTAAATTGACACTGGTGACGCAAAACCGAAAAGACGCAAAACTGAAATTGATAAGCAAATTCAGGACATGCTCAACGGTCCTGGTCAAAAAGAAAAATAGAGATTTCCGTTTTGCGGTTGACTACCGCCGTCTGAATAAGGTCACTAAGCCAATGTCATTCCCTCTACCTCGACCCGGATCTGGAATCGGGATTTTGGAAGATTCCATTACACCCTGATAGCCAAGCTAAGACAGCTTTTACCTCACACAGTGGTAATTATCAGTTCAAGAAACTCCCATTTGGTCTAATGAATGCCCCCCGTTTCATTTCAAATGGTCATGACACAGGTACTCCGAGGTCTCACATGGCAGTTCGCCCTGGTCTATGTAGACGATATCATAATTTTCTCACCTGATTTCGACACATTTATTCATGATCTTACGCATGAAAAGAAGGTAGACATTGGACAGCGGCAATGGGCCGACGCCCACTTGAATCAGTACATAGTATACTTAGACAATGGCTCACTGCCGGCTGATAGCGCCGTTGCTAGGCGTATCGTTGCAGAGACCCAAGATTTCATAGTACAAGATGGTCTTTTATACCACTATTACGACCCACGAGGCAAAAGTCACAAGATTGACAGACAAGTCAAGCAGTTAGTTGTTCCACAAAGTTTGAAACATGACATAATGCTTTCATACCATGACTCACTATTAGGTGGTCATCAAGGCATTGATCGCACGTACAATAGCATCCGGCAAAAGTACCACTGGCCAAAGATGTTTTCAGAAATGGAATGTTATGTCAAATCTTGTACGAGACTACACATTGACATACTTGGGCCTTTGAAAACCTCCCCTGAGGGTTACAAGTATATTCTTTTAGTGGTAGATTCGTTTTCCAAATGGTGTGAAGCATTCCCACTAAAAACACAAGAAGCAGTAGAAGTTGCAAAAGTGTTTTACAATGAAATCATATGTCGCTACGGTGCTCCATCCTCTTTACTTTCAGACAGGGGAGCGTAGTTCATGTCCGCACTCATCAGAGAATTATGCAGTATGTTTCAAATCACAAAAGTTAACACCAGTAGCTATCACCCCCAAACTAATGCGAGTTGTGAATGCATGAACAGTCTAATATGGCAGTCGCTCCGCGCATACTGCAAACCAGACCAATCTGATTGGGTACAATTATTGCCCAGTATTGTTTGCATATCGCAGTACACCAGCCACGGAATCTACGCAATTGAGTTCGTTTATGATATTGTTTGGGCGCGAATGCCATCTCGCAATTGACACAAAACTATTGCCTCCCTCATGCAAACAGTTACGGCATCAACAATCGCTAGAGCAAATCATGCAGAATTTTGACATGTGCCGTAAAATTGCTAAAGAGAACATAAAGACGGCACAGACAAAATATAAGATTCAATTTGATAAGAAGACTAAGAGCCCCAGCTATACGGAAGGCCAGAAAGTCTGGCTTTACTGGGTGAAGAGAACTCCTGGTTTATCCCCCAAAATGTGCCATAAATGGCTTGGTCCGTACTACATTTGTGACGCAAAAGCCAATTTCACCTACAAACTTCGTCAGTGTAGTGATGACAAACTTATGTTGTCCCCAGTCCATGCTAATCGGCTGAAGCAATACCATGATCCAATGGACAGACCAGTCCACTTTCCTAATGACTTAGATAGCCTAACTGAGGTCAGTGCAGACCAGTTTGAAGATAGTGATGTAATGACTGTACCTACTGCCCCAGGTAAATGTAATACTGAACCCTTACCATCTGACACCAGCCACGTGCCTGACTCACCACCTGTTGTCTTGGGACATCCTAGTCCACCTTCTGACCAATTGTCCAAGGACCCGCATCACGGTCACATTGAATGGTTCGTTGTTGACAGTTTGCGGCAATCAGCCATCATTAATGGTAAGCGGCACTATCAAGTCAAATGGAAGGGGTACAGTAAGACAACATGGGAACCTGAGGAAAACGTCCCTGATGCTTTGGTACAGAATTTTCATATTCGCAAGACCAAGCGCTATAGCATCTGCAAACGGCGACATTAGTTTCCAAACAGTCCTCTTAATTAAGGGTATATCATAATATCTTAAGTCAGTTCCCTTAACGTTGTTACTATGTAATTGCGTGATTGTTTCAATTTGTGTATACAAGTTTTATGGTTTCCCTGACCAAGGGCATGATTGCTTATACTATGCACTTTACCTGTTGCATGTTACGTTCTTTATTGATGTTTGCTTCTTATTACACTAATTTTTTTATACAGTCCTTGGTTTTGACTGTACCGATATTGTTTAAGCTAAGTCGGGAGACTTCACTTTTTAGGGGTGGGCACTTATCACCCAACGAAAAGCTTGCACTTAAAATATAAATATCAATATCTGAGATTGTCCTCTGAGATTTTAGCAGTGTCAATACACCTCTATGCTTTCAGTAATAGTAGTCTCATTGTTCTTAGTCAGGACAATAGTGCCAAGTGTGTATGGTTCTTCGCATTCCACTGTGATGACAGAGAGTGCCGGACACTGGTCAAATGTACCAAAATATGGGGCAACATCCTTCAACTCATTTGTTTAGGACAGCCCCTTTCTTTAAAACATCCAAACATTCTTTTATTTTATTCAAATGTATTCTTGATGAGGTGTAAAACAAGTCCTAATACGGTTATACTTACTTTGTGTTCTTCTGTAGCGTATAATCAAGTTGGTTATAGTAATTCACGTTCAGAAAGTAACAACATAGACACAATTCGATAAAAGAAAAACAAAGGGCGAGGCAACGAAGTTTGTTAAAGTCAGTGACTGCACTGCATGTCCAAATTCAAAAGTTACACCATTGTAATTGCTTGTAAAGAAGCGATTTTATTGAATCCTCTTTATTAACTAATAACAATTTCACTCATGTTTGTTCTTGGTCCTGTAACAGTGATCCAGCAGAGATCATTACCGATACTGACGACAGTTGATGTGAAACTCCTTCAGGAAGCATTTGGGGATCTTGACCAGCTCCAACAGAGCCTACCAATCAAAGCCAAAGTTACTTATAACTGTACATTGCCAACGCATATACAAACAATAATTTTGTAAACTTAAGTATACTTGAAGGGACTGTAAACGTTTGGTAATTGGAACCCACTGTTTGTTTCAATCATATATAGTTGTAGATATATACCATAAAACTAATCTTTGAAAATTTTATTTTAAAAGGTGCTAGCATTTTTGAGATTTTGCCGAAAATTAAGAGCAGGTATGTCCACGCAGGAAGAATAATCTCCCTCTGGAGTAACGTAGTTTTTGATAAAGGGGTAATTTCTCAATAAAATATTTGAATCTGAGAACGACTTTAGGCCTGAAGCCTTTTTCAGGCATCTGAAAGCACAAACATTGTGCAACAAGGGTGGTTTTTTTTCTTTTAGTATTTTCTAGCAACTTCAATGACCACCATTGAGCCCAAATTTTCACAGATTTGTTATTTTATGCATATGTTGAGAAACGCCAAGTGAGAATACTGGTCTTTGACAATTACCAAACGTGTCCAGTGCCTTTAACTTAGTCTTTGTTTGTTGAAGGTTTACAGGAACAGTGAAGGAATGATTTAATATTGAGGTTTTATTTGAGATGTTTGAGTAAAATGAAGTTCATGAGAGTTATACCTTTGGTTTTTGAAATCGTTCGATTGTTTTACGTAGATACTAATAAAACAAGTAAAAAATTTATTTGGTTGCGTTTTTAAGATATCGCTGAAAATCCGGAACGAATATGTCAACGCAGGAAGAATAATCCATAATTGGAAAACAATCTGAGAAACACTTTTGCAGTAACTTTTCTCAGATACAAATTTTTGGGAAAAAAATATTTTGTTCGATAACTACATTACTTTGAAGTGAAATTTTCCTCAAAATGCTTTATACTATCGAAGTTGCTGTACTTCTAACCAAGTAAGTTTTTTGGCCATTAATTTTAAGAGGGATTACCAAAACGGCCCTATAATAAACGATAACGCATTGTTGAACATAGATTTCCACACACATGTACATTTACGGTAAAAAGGCTGGCTAAAATTGTATTACATTTATTTATGCACTTTGACCTTGCAATGGAGAAACTGTATATAGGCCTATGCACAGGGCGCGCATAATTTGAAAAGCCTTTCAAAACCGCAAATCGCAGCACACACACACGCCTAGTATTTGAAACGCTCATGATTATGCAGCAACTTGAAAAATACTGTTGAAAGTAGAATGTTGGAGTGATGGCCGTACGAACATGATCCAAACAGTCTTGAGTTCACCTCTCTTTCTTAGTGAACACCTATCAGTGAATAAGGCCTACATATAAAAGATGCAGTAAATTATCCCACAACAGAAAATTAAAACTATACACAAAAGTCCTCATTACATTCGTGTAGTTGCAAAGAAAGGTAAAAGTGAACAAAGTAGAATTGTTTCATCGCCAATAGTTTATTTTCAGGGCATGTCCAATGGTAGAATGACAAGTAAATCAGATGCAAAGATAATCTTTTATAAAATTACATGGTTGACATCGACAATGTACAAGATTCAAACGTCCAATAAACAATGACCGACCGATAAACCTAATAACCGACTGCAAGCATATAATTTAGCTTGAATAATTTCAGAACTTGCTTAGTGCGTTGATAGAGCGATGAAGCAGTCATGGTCAATCAAAACATGAGTGCGCGTGCGATGTTAACACAGCAAGCACTGCACACTATCATGCTCGATCGTGTCGACGACCTCGTGACCTTTCACATCTTGCTTTTCTTGCAAAGCTTGTCATTTTAGTCACCAATATGAATAAAACATGACTTAATGCTTCATGAAAATAACTTGGCCACGCCTTCTTAAACAAGGTATCCAAGACGTTACTACAGACAGTCGTCAACCGAAATGAATTCAAGAAGAAAAGCGCGCCCTCTGTAGGGTTATCACGTTACGTTATATTACGAGTGTGAGATAGTAACGTCTTGGACCAAGACTAATATGTTTCCAACAGAAGACCACTACTTAAATAGGAAATTGTGTTTCCTTTCCTCCCATTTCTCGATCATCACAATACCAAACAATATTGAATGGACTTTCATTACCTAACACCAACAATGTATGTAAAAAAAGCTTTTAATTACATACATAAAAATTGCTCAGCATCTACCACGGCAACCTCTGTAACAGTAACAGTACCAATGTTGTACCACATCTTTTAACGTATCATTACAAGAGCTGCCAACTCTCCCTGATTCTGCAGAAAATTCTCTGGAGATAAAAAACAAAGAAAAAACAAAGTTGAAAATCTCCCCCATTATGGGACGTTTTTCCTGTTATTTCCAATGTTATTCTAAATATTCACAGGAAATTATAAGATAGACATTTTAAGGTTCCACATAAAACCAATCTTAGCAGACATGTACTAAAGTAGTACTAATTATTCAGAGAACCTAAGGGTTTATGTATTTCAAAGAATGTCCTCTTGACAATATTTCGTGAATTTTCTTCCCAAAGGGACGGGCATGTCAAAATGCGCTTACAGAACATTTCGAGATGCATACAAAATTGTAACAGGCAAACGTTACATAGAACAGAACTTGGAAAAACAGGAACATACCTTTAATAAGAGATCGACGAGAAATTTGAAGATAACGAATGACCGTTTCATTCGATGGTCATGACAGCAAGTCGGCCTTCTTGAAAACCACTTCCATCGTAAACACATCCCAATATGCATCTGCCATGCCAGGGCAAAGGACAATAATTAAGTATGGAGTGCCTTGGGGACAAGCTAAAGACGAGAGTAATATGCACATTACCTATGGTATTTGTAGGCCTACTGCTAGAATCTGCTCCAGTTTTTTTAATTTATTTTTTTATACTGCTGTAGGATTACTTTTTTTTTTTAATAATAAGAACTATGTGAATCTACTTGGTATAGACTGTGCAATATCGAAAACGAGGAGAAAAAAACAACTCAAACAAATACTATGTTTTTCTATGATATCAAATCTCCTTAAGTTATATTTATACACAAATCTTGAAATTTCAGATACTCACAGCAAGTTGTTATTAATAAATTTGTATATAATACATATCATTTATTCAAATTAACATTGAAACAAAATTTAAACTTTGTACGAGGATGCTTATGGTAGAAACCCCATTTGCCAATCACGCCCAAATGTGTGTGTGTCTATGATATAGGTTTAATTACAACATGCCCGTCAGTTGGCAGGGTTCTGCCCAGGATTTTTCTAGTGGTGGAAAAAAAATGGCCGATGGTGGAGGGGGGGGGGACGCAGACGCAGTAGAAAGCAGGGTCAAAGGTCACTCATAAATACAAGAGGGTCACAGCTTTTACTATCCAAGTAACACAAATGCTACAGACAGGAACTGTGCATTTTTATTCTACATCTCTTGCAGTTATGGTATTCTTTTTATGCCCTATTTATTTAGTTTGCACTTATGTCGTGGCCATCTTTCTAGAATGTACAGTACATGTAGATAAGATGTATTGTTTAATTGCAGTAAGGTTTTGTGTCATAGTTTTTGTTTGATCCATTTAAAGTAATAAAAGAGCTTTGGAAATATTTTGTTTCTTTCTTTAACAACTTAAGGAGAGAGAAAATGTTTGCACTTTACCAGGTCCAGATTTAAATGAATATCTACTTATGTAGAAGCCGTCTGTTTTTCTTTTTTGCCCACAAAGCAACTGCCTCTGATACTGGGAACTCTTGCACCGGGGGCCCCTCAATTGCAATACGTAGAAGGGAATCCAGAGTCTCTTCCTTCACTCTGTTTCGAACCCGACTTTTGATGAGTTTTAGTTGGGAAAATGTCCTCTCTACATCACATGAGGCAATTGGCACAACCCTACAAATTTGTGCAAATGTACTCAGGTTGGGATATACATGTGTCAGGGTGGGATTGCAGCAGAGAGACTTGACTACATCCTGGTGAGTATCCTGCTTCAAGTTAGGTCTCATGAATTGTCTAAAATGTGTCCACTCTGTCAGGCAAACATCAACATCAGAGACAATTCCGGTTTCCTGGAAATGAGTTGCTAGCTCTTTGACAGTTGTTCCCATAGTCACCAAGGTCTTCATCCGATACTGGCATAGTGCTTGGGTTGAAGAGGTTGAAAGCTGCCATGACTGAGTTATCAGTAAACCTGTCTTCAAGGTTTTTGACAAGATTTTGGAGATAGGGCTTGATGATGTTTCTTGACAAGTAGTCTTTGCCTACATTTGGTGGTTTTTTTATGTTTATTCCCTTTGCATGTACTCTGGATAGAAAGGTTTCCAATCCTGAAAGATGAGGACCTGGTTTTGTCTCCAATGTCTTTAGTATACATACAGTGCTTGCAAGTACCCTTGGAACAAGACTGTAATCACAGTCTTTGATTTGAAAGCAGCCAGAGAGATGTGAGACATGAGGCAAAACATCACACAGCATTAACATGGTACATACAAATTTGTACTCGGTGATGAGGGAATGAAGGCCAATAGCCTTGGCATTTGCACGTTCTAGTCCTTCTCGTTCTAGGCTTAATGCGACAGACTCGTAACAGTCCTTCATCTTTTGCACACTTTTTTCTGTGCTTAGCCATCTAGTTGAGCAGGGTGTCAACAATTTGCCTTTCTCATGAATAAGTGCCTGCACAGATTGTAGTCCTGCCATTCGGACTGCACTGTTGTCAAAAAAGTCAAAAAGCTGTCGCAGTATCTGCTGAAATGTTTTGACAAAAGGAACAGCATCACCAGCTTGAGATGAGGCAAGATTAAGCCTATGGGCTGTGCAATGAACCCCAATAGCAGAGGGAGTTGTTTTCTTTAGTCTAGTTACTACTCCAGATTTGCAGCCAATCATGGTGCTTGCTCCATCTGTGCCAATTCCTCGCAATTTGTTCATAATTTGTTCATATCAAGGTTTGCCTCCTCAGTGAACTCAATAATTCGCTTGGTGATGGTTTGAGCATTTACACTTATACAAGTTGAAGTCTCCTTCCCATTGTTGTCACCATGATCATTTGCATTAACAGCATTAACAGCATTAACAGCATCAATTTCAGGTTGAAGGCAGTCTACCACTTTTAAGAAATGTGATTTTAGTTCACCAGACTGCTTGTGAATAAAGCGACCATGGATTGCAAGCTGTTCCGCTAGTGTGCAGTCAGTTGTTTCATCTAGCATGATGGCAAAATGGTCGGATTTTTGCATGTTCTGCAGTATCTGGTTCTGTAAAACTTCAGAAATTATGAATATCATCTCCTGAATTGTCTTATCGCTGGTATAAGTAGCATTTTTCCCCATGCTGATGTCCTTCTTTTTTGATGATGGGGGTTGGTGCGCCTTACAAGCGACCACCCAAGTGTTCTCTCTCTCTCTCTTCTGCAATTATTTTTGTCACTTGAGCTCCTATTGTGTTCAATTTTATATCTGTGGATAGGGCTTTGTACCAGGATTCTACTGGACTCTTTTTGTGCTGTGTTTTTGATTCTACATTTGCGTTTTTAATGGAAATGTTTCGCTGAGTTTTCTTCTGTATTTGGACTTCAACCATGTTTTGCCATCTACTTGTATGGATTCTTCAATCACCACTGTTTATTGAACCTGTCCTTGGTAATTCGGGATAATCTTCTAGTGTGCCTGTTTATTGTACTGTGCTACTTTTGGCACCTTGCTACTGGAACAATGAAACCATTCATCCTTCTGTTGATCATCTTCCTGTTTGGTCTCACACCTTGTGATGACTCCTTACTGGACAACTCATTACTTGGGCCTACTGCGAGCACTTGTTGGAACTACATGTATATTGGAACAAATGAACAGTATGGAAAACAACATCCTCGACATCATAAATATATGAGTCTTCGCATTCCTTACTTTTGCAACTCAAGTTCTACCTTTCAGCTCCAACTTCTAACATCTGGTGACATCAATCCTAATCCAGGACCTATTTCTTGTAACAATGACAACCCTAGGTCTTCCAGTTCTCGTTTTTCTCCCTTTACCTATGATCGTGATGAACTCTTACATTTGAACTTGGCTTCCAGTTCTATTGATTTGAATTATACCCTGGACCCTTCTGTTCTGGATCATATTAAGCATCTTGGATTAAATGTCACTCAAAGTAATAACTCAAGATGCAATCGTCGTACACATAGAGGGAAAAAGGGTGGGCGTCGACGAATGAAACAGTCACCCAATTCCTTATTGAATACCTCCATTGACTCTCATCATTTAACTGTACAGTCTAATAGGAATCTTCGCTTTGCTCTATGGAATGCTCACTCTGTTAAATCCAAAGATACATCTACTGCACTCTGTGATTTTGTAATCAGTCATCAGTTAGATATACTTGCCATCACAGAGACATGGTTAACTGGAGGAGATCGGGATAATCGTACTCTTGCCGACATCAGTAACACTTTACCTAACTATGTTTTCCACCACTCTCCACGTCTACACTCAAGGGCAGGTGGTGTTGGTATCATTGTGAGAACTGGTATTGATATAAAAATTCATCAAAGTCAAGAATATAGAGCTTTTGAACACATGGAGCTCACTTTATCATCAATGTCGTCATCTTTTCGTCTTCTCATCATCTATCGACCTCCACCTAACAAGAAAAATAATCTCACATTTCCGATGTTTCTTGAAGAGTTTGGATGCCTAATTGAATCACTCATCGCTAACCCCTGCAGTTTTCTCTTGTCAGGTGACTTTAATTTTCATATGGATGTTCCTGACAATCGTGAAACTATTCTTTTCCGTGACTTGTTAGATACTTCCAACCTTCAACAACATGTTACTTCATCTACTCATACCGCTGGACATACACTGGATTTATTGATTTCTAATATCACTGATGATTTAATTTCTTCGGTTTCAACTCATCATGATCTTCCTTCAGACCATGCTGCTGTGAAGTGTCTAATTAATGTTGCTCGCCCACCAGCATCAACCAAGAAATTACTTACTCGCAAACTTCGTTCACTTGATATGGCTTCTTTTAAATCTGATATTCGTAACTCTTCTTTGATGACGGACCCTGCCACGAATTGAGATGAACTTGTTATGCAGTATGATTCTGTTCTTAAGGTTATTCTTGATCATCATGCTCCTGAAGTTGTAAGATCCGTCATACTACGCCCTCATGCTCCATGGTATAGTGATACTCTACGTGCAGCCAAGCAGGAGAAATGTCGCCGTGAGCGAAAATGGTTAAAATCAGGCCTTGCTGTGCATAATGAGTCATACAAAGAACAGTGTATCATATACAGAGACCTTGTTATCAATGCTAAATCTAACTATCATCGTTGTAAAATATCGGAGTGCAACCAACAAAATCTGTTCCGTGTTATTGACAAGCTGTCTTCTCCCAAGTGTATGACAATCCTATTGATCTGGCCAATAATTTCGCCACTTTCTTTGAGGATAAAATTAAGAAATTGTATGGTAGATTTGAGAATATACATCCATCACCCATCTCCGTTGATATTCATGATCATTGTAACTCTTCGTTCGCCACTTTTCGTGAAGTCACTTCTGACGAAGTGATGAAGATGATCAAATCTTGTACAGTTACCTCCTGCAAGTTGGACCCTCTGCCATTATCTGTATTTAAGGAGTGTTGTTCTGAACTGCTGCCAGTCTTCACAAAGATTATTAATAGGTCTTTGTCTTTTGGCCATTTCCCTGATCATCTTAAGGAGGCTTGCATCCTGCCACTTCTGAAAAAGCAACATTTGGACCCGGAGTGTATGTCAAATTATCGTCCTATCTCTAACTTGCGATTCATCTCTAAATTGATTGAACGTGCAGTTGTGAGTCAACTTCAAGACTATCTCTGTGAAAATAACCTTTATGCTAAGATGCAGTCTGCTTATCGTCCTTTCCACAGTACTGAGACTGCTCTCATTCGTGTGCAGGATGATATCTTGCGTGCACTGGACAATCATAAGGAAGCGATCCTTGTGCTGTTAGATTTTTCAGCTGCATTTGACACTATTGACCATGAGCATCTCCTTCAACGTTTATCTTCTCGCTATGGAATTACAGGAACTGCCCTTAACTGGTTCTCTTCTTATCTTAACAACAGAACCCACCATGTTCTCATCAATAATGCTAGATCCGATCGTCATCATCTCTTGTGTGGTGTTCCTCAAGGTTCTGTAGCTGGGCCTCTTGAATTTATATTGTTCAGTGCACCCTTACAAGACCTCATTGCTGCCCATGGCATTTCTAGTGTTGCTTTTGCTGACGATACCCAGCTTTATGTTACTTTTGACCCTGCTGATCGAGCTTCTGCCATTGCTAAAGTTGAACTATGCATTCAAGATGTCAAATCTTGGGCTCTGTCCAACAAACTCGCTCTGAATGACTCCAAAACTGAGATCTTATTTTTAAGATCTCGTTTCACAAAAAAGGTTTCTCCGCCAAACTTACATATTGCCCAGTCTGTTATTAAACCATCTGAATTTGCCCGCAACCTCGGTGTAATTATGGATTCTTCATTGTGCATGAGTAGACATGTTGATAATGTTTGCAAAGCAGCTCTCATGGCTATCAGAAAAATAGCACAGATTCGCCGCTACCTGGATGAAGCTACTACTCTTCGTCTTGTTCACGCTTTCGTCACAACTAGACTTGATTCCGGCAATTCTCTTCTGTATGGACTCCCTGATAAAGATCTTGCTAAAATTCAACGTGTACAAAACATTGCCGCTCGCCTCGTTTCTTGCTTGCCTCGTTCTCACCATATTACACCAGTACTAATGAAATTGCATTGGCTCCCAGTTAAGTTTCGTACAATTTATAAAATTCTTTTGTTAACTTTCAAAGCTCAAACATGTCAATCTCCTGCTTATTTATCTGAACTTGTTCACCATTATTCCCCTACTCGGACTTTACGTTCATCTCAACAGTCATTGCTTTCATCTACAAGAGCTTCTTCTATTTTTTATGGCCACAGATCATTTTCTTACGCCGCACCATTTCTTTGGAATGGTCTTCCTGTGCATATTCGCCAGGCTAGTTCTTTACACTGTTTTAAGTCTCTGTTAAAAACACATTTGTTTGAAGCTGCTTATTTGTAATCTGCTTATTTGTAATTGTTTCTTTCACTCTTTGTATATTTTATTGTTCTCTTTATGCGCTTAGAGGCTTATGCATTAGGCGCTTTACAAATGTCTTTATTATTTATTATTATTTATGCTTACTCCAAAATATCCAACAAGGTCTAGCAAAGGTTCAAAATTTGTAGTTTGTGGAATTCGATGCTTTGCCAAGAAGTATAAGCATGTAAATGCTTGCTCCATTGCTTTTACTGATATTGCAGGATCTACCACCTGCCTGATATCACCACACATAGTAGCTGCTAGCTGTGATTTTATTGCATCTCTGTGCCAAAATGAGTTTTCATGTACTAGAATACTTTCAAATCTTATTAGCTGGCATGGTGACTTATTCCAATGATTTCGACCAAATGGACATTTGTCGTACTTTTGGCAAAGACTAGAAAACATGCCATTGCCTGGAAGGTAAACAAGCCAATCTCTGGTCTTTTTCCATTCAGTTTTGAACTCTTTGGCCTGCTTACGTTTTGCTTTCTCTTTACCAATGTGGACTCTGGTTGTTGTACTGGCATGACTGGTAGTAGTACTGGTAGTAGTACTGCACTCTGAAGCTCCAGCTGCAGTCGATGGCGATGCGTCCGCTAACGTTACACACTGAATTTTTGGACTCAGAATCTTCCAGCATTCCAACACTCGACGCCGCCGTGGTAGCCGTTCGCTTAAAATACTTGTAAAGTGACATCTTTAAAACTGTATTTGTATAAATTAACAATACAGTAAACTTATTCAAAGTTTCGTGAAAACTTTTTAAAGCATACGTATTTTTTTCCTAGTGAGTTTAAGTCGATTACCTTTCGATTATTGTGCACAGAGAAGTTAGGCCTATACACACGTGTACTGTGCGCTGTGCATTGAATAGACCTTTCTATTGCGATGTCACTATAGCCCGCGGATGTTGAAAACCTATGGAAAGCCTTACAAGCAAGACAAAAACCAGATGGCCAAAGTTTGCAAGTGTCACACAAACATTCAAAAATACTGTTGACTTTGTTGGTAACAAAGCAACCATTCATGGGATTTTTTTTTTTAATTAAAAGTTTGCAGAAACGTTTAATTTTGTCAAAACATCGGTTAACACGATTGATTGTTTTTCACTTTCGTCGGCTGTCCATGCCAACCAGCACGGTTTGTTTATTAACAATGGGAAAACAATTTACAACATAGCATGGTGCATACCCTGAAGTTCATTTTCGATTGTATTATTGCTATAAAATGGGGTACGCGACGTGTACATTGTGAAACTCACTGGTATCATGTTATGCCAAGCGTAAAGCAACGATCAGCGTGACTGGAAACCATTGCAAAAACAACGCGAGCATTTTTCGTTGGATCGTCTGATATACGTTGTAAACAGCGCGGATACATGGACCTACACTCGCCGATCCTAGATTATTAAAACAGACTCAAACCAAAGAAGTACTCGAAACTTATGGCTTTGGATACAACTTTTATTGGTAAATGCAAACTTGTACATCTTTTTGAAAATCTGTGGAAGGAAATTGGCAAGTTTAATTCTAAAAGTTGGAAAATGTGTGGTGGGCGCAAATTTCGCCAGTGGTGGTCGGGAAATCATGAGTGCCGGTGTCATGCCAAAAAGTGTCCGCTGCCAAATACTGTCTGCTCATTAGCATATTGCGATTGGTCATGCGTCTATGACGTCACATTGTTTACGGAAGCTTGCCAAATAGTGTCCGCGGTTAGCGTGTATCAACATTGTGTGTCTTGCTTCTCAGCTGACAGGACGTTGACAGATAAGATCATTTTTCATCTGAAATTGCCTTTTACAATTTTGTTTAAACGCTTTCTTTGTTGTATTTGATTATAAATATTCTAAACATTTAACATTTAGCACTTTCACATTTCGTATTTTTTAAACCTGCACAAAAATCAGCACTTTTTACTGAAGTAAAATACTAATCTTTACCTACTTTTGAGATTGACTGTTCGTCTGCGTTAGTGTTTGATATATTTTTTTATTTGATTTGCGTTACTTTATTGTGGTTTAGAAGGTGATCATGGCCGTAGAAAGTGTTGATCAACTTAACAAATCTAACCATCGTTGGAGCATGTTTTTAAGTTTCTTTCAGATGGAGGTTATCCTGTTGGAATGATTGGTAACCAGCAGCGAAGTGTTCGAAGATTTGCAAGCAGCTTCAGAGTAGAAGGTATGATGCCAACTGAATTTGCCATTGTTAATCTTAATTATAAACAACACTGTATTTATACACACAATTTTACAACTACAGTGTAGCATGCATGGTATGGTCGTTTTAAGTTCTTTTTCTAGTAAGAAAACATTTGGGAAAAACTTTCTCTCAAAAGATAATTTGAAACCCTTTGCCCTGTGCACGAGTTGAGACATGTGTAGGAAAGTGTTAACTTGAAGAGACAAATTTACACCTGATGAGTAACCTTCGCATGGTATAAAAGTAATGTTTACGATCAGTTTTGAACTGGTGAATTAAAAAGTTCAAATGTACTTTCTTTACTTGCAGGCAATGAGCTTTACTACTGCGGGAAGGGAGAACAGAGGCGGCTCGTCATTTTTGATGAGGGAAGACGAAAGGAGATCTTCTGTGAGTGCCACGACTCAGCTTTTGGGGGTCATTTTGGGCAGAAGAAAACCCTACTGAAGATTGAGGCACAGTTTTACTGGCGAACAGTTGTGAAAGATGTGAAACAGTGGGTAAGTAAATGTGACAATTCAACATTGGATTTAATGCCAAAAAAAGGAAAATCTTAGCGTAAATGTGCTGTCTTATTTTCTTTGCACAGGACGAATGTTGCTTCTGTCAGTTGTCACAATTAAAAAGTAAAATTTGTATCCAAATGAACCGTTTTTCAATGTTGTAGATTCACCAGTGCACCAAATGTCAGGGAATGGAGAAGATAAAAACCAAAACCGCTGCCCCGGAGCTTCAACCCATCCCTGTAGTTGGTCCCTGGGTGATGGTTGGGATCGACCTAATTGGACCATTCAATGAGTCGTTGGCTGGAAATCGCTATGTTCTCACTGCTACGGACTATTACACCAAGTGGCCCGAGGCAATGCCAATCACATGAAAGGATGCTGAAAGTGTTGCAAAGTGCCTCGCAATGTTATTTTGCAGGTAGGTTCATTCCAAGAGAAAAAATTGAGATAAAATAGCCTCAAAAGTTGATTAAAGTCAACACTACACTACTTTTTTATAATGGGATATGGGTTTAAACTAAAACCGTAATTTTTAAAAATTGTATTATTCAAAATTAGCTCATTTATTCTCATTACAGGCATGAAGCACCAAAAGACTGCCTCTCTGATCAAGGGAGAGAATTCTGTAACCAGGTAAAACAATGTAAATGTACACAAGTAATCTGAAAAAACAACTGTTGTCAAATCTGTATGTACATTGCTTGACCAATCTCTTTATAATTAACCCGAACCTGTTCTAAAAAATGCATTTTTATCTCAAAGCTTTCTGAGGAGTTGTACGAGCAATGGGGTATTCGTCATCCTGTCAGCTCGGCATACCATCCGCAAACAAATGGCCTTGATGAGCGTCCATTGCCAAACTTGTTAAGGACAAGCAGGATGATTGGGAGAAATATTTAGGTAATTATTAGACTTCAAAATCAAACTTAAATACCAGGGACTGTCTAAGCTGCCATTGCTGTGTTCGATAAACTTAATTTAATTTTTGTGTACAGATCCTGTGCTGTTTGCCTATCGCACATTCGTGCATGCAACCACAAAGTTTACTCCGTTCTTCTTGATGTATAATAGGGAAGCCAGATTGCCATGTGAGGTAAGTTACTGTCAATTATGCCAAAATACTGTTTTAGATACTTCGAGTACATGTGCTTGTTCAATCTATGTTGGAGGTTAAATTTAATTTTTATTGATAATTCATTTTAGCTGAACAAAGACGAAGCCAACCAGAAGAACCCGCTTCTCCAAGCTTTGACGCTCTGCGAGAATTTGCCAGCATTGTGGCAGAGCAAGCCAAGGTTGTGAAGCAACGGGTAAGTTTTGATTATTTGCTATTTAAGTTGCATAAATTCAGATTTTATTTTGTAATTTCAATATACACTGTAAGATTGTCAAGAAATTATAGAATTTTGAGTTTTTGTTTTTTTTAATAAAGGTAAAGGAAAACATCAATGTAGCTCAAGAGAAGGACAAGAAGTCATATGCAAAGAGAAAAGGCAAAAATGTAAAGGTGTTTCAACTGGAAGAGGACTAGCTTGTCTTGAAAAGGAACTACAGGAAAATAGGACGCAAGGGTAGCAAGTTGGAACCGAATTGGATTGGACCATACAGGTAGATATATTTGTTGTTGTATTCTTGTACAAATCACTTTTGAGAAATCTTTCTCTCTGTAATTTTCATGAGAGTAATATTCTAATAAAAAAATAAAAACAGGCATAATTATTATTATTTTTAAATTGTGTACAGGATCTGCATAATCAGCAGTAACAATGTGATCACCCTCCAGACAGTGGACGACAAAGTAGAGCTGAAAAGCAAAGTTCAATATGAACACCTGAAGCCCTACATAACAAGTGACAATGCGAATGGAAAGTAAAATTAGTTGGAATGCAGCTAACTCTCTTATAAAGTTTTAGAAAGAAACTCCCTCTCATCAATTGAAACTAGGGACAAAATCATCTGCAGTTGTCACTGGTTACAATCGATTAGAGTGAATTTCAAACTAAAACTTTAAGAGAGACGCGCCACTTGTTGTAACCAAACGATGATGATTACCGACTCACTAAATGTTTTCCCAAACACCTCATATTTGCATAATTTTTGTAACAAATTATTTCTCATACTTTCAGACTGTGAACCATCCGCAGAGAGAACAGTTGAAAAGGAAACGGAACACCTCAGCGATGGTAAGTTTGATATTGCAGTGTCAAAGCACATGTGAAATGTAATTGATGTTCAATTAAAAGTAATTATATTTGTATCGACTTCCCTTATCCTCTACAACAGGTAACCCAGCGACGCAGGGCAAAGGTGCTACTGATGGTGACGTTGAAGCCTGTGTTGAAGTTGGTAAGGGGATCATCTTCTCATCTCGGGGAAAGGAGTGGTCTAAAGTTAAATAACAATTTTAATTTTGTATGTTTTGTTTCTCATTTATGTCCAGAGAAGAGAAGAGCCCCCACTGACTGGATTCCGCAGCCAGCGAAGCGAATCAAGAACACCCCAAAGGATGCCAGCTCAGATGACGTCACTACAGGATCATGGCTAAGTGATAAACATATCGATTTTGCACAATCTTGTCTTTCGATTCAATTTCCTACTATTCAGGGCTTTCAGAGTGCAGTGACCCTTCATGCAGGTAGTGCTGGAGGTTATGTATTAAAACCCTCCAGGAAATGGGCAATACTACAATCTACAGTAGGTTTTTGCCTTTTTCCCCATAATTCCGCCCAGGAAATTTTAAAAAAATTCAACTTTTGGGCAGTCCACCATCAAACCATGCAGAAACATATGGCAGGTGTTATTTGCACAGGGTAGAGTTCATTCACCTTGAAAATCTCATTACAAATCCTGCGGTCGGGAGGGCTGCCATCTGTTTGTACACATAAATCTTGGCAATGTCTCAAGGGATAGGGTACTTGATACAATCATCAATCATTCTGTATTGTAGCTATCAGAGGAAGCCTGTGTGAGACTGGTTGACCTTTATCAAGGTAACAGACACCATGCTAACCCAAACATCCACATGTGTGTCTGGGGGGGGGGGGAGGGGTAGTAGATTTCCCAAAAACCTTCTATAAACTATAGTTAGTGTCACGCAATACAGTATGCATTCGGAAGTATGCATAAGGCCTGTATTTAGCAAAATAATTTACCAAAAATAACATTGGAAATGATTTTTAAAAAAAAAAAATTATGACTGACAACATCTACAAACCCTCTGAAAGGTCTTGGGGTTAATAATACATGTAATGGGTTTATAGCTTTATCCCTGGGTATGGTAAAATTTCACCAAACCTACTACAAACTGTAGTCACTCTTGTCATACTAGCATACATTACGTAATTCGCATCCACTGATGGCCCAATCATTCAAATTGTTAATGTCAATGATTCCCACTGGGTCACCCTGTCCAACATAGGAGTAGATGCATCCAACAAGATAAGAGTTTATGATAGCTTAGGAGTTTCCTTGCCTGCTGCACTGAAGAGGACTATTGCTGCATTGCTTTTCACCAAAGACAGGTTCTTTGAAGTGGAGCATGTGAAGATCCAGAAGCAGGTTGGTGGAAATGACTGTGGCCTGTTTGCCATTGCTAATGCCCATGCATTGTGCACAGGTAAGGATCCCGCCTGCATCCGCTGGGACCAGCGCAACATGCGAACTCACTTTGCAGAGTGCATGCATACACAATGTATTCAATTCTTTCTTTGTTCACAGGTTAAGCGAGCAGCAAGCGGAGGCATAAACCGGACATCAGTGGTTGAGGTCTGCTTTTGCAGGCAACCGGAGGGACTGGATGACAGAATGGTGCAGTGTCAGCAGTGCAAGGAATGGTATCATGAAACCTGTCATGCTGTGCCCTCTAATCTTTTCTCAGACAAGTCTGCCATGTTCTGTTGTTTAAAGTGTACTTAGGCTTTTTTCTTCTTTGTTTCAGATGCGCACAGCAGCCAGCAGCTATATGCAGGAGTAAGTTTGTACAGTGTTTGTTGTCCATGTTTGATAGTGGGGTTTTCTTAATTAATACTCTTTTTTATTAATCTTTTTTATATATATACTTATTTTGTTGTTAACATTTGACATTTTAAATATTATTACTATTCTTTTTATTTTTTGAAGGGGGAGGGTGTCACTTAATTCCACTTAGGCATGTAAAATCCTTACCTTTTGATATTATTTATTAAATCTTAAAAACGTTATAACAATTTCTGTTAAATTTTTTAAATGGGTCACTTTATTTACACATGCAACTTCTTGGCTTTAAAGATTTATTTGTTCTCCCCCCCCCCTTGAATTCTGACTCAAAATACTGTCCATTACTCATTCGTGTGTGTCAATTCCTGGATCTGCCAAACACTGTCCATTCCTGACAAATAGGGGATAGTGGATATAAATAAAAATCTCATAAAAATTAAAAATTAATTATAAATATCAAATCAAGATGCAATGTGGCTGCCTTGGCATTTACTCAAATACCAAGGAGTTTCGTCATACTTTTTACAGTCTCTAGCACCCAAAAGATCGAATATTCATAACCAAAATAACAGAGAACGGAAGCAGGAAGACACTTGTCAAACTGGCTTGTGTTTCAATGGTCAAGATACAATCTGTAATTTAATACAAAACATAAACAATAATAAGATACATGGAAATACATGAACTGGCATTTAACAATAGCAATGTGTTCAAATGGAAAAACTATGTCAAGAACAAGATCATAATAAAGTGTTGAAACAGACTGCAAAACTTTGTCTAAAAAACTCTGATTTTGCCATGTAAACTTCCAAGTCAATAGATGCGGAATATAAAGAGAAAAATAAGCTTACCGAATTGGGCTTTCTACTCTGGATGAACTTATAGAGAACTTGAATAATACTTCTGAAAGGTTGGAACTATCATGTTAAAACAACCACATGTAATGTAAAATGGCTGCACAATGGAATGCTGTAGATGTGGCAAGCATGGGCTACATGTAACACAACACACACATGTACTCTGTGTGGGGGCTGTGGGGGATGTTGACCTCATTAGCATACACAGGATGACCTCTATGCACTGTCACTAGGCTACTTGGCTTAAAGGTCATGCACTGCAAAATGGGTACATATTAATTACAACTTAAAGGTAATACACACAAATAAGCGAATCTCACTGCACAAACTGCTGCAGTGACATGGCTCCTCAACTGTGCGCAGCATCAGTTATACACTTAGCGCAGCATCAGTAAGGACTTTTTAAGCCATGGCTTATCAATCTTACGGTAAACAGTTCACTTAGTCAAGGTCCGTGTTGGCTCTTCGTCGGGGACGTCTCTGGTCTTCTGAAGTAGACATTTGTCCTGGGTAGGAACCAAGAGTACCAACTTGTGAATTGGTCTATCGAGGATAGATGGAGGGCGCTTACGCCTTCCCTTGCTGTCACGTTCACCATCTGCCATCAACAGCTTGACGGTCCTCACCTTGTCATCTTTACTAGGATACGTATCGATCACTCGAGCAAGGGGCCACTGGTTACGGGTTGTGTCGGTCTCCTTTGATATGACAACGTCTCCTTTCTGGATGTTCCGCTCGGGCTTGGTCCACTTCTTGCGCTCCTGTAGGTTGTGCAAAAACTCTTTCCTCCATCTCACCCAGAACTCGTTAGCTAAATACTGTACTCTTTTCCACCACTTGTGCGAGTACACGTCTTCCTTCTGGAATCTTCCGGGCGGGGGCAGTACAACCTTGGGCTTCATAGTAAGCAAGTGATTTGGAGTTAGCGGTTCGGGGGCATCTGGAGAACACAGATTGTCAGTCGTGAGAGGCCTTGAATTATTGATACATTCTATCTCGGTCATAAGGGTTCGGAAGGCTTCATCGTCCAGTTGATTCCCAGACTTCAGGAAAAGAGATGAAAGTATACTACGTACCGTGCCTATCTGCCTCTCCCATACACCACCCATGTGACTTGAGTGCGGTGTGTTCATTTTGAAGGGGATCCATTCACAGTCAGACTCCAGGAGGTACTCTCTTATTCTATTTTGATCCATATCTGCTAGTGCATCCTTTAACTCATTACGGGCACCAACGAAGGTAGTTCCTTGATCACAGCGCAACTGACGGATGGGCCCTCTTCGGCTATGAAATCTACTCGGGGCGTTGATGAAGGAGCTAGCAGTAAGGGAATTTGCTGTTTCTAAATGGACACTTCGGGACGCCATACAGGTAAATAGTACACCCCAGCGTTTCACTTCGCTTCGTCTCTCCTTGATGTAGAATGGACCAAAATAGTCCACAGCACAGTATGAAAACGGGGGCGCAGGTTGAAGTCGGTCCTCTGGTAACTCGGCCATTTTCTGCTTCTGCAGTGGTCTACGGAGCTTACGACATGTCACACATGAAGCAATGTAGCTTGAAACTGCTGCTGATCCTCCGATTACCCAGTACCCTCTCTGGCGCATCTCGTTGTGTGTAGCACATCTACCCATGTGATGCACTTTCTCATGGTGATGCCTTATCACTAACTCAGTGATATGATCTTTGCGAGGCAAGATGACTGGATGTTTCAACTCTGATGACACATTGGCTCTCTCAATCCGTCCACCTACTCGAATCAAACCCGCATCGTCAAGAAATGGGTCAAGTCTGAAGAGAGAACTAGTCGCTTTGAGACTCTGGTTACGCTTCCGAGCCAACTCTCTTGTTGTGAACTCTCCTGTTCCGAGCTGTTGGAGAATTTCAACTTCATTCTTGAAGTGCTCATACTGGACTTTCTTGAGAATTTCTATCTCTGCTTTCTTCATCTCAGACACCTGGATGATTACTCTCGGTGATGGATGAATGTCAACCACCTTAGACACACCTTGGAGATTTCTGTGGTGAAGTCTCGTCTTGAACTTCAGACATATAGCCACAGCTTTCTTTGCACGATGCCAACTGGAGAACCGATCAAATCGTGACTTCTCAAAATGATCAGGGAACCTGTTGTTTACATCCAAAACACGTGTCGCGCAAACTACAGCTTTCTTCACCTCGGGATCTGTCTCATCAAGCTTTGGCATTTCTACTTGTGGGCTTTGAAAGGCACCGCCTTGATGAAGAAACTCCGGTCCAGTCAACCAACAAGATTTATTCACCATCTGTTCAGCAGTCAAGCCACGTGAAGCTTCATCAGCAGGATTGCAGTGTGTGTCAACATACTGCCAAGAACTTGGGTCAGTTGCGTTGCGAATTTGCTGTACACGGTTTGCAACATACACGTGGAACCTCTTGGATTCATTGGTCACATATCCTAGAACAATTTTGCTATCAGTCCAGAAGAACTCCTTCATGTTCTGATACGAAAGCTCTGCACGTAAAAACTCACTCGTTTTTGCAGACATGGTTGCTGCAGCCAACTCCAGTCTTGGGATGGTCACATGCTTCAGTGGGGTCACCCTTGCTTTTCCCATGACGAAGGAGCAATGAACATTTCCAGTTTCATTCACAAGACGGAGATAAGAACATTGGCCGTATCCTTCCTCGCTAGCATCGGAGAAGTGATGAAGCTCTGCATCCTTGATACTACCAAAGTTTTCCGGCTTGAATGATCGTTGTATCTTCAGCTGTTCCAGATGAACACACTCAAGACGCCATTTCTCCCACTGTGGACGAAGACTGTCTGGGATTGGGTTATCCCATCCAAGCTTATCACGGCACATCTGCTGAAGAATCTGCTTACCCTTCAATGTCACGGGTGCTACATAGCCATTTGGGTCGTAAATCGAGCTGACTGTCGAAAGAATACCACGACGAGTGAAGGGGCGATCTCGTAATTCTATACGAAACTGGAAAGTGTCGCTTTCAACGCACCATGTGACTCCAAGTACTCGCTCCAGAGGGAGTGGATCTACATGAAGATCAAGATCTTTAACTCCAGTTGTTCTTTCATCAGCGGGAACAGATTCAAGCACTTCCTTCTTATTGGACAGAATTTTGTGCAGCTTCAACCCTGCACTTGCACATAGGCTTTTGCTGGCATGGATCAGGTCGATTGCTTCCTTCACTGTGGCAACTGACTTCAGGCCGTCGTCAACATAGAAGTCGTTTCTGATGAAGTTGGCAGACTGCTGCCCAAACTCTTCTTCACCATCATCAGCTGCTCGCTTAAGACCAAAGTTTGCGCAACCAGGGGAACTGACTGCACCGAACAGATGAACTTTCATCCGGTAGTCTACAACCTTGTTATTTGGGTCACCATCTTTCCACCACAGGAATCGAAGGAGATCTCGATTATCTTCGGATACAAAGAACTGATGGAACATTCCTTTGATGTCAGTCATGATGGCTACTTCTTCCTGGCGGAATCTGCACAAGATTCCCAACAAGCCGTTCATCAAGTCAGGCCCTTGCATCAGGTGGTCATTGAGGGATACTCCCTTGTATTGAGCAGAACAGTCAAAAACTACTCGGATTTTGTCTGGTTTCTTAGGGTGGTACACACCTGTATGAGGAACGTAGTTCACCTTGCCGTCTCGAACCTCAAGACGTTCAGTAGGGACTTGCTCAGCACAATTTTGAATGATGTCTTTCATGAAAACGCAGTAATCGTCAAAGAACTTCGGTCGTTTCTTGAATCTTGCTGTTAGCTGCTGCCATCGTTTCTCAGCTAGCGCTCTGTTGTAGGGAAGGGACACATGTTGTTTCAAGGGTAGGGGCATCTCGTAGTGGCCATCCGGTTTCTTCGTGATTCCAGTCTCGAGAATTCTAATGAAGTTCGCATCTTCCACTGAGTATGGCTTGTGTTTGGTGCTCATCTGGAAATCTGACTCCAGTACTCGCAGAACTTTCTCAGCATCAAACACTTCTTTAACTTTTGTGCCATACACAAAGTGAGGGTAGGCTTCAGACGAGACCATCTTGTTGCAGACACCATCATCTTTTACTTGAGGAGATCTACACACACGGCCAATTACACCCCAGCCTAGTAGTGATTTCTGACCATACGGATCGTCCTCTCCTCCCGCGATGATTTCTCTGGGACGGAGTACTCTGGGGCAGTTGCTGCCTATCAGCAGGGAAATCTTCATATTTGGATTATACGGCATCAGTTTCCGGGCTATAGGCTCAAGATGGCGCCACTGCTTGACTACATCAGGCTTTGGAATTTGGGAACATTTGGCGGGGATCTCGTCACGCTTGAAACAGACAGGGAGGTCAACAGCATGTTCTCTGGCGATGTCAAGCACTTCTAAGCCGAGGATTCGGTTGCTAGTGATGCATGCGTTGCGCTCTTGCATCGTCGTCAACAGCAGCTGGGTCTCTGGTCCTTGAATATTTAGTCGATCACAAAGACTCTTGCTCACGAAACAGCTATTGGATTGATCATCAAGAACTGCATATTCAAGGGACTCTTTAGTCGGGTTGTTCTTTGGTCACAGGGATAATCATACAGTGATCACCTTCACCATTCTGATGAGGACGGGCACAAACTGTTGTGCAATGTGACGTACTTTCATCCTTAGCAACCTTTACTTCCTCATCTTTAGATTTCACCGGCTGTTGTCTCGTATCGTTGCGATGGAGACTGGTCAAGTGACTACCAGAACATGTTTCGCACTTACGTCGGTTCTTACACTCTTTAACTTGGTGCTCATCACTGGACGCGCAGCCCATACATAATCTTCTTTGGAAGAAGAACGTCTTTCTATCCTTGTGGAGTTTTCTTCTGAAAGATTTACACTTCTCGATGTGATGACCTCCATCACAAAATACGCATGGGCCCACAGCACTCTCGGATGGCTTACTGGAGGGACGTTCGCTTTCGGTTGCAGTCGTGGCAAAAGACTTAGCACTCTGACCCTTTGATGGTCTGCTGGGGGGGGGGGGCTGGTCTGGCTAGTCGACTTGGGGGGGTCCTTGCTCCTTGTGATTCCCTCAAGCTCCGGCATGTTCGCTCGATCCGCTGCTCTGCGGATGAAGGAAGCAAACTCTGAGAATGGGGGGTAGGAACCTGGTCCTTCTTTAAACCTCCACCTTTCGATACTGTCTCTCCACTTGGAGTCCAGATGATGGGGCAACTTCTCAACAAGTTTGGCGTTTTCTTTGGGAAAATCCAAAATACCAAGGCTCGGTATTGTGAGCCTAGCGGCACTGACCTTGTCCAGGAAATCTGAGAAGTCTCTCAAAGCCACGGCATCTCTTGGGGGTATCTTGCTCCACTTCTCCAACTTTGTCGTGAAAGCACAACTAATGACACTTGTGTTGCCATACATGTATCTATCAGCAAGCACATCTCTAGCCTTTTGATACGCCTCCTCGGTTCCAATCAGCATGTAGTGCTCGACGACTTGTCTCGGTTTTCCCGCTACATACTGGTTCAAATAGTTAAGCTTGGTGTCCACGTCTAGTGGCTTTGAATCAATCAGGGCGTTGAAGGCGTTCTGCCATAACGGATAGTGAAGTGGCTCTCCCACGAACACCGGAACATTTATTTTTGGAAGTTGGCTGGAGACTGCAAGCCGCTTATTTACCTCACCTTGCTGGATACTCTTTTCAGCTAGCTGGCTGATTACTCTCTCAAGTGACGAGGCTATCTTGCTCCAGCCATCCTGCAAAGTGTGGTGTTGGATTGGTGAGCTGTTGTTGACTAACGTCGCATCATGATTAGGGAATTGTTGGACAGTGTCGAAAGGCTCTGCGAAGGGGTTCAGTGAAGTGTTCGGAACTGGTGCGGGGCTTTCACTTGCAGGAACGGGGTCAGCATTCTCTGCGTCGAGGAACTTCCTCAGATTATGGCTGGTATCAACCGGCACATCAATAAGCTCAGAAGGGCAAGATTCAGCTTCTTCAAAATGAGTGAAAACATCTGCAGAAGCACGGTTCTCTGCCAGTTGCCTCTCCATTTCAAATTTCTCCCTCCTCAACTCACGCTCTATCCTCTCAACTTCGAACTGCTTTTCTTCTTCCAACTCACGAAGCTTCAGAAGCTTTTCCTTTTCTGCGAATTCAAGCTTAACTTTGAGTTCGCCTTCCTGTCTAGCGAGCTCCATCTTTGCAGACCTAGCCGAGGCTGATGTTGATTGTGTGCGGGAACTTCCATGTGATTGTGACGATCTGATTGACTTTGAACTTGATTGTTTCGGAAAACACACCTCCGATGATGAATCATTTGAACGTGACATGATGTAACTATACAGTTATCCACTCAGGTAATACAGTCAACCATCGATTGTATTGTGGCTGCCTTGGCATTTACTCAAATACCAAGGAGTTTCGTCATACTTTTTACAGTCTCTAGCACCCAAAAGATCGAATATTCATAACCAAAATAACAGAGAACGGAAGCAGGAAGACACTTGTCAAACTGGCTTGTGTTTCAATGGTCAAGATACAATCTGTAATTTAATACAAAACATAAACAATAATAAGATACATGGAAATACATGAACTGGCATTTAACAATAGCAATGTGTTCAAGTGGAAAAACTATGTCAAGAACAAGATCATAATAAAGTGTTGAAACAGACTGCAAAACTTTGTCTAAAAAACTCTGATTTTGCCATGTAAACTTCCAAGTCAATAGATGCGGAATATAAAGAGAAAAATAAGCTTACCGAATTGGGCTTTCTACTCTGGATGAACTTATAGAGAACTTGAATAATACTTCTGAAAGGTTGGAACTATCATGTTAAAACAACCACATGTAATGTAAAATGGCTGCACAATGGAATGCTGTAGATGTGGCAAGCATGGGCTACATGTAACACAACACACACATGTACTCTGTGTGGGGGCTGTGGGGGATGTTGACCTCATTAGCATACACAGGATGACCTCTATGCACTGTCACTAGGCTACTTGGCCTAAAGGTCATGCACAAAATGGGTACATATTAATTACAACTTAAAGGTAATACACACAAATAAGCGAATCTCACTGCACAAACTGCTGCAGTGACATGCAAGTTCAACTGATGAGTCATGAATTTGACGAAAGGGCAATTAGCAGCATTCAAGGAAAACCCAACGGCATTTGGTGCCATTCTTGCCGTATTTTTCAAATTAAGAACAACGACCACTTAAAAAAGTGTGTATAATTTGAAAAAAAATTGTGGCAGCCCCTAATATAAAAGAGCTTAAGCTGCTGATTGGCCTTTTGAACAGTGTATCTGATGTTTGATTAATTTGTTTAACGAAGTGACTAAAAAACCTACAAATATAATACTAAGAAATGTGTAAAATATGAAGAGGGCAAGTTTAGGCTGATGATGAAATTATGTGCCTTTAATTAATTTAAAAAAAGAGAAATAGAAGCCAAGCCCCCCCCCCCCCCCCACTGAATTCTGAATCCCCGGAAAATACTATCCATTACTCAAACTACATGTGTGTTCATTCCTGGATCTGCCAAACACTGTCCATTTCTGACAAATTGGGAATAGTGGATAAATAAAAGTCTGTAACAGATTAAAAATTAATTTTAAATACCAAATCAAGATGCAAGTTCAACCAATTTGACGAAAGGGCAATTAATTAGCAGCATGCAAGGAAAACCCAACAGCATTTGGTGGCATTCTTGCCGGATTTTATTTTTCAAATTAAGAACAACAACCACTTAAAAAAGTGTGTTTAATTTGAAGAAATTGTAGCAGGAAACTACATGCCTTTAATTACTAAGAGAGAATAAGGAAGCCAAGCCCCCCCCCCCCACACCCTTGAATTCTGACTCCCCGCAAAATACTGCCCATTTCTATTTTCTGACCAATGGGATGACAAATGAAATACTGTCCGCACACTGAAAAAGCTAATAAATATAATGTGCAAATAATATGGAGAAGGGAAGCTTAGGCTGATAATAAACCTACATGCCTTTAATTAACAAAATAGAATAAATAAGGAAGCCCCCCCCCCCACACACACACACCCTTGAAATCTGACTCCTCGCAAAATACTGCCCATTTCTGAGCACTGACAAATAGGCCTACTGTCCGCCAACACACTGCCCGCAAACACACTGCCCAAAATATCCTGTCCATTCCAGCCAAATACAGTCCGCAAACTCACAGGTAAATACTATCCATTATTGCCAAACACCAGTGTCCGCTAACTCCCCGCCAAATACTGTCCGCCAAATTGCAGCACACATGCGCGCGGACACTATTTAGCAGCGGACAGTATTTGGCACGTAATACGTGCCAAATAGTGTCCGGCGTCCACTGCGCATGCTCAGCGGACAGTTTTTGGCAGCGGACAGTTTTTGGCATGACACCGGGCGGGCTTTCCGGCACCGACCACCGTGGGCAGAACCCTGAGTTGGGCGATTTTTTTTTACAAGAACTGGAAACAGAGGCCAAGTTTTATTCTTTCCGTTATTTTGTTGAATTGATTTTACGTTCATGTTGTTTATCGTTAGTATTACATTCCCAACATCATGCTAAGTATACAGTTTTAAGTACACATAGGCAAAGGGTTTAAGGGGTTATCAAAGTCTTGATAAAATATAAGTTTTGAAATCGTAATGACATCATCAGTTTTCAAATTTCTGTTTTTCTTGTCCCAAAATTTGCACATCTTTAGAGCCAACATTCACTTGACGTATATTTATATTTCTTAAAAAAACCATCTTGACATGCACACAACCGTTGTCCGCAAATGTTTAGCTCGTAGGGTCATGAAACTTTTAACGTAATGATGACGTCATCTGATAATTTATAAGGTAATTAAAAGTAACTAATTTTACTCAATTTCCACCTTTTTTTAAAAACAAACATTACTCAGAAACCGTGGACTTTCAACTCTTTCTTTTTCCTGTTTCTAAAGAATATCGCACACTATTAATTTCGTACACGGGAACGAATATATTTTAGGATGTATTATTATCTTCTTTAATGTAATTACTTTTACTCAAATTTCTAACTTTTTCTAACAACAAACTAAAAAACTATGGACTTTCACTGGGTTTTTTTCTTTGTGAAACTAAAGAATATTCGATACAAATCATTTCGTACATGGAAACGAATCGATTTTAAGACATTTTTAGGTAAAAACGAGCGTTCAAATGTTGAAATCTAATCCAATCCCTAGCGCACAGTGTGGCATCAAATCCAGTATGACGTGCACACAAAACCACACAACCTGCAACAGTCAGCCATACATTTGGAAAGTCTGGAAAGTCCATTGAACATCATTGCGTTATTTATTCTTGTACGTATTATATCAACACGTCTCGCACATGTCTCGCACATAAAATCTCAAAGTCGCTCTAAGTTTAGTGTGAATTAATTTCTGTTTTGCCGGATCGTTTTATGGCTTAATGGAAAACAAGGAATAACAGAGGAGGTTTCACTAAGATGTTCACCTGCTTTAGTGATTTGTATGACTTTTAACCGTAGATGAAGCCATCAGGCACTTTTTAGGTGTCCGTTTTTAATTAAAAAGTAATTACTCCGCCATTTTGTTTTATTTGTATTTAAAAAATTTAAGGTTCCTCAACTACACCTAGCCAAATAGCATGCCAACTGTCTTGTTACCATCGGGGTTGATTTCACACCCAAAAAAATCCACCAATGACCAGTTCTCCCGGTATTCCCTTGAGAAATGTAAGAAATGTAAGAAATTATGATGTTTTTGCTGACTCATCAAACACGAGGGTTTCATTCAAACAAATGGCTTAGAGACACATGTGGGCTGATCTCAATGGAAATTTTGCTTGAATTTATTTTATTTAGTCACAAGGGTCTATATCCAATAGTTTGGGCGATTTAAACATGATTGTGTTCTCAAAAAACACGTATTACACGCAAAATATAAAACGGACACTTGAAAAGTACCTGATTGCATAAGTGTGTGATTTTTTTTTTATGGTGTCACGCAGAGTTAATAAGTGACAAAAACTTCAACTGAAAAAGAAGGGCGTTGGTTCGCTTCTCATCAAACACCGAGACCCACGTCACGTTGATCGACATGACCATGCCTGCCAAAGGCACTCTAGGCCCTCTGAGTATGCCCTTATGACATGGTGATTAAAATGGTAAGCTTTATTTCAAGATCATCGTTAAAAAGAGGGGGGGGGGCATTCCTTTTTCGTCTACAATCATGTTGATATGTTTCATCTGTGAACTTGCCTAGTGTTTTGGGTTTTTTTTTTCTCAAAAAGTATTATTTTATCACGGTATAATTTTTAACTATCGGATTGAATTGATGCTAACCCCCGTTCAGGTATAAGTACATGTGCTGTGAATGAAAACAAAATCATATCTTGTGAACCAAAAAGGGTTTTGACTTTAAGCTAACCTTGGACCTTAGTGTGTCAATAAAACTTTCGGCATGATGACGTCATCAATGACATCATAACATTAAATCAATGTTTAATATTTACAAATATCTTTGGACCATGTGAAAGACCCTGGAGTGTTTTTTGTTTATCTTACACTTAGTGTGAGCGTCTGTAACCTTTACGGCTGGTCGAAACTGAAAGATGACTATTCCATGCCTGAAACCTCATATCCCATTAATCAAAAAGGGTTGATACCTCAAACTTTACATGTACTTAGGCCTTAGTGTGTAGATGAAACCGCAGTTATTTTCCGGATGATGACGACATCGATGGCGTCCTAAAATTAAATTAATCTTTAACATCTAAACATTTTATATCAAAATTGTTGCATACATAGGCTGTACCATATGAAAGCTCTTGAAAGTTTATATAATGATTACACAAAGTGTGTCCCCCTGTGAGCTTCAATTCTTGTCAATCATGGTCAATTCTGGTCAATTAATCATTCCTGGTCCTCGTTTTGAGGCATGCAAACAAATCAGATGGTCTCTCTATACTGAAAACCTGTAACAATTTCAAACAAACTGAACAGATACTTGATTAATTAGCTAAGAAAACAAAATGACGTCATCAGTTTTTAAATTTTACAACATTTCTTATTTCAAATTCGAAATCTTTCACCATTCACTTTACGTATAAATTTGTCGTACGAAGACATGTTTACACTATTTTCTCTTTGAAAACACCAGTTCTGCTAACTCAAAAATGTCTACACCGAGCACCTTGTTTTTGTTTCAACAAAAATTCATGTCTAGTTGTTTTTAACACTTCTTAGGTGTTCGGGCAATCCGCCCAGAACACCTCTTGTTTTTGTTCCGTTTAAAAAAAAAAAAACTTCTTCTTGTTCTTCTATCCCCCGCGATTGTCCGCTAACAAAGACACACTTCCCAAGCTCACACCTTTAAACTTCACATATAGTTAGATATGTATGAGTAGAAGACACCGCCTTAGTGTTGTCATGATGACGTCATCTGGTGTCGAGTTACATTAAATCAAAGTTTAATATTTGACAAAATCTTAACTCGAAAACTAAACATTGGATTATCACAATCTATACATCATCGGATAGGCCTGGTATAACTCTAAAAACGCTACACTGAACGCGACCTCATTTGACCTTGACTTCCGGTTCAAACCGGAAGTTTAATATTTTAAAAATTCATATCTCAAAAACTACTGATCATTTCATCACAATTTTTACATCAGATTGTAGTTCTGTGATCCTTCCGAAACTTTTGCACAGAAATGATGCCAATATAACCTTAACTTCTGGTCCTAAATGGGTGTTACAGCCAACGTTAGTATTAAAGCGCATTTAATCTTTGTGCATAGAAAAGCGCTGCAGCCGACTGTTCCGCACCATGAATCATAAGTTTCAAAGTTCACGAAGCCTGTGTGTACAGCACGAAGCCCGTGTGTACAGTCCCACGTAATGGAAACTCATAAGGTTCAAAGTCCACGAAGCCTGCGTGTACAGTCCCACATAACGGAAACATTCCACAAACAGGATGGCGCTATACCAAATAACTGTTCATGCTTTTATCCCGCTCTGGAATTTTATTATTTGCTCCCTCTGTGACAGATGCCGCCTCGGAAATCTACGTCATTTAAATGTAAAATCTTTGAAATTCCCATCAATTCGAGGATAAGAGACCCTGGGTTGCTTTTTGCGGGATTATACAAAGGTAATATAGGTCTTCGATTTTAATTGTTTGCATGGAGTGATACGGCATGGCTACTTGCTTGCAAGCTTTTTGTTGGGCTCTCCCATTTATGATAAATGTTGCTGTCCATAGCCCTCTAAGCAGTGTAAATTTGATACCACATGATTAGTGGTTGCTGACCAGAATGGTTGTTTTTCTGATGGATTGGCTGCAGAGGAAAGCAGATTATGTGGTGTTTTCCCTTCAGAATTTCTTCCATTTCTACCAGTCTTCAAAGCCAGTTGCATCATGCAGTACTCACCTGACCGATTCTATTGTCACAACCTTGCCACCCTTTGTTCCCTCACAGTGAACATCACCAAGCTACCTGGCTGTGTGCATCCAATAATATGGCTGACCATCAAACTATCAATTGGAAACCACAGCTCAAGTCGTAAGTTTAGCAAAGCTCAAATTAACTACTACCCAAACTCTACTGCCACATTTAATCTACCCCTTGCATTGTCAGGAGACATTGAAGTCAATCCTGGTCCTATTAAGGATCCCTGTGGTAAATGTAGAAAACCAGTAAAATGCAACCAGAGATCTCTTCTATGTGAAGAACTGCATATTCAAGGGACTCTTTAGTCGGGTTGTTCTTTGGTCACAGGGATAATCATACAGTGATCACCTTCACCATTCTGATGAGGACGGGCACAAACTGTTGTGCAATGTGACGTACTTTCATCCTTAGCAACCTTTACTTCCTCATCTTTAGATTTCACCGGCTGTTGTCTCGTATCGTTGCGATGGAGACTGGTCAAGTGACTACCAGAACATGTTTCGCACTTACGTCGGTTCTTACACTCTTTAACTTGGTGCTCATCACTGGACGCGCAGCCCATACATAATCTTCTTTGGAAGAAGAACGTCTTTCTATCCTTGTGGAGTTTTCTTCTGAAAGATTTACACTTCTCGATGTGATGACCTCCATCACAAAATACGCATGGGCCCACAGCACTCTCGGATGGCTTACTGGAGGGACGTTCGCTTTCGGTTGCAGTCGTGGCAAAAGACTTAGCACTCTGACCCTTTGATGGTCTGCTGGGGGGGGGGGGCTGGTCTGGCTAGTCGACTTGGGGGGGTCCTTGCTCCTTGTGATTCCCTCAAGCTCCGGCATGTTCGCTCGATCCGCTGCTCTGCGGATGAAGGAAGCAAACTCTGAGAATGGGGGGTAGGAACCTGGTCCTTCTTTAAACCTCCACCTTTCGATACTGTCTCTCCACTTGGAGTCCAGATGATGGGGCAACTTCTCAACAAGTTTGGCGTTTTCTTTGGGAAAATCCAAAATACCAAGGCTCGGTATTGTGAGCCTAGCGGCACTGACCTTGTCCAGGAAATCTGAGAAGTCTCTCAAAGCCACGGCATCTCTTGGGGGTATCTTGCTCCACTTCTCCAACTTTGTCGTGAAAGCACAACTAATGACACTTGTGTTGCCATACATGTATCTATCAGCAAGCACATCTCTAGCCTTTTGATACGCCTCCTCGGTTCCAATCAGCATGTAGTGCTCGACGACTTGTCTCGGTTTTCCCGCTACATACTGGTTCAAATAGTTAAGCTTGGTGTCCACGTCTAGTGGCTTTGAATCAATCAGGGCGTTGAAGGCGTTCTGCCATAACGGATAGTGAAGTGGCTCTCCCACGAACACCGGAACATTTATTTTTGGAAGTTGGCTGGAGACTGCAAGCCGCTTATTTACCTCACCTTGCTGGATACTCTTTTCAGCTAGCTGGCTGATTACTCTCTCAAGTGACGAGGCTATCTTGCTCCAGCCATCCTGCAAAGTGTGGTGTTGGATTGGTGAGCTGTTGTTGACTAACGTCGCATCATGATTAGGGAATTGTTGGACAGTGTCGAAAGGCTCTGCGAAGGGGTTCAGTGAAGTGTTCGGAACTGGTGCGGGGCTTTCACTTGCAGGAACGGGGTCAGCATTCTCTGCGTCGAGGAACTTCCTCAGATTATGGCTGGTATCAACCGGCACATCAATAAGCTCAGAAGGGCAAGATTCAGCTTCTTCAAAATGAGTGAAAACATCTGCAGAAGCACGGTTCTCTGCCAGTTGCCTCTCCATTTCAAATTTCTCCCTCCTCAACTCACGCTCTATCCTCTCAACTTCGAACTGCTTTTCTTCTTCCAACTCACGAAGCTTCAGAAGCTTTTCCTTTTCTGCGAATTCAAGCTTAACTTTGAGTTCGCCTTCCTGTCTAGCGAGCTCCATCTTTGCAGACCTAGCCGAGGCTGATGTTGATTGTGTGCGGGAACTTCCATGTGATTGTGACGATCTGATTGACTTTGAACTTGATTGTTTCGGAAAACACACCTCCGATGATGAATCATTTGAACGTGACATGATGTAACTATACAGTTATCCACTCAGGTAATACAGTCAACCATCGATTGTATTGTGGCTGCCTTGGCATTTACTCAAATACCAAGGAGTTTCGTCATACTTTTTACAGTCTCTAGCACCCAAAAGATCGAATATTCATAACCAAAATAACAGAGAACGGAAGCAGGAAGACACTTGTCAAACTGGCTTGTGTTTCAATGGTCAAGATACAATCTGTAATTTAATACAAAACATAAACAATAATAAGATACATGGAAATACATGAACTGGCATTTAACAATAGCAATGTGTTCAAGTGGAAAAACTATGTCAAGAACAAGATCATAATAAAGTGTTGAAACAGACTGCAAAACTTTGTCTAAAAAACTCTGATTTTGCCATGTAAACTTCCAAGTCAATAGATGCGGAATATAAAGAGAAAAATAAGCTTACCGAATTGGGCTTTCTACTCTGGATGAACTTATAGAGAACTTGAATAATACTTCTGAAAGGTTGGAACTATCATGTTAAAACAACCACATGTAATGTAAAATGGCTGCACAATGGAATGCTGTAGATGTGGCAAGCATGGGCTACATGTAACACAACACACACATGTACTCTGTGTGGGGGCTGTGGGGGATGTTGACCTCATTAGCATACACAGGATGACCTCTATGCACTGTCACTAGGCTACTTGGCCTAAAGGTCATGCACAAAATGGGTACATATTAATTACAACTTAAAGGTAATACACACAAATAAGCGAATCTCACTGCACAAACTGCTGCAGTGACATGCAAGTTCAACTGATGAGTCATGAATTTGACGAAAGGGCAATTAGCAGCATTCAAGGAAAACCCAACGGCATTTGGTGCCATTCTTGCCGTATTTTTCAAATTAAGAACAACGACCACTTAAAAAAGTGTGTATAATTTGAAAAAAAAATTGTGGCAGCCCCTAATATAAAAGAGCTTAAGCTGCTGATTGGCCTTTTGAACAGTGTATCTGATGTTTGATTAATTTGTTTAACGAAGTGACTAAAAAACCTACAAATATAATACTAAGAAATGTGTAAAATATGAAGAGGGCAAGTTTAGGCTGATGATGAAATTATGTGCCTTTAATTAATTTAAAAAAAGAGAAATAGAAGCCAAGCCCCCCCCCCCCCCCCACTGAATTCTGAATCCCCGGAAAATACTATCCATTACTCAAACTACATGTGTGTTCATTCCTGGATCTGCCAAACACTGTCCATTTCTGACAAATTGGGAATAGTGGATAAATAAAAGTCTGTAACAGATTAAAAATTAATTTTAAATACCAAATCAAGATGCAAGTTCAACCAATTTGACGAAAGGGCAATTAATTAGCAGCATGCAAGGAAAACCCAACAGCATTTGGTGGCATTCTTGCCGGATTTTATTTTTCAAATTAAGAACAACAACCACTTAAAAAAGTGTGTTTAATTTGAAGAAATTGTAGCAGGAAACTACATGCCTTTAATTACTAAGAGAGAATAAGGAAGCCAAGCCCCCCCCCCCCCCACACCCTTGAATTCTGACTCCCCGCAAAATACTGCCCATTTCTATTTTCTGACCAATGGGCAATGACAAATGAAATACTGTCCGCACACTGAAAAAGCTAATAAATATAATGTGCAAATAATATGGAGAAGGGAAGCTTAGGCTGATAATAAACCTACATGCCTTTAATTAACAAAATAGAATAAATAAGGAAGCCCCCCCCCCCACACACACACACCCTTGAAATCTGACTCCTCGCAAAATACTGCCCATTTCTGAGCACTGACAAATAGGCCTACTGTCCGCCAACACACTGCCCGCAAACACACTGCCCAAAATATCCTGTCCATTCCAGCCAAATACAGTCCGCAAACTCACAGGTAAATACTATCCATTATTGCCAAACACCAGTGTCCGCTAACTCCCCGCCAAATACTGTCCGCCAAATTGCAGCACACATGCGCGCGGACACTATTTAGCAGCGGACAGTATTTGGCACGTAATACGTGCCAAATAGTGTCCGGCGTCCACTGCGCATGCTCAGCGGACAGTTTTTGGCAGCGGACAGTTTTTGGCATGACACCGGGCGGGCTTTCCGGCACCGACCACCGTGGGCAGAACCCTGAGTTGGGCGATTTTTTTTTACAAGAACTGGAAACAGAGGCCAAGTTTTATTCTTTCCGTTATTTTGTTGAATTGATTTTACGTTCATGTTGTTTATCGTTAGTATTACATTCCCAACATCATGCTAAGTATACAGTTTTAAGTACACATAGGCAAAGGGTTTAAGGGGTTATCAAAGTCTTGATAAAATATAAGTTTTGAAATCGTAATGACATCATCAGTTTTCAAATTTCTGTTTTTCTTGTCCCAAAATTTGCACATCTTTAGAGCCAACATTCACTTGACGTATATTTATATTTCTTAAAAAAACCATCTTGACATGCACACAACCGTTGTCCGCAAATGTTTAGCTCGTAGGGTCATGAAACTTTTAACGTAATGATGACGTCATCTGATAATTTATAAGGTAATTAAAAGTAACTAATTTTACTCAATTTCCACCTTTTTTTAAAAACAAACATTACTCAGAAACCGTGGACTTTCAACTCTTTCTTTTTCCTGTTTCTAAAGAATATCGCACACTATTAATTTCGTACACGGGAACGAATATATTTTAGGATGTATTATTATCTTCTTTAATGTAATTACTTTTACTCAAATTTCTAACTTTTTCTAACAACAAACTAAAAAACTATGGACTTTCACTGGGTTTTTTTCTTTGTGAAACTAAAGAATATTCGATACAAATCATTTCGTACATGGAAACGAATCGATTTTAAGACATTTTTAGGTAAAAACGAGCGTTCAAATGTTGAAATCTAATCCAATCCCTAGCGCACAGTGTGGCATCAAATCCAGTATGACGTGCACACAAAACCACACAACCTGCAACAGTCAGCCATACATTTGGAAAGTCTGGAAAGTCCATTGAACATCATTGCGTTATTTATTCTTGTACGTATTATATCAACACGTCTCGCACATGTCTCGCACATAAAATCTCAAAGTCGCTCTAAGTTTAGTGTGAATTAATTTCTGTTTTGCCGGATCGTTTTATGGCTTAATGGAAAACAAGGAATAACAGAGGAGGTTTCACTAAGATGTTCACCTGCTTTAGTGATTTGTATGACTTTTAACCGTAGATGAAGCCATCAGGCACTTTTTAGGTGTCCGTTTTTAATTAAAAAGTAATTACTCCGCCATTTTGTTTTATTTGTATTTAAAAAATTTAAGGTTCCTCAACTACACCTAGCCAAATAGCATGCCAACTGTCTTGTTACCATCGGGGTTGATTTCACACCCAAAAAAATCCACCAATGACCAGTTCTCCCGGTATTCCCTTGAGAAATGTAAGAAATGTAAGAAATTATGATGTTTTTGCTGACTCATCAAACACGAGGGTTTCATTCAAACAAATGGCTTAGAGACACATGTGGGCTGATCTCAATGGAAATTTTGCTTGAATTTATTTTATTTAGTCACAAGGGTCTATATCCAATAGTTTGGGCGATTTAAACATGATTGTGTTCTCAAAAAACACGTATTACACGCAAAATATAAAACGGACACTTGAAAAGTACCTGATTGCATAAGTGTGTGATTTTTTTTTTATGGTGTCACGCAGAGTTAATAAGTGACAAAAACTTCAACTGAAAAAGAAGGGCGTTGGTTCGCTTCTCATCAAACACCGAGACCCACGTCACGTTGATCGACATGACCATGCCTGCCAAAGGCACTCTAGGCCCTCTGAGTATGCCCTTATGACATGGTGATTAAAATGGTAAGCTTTATTTCAAGATCATCGTTAAAAAGAGGGGGGGGCATTCCTTTTTCGTCTACAATCATGTTGATATGTTTCATCTGTGAACTTGCCTAGTGTTTTGGGTTTTTTTTTTCTCAAAAAGTATTATTTTATCACGGTATAATTTTCAACTATCGGATTGAATTGATGCTAACCCCCGTTCAGGTATAAGTACATGTGCTGTGAATGAAAACAAAATCATATCTTGTGAACCAAAAAGGGTTTTGACTTTAAGCTAACCTTGGACCTTAGTGTGTCAATAAAACTTTCGGCATGATGACGTCATCAATGACATCATAACATTAAATCAATGTTTAATATTTACAAATATCTTTGGACCATGTGAAAGACCCTGGAGTGTTTTTTGTTTATCTTACACTTAGTGTGAGCGTCTGTAACCTTTACGGCTGGTCGAAACTGAAAGATGACTATTCCATGCCTGAAACCTCATATCCCATTAATCAAAAAGGGTTGATACCTCAAACTTTACATGTACTTAGGCCTTAGTGTGTAGATGAAACCGCAGTTATTTTCCGGATGATGACGACATCGATGGCGTCCTAAAATTAAATTAATCTTTAACATCTAAACATTTTATATCAAAATTGTTGCATACATAGGCTGTACCATATGAAAGCTCTTGAAAGTTTATATAATGATTACACAAAGTGTGTCCCCCTGTGAGCTTCAATTCTTGTCAATCATGGTCAATTCTGGTCAATTAATCATTCCTGGTCCTCGTTTTGAGGCATGCAAACAAATCAGATGGTCTCTCTATACTGAAAACCTGTAACAATTTCAAACAAACTGAACAGATACTTGATTAATTAGCTAAGAAAACAAAATGACGTCATCAGTTTTTAAATTTTACAACATTTCTTATTTCAAATTCGAAATCTTTCACCATTCACTTTACGTATAAATTTGTCGTACGAAGACATGTTTACACTATTTTCTCTTTGAAAACACCAGTTCTGCTAACTCAAAAATGTCTACACCGAGCACCTTGTTTTTGTTTCAACAAAAATTCATGTCTAGTTGTTTTTAACACTTCTTAGGTGTTCGGGCAATCCGCCCAGAACACCTCTTGTTTTTGTTCCGTTTAAAAAAAAAAAAACTTCTTCTTGTTCTTCTATCCCCCGCGATTGTCCGCTAACAAAGACACACTTCCCAAGCTCACACCTTTAAACTTCACATATAGTTAGATATGTATGAGTAGAAGACACCGCCTTAGTGTTGTCATGATGACGTCATCTGGTGTCGAGTTACATTAAATCAAAGTTTAATATTTGACAAAATCTTAACTCGAAAACTAAACATTGGATTATCACAATCTATACATCATCGGATAGGCCTGGTATAACTCTAAAAACGCTACACTGAACGCGACCTCATTTGACCTTGACTTCCGGTTCAAACCGGAAGTTTAATATTTTAAAAATTCATATCTCAAAAACTACTGATCATTTCATCACAATTTTTACATCAGATTGTAGTTCTGTGATCCTTCCGAAACTTTTGCACAGAAATGATGCCAATATAACCTTAACTTCTGGTCCTAAATGGGTGTTACAGCCAACGTTAGTATTAAAGCGCATTTAATCTTTGTGCATAGAAAAGCGCTGCAGCCGACTGTTCCGCACCATGAATCATAAGTTTCAAAGTTCACGAAGCCTGTGTGTACAGCACGAAGCCCGTGTGTACAGTCCCACGTAATGGAAACTCATAAGGTTCAAAGTCCACGAAGCCTGCGTGTACAGTCCCACATAACGGAAACATTCCACAAACAGGATGGCGCTATACCAAATAACTGTTCATGCTTTTATCCCGCTCTGGAATTTTATTATTTGCTCCCTCTGTGACAGATGCCGCCTCGGAAATCTACGTCATTTAAATGTAAAATCTTTGAAATTCCCATCAATTCGAGGATAAGAGACCCTGGGTTGCTTTTTGCGGGATTATACAAAGGTAATATAGGTCTTCGATTTTAATTGTTTGCATGGAGTGATACGGCATGGCTACTTGCTTGCAAGCTTTTTGTTGGGCTCTCCCATTTATGATAAATGTTGCTGTCCATAGCCCTCTAAGCAGTGTAAATTTGATACCACATGATTAGTGGTTGCTGACCAGAATGGTTGTTTTTCTGATGGATTGGCTGCAGAGGAAAGCAGATTATGTGGTGTTTTCCCTTCAGAATTTCTTCCATTTCTACCAGTCTTCAAAGCCAGTTGCATCATGCAGTACTCACCTGACCGATTCTATTGTCACAACCTTGCCACCCTTTGTTCCCTCACAGTGAACATCACCAAGCTACCTGGCTGTGTGCATCCAATAATATGGCTGACCATCAAACTATCAATTGGAAACCACAGCTCAAGTCGTAAGTTTAGCAAAGCTCAAATTAACTACTACCCAAACTCTACTGCCACATTTAATCTACCCCTTGCATTGTCAGGAGACATTGAAGTCAATCCTGGTCCTATTAAGGATCCCTGTGGTAAATGTAGAAAACCAGTAAAATGCAACCAGAGATCTCTTCTATGTGAAGACTGCAATGTGTACTGGCATCATAAGTGTATTCCTGAGATGACCATTACTCAGTACAACCTGCTCATTTCAAGTACAATTGACTGGTTCTGTCCCTGCTGTTTTAGTGCATCATTGCCATTCTCATCATGCAGTGATACTTCACTCCATGAAGCTTTTGCCAACTTGCCTGATTTCTCCTCACCATCAATTGACACTTCACATGATCCAGCTTCACTCTCAAGATCACTTCCAAGTAACTCAGATAATACTTCGTTTACTACCTCCTCCCCTAGCCACCTAACTGGGATATTATGTAATGCCCGTAGTGTTCGGAACAAGGGTGTTGATCTTGCTACATCGATCTCCTCTTCGACCCCTCCTGACATCCTGGCACTCACAAAGACTTGGCTTAAGGAGCATGACTCGGACTCCATCTTGGGACTCCCTGACGACTACATGATCTTCCGCAAGGACCGTCCCTCTCGCGGTGGTGGCATCTTGACAGCAGTCAAAGCAAATCTCCATCCTGTTCGCCATGCTGAGTTCGACTCACCCCAGCTAGAACTCTTGTGGGTGTCCTTATCCTGCCATCGTAGTAAGTGTCTTCTTGGCACGTTGTATCGCCCTCCCTCCGTAACCACTTCCTACTGGGATGAACTTAACGCCGTAATTTCCAGAATGGATCACTTTCTCCCCAAATTCGACTGTATTATTCTCATGGGCGATTTTAACATTGACTGTAACCCTGCAGCAGCCGACTCCCCTAATCGTTCTCGTCTGTATGAATTTGCTGACTCATTAAACATATTTCAGCTTGTCACCGACATCACCCGTCCCCCATGTAGTGATGATACCATTTCTTCTGGGTCCACCATCGACTTGGTCTTCAGTGGTTCTCCGCATAACTTCTTATCCATTAGACCTGATTAATGCTGCTGTCAAAGACTCTATTCCTGGTTCAAGAAAGCGTACAAGGAAAAGGAACAATTCTCCATGGGTTGATGCTGACCTCAAACATTTATGCTCATTAAAGCGTAAACTGTTTTCCAAGGCTAAGCGTTCTGGATCTCTTGCCGATTGGAACCCTTATAAACTCGTGCGTAATCAGGTGAAGTATTCCTCTCGTAAAGTTTATAAACATTTTGTTGACAATATGTTCTTATCTAAGGATAACAAAAAACGTTTTTGGTCCTTTGTTCGAAGCAGGAAACGATCGCCTACCTACCCCCTTGTCTTTTAAACATGGTGCCCAAACGCTAGTCAGTCCTCATGAAATAGCTTGTGCTTTTAGCAGTTATTTTGCTTCAGTTTTTTCAGCTGATGTCCCTGTCTGTCAAGACCCTCCTACATGTGATTTTCCCATTCCAGCTCTATCTAGTTTGAACTTCTTGGTTGATGATATTTGGCGTACCTTATCTTCCTTACCTCTGGGGAAGGCTCCTGGGCCAGATGGAATCAGCGCTAAATTCTTACGTAACACAGTTTATACAATCTCTCCGGTTCTCTGTAGGATCTTCAATGATTCCATTGCTTGTTGACACCTTCCGCGAGGTTGGAAGGTTGCCAATCTTACCCCCGTGTTCAAATCTGGTGGTCGTTCCCTGCTTAGTAACTAGAGGCCTATTGCTCTCACTTCTCTCGTTAGCAAGATTATGGAGAGACTTTTATCTAATGTTGTTAAAGATCATTTAACATCTAATTGTTTATTGTCTGATAAGCAGCATGGTTTTGTTCCTCACAAATCTTGTGTCACTCAACTTATGAATGTGTATCATTCCTGGGCTACCACTTTAGATCAGCGCATTCCCCCAAGGATTGACGCAATTTTCTTAGATATGAGTAAGGCTTTTGATCGTATGCCCCATCATCGTTTTCCCTTGCAACTGACATCCTCTGTCAAATACCTTGGAGTCACTCTGAATGCTCAGCTCTCTTGGAATAACCATGTTAACAATTTCGTTTCTAGTGCCAACAGAACATTGGGTCTCATTAAAACCATTGCTTTCAATTCTTCTATTTCAGCCAAGTTCTGCCTTTATAAATCTCTGGTTCTCCCCATCTTAAAATATTGTATGCCAGCATGGCTCCCTCATACATCTCTCCAGATTCAGGCCCTTGAACGTGTACATAAACGTGCCACTCGTTTTATTCTTGGGCAGAAGATGGGTGTGATGTCTTACCCTGATAGACTCGAGTCCCTTAATTGGTTGTCTGTTAATTCGTCGTAACTTTTCCGTTTTGCATTTTATCATTAAGTGTAAGTTTAACCTTATTCATTGTGATGTGGCAGACATAATTTCTGTCAACCATAGATATCCTGATGTTCTCACCTTCAAACACCTGTATGCCAGAACTGATGCATTACATTTGTCCGCTCCTCATCTTTTCCCTAGGCTTTGGTCTGGTTAACCAGAAAGTATTCGTAATTCTCTCTTGTTGTTGCCTTTCCACAGCTTCCTCTATTCACTCAAATATTCTGTCTGCCAATCCCGTGAATCTACTTGAATAGTTTTTATTATTTTTATCTGGGTGGGCAGGGCTTGCTGTCGTATTTTAATTTTACTTTTTTTTTTTTTTTTTGGTACCATATCCTATATTTTAATTTGTTATATATATAAATATTTATATTTTTTCTTCTCCGCGGAGGGGAGTGTTGCTGGTGTTGGGGTTTGCGGTTTTTGTCACCCACTGTCAGCAGCTTTAGGGAGGTGTCTCTTTCTCTTGCTGTGTATATGGCCGGCCGCTGGGGCATTTACTTTTGTGTCCACCCTTTCAACTGTCTGCTTTTGCCAAATTTGCTTGTGCAATATTGTATAGGCCTTTAGGCCTTTTGTATTATTTGTTTATTTGTTTATTTATTTGTTTGTTTAAATGTATTTATTTTTATTTTTTATTAATTAATTAATTAATTGATTTATTTTTATTTTATTTATTTTATTTATTTTATTTATTTTATTTATTTTATTTATTTTATTTATTTTATTTATTTTATTTATTTTATTTATTTTATTTATTTTATTTATTTTATTTATTTTATTTATTTTATTTATTTTATTTATTTTATTTATTTTATTTATTTTATTTATTTTATTTATTTTATTTATTTTATTTATTTTATTTATTTTATTTATTTTATTTATTTTATTTATTTTATTTATTTTATTTATTTTATTTATTTTATTTATTTTATTTATTTTATTTATTTTATTTATTTTATTTATTTTATTTATTTTATTTATTTTATTTATTTTATTTATTTTATTTATTTTATTTATTTTATTTATTTTATTTATTTTATTTATTTTATTTATTTTATTTATTTTATTTATTTTATTTATTTTATTTATTTTATTTATTTTATTTATTTTATTTATTTTATTTATTTTATTTATTTTATTTATTTTATTTATTTTATTTATTTTATTTATTTTATTTATTTTATTTATTTTATTTATTTTATTTATTTTATTTATTTTATTTATTTTATTTATTTTATTTATTTTATTTATTTTATTTATTTTATTTATTTTATTTATTTTATTTATTTTATTTATTTTATTTATTTTATTTATTTTATTTATTTTATTTATTTTATTTATTTTATTTATTTTATTTATTTTATTTATTTTATTTATTTTATTTATTTTAACTTGTTATTCATTTTTAGTGTTGTATAATTATCTGCTTTTATTATTGCTTTGTGTACAGTAATCTTATTTATATCCTTTGTACCCCAGATGTGGGGCAACAGATCTACGGATCATAGTATGTATTTGCTTTTGCTGTCCCTCGTCAATCTCGGGGTATATTGTCTTGTATTTTGTTATGTACTGTTTTGGCAAATAAATAAATAATAATAATAATGAAATTGCGTGTCGTCTACTTCCAGTTAAAACTGAAAGTGCATTGTAATTAAAAGTGGCATTTTTTTTGGAGTCGATTTTAACGATGTTGCAGTCTGACAAAGGTCTGGTTAAAAAAAAAAAATAAGAGCGCCATCTGGCGGCAGGTTAAAAACAGTTCAAAATACAGTTTTACTAGAAGCCTTTGTTTGGCAGAGTTTTTATAATTGTTTTAACATGGGCTCCACATACTTCACAAAAATGAAAATGTTGGTGACCTTGTCTTGACATTTTAACAAAAACTGTTCATGCTTTTATCCCGCTCTGAAATATTATGTCGTACTAAGTTATGTTTTTTCGGTTTTCTCTTTGAAAACACTACCTCTGCGAACTCGAAAATGTATACACCGAACACCTTGTTTTTGTTATGCAACAAAAACTTAAGTCTTGTTTTTTTTCTTCTTATCCCCGCGATTGTCCGCTAACAAAGACGCACTTTCCAAGCTTATCCAAGCTTTAAACTTCAAGATCTTTATTAGTAGAAGACACCGCTGTAGTGATGTCATGATGACATCATCAGGTGCCGAGTTACATTAATTCAAAGGTTAATATTTGAAAAAATCATAACTCCAAAACTACCAAATGGATTTTTACAATCTATACATCATGGGATAGGCCTGTCATGACTCTAAAACCGCTACACAAAGTGTGACCTCATTTGACCCTGACTTCCGGTTCAAACCGGAAGTTGAAAATTAAAAATATTCATATCTCAAGAACTATTTATCATTTCATCACAATTTTTTACATCAGATTGTAGGTCTGAAAGAAAGCTCAATTTGTTTCGCAGACATGATACCAATTTGATTTAAATTTCTGGTCGAAATCGGGCCTTAAAAGCTACCTATATATCGTAAATTGCCAGGACTTTGCCAAAAAAGACACACTAGCTCGGTGGTCTGGTGGTAAGACATCTGCTCTTGTAGTGTAAATGTCGTGGGTACGAATCCCACCCGAGTAATTTGCCTGTGTTCTTTCTTTTAAAGAAACTCGATCGAAAAAGTACCGAGTATGCATTGCTTATAACACATAGGTAAAAGGGATTATTAAAGTCTTGATAAACAATAAGTTTTGAAAGCATCAGTTTTTAAATTTATCAATGTTTTTTATTTCAAATTTGCAAATCTTTAGATCCACCATTCGGTTTACATCTTTCAATATTTCGTACTAAGACATGTTTACGCTAACTCGGACAAACCTACACCGAACACCTTGTTTTTGTTTCTAGAAAAATTCATGTCTAGTTAGACAATTTAAATGGAAATCTAAATTCTTAACTCTGCGTGACACCATAAAAATAAAAATCACACTATTTCACCCTGCCCTTACTTTTTGAGTAACAGTTTGGTTTTAGCGTGTAAAACATTTTTGTGAAGAACTAAATCACTTTTAAATCGCCCAATCACCTTTAAGTCACCCAAAGTATTAGAAACAGACCCTTTTGACTAAATAAAATCAATTCCAGCAAAATTGTATTTTGAGATGAGCCCACCTGTGTCTCTTTCTGCTCAATCAACCATTTCTTGGAATAACACCCTTTGTTTACACAACTTAGCAAGGCTGAGTAATTGCTGTACAATTCCCATGGGAATTCCTGGAGAGCGGGTCATTGTTGAATTGTGTTAGTGAAAAACAAACCCCGATGGTAATAAGACATTTGGCATGCTATTTGGCTAGGTGCAGTTGTAGAACTTGTTTTTTTTTTTTTTTTTTTTTAATGGATTCATGTATAACGTGTCACTGCAAAATGCGTCCAAGAATCTAATTAGTAAACAATGTTCACCAGAGTCAATTTTGTAATATAGGGCCTACTGGCGAAACATAATGTGACTTTATCTCAAACTGAATAATGATGATTACCAAATCGCAACACAATGTCACAAACCACATGTTGCAGTTGCTGATGCTTGGCTTACAAATTGATTAAAGCAAATATTATTGACATCGGCGTTTTAAGTGTAAACGACTCAAGTTTGGGAATGTTTAACACCTTCTGCCAAGACCAGTGCCCAATGATAAATAACGGGATGGTCAAGGATAAGGAGTAGCCACATAAAGGAACACTCCTGGCATCATACAGTAGGTGGTAAGTCTGTTTTAGAAGCAGTGACTCAATGCTACCAGTGATCCAAATAATTACTGACTAAAGTGTTTAGTTGCAGTAAATTAAAAGGAACATTATACGGGAAACTTATATTACAAAACACTATTCCTTGATCTCTTGCTAAGCTCATCAAGTAACCAAAAAGTACATTTTGAAATAAATTGTTTTTAGTACAAAAAGCATGGCGGTAGCAACCGATGGGAACAAATTAATCAATCAAATAACTCTTATACTTTAGAATATTAATTTCGTGAGGTTCGAAGAAAAGCGGGAAATATTTGTCTTAGCCATTCGAGCGTTGCAAAGGAACGCATGCTCGGTGTTAACGAGGTGTTATTTAATTAGGGTGTGCCAGGGGTATAAGTATAGTTACAATAGAAGTATTGGGTCAGTTCTAGCAGCACACTGCATGGATACACACACTTTTTGGTCCACACTACATTCGATATGGAAAACGCAGGTTATATCGAGGAAAGGGTGCAATCGGCCGTAATTAATTCACAGGCGGCATTAAAGAACAGACTCGATGAGCTGATTTCATCAAAAGTGGCTTCAGTTGAAGGCAGAATTAACAGCAGTCAGAGAGACATTTCTGACACACAGTTGAGCACAATTCAAAATAGTATTCTCGCTAACAACAACCACGTTTTCAAGAAAAAGAGCTGTGAAGATCAGTTTAAGTTCAACGTCAAGGTAACTACAGAGCTAAGAGGCAGAAAGTAACATCGAGGGAGGCAAGAACATAGATCAAGCAGCCAAGGACATCGCGGAAGGTATTGCTTTGATTAATCACAGGCAGAAACTCATAAGAATGGCAGATACATCCGAAATGGGGTGGAATCTAGTAAAAGAATACGAGGCAAACCCGCTAGCGTCCGACTTCGTCGACGAAAAGAAGATGTACCGTGCAGAGGCCAGAGCTTTAAAGAAGCACAAGTTAGATAACGCAAAGAAGGGGAAGAAGGTGACAAGATTTGGGTCTTGGCCACCTACCCATCCACCAACTACAAGCTACGCAGCAGCAGCTCCAACTACAGCACCAGGGGCTAGAATATAGCCAGGAACCTGCTTCGGTTGCGGACAGCCAGGGCATTCGAAGTGGGAGTGTCCCCAGAAGGGTCATCTAAAGATTGATAACATAAGTGATGATTTAATAAATCACAGTATCGTTAGTTACAATACGGGGTCACTAAATACTGAGCAAGTTGCAAAAGAGAAGGTATTTTTGATTCAATGTTAGATACAGACATGGCAAAGTCTGGCTTTATTTTATCGCCGGTAGGTAGTTTGAAAAAGAAATCAAGTCAATGGGATAAGGCGGGTGTTATTGCCCATACAAGATCAGTAATCAGCGATGGGTATATTATACCTTTCAAGACCTTACCAGATTCAGTATATTTGACAAACAATAAATCAGCCATAGATAACCCATCGTTTGTGGCCGAAAGTATCTATACATTGCTCGAAAAGGAATGTATTTCAGAGCTGGCATAAAAGCTTCACACTGAATCCTTTAACAGTTGCCTACAACAAAAGCGCTAAACCCAGACTAGTTCTAGATTGCAGGAGCATTAAATTCACATCTAATACAGTTCAAATTTAAGTATGAGGACGTATCAGTTGCTAAACAGATGTTTCAAAGAGGCGATTTCTTTTTTACGTTTAATCGAGAAACAATGATGTAATAGTAATTTTCTGTACACAATTAACTGCAGCCACGTGTGTCTATGCGTGCTTCGCTATCGCCATAAGAGAGTTTGTGTATAATGTGTTCATTATTTGAGTATCAGTAGAAATAAGACGTCCCTTGTCTTGGACAACTTAGGCCAAGTGGATACAGGTAAGAGATAAAATGGAGAAAAGTGTATTCCTGTTGCCGAGTAAATTGCCTTTAAATTGAAGCATAATGGTAAAGGTTATCACCGGGTGAGGGGGGGGGTATGCCACCAAGATTAAATAATCTAGTGCAAACCAGTGTTCAAAGAAACTTGTAATACTAATACAATATTGAATAATGACAATGTTTGGGCAACGTGAAATAAAACAAGTCCAAAGCAAAATGATACTGATACCACATTTTGTAATTTTCGAAACAGTGGCTTTATTATTCTCAGACAGTTTACAGAAAACAATTATTGAAACATTATTGTGATTTTTTGCAAAGTTTGACCACTGCATTTATTTCAGCACCTTTTACCAATTCCAACTTGGGCAAAAGGCTGCATTAGAAAAACTCAATGATATCAATCGATGGGGACACTGGGCATGCTTGTCCGAAAATACATTGGCACGCTTGCCACTCAGAGCCTGGCATACTTGCCCAGAAAACTTGGCACGCTTGCCACAAAACATGGGGGATAAAATAAGCACAAAGTTTTGTATTAGAACCTCCGTCTTAAATCTAAAACACTAGCCCCACACAATCGAAAATATGCAGTGATTGCGCAAAATAAATACAAATCGAAATTAGTTTAAAGTAAAATCTCACAGAGCATGCAGGACAGGGGATGAACATAAAATGCATGTACCTGTCACTGCTTTACATTGCCACGTACCAGTCAACAGCTTAACAACAATCGTATATACTACGTTTGTTTGTCTGCCGCATCTAAATCCGCAAACTACCTTGCGAACCACCTCGTGTCTTGATTTTATAGTTTGGCAGTTTGAAAACAAAACTATGGCATTTTTAACTACATGACCTTAGACTCACGGAGACCCTTGGTTTACATACAAACATCTTTCTTGGGTTTCCCAAGCAATACTTCCCCTACATCACAAAGAGCCACGCTGTAACAAAAATTCAATCAATTAACTAATATGAACAAAGCTTACCACACCGTGGCCATGTCAAACTTTTTTATATTCGAGCAATAACAATAGCATGACGAGTATTTTCCATAAACACGTGTATAAGGGGGTTGGGGTTTCCACAGATGAAAATGATCCCCAGTAGGTTTTTGCCCTTTTTCCCAATAATTTCGCCCAGGAAATTAAAAAAAAAATCAACTTTTGGGCAGTCCACCATCAAACCATGCAAAAACATATGGCAGGTGTTATTTGCACAGGGTAGAGTTCATCTTGGCAAAGTCTCAAGGGTTAAAGTGATTATAAGAAACTGATACAGGAGTTGAACTCAGATTCGTCTCAACGGTTCAACAGAAGTACATGTACAAGCTGCTGGTGAACAAAGTAGGCTTTTAAGAAAATATTTGGTGGGGAATTTTAATATTTTTGACAGATTCGTACTACAACGAACTAGCTCAAATGTATATTTGATGCCTTCGAGCATCTATAGGCAACATGAGTGGGACATAACCAACTGCATGGTAGTGCAGAGGTTATTTGACCACCAAGATTGCCTATAAATGCTGAAAGGTATTAAAGGAGCTACATATGTAGGTCGCTGAAGCACAAAGTATAAATTTTGAGTATCAATCTTGGTTTAAGCAAATTATGATTAGTATTTTATTCCACCTTTGGAAATTTTTGTCACCAAGACATTAATTTATTCAATACCCAAAGACTTGAGATTGTACATCATTGTAATACCTTATTCAACTTCCCAAAGTTATAAACCTTTATCAAATTGCATATATTTAAATCACTGAAGGGTTTGTAAAAAATTTATTTCAATTTTAAAAGAATAAAATAATCATCAAACAATAATTATTTGCAAACACAAAAGGCATGAGGGCGCTATATTTTACTTAACTTTTGTTACAGTCCAGCAGCCGATTTCACAAAACTTTACGGCATGGCCTAAGTCCTCTTGCGCAACGTTTATGGCATAAGTTGCGCCACTAATTTAAGATCGATTACACGAAAGTTACGCAACATCTGGAAGTGGCGCAAGTCTGAAAGTTACGCCACCAAACTGGTGCAACTTACGCACTCGATTTTGATTGCGTAAGTCAGTATTTTATTGTGCAAGTAATAATAAAATGCCAACGGCACAACGTGTTTTGCTTGGGTAGGCTACGCTATCCTTGGGAAGCGACGTTATTTCAGTGTTTACTGAAAGATATTGCACTCTTTCTTTTCTTTAGCGGACTCAAAACTAAAAAAATACATTCGTCAGCCATTGGTTTTTAAGTTATTTGTACTACCAATTTTTTTTAAACGGTCTTTAGGAGAAAATAAACGGCTAAATCGGCAACGATTTTGCGGGTCATTAAAACTGGCGATCGTCAGTTGTAAATGCAACCATAAACACAATTTCAGAAAACACTTTCGTCTCGTACTATTTTTTCAAGAAATCAATCCTGAATTTTCATTTCACTTATAAACTTTATTTTAACTCCCATGACAAAACAAAATCAATACTTTCACACAAATTCAAATAAATAATTTTTTTTATCAATTTTCACTTATGAACATTATTTTTTTTTTCCTTCCATAGCTACAAAACATCAAGACTTTCAACTACAAAAACAGACAAGTTTTTAAAAGAAACTGTTGAAATGTACCTATATTTATTTGGGCGAAATGTTATACATTGTATTACTTGTTTTTTGTTCAGAAAACTGACTGAATCAATTCAACGCCCCCCCCCCAAAAAAAAAGAAGATATATATAATAATAATAACAAAGAACTGTTTTAAAACTACATGAAGATTTCAGCTAAATTCAGCTGTCCTAAAATGAAATGTAATGGGAGTCACAAAGTTTGTCTTTAGAGCAATTCAAAAGAATCCAACAAACTATTTGAAGAAAATGATTTTCATTTTGTTTAATTAAGTTGACAGGATTTGGTGTCTTAACCCCCCCCCCCCGACTGTATTCATAGTAAATTCAAGGGTGGAGGCCCCTGAAAATAGTCAAACTTGCTTATGATATTGGAAAACATATTTTTGATTTGTGGGTTTTCTAACTTACATGTATAACTAAATTATTTATAACTAACAAGGTTATAAGTCATCATTGAATATTAGCCCAAAAGGCCATAATATGCAGCCAGCCCTTCCTTAGTTTGCTTTCATTAATGAATAAACAGTGTTCTCCTTTGATATCATGGAAGTCAAATCTCTGTCAAGATGTATTTCGAAGAAAACCAACCAAGAACCAAGAAGACACTTGTATCAAGCCGACTTGAATGCTCAGATCCATGTTTGCATGCTCTTATTGACATGAAGAAATCATTTTCCTATTGGTCTCTCTCTCTCTTGCGTTTTTGAAGTGTAGCTTAATCTAAATCTAAAATAAGAATAAAAAATAAAATTTGTGTGAAGGTGATAATGTCAGTAGATAAACAATGACAAATTAATGTGGGATATGGTGGTTGGGTTAAAGTTTCACTACTTGACACGCTCGGTATTTTGTACGGTTGACAATTGTCTAAAGTGCTCATTAATAAAAATAAAAAAAATATTTTTATGCACGTTATACATGGTGTATATGCGTTATACTTTAAACAAAAATAACAACTTAAAGTCAACTAAGGCCACAGTAAGTAACACAAAGTTATGAAACGTCGCGTTTCATACAAACTATATGGCATGTCCGCATTCATGACTGTATCCGTGCACGTATATCACACAATCGCACCAAGCCTCGGTCAAGTTCGTCCTTTCGTCGTCAGTGTTTGTAAATTTGAAAACATTTGTCTGTTAAAATTAACATGAAAAGCAGCGAGTGTTTGATACTATTATTAATCATTGAACTCTTTAACTAGTCATTTCTGTAAGTTTTAATGGACTGACATGTCAAAATAAAGCATACAAATTTAGTCAGTGGTCAAAGTTGAGCCATCTTATTCCGACACCGTAGATACTTCACTGTATAAACACATGTTGTTGTCAGGTAAAAAAGATCGTGATTTCAAATAGCCACTCCGTTGCTTTTTTTTCCCCAGTGGATTTAGGCAACAGTCTTGAAAATGATGATATTAGCCTTGTCCATGGTGTTTATTATTTATTTAAATCATTAAAAAGTTGCGCAGCTACGGCAAGTTTTGTGAAATGCAACCTAAGGATGTGGCGCAGCTTCGCAACAGTTACATGCCGTAACTTTACGATATGGCGCAAGTTACGCACTATTTTCGTGAACTCGGCTGCAGGGTGAACTTGCGAATGTGCGTATTTGTTTCAAATAGCAATGAACCTTGATATTTTACATTCAAAAGTTTGAAAATATTAGTATTATATAAAGCATAACAATGGGAATGCCTGGGGTACAAGGACTTTTATCTCGAATTTGTTGTAATAGCTTAATTACAGAAATGTTTCTTCGGCAGAAGAGTAGAAAGACTGGGCAAGTGAATGCCTTTTCATCTATTTTTCCTTCAACGTACAACCGTAGATTCACTTTATCAACGGAAATTGTTGATGTCGTAAGAAGTTATTATTTACAATTATTCTGGGAATATATAATACTTTTAGATGTTACGAGCTTGACTACTGTATACGTGTTAATAATAAACACTACTTAAAATTTCAAGATTTGAACAGGATGTTAATTATTGAGAGCTGTAGTAGATGTAAATGTCGGTGTAAATGCTACACAAAACTTATATATCGTTATAGGTTGAACAAATGAGTCTTCCTCCTTTTGATAAATTAGCTTCTAAAGTGAGTTTAAGTTAGTAGAGTCTGCAGCCCGATCATTAAAGGTCATCTTTACATTTTAAACTGTCTATTAACATTATTAACATTGGCATGGACTGTGGTATCAGCAAAGGGCTTGTTTTCACTTGAACATGGTTGTTCATGAAATTGTCTACAACGGGAATAATTTTGTTTTAAATGGATAGAACAATACATTTTCGGTGAAGAGTACATTGGAAATGGTAAATGTGTCTTCCAGGTAGGGTGCTGTAGTGTTACACATAACCCATTATCCAGCCCTGGTTGTTTTATGGGTTCTCTCGATTTCATAAGAGTCGGTACTCGGAGGCGATCCCTGTACTTGAAACTCAGTATTGAAAAAAAACCACCTTAGATAATCGGAATGTCCAGGGATACACGAATGAGGACTTGTAAAACTGTACGGGTCTCACAAGATAGTCGTAAACTCATATAAAAAAACAGGTCTCTTAGTAAGTACTGTGTACTAAAAGTGAACAACCCCTCATATAAAGGATAAGGACTCCAACTTACCTTCATAAAAGGAACCGGTCTCACAAGTGAGTACCTTAAGTCAACTACTATTCAATGAACAGGTATTACAAGTTAGTACGTATGGCGAACTAACACCCATATCATTGAACATTTAGGCTCAATTTTATGGCTCAGCTCACCGTCGAATTCTACGCCTGCTTTCATCATTCTCGCTTACTTTGCAAGTGCAGAATTTCTTAGGTCGTTATTTAAGCGAAGAATGCCTAGAAGTGTTGATTAACTACGCTCACAGCTCCAATTCCAGCCTTGTTGCAACCCCCACCAGGTTTGTTGTTTGCTACATAGTGATTTCCCGAAGTAATGCATTCGCACCTGACGCCCAAATATGCGCTTTTCAGGAGAATAGGTCCCCAGCGTGAACAAGTCTGCTACACTAGTGCACGCCGTCCCATAACCAATGCGGTCTGTTTTCTATGTGCATTCGTGAAGTAATGCGTTCACACAAGAACCTTAAAAACGTGGTTTCAGGCGAATGGGTAGTCTTGTTTCCTTTACAATTCAGCTTTAAGTAATGCGTTTGCATAAGAAACCTAAAAGATCATTTTGCGGTGAACGGGACCCAAGCGCAGACAAGTTTGCCACGCGGGCAACTTCGTCCCAAAACACGGCGTTCTATTTTTTACGTTCACGCTGAAACCTGTATATAAGATCTGAACGGACACGACGCTGCGCTGAGAGCAAGAAAAATTCTTCTCGATTCTTGTGAATGAACGTAAACTTGTGTCAGTCGGCGCAGGAATGACTCTTTATGTACTCTACAAAAAACGCAACAACACGGGTCATAAATCGGTTTAGGACTTGATCGAGTTGCAAAAAAAGCAAGCAAGAGCACCATTAAACTCGTATAGCGCCCTCAATCTTTAAAAAAGTTTAGAGCTTGACTTCTTTTCGTTTATAAACATCAGATTTTAGGCAGAGTACCCATGGCGTTAAATTTGCCTGAGAATTTAGGTTTTTTATTCTACTGACAACGTTTTAAAGGTTTTGATGCTTTTAAACTGAACGTGTCAATTAAATCTTTCTTGTTTTAAGAAACATTTGTGTAATCTAGGACGTTAAATTTGAGCTTAATTGAAAAATTATGTTTCTAGAAGTCGGATTTGATTTTACTATCTCTATGTGTTTTGTACACGGGCGAAAATGCGCAATAAATGACGTCATTGTGACGTCGTTCCACATTTTAGGCCGGAAAGCACATCTACAGTATCCCAGAAGTCTAAAACTGAAAAAAGTTGACGATCGGGGGTATACTTTTTGAGATATGGTGCTTACAAGGTTGGCTAATTAAATATTAACTTCGCTAAAGTGGCTAATTAATTTTAACAATTATCACAATAAATGTTAAGTTCATGTACTAAGCTTCAACTTGATAAAGGATCTAACTCTTTCATATTTAAACATTAGGATATTGGGTGTATACACCAAACGTGTACAAATGCTATGGGATTTCGGTGGAAACAAAGAAGAATAATAATAACTAGGCATTAGGTGTTTGTGAACAAACACACAGCTTTTCCGTTCTGTTGACCTAAAGATATTTTATCCAAAGATATGAACTGATTCTGTATTTTGTGTATATGGTTTAATCTTGTTCAAAATGAATGCTTGTTATCAAGTGTATATAGTTTAACTAAATCGGGTCTGGTCTTAGACCAGAAGTAAAGGTCAAATTGGGGTCACCGTTTTTTTTTTAAATGTCTCAATTGTTGTAAGCTACAATACAACACAATTATTATACATGTACCAATTTATGACATCTTGTTCAGAAGATATGATTTATTGAAGTTTTGAGTTTCCAGTTTTGACCGGAAGTAAAGGTCAAAGTGAGATATCTTTAAATGTAAATTTTTGCATTTGTTGTAAGCTACAGAACAACACAAACTATACGACTTTATGACATGTGGTTCAGGAGATATGATTTTTTAAAGGAATAAGCTTTGAATTACCGTAATTCGATACCTGATGACATCACAGTAACAAAATTGTGGTTTTCATACTAATCGATTTTATAAAGAACAATTTATCATCTAATGCATTCTCACGAAAACCCTAAACTTACGTAGGAATTACATGTGTTGCGCATGTACAAATCGAATGGGCTGTGCACAAAGCAATGGGTCCTCTACCGGTTAGGAATCGAATATCAAGGTAATCTCCAACGCCTTGTCGTGATTGCGCAATCATGGCGCAATCAGCAAGCTAGCCATAGTGTACGATTTGCTACTTAATCGCTAATTAGTGTGGGAATACATTGTTCTGTTATTAGTTTGAATGGCCTGAAATGACTCTTAGTTCAAAACATTTGTGTTTTAAAAAAGGTTTATGCATCATGGGTAACTAAAATTGAACTTATTTTGAATATTTCTGTTTTTTTATCAGCTAATACTTCCACTTTTCAGAGCCATGGGTTTTGTACACAGATACAAAACGCGTGATAAATGACGTCAGTCATGGTGACGTCGTCCGGCATTTTAGGCCGGTAAACGCATCTACAGCATCCCATAAGTGAAAAACTGAAGACATTTCATGGCCGAAATCCACGCATACGTTCACCATTCTCTGCCTTTTTTTTGCAAGCGCCGAATTTCTGCACTAGCTGTGTAAGCGAAGAATGCTTAGTTACGTGAAGTACACATGCGCACAAGCCAAAAATCTCTGCTGTTACCCCTGACATACGCTTGATGTAAGCACGGAATTCTTTGTTTCCATAAGCCTTGATTCTTTGCTTTTGGTAAGCAGAGCCATGAATTTGGGCCTCGGTCTCACAACTTAGGGGATAAAGTGAACTACCCCTCATTTAAACGAATGAGCCCAATTTCATAGCTCTGGTTACTGCCGAAATCCACGCTCACCATTCTCCGCTTATTTTTGCAAGCGCCCAATTTCTGCACTAGCTGTGTAAGGAAAGAATGCCTAGTTACGTGGAGTACACATGCGCACAAGTAAAAATTCCCCGCCAACCCCTGAAATACGGAATTCTCTGCTTCCGTAAGCGTTGATTCTTTGCTTACGGTAAGCAGAGCCATGAAATTGGGCCCAGGTCTCACAATTAAGTATGTAAAGCAATCACACCACAGGTCTCACAATTTAGTAAGTAAAGATTGGTCTATGCTGTTGTATTAAAAATCGTAATTGTAAAATTTGTGTATGTAATTTTTGTTGCGATAAAATAGTAAATGCGGTATAAGTTAGTACGTTACACGAACTACCACTCTTATCAAGGAATTATTAATTCAAAACAAATTATTCAAAACGAATTATTAATCTGTGACTACGCCTGTTTTCCGCTGATAACATCTCAGTGCATGCCACAAAAGGGCTTTAGTAGCACATAATAATTTTGGGTAGACGATTTAAATTTTGGTCTATGCTATTGTATTAATATTTGTTGTGTCTTTTTAATACTGAATGTTTTTGTTGGGCTAAAATAGTAAATATTGGATATGACTTTAATGTTAATTTTGGCTCTTCACATCCCTGAAAAATGTATTTTTTCTTTTGTACACCTTTCCCCATTCAGCTACAATTTGAGCCTTATTGCAACCCCCAATAGGTTTGTTTGCTACATAGTGCTTTCCCGAAGTAATGCATTCGCACAAGAACCTTAAAAACGTGGTTTTAGCCGAATGGGTAGCCTTGTTTCATTCATGATTCAGCTTCAATAATGCGTTTGCATAAGAAACCTAAAAGATAATTTTCCCGGTGAACGGGACCCAAACGCAGACATGTCTGCCACGCGGGCAACATTGTCCCCAAACACGGCATTCTATTTTCTGAGCGGACACGACGCTGCGCTGAGAGCAAAAAAAATTCTTCTCAATTCTTGTGAATGAATGAGTAAATGAGTTTAGACTTGATCAAGTTGCAAAAAAGCAAGCGAGAGCACCGTTTAACTCGTATAGCGCCCTCAATTGTTTAGAATTTGACTCCTCTCGTTTATAAACACATCAAATTCTAGGCACAGAACCCATGGCGTTAAATTTGCCTGAGAATTTTTGGTTTTTTTCTTCTTTTTTATTATTACTATTGGTTTATTCAAAAAAACTCCTTGCAGCCCACAGGCTGAATTGCACAGTGATTGTACATGAATTAAAAAACATCAACAACAACAAAATAAATACAGAGCAAACATGCCATTAAAAAAAAAACAACAACTTTAAGACAGAAACAACAGCAATACACTCTAAAAACTTTAGTTCGTATGAAGAAAAAAATATTACATTCATTTGTTAAGTAATTTGGTGAGGTATGGCACAGGACTGTTCTTAAATCTGTTTGAGGTGAAAGAGTATTCATTAACGATCTGGTTTGATCTAAGGCTCATAGAATGGGAACTTTTAGTTTCAGGGAACCATTCGCTGAATCTACCCGAATTGTAAGTTTTAATGGCAAATTTTGTACAAAGAGAGTTCCTTCTATCATGGAGGGATGTCAGACCTAAAGTGGATAAAGCCTCATCATAATGGGCAAAATTGTTTCCTAAAATAATACGGCAAACTCTTTTTTGAATAGATTCGATACGATTGCACAATCCAAACAGGGGCTGTGTATTCAACAATACGTCTGACATAACCCATGTATACAGTAGTGAGTTCAGTAAAGGAAAACCCAGACTTTTTAAGTTTCCTGGGCATAAATAATTTTTTGTTGGCCTAACCAATCATCTCATTTATGTGATAATCCCATTTAAGATTGTTTTGAAAAGTAACACCCAAAAGTTTAGCCTTAGAAACTTGTTGCAGATGAATGTTGGCAATAGTATATGATATATCAGGGAGTTTTTTACTTTCCAAAGTATACCTGCATGGCTTGACATTTGGAAGGATTAAGAGCGAGTTTATTTTCTAGTGCCCAATCGTTTAGTCTATCCAATTCTTGTTTAATACAACTAACAGCATTAATGGATCTGTTGTCACTGAAAGTTAGATCATCAACATATTTCCAGCATTTACAGTTTGCCTGGTCTGCAGCATTGTTTATACAGGCAAGGAATATCACTGGTCCTAGTTTGGTTCCCTGTGGTACGCCACTGGTCAGGGTCTGCCAATCTGAAGACACCTGTTTGTATTTGACCCTTTGTTTACGATCACTTAAAAAATCAGCAATCCATAACACAATGGCAGGAGAAACGCCAAGGTCAACAAGATTTTTGATGGCTACTTCATGGTTAACCATGTCAAACGCTTTGGTAAAATCAGTACAAGTGTGCCGATATTATTAATATTATTAGCACCAGTTTCTTGGAAACTTTGGGTGTTGAAGTAAAACTCATTGACCCTCAATAACTGATGGAACTACCATATCATCAATCGGCGTGGCCAGTAGATGGTCCTTGGCGTAAAGCAACACTCCCCCACCACGTCTGCTATCTCTGCATTTATTGAAGACTTTGTAGCCCTGTATGGAATATTGCTCTGGGGCCGTGTTCGGGGTTATCCAGGATTCTGTTACAACTGCTACATCGGGGCGATCTTTGTTGAGCATTAATTCCAACTCGTCAAGTTTATTTAAAATAGAGCACGCGTTGGTCAACATAAAACGTGGTAGAGCGGTTGATTTGGTATAGCACTTGTAGATTGGTTGGGTGTTTTGTCAAGTATAGGTAGTAGTTGGAGAACAGGGGGTGGGTGTAGATGAAAAGCACGAATATAATTATTATTTGGTTTTCGTCTCCCAATAATCACTCGTATGGAGGATTGGATAGTCCATTCCGGGTCACTTCGAGTAGATACATGTATGTTGTTAGAGGTTTGCTTACGACAACTACGTTTGCTGCCTGATCTTTTGCTCCTGTATTTCAATAAACCATTCAGTTTAAGTAGTTGAAGTTTTTGCAAATCTAACCGGTGAGAGAATGATCGAAAACCCAGAAGCTGCTCTCGCGTGTACATGATGTGGGTTGAAGAAGCTTTGAAGTTACTTGGCCGAGTTATGGCGATCGATTTTACATGTACCTCACCAGAATCATCTCCACTATTGGGGCCAGGGTTGGTTGAGATATCCTCAAATATAGTTATATCCATGGGGGGATCATGACCAGGAATAAATATACAGGTTCCTCCGTGTTTTGTTACTTTGACATTGCAGATTTAGATGATCGAAAACTCTTACCCGGTAGAACTATACATGTTTTATGGCTAACTTGCATGACACTTCATACTGGAACTGGTAAATGATCGCAATGCTGTTGACATGTTGTAGGTTTACGTGCTGGGTAATGCGGGATATTATGAAATGATGACTGGAACAGCAGTGCTGTATAAAATATCACCACTGAGGCGGCCATGTGTATTTTTGTTCATCCAATGTGTAGCAATGGTAGCAGTCATAAAAAGTAGGTAGAATATAACTTGGTGGTATACCACCTCTGGTTGGTAAAAAATACCAAAAATGCACATCACCAGACTCCAAACAGAATAACAAATACAGTCATTCCGACAAAGAAAACATTCACAAAGAATACACAACGATGTTACAGGATTTAAAAAAATCACCAGACAGAGCACTTTAAAAAAAATGGCAGCACAGTGACAAGCGCCCTCAAACAGGTCTAATGGTCTCATTCTACTGACAATGTTTCAATAAGTTTTGATGCTTTTAAACTGGACGTCTATAAAATCTTTCTTGTTTAAAGAAACATTTGTGTAACCTAGGACGTTAAATTTGATTACACTACGACGTTAAATTTGAGCTTAATTGAAAAATTATGTTTCTAGAAGTTGGATTTGATTTCACTATCTCTATGTGTTTTGTGCACGGGTCAAAATGCACAATAAAAAGACGTCATTGTGACGTCGTTCCACATTTTAGGCCGGAAAGCATATCTACAGTATCCCCGAAGTCTAAAACAGAAGAAATTTTGACGATCGGCGGTATACTTTTTGAGATATGGTCTCAACAAAGTTGGCTAATTAAATATTCACTTCGCTAAAACTAGCTAAATAACGAAGAATTTTAATCATTATTAAATTAAATTTTAAGTTTAAACACTTAGCTTCACTTTGATATAGGATTTAACTCTTTCAGTTTATTTTTATTAATTTCTACGAATTAAGCAAAATCGCGTACAAATGCTATGGGAATTTAAGCACAAGCAAAGAATAATACAAATAATAACTAGACATAATTGCATTTGTGCACAAATGCAAAGCCGTTTCGCCATTAATATTTTCAAATAACTAATCTGAATATAAAAAGTCTGATGTTGTGTGCATAGTCAAGTTAATAATACAAGTATATATTTTGTACGATAGATCTACTGATTATAGCATGTTCCCCTAGCATTTCATGACTTGAAGGGGCAAAAAATGAAAAAAATCATAAAAAATCATGTGATGACGTCATCATGACGTCATTTCAAAATTTACAAGAATTTGCCAATATCTAACAACCTACTAAGTTTCAACATGATCGCCCTAATACTTCGGGAGATATACGACTTCAAAAAAGGCTCCTTTAATGCCGCGTCACGTGACCCCCGATGACGTCATTGATCTGAAACTTCACACATGATTGCTGCCTGACAATAAACATGTGTAAATTTTGAAGTGATTACACAAAGCTTCTCCACACACATCTTCAAAAAGTCCATTTTGAACAGCTTTCAACCTGCCGCTAGAGGGCGCTTGTGTGTATCGTGACATCATCGGTATTTATTTTTAAATGCACTCTTGCCAGACACTAACATCGTTGAAAGCATTTTCATAACATTTAGCACTTTTGAATTACGAGGCACTTCCGGTATCGACCAGAAGTAGAGGTCATGTGAGGTCACGCACACTGAATAAATTGAAGACCTAATTTATCCCTACACAATCCCGCAAACAGAAACCTACGGTCTCTTGTGGCTGATTTGTTACGGATTTTCAAATATTTAAAATAGAAACCTTTAAGATGAAGTCACATGACAGGTGATGACGTCATCATGACATCATTGTTTGAGGGTCATTATTGCACCAATGCCTTTCATCACTGAAAGTTTCATTGCAATTGCTCTTTAGGAACTATGCAAAAGGCCGCTTAGAACGAATCGTGCGTTATGTCAATGACTTCCTGTCTGAAAAATACAAATTATCACAAAATAAATAAATAAATAAAGTAATAAAAAACTAGACATATTGCATTTGTGCACAAATGCCGAGCTGTTTCGTCATAACTTCTTCAAATTACTCAACTGAATGTGAAAGTTTTTTTTGTATTCAAAGCAGTTATGATGTATCAAGCCTGTTTAAAAAAGAATTTGGATTATACCACGTTTTGTAAGCAATTTATGACTAAAAGGTGCAAAAAATCATAAAAAATCATGATGACGTCATCATGACGTCATTTCAAAATTTACAAGAACTTGCCAATATCTAACAGCCTACCAAGTTTCAACATGATCGCACTAATACTTCGGGACTTATACGACTTCAAAAAAGGCACCTTTAATGCCGCGTCACGTGACCCCCGATGACGTCATCGATCTGAAACTTCACACATATGATGGCTGCCTGACGGTCAACATGTGTGTAAATTTTGAAGTGATTACACAAAACTTCTCCAGACATATCTTCAAAAAGTCCATTTTGAACAGTTTTCAACCTGCCGCTAGAGGGCGCTCGTGTGTATTGTGACGTCATCGGTATTTTTTTATAACATTTAGCACTTTTGAATTACGAGGCACTTCCGGTTTCGACCGGAAGTAGAGGTCATGTGAGGTCACGCACACTGAATAAAATGAAGACGTAATTTATCCCTATACAATCCCGCAAAAAGAAACCTACGGTCTCTTGTGGCTGATTTGTTACGGATTTTCAAATATTTAAAATAGAAACCTTTAAGATGACGTCACGGACAGGTGATGACGTCATCATGACATCATTGTTTGAGGGGCATTATTGCACCAATGCCTTTCATCACCGAAAGTTTCATTGCAATTGCTCTTAAGGAACTAGGCAAAAGGCCGCATAGAACGAACGTGCGTTATCTCAATGGCTTTTATTACTGAAACAAATAAAAATTTAAAAAAATTAATAAATAAAAAAAATAATAATAAAAACTTTAACGAAAACAAGAGCTGTTCCGCTGCGCTGCACGCGAAACAGCTAAAAATCTCGACGAAAACAAAACCTGTTCCGACAGTAAGTTGGAACAGCTAACTAGACATCAGGTGTTTGTGAACAAACAAAAAGCTGTTCCGAGTCGTTTTGCTTTGATTAAGCCTCCAGCAGACCTTTAAAGTGGGTCCGAGTTCGAGATAGAAGACCCTACACCTTTGACATGCCCTTATTTTTACTTTAAATATGCCTATCAAATCCTAAACCTAATTAACGTTCATTACGAGTTTGACTCTAAAACTGATTTTAAACCTTAATGAATGAAATGTCAAAGTGGCAGGGTCATGTTTTTTACTAAAGTGTCAAAGATGTCAAATGGTAAAAAGGTTTTGATTTAATGACATGTGATTCGGGAAATGTTTTTTTTAAATTGTATTTCAACTTCCAGTTAAACCAGAAAAATAGGTCAAAGTGGCATCATATTTTTGAACAAAATGTTAAATGTGTCATAAGCTACAATACGGCACACAGATTATTACTTAATGTAGTTCATAAAAATATTAAAACACTTTAATGAGAAAGGTACAGTAAGTTCAGTTGTCACAAGGAATTAATACCTGTAGCATAAGTCTTGGTTAAGTACAGAGAGGGAATCCAACTTACGGTAGAAGTTAGCGAAATTATCATAACAAAAAAATTATTTTTTTCCACGGAGTAGTAATTCTTAAGTTCTTTTTTGAGGATTAAAATGGATAGCCTATTCTTAGTAATTTTCCTTATATAGATATGAACACGACAAATTAATAGAATAAGGTTAATTGCTTTACATTTGAAATCAGTTTTACCAAACAACCACAGTCCAAAATGTAGCGACAAATGAGCAAAACAGATGAATAAGAGTCTCCTCTTCATTGTTACAAAAAGTCAGTGTTGTATGACTCGAGTCCAGGACTCGGACTCGAGTCCGTCTCGAGTCCCAATTTCGGTGACTCGGACTTGACTCGAGTCACGTCTGCAAAAGACTCGGACTCGGACTCGACTATCGTGACTCGGACTTGTCCCCGAGGACTCGTGACTTGCGAGTCACGTATTTTCACAAACAATACCTTTTTTCAATATTATAAACGATTCCAATGATCAGATTGTCATTCCCGGAGTGCACATGGATGGAGGAATATTAACGTCTTAGCACAAGAAGTACACTGTAGTATGGTGTTGCGAGTAATAGTGTTCGTGATTATTGTAGTAGTATTGTGTAGTAGATGGCACTGTACATACAGCGCGTGTATGTTCGATTCGTATGTTCAATACGCACAATAACACTGGGATGCACGACACCAATATTAATGCTGGTTATCTGTCAACGTTAACACCATAGCCACTGCTTGCGTGAAGCAATTGTGCATATTACCAGGGAAATGGCATGTCTGGTACCTGTAAAACACTGATTGCATTATTGCACTGTGATGGCTGTGTGTTATTTGCACCAGTTTCCACACATGGTCAACACGCACACGCGAAACTTGGTCAGGAAACTTTTTTAATCATGGCATCCGCCGTTCCGCCCCGTATCGTTTCTTTGACAATTACCAAAGGTGTCCAGTGTCTTTAAGGATTAAGTTTTTAAGATTTAAAATGATTTTTTTCTCTTCAAAATAGATAATGTTAGTAAAATGTTAGTTGACATTATCGTCCATAAGATTATAGATATAATTGACTCCTGCAGACTCCCAATGTTTGTAATAGATGCATTTTTTATCAACCTTAATTTTGTCGTTATGCCACAGAGTATTGGTCAAGGTATCTTCAGCAGTCACTGGGGTATGTTTCAGGGTGAATTTAGACCAAGATGTAAAACATTCCTCCAAAAAAGGATACCATGTGATTTTGGTTATGTGCATAAAGCAATTTTAGAGAGCCTCCTTCAAAAACGGACATTCCAAATGTATCCATAATCTTGTGGAATAAATGAACCCAACCGCAACCATTGTCGGAAATTAGGAGTCTGTGGAGCCAAGTTATTTTAAGAGCGTTCATGTGATCTCTGACATCTATCATACGAAGCCCCCCATAGCTGTAATCTTGAACCATTTGATTTCTACTAACCCGGTCATTTCCCCTCCAAAGAAATTTAAATAACAGAGTTTAAGTCGTTAACAATACTAACCGGCGGATCAGGAATAGTTAAAATAAGAAAGGTAAACTTGGACAAAAGTAAAGAATTGACAACTGTGACTCTACCAAGCACCGTGAGATTCCGTTTAGACCAGCTCGAAATCAGGTTACGTAATGAAAAGGATAATCTTGTTGTAATTGAGCAAAATCATGGAATGTAGATCTGTGGAAAAGTGAATGCCAAGTATTTAAAAATTGCCCAAAGGTTCCACCCAGTGGGCATTGATCTCTTCACAAATCTTATCCTGACTACCTTTCTTTGAACTGATCAAAACTGATGCAGTAAGCATAGATTTGTCCGAGCCATCCAGAAATAAAACTGTCGTCAGCATATTGAGACAATCAAAATTCTTTACCAGCTATCTTAATACCTTTAAAGTCTTCATTATTACATATCATCATTGCAAGAACTTCAACACACAAGATAAATAAATACGGGCTAAGACCATCACCTTGCCTGCAGCCCCGTTCTATACTAAAAGATTCTGAAAGAAAACCATTCACCAAAATCGAGGAGGCCTGGTTATAAAAGAGGTTGATCCAATTTTTTATGGACTCACCGAAGTTAAATTTATCTAGAACATTGAGGATAAACTCGTGTGACACTGAATCGAAAGCTTTTTCAAAATCAATGGAAATTAATTGGCCAGGAATGTTATCAATATCAGTAATATCAAGTGTGTCATACATTAAGCGAATGTTCTCACCTATGAACGGACCTGCCATAAAGCCCTTTTGCCGTTCATAATAATAATAAGAGGCAGACAAGATTTCAGTCTCTCAGCAATACATGCCAACGCTAATTTCTAAGATGTGTTGAGGAGAGAAATAGGACGCAAATTTTTTTAAAAGTCACAGGGTGTGTCCCTTTTGGTAACAGAGTGATAATGCCATATTTCTAAGTGACTGATAATTTGCCCGAGAAATAAGCAAAGTTGAGTGAACGTTAAAGGAACCACGATAACTCAAGCAAAAAGAATTTGTAAAATTCGAAACTAAAACCATCAGAACCTGGGTATTTACTATTTTTACTATTTTTTAAAGCTCGCATAAGCTCAGTGTACGACAAAGGACCTTCCAGGTTATCACTCATTGTCTCCGTAAGAATTTGACCATTGGCTTTCTTGAAAATGGAGTCTAAATCAGCTATTTCATTGACATTCCGATGTGAATACAGACTTTTGTAGAAATTCCTGGCCTCAGAAAGAATTTCATTGGATTTAGTTAATCTGGAATTGGCCTTGTTAACAACACAATTGATCGACTTACTAACAAAATTACGTTTCTCCATATTAAAAAAATACTTGGATGGTTTTTCTCCGCATTCCATCCACCGTGTTCTAGATCTTATAAGTACACCGTCCATTTTAACTTTACGAAGATCTACCAAATCAGCCTGTTTAGCAATGTCACCTTCAGCCACTTTATTGTACAGAATACTAATCTCCTTATCTAGAGAAGCCTCTAATTTGTTGAACTCTTTCTTCTTCCAAGTGGAGTATGAAATAGTTTTAGATCTGATTTTCATTAGAAGCAACTCGAAAAAAGTCTGATCATTAATAGTAAACTGAATATCTTTTGGATGAATGTTTATATTGGAAGGCAAATAAGGAGAAGCTGCATACTCTCTCACCAGATCAGAAATAACATTCCTTACTAAAACAGAATAGTTATTATCATGTTAGCAGAGAATTGTTAAATTTCCAATAACCGCTTCCCCGTTCTATTTTGGTCAAGTCAAGAGTAATATCAATGATAGAGTGATCAGTTCTGTACCCTGGTTTAATGTCACAACTCACTAGCTTGGATTGAAGCTCAGAGGAAAGTAAAAAGAAATCTAATCTCAATTGTTTTAAAGTCCTGTGTTGTCTCCAGGTAAACCTGTGAGTGTGAGGCTTGTGGGTACGCCACACATCTACCAAATCTAAATCGCCGCACATTTCCAAAACTCTTTTTCTGGCCAGGGGGTTGTTGATACCAGTGTAATTGTTACAATCGATTAGATTAATTACCAGTCGCCGCATAAGATATTATGAGTATTGTCCATGTCGTTCAGAATGGTGGCAATATCACTATAGAAATTCGGGTCATCCGTATTTGGACCGTACAAATTTATGAGAGCCATTCTATAGTGACCAATTTCCATAACAAGCATATTACCATAACAATCAATTTTGACGTTCTTGACACTACTCAAAATTATTATTGAACAAAATGGCCACGCCTCGAGAATTACTCTTACAGGAACTAAAGTAACTGTCTAAACCCCATTCATTCTTAAGAAAGTCTTCCATGTCCTTATCAAAATGTACATCTTGCAAACACTAATTAGAATATTTTTTTGACTTAAGGAAATGGAAAACATCTCTACGTTTTGCTTGATTGCCCAAACCTCGGCAATTCATCGAGGCTATCGAGAGATGGCTAGACATAATGACTTAAAAAATGAGGGGGGGGGAAGGAAAAGAGTATTTGCTTAACGTGACAGGTGTTATCGATGTACGGAAAGGGTTTTTTCATTAACAATACACTTTCTGTTTTGAAAGTAAGAAATTTGTATAGGAAACACCGTAGATATAAAGTACACCAAAATGCTACCCTGGGGTTTTGCAGCAAAAAAACCAAGCCCCCAACAACCGAAACCCACCCCAAACAAAACCCACGCTCGTCATCTGGGAAAAAGTCCCAGACAACACAAAAAAGGAAAAAAAGGGGACGAAACCAATAAATCAACCAAAAAACGCCTCCTGTGAAATCGGACGAGGAACAGGAGAGAGGCGCAAGTAACGCTCTTCGTGCTCCCGAGGGAAAACAATAAAATTAGGGAAAGTGAATTGTCTTAGTGGATGGAAAACAACAAAATATTACATACATCTCGGTATACAAAATATACAATATAAGCACACACCCAAAACGTTCGGAAACAGGCAAATAAAGTTCATTAAAACCAAGGGTCTTTAACATTCTTTATTAAATGGGAAACCTCACCACTGCAGTGCCTCCAGCGGCCTGCGAAGAAACGGAGTTTGGTGCCATTTTCATACAGGGTCTTTACTTGATGTTTCCAGGTCTTTTTCTATATCCAATCTTGTGTAGTAAGGTCATTTACTATGAATATACGAAGACCTGTGAGAGCTTGCCTGCAATTCTTCATGACCTTGACTTTGTCTTGGTACGACAGGAGCTTTACAAGGATGTGGGAAGGTCTGCCGTCGATGTCCTTACCATCCCGGTAAGCCCGTGCCATGTGCGGAGGGGTTTCCCAGTCAAAATGGGTACGCAGGATGTTGTGTACTTTGTCGACGCAGCTTTCATTGACTGACCTCTGAACACCAACAATTCAAAAGTTATTTCGACGGCTGAAGTGCTCCTGCTTGTTTATATCGTTGTTTAACCTGGCAAGTTGGCTCTTCATAGTAGCTGTTAAATTGTATAGAGGGTGGACCTGACGAATGCCTCGAAATCCTCATCGCCGTTGTGCGTGCCATCCAGCTCGGGTAGCACGTCCCCCTCGGTGTTTGGGTGGCAAGGTCGAGTATGTCGTGTTGGGTGGTGCACTTCCTTGCTTGGGTGATTTTGAATAGCCCAGGAGCACTAAAGGGAGCATCCTTCTCTTACGGGTGTCATTGGTTCAGAAAATATTAATTTTAAAATAATAAACTTGATGTAATGTGACACCTGATGACGTCACTTGGACGAAAACACGTTTTTCTTACTGATTTGTTTTTATAAGCTACAAAATGTTTTTTCGTCGTTGAGTCTGAAACTATGTGAAGGATACGGTAAACGTATGATATGTCTGTTTAAATATTATTGATTTAATTGATTCTGTTTATGTATTTCCAGCATTGATATAGTATACCAACCACCTTATGAACTTATTAAAAAATAATTGAGACTTTGGCACAGTTTTTGAGATTGCAAGTGCGCCCTCTCTCCATCTTGCAACGTGTGACGTATCCACCTTTGCGAAGAGCTAGCTAGCGCGATCAGGGTCGTTGGCCGGGGGACGGGCGAGCAAGGCCGAGCCGTTGTTTTATGCTGCATGCATGGACAATGTCAAATCAATCAGTCTGGTCCTGTGGGAGACTTGCAGAAACTTTAGGAATTTGCGTCTAGCATCTTGGGAGCCAGATTTTACTTCCTGGAGAACGGTAGGAGTTTTGGCAAAATGGTTATCTAAAATAAAATAGATTTTACTTCTTTTAGTGAGATGTTTCGGTAGTTATTTTGTAATATTTGTTTTAAAATTGGTTGTTGTCATTGGTTAAATCTGAATTATCTCCCCGTTTGTATGGTACTTTAGTGAGGTGATAGGTAGGCCCACAACGGTGTACATTGACTCATGAGTATGTGTAGTGTGGTGTGTAAACGTAACGTTAAGCAGGCACCGTGTGATGTTCGTTCCTTGCAGAGCCAATCCAGCCTGCATGTCTGTAGATCGTAGAGTCATTTTAGTTTGTTTATTAGTTCCCAAACATCGTAAAAATCAATTTGCCATTGCTTTATTATAAAACATCTGGTTATCCGAAATTTATGCTATAACTAAGGCTAGGGGCTAGGCATAGCGCCCGTGCCGTTTTTCACATTAAATATTTGAGGTCCAGCAGTTGCCAGTGTAGTGCTGTGTTGTGCCTTGCGATGTTCTTTGGCTAGCACTACCTTTGAATATTATTAGTATACATGTAACAGTAAGTATTACTACGTACTTACTGGCGTAGGCCTACTGTCTGTAGGACTAGCACTGCTCATGCTGCTGCAGTTTATAGCAGTAGACCAAATAGCACTAATTGGCACTCGGTCATATTGTGGGGCTAGTTACACCATGTGGTAAGGAACTGTAAAGATCTTTGAAAAGAGAAGTAATTTTTTTGGCTTAAATTTGTTTGTTTGTTTTGGTGTTTTTTCCCGAAGAATGTCTGAGCAACCAATTACACGTTTTAACATCAATATTTTTCATAAAACAACACAAAAAACTAGCAAGCACATTTTTTTGTATGTACTCGTTGTAATCATGCTAATATTTGGAGGACAATTTTGTCAAAAGAAGAGTTTCCATCCAAAGATTGTGACAGTTCCCAATGCTTTGTGGGCCTAGGGGCAAGATGCGGAGGGTTTGAGGCATATTGGTATGTTTATGGGGTTATAAATGTATTATGTCCATTGTTTTGGTACTAATATGAGAAAATTAGTCGAGGACATGACTGTTTTTAGTGCTTTGGTTAGACTCTGACTCTCAAGTTGAGGTGATCTTGTGAAGTGTTCTGTTTTGCTCAATCATTGTTGAAGGAAAATAGAACGGTCAGGGGATTACCGAGGGAGTTGTAATTTTAAGCATAGCATGAGTAAAGGCAGTCAATATTTCTTTTGAAACACCCCGAGCATATGTTGTTGTACAGTTAATTGCAGTCGCCTTTGTTAAGTATACTGGTTGCATATGTTTTCAAAGTCAAAATTTCTTCGGGAGTTTATGTTGATGAAGGGGTTTAGTAATTTTAAAATAATGTGACGTTATAGATGGACAATTTTGTAAAACACAGAAACTGACCAATTTGAATAACTGGCTGGGGCCCTACACAACTTTAAAAAAATGTTTTTTATTTATTTGTTCTGTAAATTTCAGGGGCCTATATATGTGCATAATTGCTCTTAAAATAATTACCAATGATAACAGGGTAGTGTTAAATTGGGGTTCAGAAAGCTGCTTTCAAATCCATAAGGCCTATTAAAATGGAAGAAAGGTTTGTCTGTGATAATTTTGTTTGACAACAATAAAAAACAAAAACATTTGAGGCATGGTTGTCTGCGCACAAATGTATTTCAGTGTCATGTTCATGCTATAGGTGTCGAATAGGTTTTGGGGCAGTAATAAATAAGTTAAAAATCTTTATGTATGTATTTTTATATATGTTTATAATAGTAATAATAATAATAAAACATGATAAAGTAATGAAATAAAAATAAAAACATGAATTAACAAAATACAATAGGGAAATCAATAAATGAAAGAAATGTCGTTTTTAAAACAGAATGATCCAAAAGAATAACCCAAATGAAATATTTCCCACTGATATGCTAAAAGGTAACATACGGTCCATACCTGTTCAACTTTTTACATTTAGAAAAAATATAAATCACTCCTAGCTTGTGTAGTTAGCTAGGAGTAAGCAGTGATACTGTTAGTTGTGAAAATAATGACACAAGTTAGCTTGCATAAGTTGCATGGGTGCTATTGTTTATAAGACAACTCGGAATCTGTGTGTAAGACTTGACCAATATTTGCACCAGTCAGTCTGTGTTGCAGGTGACCTTGGCCCAGTTTCTTGTCTGTGCTTACTTGAAGTAAAGAAGGGGCGCCAATAGAAGCTGGAATTCTGTGCTAATGTCACGCGTAATTCCCATGAATATGCAGAAAATTTTTGGTTTTGTGCATGAATACTTTAAAATGTTACTAGGCATTCTTCGCTAAGACAGCTTGTGCAGATATTTGTCAATTGCTGTGTAAGCGCAGAATGGTACTGAATAAAATTGTGATAAACATTGACAATAGTGTTTCTCTTTGACAGAAAATGTGAAACCACCGAGCTAAAGCAAAGGCTGCAAGAGATGCGATGAGGTGCCTACGGGCCAGCCGGAAGGATGAAGCGCCATGTATGTCTTCCTTGTCTGTTGATGTGTCGTCTCATATCACCCACCCTCCCTCAACCATCACCACACCTCACTCTTCCCCTTCTATGTGCTCCCCGTCACTCCTCATTCATCTCACATTTCACCTCCTCAAACTGTCTTGGGGTTGACACCTCCCCAAGGCAGTGGGTTAAAGCCAAAAGGTGTACTAAGACAAGAAGTTCATTTCACCAACCCTCTCCCAACAACCTCATTTCATTCCTCTGTGTCTGTGTGCCCCCATGTTTCCTCTCTTCAGTGCGACATTCCACCTCTTTCACAAATTGCCTTGGGGTTGGCACCGCCCCAAGGTGATGGTATAAATCCAAGAAAAGATGCACAGAGCCAACAAATTAAAGCACAACAATTTAACTCTGAAACTAAGACTCAAAGAAAGCTTCCAATTAAGACTTAAAGAAAGCCTCAAAGTAAATCCCAACAATTAAATTCCGAAAGTAGATCTGAGCTGATGTGTCGCAGTGAGCCTGCTATGGAGCTTGATGTGGAAGTTGGACAAAGTGCAGAAGTATGTTGTAAAACAGTCACTCAGAGCAATCCTGTACCTGAACTCAAAAGCTGCTACTGAAGTCTAATGAAAGTGTGAAGGTAATACTACAGCTTGTGCAAAGGGCAATGATGAACACAAGGCAGAAGGTAGTTTTGAGGCAATTTGTCCAAAAAGTAAGGAAGATGTGTCAAGGTAATTTTGAAGCAATACCTGAAACAAGGAAAGATGAAAGATGTGACATTGGTGATAGTCAATGCAAAGCAAACCCACAAAGTAAAAAAACACAAATTAATGTCCAGGGTACAGTTCATGAGAAGATAATTTGTTGGCTGTGTGAGAACGACTGTAAGACTCGAGAACGGAAAGAACAATGTGGTAAATGTAGCATATGGTATCATGTTGATTGCATGGGTTTTTCCCAAGATGTTTGTAATACTCTATCAGAATCAAGTGTAATGTGGATCTGTCGTAAATGTGATTTTTCAAGTTATACCGATTGTATGAACAACAAAAATGTTCTCCATTTAAATTACCTTAGTGCTCCCATCGTGTGCAGAATTTGTGAGAACAATCTCAAAGGAATCTTCCCAATTCCCTCTATGAGGTTTAATGACATCCTCCATTGTGAGGGTGTATACCCCTGATGGCCTTGATGCAACCCCCATGATGACGAATCCAAGGGCAAGTCTCATTGCGAATAAAAACGCTCTCGAAGGAATATTAACAGAACACTTTGCCTCACGAACTATACTAACAAAGTTTTCCAGAACACGTTCATGGTTCAACACGTTGTCATTGAAGTCTTTAAAATCAACGACACCCATCGCCCGTTTCTCGTCTGCCTTCTTCAGGCCCATGGCTTTCCGCTGCTTCCTCAAAAAACTGAGTTTTGAACTCATGAATGATTTGTAGCCGATGGGATATGCCTCTGATTTCATATTTACAAAATCACCTGCTTTATGCAAATATGCTAACTTGTTGTTCAGTGTGGATGGGGCCACTCCAAGAGCTGTGTATTCGGTGATCCAAGCCTGTATCAAAGTTGCATCAGATATAAGTGTCCAAGGGATCTCACTCGGTTGACTGATTGCATCCCCATGATTTGCAAAGTGCATAAATTTGGAAAGTACTTGACACCTCACGTGGGTTCAAACTGTTCTTTAAGCAAACACTATTTGCCTTCAAGTGCTCTTCAAACTCAGAAAAAAGTGATGCTGGATAACAAGAGTTCAGACCCTTGCTTTCAGCCTTTTGCCTTGCCACTGCCTTTTGGGATTTCGCCTTTTAGAATTGCCCCGAAAAATTCACTGACACTTTCTTTTGTTTTTGCTTTTCTGCTAGCAATCTGACAGTCCTCAAACTCTCTTTTTGAGCATCCTCGATTTCATGCGAGTCAGGCTCATACTCCGATGAGCTTGCTTGCGACTCCGACGAGCTTGTTTGCGACTCCCTCAAGCTTTCTTGTGCTGGTTGCTGGCTTTGTTGTTTGGCAGCTTCTGAAGAATTGGAATCTGAGCTGGCTACTTGGATCAAGCTGGGGGTCTTCATAGATTGGTTAGTCTTCATTTTAGCAGCTTCCTTGGTGGACTTATGGACTTTAGCCATACACGTTGCTATACAGATGATTGTTCTTACACCCAAATGGGCACATTTTTCTGCCTTGTCCAGCCTTGGGGCTGTCGTCTTCTGAACAATGTGAATCTTGGTCATCAATCTATAAAAAAAAGAGTAAGAACAAAATTGTACAAGAAAATAGTAATGAATTGCTAAAGTCACCTAGGTCAGTCTGATGAAAAGAACAAAGATAAGGGTTTTCCCTCAGTCAAAAGGCTACATCAAATTAGTGGCAAGAAAATGAAGAAGGTAAAATATCAACACACCCTGATATTTATTGATTATTAATGAGACGTCTCCATTGACGCTGGTTGTTTTGAATAGAGAAGACGGATTTACACAATTTACATGAATTATTACTAACATCACTTACTGCAATGGTGGATTTGTTCACCTTTGAGGATGGAGTGACATGAGATGGCGATTCCAATTTCTCCTGTGTTGGTTTCTCACCTGACGGTGATGACTTTTGGGCCTCGATCTAAATAGAAATAGGAAAATATATTAACAAATGTTCAGCAATTGCTCACGACACTACATTTTCGTGGTTGGTATGAGGTTGTTTGGAGAAGAGAAGATAGATTTACACAATGAGCAGTTGTTTAGAAGAAAATGGAAAACGGTTACTTACTACAACGGTGGCTGAAGAAGATGGCGATGTTTCAAATTTCTCTGGTGTTGTCTCGACTAAAACGGTGGCTAAAGACCGGTGTTGCTTCAGAGAAGGCCCACGTTCTTTTTTACTCTCTCTTGATTTCAAAGTGGGAAAATAAATACAACAGTATTAATAGATAAATGAGGAATTCATCTTGCACACGCACAAATTTCTATTTAGTAAATTTATGTCGTGCCAACAAAATTGCCGAGTTCCAAAGAAATATTCAGTACATGCATACAACCGATAACTATTTAGTCAATTTGTGTCTTGTCAACATGAATAAATCAATAAGGACTTCATTTTGCAATGATTACTACTTAGAAAAATTGTGTTGTGTTGACAAAGTTGCCGAGAACACCTTTCTTTTCTACATGTTCTACAGTGGTCAAGGTGAAAATAAAGTAAACAAATATTCAGTACATGCATATTTAATATCTGTCAAGACTTTGTAGACTGTATTTGTACATGTTATGTTTAGTTGATGGGTTCAAGAGTTTCAGAATAGAATCGGAACGGACTCACCAGTAAACTGTCAAGCTGGTCGCCATGTTTGCACATGTCTTTATTCCATGCGTGTACCAACTACACGTTCACATATCATGATGCAATGTTATGACGTGTACTTCGTGCATATTACAACAGTACAAACCTTCTGTGACTTTTAGTTTGAGTCAATCTTTCCGGACTGGATGAGGAAGATGCACTTGATGACTGCAGTCCCTTCACAGAAGGCCCACGTTCTTCTTTACTCTCTCATGATTTCAAAGGGGAAAAATAAATACAACAGTACTAATAGATAAATGAGGAGTTCATCTTGTACACGCACAAATTACTATTTAGTAAATTTATGTCGTGTCAACAAAGTTGCCGAGCTCCATTCTTTTCTACAGTGGTCAAGGCGAAAAAGAAATAAAGAAATATTCAGTACATGCATACACGGACCGATTACTATTTCCCCAATTATAACTTTGACATAGCCTTTTTACTAAAGGTTTGCCCTAATAATGACTTTGACATAGCCTTTTTACTGAGGGTTTGCCCTAATAACAACTTTGACATAGCCTTTTTACTAAGGGTTCGCCCGAATAATAATTTTGGCATAGCCTTTTTATTAAGGGTTTGGCCCAGTAATAACTTTTACATAGCCTTTTTACTAAGGGTTTGACCTAATAATAACTTTGACATAGCCTTTTTACTAAGTCAGTCAATTTGTGTTGTATCGACGTGAATAAATATGAATAAATCAATAAGGACTTCATTTTGCAATGATTACTACTTAGAAAAGTTGTGTTGTGTTGACAAAGTTGCCGAGAACACCTTTCTTGTCTACATGTTCTACAGTGGTCAAGGTGAAAATGAAGTAAACAAATACTCAGTACATGTATATTTAGTATCTGTCAAGACTTTGTAGACGGTATTTGTACAAACCTTCTGTAAATTTAAGTTTGAGTCAATCCATTCGGACTGGAGAAGGAGGATGCGCTTGATGACTGCAGTTGCGTCACCGAGGGCCCACTTTCTTTTTTACTCTCTCTGGATTTCAAAGTGGGAAAATAAATACAACAGTATTAATAGACTTGACATTTAGGTGTTTGTGAACAAACACAAAGCTGTTCTGTTTTGTTGGGCTTTGATTAAACCCAAGTTCAATATTCAATACACAAGGGGTCTAAAACTGAAAAAATTGAAAATCGGCAGTGTAGTTCTTGAGATATGGTCCCACTTCCGGTTGACTCGGAAGTAAAGGTTAACATGGGGTCACGGTAACCCAAGTTCAATCTTCAATGCTCAATGAGTCTATAGATAGGTTGCAATATGACGTAAATCGGCCATCTTTACGGGCAATTTGGAACACAGTCATGCGTTTCACATCAGAACGGCGTGCAGCAAGCGCACATTTCACAAAACTCATTGCAGGATTGGTTAGTAAACTGCGCGACTGCATATTTTGACGCGCCTGCAAGCAAAAATGCAATTTGCCCGTAAAGATGGCGTCTATTGGGAACTATCTATAACAAAAGAAATTGAAATGTACATAATTATCGTTTCGAATCAGGCTCGTAGTCCTTGTTATTTGAAAACTGTGCTTGAGGTAATAAATGCAAGAAACATTGAACGCTAGAGGGCATTCCACAACAATTCGATTGCACATGCTCGTTTATTTTGCAGGGTGATAGCGATTGCGCAGAGGCAAAATCAGCAAGCTAGCCATAGTGTACGATTTGCTTCTTAATCGCCAATTAGTGTGGGAATACATTTGTGTTTTTAAAAAGGTTTGTGCAGTATGGGTAACTAAAATTGAACTTATTTTGTATCAGCTAATACTTCCGCTTTTCAGAACCATGGGTTTTGTACACAGATACAAAACGCGCTTTAAATGACGTCATGGTGACGTCATCCGGCATTTTAGGCCGGCAAACGCATCTACAGCATCCCATGAGTCAAAAACTGAAGACATTTCATGGCTCTGGTTACTGCCGAAATCCATGCTTACGGTCACTATTCTCTGCTTTTTTTTGCAAGCGTCAAATTTCTGCGCTAGCTGTGTAAGCAAAGAATGCCTAGTACACATGCGCACAAGCCAAAATTCTTTGTTAATTCTTTGAATTCTCTGCTTCCATAAGCGTTGATTCTTTGCTTTTGGTAAGCAGAGCCATGTATTTGGGCCTGGGTCTCACAATTTAGTGTATAAAGTGAACTACCCCTCATTTAAACGAATGAGCCCAATTACATGGCTCTGGTTACTGCCGAAATCCACGCTTACGATCACCATTCTCCGCTTATTTTGCAAGCTTCGAATTTCTGCGCTAGCTGTGTAAGCGAAGATTGCCTAGTTACATAAAGTACACACGAGAAAAAGCCAAAATTCTCTGCTAACCCCTGAAATACGCTTAACGTAAGCACGGAATTCTCTGCTTCCGTAAGCGTCAATTCTTTGACTCGTAAGCAGAGTCATGAAATTGGGTCCAGGTCTCACAAGTTAGTAAGTACGCAAACCACACAAGACTGTTTATCATGGAATAGGTCTCACAATTTAGTACGAAATCAATCACACCACAGGTCTCACAATTTAGTAAGTAAAGCGATCAAATCACAGGTCTCACAAGTTAGTATAGTAAAGATTGGTCTATGCTGTTGTACTCAAATTGTAATTGTAAAAAAACAAAATTCTTTTTAATATTGTGTATGTAATTTTTGTTGCGATAAAATATTAAATGCGGTATAAGTTAAAAAGTTAGTACATAACACGAACTACCACTCTTATCAAGGAATTATGAATTCGAAACGAATTATTAATTCAAAACGAACTAGAAATTTAGTGTTTGTGGAAACAAACACTAGGTGTTCGGGTATCGTCGGAGTCAGTGTAATTGTGTTGATGTCAGAACATTTGAATTGATGAAAAAGATTGTTTGCAGCTTTTGAAAGTTCACAGAAAGTAAATTGTAAATCTCTTACGTTAATACCCTAGTTTACCAAAAAATAAGTGCTAACGCCACTACTTATGGATTGAGCTCTACAAGCCACGTCTATATTAACCATATACAACGTTTTTCATGTAAATATTAATAAACTTAACTGATAGTATACTATTAGGGGCTTCTGAATTTAACTTTCGTTTGGACAGGAAGCCTGATCAAATGATGTAAATAACACTCAGTTATACCATAGAGAAAGGATACACAAAAGTGCGCATGCTTAAAAATCATGATAGATATGTTTTGAAGATTTTTGTTATTTGAAAACTGATGACGTCATTATGAAGTTAGAAAAATTGTTATCAAGACATAAGTATTTAAATATGTGTCAAGTGAAAAACAAAGGGTCCATTGTCATTTCATAGTCATACAGAGGAACATTTCCCCTATCCCCTTTTTCTTGGCTGAAGATCTTGAAACGAGCGTTTGAATTACTCACAAGTACAACTATTATGTATGCCACTTGCTAAAGTTTATTGATTTTTCAATGGAAATTGAATCTTTATTGATTATTGAATCCGACTACGCAAATCATGTTGACATTATTAAGTTACAATCCTTAAAAGTTTTAACAGGTTTTCAAATACTGTGATTTGGCTTCTCATTATGTATCGGTGCATGATACTTTGATTGTTCAATACATATGCACTGATGATGATGTCGTCAAAATAAGTCGAGCATAGTATGAGCAATTTGTCTCTTTTTTTTTAAACTGTCAACTACGTCACCACTTGATGGTTAAGGATAAACTTTATAACAACTGTGCATTAAATAAAAAATCGTTTTGAAAAGGTAATGTTCACACGAAGCTTCCCGTTTTATTCACCGATAAACACTGCCGTGAGTGCTGCTTCTTGGTGTATGATCAAAACATAACCAATGTTTGTCTTTTTCTGCTTGCCTTTTCTCACAAAAATAAAAGTCATACGAATCACTGAATCAGGTGGCCACCTCAGTGAAACTTCGTCTTCAAATCCTTGTTCACCAATAAGCCATCAGAAGGGCGAATAGGGGAGCAATTTGACGCTAAACATGACACAGGTTAAGCGGAATAGCGCCATTCATAAGCTTGAGTTATAAGTTCGTTGAACTGTGACATGTCCAAACTTGAATGGAAATCACGTCATCTTACTATGTAGCTGTACAGTACTCAATACAGCACATTACACGTGGCCGGCTGTACAAGTGCGCTATCATACAATGTGGGTCAGCGGACACGTGCGCTTTGACGTCCAGTTTTGACCCGATGCAAAAGTTATCATCTCTGCAAAAGTTTGAGCAGAATCACTCATCTATAACGTGATGCAAAATTTATGTTGAAACGTTACATAGTTTTAGAGAAAAAAATTGTAAAATTGTTCAACTTCCGGTTTGAACCGGAAGTCAAGGTCAAATGGGGTTCACTGTGTGTAGCGTTTGTTGAACTTTTATCGACCTGTCCGATGATATGTAGATTGTCAAAATCCACCATGTGGTTCAGGAGTTATGATTTCTTTAAAATATTTAACTTTGATTTGTCGTAATTCAAAACCTGATGACGTCATCATGACATCATCAAGTCTGTGTGGTCTTGATAATAAGGTTCAATTGTCTGATGAGTTTCAATGTTAAATTCAATATCAATCTCGAGTTATGACCAAAAATTGATTTTTTTAAACAAAAAAACACAAAAAACACAAAGGCAGGCTTTGACCTTCCGGTACGACCGGAAGCAAAGGTCATATGATTTTGGCGTTAACTTTTCAAATGTTGCCCTTGTCTTGATCTATAATATGCCTAAATATAAATACGGGTCATTCCGTGCCAACTCACCTAAAATCCTGAAAAGTTGGGCAGGCTCCGTCTCAGATTTTGCTAGTATTTTTTTTAAACGATCCCCTATGGGTGCCATGAACACATGCAAAATTTTAGAATCCTACTCCTCATAATTTTTGAGATATGACCCCCTAAAAAATTAAGCCCCGCCCCTTCAAATTGACTTTTTGTGTTTTCGGCATTTTTAGAGGTCTGTATCTACAAATGGAGATTGGGATAAGATATATAGCTACAAATTAATTTGAAGGGTATCTGGTATCCCATCAACTAAATTATAGTGTCAAAAGTAGCACAGGTCATTTGTATATCGCGGTGTAGGTCTTTAAAAACGGACATTTTAGCCTGCGTGATGACTTTTCGTCATTTTTGAAACCACCTAGAGCCCAAGTGAAATGTCCGATTGCTTTTATATTACATTTGGTTATAAACTAGGTGCATATGTGTGACCTGATGTAAGGATAGACTAATCACGCCTTTGATGGGTACTTGGCAGGGGTCTGAATATGGGATCACCTGTAAAAATGCCAAAAAATGCCTTTTTCAAGTGGTTATTTGACGTGGGACATTACTGACATATTTACAATTTTTTCCCAATAACACTTTGTATCCAGTCTACTTGTGTGAGAAAGAAAAAAAAATGGTTTTTCAACTCCTTCACGTAAAAAAAAAAAAGTGAATATGCCTAGATTAAGGTATTTGCTGTGTATGCTATTTAGTGACAGCACTTGTTTACAAAAGAGCCACAGAGCCTGGACTTCTGCAGGCATGGTTTGTACACTAAAGAAGCGTAGTGCCGCCACATGAATAAAAAAAATCCCGTTCTTATCATGTACGTACACAATAACTATCGTGTACGTACATGATACCATATACATTTTTGTACATACATTATATCTATCATGTATGTACACATTAACTCCAGACTGAACATGAACGTAGACAATAACTATCAGGTTCGTACAGGTACCATGTAAGTACACAATAATGATCATGTACGTACACGATAGGTATCTTGTACGTACACGATAACTATCATGTAAGTGTATGTAAGCAATAAATATCATGAAGTTCTCTGAACGTTTGACACAATATTATGCAGCATCTCCATGCGAAAGAATAATCCAAAAAATGTTGGGTGTTAACTATTTAACATCCTAATAAAATCCAAACAAAGCCGTGTTTCCGTTGCCATTGTAAATTATTAATATATCATCTCTGTATAATTATTTTAGCATATATCTGGGGGTTGTTTGGGAGTATTTTTTTCACATGGAGATGCTGCACAATATCGTGTAAGACAGTCTGAAGAGAATCGTGTACGTACATCATAATGATCGTGTACGTACACAGGATAATTATCGTGTACGTACACATTCATGATAATTATCATGTTCCTACATGGTAATTATTATGTAAGAACCTGACAGTTAACGTCTATGTACATGATATTAAGTCTGTAACCATTTCGCCTTAGTAACGATTTCGCTCATTCGTAACCATTACGCTTGTTGATAAAGATTGTGAAGTTTCTTAATTACACTAACACTACATCATCATGATTCACCACAAGACACTTACATGTACATCGATAGTAGGCCTACCATTTCGATGGTCATTTATAAAATGTGTATGCCGTGTAGACTTCCAAATCTCAGGCAGGTGTATTCGTCCATGCACGGTCCACTTTTACTCATACGGAGTAATGATGCCTAGATCGAAGTCAAATTAATAAGTAAAGAAACAAGTTTTTATGTTCCACATGGGTTTGTCTTCAGTGATAAGTTTTAGAAAAAAAAAGCTGGGACTTTGTGGTGATTGACAACATACATAGAGCAAAAAACTACAAAAGTAGCGCTACTCGTGAACAAGTTGTTGTCGCCTATGCTATATAACCATACTGTACATGGAGCATGGAGGTAGTGCTATACCTGGTGCTTCGTAATCGTAGAACCATGTAGAACCTCCTCCATAGTAGAACGTACACCAAGATCGTGCTGAGCGAGGACAAAATCAGGATCGTTTTATTTTCCAGGAAAGAAGTTCTCATGAGGCAAAATTTGGAAAAAAAGAATATGTAGTACTGTTCGTTTTAATGTAGGTACATATTTCTTATTGTAAAAAAAATGTAAAATGTATGCATCATTATATTAATTTTGTCGAGATTCCCGGGGGATTCGAACCTCAGATCCCTGGCTTGGTAAGAAACACGGTAAACCGCGGTGCCATCGGATCTTCAACACGGTTGGAGTGATTTGATTTATTATATAATAACTATATATTTAATAAAAATAATTTCAAGATGATGTGACATATAAAACTACTTCATTGTGCACAACTTCAATACCCAGAGAGTCAACATCTGAAGAAAATTTGAAAATCGGACGTTTATTTTGGGAGATATGGTGGTAACAAGATTGCCTAATTCAATATTCATGTCATTATAACTCAGCTAATTGATTAAGAAATTGAACAGTATAACATTTAGTGATAACTTCATGTACTAAGCTTCAATTCAATACAGGACTCAAGTCTGTCATATCTACTTTTTCTAAGATTACGAATAAAGAAAAATCGTGTGTTAAGCCTACGGCGTTTTGGTGGAAACTTTTAACAACGTTTGTAAAACGTTTTGAAAAATCTTGACGAAAATAATAGCTGTTCCGACTGAAAGTTCGGAACAGCTAATAATAATAAAAATAAAAATAATAAAAATCTCGACAAAAACAATACCTGTTGCGACTGTAGTCGGAACAGCTAATAAATGAGGAATTAATCTTGTACATGCACAAATTACTGTTAAGTAAATTCATGTCGTGTAAACAAAGTTGCCGAGCTCCATTCTTTTCTACAGTGGGCAAGGCGAAAACGAAATAAAGAACTATTCAGTACATGCATACAACTGATTACTATTGAGTCAAATTGTGTCTTGTCGACATGAACAAATATGAATAAATGAATAAAAGTGGTCAAGGTAAAAATAAAGTAAACAATTATTCAGTACATGCATATTTAATATGTGTCAAGACTTTGTAGACGGTATTGGTACAAACCTTCTGTGACTTTTAGTTGAGTCAATCTTTCCGGACTGGAGGAGGGGGATGCGCTTGATGACCGATTACAAGTAGCAATTGCTGGCTTGTGGCCTCTTATTTTACGTTTTGATTTCATCATCCTCTGTTTCCAAGAGAAAATGGGGAAAATAAAGCAACATTATTAATAGATCAATAAAATGTTCACTTTGTACACCCAATCTTTTACATTTAATTAAATATGTTTAAAACCTCAACTTGGCAAAGTTACTAAAAAACTCCTTTCACTTCTGCAACATTATAAAATACAATTTTGTTGTAAACAGCTCTTTACTGGTTCCAGCTCCACCCCCTCCCCCCCCCAATGATAATGCTAAAGGTACACATTGCAATGGCTTCGTTGGGCTATTTTGGCATGTTTGGGGTCACACAAACAGGACTATAAAGGTCTTCCCGGGAGTCACGATAGAGTAAAGAAGAAATGTCCCTACGACCGTTAATAAAAGAAACCATCAAATTTGGCTGTTGCCTTGGCTCGTGTGGCCAGCAGCGTAACTAGGGTCAATTTTTAGGGGGCACATGAGGGTGAACCACTCTTTCCTAGGGGGCACTGCTGGCATTTGGGGTACATGTGCATAACGGCGATATTAATAATTACATTTTGGGCTTTCTTTCCCTTCAAAATAGTCCTTGAGGGTACAAAGTGTGCATAACGGCGACCTTTATAATTACATGGAATTCGGGCTTTCTTTCCCTTTCCGAAATAATCTTTCATTTGGGGAAATGTGCATAACGGCGATATAAATAATGATATGAAATTCGGGCTATTTTTACCTTTTTGAAATAATCCTTCAATGAGGGTACATTTGCATAACGGCGATATTAATAATTACATGAAATTCGGGCTTTCTTTCCCCTTTTTGAAATAATCCTTCAATGAGGGTACATGTGCATAACGGCGATATTAATAATTATATGAAATTCAGGCTTTCTTTCCATTTTAAAAAATATAAATAGTCCTTAACTGGGGGACATGTGCATAAGGGCGATATTAATAATGATATGAAATTCGGGCTTTCTTTCCCCTTTTTGAAATAATACTAAGATGGGGACATTTGCATGACGGCGATAGTAATAATTAGATGAAATTCAGGCTTTGGAGGGGGGGGGGGGGTGGATTCTGGAAAGTCCAGGCTAAAAAGACGCTCCGATTATACATGTATTGTGGGAGCTGAGACGCCCGATTTGAAAGATCAAATTACAGGAGGTATGGCCATCACAGACGAACAAACATACACAACAGCACACGATCAAAAATTACAGGGGGTATGGCAATCACAAACGAACAAACGTACACCAGATCGACCATTGCTACAGCACAGTGCATGTACACTGTACATAGCGCGATCACTAGACCGTGACTGTGTAGCCCGCAACGAGGTGGTGCTTATGAGTTGCAGGGTATTCTGCAGGGTTTTCTGCCTGTTCAGTTATGGCTGATACCTGGGGGCGACTTTGTTAGGGGGCGACATTGTTTTGGGGCGAGATTGTTACAACCCATGGCGAGCTGTTTGCAGGTTTGGGGGCGACTTGGTTGGGGGCAAGTTTGCTAGGGGCGAGATGATCAGCCCCCAATGTAAGGCCCATGGGTCGCCGAGACAGCTTTCTTTTCTACATGTTCTACAGTGGTCAAGGTGAAAATAAAGTAAACAAATATTCAGTACATACATATTTAGTATCTGTCATGTTTGTAGACGGTATTTGTACAAACCTTCTGTGACTTTTAGTTTGAGTCGATCTTTCCGGACTTGAGGACGGGCATGCGCCTGATAACCGCTGTCGCTTCAGAAAAGGCCCATGTTCCTTTCTACTTTCTCTTGATTTTAAAGTGGGAAAATAAATAATTTATGTCGTGTCAACAAAGTTGCCGAGCTCCATTCTTTTCTACAGTAGTCAAGGCGAAAGAGAAATAAAGAAATATTTTTACATGCATACACGGACCAATAACTATTTGTCAAATAATAACTTTGACGTAGCCTTTTTACTAAGGGTTAGCCCTAATAATAACTTTGACGTAGCCTTTTTACTAAGGGTTAGCCCTAATAATAACTTTGACGTAGCCTTTTTACTAAGGGTTAGCCCTAATAATAACTTTGACGTAGCCTTTTTACTAAGGGTTTGACCTAATAATAACTTTGACATAGCCTTTTAACTAAGTTAGTCAATTTGTTGCTTACATCTTAAGCCAACAATGGGGAAAAAAATACGCATTTTGAAAAATACGCATTTTCGCAAATCAAGGTCAAAGGTCATATTTTTGCGTAATTTTTTTGGTATGCGGTATAATTTTGATATTATGTCAAGAGCTTTAAAATGATGTAACATTGATCTCTGTAGATGCTTTAATTTTGGAGATATGAATGTCCAAACATAGCAGGTCATGCTAATTAGTCAAAAGTTCGTTAACCCATATCTCTAAACAAAATTAACCGAACGACATAAAAATTCGGTTCTGGGCATCTGGGGGTTTCTCAATGAGGCCAATTGCTACCAGCACAACAAATTTCATTTTAATCCGAGACGGTCAGGTCCAAAAGCATGTTGAATTGACTTGGAATGACCCAGGCTAGCATAGACGATAGAGAAAGGACCCTGGGGTTAGTTAGGGGTAACGTCAGGGTCAGGAATGTAGGGGTTAGAGTAGACTAACGTTATGAATCATACTCATAGTCATAGCAATAGCATGTAAAGAACCCCCACAACCCTGACCCTAACGTTACCATGGTTACCGCTAGTAAGTAAAGTAGTAAGATCAAATACATGTTGTACAAACCCTCAACACCAAGATCAATAAAGGTTTGGTTTCATTTCATTTATTGGTTTGTGGCGAAAAAAAAATAGACTGACCTTGAACAACAATTCTTCCGTATAACTTGAGTTTTTGACAATGGAGTCTACACATCCATGGTACGGTCTGACTGTCGTCGCTTGTCACAGGTACGTCAGCGCGATGGAAGCGTGCTGCATAAAAATGCTATTCTTGGAAAAAGGTGCAATTCGCCCGGGCGGATGTTTTAATTTGCCCGGGCGGAAGTATTAAGGACAGGCACACTGATCTCTATTATACAGTATAATAGAGATCAGTAGACAGGCATGACTGTTGGCTCTTGGAAAAAAAAGGAGGGCAATTTGATCGAGTACAAAAGTGGCCCTTCTTGATGACTTTACTTGTCACCATGCTTAAAGAAGAATTTCAACATGGTTCATTGATGTAAACAAAAAACCAACGTGATTTGAAAGAATACAAGCCCTTACTCTGATAGCTAGTCTGTTCTTGTCAGGGATTGCCCTGAGCGCTCTAGTTTATAATATACCCTGACGGATTTTACCCTGATGGATTCTTGGCCGAAGCCGCTGTTGGTCGACCGCCAGAGTGCCGATCTAAAAGTAGGCAGATTCATGAAATTTTAAACAAACTATTTATAGATTTATTTTGATTTTATCTGCAAGGGCTTCAAATTTACAATAAAATAATGGGTCTCCCAGCTGTATAGGGTTATCGAAACAAAAGTTATTGCGCATTTTGTAGTTTTCAAAAGCCATTGTTTTAGATACGCAATTACAATGCCAAATTTTGTGACCATTAATTGGCATCATACTTGATGCATGCATTATAGTGTGTACAATTAACGTTGAATAGGAAATTGTGAGTGACTTCTTGCCTCCATTTTTATATTAGATCGTTGAGTTCAGCATTGTTACTTGAGAAAGCACGTAAATGGCCGCCGCATTTCAAAATGGCTTCCAATCTTTAAAATGGCCGCCAGATTTCACAATGGCCGCCAAATTTCAAAATGGCCGCCAATTTTTAAAAGGGCCCACAAAAATGAATTAGACATGAAAAGGAAAACATTTCCCAAATACAGTTTATGTTTTTCTTACCACCTTTCTTTTCTCCCCTCCAGGTCACAGGCACAACAGAACGACACTGCAAAGAAGTTTTGATTTTTCTCTAACAGTCTTTCAAACCGTGGTGTTAATATTTCTCACTCAGTTTCCTGTCTCAATAATATTAAGTGTTCCTGTTCCTTATTTAAACAAACAAAAACAGGTCACCAACAGCTGCATCTGCTAGGAGCTCAGCAACAGTTTGAACAGTAACCTCAACTTCTCCTTCAAATTGACACACGTACTCTGTATCTTTTCCTGGCTGCAGAACACATTCCTTAATTTCACCTTTGCATACATTATCAGCAAATTCGGTCGACCACTTTTGGCTGAACTGAAATCCTACAATGCATTTAGGATCTTTGATTATATTACACATTGATAATTTTTCCTCCTGAATGTCCAGTTGTGTTAGAACTACCAGTATATCTATCAATTCATCTAAAGTTGATTTTGTGTAACATATTTTTGTTGGTGACTGGGATCCTAATATATCCTAATGGCGTGTCGTGGCCGAGTGGATAAGATCACTGGACTCAAGCTCTGGTGTTTCTGATCAGCAGAGTGTGGGTTCGAGCCCCGGTCGTGACACCTGTGTCCTTAAGCAAGACACTTAACCATGATTGCTTCGTCCTTCGGATGGGACGTAAAGCCGTTGGTCCCGTGTGTTGTGTAACGCACGAAAAAGAACCCAGTGCACTTATCGAAAAGAGAAGGGGTCCGCCCCGGTGTTCCTGGTTTGATCGGCTGCATATTGCGCCACAGCACCTTGTAAACCATTACAAGGTGCTATGTAAAGGAGTAGGTCTCATACTTCAAAACGTAGCCCCAAATACCTTGCAGGAAATACTGAATGTTAAGCGCTTAGAGGCTGGCCTGCAGTAGGCGCTATACAAATACAATTATTATTATTATTATATCGGTACGAAATCTAATCTGTGCTTTCACAACATTTGTCGCCTTAGTTTTAGATAAGCATTGAATGCCAGTTTTTATGTCTGACTGGTTTCCCAAAGGCCATGTTTGATGACTGTCTCCATGATTTGCTCAATGGAATCTCTTCGATTTCCTTCTCTTTTTTCTATCAATCGTCTTGATTCCTCAAGCTTTCTTTTCACTCCATTCAGCAAGGTGCTTTCTCTTTCCTTGTCCTTCCTTCTGTCTCTTCTGGCTTCTTTTGTAGCTTGTGAGATTATGGCTGCTTTCTCTTCCTCAGTTTTGCCATCTAAAAACCGCTGATGAACCTTGTTGGCCTTGAATGTTGTCTTAGATGAGACTTTGTTAATTGATGCTGTCTTTGACTGGTTGCTTCTTGCATCCCACATCGCAAACACACGCTCACCGGAAATATTATTGCTGTTGCACGAAGCTGATTTAGTCACTAACTGTTCTGACGGGTTGTGGAACTGCCCTCTTGGTAAATAGTCAACTAGTTGGCGCTCCATCACCTTCTTGGCCTCATCCAAGATTAGTTTGAGGATCTCGGCTGTTGTGTCATCATACTGGGTTGACTCAATAAGTTTGCGATACTTGTCATCTTTCTTTCCTGATGTGGAGAATGCAGTCTCGTCAAATCCATGGATAAGTGAAGTGCTGTCAGCTTGTGTAATTTTGTCAATGACGCTGGTGAAGATATCACTTGTCTCCAAGATGGTGTGTGCCTCACCCTGCCAAAGCATCCAAGGACCAGTTAAATACTTATCTATAAGCCCCAAAGCCCTGAGTATGGGCATCTGTCCTTGATTGAGCCCATTTACTACCGCAGTATGCAGGCCGTTCCTTGGCTTCACCACCTTAGCAAAAAACTCGAGAATATGGTCAGCGTAGATATAAGCTAATCCTGCATTTAAAAAAAAAAAAATTGAATCTATTCCCTACCCATCGTGGGTACAAAGACGAATTTTGTCCACCTAGAAATCCCTTATTTCGCAAATGTTGAGGAAGTTCTTTTGGCAAGCCCGATGCACTGCAATGAAGGACTTTGTCAATCGCTCGCAAAAGAGCCTGAGTTGAACTTTCCCCTCTGTGTGTGTACGGCATCGATTTATCAGCATTTCCTTTCTTCATAGTGAGTTCATGTTGTTTGATCATTTCTCAGTTTGCTTGTGGATGGTGTCTAATGGATGCATTGCACATCTGAATGAGTTAACTTTGTTGCCTGTAAGTGTCTCTATTTCTTTGTCGATGGCATTATTTGTCACACACCTGTCAGTCATGGTGTTGCTTATATTTTTCATAATGTTGGAGTCCACATCATAAACCAAGTCCTTAATACATTCACTGTAATCGGATGCAGTCCCCCCACATGTTTCTTGCACGTTTAGTGTGAATGTGTCTTTGTCTGTAGAAAGTTGAGCCTCAACAAGGTGATGTCCACTTTTGGTTGTCCCGTCGTACTTCAAAGTTAAGTCCCTTTCATCTTTCAAAACCTCTCGCAAGTAAATTTTATTTACTGCTCTCATTTCTGAGGCTACTCGTTGCTGCGTGCTTTTGGATGGCAAAGAGCCACATAGTGTACAGTCAGTAACAGTTTGGACAACTTGCTGAATTGCTAGTCCAACGTTTCCCTCAGCCACCCCGAGTTCCTGTAAGTACATGGACGCCTCCTTGATTTTGGGATGAATCATTCCACCTTGTCGTGTTGGTACTGTGTGTTGCTCTTTCAGCTTTTCTTCAGCCTGGAAAAGATTATTTTCTAAGGATGCTATTTGTGTCCTTTGATCTTTAATTATACCAACTGTGCTCTTCAGAACTTGTTTGTTGTCACCTACTTCTGTGATTGCTGGTTTTGTGCTCTTTTTGGCCTTCATTCTCCGCTTCACTCTACATTTCTTATTTCTTTGTCTGGCTCGCAGATCTTTAAGCTGCTTGGCAAGCTCAGTTTGCTTTTCAGCTGACTTCCTCCACTTTCTAGCGTTGGTTCGCCAGTATTCTATTTGATGATTTTTATTTGCATACCCTGTACAATGTGTTTTGGCCTCTTTACTTTACCAATGAGTTTGTACACTTGTGTGAGTCGCTGTCTTGCTACATTTAGGGATGCTTTTAAGTCGATGTTTTCCTTTTTGAGTTTTTCATTTTTATCTTTGATTTGATTAATGGCATCATCTTTAGCCGCCATCGATGCTTTCAGTTCATGTAATTCATTACATATGTCTTGAACGGCAATCTCCTTTGCCTCTTGCATTTCCTGATCCATTTTGGGGACTTTCATGGGTAGCAAATCATCAATTACTGTCTCCCTTGTTCTTTTCTCTGTTTTGTCACAGGCAGCTTTAGGAGGTTGATATCTCTGGGCAAGAAAAGACACTAGCTTTTCTTGATTGTGATCTTTTTGAAGGACATTTTTTTTCAGTTTCACACATTTCATACTAGTACGAACATTAGATGGCTCAAATGCAATGCTGAAGATGGCAGACAACACTGCAGCAACGTCCTTCCATTTTGTGTCAGGTTTCTTCCTTGCTGTCATTGAAGAGAAAACCTCACATATTATGCCATTTGTTAGCTGATCCGATGATAATGTATGCAAAGGACCAGCTGATGTCAACAGGGATTCCTTTGATTTGGCAGGATCTTCCATGCTTGATCTGAAAGGAAACTTAGTTTATTCCTCTAAAATAATTACAAAATTGCATTTTACGAATGAGTTTATGCTGTTATACTTTTATTAATAAAGGATAATTAAAAAAAGCAGGCAGTGACACTTCTTTGAGGGATAACTTTTAGGATGAAAGTAGGAGGCTCCTCCCCAAAATCTAAATTCTTAAACCTACACTAAGCTTTCTAACTCTAACCCTACCCCAAACCCTACGCCTAACTCTAACTAAACCTGACCCATAATTATTTTATTTCGGAGTGACGTTGCAGGTCCAATCGTCTTTGTACGATGTTACCTGTTATGTCACTTTTTAATCACATTTTATGGAAAATAAGGAGCGTGCATACTGTCAGGTAAGAAACGACTGCGGCAACATTTTTTAAACAAGGGGCACATGGTCTATTCAAAGAGCTTTGCCTAATCTAAAGAGTTTTATACTTTAATATGGCGTTTGTGATCTAGTAATTGTTGGTTTTATTTTAAAGCAATCACTGAGAACTTTTCAAAATCTGGCATCAAATTAATGACCTTTTTTCTGTGTTCCTTCTTCTTGAAAGAGTTGTGTTAATGTTAGTTAGGTGCCCCGATGACGCAGTGATTGTGTAAGTGGTGGAATGTTTGTCTGACAAGTCAGATATTTTGAACAATAGTGACGTCATTAGTGCGGACTGCCAATGAAAGCAAACAATGATTATTAACACTAAATTTGATTACTCTCAAATCATACAGCTAGTGTGACAATTTTGATTAACAGTTCTTTTCGAAAATGTTCAGTGTTTTAAATGAAAAATACAATAAAGCAGTTTAATTCAAATTGTGTTATCTGTTCCTACGTTGATCATAAATACACATTTGATTAAGTTATGTTTTTGATATTAAGTGGATGTTTAAATAAATTACTTTTTTAGTTAACATACCTGGTCTCGTTTCAATTTGATCCAAGTCTATGTATCAGGAACTTCTATCTCCAGGTATTGGGGTCCCACATGCATGTGATGCTGGAAGATCTGGGCCAAACTTTATGGCTCTGCTTACCGTTAGCAGAGATTCAGCAGTTACAGGGCTAGGGTGTTTACAACAGCGTATTCGAAAGGTTAGCAGGGAATTTTTTCTTGTGCACGTGCATACTTTATGTACCCTATTTCATGGTTCTGTTAATCGCCTAAATCTGCTATTGCGATCACCATTCTTTGCTTACAGGGCAAACGCCGAATTTCTGTGCTAACTTTGTAAGCAAAGATTGCCTACTATTGTTGAGTATGCACGCGCACAAGCTAAAATCCCCTGCTAGCGTGTAAACAGTTTACGTAAGTGCGGAATTTTGTTTCCATAAGCACCGATTCTTTACTTGCGGGAAGCAGAGCCATTAAGTTGGACCCTGATGTTGAGGGGTAATGTTTTTTAATGGGTGTTCTAGTGCTCTCACTCTTCTGAATAAGAGGTTAGGAGGGGCTACTTAGGTACAAGAATGATGTACACATTCCTAACCTGATTACCGTAAGGGAACGTTGCAAAATTAAACACGCGATATTCACACCGGCACCGGTGTTTTTTTGCGGTAGCACTTGTGGCTGTGATAACCTGCTCATTAACTTACAGGTCAGCGCACACAGGCTGTTTGGTCATAGAATTATTCATGAGCAAAGATCTTCCAAGTAATGGCTTACTTAGTACAAAGGAACTATTCAAGACAGACTTGATCCCCTTAATCCCCGGTTGCAGAGGATAATTTGGCTTTGTTAAGATGTGTTATCTCTGTCTTTTCTTATTCTCATGGCTTTTTGGGAATCCTGGACTTACGATGAGGGAAGGTCTTTACCGTTTTGATTAATAATTTCCTGCTATGCATTTTTGCTGGATGGTTTTCAATTTTCAGGAACCCGAAGAGAACTGTATGGACATTCTCGTAATCATTGTAAGGCAAGGAAGGCCCTTTGCATGGTTGTGTGCTATTCCCCCCCCCAGCTTTCTGTGTTAGTCCTTTCCTGCAACAGTGATCAGTTTCATGCCAGGTGGCCCTAAGGTGATAATCCTTTAATCCCCACAAAATTCAACAATGCCTGCTTTGCCCCGTTTGGTGAGGTATTGTCCGAACACCTCAAGCCTTTGAACCAATAGTTCCTTTGAGTAGCCGCGTGGTCTTAATGAGCATGGATTGACCTCTCATGCATAAAGATTATTCAGGTTTACAAGAATCTATTCATACCTACTTCCCGCAAACCCTTACATCGGTACCGGTGTGAATACCGCGTGTTTAATTTTGCAACGTTCCCTAAGCAAAGATTCAGCATTTACAGGATTAGGGAATTCCGTGCTTATAACAGCGTGTTTACAGGTTAGCAGGGAATTTTTGTTTGTGCACGTGCATACTTTGTGCAACTATTACTAGGCATTCTGCGCTGACACGGCTAGTGGCTAGTTGTTCTGGGCGCAATTTATATGGCTCTGTTAACCGCCAAATTCTACCCTTGCGAATTTGGTTTTGTTCGGTGGGAGGGCATAAATGCCAGCGCCAAAGCTCAGGTCATGTGACTAGGCGTTGGCTGCAAGTATATGCTGCAGCGTAGAAATAGCTAACATTCCGAGGCCAATGAAGCATAACCCCGTATATATGCTAAGGAGACGCAAGAAGTATTAGTTCAGGTCGTTATACGCCGAGAGTTACATATCAATCCTAAACGTTAACTTCAGCTAATCAGTACTGCCATATGCCCGGCCATTGGGCTAGAGTGTCCCCACTTGTTCCGCCCAAGAGCCAAGCCCACTGCACACACTTTGCCAGGCATCGGTTTTACCAATTTTTCACACCAGGGGATTCCCTTGGCATGTTCCAGTTGCCCAAAGAGCCGTACCATCCCTCATGTCGGCGACGGGATCAGCTCCAAACCGAGCAGTGGGCACCAGTGCCTCAGCAGCCAACAACACTGCTTAAACCCACCTTCTTGGAGAGCAAGTTTAAAGATGGCTTAGAGGTACGATGCGATTACAAATCTTGTGTGGTGAGTTACAGACAGACATGATTAATGTTAACGGCTGGCTGAGAGAGCACTTGCATTTTGGGGAAAAGATCAGTGCCTCAGAGATGGTGCTATCGGTGATTTACCATGGTTATAAAACTCCGTTCATCGAAGTTCCTTCCCCAATGAGATTTACAAACAACAAATCTGCATTGAAAGAGCATTCATTCGTGTCTGAATCAATTCTCGAATTGCTACATAGTGGCAGAATAACCTAGATGACCGAGCCCTCTTATATAGTTGGTCCACTTTCTGTAGCCTGCCAAAATTTCAATAAAAATAGATTAATCCTTGACCTGAGCATCTTGAATAAGTTCGTGTTTAAGGTGCACTTCAAGCTGGATGATTCATGTAAAAAAATGCACATATTATCACATTTGATTTAAAATCCGGTTACCATCACATAGACATTGCTGCAAATTACCAAAAGTATCTTGGATTTTCTTGGGAATTTGAAGGAGTAACCAGATATTTTAAATTCAATGTCCTCCCCTTTGGTCTGGCATCTGCCCCGTTTTAGGTCACAAAAATCATGAGGCCCTTAGTGACTCATTAGAGATCCACTGGAATTCTTATTGCAGTTTATCTGGGTGACGGATTTTGCGTAATTCCTAGTGCCGCAAATGACAACGTAGAATTCAATTTCCAAGTAGCAAAGCAGGTATCAAAACACATACAAGTTGATTTATTACGAGCAGGTATGATTTATAAAATCAAGAAGAGTCATTGGAATCCCACAGTCTGCGCCGAATGGTTAGGCATGAAATGGGACACAGTAGCTGGTACATTACAAGTTTTACAATGGCGAATAGATAAGATTATACAAACGATTTATAATGTTCAGCAATCTGAATCTATTACCATTAGACATTTGCACACCGCTCACAAACAATGGACTGAAATGGAAGCTAAACAGAGCTCAACTTGGCGAGAGCTCGAAACCATACACTTTGCAATTGGTTCATTTTTACCAATAGTTTCTAACTCCCAGTTAAAAATGTATACTGATAACCAAGCCGCGACTAACATAGTCGAGTCAGGTAGCATGACACCAGAATTACATAATCTCGTTGTGGACATTTTTAATACATGCCTTAGCAACAACATTCGACTTGAGGCGCAATGGATCCCTAGAAACCAAAATGAAGAAGCAGATTTTGTTAGTCGATTAATAGACATAGACGATTGGGGTATATCACAGCAACCCCTTCAGTTAATGTCTAATTTGTGGGGTCCGTTTACTGTCGACTGTTTTGCGTCTTACTATAATGCAAAGTTACCCTGTTACTTTTCAAGATTCTGGAACCAGGTAACGGCAGGGGTAGACGCATTTGCTCAGAATTGTACCAATGAAAACTGCCTCTTGGTACCACCCATAGTCCATACAGACACTCAGACACCTTCATTCATGCAAGGGAAAGGGGGCTCTAGTTTGCCCATGTTGGCCGTCTTCCTCATTCTGGCCTTTACATTGGTCATGCTATAGAGTCTGGATAAAGGCAAGTTTTACTATAGAAGGGTCAAAGGCTTTACAACTAGGAAGAAACAAGAAGTCAATTTTTGGGCCAGATTCTTTCCACGGTAATACTTGTGTTATTTACATTGACTGTATGAATTAGTGTTATCACTAACTCACGGTTGTTTTTTCTTCTTTGCATTAGATAATTTACAAACAAAGATATAGGGATGGATTTCCAAAGGAACTGGCAGGATTCAAGCATACTATTTTTTGCGACTTCTTGTTGTCTAAGGCTGAGGGCACTGTCAACGGATATCTTTATAAATGTAGAAATTTCTTTTCATGGTTAAAAGATATTATCCAAGTAGTATTACCTATCCGTGATGAAATAATAGCAGCGTACATTGCAGACATCGGTAGTACAATGAATTCTGACAGCTCAATTATTACCATTGTAGCAGCCCTAAAATGGCTTCATTCGTTAGTCAATTCCAAACCAAACCCCGTAGATTCATCGATAGTACAACAGATCCTAATTGCCCAAAAGAGGAAACTTCATAAACCCCCGCACCAAAAAGAACCAATGTCATTAGATCTAGTTAAATTGATGTGGATAAATATGGAAAACCCGATACTTCGTTGTTGCATCTAAGAACAGCTTTCTACGTCTCACTCAAGTTTACGCTGCTATTTAGGCATGACGAAATGGTTCAACTCAAGACCAGCCATATAAAACTATTGGCGAATGACGTAGGTTTGGAAATTTACATTCCACTGTCTAAGACAGATGTTTTTAGAGAGGTTTCTACTGCTTATATTTCTGATACCGATGACGAATATTCACCAGTAAAATTACTGTATAGATACATGTCAAAGTGTAACCTGGTCTTTGGACAGGATAACTTTCTCTTTACAGCTCTTTCATATCAATCACTCTACTACCAAATCATATAAACCTATTTCACAAAGACCCCTCAGCTACACTAGATGCAGGGAATTGTTCCTAGAAGCACTTAAGGAGGTTGGGATAGATAATCCAAAGAAATATGGGCTCCATAGCATGAGATCAGGAGGAGCGTCACATTTGGCCAATAAAGGTGTCGGAAGAATTAATTATGGAACACGGTAGCTGGAAGACCCACAATGCGAAAAAGAGATATTTCACGTAGATTAGAAACATCTAAATTACTTCAAAGTTAATACAGGGTGTTATGTATACTAAGTTCATTATGCTCCACATGAGTTTATTTCCCAATCTTTACAATTATGATGAGAAGGCCGAAAGGTTAATATTTTTGTGAGTGAGAAAAGAGAATTTATCAGTAAAATTTCATTAATTTATGATTATGTAAAAGGGTCAGATGTGACATTATTTAGACGAGCCTAAATGGCAATGTTTAAAATGTATCAATTTAAGAAGTATGTAAGATGGAAGGTACGAAGTACCAAAACGGATGCTTGTCCGATGAGCCTAAAGGGCAATGCTCTACAAAGAGCAGAAGTGTAGTTAAGGGAATTTACTAAGAATCTACTAACTTTACTTAATATTGCTACTATATTCCCCCCCCCAAAAAAAAAAATGATCCAAACTATGTGTAACATTATATGCTCCACATGAGTTTATTTCCCAAACTTTACTATTATGATGAAAAGGCCGAAAGAGTAATATTTTTGTGAGTGAGAAAAGAGAATTTATCAGTGAAATTTCATTAATTTATGATTATGTAAAAGGGTCAGATGTGACATTATTTAGACGAGCCTAAAAATGGCAATGTTTAAAATGTATCCTTAGAATGAAACTGTTTTTCATGCGTATAAGCGAAGCGAAGGAGCATGAAATCACCATTCTTTGCTTACAGGGCAAACGTCGTATTCCTGTGCTTACTTTTTAAGCGAAGATCGCCTAGTAATGTGGAGTATGCAAGTGCACTGTAAGCACCGATTGTTTGCTTACGGGAAGCTATTTTTAGAGCTGAGCTATCTAACCCTATGTTGGCGGTCTCCCTATTTTGTCAATATCTTTGTGTGTTCTTTTAATTGTAAGAAGAGTAAAGCCGGTTCATACTTCCTGCGAATGCGAAGCAAATTTTGACGTCACAGCTCTGTTTTTGCTGCGAATGTTTCGCAGGAGTTGAGCACATCTCAACTCTTCCGAATTATTTGTTGCAAATTTGTGATGTCATAATTCGTACCGCATTCGCAGGAAGTATGTAACCGGGCTTACTGGGTATAGGGGTAACATACAAATGCAATCATCATCCAATTGTGTTCAAGTCAAGCTTGAAACGGGCCAAATTTCAAAGAGCTGCTTATCTGCTGCCTTGGTGCTTACTGTGCAAGCTCTTGCTATTTCATAGCGATGCTTACCGTAAGCACACAAAAAGGCATGCTAATAACCTTCGTGAAAATGAATGGCGTTACAAAGTAAATCCAGGTGAACGCGCAAGGTGGCTGCCAAATCACTTGCTAACCAGTGAATTACGCTAAGGCTTAAGCAAATGTTTGCACTTTAGCAATTCCTAAATGTTATTAATGGGGGGGGGGGGTCATTCAATTTACACATTGTATTTGATCTGTAACCTGACTTTAGAAAATTTTAATCACCATATTTACATTCGATTTGTGCCAATCACGGCGAATTAATTTTTAAATTTTAAGAACAAGAACTGTAGAACTGGGGGAAAACCAAAAGCAGTTCCGAATTAATGACAAGTTGTAAATGAAGCTGGAGCACTTAAAGTGACGCACCAGTTATGTGATTTTTCCAATGTGGTTCGGATAATTGGGTGGGGGGGATTAAAGTTAAAAATTTCGGAGGGCGTCCCGTATTAGTAGTTATGGGAAGAGTTACGAATAAAAGTGAGGAAAAAATTAGATCCTTTCCGAAAAGTGATTTTATTTTTATGGTCAACTCACATTCTGTTTTAACTATCGAACCTCAATCTCCAAACAGACTATCAAACGTCATTGTCGGTTGGCTTAAAATAACACATTGGCCCAATTTCATACAGCTGCTTCAGCATAAAAATTAGCTAAGCACAATTAAACTATGGTTACCAGATTAAGGTTACCAGTCTAAATACCATGCCACATGTACTTCTGTGACTGGTATCCTGCTCATTGTTGCTTAGCAGAAATTTCTTAATCACTATCGTGAGCAGCTCGATAAAATTGGGCCGTGGACACTGTCAAGCTAAGTCGACAGACACCATGAATTTGGGTCGCCAGTAATTGTGGGTTGTCACTTCAACACCGACAAAGGTACTTCTCAATAATTAAACTTTAAGGAAACATCATTTTTAAGTGTTTTTCAATGAACTTAGATTTAGTATTCGTCTGTCTTTTCCATACACTGGTTGTCACTTCCTTTGACTCGTCAGAACTTACAATAAAATAAATGAAGGCATTGTTTCTTGCGATCGTTTCAAGTTCACAGTTTAGGCAAACGTAAGACAAATAAATATTCCTTATGCTGAAATACTGCCAGTTTGGCTTCAAGCATAGTCGTTATCAATAAAATTAAATAAGTACTTCATATACTACATGTATAATATATTTCCCCGGAGGACCTCTGTCTGGAGGGTGAACCTTGTCCTGGTCCCTGCCGAGGTCGTCCCCACGATCCGTCAGACTGGGCACTGAGAGGGTCGCCGTATCCAGGGGTTAAATGGTCATCTATAAATGAAATTAACCAAATCATCTAAAACTAGGTTTTCCAAAACCAATGCACATCAATCAGATACATTGTTATTGACAAATAGCTGTTTCAACTTCATAAAATTTCGCTGACGTTTCCATTACATCTCAACATTTAAGTTCTCGAGGAAGTTATCCTATTACTATAACTATAAGCAAAATGGACACAATCATTAACCCTTTTAATACCGCATTGTTTATAGGGGTCACACTTCTGTGTACCGCATTTTTTCACACAAAAAGCAAAGTGTAGTGTTCACTTTTTTCAATCTTGATTTTCTGTGTGAAGACATTTTTTCGTAGAAAACTTTGTGCATACAATTTGTAGCTAAAGAAATGACTTTTCATATGATGTCAAATTTGTATATATTATCTTCATGTCCTTTGCCACCTCGATCGGTACGAATGGGTCGAGGCCCGCCGAGCCCATGCCCAAGCCCACGCCGTTGAAGGGGTGCAGTGCTCGGTCCAGCTAACGGTATATCGTCAGGATCGCTGCCATCATTGTATGTGCCTTGCAACGAAACACCACGAGTTTCATCCGAATCTTCACTAGGTTCTTCTTCAGATATTTTCAAGTCCAATTCGGAGTCACTAACGACAAATATTTCAACCAAAACCTCCGGGTCACGAACAGCCATGATGGTGATTTTTTGTCAGGAAAACGGAAGCGTGAAATCTGGAAGTACTGCTGCATTTTCTCGGAAAATCGTAATGGCGACCCCCTATGCAATACACACCATTGTAAAGCATGGATAAAAAGGATAAAAAGTGTTGGTGCTGTCCCATCCAGTGACGTTGTATCTGTTGACTTGTTGCAATTTGAAGTGTATTGTATTAATACGATTCCAAATATGGTAACTGTGCTGTGCTATTTCCCATTTTGTTATTTTAACAGAGAATTGTGGGGAAATAGTTTAACCGGGAGATGTGACCTTTTTAAGACCGTGTTGGTCTGTGGTGAACTGTTTTTCGAGATTAAGGATATTTTTGCAGATCCTTGGGTAGCAAAAACTAGTTTTCGGAAGTCATGTATGCTTCCTCGTCAGCTGCATGTGGGTCGATTCAATGAATCGGGCAAATCTCTTGCTACATCTTAAAAAAGATGTAAAGCAACCAATAGGGTGGGATTTGGGACATAGCCGTGGGTATGTCTGTGTTTTGAAAAGATAAACAAGGCGTGTATCGCTTGTGGGATTGTATTCAAAGTAAGGCAATCAAATCCTCAAGTGTTTCTTGTACTTCAAAAGAATTACTTGCAGGAGAAAGATCGTTGAGGTCGCTTTCAGACTCAGTTGGGTCTGGTGGCAATTTTGCTCTGATGATCATTTCCCGTATGTTTTTGTCTTTTTTGAAAGCAATGATAGGTGCGTTTGAAAATATTTCCGTGAGTGTGTCATCGCTCTGAATTAGAGGCCAATATTTTGAGATTGCCCGTGATATATCCTTGTGGAATAGTGCCGGGTTGTAGGTTGTTGTGAAGACGAGAGGGGTTTTTGCATTTTGCTGGGGTACTTCCAATGATTTGTGAATCAAATTAACACGTTCATGATGTGATACTTTATGTATGTGTGTGTTTATTTCATCATGGGTGTAGCCTCTTGCTGTGAGTTTGTTTTTGAAAATCTTGACTTTCTCGTTAAAATCCTCTATGTTGTTTGTGTTTCTTGCAAAACGGAGGGTTTCTCCGTATATGAATGCGTTAAACACATGTGGTGGATGGGATGAGGATTTATGGAGGTATTGATAGGTTTCCGTGGGTTTAGTATAGACTTTGGTGTCTAGTATACCTGTTTCACGGAACCTGTTACCTTTGTATATGGTTAAGTCAAGATAATTCACTGAACAGTTGGAGGCCTCAAAAGTGAATTTGAGGGTTGGGTGCATTTGATTCATGGTAGTTACCAGGTTTTTGAATTCTTCAATATTGCCGCTATAGATTAAGAGAATGTCATCTCTATAGCTCCACCAAGTGTGAATGTGTTCAGCTTGTTTGAGGATTTGATTTCGAGATCATGGAGGGTTATGTCACAGATTTCTGGGCTAGCTGTAGAGCCCATGGCACAGCCGACTTTCTGTAGGAAATATTTATTTCCGAATTGGAAACAGTTTCTTCCAATTATGAGTTCCAGAAGGGTACGGATGTGTGAGGAATGTGGCTTGTTAATGGCATATTGATGGTTTGTTCGGTCGAGCGCATTGCATACACAGTTAATCGCCTCTGTTTGGCGGACATTTGTGTACATTGAGACAACCTCAATGCTGGTAATCAGTACATCTTGTGGAAATGATGTTTCTTCTAGTTTTTGCAGAATGTCTGTTGTGTCACGGACATATGTGGGTTGCGAAGTAACTATCGGAAGGAGGAAATAATCCACGAATTCAGAAATCTTTGCTGTGGGGCTCGTGCATCCGCTGATAATGGGTCTACCAATGAATTGTTCTCCAGGGGGTGGAGTTTTGTGTATTTTTGGTAGAAAGTACATTGTCGGGCATTCCACTTTCTGTATGAGGGGGTTGAGGTACTCATAGGTTTTGCGGTTGATGATGTTTTGGTTGGCCATTTTGGAGAGGGCATTGTGAACCAAGTGACTTGTTTCATGTGTAATATCTTGTTCTAGCTGTTCATAATGCTGAGAACTAAGATGGCGGTAGCCTACGGCCAGATAGTCAGTGGTGTTCATAGTCAGTGGTGTTCAAAGTGAACCAATACCAATGTAATTAATACCACTGGAAAGAGCTTGAAAAATCCTACACAGTGACACCAAAATAATTGAGATATCTTAATTGATAAAGAAGTTACAAGCATTTGAAGCTCGTTAATTAGCGTCATTTCTCTAACAGGTAATTGATTGGAATTTTGTGACCGAAAACGCGACTTTTTTGAATAAAAACGCTTGTGGTTTCTTCGTTAATCAAGATATCTCAATGAAACTTGCAGGCAATGTGTATCTTGTTAGAGTCAACAAAATGAAAGAACAATAATGCTGTTTTTAATCATCTTCTTGGCCTAAAATGAAATTTATAACATTAATAAAGGAGCTTTCATCAATTATTTCGAGTCCTGTCTGGGGTAAAGCATCACTCTCGTCTCATTTTGTACCTGGAAAGATAAGATGAGTAAAGAACATAAAGAGTGTATCTTACCTAAACAGAACTAAAACTGTGGATGAAGTACCAACACATTCATACTCACATCATTAAGTCATCAGCAATTAAGTCAGCTGCCAATGCAAAGGGGCACATGTCATAATCAGTTGCATTGTCATATGTCTCACCCTTAGACCAATAGGCTACAATATACTTGTTCCCCTTCGATTTGAGGCTCTCTATTTTGCCATGATACATGACCTGTTCATTTTCTTCATACCAGAGATGACAAATGTGGTGGCCGACAGATTTTCCTGTGATAAGTATAGTGACCTGTTCCAATTTCTCACTGTCCAGATCTGGAAAGTTTTTAGCCAGTTCCTCAATGGAAATGTTCTTTAGTTTCTTTTGTAGTTTATTACGTTGAGTCGTTTCCCTCGCTTGTTGGTTATCAGCCTGTCTCTTTGCCATTTCCTTCATCAGATCCTTCTGCTTTGCTTTTTTCTTCTTTCGTTGCAGATGTCCGAGTTTCACAGCCTTTTTCAGTACAACGTCCCGTTTCTCTTCGGTCATGTTATCAAGATAGGCCACGGTGTGATTCTTCTGGGCCCTCAACTTAGATGAGAGGAAGCATAGGGTGGCAAGGATAGGCCTAAATGTGGTGTCACTTGTCTAAGCTTCAAAGAAAACTTTTCTTTGCAGATATCAGCGAAGGCACAAAACTCTATTTCATTAGTTAGCTTATGAAATTTGTGTAGAGTTCTCGACACAATCCTCTTAACAGCAGCAAGCAGTGATGCACTCCTGCAAGAATCTGTAGTTGAAGAATCTGTGGGTAAAAGAGATAATATCTCCTGCACAGTCTTTGACCAGCTTGAGCCACACCGACCTGAGTAAAGATACAAAATATGTCCATTTAAAAAGTCACCATCTGTGGGTAGCTGCGAGTAGTTGTCCAGTAGGTGCTGTTGTCCAATGCCAACTTTGGGTGGGGGAGGACACCGCTTCTTCTTGGGAGGCATCTTCTTAAAGAAAATAAAGTAAAAGACATTAAATTTTGAGAAGAAAAAAAAAGAAAACAATTATAACTTGGCCCTGCAAATAAAATAAAGGCATAAACTTCTAATTTCCAAGGTGTAAGGGTGTCCCTTTCTATTTCTGTCATTCTCATTTCTGACCGACCGACCCTATTTTAGGCTCCTGACTCCAGAAAAAAAAGTATACCACATTAAAAAATAAAAATTAAAAATTCACAAAATCCAGCTCCGTGATATTTGAAAGCTTATATAAGAAATATGCAAAATATATGGGGTACAACAACTACATCTTGCCAAAAATAGTTTACTTTTATGCAGTGATATCCGTGGGTGACAAACTCTACTAGTCTAAACAAAACTGGAGAATATAATACACAGTTCCCATCATATCATTTAATCATAGAGAAATGGCCCTTTCTCTATGATTTAATTTAGCCATCTAATCTAGTGGAGCTGCAATTATCTTCCTTCAATTTTGTATTCTTTTTGACCGACCGGCCCAACTTCAAAGGTAAAAAAATGAGAACATAGAAAAAAAAATGACGCCCTATCCTCCTATCATCAAAAATGAGGAAAAGGCTGAAAACATAAGTTAACTAATTTTTTTTTTTTTTTTTTTTAATTCTCTAACTTTTATCTTTTTTTAATGTTAATATATATTTATATACATTTTTAAGATTGTAAAAATAAGACTTAAATCAGCCTCCTTAAAAGGCTGTGATGTTTTTATTTCTGAAATAAACCAAACAATAATGTCAAATCTGACCAATCACGAAGCAGCTAGGCGGTCACATGTGGTCACATGACCAAAATCGCCTATCATAGCAGAAAAGAACTGCAATTAAAATCACCAAACATCGGCCGGATAAAATAATTTTGTGTACAAATAAGCACAATTCCTACGTCTAAAGATGTTTATTTGTCACTATATGGTGCTATTTCCTGGTCTCGTGCAGTGACTGAGCCCTAAAATCATGCATGAACATGCATCAGATTTCATGATTTTCGGCTCGCGTTCATGCCCATTGCCCCCCGACCCAGCCGCGACCCGGCCGCGACCAGGTCGACCCTGGCCGCGACCGGGTCGGTTATTTTTTGTTCTCTTCCATAAAAAATGACGAAACTTTGAGATATTAAAAACAAAATAACAATTAATATGTAAGATTACCTTTAAATAACGTAAGGTTTAGCAATCGAGTGATACTTGTGACGTCAAAACTTGTAATTTTTTCAACTTCTCCAGCGAAGGTCAAAACAATCGCCAATTCGAAAAAACAAACATGGAGGATAAAGAGGGGATTTTCCTCTACGTCATCGTCGACTTTCCACGACGTCATCATCGCCGACAGCCAATCAGAACGCGAATTTATGGGCGTGTGCCCAGCGCGCGCGCAGTAGATGCGGAACGGAAATCTGGCAGAAAATAGTGGCCGCGATCGGTACGGATGTTCACATACCTATCATATGGTTTGATCACGGTGTTATTGTTGTTTTTCAACTGTAATAGAGCCGATCTATGTTTCTTGGTCATATTGTTTGTTTGTTGTTTCAAACGAATATGAGCAAGTTCGAATTTTGTGGCTTCCAAATAATTCTCAAGTTTGAGATTACATGTTGATTTGGGAAACCAAGTGGAGGGTGGTTTGAAGGGTTGGATTTTGGAAGTCTTATTATGCATAAGGTATTTGATTCTCATTCTTCGATTGAAGGTATTTATGTCTTTCAAAAGAGAACGGCGTTATGAATTGTTCGCTTTGTTTGGCCAAATCTGTTAAGAGACTATGTTGTCTCTGCTGGGACATGAATGAGCAGTGGCGGGAAAAGCGTGTGGCTTTTTTTAGGTTTTGTGCGAGCGACTTTCTTTTATTATATTTACAATTAACCATTGTTTATTGTGTAATAATAATATGTGGAGTTGTAAAGTTAATAATAATATCCGCTAAGATTATAGCAAAATAGTATTAAGTATGGACACAGTTCAACATTGGTTTAAATCTCTCTTTGGAAGATGGGGCGCCAAACAAAAGAAATACAGGGTCTCAAACACCGCGACTTTTTTTGTCGAGTTTACTCGACAATGGTATTGAAAGGGTTAAACACTTGTGTTATCAATCAACAACGATAAGTAATGTCGAACTACAATTTTGTAAAAATGTGCAGACGTTTCCACACTTCTGAGAGTTTAGCATACGTTTTATCAAAGCCATTTTTAGGTTTCAACTTTTGTAAAAATTAATAAACTTACGGTAATTGGAGAGGGGTCGTTTTAGCCTCAGGCTTACAGGCCGTGTTTCCGATCGTCCACACACAGAAAAATCATTACTGGAGCAAAGAACTACGAACGGTCATACAATCCAAAGAAAGAAAACGCATGCGCAGTAGTTCCCCCCTTGTTGTATGCATGCGCCATACTTCTCGTTCGATTTGTCTTGTAAATCTGAGTTTGGGGATGTTTTGATCGACTTTTTTGGACCTTTTTGAGCAGGTTAGTGAAAATATTATGTTTTATGAACGATGAAATATCATGAAAGTTATGGGATATTACTGGGTGATTAAAAAAGCCCCCTGTGAGCCCCTGTGAGGAAAATTAGAATCAATGGAAAGGCCGTTTCTTTGTCTAGAGGTCTGTGCAAACGGCATTGCACTGCTATGCATAGCAAAAAACATACACACTTAAAAAAAAATTGGTATATGGAATTTTCGACATTTTGTCGCTACATTTTGGATACTTTCTGTTAGCAAATGAGAGATTTATTTATTTTTTGTTATCATCACCCTATTCTTTATCCAATATGCAATTTTAGAAAGTGTTTTAAATGCAAGCTGCTAGTGCTACTCTAGACCTAGTTAATTATTAATATTTTATTATTATAAAAAAAAAGGTCGATAAAAAATAATAATTTAAAGCTGAAAAAATGGCTAGACCGTGTAGGTATAATTTTTATAAATATAATAATTTTAAATTACTCAATTTGAAATGGTTATATTTTTAAATTAAATATAGTGAAGTGGAATTTGAATCTACAACATTACAATACATACAAGATTCTGGGTTGTATTAATTGGGGAGTTTCATGTACTGAAGTGAATGTTGTTTATCATTCAATTTAAAAGATTAGGAATAAAAATTATAAGCTTTACAAAATAAAGGTAATAATACAGCCTGTTTACCTAACCTCGAGCCATAATTAATTTTTCAAAAAAAAAATTATATTGAAACCACTATTTACTGACTTTTACTTAAAAAGCAGTAACACAAATCTGCACTCAATGTTTAAAATATTGTGTACTTTTTTACGAATGGGGAGATTAGAAATCTGGATTTAACTTTCTCATGAATCCGAACCTCATTGGTTAAAAAAACAAAAGCAAAAAGAAAAACCTCTTCAAATCGCTCTCTTATTTGTATCTTCTGTAATATTTATTTACTTGCAGACCGTGTGATTTCTGCTTCAATCATGGCATCCCATAAAGAGTGTTTGCAGTCAATTTGTCGGCTGTGTGGAAAGAAGTGTGCCATTGTTGTAGGACGTAAGCCTATTCCTAAGGTAAAATATTCTAAGCAGATTGGGTTGGCTTTCAGTTTGGTTTTGGCGGAAGATGAGGATGACACCATGTATCCACCATTCATTTGTAAATGGTGTGAGGCCCAACTTCTTCAATGGTGGAAGAAATTTGGTGTGCGCAACATCGACAAAGCTTGGGGCGCGTGAGGCTGAGGCAAGGAGGAGTGGATTAAACACGTGGTTTACAGAAGATCGTCTTCGAATTATGAAGATGAGTTCGAACGCCGACCCAGTTGTTTTGTTGACCATTTTTGGTGATTTTTCATGGAAATTTGCTGTGGCAGGGGTGGATGTTCAGACAGAGTTCTTCTCATTTCATCTGGACAGACCATTAGATGCCGATGATTGTGAGAAGCTCTGCAAGCTTATTTCAGCCAAAGCAGTTTGTGTTGGCAATACTGATTTTGGGTCACTTGTCTCAATGAAGAGTGGACCTGAGGGTCAAGTTCCACTTAGTATTACACCACAAGATGTTTTTGTGCAGGGCAGCATACGCCATAAACGGTGCCACCTGTTGGTGCAAGATGGAGCAACAAGCAATCGATGTCCGGTTTGCAAAGTTCATCGAAGTGACTTGGCAAGCTTGTCTGGTCGTCTTAAGGTTAAAGAGTGCAAGACGGTTTCCCCATCAAGTCACATGCCGAACAGGAGCATGACACCGGCCCAACTTATGCAAAAGGTAGGGGGCCTTCAGAGTGAACGACTTTCTCTGAAGAGAAGGAATGCTGCTTTGACCGACAAGATCTCTTTCATTGTCAGGTCTGAGGGTGTTGAGTTGGGCATCACTGAAGATTTTGCAATGATGAAAGACGTTGAAAGTGCTGATGCACAGATGACATCTCTGCTCCCTGAAGGCACACCTGCAAGGCTGTTATGGGACCAGCAACTGGAGGCCACTCAAAAAGTCAAGCAAATGCGATGGCATCCTGCAGTGATTCGTCTGTGCATTGCACTTCAATCTAAGTCGGCCTCTGCCTATAATTTGTTACGAGAGTCTGGATTCATCAGGTTACCCCACCCCAATACCCTCTTCCCCTACAGCCATTTTGCAGAGGCAACCACCGGTTTCTGCTCAGCTATGCTGGAGAGAATGTTTGTAGATCACAAACTAGATTCCTGCCCAGAGGAAGAGAAGAATGTTGCAGTTTTGTTTGACGAAATGAAGATTAAATCTGGTCTTGTTTATGGTGTCCAATTTGGAAAGATTATTTGTTTTACTGATGTTGGGGACATCTCCAACGAAGTTCAAAGTTTTGAGCACCATTGTAGGGGAGTGAAGGAGCCAACAGAGGCATCCCATGTTTTGGTTTTCATGGTCAGAGGTTTATTTAGCTCATTACATGCCCCTGTCTCATACTACGCTACTACAGGAGTGTCCAGTGATCAACTGTATCCATGCATATCAGAGGTGGTTATATATCTGGAGACTGCTGGTCTGAAAGTCCATGCCTTGGTGTCAGATGGTGCCTCTCCCAACCGGAAGCTTTACAAACTACATGGCTCTCCCTCTGGTGGTGATACCCCAGTATATTTTACCCCCAATCCACTAGACCCATCCAGAAAGCTGTTTTTCATCTGTGACGTCCCTCACCTGATGAAGACGACCAGAAACAACTGGGAGAACTCAGGCTTCCATAACAAGACAATAAATCTTGTGGTAAGTGTTGACTAAAACATTACTTAATTCAATTGAACACTCTTCTAGAAAAATGTATGATCTAAGTGTTAAAGGAAAATTACAGAATTGGTTTTTGCTTACAAACAGTTGCTGGCAGTGTAAGCACTTTATGTAATCCACTATATACATAAACTGACAAACCTGTAGAAGTTTGAGATCGATCGGCCATCTGGGTCACGAGAAAATAGTGACAAACCAATTCCACATTTTGCATGACATTGATGCAAAAAAAAAAAAAAAAGCGCTCACTGAGCGATAATCTCCAAACGGGAATTTAGTTTTATTTATTTCTCATCAAATATGACATTTCAGATGTCTTCTACTATCATCATCTTTAGATCATGTAAGTTTTTTGTAAATCTGTGATCTTTGACGAGTTTTTTTCTTACCAATTCTGTTATGTTCCTTTAAAAAAACAAAAAAACAAAACAAATATTCTTTGTTTTTGTTTTTCAATTTTCTGCAGTGTGACAACCAGAAAATTAGTTGGACGCAACTGCTTCATCTATATGAGGGAGATGTTGGTCTTACGAGATCTTTACCCGGCCTGCGTCGACTGCATAAATTGAGCAATGAACATCTTCATCTCACACCATCTTTGAGAATGAGAGTATACATGGCTGTCCAAGTGAGTTTTTCTTTAGTATTATTTGACATAAAAACGTATTTTATCCAAGATCCTTGGAGCACGACTGTAACTTGGTGCAATATCCTTTTCTTGTATGGATAAACCTCATATCTGGTATGAAACTGTGTTATAAGTTTAAAATAAATGTTTGTTTTTTTCCTTTTTCGTTTAGGTTTTAAGCAGCACAGTTGCCAATTGTCTTCCTGGCACATCATCAACTGTGAAGTTTGTACGCTTGATGGATCAGTTTTTTGACTGTCTGAATGTTAGCCATCCTCTGCAGGGGTTGCGGTCCCGCAAACCTGCATCAGAGCCATACACAAGTCCTGATGATTGGCGTTTTGAGGTATGCACCCTTTCCATAATATTCAATTTTTAGGTGGCTGCTTCATTTAGAAACTGGATTAAAATGACGAATTAATAAGTTTGTTGTCTTGTCGTGCATAATTTGTGGTTCTCTGAAACACTGGAATCTATTGCAAAGAATGGACCTAATTAAATATTTGTTTATTTTATTTGTTTCATTTTTATTTTCCCCAGTGGTTAACAACTGACTTCTTGGGATTCTTCAAGCAGTGGGAGGAGCAAGTGAAGGCAATTCCAGACTTGGACAAGAAGATGAGCAAAAGTATGACCCTAAGCAGGGAAACAGTTGAGGGGATCAGGATTACCGGTATGAAACCATTTCCTTCTTTTTCTTGGAGATTTACTTCAAATTTTGTATTATTTATTTATTCATTTCGGATTTAAACACAAATTTAAAAACACTGAAATGTAACCTTTAAGAATCTTGGGTTGGAGAAAATCTCCTTCCGTGACTCCTTCCTACTGCCTATTTCAATACAGTACAAGTGAGTTGTGAAACCTTGATCCTCGAGATCAGAAACCAGACTATAGTATTTTTCTTGTTTTCGAATGTTGGCTTTTGTAATATTTTGTTCAAATGGAATTGTGAGTTCAACTATCGTGATACATTTCATAGTCAAATTTACCAAAAAATCTACTTGATTTATTTTTGCACTATTTTACATCCCTGAAATAGTGAATTTGTTTGCATTCCTAATTTTGTTGAATTCTTTTTCAATATCTTCAGTTTACTCTTTTGTGGAGCTCACAAAGGTTTTGCTTGGATACCCTGGAGTGAAGTACTTTCTTAGTGAAAAGCTGAACCAGGATCCCCTCGAAGAATACTTCAGCAGACAGCGGGCTGCTGGCGGTAGCTGGGATAACCCCACCGTGGAGCAGTTCGGACACAACCTACATACACTGTATGTTGCCTCAACTAGTGCCAAAGCATCCAAGAAGGGAAATGTGAGAAACAGAAATAGGGTTGATACGCAAATTATTGACCATACTCCTCTCCCAAGAAGAATGTTAACAAAATAGTACAATTGCAATCATGAAACTTCTTGTGCAATTTTTTGCTTCAATCCAATCAAGTAGAAAAAACAAATGTATACCTCCCTCAGTGGTGAGATTTAAAAAAATTTGAAGCACAGAATAATACAACGTTAGTAATTGTCAAAGATCAGTATTTACACTTTATACGAACCAACAAGGTCATGAAGTAACAACTTCAAAAAGATGAAGTAACAATTTCATAAAGGTACACTTCATTTAGGTACAATTGGCTTTTTGAACCCCTAGAAATAAGATAAGTAAATCTACCCTTGAATGATTTCATTGTTTTAGTACACATTATACAGTTTGGGTCAAAGGAGATCAGAATTAAAGTTTTACCCAAAACTAAAAAACTCTAGCACTTCACAGGTTGAATTATTTTGGGGAAAGTTGTCACCCATGTATGACCTTAAACGGAAGGTATACGTTTGGTAATCACTATTAAATTGATTGGCAATACAAACTTAGTTGGTTAGAAGTACAGCAGCTTTCGATAGCATAAAGAAAAGAGTGATGTGGTTATGGAAAAAGATATAAGTTTTCAATTCCCTGAAATTTGAACCTGAGAAGCGTTTCCGACAGAAACTTTTCTCAGATTGTGAGAAGCAGCTTTGACTGATTTTTGTATATTGATCGACTTAACTATAGCTCACCATAAAGGAAGATTTAAACACTTGCAGGCCTGTATGTTTCCTTTTTGAAAAGGCAGGGGCACCAAGGCATTTTCTCCTTTGTAAAGGGCACCCTTTGAGGAAATTGTCAATTCTACTGTAGCATTTCAAGGGCATCAAGGCAATGACTAGGGGGCATGGAGGCAATCGCCTTCGTTGCCTCCGTGAAGTATCAGGCCTGACTTGGCACAATAGAAATATGAACAAAACAAGAAAACTGATGTGTTTCATATGTAAACAATTATGCTGAAAATTAAATCGATTTGAGCTGTACACCTTCAAGAAGAAAGTGTTTTACGCAAAGCCTTTGCGCCCTTCTTTGACACTTTTTCATTACCTCTGTATTTATTTAAGTCCAAGTACACCTTGACAAATGCCTTTATTCGAATTTTTACCCATAGGTTGATTACATTATCCATAAGTTTTTTAGAGACATTTCCTGTTATTTTGCCTTTCGTTATGTTGCACCAATAGTTGTGGACCTTTGCCTGTGAAAGGATTTTTTCTTTCAATTTGCTTTTGTCAGGTCCAGGAAGCTGATCTAAACTATTCCTCGTTAAAAAAGGCCGAGTCTCATTTTCTAGTTTTCTAAAGAAAATAAATACATCGTCGTTAACATTAAAAAGTCCACCTCTATTTTGTAATGAAATCCACTCATTAGTATACTCCAAAAATGTTTTCTCAGTATCACTACTACAAGCACGCCAGGTTTTAAGGATTTCACACAATTTTGATGCTGTTTCATTGATCTGTTTTCTGTACTTTTCATACAGAGAAAAGGGAACATAACCTGCCACATATCTCAGCACCTGTTCCTCTCCTTTAGATAGTTGGACATTTTCAGTTGTTTGAATTTGAGGCAGGTCCACAGAATTTCTATTTTTAATTAATAATGTTAATACTGTTTGTAAAATATACTGATAAACAATTAAAACATGTTGACCTGTAGTGTCAATATTAACAGATACAAAAAATGTCATCCAGTCTTTGATACTTTGCAATTTAAATTCATGGAATTTCTTCCACATCAATTCGGCAGCCTCTGGCTGAAGGAATTTTTCATCTTCAGCTGTAGCTATTGTCCTTAACGAACTTACTGTAGATTGACTGAACCCGATAAGTTCTGGTGAGTCAACAAGACACAGGAGTGCTGTTACAAGGCCAATCACAGCAACTGCATTTGGACATTTTCTGGAGAACACTCGATTAGTTGTCATCATCTGTAGACCGGTCTTCCAATAGCTAACAGCATTCTGATTTGCATGTTCCGAGTCAAAAGCGGATCTTGGTCGTTTCACTGAAATACAAAAACCAATTTGATTTATTGTCAAACGGGCACTAAAATTATCATATTTTGTGGTGAAATACACAGGAGGAAAACAATTCTTTGTAGGATTTTGACAATAAAAACAATTCAAAAAAAGTGCAAGCAAGATCGATCATTGGGTCCGCTTTTTTTTTTTAAAGTGGAAATATTACCCATATTGCCTGTCCTGCTTTTTACCTTGTTCTTGGTTTCTTTAAATATTTTAATCAAATTGCATGGTACTGTTGCAACTTGCAAGTCTAAACAGCTCACTGAAAAATCCATTCACAAAAAGTACCTTTTGATTTGGCCGTGTTCTTGTTTGAAGTTTTCTTTTGTACATCATCTCCCTTCGAGTTGATCTTGCTAGTGGTTGGACTACGGGTACTAGTACTCGTTCTAGCACACACAGGAGTCAATGCTGTCTTCGGAATAGTGTGAGAGGTCGAGGGGCCATGATCGGGGTTACAAATAGAGGAACTGGATGAATCTGTATAATAAGAACACAATGAAGAACATAGTTTTTAATTTTATAACCACTACAAAAACAATAACCATGCTATGGCTCAACTCATTTCTTTCTTTTTATAAAATAAGTAAAATAAATAACAAAAAGTATATTTCATTTCAATCATGGACATGATGGAGGTAGAAACATGGAGGTAGAATTAGAAAACCGCAATATTGTAAACAGCCATCCATATCCAATTATTTAATGTTGAGCACCTTCATAGTTGTGTCATATGCAGTTTTCAACAAAGGAAATGTTAAACTGTGAACATTATTTTTTTTTTTAAACCAAGCAAACATTACCTTCTGCTGGACGGCAAAATTCACACAGCCACGAATCTTCGGGAATTGTGTCCGGCGTGATGCCGACGCACTGGTAATGAAACCACTCTATTTTGCACGAGTCGGCGTCGCACGCAATCATCTCTGTAGTTGCCGGTAAACTGCAAACACAATATCGGGCGGTATCATCATCATCTAACCCGAAACTTCCGTCGGAAATATTACCTAACTCCGCGTCATTCTCTGAAAAATCGCTGATGTCCGAACCGTAATAAAAGTCGTCTTTACCGTACAACGCCATCTTTACTTTACCCACACTACTGCGCACGCGCACAGACTACCAGAATGCAACGCGGCTGTTAGTTTGTCTCCAGACGGTCACTAATTAGATTATCACGCCTTCTGGTTTTTGTTTATATTGGGCATCAACACTTCGGTTTTTACGACCTCGGCATTAGGGATGCTCCTTTGATCCCCTACTCGTTGTATCTCCTATTTCTACCTCCATGGTTTAACCCATTTAGTAGGGTTCTCATCATTCTGCTAAACGTGGCTGGCGCTTTCACGAGGCCGAATGGCATCATTCTAAAGTGATAGAGTCCGTTCGGTGAAGCAAATGCGGTTTTCTCTCTATCTTTTGGTCTTACTGGAATTTGCCAGTAACCTTTGCTCAAATCTAGTTTTGTGAAATAGTGATCGTTTCCCAATTTGGCAAAAATTTGTTCTTGGCTCGGTATTGGCTCAGCGTCAAAGACTGACTTTATTCAAGTTTCTAAAGTCCACACAGAATCGGTTTGTGCCATCGCGTTTCTTAACAAGTACGATTGGTGAGGTGTACGGTGAATCTGAGCGTTCGATAATGCCCATGTGCAACATGTCATCTACTTCTTGATTGATGGTTTTACGGTAGTGGGTACCGTTTGTTTCGGATAGGATCGGTGGTGGTGGTTTTTATACTGTGTTGCGCTATGCTAGCTTGACCAGGCAAATCTGTCAGAACTTCTCGAAAATTGCCAAAGAGGCGTTTCACTTGCTTAGTTTGCACTTCGTCTAGCTCACTGCTCATTTCTTTGGTCGTTTCTCTCGTTTTCAAAGGTAGCAGTGTTATCAAATCAGTGTTATCAAATCATCTTGTTCGCATTCAATGATTGCTACGCATGCGCAATCGAGTAGACTCATGCATTTTGTTTGCGTTGCGTCATTTTCAGGATTCTTCACCTCCGATCTGACTATGTACTTCTTGAGTAGATTGGCGTGAAATGTTTTAGCTCTATCAGAACCTAAATCAATCTTGTAGTCTACTGACCCAATTTTTGCAAGTACAGGGAAAGGGCCTTTCCACTGGAGAAGCAATTTATTATTGTCTGTTGGGAGAAGCAATAATACTAAGTCGCCAGGATTGAATGTTCTCGCTCTAGTCTTTGCGTTGTAGTATTGTCTGTATTTGTCCGCCGATCGTTGCAAGTGTTCTTGCGCAATTTCGCATGTTTTCTCTAAGCGTTCGCGCAAATCGAGAATATACTGATATGTGGTCTTGACTTCAGAGTTCGCTACCTTATCTGTCCATAGTTCCTTCACTATTTTCATCGGTCCACGGACGGTTCTTCCATACAGTAACTCAAACGGCGCGAATTTCAAGCTAGATTGAGGGGTTTCGCGGTACGCAAAGAGCAGTGGGGCAATGTAGCGGTCCCAGTCTCGCGGTTTCTCTGCACATAATCGCTTTAACATGAGTTTTCGGGTGCCGTTGAACTTCTCAACGAGACCATTGCAAGCTGGGTGATAAGGGGTCGTTTTTAACTGACGGATAGAGAGGAGTCTACTTATTTCTGTCATGAGTTCAGAGGTAAATTGCGAGCCTCTGTCTGTTAAAATTTCGTTGGGTATTCCCACACGGGAAAAAAATGCAACCATAGCTTCGGCAACTCGAGTGGTCTCTATACTAGGGAGTGCAATCACTTCCGGGTATCGAGTAGCATAATCGACAAATGTCAGAATAAATCGATTTCCCTTTTCTGTCTTCGGATGTATTGGTCCCACAATATCGATAGCCACGCGTTGGAATGGGGTATCTATTACGGGCATCTTACCCAGCGGTACTTTCCCTACTTTGCCTTTCGGTAGTGTTCTTTGGCAAATATCGCACGATCTACAATATCTGGTAATATCAGCCTGACATCCGGGCCAGAAGAAATCATTCAGTACTTTCTCAGAGGTCTTATGGGGTCATTGGTGTCCACCTAGGATGGTCTCGTGAGCCAGCTTCATGATATAACTGCGTAATTTTGCGGGAACCACCAACTGTTGGCATACATCACCATACTGATAAGTAGGAGATCTATATTCTCGATATAGAAGTTTGTCGTGCCAAAAGAATTTTGAGTGTGAGCCGTATTTGTTGCATTTTTCATCATTTGTTGCTGCGAGTTCTAGCTCGTGTACTAACGATGGATCGGTCGTTTGTTCTCTCTGAATTTCAGCTATCGATACATCCGGTATTTTATCCGGAACCTTGAGTTTTGTTAGTGGTCTGTCTTGAGCTAATCTCTGTGCTCGTGTTATCGCAGTATGTGCATCCACGCAGGCCTCATCAGTTAGTTTTAGCGCTTTCTCCTTGTGTCTGGGTTTATCTGTTTGTTTCGCTTGCCAATCCAAATCGGGGTTATTTGGGGGTCTGACGCCTTGAATGCTTCCTAGTATTACATCGTATACTGGACTATTCATACAGAGCACGTCAGCCCAACCGACAAATTTAACTCTAGCGAGTGGTGCTATACGGATCGTTCCATCGACGAGTATGCAAGATCTTTCTTCGCCGGTAAATTGCTCATCATGGACTAGGTCGCGTCTAATCACTACACTACTGCAACCGCTATCACGTAGAACTTTACACATCTTAGGGGCCATTCAAAATGTTCAATGTTTCGATTATAAAAACATAGATTTGTTATGCAGTATTAAAAATAAAACTACATGTTGTTTGCATTGTACATGTACTTGCATATGTACATGGATGTTAATGCACATTCAGGCCTCGAATTTAACACTAGACCGCAGGCCCAGTTATTTTAGCCTCGGGCCAGTAAACTTTCGACCGAAACATTTCGGCAGTCTTGTGTTTTTCACCTTTCAATAAACAAAAATTGTAAAAGCAAATGAAAGATACAGAAAAAAATGTATGAATTTCTCTTTTTATTCACGTAAATATCTTTGAATTATGTTAAGTTAAAAGAAATGAGTACAGGTGAACCATGAGGACAGACTTTTATGCATCTCAAGTTTTTTTCTTCTCGTGTGAACATTTTTTACAAGACTAAAGTCACACTCACACCGTGTGAGTGTGACTTCAGTCTTGTAAAAAAATTTCCTGTGGTCTTGTGATGGTTTTCCCCAAATTTGAACCCTGTTAATTTGTGTGTCCAGTTCAATGACGGCGTGATGATGTTGTTGGTCGCCCCCTTTTGCTTTGGTGTCCTGCGGATTTCTTGTTTCGTCAGCTGATAAAGTTGAAAAAGACAAGTTGCAGTCCTCGAAGCTACAAAGATGAATGTGTTTTTTTTGTTTTCGCGATGAGGACGACTTGTGACATATGAGGTTGTGCCTGTTAAGTGAGGCATCTGAGAAAAACATCAGGTTTGGGCAGACATCACACAAAATAGGATCACTGGAGGAGAAAGAGGGGCACTTGGTGCTGTCAGACAAACAGGTCTTATCAAAGATAGTTTCCAGATATGTCTGGTAACTGCTCAGTAGAAGCTTACTGCCCTTACGAAAATGTCCTGTGGTATTCCTGTGGTAAGTAAAAATTACCACATGAATTACCACAGGACTTCGAAAAATGTTACGGTATGACAGAATTACCACATAATGTCCTGTTGTAAAGAACCACAGGAGACAAACTTCGTGTGGTATGTACAATTTACATATGAATTACCACAGGACTTTGAAAGAGGCTGCGGTATGATAGAAATACCACATAGTCTCCTGTAGTAAAAGACCACAGGAATCAAGTGTTGTGTGGTATTTATGTGGTACGTACAAGTTACCACATGAATAGCCAAGCAGCTTTGAAAAATGTTGCAGTAGGATAAAACAAGTGCTGTACAGAATAACCACAGGAAACAGACAGTGTGTGATAGTGTTCAAATTACCATACAATTTACATACCACAAGATTATGTGGTATGACAGAAGTTAAGTACCACAACTTGTAATAACTACAGAAAACAAATGTATGTTAATACTGCACTGAATTATAACCACAGAAAACGACATTTGTGTGCGTTTTGGGATAATTTAAAAAGGAACAAATAATTATTATGTTTCTTAACCATGATTGTGGTATGATTAATATACCAACCATGTTCTGAAGTAAAAAAAGGAATGACCGCCTGTGGATGCGAGCTGATACTTTCTTTACTTTGTTGAATACCACGAGGTTTTGAATGTGAGTTTATGACAGTAATACCAAAAGTTCTACTGTATTCAATATTATTTCAAATGTTTTTCAAAGCCATTAGTGAAACGTTAACAGTAAATAAAAACAAAAATGACTTCTTGTATGACATTTACATGTGCTTTATTTTCAGAAAATTATAAAAAAAACCAGCAATAAGAAGTGTTTGTAGGAACTTCTTTTGAATAAATTAAACACTTATAAATTTGTTATGATATTCCTTTAGCCTGAAGAATTTCACAGACAGCAAGTTTTATCTTTATTTAGGACAAACTTACTAACGGGGCAATGCAAATATTGTCTGTTAAAACATGTAAATATAATTTGCAGAGGTTGCGGCTAACTGATCAATTCAGCTAACCGTTACAGATTGGGAATATAAAACGAAACTAGTCAGATTCCACAGTATTGACAATAGGAACAAATGTTTTTCTTCCTTGATGAACAATTATACATTTGCGTTCAAACTCATTTGCTGAAATTGCTTTAGTTTCCCTGATTACACTCACTTCATCTATTAAACGACTTGAACTGATCTGTATTTGGTTATCTTGAAAAACAAAGCTATTCTGCTTGTTAAGCAATGCATAAAAAATTATGAGAGACTTTTGACACACAAGCTTGAAACACAACAAGCATCAATTAGACAACTGCAATTACTCTTTAAGACCACTAGGTTGTTAATTTTTCCATAACTGCCATCTTTAAATTGTATCACATAGTCTACGTTTCTACGTTTTGAACGTGTGTAAGCCTCACAGCATAACATACATCGCCTAATAAGCACACGGCTATAGTACTGAGCCTTTCTACAATGGATATGACGCCCAAAGAGTTGCCATAAAGCTGCTCTCAGCCGCTTGGAAATTTCATCCTCCACACCTCGTCCAATCAGGATAAAGTTTCCCAACTTCGTGATACTCTTGGGTAACACACTGCTACAGTGCCACAAACGTTGGACATAACTTTGGACTGACAAAAGAGCATAGTGCATATGTTGGAGACACTTTGGAATGCTTCTCCACAGTACGAAAGAGGAACATATTTGCTCAGCCACATGCTGTGTGCCATGAAAATATTTGAGCAGCCTACCATTGTTTGCCTTAAAGTGTTACTAGAGCGATTTGTGCTGCGGTTCCCTTTTATAATAAAACTGTAGAATGATACTTCATTATGTCACATAAAAAAACCACAAAGAGTTGGCTCTTTTGTTTATGCAAAAAAAAAAAACTTTTACAGACCCATTTTTTTGCACTCGCCACTCCGAATCGCGAAAAGACCCCCACGTAGTCCCTGTGCACACAGCTTCCGCAAACACTGCGTGACGTCACAGGGTGGTATAGGTCTTGTGTTGTCATACACAACGGCGTGAAGGAAGCCACTACTTTCCCTTCGCTTAGGCTTGTTTCACGAATTCTCCTGCATATTTCACCATGGCTGAAAGTGACAGTTCTTGGGAAGCTCACAGTGTAAACAGAGGATGCCATCGGTGACAGTAGTAGCGACAGTATTTATTCTGGTAGTGATTCCAGCAATTTCAGTTTGCCTGACCCGGGGTGCCGACGAAGTCGAAGACTATAAAGCATGACGACGAAGTCCGTGGTGCAGAACCGTACAGGTTCGAGCCCATCGCCCTGGTAGTAGCCCAACGTAGCTTAGTTCTAAATTTTCACTAGAGTCTAGTGTAGTTGGTCTAGAATAGACCCACTAACTGGGGCGCTGTACTCGTTTTTTCGAAATTTTGTCATCTGTGGTCGTACTTAGCCTCAGGAATTAATAGTACACTCAATTGTTAAACTTCAATTTGCTATGATTTCACCACACCAAGCCACCAGAATTGGCTCAATGAAAAAAATACCCAACAAAATAGCTTATAAAAACAACCGCCTGCTTTTCAGACGGGTGCCCTGCCTCAACCATGTAAATTACGCGGTTGTTGAGGCAGGGCATCCGTCGATACATGCGAGATATGGATCGTGATGGATGGTTTCTCAGCTCATATTGACTAAAAAAAATCGTCAATTTGGAGTACAAAACATGATCGTGAGTACAATTAAATGACTGATGTTGCATCTTAGACATATCAAGAAGCCAGTAGGCGTTTTTAAGCTACTGGGTCTAGTTCTACACTAACTATTGGGTTTGTAAAATAATCCTTCGCATTGCCCGGTGAATTTTGCCGATTGACTACATGGGTACTTTCATGCCACTGCCAGTACACACATGGATCACCACACACGTGTGAATTGTACAGGCATAGTTTACATAGTGAATGATAGTCATAATAGTGCTTAGTAGTAGTATGTTTACACTAGTACATCCTACATGTACTGTTCAGAGAGAACATGTTCATGATGAAAAAGTTTGATAACTATGTATATTTTCACCACTACTACTAAAAAAGTACTAGTACTAGTACTAATTGAATAATTTTAATTAAAAAAGAAAAGAAAATAGATATAGAAAACTGTTTTGCTTTGAGTTTATAGGCTTTCTTATGGGTTGGTATTTCAACCCCGGAATGTGCAAAATTCACCTTACCTCACCTGTGTTTATCACCTTACGCAGTATTCCTATCCAGTGTGGTATTTAATTTTAGTGCACCCTTCTTACCATCAAAGTTTAAAAGTAATTTTTGATAAATGTTTTGACGCAATGCATGGGTGAAATCCTAAAATAGTTACTACATGTACATGGTCTAATCATTCAAAGATGTGAAATATTGGGATCAAGTTCCCCCCCCCCTCACACACACACACACACACGCAAACTTGTTGGGTAGTATTGTTCAATTAATCAATTGTTAAATGTAGTGTACCCTTTAAGTTGGCATGTGTTGGGGGCACACACCCCACCCTTATGGATCCGGTTTGTGGGGTCCTGCTATTGCTGTCCTATTATTCTTTTTTCTAAAGAATTCCTCTTTTGGGTCCAAGTTAAATGAAGAATACCTTGTGGGGTCCATCGTTCCGTTGTTTTCCCACAAGGACCCATGCATAAGCCTACACTTGTATAGGCTTACAAATAACAAAACAAGAAAAAGACAAAAGGAAACTTACTCCCTCCCCCCAAAAAAAAATAAATAAAATGAACTAACAAAAAATTATGTATATATAAATATTAAAAGTTAACGAATAAAGTAATCCTAGTTTTAGTAAAATTAAAACTTGTTTTTGTGAGGTTTATTTGTAAATGAACTTCACAAAAAGTATTTGCACACATCACAATGTTAAGGTTGTTTCTCCTCTCCCCCTTATTATATCCAGGTGTACTTGTGGACATTGCATCATGCAACCTGATATTTCAAATTGTATTTGCTGTAAAGAGGTTGATGCAATTCGCACAAAAATGACAGATTTGAGGATCAACCTGGATGCTCAGGACCAGTGTATCAGCCAGCATGAATGGTTCGAAGCCTGCTGTTTGCATTCTGCAGTTCTGCAGACTGCACATTTACAGTACCAAACTCAATATGGAAGAAGGGGCATACAGGGAACAGTTGACAAGTAAGTAGTGTTTTAAGACAAAAGTGATTGTATGTTTAAAACTCTTAGTTGTTTAATAATATTACCAGTGTTGTACATTGAAAAAGTTCAACAAAAGACATTGTGTTTTGTCTCCATATACACCATGCTGTAAATAAACATGTACACTGTACAACTTTAAATAGAACATAGAATCAGATCATAAAAAAATCATAATAAAATTACATAACTCTACAGAAAGTTACAACTGACTCCTTCCATTTTTATAGTATTGTTTGTATGGTCAACAAGATTACATGTATTAAGATAGAAATATTAACATAGATTGATTGATTCCGCAAAATAAATGGCTACACTGTATTGCAGTATGACCTAGTATAGTAAATTCACAAGTTTACTTACTTGGTACTTATATTTTTCTGTTTATTAAATTCTTTTTAATCTCCAGGAAACATCGACATCTGGCTTACCGTCAAGTTCCACTCCAATGTTGTGCGGTGAATCAAATCCATACCCGACCCGAACCCAGATGGAAAATACAAAGGCTTCAGCTATCCCGATTTGGATTAACTTTCATTTTTGTGTATGCACTTTTCATGTACATTGTACATGTACTTCTTTCAAAAATATTTTTGCTGTTCAATTTTACTTTAGACATGAACATGCAACTTTGATAAAAATAAATAAAAACTGTTGAGGTAATATATTTGCATATAAACAGTGTTTTCTGATTTGTATGGCACTGAGGAAAGACATGCATCCCTGTATTGATGACCAAACTTGTCAGAGTTCACTCCACAGTACAACAGCTGCCAATTACTTTAATATAGGGATATAACATTACATTGACAATAAAATGACAAAGTAATAGTGTGTAAAGAAAATATGAGAAATTTTTGGGCTATTTTTACTGTCGTGTTAATAATTGTTTCCAGTGTAACATTTCCTAAACTTACATTTTTCATAATAAAACAAACAGTGGTGCATTGTGATCATATCATCATTAGACCCCTACTTGGTATGGAATTTAATCAAACAGCATGGTATTTCCAGAGGTTGCCCAAAAAACAAGTCATTTCAACATTTTACTAGTAAGTCCTCGATTAAAAGTACATGTGTCCTGCACAAAAACAGTCTTATTTACATATTGAAATGTTGGTTGTGCTGGTAAAACCACAAGCCTATGTATAGAAGTAACAGTGTAAGTTTTGTACCCCCTCTTTTTTATTTTGGTAATGAAAATGCCCACTTGGAAGTATTTTACATTTCTTTATTTTCATGTACTATCTTTTAATTTTTGAAAAATATTGTGTTATGTTGACACTCTCATGGTAATTTTTTGCAATGTTTCTAATTCAGAAACCCAGTTTAGCTCTGCACATGTAGATTTATACAGTACTTTCCTAACATCGTCAAACTTCTTATGCTAATACTGTTTACAAGTAAATTGATCTTTTTGCTTTATAGAGCAAACAGTACAATGGAACTTCTGAATAGTCAATTCTGCTAGTTAACTCTTCGTGACACCATCAAAAAAAAAATCACACACTTATGCCATCAGGCACTTTTCAAGTGTCCGTTCGATATTTTCATGTAATACGTGTTTTTTGAGAACACAATCATGTTTAAATCGCCCAAACTATTGGATATAGACCCTTGTGACTGAATAAAATAAATTCAAGCAAAACTTCCATTGAGATCAGCCCACAAGTGTCTCTAAGCCATTTGTTTGAATGAAACCCTCGTGTTTGATGAGTCAGCAAAAACATAATTTCTTACATTTCTACATTTCCCAAGGGAATACCGGGAGAACTGGTCATTGGTGGATTTTGTGTGTGTGTGAAATCAACCCCGATGGTAACAAGACAATTGGCATGCTATTTGGCTAGGTGTAGTTGAGGAACCTTACATTTTTTAAATACAAATAAAATAAAATGGCGGAGTAATTACTTTTTAATTAAAAACGGACACCTGAAAAGTGCCTGATGGCTTAATCGAGGGTTAAGTTGTAAAAAAATTTGCATTTTGGTTTACTTAGTAGGTGTGTGTGTAATTTTGTATTTGCACATTATTACAACTTTGGCAAAATTATTCCAAAGAATGTTGCTTGTGAAAGTATTGTAATCAACTTTTAATATATAAATTTTCTATTGCAATATCAACTTAATTGAAAGAGTTGGAGTAAATAAACATTTATTTTGGTCCACAAAATATATCTGGTAAATAATTTACATACTCCTCTAGCTTGTCATTTTTAGCCTCCTGTAAAACAATATCAACTTTCTAGATTCTATATTTAGTTGAAACTATTTTTTTCATTATTCTAAATTCCGATTCAGACTACGATAATAACCTTGGTATCTGAGCTGTAGGTCGATGAATCATGGGTTACAGCACTTCTAAACATTTCAGATGATGATGACGTCAATTCCTAGGAACAAACAAATACATGTACATGTTTTTATTTGACATATGAACAAAATAATTTTTGGCAAATAATATACATTATAAATGTGACATATAAAGGGCACTTGATTTGAACTGACCTATCACAAAATGATTTTACATGAGCTGAACACAGGAATAATCTCCTAAGTAAATACGTCATGTGTGTGAATTGTACACTTTCAAGAAATTACGACATGACATTCAGTATCTATGTAATGCTTTTCAATCAAATTTAATTAGTAAAAATGTTTTAGAAGAATAGATGGTTAGGAATATTAAATAATTAACATCTACCTCATCAGATGAATCAATCAGATCACTTGATTTTGTGGACAGTGTAGCAGACGCTGAAGACGTTGATGGTTTAGCTGATGACAGTACAGCTGTTCCTCTAGGTTCAAACATTTCCTTCAGCATCTAGCAAAAGTAAAATAGTACAATCCATTGATCACAATTTTTTTATTCACCACACAAATCCATAACTTAATTTTGTATGTGTTTTTATGGTTGTTTTTTGTTTTTGTTTTGGAAAGACACTCACTAATATATTTCACTCATTATATGACCAAGAAAGATCTTCCATTATACATGTAGTTCCATTCATACTGCCTGAGGCTACTGGCTAGTCAGTACCCTTGGCAACATAGGAGGATACATATGACTATAGAGTACAAGTTAGTTACAACATTGAAGGAAACATTCCCCATGTATTGTATTTGTAACGATGACAGGATTATTTAGTTAAGGAAGGGATGTAATATTAAGCTACCCACTTCTACTTTACAGAGAGATATACAATGTATACAATGATGTAGTTATTGTTTTTTGACCTGATGAACACCATTTGACACGGTATTCTTTGACACCACCGATGAAAACGTAATACTAATATTATGTACACATTGCCGGTTGGTTTTGCCCAGTATCCGGACACGTCTTTCTTCCCGATCTTAAAGTTAATCTCATCTGATCGATCGTTTCATCAATTTTATACATAATACAGCATGCAATAAATGCAAGACCAGAATGAAATATATCACATAAATAGGGCAAAAACATATAAAGATTATCATGCACACGTCGAAGCCATGGGGAAACTTTGGCTGGGGGCCGGTCCGATCATGCCTGCAATGCATGCCGCGGCCAGTCCCCACTTTCGTGAGGTACTTTACTGTTTCACCAACCACACACTCACCCTTGTTCGCTCCAGTTTTTTCCCCTCCGTTCTGCCCTTTCACTCTGTGGCTTTTCATCTTGTTCCCCCGACCACGATGTAGAAATATTAGGGGCCTTCAGTGTTGTTGTCACTGCACCAGTTTTCAGGGTAGTTTTAGGGGTGAATCCAAACTTGCTTGAGTTCGGTCGATGTATCCAAGCACAGAAGCAGTCGTCGGTGAAGTACGTGCGATGCACATATCAACAAACACTTCGAAACGTTGAAGTTCGATCGCGTTGTGTTTACAAAACGTATCAATTGTCTCCTAATAACAGAATCTGCTGGAAATTTTAGGAAGCTGAAATGAGGATTTTTAGTGCTGCTTCTTGTGCAGCCTCCAACAGCACACGTTTTTGGCATTTTAAGTCGTATCCAGACCATTTAGCAATGACATGTATCAGGACGTGTGATTCTCGACGGGCCTTTCGCATTGCTCGCACACTGCTGCAGCCGTGATTGCGCAACTTCATCAACAACCTAGTCCACCCTGTGACGTCATGATCTTTCTTACCAATCAAACGCCCTCAACGGCAAAATGCTTTCGAATTTTGCCAAATCCCCAATAATGACCCTTTTTTTTGATGCGATATTACAGACAAACTGTGAACCCAAATAACTTAACTTACTCATTAAATAGTAGTCTGATATAATGTCTGCAAGGTTTACAATCGTTTCTGCTTTCCCCCAAATCGCTCTAGTAACACTTTAAATGGAAAAGCTGATGATGCCCAAAGAGGTCCCCAGTCATTTACAGCTGCTGCTAAATGAGTCAATAAATGATGTTGAAAGATACATGTTCCTTGCCATACAGGGTTTCCACACCAATAACAAATTTTTTCAGTGCCAAATCAGACTTGTCAATCATACTTCTTGTAACTTTTGACTGCAGGAGTGAGTGCAAAGCAAAAACAAGGAGACACCAATGCTTGTAATGCTTGTTAGGCAACAATCCAAGCAAGACAAACGGAGAATAATACAAGAGAAATGACTTCCACTCAGTGGCTTTCCAAAAACTTCTTGTTGTAAGAGATCTTGGTGCACGGCTGATCTCTCTGGGAGGCTTCATGCTAAGTATTCTATTGTCTAAGGTGTCAATAGTTGAGCAAAGGTACCAATCCTTCCGGTGATTGCTCGAGTCCAACCAAAGTTTCATGAACTGCCGAACAACACCCAGAAGGACACAGTGCATGTAGTCTGGTACAAAACCTTGCACAATATTGAACAAGGGTAGGAAGAGTAACTCTGATGGCCCTTGCACCCCATTGACAGGATTCCCTGGTGTGGCTGTAATGGCATCATCTTCCCACCCGTCCTGCGTGTTGGACTCAGGTTCAGGAATGGAGTACGTATAAACTCGGACTCTTCCAGCACCCTTTTCAAAAGTTTCTCCCGAATGCAAACACCAATCACAGCCAAACTGTCCATTGAATTGCATACAATGTCGTACACAAGGCCGGGCAACAGAGTCACATTCACATGCACTTGTAAGGAAAAAGACACGAGAATGTTTTACTTCTCCATTTTCAGGATGTAGCCAGGTAAAACCTTCATCAGCTAGCTTCCTAGCCTCCTCCACAACAGGAGTGAACAAAGTGTCCATTCTGGCTTCTTCGGACCAAACCAAAGTGCATTAAACAACACATTTTTTTGTGCATCTCAGGTGGGAGCTCATTGATAGTTACTTGGACAGGCCATATCGAAAATCCTGATGAATTGAACACGGGTACCCAATCACAGTTCCACACCAAAGTCGGGTCATTTGCCCCAAGTTTACCTTCCCTGATAAGTTTTCGCATTTGAATGCCATCAAAAATATCTTGAATATCATCATTGTGTTCTCTTTCATTTTTATCAGTAATACATGTTACACTATCTCTATTTTCCAAAAGATCTCTTAGTTGGGATTCAATTGGGATATACAGAAGAAAAGATCCATTCTTTTTATTTGAGACTGCTAGGAACTCTGCCTGACATGTTGGATTAGGGCAGTTCTGTTGATGTTCATCAGTGCCAATATAGACAGCAACTTTGACAATAATAATGACACTCTATTTTGCCCCTAATGTTGGAAAATGATTTGTGGAACAGAAATTTTGTGGCTGGTACTACCCCCGGTACAAGCTCGTTTAACATAATAAGCAAGTCCTGTAGTGCTGCACTGGTTAAATTGTGTCGCAAATTGTGTCGCAAATTGTGTCGCATTTCTTCCCGTCGGATGTTCTGTTTCAAAAGAAAAAGCAAGGTGACAAAATCGATGTTAGTATCATCAAACTCCTCTATTCCTATTCACACCTCGGATTTCATATACACAAAGAGTAATGCACGCATGTGAACCACTACTTCGCTTCCCATAGGGGAGGAAGTGAGTCGCCCTTATTTTAGCAGAATGATTTTTATAAAAAAAACTAATGCGAGAGAACACAACGATTCCAACTATTTTGCGCTCCAAAGATTAACAAGAAATGATATGGTTGAATCAAAGAGCATCTTAGTCTTAACACTTTCCCGAAACCCTTGAGGGGGCCCTGGACCAAATGCGATAACAGGCTTTGGGCTTCACGACAGCATTGCCAGGATTGTTGTTCCCCATCTGGTCCTCAGGAAATCATGAATTCTCCCCCTCATATTTTTGTGTGGAATAAAATAAATTTTTATATCACATTACAGATAAAATATAACTGCACAACACAATCACTTGCCATGTTTTTTATGAATTTATTTATCTACAAATTGTTTGAGAAATTTTTGCTGCTTCATTCAGGATACTGAAAAAAAATTATGTTAGCAGCAGGATAATGCCAGTCGGCAAAAATTACATTTGCTTTCGCTCTATTAACTGGTATTTATTAAATTCATTGAAAATTAACTTTTTAAAAAAAAAATTTTCTGATGATGTAGATAATTCATAAATTTATCCATTGTTTGGTTCACGAGTTGTTTTTGTCAAATATTAAACTTTGTTTTTATGTTATTTTACACCTTATTACCTCTTAATGATGTCACTGCACGGGTGTAATCTACTAATAATTATTTAACTAACAGTTTCAAGTCTATATGGGCTTATAATCTTTGGCTTTGGGGTTGGGGTTGGGGTTGGGGTTGGGGTTGGGGTTGGGGTTGGGGTTGGGGTTGGGGTTGGGGTTGGGGTTGGGGTTGGGGTTGGGGTTGGGGTTGGGGTTGGGGTTGGGGTTGATATTTTATTTTGATACTGTTCTTCCTCAATGATTTACAGTACTGATGATTTATTTGAACTTTTAATAAGGGGGAAAGTACCTGAATTCAGAGGTTCTTTTGGATTGGAGTGAGATTAATATTTGTTATCCAACATTATTTGTTAAATGCAGATAAGCTCCAAGTCCTGAAAGTAAGAGAGGATTCCTTCCTTAAAGCTGATGAAAATGACAGCGCAACTGGACGGGGTCGTCGTCAGCCAAAGCGTAAACGTTTTCTGGCCGAGGAATCTGATCATCAGTCAGACTCAGAGTTAAGTGAAGAGGAAGAGGCAGCTCCTGTGGCTACAACGTCTAAACATACGTCTGCAAAAAAGGTGACTTTAAATCTGACATTCTGAATTAAACTAAAAGGTGTATGTACTGGTTCATAAAAGTATTGTAAATAATAATATGAAAATGTTTTTAAAATTTCTGTTGCTTTTGTAAGAGGCATCTTCACACATAAATTTCAATTAGTATAACAATTGCTTCTCTTCCCACATGGAATGGAAAAATGGTACCTGTGAAGGTAGGGATTGTTATTATAATAGAATGGCTACTTATAGTTTAGATGGTTTCAGGAATGCTTAAGGAAATGGTTTTGCACCTTGTTTGGTGTATGAGACGGTTATTATTGTTTGGCACAAATTGTTGGGAGAAAGTAGTTAATCAAGTTGATTTTTATTGTGATAATTTATAGGTGAAACAAGCCCAGGCAGAGAGTATTATAAACATGTTGAAAGAAAAGCAGCAGTCAGTGCCCTCCACCTCCTCCTCCTGCAAGATTTGTATGGGGTTGAGGGAGGAAGTTGCTCGCCTGAAGGAAGACAATCTGGCACTCCTTAGAGGTAAGGAAATACAACAATTACGTACATAAAATATCTGTTCAGCTAGCCTTTTCTAGGGCCAAAACACTGGATTTGCCACATATATTTGGTCTGTCATGTTCACAATAACCAACGGTTTACGATAAGCCATGGATTATTGTGGACCAGTGTTGCGCACAGAATACTATTGAATACCAGCTTATTAAGGCATGTTGTGGACCAGCGTTGCACGCAGCGTACCAGTGATACAAGCGACGGCGGCCATTTTTGTTATCGGAAGGCGACGATTCTGAATAAACGATGGGAATTTATCAAATTGCATCTTTTTTTTGCGGAGTGGATTTTCTGGACCCACCCCGAGCTCACTGTGAAAACAATGAACAAATAGAGCCTAATTTTGGCGAGCTCCGTTTTCAAAAGAGAAGTCCAGGTGCATAAACGTGAAGGGGAAAACGTTTCGAATAGGATTTTGTACATGATGACCTATGAGGGTCGGGGAGACGATAGCGGAACGAACCGAATAGTTCTAAGAGTACGAAGTGACCATCAGCTGAGTCACTTCGTACCTTCAGCCGAGTCACTTCGTACCTTCAGTAAAATGTGTAATTTCTTTATAAGGATATAATTTTCGTTGAGATATAAAATAATACTTAATGAATTGTCATTTTGTTTAATTATTTGAATGTCCTTTTTAATGTGAAATGTCATTACTTATATTATCTAACTAAAAATATCTTTAAAATACCTTTATTTTGTCTGTATTTTGTATATTTTTTGTTCTTATGTACCATTATCTCGGCACGCAATATTTTCTACCCCGTATATTTTGTAATTTTTGTGTTTGTATGTATCATTATCTCGGCACGCAATTTTGATATGGAATACTTTCCAGCTTTAGCTTTTTATGAAATTGATGTAAAAGTGTACTGGTTGTTTTTGTATTTAATTTGGTTCATTCTCTCGGCATGTAAATATGCTTTTGGATACTATCCATTTTTTTAAAAATACATAATGAATTGTCATTTTGTTTAATTGTGAAATTGTTTTTATTGTGAAATGTGAATACTTTTATTTAAAATACATTTGTTTTGTTCGTATTTTGTAAACTCATTTTTTTTTTTTCTTACATCTCATTATGTCTGCACATAACAATGATATTGAATCCTGAGGGTACGAAGTGTCTCGTGAGAAGGTACGAAGTGTCTTGTGAGAAGGTATGAAGTGTCCAAGGTACGAAGTGTCCAGGGTACGAAGTGGCCTGACACCGAAATTAAGGGACACTTTACATGAAATTATTCAGTCTTTAATGCACCTGTGACCTTTCTTGTGATTTATTTTAAACAAAATATATACTGGTTAAGAAATATTAATTAACCTGATTAACGTCATGATTAATAATATAATATTATAATAAGAATCATTAACATCAATCAGTTTAATTCAATTAAACTGATTGATAATGATTCTTATTAATCAAAATGTTAATTAATATTTCTGCCGTACGGTAAGGATCAGTGGAGTAGTTAGTAAAGTCAGTAAACTTAAATTCATTGAAAGGAAAGTGAAGTGTTGCAATTTGATCTTTTTTAACAGAAGTTTTGCAATGCATAAAGTTTATTGAAGACCCGTTGGTGTCGTGTGTGGCTAACCATTTTAAAGTTGTATAACCTAAAACCATGGAGCAATAATTGCTCCACGCTAAAACATATTACATACCTTCACATACTCCTCAGTTTGAGTTTAAACCAACATGATCATTTTGCTCTAATATTAATGAATCATCAAGAGATGATTATCGGCCAGAAACGTGATGACTAAATGACTTGGGTCCGAGTAGGTATTATTCTGTACTTTGTCTTGTCCATGTTGTTTGTGATTTACAGGGAAAGACGTACATACTGTATGTTCATACGTTTGTTTTCAACATGTTTATTTTTAGGAGGATCAACATGACCAGTTCAGTTACTGTTCTTCAGAGGATGAGTACTACAGACTTCATGAGGCAGATAATACTGGCAATGGCAGTGATGAGGGACATCTGGATGATGTTGAGATACATGACGTATGTTAATATTATCATATTCAGAGTTGTTATATTGGAAGAATTTTGTTTTATGAAGTCGCGACTATTGATTTAATACTTAGTCGAGTCGCAGCTACTGTTTTTCAACTACTCGGTTAAATGTGGCAAACATTGCCGCTATGCATCTTTAGAATAATAATTAGTCACGACTTGTGTCGTAGTTGTGACTATTTGAGGCGCAACGAGTGTAGTGGAGTACATGTGATATATTTAACTAGTCACCCAGGCCTACTGCTAATCTCTGTAACAAATTCAGTTTTAAAGTCTGTTAATATTTCAGCAAAGTTACTGAGGTACTAAACTCAGTACGACACATTGATAGTCAATTCATTGATACAACAACACTGATCAGTGTTGTTGTATCAATGAATTGACTATACTATGTCATGGATTTTTCCTTTAAAAATTAAAAAAAGGAAGAAAACTAATGTTGCATAATTGATTCAATATGAAAATAATACATATATCTTTTTCAAATACAGCTGCCTGTTCAACCTATTGATGAGAGAGATGAAGAGGACAATGGAGATGAAGAGGACAATGGAGACGAAGAGGACAATGGAGACGAAGAGGACAATGGAGACAAACCTATTTTTGAAGGTTCCAATATTACAGTTGGTCAAATTGTCACAATGATATACTCCTACGCATTAAGGCATTCATTAACTAAACTTGCTTTACAAGATTTACTTAAGTTAATAGACACTGTTTTAGGACCAAATGATATACCAAGCACTGTGTACATGTTAAACAAATATGTTCAAAGTAGTAAGGATAAAGTAACTTTGCATTTTTATTGTCCCATCTGTGCTTTATATATTCGGGATGTCACTGAAGATAACACACATGCAACATGTCAAAACTGTCATAAGGTACATAAGAGGAATGATCTTGTCAATGGAGGAACATTTTTTATTGTAAATTCGTTGAAAGACCAATTAGAAGAATTGTTCAAAGGTTCAAATATATATGACAAGCTCGACTACAATTACACTAGACAAAAAATTAATCCACATAATATTGAAGACATTTGTGATGGTAGGTTGTATAAATCTATTCATGAACTGCAACACACAGACAACATATCACTTACATGGAGCACTGATGGTGTTCCTGTATTTAAATCTTCAAATGTGTCAATGTGGCCCATCCAGTGCACCATCAATGAGTTGCCTCCAAAACTAAGAAAGGACAATGTTCTTTTGACTGGGCTCTGGTTTGGACCTGGCAAGCCAGATCCATCAGTATTTCTCAAGCCTTTTGTGCAAGAGTTGACCGATCTGAGAATGGGCTGAGAATGGGTTTACATGGAGAAACCCTCACATGGTTCTTCCTACATTAACAAAGGTTTTTACATTAGTATGCGCCTGTGATTCTGTAGCTAGATGCATGCTTCAGAACTTTAAACAGTTAAATGGAAGGTATGGTTGTCCTTGGTGTCTGCAAGAAGGAGAGCTTGTTGCTAAGGGTAGGGGGAATGTACAGGTGTATCCTTTTTTGAAGAACCTGCAGACGAAAAGAGGCATGACGACACACTGGAAGATGCTCAGGAAGCACACATCCAAAACAAGGATGTGCGGGGTGTGAAGGGCCCATCAATTTTGATGCTTCTAACAACCTTCAATATCATACAGGGGTTCACTGTTGACTATCTCCATGCCAGTCTCCTTGGGGTTACAAGATATTTTGGAAGCCTGTGGTTCGACTCGTCCAGTCATAGTGATGAGTTTTATATTGGAACACAGATTAGTAGGATTGATAAGCGGTTGACAGCAATTAAACCTCCAAATAACTTGACCCGTGCACCCCGATCTCTATCCCACCGCCGTTTTTGGAAGGGCTCTGAGTGGAGGTCGTGGATGCTTTTTTTTTCACTTCCATGCTTAATAGGCATACTCCCAGATAAATTCTTACGTCATTGGCTGCTGTTTGTTCATAGTATGGCATTATTGCTGTCTGAATCCATATCAGAAACTGATTTAGCAAGTGCAGAACTTATTTTAAAGAAATTTGTTTTGTTTGTTGAAGTGTTGTATGGAAAACACCATTTAACCTTCAACATTCACCAAATGCTTCATGCTGTCAATACTGTTCGAAACTGGGGTCCATTGTGGGCCAACTCGACCTTCATATTTGAATCATACAACGGTAATCTACTAAAAATGTTCCATGGTACTCAGGCTGTGCCAATTCAGGTTGTTAACAACTTTACTATATGGAAGCACCTACCAAAATTAATGGCCAAATATGTTGTAAATAATAACTGTCCCAGAATTCGATCCTATTGTGACTCAATGTTGGATAATCTGCTTTCCACAAGACATGCCTTTCAGATTGATGCAGAAGTTACATTACTAGGCTGCCCTAAAATATGTAACACAACAGCTCTGGAAAGGTTGGCATTGGAAACAGTTTTAGATAACCCAGTTCAGGCTTATGTATCATTTTATGACCGAGTGATTATTCAAAAGAAGTTAATTCATACAAAAGAATATGAAAGGGTCACTCGCAGGAATTCTTCTCGTCTTGTTTTGAAAAATGGAAAATTTGTTTTAGTCAACAAAATTTGTGTAACTGAAAACTGTTGTTTCATTTTGTATAATACAGTAAGAGTCGGTGAACACAGGTATTCTGCATGATGTACAAACGGGTGCTAATGCATCTCACATTAAAATTGTGACTGGTATCAGTAGTTATTTGAATGTTTGCCTGCCTGCAGATGTCAAGAATAAATGCATTTTCATCAGTAAAGGGCAGCTTTTCCCAAACTCCTTCATCTGCGCATTCCCAAACACTATCGAAAGTGATTAAATAGTGGAAACCCAATCTGTAAATAATAATTCTGGTTTTGTAATTTATATTTCAACCATGTTAGCCTTCCTCCATGCAATGATAGTGTTTTTGAGAATTCAGTGTAATGCAGAGGGCAATTTATTTTGGGTCAGACAGTCAATACTCACATTTATGGTGCTTTTTGTGATCATTAAGCCAGTTGTTGAAATGAAGGCTTTATGAGCCATTACTTACTATTGTATAATTGTTATTAATATGTCTTGCAGCTGCCATAGCCCTCAGAGTTTCAGGAAGCTATCAGACTGAATGTTTCCATCGATGGAAACCAATGTACTTAGTCTAATTATAATGACAGTGTTGCTTGTACTGATAATTCAGTTATACATGTATTTATTAAAATTACATATTTGTGCTGCCGGTTTGGCTACACGGTATATTTTGTTTTGGATGTGGTTGGTTTGACAAAGGGTAGCCAGCACTTTAAATAAAGACAGCGTTTAGACTGTGACAGGAAATAAAAAAAACTTGCTTTGTTCTCATAGTTTAATAATGTATGTTTTACTGATGGGCACCTTTGAAAATTAGTGTTCTCACTGAAATTCCCAAGGGTAAAAATAAAAAATAACTTAACGTTGCTTTGTTTTTCAAAACAATTTCAAATCAAATGACAATGATCAATTACAGTAGTCAATACTGATGTGTCATTCTTGTGAAGATGTTAGTGTGATGTTATTACCCGTATAATATCCAAAAATGCATTGTTTGTACGGGATTGCTGTAATGTAAAAGGTTGAAAAAATTTCCAAGTGGGACATAACTATTTTCATTCGCATACCACAGTACATGTAAGGCTGTGAAATTGCCAACTATAATCCTTTGAAAACACATGGGAACCTCAGGTTTTACTACAAAACACCATGTGAAAGTGATATTCCAATGGGAACAAATTAGAATGCCATGGGCTTCCCATGTGTCCCCATGGGAACCCATGTGTCCCCATGGGAACCCATGTGTCCCCATGGGAACCCCATGACAACCCCATGGGATCCTCAGGTTTTATGAAAAAACACCATGGGAAAGTGATATTCCAATGGGAACAAATTAGAATCCCATGACAACCCCATGGGATCTTAGGGTTTTACTAAAAAACACCATGGGAAAGTATGATGTTCCAATGGGAAGATATCGGAGTCCCATGGGCTTCCCATGTGTCCCCATGGGACCCCATGGGCTTTCCATGGGAATCCCATGGGATTCCCATGGGACATTTTTGTAAGGGCTATAATGATCGTTAAATCGCCATCTTGGATTAGAAGCACGCCATCTTGGATTAGAAGCGTCTATCTTGGATTAGAAGCGCGCCATCTTGGATTAGAAGCGCGCCATCTTTTTACGTCGACTGGCGCCCGCACCCTGCTGAGTTGATGCGTCCTTGGGTCGATGTCGGGGTACCCATGGGTTGGGGTCTGCGTTGGTGTGCCCACGTCTGCCAGGGATTGCCTGGAACGGCAGCCGGATACCCATTGTGTGGGATGGTTGGGGTCTGCGTTGGTGTTCCGACGTCTCCCCGCGAAAGCGTGCGACGGTAGCTGGACACCCGCATTGGTCGGCCCTTGCGTGTTTCATACCCGTCACGCATGTCTTTTTTTTTTGCGGCGGGGTTATTTTGTCTGTAGCTAGCGGAGCTTTCGTGAGGGTCAGATGATTTGTGGGTGTTGATTTCGGGATAAATTTGGCATATTCAAAACATAAATGGGGGGTTTTGCCAATAGTGTGTAGTAGCAGTGTGTAATGTTTTTTGTAGGACTCGGGAACGACACTTAGTCAACTGGCGGGGAAATGCTAAGTGCAGTGAATAAATTTAATTCAATAATGACTGAGATGATTGAATTAAACTTATGCTCGGAAGTGCGAAAAAATTCCACAATTATAAGGATACTGCACAGTTCTGTTATTGAAAATTTGTCATCCAGGTCATTTTTTTTATATACTGACATGGCCTCCTATGTCCCATTTTTATGTATCTCCTCTATTATTTTTTTCATAAATTGATAAATTGCGTTGATAAATTGCGTTGGGGGGTTTTGCCAAATAAATAAGTGTGTAATAGCAGTGTGTTATGTTTTTGTAGGACTCGAGAACGACACTTAGTCAACTGGCGGGGAAATACCAAGTGCAGTGAATAAAATTAATACAACTTCGACTGAGATAACTAAATTAAATTTATGCTCGAAAGTACGGGGGAAAAAATTCAACATTTATAAGGATACTGCACATTTCTGTTAATGAAACTTTGTCATCCAGGTAATTTTATTTAGATTGTCATGGCCTCATATGTCCCCTTTATATGTTTCTCCTCTATTATTTCTTTCATAAATTGATAAATTGCTTACTCATTTACTTAATAACAAGCAGTATGTAGTCATGGCCGGCATTAGTGGGGACACGTTGCCTTGCAAATCAACAAACAAAGAAATAACAAGACAAAAAAAACCTCAGAAAACACAAAAATGCAAAAATAAAGACATACAGAAACACCGAAATATACTGAGAAGGTAATTAAAAGTACATTTATGATGCAAAGAAACAAACGGCAAAACACGGATATAGAAAAGGTGAAGAAACAAAGACACTTTTAACAAATAAAGATAAAGAGAAACAAAGAAATCTAGAATTAAAGAAAAAAGGATATCAAGTAACAAATAAATACAGGAGCACAGAAGCCTAATTTCCATACAAAGAAACCAGTGGATGGCTTAGACATTATGTTAGTCGCTCAACACAAGTTTTAACATCATGAAAATACCTACAAAATGATCATGCCAAGCATGCATCATTGCCAAGTACATCCTTCCCCAATATTACAACTCAACTCCGGCCATACACCCCAAAATTATGCTTCGTAGTCGGAGAAAGGGGACGAGAATGGTGAGGAGGGCAGGCAACGTTTCGACCCCACTCAACATCTTTTGCATGGTCACAATTTTATCATAAGACAAAACAACATTGCGTACCGATATTATCTACCGTTACCGAGCCAATTCTACAAAATGATTACCTCGGAGTGTTAACCCACTCACCCCACATTAAATTTGCAGCATTTTATACGCAAGAATCGCTCCCATCTAGCGGGTGCCGCGCGAAGCGCGGCATCCCGCTAGTACCAAATAAACCATGTAACCGTTCCAATTGAGATGTGATAATCCTGCCGACTACGCCATTTTTTGTGTAACCGAGTTGGTGGAAGTTGCACAGGGAGTGACAACGAGATAGTTCTCGAGTTATAAAGTTAGTTTATTCTGGGTATTAACAGGCTTGTGTGAGTTATGTTTCATACACAAAAAAATAAAACGACAGCCATGGTTCTCTGAAATTTAATAGAAAGAACCAGAATTAAGTACATTGAAATTACACAAGTTAATATCTCCACAAAATCAATATAATAAATCTCTCAATTTGAAAAGACAGCAGTTAGTTAAGTTCAAGTTGCCTTAAAAATGCACAATCTTTTCTAGCATAAAAAAAATATATAGATCTATCCAAAACACTTTTGTACGCTAGTACATTTAAGAAATATCCTATAATGGAGTAATCGATGTTTGGACGAACTACTCTCAATCCAACTAGCTGACTAGGCCGTATGTTATTGGCAAAGTGGGGCTGAAAATAGCACAAAAGTTTGTGAAACTAACAATAAAGTTTATCTAAAAGATAAAAATATTTGAGTCCTGCAGTATTATTTCTGACTATTTTCGCAACACTTGGAGGCATGTTTTCAATACTTACTACCTCAAAACTTTTCAAGTCTTAGCTAAATCTGCAATAACTGAACAAATCTTGTACCAAATCGATGTTCGGCTCTAAATCCATTTTAAACCTTGCCGACACCGGTGAGGTATACAAAATACAATTTCGGTCATACAATGTAAGGATTGTGCAAGTAAAATTTAGTATATAACAATAATAAATTTAAAGTTAAAGTACTTAGGGGATCTTGCTCCACCTCACTCCTTGCCTCAAAGTCGGGGTTGTACCCAAGGGCTCAAGTAGAATTTCGCAGCCCGGCGACAAATATTCTTTCCCTGTCTCAGGAAAGGTGTGGCCTTGATCGTGCCAAAAATGTGAGTGTGGTTGCAGCTACCTCCACTTGCTTATTCCCAGGTAAAATTTGGGTATTCTAGGAATGCATCATCCCATGAATACAAAAGTTGAATAAATTACGCAAATTAATTACTGGCGCAAAGCAAATGAAGAGGCTTGAATAAATTACGCAAATTAGCTACAAGCGCAAAACAGATTACCGAGGGTGCTAGAGTGTACAATGTTAGACGCTGGCGGCGCCGTAAAATGTAAACACATCGCCTGGTGCGTCGCGATTGCAAGTGCATCACGTGCTATATGTATACAAGGAGAATTAGACAATAAATGTGTATTTACAAGGGCCTGGCAGCAAAGGGAACCAAGTCTGGCTGGTCACAGTCATAATTATTTATATTTGACTATTAATCTCGCAATAGCAAATATTACATTGGCGACGAGGATGGGATACGAACCCACGCGTGCAAAGAAGAGCAAGTTCGTGTGGGCATGGAGGTAGAAAATACTACCTCCATGGTGTGGGCGACTAATCTTGCTCTCGAATTGACTAGATCGACCATGCTCCAGTGCATGGTTCGATATAGTCAATCTCCCTGTGCTCTATGGTTTCTGGTCCGTCTAGTCAAGTCTAGTCGCCCACCCGCAATGCCGTAAACTTTACTTAAATTTTTTACTGTGTAGACTTCATAATTATTCCTGGCAATAATTTATGGCAAAATTTTGAAAAAACCCCACATGTGATTGCGTTGAAACATAATCAATGATTACATACCCCCCCCCCCCCATTACAGATTAATCATACATGCTGTATGCAGATCACATGTAGCCCACGAGCCAGCAAGTTTTTCTGGACCACCAATTCGAGGAACTAATGCTAATATCGATTTTAATGTTTACAAAAATAAATAATCTAGCAGCATGACAGCCCTTGTAAAAAATTACTCCCTTTTTTGTAAAGAGTTTTTATCACCAACTTTGTTAAATACTGTACGTTAAATAAACGGTATTCGATATGTAATACTTAAACTCTTTTTAATATAATCTTTTCAAATAATTATGTGATGCGATCAAGCGAAATTGGTCGTTTGTCACAAGTATCATCATAAATAGGCCAAAATAGGTCAAAAGGAGTGTATTGTTCAACGATGTTTTTTAAAATTTATTTATATGCCTAAACAAATCTTATTTTATATTGGGGACTTTTTCCCTGCAGAATAACATTTAAAAAATTATTATAATTTCATTTTGACAGAAAAGGTGCTTCATTGATGTACATGTAATTACTCAATAAACAACTCAACTTTAAACCCCTATTTTGTCAGTTTCATTCCGTCGCATCTCCTAGTGTTTCGACTTTCATAACTTTTGAACCAAAGGTTGGTATCAACATGGGATTTTCACAGTGTTAAAAATTAAACCATAAGCTTGTGCTCTTTTCAAATGTAAAAAAAAAATTATCAGGGACAACAAAAGACTCATTTGCTTGATCGCATCACAGTAATGATAAGTACAAAACTCTTTGAATACAAGTAGAAAATTAACCGAACTCCAAGTAGAAAATAAATAATCAAACACCTAACACGTTAAAAACTATATTTAAATACTGCACGTTAAATAAACGGTATTCGATATTGAATAATACGTACCGTCTCATCGAATACCGTTTATTTCACATAAATTTTTTAATGTTTACCGTCGATTTTACGGTGCTTGACTTGACACCCAAGAGCAAGTTCGGGTGGGCGACTAGACTTGACTAGACTATAAAAACCAGAAACAGTGACGTAGCTCTCGATTGACTAGATCGACCATGCCCACAGTGCATGGTTCGATAAAGTCAATCTCCCTGTGCTCTATGGTTTCTGGTCGGTCTAGTCAAGGCTAGTCGCCCACCCGAAATGCCGTAAATTTTACTTTAATTTTTTACTGTGTACATTTTATAATTATCCCTGGCACTAGTTTGTGGAAAAATTTTGAAAAAATACGTGATTGCACTGAAAAATAATCAACGATTACATACCCCCATCACAGATTAATCAAATCAACATGCTGTACTACTACTACTACTACCACGACCACGACCACGACCACGACCACGACCACGACCACGACCACGACAATAACAACAATAACAACAATAACAACAATAACAAAAATAACAATAATAATAATAACAATCTTGACGAAAACAATACCTGTTCCGACCTGACTGTATGTCGGAACAGCTAATTACATGTGTATTTATCATAAAAGCTAAAATTCATTTTATAAAAATTTAATATTTTCATTGTTCATAGATATAATTTAAAACAAAGATTTGTTTTCAGAAAAAAACCAGTCATCATTTAACGTGTTTAATACCTCGTTCTGAATACAGACGTGCGAGACTGGTCGCAATTTTTTTTTCTTCGTACCACACGGTAGCTGTATAGCCACAATAAAGCGTTCTGATTGGTCCGTTTTTGCATAGTTCCTGCATTTTAAATGAGGTCAACTAAGGAAAGCATTATTATTTTATTGCCTGTTTACACAAGTCGAATGCCAACGATGCGCGTAATCATTGCACACGAACCCCTATCCATATAAATTGCGTGCCAGTCGAATGCCGTATCAATGTGCGTAATCGTTGTACACAAATCCCATGCCATACCTATGTGCGTAATCGTTGTACACGAATCCCATGCCATACCAAAGTGCGTAATCGTTGTACTCGAATCCCATGCCATACTTTTGTGCCTAATTGTTGTACACGAATCCCATGCCATACCTATGTGCGTAATCGTTGTACACGAATCCCATGCCATATCAATTGCGTACCATATCGGCGTTTGCAGTGTGCATGCCGTGTCCTTGTACATGTACTCAATTGCGTGTACCGAAAAAAAAAATCACAGACTGGTCTGTGAACGTGTGGGGTGGTACGTGCACGGTGGTACGTGCACAATACGGTTCCTGTTTTAATGTACTACTCAAAAGCACACATACACACACTGTACTGAAGTCTTTTGTCGCAAAGCGTTTAAGTAAGTTTTAAAGATATCAATCTCCTTTATCATGACGCGAGAAGGCGTTACATGTTCACAATGTTTTTATTTTGTGTTTATGATTAGTTTGGTCTTGGTTCTGTCTTGTTTTTGTGTGTGTGAAATACTGCATAAGTAACCTTCTCATGATGATGTACATGTACAGTACGTAGACCTACATGTTAGCCCCAGCAGACACTCCAATTACGTTATCTTTCTTCAGTTTGTTATACAATTCAGCTGCCTGCGCTTTGTCTGTGGCTTTATGACCTGGTTTTGTGACCCTTTTAGGAGTGGGTATAGTATGCCATAATTAAAACTGGAAACTGTAATATTAACATCTGCTGGCATAATTTGATTGGAATGGTAATGTTAGAAACTGTTTGAAGTGGAAAAAACAACTTTAGTTTAACTGTTTTGGAAATAAACCGAAGTGCAGAACATAAATACATTGAAAAGGAATACAATTGTGTCCTTTTTTTAACATAAACAGCCAGTCAGTGTGATTTTATGTTTTAGTTGGAACAATATTCATGTGTACAACAAACCCTACTGACAGGAAAAACATAAAACTAGAATTGAATAAAATCAAAGTATGGTTCAGGAGTCAATATTATTATTATAACAAGAATTTGCTTATAAAAAATGATAAATAAATAACAACAAAATATCAGAAAAAATCCCTACCTGTTATGCGAGCATAATTTTTTTTTAGTGTCTAGAATCCTTAAAATATGTACTTTGTAGGGTGTAAAATGAAATTTTTTTCTGAAAGGGGCGCTAACAATTTGGACACCCCGTTTTTCAATCCAGTCAAATTTTGATGTATACCCTATTTTCAAATCCTGGCTAAAAAACTAGCACTAGCAGGCATGGTATTCTTTGACTATTTGTCTGATTTTCAATGTTTTTGCCATTGGACAAATCATAACAACTGTGATTAAATACTATAGTCTGAAATTGAAAAGTCTTTTCACAGTACATTTTTGTCCCTGGGGATGAAATATTAAGCGTGTACTGTAAGTAGTCAATGTGGGGTCTGGTTGGGCATGTTGATACAGTACTTGTCTATTTGAATAAAATTAATAGTCAGTAAGTGATGCAATCGCTCTGTGAGCAGCATTAAGTGTAGTTGGATTAAGTAGTGTTATTTCTGCTAACTAAATCGGGACACCAACGTGTTGTCATTATTTAGAGAAAGGGGATTTGTTGGTTTGGGGAATCGGTTGCTGGACTTTGGATTTGACATCCAAACTTGTCACGACTTTCATTTGTGGCCACAGGCAAAAACAAGTGTCTGGTGCAGTAGTGCATGTGCGTATTTAATTGGTTGCCTAGTGTGTAATATTCATGTACTCAAATGAAAAGAAAGCATATGTGTATAAATCTAAGTATACAATTATCTTTGACTACACCCAATGACATTGAACTTCAGTCAATGTGGAGCTGAAATTGTTCTTGATATTTGGTTTAATTCAGAAATTGTACATGCACACAAATATGACTTGGGCCTTTTTTTATAAAGTCTTTCACTTTCGTAAAGGCCGCCAGGGCTAAGTGCAGATGACATACAGGCTACAGTAGTAGTACCGGCTTCATCCTCAATGTGTGGTGTACTTACTGTACAGTACATGCCTGTTGGATTTTACAGACTTTTTCAGAGTAAAAACCACAACCAATTTGGTCAAGGCTACATGTAGTATCTGTGTACAGCACAGAGGAAGAGTCCGAGTAGGGCTAATCTGCACTCTGCATAATACACGATGAGCATGACATGCAGACACAACCATACTGTGTGTACAGTCATGGCACAGTATGAATTGTACAGTTCACAAACATTTACATTCGAGAAGGTATAGTATGGTTCAAAGAAAGAAATATAACACAAAACTCCAATGCCTAGTTGATTAACGCTATAGAGCAACAAGAAAACTATACAGTGCAACTTCACACCACAGATGTATTAATATTAATTGTTATTGAGGTACATCTCAATTGTCTGTTGCGGATTTTTTTTTCTCATTAAATGCAAATTTCCACATGCAAATTAAAAAAGTAAGTAATTGATCAAGAAAAGAATAAAGTTTTGGTTATTTAGCATATTTAGTTTTACAATTTCATTTTGTCTTCTTTTTCTTTGTAGGTGTAGTTGCTGTGATGCCTTCTGCAGTAAGAAGTACTGTATTGAAAAAAAGAAATATCCTGCGGAGTGTCAGGTGCCTGGGACGAGCCAGGGTATATGAACATGACAAATTCTGAGGTGTGCCAGGTACCTGGGGAGAGCCAGGTTATCAGAACAAAACCAAATCCTGGGGTGTGGCAGGTACCTGGGAAGAGCGAGGTTATTGGAACAATTGTTGAGAACAAGAAATTAATGAATTTGAATCCAATGGAGAACAAAGATGATAGAACAGATAATGAAACTGTATTATGATGGAGTTTTGCAGCCAAGAAAAGAACACCTAAAGAAAGCTGAGCATGATTGTAAAAAAAAGCTGCAGTACCAAAAAAAGAAAGAGGTCTGTACACTGAAAAGAAAGAGTCACTCGCTATTCAAGAGTAAGTAATCTTAATGGTTTACGAAGGCTAAAGAAGTATAATTGGACACAGCATTGTGGAGGTGGAAAGGTTTTGGACTGTGTAGAAGAGGTTATTGAACGAAGAGGGAGAAAGAAAGTATCCAGAAGTTACAGAAGGAAACAAAGAAGAGAAGCATTCAAAGAGTCATAATATCAGGAAAGGTGGCAAAGTTGTAGAATGTCGTATGAGCAATGAGGAGAGAAGATTGCATGAAAAGTCACAGAAAGGCATTTTCTCCCATACTAGGCGAACTCTTAATCATGTTGCAAAGAAAATGAAAGATGTAGAGACAATAAACGATGGGGAAAAGGCTAAAGAAAATTCTTATTCACGGCAAAAAAGAAGAAATGGTGCACAAAAAAGGACTCTTAAATCTGATATTACAAATCTTAATGAAAACCAGTGTTGGCTTTGTGATCATGCATCATTAGAAGCCAAGGTACAGTGTGAATGGAGTAAGTGGTTTCATGTTAAATGCATGGCAATTACAGAGAGAAAGGACATTTTGAGAAGTAAATCATGTGTACGGATGTGTTGCAAGTGCAGGGAAAGTAACTACTGTGATTCTCTTTACTGTGATTTTGGAGTTCCAATCGATGTGAGTACGTATAAAATTATAATGTGTACCTATGATGAAGACATTGTGAACCAGGCATGTGATCTCAGTATGTTTACTCACATAGAGAATGAACAGATTGACAATGATAGCAATTCTTGTAACAGCTGTGAGCCACATAGATTAGAAGTTAACTGTTCCATTGAAAAAAATCAATCAAATTAGACAAAGAATGAAGTAGTAATTAAGAAACAAAGGGGAGGATACTTTTGAAGAAGTAAAGCAACAAAACAACCGGCAAAGACTGCAAAAGTCACTAGTAAGAAAAGAGAGCGTACTGGGTGTGCTATGAGCAAAGAATTTGAATGTCTTAACAGTGTTCAACAACCTTCCCCCAAACTCCACAGAACACAAACGAGGTCAGTGTCTCCTCATGAAGAGTTGAAAGAAGAAATTGAAGAAAGATGTGAAGTTAAAGGAGACTCAGACTTTTGCTGTTCAAGGACATTTTCATCAAGGTAATGCAAAATTTTGTGTAAATAGTGGAAAACAATGTGTTGCAAATAGCTTGTGTGCAATGATGTATGCTCATATTAAATGTATTTTCCTGCGTTACAGGGTATAGCAGGAAAATATTGTCTGTTGGGCACTAGCAAGCGGGTACGCTTGTAAAGAATTTGGTATGCATAGCCCAAGTTGGGCTAGGAATGTAGCCCAAGGTGTGGCGCATTCCTAAAGGCGCCACAACCCAGTAAGAGAATGGGTTTGGGATCATTCTAGCCCGCGAACACCATTCTGCTGGGACGGTTTAGTTAACATTCATTTCCGCAATGGCGACATCGGACACATCAGTTTTGATCAGAAATTTAGTCCCGGAGCAAGTCAAGGAATCACAGGCACAGTTGGTTAACAAATTAGACGAGCTTATGACCGTCAAGCCCAATTGCTTCAACCAACAAATTAATTAAAATCAACGAATGCTGAGCGAGGTTCAAGTGGCAAAAATTGAGCATATCAACAACGACAAATATAAGTTCAAAAAGAACGGCAATGAAGAACAATTCAAGGCCAACGCAAAGGTGCAACAAAAGCTAAAGGAAGCTGATGCCTGTTTAAAAGACGACATCCAGGTCTGCCGAGCAACCACGAGTGCCCAAGAAAAGATAGGAGAAGGTATGCAGTTGATAGATTATAGGCAAAAACTGATAAAGATGGCAGACAATTCAGAGCTTGGCTGGAAAAGTGTCGCAGAATAAGAAGCCAGTACCATCGCAGACGACTCAGAAGACGAGAAAAAGATGTGGGAAAGCAGAGACAAGAGCGCAGAGGAAGATGAAGCAAAGCAAAAAGCTTTCACATACCAAAAGACAGTACCCCTACAGCCGACCGACGCAACCTAACCCATCAACAGCGACTCGAGGAGGAGCAACGAACATCGTTCCGGCGAGAAAGCCCGGAGTATGTTTCTCCTGTGGCAAAGTGGGCCGCTGGCGTACGGAGTGCAGGAGTTTGCAGATGCCAGAAGGGCAAACTAAGTTATTTTACAAAATCCAATTGTACAAAGGGAGAAACGCACAAAGGAAATAGTGTATTATCTAGCAGTAAGACAAGTAGCTATACAGAAGGCATTACGCCGGTAGGAAGGCTAAAAAAGGCAGTGGGAAAATGGGAAAGTATTGGTACAAATCAAGTATTGTTAAATATCATAAAGGAAGGATATATGCTACCACTTTACAGTCCTCCAGCTTCAGCAGAATTAGAAAACAATAGGTCGGCTAGGGAACACAAAGTCTTTGTTGAAAGTGAGTTACTTAAGCTTGAAACCAAAGGATGCATTTCACAAGTGAAAGTTAAACCAGAGGTGGTTAATCCTTTAACAGTGTCGGATAAGAATTCCAAGCTCAGGTTAGTGTTAGATTGTAGACATGTTTATCCACACCTGTACAAGTACAAATTCAAGTACAAGGAGGCCCATACGACCAAGGTCACGTTCAAACAGGGTGACTATGTATTTGGCTTCGATTTAAAATCAGCCTACCACCATGTGAAGATCCACCAGAGCCACAGAAAATCTTTAGGTTTTGCATGGGATTTTGAAGAGGGACGGAGAGGTATTTCATCTTGTATTTGATCCAAGGTATTTGATCCAAGAAGGTATAATGAACATGTGACGTGTGGAACTTCACTCTCCCTCAAAATTCGTCAAAACCCATCCAAATACCGCAATTATCTCATAATTTTACTAGTAACTTGCAATATCAACTGCTCCTGACCATGTCTGACCATGTCGGACAACCAACAAACAAAGAAAACAGTCACTACTCGCAGAAAACAGAACACGAGAAAGGACTTACCAAGATCACCTTCACCTAGCCCAAGTGACATTAATCAAGATGGCGGCGGTACCAGTTCTTGCAGTGGTGAGCTGTTAATAATCAACGACAAGCTAGATACGATCTTGGAGTCGATCCATGATGTAAATTCAAGGGCTCACCTCCCTTGAATTGAAATTCGAAGACATTAAACAGCAAGTTACTTCGAATACCACCGATATCATTGACTTGACAAAATCAGTGACTTTCGTTCAGGACAGCTTTGAAAGTACCAAGGCACTGATCAACAAGAAGACCAAATACAATCTCCAATCAATTCGAAGCATGGAAGACAAGATAGATGACCTACAAAATCGAAGTCGTCGCAATAACATTGTTATTCAGGGGGTCCCTGAGGGTGACCACCACACCTGTGAGGAGTTTGTCTCCAGTTTGTCTGATCAACCACATGCAACTCGATGGTGCTGAAGATATCGAAATTGACCGTGCACATCGCACCGGTCAACCACCAGTCACCGGCCCGGGATTGACCGCTGCCAGCCCCCGGCGCCCACAGCCTATTCACTGTAGAATCCTACGATCAACAACACATTCTCAAGAATGCAGCTTAACTCCTCAAAAAGAATCAATATAAGAATTGGAACATCTTCATCACTGACGATGTTACTCCCAAAGTGAGGGCAGAGGAAGGAATTGAGAGCAATACATCTGCGGCGCATCCAGCAGGACGAGCGGATGGATTTCGCGTATATCCCGTACTCTGTTCCAGCCCTAATACGGTACAAACTATGCGATGGCCTGTTCAAATCATTCCGTCTTGGAGGAGAAGTTTAAAGCTGAGCTACCTTCACACTATAAATCACGCTTCATAGTCGATTACATTGAATGTAATGTTTTACAATTGTGTTCATTGTTTCATGTTGTGTTTGTGTATGTTTATGTGTTCAGGTATAAGACAAGACATCATCATTACGTCTCCCTTATTTACTCATAATGGTCTCCAATTATATTCAACACATTGCAATAAAGTGTAATGTACGAAGCTGTTTAAGGGACATAGTGAATTTAAAAAAAAAAATTCGACCGCCTTAAATAACCCGTACGCACGCCTTAATAAACCCGTACGTACGCCTTATGTAACCCGTACGTACGCCTTGATAACCCGTACGTACGCCTTGATAACCCGTACGTACGCCTTACCAACGCGTACGTACGCCTTATGTAACCCGAACGTACGCCTTAATAACCCGTACGTATTTAGGGCGTACGTACGGGTTATTAAGGCGTACGTTCGGGTTACATAAGGCGTACGTACGCCTTGATACCCCGTACGTACGCCTTACCAACGCGTACGTACGCCTTAATAACCCGTAAGTACGCCATAATAACCTGTACGTACGCCTTACCAACACGTACGTACGCCTTATGTAACCCGTACGTACGCCTTAAAAACCCGTACGTACGCCTTAAATAACCCGCACATTCGCTTTATGTAACCCGTTTTTTTAACCTGTTTTTTTTTTTCAACGAGGAACAGATGGTTACTTAATTGGTACGTCTTTCTGTAAAACATCTGCCAGGCCAGAGATTCCAGTCTTCCTTACCTCCAGCATTCACCAGGTATTGTAACCCTCCTTTGTCATATTCATAACTATCACCTTCATTTTAGTCACAATGCCCAGCAATATAATCATTATTCACCACCGTCACATGATTTTCAGTCATCATGGACATCCCCATCATCCCTGTCCAGCTTAATTTCTGTACTACATTGTGCAAATAATATTTCGAATGTCCTTAGTATTCTGTCTTTACAATCATAGTTTAATGCTGTGCCGTTACGGGATACACATAATTAAAACTATTAATATGAAGTCGTGTCAATGTTATCGTAAACGGGAAAGGCAGCAGCCAGTCATAGCGGTTTTGTATAACTTCAGATGTTTTATACATTTTTACAGGGCTACATAATGAATCGGGACCGCTTGGTAGAGATGTATTTTAAAAGCGGACTTAGTTACAGAGAAATATTGAGTGTATTAGCCGCAACACACGACATGACACTGAGCTTGCGACATCTCAAAAGAATACTGAAAAAGTGTCATCTCTACCGCTGGATTCACACCAGCAGCAACGAGTACGTAATTCGATTTATTTGTGATCAATTAGACAAGTCGGACAGTTGCATGGATACAGATGGATGCATTTTAAGTGCATACAAAATGGTCTAACTGTTTCCCAGGACGCAGTGCGACTTTTACTTCAAGTACTCGATCCAACAGGCGTCGCACAACGTAAACGTAGGCGTCTGAGGCATCGGAAGTACAAAGGAGTCGGGCCCAACTATATCTGGCATGTGGATTCTTACGATAAATTGAAACCATTTGGCATCTGCATTAATGGCTGCATAGTTGGTTTTTCGAGGAAGATAATTTGGTTACCAGCAGCGACTCCGAAGGTACTTTTAAGGTAAGTAGCCATATCAATTTCGACACACCAACCTAAGAGTCCTTTGTGAACCCCCCCCCCCCTCCCCGCTTCCGGAGCCTCCATTCCTACCCCAGCCATTTCCCTCCCTAGTGAGGTTGTGGACCAGACATTAAATTAAATGACAATTAATATGGTGGTTTTTCTCAATCAGGCGGAACAGCAACGATTCCTTTGCAGACGAGAAAAGCTTCATGTTGGGACAGAGCATTGCTAATCAGCGCATCGAAGCTTGGTGGTCTGTATTACGGAAAGAATGTTCTACTTTTTGGATGACCCTCTTTGGTAAGCTGAAGGATGAAGGAGATTTCTCTGGGTGTTTTATGGACAAACAACTCGCACAGTTCTGCTTCATGGGAATAATTCAGGTATACAAAAACGAAGCCTTGTCTGAAACTGACTATGTAACTTAATGTTATTAATAGTGATTGACATTTCCTCTCAAACCAATCGGTAATGACACTTCTAACAATATTTTGTTTTCACGATGCTCAGTTATTTATTCGAAAAACTATTTTCTTTGGCAACAGTTAATAACAAATTATTCATTTCACTTTGATGTCGCTCATTTTAACTCTGAGAGTTTTTTTCGCAAATTCTGCAATATCCAATTTTAAAAAATTTCAATGTGGTATTTACTATTCTTCGTGGTTATTACATCTATATTTCTTTTCTCTTTTTGTTTTTTCTGTTTTAACTTGATGTAAATAATTCCATAATTCAGCCTGTCCATGTGATATTTTATGAACATTTAAATGACTTATAGGGGACCTAATGAAGGAAGGAATGGGGGGGGGGGGGTGAAATGGGATGAATGCGTGATGAAAATTAATATTTTCCATGTTTACTCTTTTGCCAAATCCAGCCCCATTCACAGGCCCGGATAATTATAAAGCGTATCGTGATTATTTATAATTGTAGAAAGAACTTACTTTCTATAACTGCAAAGTGGCCAGACTTAGATTATCTAATCCAAGGCAGTGGCACCATCAAATTCAAAAAATTACTGGCCTGAATCATAAAAAGAAATTTATCATACCCGGTGCGTCCTCATCTGACATAGCAAATGAAATCAACAACAACTTCATCTCTGTAGCGAAGGACATCCCTAAATTAGATCCTGCTAGGTTACCTGCATATCTACCCGCAAAATCTGCAGTTCCTGTTATCACCCCCATGGACGTCTTCAATAAATTAAGAACAATCAATTTAAACAAGAGTGGAGAACCAGACTGTATTCCACCGCGCCTAGTAAAAGAATTCGTATATGAACTTTGTTTTCCTCTGTCTGACATTTTTAATTGTTCTCTCCAAGAGGGAATTGTTCCTGTTATCTGGAAAAAGGCTTTTATTGTCCCTTTACCCAAGACCAATCCCCCAATAATGGATAATCTACGTCCGATAGCACTTACATGTATTTTTGCTAAAGTGTTCAAAAGATTTGTTGCGGACTGGATAATGAAAGACATTTGAACCTCTTTAAACAAACACCAATTTGGATCACTTAAAGGTTCATCAACATCACTTTGCTTGGTTAAGCTTTTGAATACCATTTATAGTGCCACTGATAATCCTCAAAATTCTGCTGTCTTAGTTGTTACGGACTTAAGCAAAGCGTTTGATAGAGTAGATCATCAGATGGTAATTCAAAAGTTCATCCAACTTGGTGTCAGATCCTCTATTGTGCCATGGATTACAAACTTTTTGTCATCTCGGTTACAATCAGTTCGATATGATGGTGTCTTATCATCCTGGGAAACTGTTGATGCAGGTGTTGCACAGGGCACCAAAATTGGACCAATCGCTTTCTTAGTTATGATTAACAATTTTGTCACTAACTTGCCTGAGGTTTCGCATTTTAAATATGTTGATGATATGACACTTACTCAACCTTTTAAGAACTCTGATCAAACTAGTAGCATGCAAAACGAACTAGATCATCTCCAACAATGGACTACTTTCAACAATATGAGACTAAATCCTTCCAAGTGTCAATCAATGAATTTTTGTTTTCAGCGTTCTCCACCTGTAGCACTTTCCTTTAATATTGATGGCTCATTCATTAATCAAACTGACTGTCTGAAAATTCTTGGCGTACATGTTCAAAGTAACCTTAAATGGGACACCCAAATTGATCAGATGTGCAAGTCTTTTAACCGCAAGCTTTTTTCCCTACGTCAACTCAAGCGGTGTTGTACTCCTGTTAAAGACCTATTGATGATATATACCATGTATGTTAGGCCTACAATTGAATACGCCTGTCCAGTTTGGTTTTCGAGTCTTAGTAAAACTCAATTGGATTGTCTGAAGAAATGACAGAGAAAGGCCCTCCGCATTATCCTAACAAAGGGCTTTTGTAGTGCTGAGTCTTTCAATGAAATTTATGCCAAGGTTGGTTTGTCACCCGTTTCTGTCAGACTCCAACAACTTTTTTCTAAGTTTGGTAAATCACTGTTAAGTTCTAACAACTATCGACACTTGCTCCCACCCATCAGAAATAATAATCTCAGAAATGCTAACGAACTTTGCTCAATCATGTGTAGAACCAACAGGTTTAAAAACAGCCCGATTCTTTCTCTAACCACACTTCTCAACAGTTGAATTTTTATATATTTTTTTACTACTTGTTTTTTTAATGGAGCTGGAATCCAAGTATTTGTGTTTATTGTACATAATCTTTTTAACAATTTTTTTTCTGTAAACACTTTAATATTTATTTATAGATATTTTTCTTGTTGTATGTCTTTTAAACTCAATTCAGCCCTTGGGCTGCGATGTTTGAATTTTTAATAAACCAATAATAAAAAAATAAATAAACTGGATGATATTGTGAGTGTTTGGAACTACCACAAAACTCAATCTACCCGCAACACAATTGAACCCACTGGGAGACCAGCTGTTCTATATGCCTTGCCAGAGCTTTACAACACACACGATCAACTTGTGGCAGTGGAAAAGGATGACGTTGACGTCTGCATTGATGAATGCACATTCAAGAGTGACGTTCCTTGTGACCGAGACTTCTTTAATCTCTGCTGCGAACTTATGGAAGAGCATCATCTTGATGTGCCATCCACTCCTCGTAATGCCGTGGATTTGTATCACACATTGAAATATATTGTAATTCGCAGTTGGGCATAAAGTGCATACACTGGAAGGGTAACATGGGGAACATTGTATCAAATAAATTTAACGAAATTGTAAGTTCTGTGCATGTAAATTCTTTGTTGTAAAAACAATGGTCAAACGTCATTAATTTTTTTTTTCCCAGTATTTTCGTTTTTGTAAAATGACCAAAATAAACCAAGTTCTTGTCTATGACGTAATTCAAAAGAACTTCTCAGGATGAACGATACTGGTGACACTTGTTCGTTAAATTATCTTTGTGCTGTAAGTGGGTGAAATAAGCTTTGATGTTATAGTAATTACGTATTAAAATCAAGGAGACTACCCAGGTCAGAATAAAAGTAAACAATGCAGAGCCAAAAAGTAATACAATAAAACGTTATCCTTGTGCAACCATCCTGCTCCTTCCATTAAAACCATTCCAACGAAACCGAAAGTGGGAGGCAAAATAGTCTGGTCGCCTTTTATATGAAGATAATTAGGTAATATCATGTAAATTTGATATGAAGATAGCTGTAGTTTGATCAAGTTGATTAATGATAAATATAAATAAAATCATACTATAACTGAAACAATAGTTGACCATTAGGTAAGATCAGTGAACAGATATGTGGTGGCAACAAAACCAACGTGTGAAATAAAGTAACATTTACTCAAAACCAGTTCAACAAAATTCTCTATCATTTGTTTTTTTATTTATGTAGATCACAAACTCGGTTATCAATACGCTGGCATAATTGTTTTTATAACTCTCTAATATATACAACTCCAAACAATTAACCAGACCAAACTTCAAAAAAATATAGTCACAATTAAAAATCAATCAATTTTAGCCAAATTTGTTATCCTTAAATGAAAAAAAAAAACCTTGAATCAAAGATAAATTACTATTTTGGTTTTACTAGCCTCTTGTCACATCGGTCTAGTGGATAAGTTAAAATGCAAGAGTTGTGGGTTTCTGCCTGTGGATTTTTCCCCCACAAGACCAAAGCACTGATGACACAGAATTTATCAGACATTAGTGTAGCCTACAACAACAAAAAATCCTTATCAGTTGTTTCATTATGCTAATAATAAATGATTGCACATCACTCTCTTGAGCAGGGTGGTGAACAAAAAACTCGTATAACACTAATCCGCCCAAGCAACAAGTACAATTTTGTAAAATAACGGATTTGAATCAATACAATTAACTTGGAAGAATCACATTAATATATAATACGAGGACAAAATACATAAGATAAAAAACCCTGATGAGAATTAGTACTATAATGTCAATTGGATACACAGGAAATATTATGACTAAGATAGCTGAAGTATGGTGAAAGTGATACAGGTGATCAATATAAATATAATTAAACTAATTGAAGGATGTATAACCAATAATGAGATCTGAACAAAGGTTTCATTGGGGCAACAAAACCAGAGAATAAAATAAAGCAATAACTGATCAAAACAAAAATCCGCTAATTGCTCAGGTTTGTTAAAGTTACATGGATGCTATTTTTAAAATGGTTGATAACACTTCGAGGTATTAGGCAACTGCCAAAAATATTACCATAACATTAACTCCCTATATTTAGGCAAACAAAACTTGTGCACAATAAACTCAAATTTAAAATCAATCAATTTTATCAAAATTCTTTCCAATTTGTTTCTTTATGATCACTATAAACAATTGCATATTATTGAGCTGTAATTGTACTTACGCAGGGTGCTGAACAAACTAGCCTAGCACTTTTTTTAAATAACTGATGCGAATCAATACAACTTGGAAGATTCACATTTAATACTAATTTAAGGATTGCAGACAAGCTTCAGTACTTGATAATTTACCATAAGTTGATAATTTGCTTCGTAGGTCAGCTTCATTGGTCCACTCATGTTCTAGGCAAATCAGTTTTGTTATTGTCACTTACAGAGTGTTTTTAAAATTACCCTTAAGTTTGTAGTCAGCTGGACATGGTAGACCTGCCAAACCATAAGGCTATGATTTAAATCGACCCCAGGCTAACTAAATTGATAGACTTGATTGGAAACACATAAAAAGAGGCTTGCAGAGGATTTAGGCAAACCGACATGTGATAAGTATTTTTTTTCTTGGGGGAGGTACAGTTACTATTCTATACCCTTAATTACATGTAATTACTGCTGAAACAATGGGTTACAGGTTTTGAGTAAAATAAGAACATACGTGCTGCCACATACATTTACAAACATATACAGTGATTTATGTTTGTATAAAAGTCATGATAGGCCTGAACTCTCTTCTTTGTTCAACTGACAGTACACAACTCGACCTACATGTAGAGGGAATCATTTTGCCTATGCAATGTCCATTCTCAGATAGCCAGAATCCAAGATGTTAGACAATTCACAGCGAAGTTCATTGTATGATGCATATGTGTCAGGTAATTCGAGAGTGGGACCACATGTGTGGGCAATAAGATATCTATCTGCCCCCCCCTTTTCTTTTGGTTGAACACCACATCCAATGATTTGAAGCATAATGTTTCAGATCCGGTGCAATGCCTAAGAAATTTCCTCAATGTGGGCAGATCAAGCCCACGAATGTATTGTTTAAGGAATGTAAGGGCTTGTTCCTCCACCTGCTTGTAGGTGTAGCATTAATCAGTTTTATCACTTTTCTGGGTGATGGCTTTGTCTCTTCGTACAACACGCTGATTGACTCAATATTTGGAAGCAACAGCTGTAGAGATTCTTGGGCTGTAACTGCATTGCATCAAGAGCATATTTTGGAGCCTGCACCAGCTCCTTGTGAGCCGCTTGTAATATGGTTTCTCGCATCTTATCGCTTGATGGAATTGAATGACAGTCGGCTCTGGAAAATATATCCAACAAGTCGTCTTGATCATCGTCGTCCATCTCTCCACTGAGTGCTTAAGAATTAATTTCCCCATCAAGAGGGGATACGTAGGCCTTGTAGGCCTCCATGAGCATGTGGGGAGGAACTGCATGCTCCCATGGACGAGAGCTGAAATAAATGCTGGTGACAGACGGGTTGGGAATAACCGGTGGTCTTGGAACCCTTTTGATAAGATTCGACCAACAGCTGACCACTGCTCAAACCCAAACTCGGGGAAAATGGATGGTACTCTAGTGAGATAGAATTCACTCCAAAAGGCAGTGTAAGCTTCTCGTGATACTCCTTATACGTCAGCTCCGGCTTTATCTATAAAATCAAATAACAGGGGGGTGTGCATGATCTCTGGGTTTATAAATGCATTCACCATTTCAGAGAGGATTTTTGCCCGATGTACCCTTAATACACTCTTAAATGCTGGTCGAGTTGGTGACTGAGGAAGCAGAAATTGCGACAAAGGTTGTGGAACTGACAAATGAGACATCAGAGATTGAGGTGGCGGAGTTGGTGTATGAGGTGCAAAGTTGGTGAACGAGGTGGCGGAGTTGGTGTATGAGGTGGCGGAGTTGGTGAACGAGGTGGCGGAGTTGGTGAACGAGGTGGCGGAGTTGGTGAACGAGGTGTTGGAGATGGAGACAAAGTTGGCAAAGTTTGCGATGTAGATAAGGTGGGAGTTGGTGACCGACTTGGTGACTTATACTCGGAGGCCAGCTGGGTCTCTGTGGTTGCACCATCAGTTAAATTAGGTTCAACCGCTCCAAGGGCTTCCTTATCAATGTCATCAATGTCTTCAATGTAGCAAATCACATTGATCAGTGCAGTATCTTCTTGAGCTGCCTCTTGTACTTCAATCTCTTGAGGTTGGAGTTTGTCAGTCGAAGGGAAAGCTGCCAGAAAATCATCATCTTCATTATCTTCTTCTGTGCAATGTTAGCTTTTCTTTATATTTTTTTTTTTAAGTTCATCCTCCTCATCAGGCACATTCCCATACACATCACATACAGATTTGGTGTTTTAAGGTAAAACCTCAGAATGCCATTAGGTTTCTCTTGCTTGTATTGCATTCCTACAGAAACATTTCCTTCCAAGGGGCTATTGCTGAAATCCCGCAGATAAGTTTCACAGTCATCAATTTTCAAGCCCTTTTTTGAAATTCCATCTCGCACAGTCATCAATTTTCAAGCCCTTTTTTGAAATTCCATCTCGGAAGAACAAAGCTTTGCTTACTTCAAGCAATACGTCCATAGTTGCATCCTTGTCCACTGTCAGTTTCCTCACTCCCCCACCTTTGGGATCCCGGACCTGTCGGTCGTTATGGATCCATCCAACCTGGATACGGCGATTATTCTTTGAAGCATTGGTGTTGCCTATACCATTATGTTGGGATGTACATGCTGAAAGGCTGTCACCATTTTCCACCTGAACATCATTTCTAAGTCGATCAAGTAGGCTTTGTCTTCTTGTTCTCATGGCTGCGCCAGCCTGACTTTGTGGTTTGCAAACTGTTGATTTAGCATGGGCATCACTGCATAATCTCTTAAGAGCTATTCTGTCACCAATCTTCATGACCTCTGCCAGTTGTGACAGCTCTTTGTCCATGTCAATGATTGTTTTACTGTCAATCTGCAAACATACAAATATAATTATAATTTTAAAGATTAACTCTGACAAGAATTAAGACAAGTTAATCATTGAAGATAAAAAACATTGCAAAACGTACAATGCAAATAGAATGTAAGAATCAAACTATGGGGCTGTTTTTGCTATTACAGCTCAGTATATATATATTTTTTAAGTTGAGCAAAAAAACCTAACATAACAGTCAGGAATTTAGTGAACAACATTGAGTATTCTATATAATATTTGGGGACTTATTGGGATCAATATATATATAATTATTATAGTACAAGGCTATAATGATTTGTTATCCAACTCCAAAGCCATTCATAAAGCTGTGTATCAGATTAAAAGTCAAGGGACAGAGGATGCTTCTTGATACATGCAGGTCCAACACATTGATAAACAGTACTAACCATTGGCTTGTGCTATAACAGCTTGCAACCAAAACATTACACAAAACTTGCTTGATTAATTGGGGCTTTTAAACAATAATGAAAATGATTTGAAGTGTGGCATGGGAAGGAAAGAACCCAATGCCTCTTTTTATCAACTTGTTGAATAAGTAGAGGCTCTGTAAGTAGCTTATCAATATTTTTAAGGATAAAAAGACAGCAAAACTATGTGTCTAATCATTTCATTCATCTTGTTTCTGTATGTTTTATCAAAATATTTGTTTTGTTTTTCATATTTTTGAGTTTTTCTTAGGTAGATTGTCATGTTACATGGTTTGATCACGATTTGGTTGTTGTTTTTCAACTGTGATAAAGCTGATATTTGATTCTTTGTCATATTGTTTCTCTGTTGTCTTAAACGAATATGAGCCAGTTCAAATTGTTACTTTATATTGACCTCTGCCAGTTGTGACAGCTCTTTGTCCATGTCAATGATTGTTTTACTGTCAATCTGCAAACATACAAATATAATTATAATTTTAAAGATTAACTCTGACAAGAATTAAGACAAGTTAATCATTGAAGATAAAAAACATTGCAAAACGTACAATGCAAATAGAATGTAAGAATCAAACTATGGGGCTGTTTTTGCTATTACAGCTCAGTATATATATATTTTTTAAGTTGAGCAAAAAAACCTAACATAACAGTCAGGAATTGAGTGAACAACATTGAGTATTCTATATAATATTTGGGGACTTATTGGGATCAATATATATATAATTATTATAGTACAAGGCTATAATGATTTGTTATCCAACTCCAAAGCCATTCATAAAGCTGTGTATCAGATTAAAAGTCAAGGGACAGAGGATGCTTCTTGATACATGCAGGTCCAACACATTGATAAACAGTACTAACCATTGGCTTGTGCTATAACAGCTTGCAACCAAAACATTACACAAAACTTGCTTGATTAATTGGGGCTTTTAAACAAAAATGAAAATGATTTGAAGTGTGGCATGGGAAGGAAAGAACCCAATGCCTCTTTTTATCAACTTGTTGAATAAGTAGAGGCTCTGTAAGTAGCTTATCAATATTTTTAAGGATAAAAAGACAGCAAAACTATGTGTCTAATCATTTCATTCATCTTGTTTCTGTATGTTTTATCAAAATATTTGTTTTGTTTTTCATATTTTTGAGTTTTTCTTAGGTAGATTGTCATGTTACATGGTTTGATCACGATTTGGTTGTTGTTTTTCAACTGTGATAAAGCTGATATTTGATTCTTTGTCATATTGTTTCTCTGTTGTCTTAAACGAATATGAGCCAGTTCAAATTGTTACTTTATATTTAGATCTCACTAATATAAAAATATAGAAATATAAAAAGTGACTGCCAACTACAAAGGGTAAATGTATGATTTATAACTCACTCACTGATAAACTTATTAAATTGTTTTATAAATCCAGCCAACCACCTTGGCTTGACTGGCCAAATGTACATCTCCCCCCCCCCCCCTGTATCCAACAAGGTTTACATGATTTCAAACACAAGTTTTTGAAATAAAATTCAAATGATATCTTCCGAGATTTAAAAAAAACCCAACAATTTGTCACCATATTATGGCAGTTTTAACGTGCAAGACTGAATTTTTCTGAAAGTAGATGCCCCTCGATCTTGTATTGTTGAGTAAGTATCATGGTTTGGTGGTCTACAATAACAATAAAACACAGTGTGTCATCATAGCTGTAGCCATTATTTCCACTGTTCTTGTAGGCCTATAGTGTAATATTTGTCGATGCCCTGAACCTTTATTTTAGCTGTCAGATTGTACTTATCCCTCCTACCCCGAAAGGATTATGCCCTCTTGCAGTCCTGCTTGTACATCAGGCTAATATTTATTTGTACAGCGTTTGACTGGGTAAATAACAGTCATGGCTTTCTGCAGGAAAAACCACTCGGGCTAGCATAGTAGTAGACTGCTGACCCTGTAGCACTAAAACTCAGTGCACATTTTGTGTTGTACTCGAAGTTGAACATAGCCCCACGCACAATGTAGCGAAAATAAAAAGGCATTGCAAGCCTGAGCAACCCATAAGGCATCGCTGCATGATTAGTGCATGCTATCTTACCAGTTGAGATTTGATGGGGAATTTTATGATAGTTTCCGGTATTTTATCACCATGATTACTCACCTTTTCGTTGATCATATAATCGACGACACCTTCCTCAACCCAACAATCTCCTAAAAACTTGCACAGTGACACTTCCATTGTTGTTGAAGATTGCAGTTGTCACGAACGTTGACTCATGCATGCAACAAACTTACTTAGACAACATTCTCGATTCAGCTCAGTGCTAGTGTGTGGCTCGCTCCCCCTGCACACACGCGCCGCTGGGTCAGGGGTAAAAATGCACGTGAAGGTACATTATAGTAAGGCTTACAAACGCCTGAATAACAAGTTAGTAAAGCGTACAAACGCCTTACTATCAAGTTAGTAAGGCGTACGTACGGGTTACATAAGGCGTACGTACGCGTTAGTTAGGCGTATGTACGGGTTATTAAGGCATACGTACGGGTAACATAAGGCGTACGTACGCGTTAGTTATGCGTACGTACGGGTTACATAAGGCGTACGTACGGGTTACATAGGGCGTACGTACGGGTTACATAGGGCGTACGTACGGGTTATTAAGGCGTACGTACGCGTTAATAAGGAGAACATACACGTTTGGAATTTTTTTTTAAAATTCACCATGTCCCTTAAACAGCTTCGTAGTAATGTTATAAATGAATCAAACAAATACTAGCATAGCTCCAGATCTAAATTTTGAAGCCCTAGATATTCGGTGATTATTATGACCAAGATCAATTCCTTGATAATTTCAAGAGTATCACTGATAGTAAATTATTACATATTAACGCTCGCAGTTTACCCACAAATATTAGGAGACGAGATTCGTTTTGGAGGAAGTATACCGCCGATTATAACTGACTGCTAAACAAACCTCTCTGTGTACACAGATTGCTCAATAAACTCACAATGACAATTTATTCATGAACAAAAGCATCAACCATGTGGTTTTTTCAACCCTTATCAATAACAAATCAACAACGTCTTTAACTCAATACAAGCTCTCGATAAACATAAATGTATGTGGTTTACCCTTTATGATTACCCCTGTACTTCGCGCAATTAAGCCTAATTCATCTACTAGTCAGCCATGCACACAGCTCCTAGTAGGCTCCCGATAACCCAGCCTTGACATGCACCCTGTGCTGTCAAGCTGGCAAGTCACGCAGCAACCACGTGTTCCACAGAGACACTGCACACGGCAAATCTCCCCTGTCCATACACACACGCGCGCCCCCTGAATAATGGCTACAAACAGCCAACAGATTCCCGAGCAACAGCTTCGCCTTACCGATCAACCACGCGTCCTTGTGGGCGCGATCATCCTAGTGACAGCGATCGTCCTAGTGACAAGCTGTTAACCTGACAAGAACGACGAAGCACTAAGCTATCGCCGATCCCGACCACAACCACAATGATTCAACTCACGGTCAACCAGCCTCCGTTACAGTCAACCTTGTGGTTACCCCAAACACCCGCTCACAAGCACTGATAGTCAACCACGCGCAACGCAGAATGCAAAGCATAAACCTGGGTAATACACAGAGCAATTTCACATACCTGTCAACTCCTCGAGATCTTGCTGCTAACTGACGATCTCTCCTCGTACAGTCTGGTATCGCATGCCATGCGGCACAACTCACGCATAGATCGGTGCAATACCATACCGGTCTCCTCGCGCATGCTCACAACTAAATAACTTACTACACACATCATGCACTGTCCGTTACATTATTTTAGTCATGTCCTCGTCTGTTTATGGAAAACAACACAACAGTGTATGGATGTTATATACGGCTGCCAGCTACAATGTGTACTGGACAATTACAAAGTTGTAATTTTGCCTTTTTATGGTAAGACAAGTATTTGACATGCATTTCTTAATGTGATTAATGGTTCAATTGTTTGGGTTAGTGGTTTGGATGAGTATTGGGTGAGTAGTCCAGCTAGACCACCTACCCCCAATACACAACTATTTGAATGCTATCGACCGAATTACACATACTCTGTACATTTATTTATGTTATAGATATAAAACATTGGTAAATGTTATAATAACTGTTAATTTAATCAGTCATCCTAAACAATATCTTTAGTCTCTGAATTGTATAACAGTTTTATGAGACATTATCATTATTGTGATAGCTTCTGCACCAATGCGCAGATGGCTATGAGCACTGAACACACTTCAGCCATCTGGTCTTAACAGATCCATGGCTATTTCAGCCTTTTAAACCTTTCTACCAACAGGACCCCGCCTAAACTGTCTAGGGTATTTATAAATTTCTGTTTAATATCCATTTGTAAATACATGTACCCTAGACAGTTTGGGCACTCCTGTTGGCTGAAATGAGTTTAAATGGCCGGTTATGGCCATTTTCAAACTGCTGAATAAATATATTTTCAATAGGTAGCAAACTAACCGATTGCATATAAGAAGAGTTCGACCCTTGGGCTGCGGCCTTGAATCGGCTGGATGTTGAGAATAGGAGTCAATGTTGTGGTTAGACCACTGGGTTAAATAGGGTCAAATAGCCGAACCCTTTGCTATAAAATACTTTTAAACTAAGCAACTCAAAGTAATGTATGCGTAGCTTCACAGCAATAAATGATCCTGCCATTAATGAACATAACTGTCAATCAGAGAAAATGTTATTCTTTATTATTTTTACCATGTTCAGGAGTCACATGAATCAATATATTCTAGTCTTCCATAACCAATGGTACAATTACTCGCAGCTCAGCAGGGACCGGGCCCCAGGACTTTGAAACCCTTTCTCTATTTTGAAACTCTTTTCAAATCTTTGAACATTCATGTTCAAAAATAGCTTCGAGCCAACTGACAAATATAGCACATATAAATTTTCAGAATCCGCTGTTACTATGACAATATTGCACAGGTGGTAAATTTAACTGCTTAATTACTTTGTTGGTTATGTGTTCTTGGTAAATTTATAAATAGCGAAGCCAATGAGTGCTGTAACAACCCACCTAGTAAACCAAACAAGGGGCCGGCTAGACACCAGACCTTTTTTTAAACACACCTTAGTAGGTATTGCAAAATTTCATGGAAATTCTCAAAAATGTTAGTCTGATGTTTTGACTATCTCGTTAAATTGCCATCATGGTGAAGATGGGGTGTTGATTGAAGATGAGGCATCTTGCAGTCCTACATTTCCTGCAACCCCAGAAATGTTGGTTCTGTAGATTCTGCTACTGGGGGGGGGGGGGGGGCTCCCTGGGGAAGAGACATCTTGTGATCCTGACATTTCCTGCAACTCCAGAAATGTTGGTTGTGAAGATTCTGCTACTAGGGGCCTCACTGGGGATGAGGCACCCTGTGATCCTGTCACTTTCTCCAACTCAAGAAATGTTGGTTCTGTAAAATCTGCTACTGGGGATGAGGCATCTTGTGATCCTGTCACTTCCTGCAACTCCAAAAATGTTGGTTTTGTAGATTCTGCTACTAGGGGCCTCATTGGGGATGAGGCACCCTGTGATCCTTTCACTTCCTGCAACTCAAGAAATGTTGGTTCTGTAAAAACCGCTACTGGGGATGAAACATCTTTTGATCCTGTCACTTCCTGCAACTGCAGAAATGTTGGTTCTGTAGATTCTGCTACTAGGGGCCTCACTGGGGATGTGGCATCCTGTGATCCTGTCACTTTCTGCAACTCAAGAAATGTTGGTTCTGTAAAAACCGCTACTTGGGATCAGGCATCTTGTGATCCTGTCACTTCCTTTAACTCCAGAAATGTTGGCCATGTAGATTCTGCCACTGGGGGCCTCTTTGGGGATGAGGCATCCTGTGATCCTGTCACTTTCTGCAACTCAAGAAATGTTGGTTCTGTAAAATTTGCTACAGGAAATGAGGCAACTTGTGATCCTGTCACTTCCTGCAACTCCAGAAATTTTGGCTCTGTAGATTGTACTGCTGGGGGCTTTATTGAGGATTAGGCATCTTGTGATCCTTGTAACAACACAGCTGCTTCTTTATTGATCCAACCTAATTCTAAATCATTAGATTTTGTCACTTTGGTTGTTGACAGTAACTCAGACTTGGATGGTCCTTCCAGGTCTTGTCAAAAAAAATTGTGTTTTTCCCCAAACCAAGTTAGATACTTACCTTCATGATCCTGACTTTTTTGTTCCAAAATCATCAGATGAAGCACCTGAAAATAAAACTTTTTTCCTCTTCCTGTCAGAAAAAGGCATGTGTTACAAAGTAATGGCAGGCATTTTTCACTGGGTAATCATCTCATACTCGATCATGAATCTTTCTATGACTCTGATTTTGTTCCTGTTTCTTCTGATGAAAGTGATGATGAATTTGCACTGGTTGCTAAATCTATTCCAGTCATTAGGGCTACACAGCAAATTACTTCAAAGCAAATTGAAGATCCAAGTGACCATCGGGATGAAGATGATTCTGGTACGGTATATGAGAATGAGAAAATGTCTGATAATGAAGTCTCAGGCATGCAGAGAGGTCCAAACACTTCAAAAAGCCATCATCATTCTACATATTTAGCTTCACCAGGTCATCAAGTTTCTGAAGTCTCAAGTTGTACTTTTGTTAATAAATTGAAGTTCCAACTACTTCAAATGAAAGAGGTAAGCGAAATTGGGATAAGCCACAGTATTGTCCATTCTGTCTGGCTCCACAAAAGAAGTTGCCTCGTCATTTAGCGGCTATTCACAAAGAGGGACTACATGTAGAGCAGTGGCTTGCCACAAAAGATGTCGGAGAACGGACTAAGCAGCTTACACTAATGAGAAACTATGGAAACTTTCTTCATAAAGCAAAGAGTACTTGAAAAGGGGAAAGGTACCCTTATCGTTGTCTATAGGCCCTCATACAAAGTAAATCCCACTGACTATTTGCCCTGCACCAACTGCTTTGGCTATCTTGCACAAAATGATTTTTGGAAGCATAAATGCTGCCAGACAGCTGATGATGGTGTTAATGATGCAGAAGAACCATGCAAAAAGAAAAGAAAAACTGGACTTAGAAAAGCTAGCAGATTGATGTTGCCAACCAAACCTTGTGTTAGTCAGCGACCGCACCAAATATTGTGTAGTTTGAAAAGTGATGATATAAGTAGACTTGTTCGGTCAGATCGACTAATTAAGATGTTTGCAGAGAAGTTGACAAAAAAACACGGTCACTTAAAAGATCAGGAGGGCTATATAAGGGCAGCGGTTGCATGAGGTGGCCAGATTGGTTTTGGAGTACAGATGTTTTGGAGTACAGAATGTTGAGTTAACAACTCAACATATTGATGCCACGTTAGCTGATCTCATTTGTCCAGAGAAATTTGACAAAGTCATCGAAGCAACAAGACAAGCAGCAGGGTTTCAAGAGGATACCAATCTTTACACAACTCCAAGCCTTGCACTGAAAATAGGACATAATCTGAAGTCATGTGCAGAAATTGTAAGAGGAGATGCACTTTTGTCCGGAGACACTTTTCTTCAGGAGAATTGTAAGGCTGTAATAGCACTGTACAACTTGATTTAGGAGGGCGAAGTAAGCGTCCATTCACTGAGAACATTGCAGGAAGTAGAGGAACAAACCTAAGTTATTGCCATTAACTGGAGAAGTCAAATTATCAAGATACCTGAAAGAACAAGTACAAGTACAAGTAAGGCATGAAAAGCTGCAGAAGACTAACAAAGATGTACCCAAACTTTGGTCAAAGTTGGCTGAACTTCTTCTGGCACAAATCATTGTGTTCAACCGTAAAAGGCCTGGAGAGGTATCCAAATTGACATTGAGTGACAAATGTGTTATTGGGGAAACATGCGTTGTTGATGGGGCCTTGTCAGCACTGGAAAAAAGGCACAATGTAAAGTGCTTTGGAGAGTCGAGATTATCGGAAAGCGTTCAAGAACCGTCAAAGTTCTTTTCACTGTCCAGATGAAAGATGCCCTTGACACATTGAGGAAAAGAAGAAACGACGCAGGCAAAGATGACAACAATGTCTACCTTTTTAGTAATCAGAGAGGAATGGCACATGAGTCCACACTGCAAAACTGTCAACGGTCCTTCTGAAGATGGAGAAAGGTGATTTACAGGGATTAGCTGGAAAAAGCCCGAAAGATGTTGAGCTGGACCCTTGTGAAGGTATGATTGTTACAGATAACATAACATTTTCAAATTCGGTTTGAAAGATTAGGTCAATACAGGTCAAAGGTTATTGAGACTGAAATCTGTCTCCTCTTTTGCTTGTTTAATCTGTTGGAAAAGTAGAATGGATACATAAGTTTTTAGTCACAGAAAAGAAGTCAGGAAAATGTGATAAAACAAATGATACGGTATAAAAGTTGAGGTAAACATACAGACTTGTTTAATGGGAGCAACCTACAAAGGCTATACAGTACAACTTAAGCATGGTCCTTTTTGAGAGAGGCTGATATAAAGCTTTGTATTAAAAGAACAAGATCTAATTAAAGTATTTGATTAAATTCTGTTACATTTTAGAATATGAAATGGATGAGAAATCGGATGATGGCATCTGTACCAGTGAAAACAGAAAGTTAGTACATCAGCCTATGAGGATCAGAAATACTACAATCTTTTACCTTGGTATTCATATCCCATTCATTTATATACATTTGTTGATATATTGGAAGTGAGTGGTTGTTTTCCTTACTTAACGGTTTGATCAACTTTCCAAACCGGTACGTTTTTCTGACTTGTCACAATTCTAGCCTTAAAACCACTTCCAGTATACTGAAACTAAACCAATGAAGCTTTAAATCATAAATGCAATCATGCACTGATTTCTTATTTAGTTGGATTTAGCAAATTTACGTGTTATGTTTATTCAGTTAACAAAACTTTATTCATCCTAGATAAGGCAACTATAGTTATGTCCTAGAGGTTGTGAATGGTTATCTTTATAATTGTTCTTTGACCCCTCTACAAAAATAAGCAATGTTTCCTCCTGAGCTTTACCTAAGAGAACAAAGTTGGAACCAATTTTGCAATAGCCGCACACCATTTGTCACGTCCCTGGTCTTTTCCTCGTTCCCCTACCATGATTATTTTAGTTTGTGTAGTGGGCAGTCAGTCCCATGTTGCTAAACCGAGCATTTTACGAGTGTCAGCATTGTAATAATAATAATAATACTGTTAATATTATGTTTTTTTATTGCTTTGATTGCTATTCTATTATAAGCTCAATATTTGCTTTACCGTAATTTTCTGCAACTTATACAGAAGCAGCAGAAACAGAAGTTTCACAACAACAGAAGAAATGCTGGACGTGTGCTGACAAAAAAGCAGTCATAAGACATCTTGGGAAATACTTGAGGACGAGGAAAGTTTGTTCACTAATTTTACCTTGAGAAACGTGAAGGACTTTGTCAGAAACCAAATCAGAAAGAAAGATCCATTTTAGCTTCCTAAATAATCTGCAAAGGAAGAAACTGACAAGGACTAGCATTTGAAAATGCTTCTGAATTGTTATGTACAATTAAGGTGTGTCTCTTTCATACAGGCCATTGCAGCTAAATGTTGAATATTCCTGCGGGCTTTTTTACCTCGGGAAGATCAAGTATGTCCTTTATGATTTTGTTTTATTTCCCGTGCCAAAAGTTTTGATTTTGTTTTGATGAAAAAAACCTTTAATGTTTAGTGTACAGCGAAATGCAAAAGAAGTAACCACTTGAAACAAAATTAACCTTGAAGACATTTTTTCTTTGTATTTTTATTTGAACTTCTTTGGACTGAGAAAACAACAAAATCAAGTGAAAAGTGATGGTTTTAAACATGACTAAGAATAATTCAAACAAAATAGTGATTTGAAGTACTTCCTAAACTGAAATTTACTGCTGGTAAAAGAAAGACTGGCTTATTCACCTCAGATTGAGTTATAATTTATTCTTTGTTTTTATTTTTGTGCCAAGTTGAGATTGTGTTGTGGCTACCAAAACTATTATGTTTTTAGCAGACAGTGTGTACACAAAAACTGTGATGTTCGGACAGTTTGTTTTGCAAAAACTATTATGCTAAGCAGACAGCGTGTGTACAAAAGGACTTATTTCAATTGCATACACACTGTCTGCTAAACATAGTTTTGGTAATGGCAAAAAAGTCTCAATTTCGCACTTCAGTGCAATTGAGACCAAAGGTTGGTTTTTGAGTTTAATTTTGCTGCAGGTATTCAGCATTTTATCTGTAATTGTTATTCTTTGTCTTTTTGACAAGATGAGAGATTGCCATGAAGTTCCTTCCCATGAAAACAAATTATTTAAAGTAACGAGGAGTTGCAAATGTGCTTTACATTGAAATTTGGTTATATTTTATTTTAAATGGTAATTGTTAATTTTAAATACAGTTTTAATTTGCATGTATTGTTTGTTTTAGAAGCAAAGTAGGGATTTCATGGAAGTTGAAAAGAAATTGGCATCGTTTTGTGAGGTTTGGTGCTAAAGGATAATTTGATAAAATGTAAGGGTAAATAAATGTCTGTTTAGATGTTTAAAATGAGAGGAAGTAGAGGGCTTTCCATACACTTCTTGACTATTTTGTCATATGCTTGAGAAGATGAGTTTCAAAATACACATTGGTTAACTACTAATTTTCAAAAAATAGTACATTTCAAAATCCGCACCCCAGGCACTCTGCAAACTGCTATCCCCAAACCACTCAGCAGTTGTTTATTTACTGTTTGATTAGGCCACACAGCTATTGGTAACACTACAAGGGTAAACAGCACCTATTATCTATTATACCCCCCCCCCCACTACCACCACCATAATAGCCTGATGTTATAGTCAAAAGCATGTTAACATTACATGTGTTCAAAGGATTAAGTTTTTGTGAACACAGTACGATTTTTTTGTGCACATTATAATGAGTCCATATAGACTGATCTGCCATCCCACAATATTTGTCAACCTCTGAGTTTACCCACCCAGAAATCACAACAGTATATGAAAAAGTGATGTTTAAGGGTAGTTAAAAAAAAACCAGCGGATATGATCCACACGATTTGTAGTTATTAAAAAAAGTTTGAAGCTGGTCTTTCCGCCCGCGCCCTTCGGCTGCTCCGAGGGTTAGAAAGGTTAATGTTGAACTGTAATAAAGAGTCTCTCCAAAAAGTACGTAGATACACTGCCATGTTCAATACAGCAAGCAGTGGCTATACAACAGACATAGCTTTAGGGGGTGCCTCCCATAATAAGTCTTTAATCATAAAAATTAATATAGCAATAGTTTTTACAATAAAAAAATAAGAGCAGAGGGGCTAATAGAAATTGCACTTACATGATAATTGAGAGCGGTGCAGGGAGCTCAGGCTGGAGTGTCATCCCAAGAGTGAATTCAAAATACGGAAAGAGTAAGGCTTCGCCTCAAAACTGAAATTGTGACCCCCGCCCCAATCTCTGCACCGAGGTTTTTTTACTTAACACATTCCAAAACTAGGTACAGTGGGTAATAATACAAAGCAATTAACAAAAGAACCACCCAAAGGGGGAAGTACGTCAAATAAGTAAGGTATATGCAAACTAACCAAGGCTATGCTAAACCTTTCAATACAATACAAGTCCGTGCACGCTACAGTACTTACAAAATCATTCATATGTGCATTTGTTTGATCTTATTTAGGGGGGCATGGAATCTGAGCAATGGTTACGCCACTGACAACCCATTTAGGCAACTCTTGTATAAACCTTTTGAACAAGTTACCGCAAGCTGTCTTCAATTGTTGAAATTTTAAATCTTTCAGTCGTTTGTATATTGGATCTGTGTGAGTTGTTTTTTTCTTCTCTTTAAAGTATTTTTTTCCATAGTGAAGATCTTGTGTATTGCTTCTGATTCTCCGTTTTAGCTGTTCCGACTTACTGTCGGAACAGGTTTTGTTTTCGTCGAGATTTTTATTAGCCGTTCCGACGTAGGAGTCGGAACAGGTATTGTTTTCGTCAGGATTTTTATTTGTTTTTCTTATTATTATTCTTTATTTCCACCAAAATGCCACAGGTTTTGTACATGCATTTTTTTATCTCCTAAAGTCATACTAGGCTTAGTATAAAATAGTCAGATCATATATAATATTAAAGCTTAGGTCATGAAGTTATAGTAAAATGTAATTAACATAACTTAATTAATTACATTACTCAGTTATAATGACATGAATATTTAATTAGCCAATCTTGAGACCACCGGATCTCAAAAAGTATACGTCCGATCGTCAAATTTATTTCGATTTTATACTTGTTGGATACTGTATAGCTGTTTGCTGGCCTAAAATGCCGGACGACGTCACCATGATGTCATTTATTGCGCGTTTTGTATCTGTGCACAAAACCCAAGTATTTAGTTGGTCAAAAACCTTTAATTTTCAAAATATGTTGAATTTTAGTTACCCATAATACACAAATCATTAAAAAAAACAAATGTTTCTACTAAGAATTATTTCAGGCCATTGAAACTTATCAAAAAACAATCCCCACAGTAATTAGAGATAAAATAGCAAATCGCACACCACGGCTTGCCATTTTGATTGCGCAATCACGGCAAGGCGTCGGAGATTACCTTGAATGATATTGGAATCCTAACCGAGAGGACCTAGCATAGAACCCATTCGATAATCTGCACGGCGACCACGCGAAGTCACTGTGGCCGCGATGGTTGAGACTCCTGATGCCATTCCACATTCACCCGATAACCACAGATCAGCTGAGCAAAAACAATCTCATTACTGTGTTTCCCCACACTGAACAATTTAGTATTGAGCATTTCCACTTTAATTAGTAGAACTGTGGGGCCTAGGTAGAGGGGCAAGTTAAGTGCCCAGTTAGGGATGTGCTGAAGTGACCGATTACTGTCGTTAAGTTTTTAACCCTCTGGTTTTCGTGTTACGTAATACTTTATCATTCTGCGGCGGCCCTACTAAATTTTTATGCAGTCTGTGAAATCCGTTTATACCCGGGGTATGCAAGCTTTTTTACTTCATTTTCAAGCATAATACCCCTCAGAGGAGCAAGAGATGTTTATTTCCTATAAAAAATAGTTAATATCCCCTCAACATGTTTTTATGAAAGGGTTGATGACCGGCAGGATTACAGTGCCTTACTAACAAACTGATGACCTAAAATACACAGACACTGGCACAAGTGGATGTTTGTTTTATAAGTATAGTGTTACCCTGATACAAAACCTTCACCTGTCCAACAAGTCTCCCACAGTCTTCCTCTGACAGGGACAAGCTGCTCTGGATAAGGATGATTGATGATTATTTTCAAACAAGGCGGGCAGTCTACCCTTTCAGGGTTTGCTGAGATTTACATGTACAAAGTAATGGCAAGCCCTTTTGACCACAGAAGTCAAATGGAATTTTCAAGGTGAATGAACTCTCCCAGTGCCAATAACTTATTCCATCTCTTTCTACATCGTGTTAAAGAGGTATACCAAAAAAACTAAATTTTTAGAAAATTCCTGGGCGGAAACTGCAAAAACAGTAGATCTTTCTCGGGTTAACGTACAACGAAGAGACAAGATTTGTGAAGCATGCAGACTAAATGTAACACATACGATTATAATACAAATGTAATCATCAACCCATAATGATTAAATGTCGATAATTTATAACTAAACTTTTGGTTGCATAAATACCCCGTTGACCAGACCGAAAATTTATATAGTTTAAAATACAGCTATGTATCGGTTGCTTGAGTAACGCAACGGTTAAGGTCGTTGCCTTTTGTGTAGAAGGTGAGCGGTTTGAACCCTCTTGGTTTACTGCTTTTTTTTTCATCCCCCAAAAGAGAATACTTGTCTTTTACTTATATAATATTGCTCCCCGTATGTCAATGGATATTAAAAACTTTCTTTTTCTATTTTGTGGCTGCCAATGGATTTTAAGGAAATAAAATAAGCTCATTGGATTTGTGCATGAACAATACGTACGTACGTTTATGGTTTTTGTTAAAATGCATTGTATGAGGATAAGTTTACATACCATCTTGTACTTTATCAAATTAATTAGTATGAAAAACAAAAATTGTTACTGTGACGTCATCAGGTGTCAAATTACGAAAATTCAAAGCTTATTCCTTTAAAAATTAATTTCTCCTGAACACGTAAAGTCGTATTGTTTGTGTTATTTTGTAGCTTTTAACAATTGCAACAATTTCTTCAAAACGAGGACCTCACTTTGACCTTTACTTTCGGTCCAAACAGGAAGCTCAGAACTTTGACAAATTATATCTCCTGAACCACATGTCATAAACGAGTATGCGCAATCGAATTGTTGCGGAACGCCCTCTAGCATTCAATGTTTCATGCATTACCTCAAGCACAGTTTTGAAATAACAGACTACGAGCCTGATTGGAAACTATATGTGTGTGTCGCATCTGATCGTGTGCTGTTAAATTTTTATCCGAACCGTTAGAAATGTAAACATTTAACCGGTTGGTCAGTTGGTTGGTGTAACCATCACAGGCTTAGTATACTTGCTAACTTGTGGAATTTTTGCAAAGTTAGGCTAAAATTTGGGGTCTGTGTTAAGTTTGGAGTTATTGTCTAATTGCCTCAATTTCAGAGTCTGGATCATACAGCCATATCATAAAACCAGAACAGCTTTGTATTGTTCACAAACACCTAATGTCTAGTTTTTATTATTATTGTTATTCTTTGTTTCTGCCTAAATTCCCATAGCATTTGTACACGATTTTGTTTAATTCTTAAAAATTAATAAAGACTAGACATATTGCATTTGTGCAAAAATGCCGAGCTGTTTTGTCATAACTTTTTCAAATTACTCAACTGAATTTGAAAGTTTTTTGTTTTCAAAGCAGTTATGATGTATCAAGCCTGTTTTAAAAAGAATTTGGATTATACCACGTTTTATTAGCAATTTATGACAAAAAGGTGCAAAAAAATGATAAAAATCATAAACAATCTTGTGATGACGTCATTATGACGTCATTTCACAATTCAAAAGAACTTACCAATATTTAACAACCTACCAAGTTTCAACATGATCACACTAGAACTTCGGGAGATATACGACTTCAAAAAATGCACCTTCTACGCCGCGTCACGCAACTCCCGATGACGTCATCGATCTGAAACTTCACACATATGATGGCTGCCTGACGATCAACATGTGTAAATTTTGAAGCGATTACACAAAACTTCTCCACACACATCTTCAAAAAGTCCATTTTGAACAGTTTTCAACCTGCCGCTAGAGGGCGCTCTTGTGTATCGTGATGTCATCGGTATTTTTTTTAAAAAGCACACTCTTGCCAGACACTAACATCGTTGAAAGCATTTTCATAACATTTAGCACTTTTGAATTACGAGGCACTTCCAGTTTCGACCGGAAGTAGAGGTCATGTGAGGTCACGCACACTGAATAAAATGAAGACGTTATTTATCCCTATACAATCCCAGAAACAGAAACCTACGGTCTCTTGTGGCTGATTTGTTACAAATTTTCAAAAATTTAAGTTAGAAACCTTTAAGATGACGTCACGTGACAGGTGATGACGTCATCATGACCTCATTGTTTTGGGATCAATATTGCACCAATGCCTTTCATCACTGAAAGTTTCATTGCAATTGCTCTTTAGGAACTATGCAAAAGGCCGCTTTGACCGAACGTGCGTTATGTCAATAGCCTTTTTTACTGAAACAGACAAATAAAAACTAGACATGATTGCATTTGTGCACAAATGCCGAGCTGTTTCGTCATAACTTTTTCAAATTACTCAACTGAATTTGAAAGTTTTTTTTGTATTCAAAGTAGTTATGACGTTCAAGCCTGTTTAAAAAAGAATTTGGATTATACCACGTTTTGTAAGCAATTTATGACTAAAACGTGCAAATAATAGAACAAATCGTAAAAAATCATGTGATGACGTCATTATGACGTCATTTCAGAATTTACAAGAACTTGCCAATATCCAACAACCTACCAAGTTTCAACATGATCGCACTAACACTTAGGGAGATATACGACTTTTAAAAAGGCACCTTTAATGCCGCGTCACGTGACCCCCGATGACGTCATCGATCTGAAATTTCACACATATGATGGCTGCTCGACGATCAACATGTGTGTAAATTTTGAAGTGAATACACAAAACTTCACCACACACATCTTCAAAAAGTCCATTTTGATCAGTTTTCAACCTGCCGCTAGAGGGCGCTCTTGTGTGTTGTGACGTCATCGGTATTTTTTTTTAATTACCCACCCTTGCCAGACAATAACATAGTTGAAAGCAACTTCATAACTATTTCCACTTTTGAATAACGAGGCACTTCCGGTTTCGACCGGAAGTAGAGGTCATGTGAGGTCACGCACACTGAATAAAATGAAGACCTAATTTATCCCTATACAATCCCGCAATCAAAAACCTACGGTCTCTTGTGGCTGATTTGTTACTGATTTTCAAATATTTAAAATAGAAACCTTTAAGATGACGTCACGTGACAGGTGATGACGTCATCATGACCTCATTGTTTTGAGATCATTATTGCACCAATGCCTTTCATCACTGAAAGTTTCATTGTAATTGCTCTTAAGGAACTATGCAAAAAGCCGCTTTGACCGAACGTGCGTTATGTCAATAGCCTTTTTTACTGAAACAGACAAATAAAAAAAATAATAAAAAAAACTTTAACGAAAACAAAACCTGTTTCGCTGCGCTGCGAAACAGCTAAAAATAATAAACTAGACATATTGCATTTGTGCACAAATGCCGAGCTGTTTCGCCATAACTTTTTCAAAAAATCATAAAAAATCATGTGATGACGTCATCATGACGTCATTTCAGAATTTACAAGAACTTGCCAATATCCAACAACCTACCAAGTTTCAACATGATCGCACTAACACTTAGGGAGACATACGACATTAAAAAAGGCACCTTTAATGCCGCGTCACGTGACCCCCGATGACGTCATCGATCTGAAATTTCACACATATGATGGCTGCCTGACGATCAACATGTGTGTAAATTTTGAAGTGATTACACAAAACTTCACCACACACATCTTCAAAAAGTCAATTTTGATCAGTTTTCAACCTGCCGCTAGAGGGCGCTCTTGTGTATTGTGACGTCATCGGTAATTTTTTTTAATTACCCACCCTTGCCAGACAATAACATCGTTGAAAGCAACTTCATAACTATTTACACTTTTGAATAACGAGGCACTTCCTGTTTCGACCGGAAGTAGAGGTCATGTGAGGTCACGCACACTGAATAAAATGAAGACCTAATATATCCCTATACAATCCCGCAAACAGAAACCTACGGTCTCTTGTGGCTGATTTGTTACTGATTTTCAAATATTTAAAATAGAAACCTTTAAGATGACGTCACGTGACAGGTGATGACGTCATCATGACCTCATTGTTTTGAGATCATTATTGCACCAATGCCTTTCATCACTGAAAGTTTCATTGCAATTGCTCTTTAGGTACTATGCAAATAGCCGCTTTGACCGAACGTGCGTTATGTCAATAGCCTTTTTTACTGAAACAGACAAAAAAAACAAAAAACTAGACATATTGCATTTGTGCACAAATGCCAAGCTGTTTCGCCATAACTTTTTCAAAAAGTCATAAAAAATCATGTGATGACGTCATCATGACGTCATTTCAGAGTTTACAAGAACTTGCCAATATCCAACAAACTACCAAGTTTCAACATGATTGCACTAACACTTAAGGAGATATACGACATTAAAAAAGGCACCTTTAATGCCGCGTCACGTGACCCCCGATGACGTCATCGATCTGAAATTTCACATATATGATGGCTGCTTGACGATCAACATGTGTGTAAATTTTGAAGTGATTACACAAAACTTCACCACACACATCTTCAAAAAGTCCATTTTGAACAGTTTTCAACCTGCCGCTAGAGGGCGCTCTTGTGTGTTGTGACGTCATCGGTATTTTTTTTGTAATTGCCCACCCTTGCCAGACAATAACATCGTTAAAAGCAACTTATACTGATTATTTTTTAGAACATGATGCATGTAAATATTATAATAAATAACAAGTTGGTAAACAGTTGTTATTGTCTGAATATTGTGTTTCTTTTGTAATGTTTTGGGGTAAAAGTTTTGCTTTATGTATTTGGGGGCTTCATATTGTACAAATATAATGGCGCAGTCGACATGTCTTTGGCAAGATGAAAAGGTTTGCATAAAAAATGTGTAACTTGACTTGAAATTGGAAGAGTTCCGAATAAATGGTTTTTTTTTATAAACCATGCAACTTAATAATTTATGCACAAATTTCACTGTTTATAGACTTTGCCTAAGGAAATTTTTTCTCAAGCATATATTTCGTACTTTCTCGGCATATATCATGAAAAGTTTATATTTAATGCACACAAAAATGAAAAATGGCCACATGTGAAAGTTTGCAATTAAATGTGACGGTGTTCCAAGTACCAACATGATCGAACTTATACTTCGGGAGTTATACGACTTTTAAAAAAGACACTTTTAATGCCGTGTCACGTGACTCCCGATGACGTCATTGATCGTTATTGATCTGTAACTTTTAAACACATGAAGCCAGCCTAATAGTAATTTGTGTGTACATTTTGAAGTAATTACTCAAAAATTTACCACCAAATGTTCAAAAACTCCATTTAAAAAAAAAATTCAACCTTCCGCTTGAGGGCGCTGTTGTGTATTGGGCGTTCATCGATCTTATTTTGAATGGGTGACGTTATTATGTTGTCGATATTTCTGTTTCATCTTTTCATCAGGTGAAATATTGTTGCCAAGTTTATGACCGAGTTTGGGAAAGATGTCAAAGTTTGCGGACAACGATGCGTGTATGTTCGGGTATGAGTGCTTTGGAAAGATTTAAACATGGTAAAGAAATAGTTTTCAACAATGGAACTTATTATACAAATCACTTTAGAATCAAATTAATAGTATTAAACTTTTTGTTAATCGTGACAATGTAATTGTTTTTCTATTAGGTTGCTAAAAGCAATCCAACGGATGTTACACAAAGGTTTGTTTATACAAATTTAGACAAGGGTTCTACACTGAAAGCTGTGTGCTGTTGTCTTCTTTTGCAAACAAATAATGGATAACAAAGAATGGTATTAATACAAAATAACCAAGTGATTTCATTTGCATTGTTTATTTGGTGGTCTGTTATCCAGTTTAATTAATTAAAGTTTGAAGTTCATCAAAGGTCTGCAACTATGCTATTTTTTCACGGACAAAATCCATAGAAAAGAAAATGCTAAACTTAAAAAAGGAACAAAATTACATGACCATTAATTTTGTAGTTATTGTACACCATTATTTGAAATATCTGAAAAGGTAATTTGAGGTTGTAAATTGCTGCATATTTGAAAGGTATTAAACACAAGGAATATATTTAGGAAGTGTCATATAATTTAATCAGGTAAAACTATGGAAAATTTATTGACATTTCTTATGATGTAGCGTTTCTTTTACATCCAGGATGTCAGAAGTACGGCAGAGACTGACAATCTACCAGGGTATGGGTGTTAGGTAAGATATTATATAATTGATGGTTGATGTGTTTGTTTGTATTTATGAGGTTTGACTACAACATATGGTTATACTAAAATAATCTAACAAATTGGAGTAAAATATAAGTGGTTCTAGTAGTATTTTTAAACGTTTTGAAATGGAAATGATTTTTGCAGTATATGAATGATCATGTGGTGTTATGAATGGCTTCAGTAACATCTTTAGAAGTTGTTTTCCCAGGTGGAAATGATTGAGTTTCATCATTTAGCTTGGGAATGTTTCACTTTCAGTTGTTTTCATCATTGGCCATTAATTATTATGTAGTATGTTTGGAAATGCTTGGAGAGAAACTGATAATTGTCAGGATATAGGTAGTGAGTATACAACGGTGTTGATTTAGATGATTGTTTGCTCTATTGGTGGAAATATTGTAAATCTATTAATGGCATGTTTGCAGATTGGAACTGTTGTATTGTTGAGATATTAAGTTTCTGTGAAAGTGTTTGACATAGGTAATTTAGCAAGTTATTAGAATGATTGTATGGCTGTTGTATAGGGTTGGGCACCAAGGTGTTTATCTGAGGTTGAAGGCATTTGCAATGTTACGATGCACCAAGACAGTGACTGGGAGCAACAGAGGTATATTGTATTGTCGGTTTCATGTATCAGTCAGGTGTGGAAATGTGTGTTTTTATTATTAGTTTTTTATTAATGTGACTTAATGTAGAAAAAATAAATTTAAACAAACAAACAAACACACAAGTAAAGCAATGGATTTAACGTACTGAAATGATTGTTTATTGATTGGAATTTATGAAAGTCAACTTACAGAAATAACTTGTGAGACAATCAAAAATGATAAACACCTTCAGTGTTTTTTGGAGCATCTTTTTACATATTTGTATAATTTTTGTTATATAAATTTTCTTTTCAATATAATTTCTAAAAACAACATATAACAACGAAGTAGAAAATAAGTTAAGAAGTACAATACTTAATAATAGTAATGATGGATACTAGTATAAACATGAATTATTTGTTGTGCTTAAAAAGGTGTTTAGTCCATTGGTTAAGTGAAACATTGGACAATAGATGAGTATTGCTGGTGATTGGATTGCGTTATGAAGTAGGGCCCTGGTTTTGATTAATACAAATAGAAAGTATAGACTTGTAACGTAAAGTCTATTACATGAAAATTTACATGGAGTTTGTCTTTTGTAAAATTTGTATTATACTGGAATTTAGGCCAAGTAAAACGAGAAACATGATGTGTGTCCAAGTACGCCTTTCTTTTGGCTGTTGTTTCATTTAGTTAGTTTTTAGGCCCCCCCCTATTATGTTGTGAAAAATTGCGGGAAAAGAGTGAAAAAACAAACCCATCAGGAAATTTGGATCTAAATGATACATATCACCTCTGCAATACACTGTTTTAGTATAATTTTATTGTATCACAATATCTGTGAATTATTAACCTTGGTCAGCTATTTGTAGTTTGACGGCCAAGTTGGACGAAATAGCAAAAAATGGGAATTAGTAAATAGTGACGCCCTGTTTCCTTCTTATAGTGTAGGTTTGGATTATAAATATGTGATGCGATCAAGCAAAATGAGTCGTTTGTCGATTCTTGTCATTTCTAACTTGTGTGTACATCTGGATAGAGCATATTAAGCTCTCCCTTTATTATATTCAAAATTCCGTGTTTATACAACTTTTAGTTAAAAGTTGTGAAAGGTGAAGCATAAAGTTCAATGATATGAGAAGGGTAACTGAAACGAAGAGAAAAGGGGCTTACAAATTTATTAAGCGCGCATTTACAGAACAGCTGCCCACAGGTGCCATGTGTTACTGCGTCGAAGGCCGCTGAAGTTTGACGAATGTTAATTTTTGTTCAAGAAGGGTTGAAAGGTCGGAAGTTGCTGTAATCCCCTGTGTCATCCTCGTTACCATGTTATGGGCAGCGCCCACTGATCTCTATTATATTGACTGGGAACGAGGTTGTCTGTGTGTGTACAAGGGTTAGTAACACATCGTGATAGTAATGTACCATATATCGCGCAATGTACACACAATAATGGCGATCTTCGCTTTTTTTGATAAACGTTTTGGTGTTTTTACACACGGAATGCAGTGATCAGATGTGATCGAACTTGTCAACATGTTTGTGTTGCAGAAAGTATCTGTAGGTTACAGAAACACTCGTATTCATTTTCAAAGGTATGATGTGAATGCTTTCAATCATTGTTGAAGTATTTTTGTGCCATTCATTTGAGATAAAAACAACAACTTGGTTGAAACATGGAGCTATATATATACATGTACTATAGCTGCATGGTTGAGAGAACTTGTGTGTAACTAACTATCATGAACTATGGAGCTGTGAACAATGTTTTTATATTTTTTATTTTTCAAAGTGTACATCAGCAAGCTTTATTGACATGCTAATTTTAACCTTTTAGTGTTGCTATTTATCAGAAAGGAAGTCGCCAATGTTAAAAAGTGAGATTTTAGAATTTGAATCTATCATTATCAACAACAAAAAAACCCGAAAATGTTACTCCTGACCTGTCATGTAGTTTGTCTTGTTTTGCCTTGTTCTCCGTTACGAAATTGCCAACATACGACTCATCTAGCGTGATCGCATCACAATATGTATGTTATTGTATTTGGCTTTTGGTTAGGAGAGATAACATAGGTTTTGTAAGTTTAATGTTTGGAAAGTTTTGCCTTTGGTTTGGCAGTAGCAGTTGAGGGGTGTCTTGGTACTGTTCCAGCAGTAGTGGGTTTTTGCTGTTGAGGGTTGGGTCCTGTGGCTGTACTGGGTGCTGTAGGTGCTGTGGGGTTAGAACTTGTGGTGGGTTTGGTGCTTGTTGATGGTACATCATCATCATGGCTGAGGCGAATTATGTTTGCTGCTTGGACAACAAATGTGTAGACTTGTTGTCCCTCAAGCGCTGTTGTTATGCCCAAGGATGTTGTTGAGTTCCATATTTGTTGTGCAAGTTCCTTCGGCATATGTAGACTTATCAAAGTGTCGTCTGCTTCACATAGCAGAATGATGTGGGAAGCAGTTGTCCCCTCTACTGTGACAATCTCCACTGTCCTCTCTTTATGTTCTTCTTGGAGAATCTGTAAATTGTGTTGAAATTATTTTAGTACAGAATTTTTAACAATGCATATAAAATAATTGGGTTTTTTTTGTGTGTAGTTTTGTATGGGTAAGCTGTTGGAGTGTATAAAATTTAATTTGAAAGATGGCAACCTGTTATATAATAATATTTGGGAAAAAATTACTATAAATTCAATACGTACATTAATTTTTGTGTTCTGGGTTGATGACAGGGTTATCGCCTTTAAGTAGTTGTTCTTCTTAGGGGACATGTGTGTGATTTTCACCCTGTCTCCAGACTTAATCGGGCTCCTTGAATGTGCGTTCCAAAGAGCCAGTTGGATTGCTCCGGTTTCGTCTTGCACTTCAATGTTTCTGACCAACACTCTCTTCGGACCTACCTTTCTTGGTACTTCATCCTTAGATGGAAACAAAAGCAAAACCATCATTCTATTATATACAGTATGAAAGATAATTTCACAAAAACTGTAGGTACTTGTAATGGTTTTGATTACATACTTTTATATTTAAATCTGGCAGTGATACCCATTCTTTGTATGTAAAGACAATTTGCTCTATAGTGAAACCATTTACTCTGATTTTTTTACAATTCATTTTTCAAGTAAGCTGTAATGGCTTTGTAGAAGTAATTGCTGAACACACTATCCAAATTATGCATATGGGTTTTTGAGACCATGTTGGATTGTGAATTGTTAGGGTTAAAGAGATGATTTGTAATGTAGGTTTGTTGAAACTTAATCTTTTATTGAATGTATGGAAGTTCTTACATGTGTGATTATTCCCTCGATGCTTACAGGAATACCTTCCTTGTCATCCTGAAGGAGAGATGAGATAGATGCAACAGGTGGCATTGGTGGATCCACTAGGTTTAGAGCAACAGCCATTATCTCGTCACTGATCGGGCTCTTCAATGAAGGACAAGGATGGACACGTGTGTTCTTGTTGGCCATCAGGATTCCAGTGAATCCTTTCTCAAATTGACGCATTGTGATTACGTCTCCAGAGTGGAAAGGCTCGCAGATGTTGTCATACGCAACACATTTGATTGCTCCTGTACTATCAGCAAGGCTGAGCTCATGGGCCTTCTCATTCTTTACAATCTTCACAATTTTAGCTCTCAAAGCTCTTGGGTATGGACCCTTTCTTGAGGATGACATGTTGATGTTATAGATGGTGTCCATTTTGTCTGTTGAGATGAAAGTGAATCAATTGATTGCGTTTATTGTAACTATGGTTAGGTGAGTCTTTTCAAACATTATCTGGATAATTTGCGAAGCTATTTTTTCAATTTTTCTTATTTGTGTGAATTCATTGTTTATTTGACTACACGTAGTTTATTTAAAGGGGTATTTCATTTCGTTTTTTTTTTTTTTCTAGGGAGAGAAAATACATGTTGTACAAGTTTTGTCTGGGGAAGGTTTTGTCAAGTTATTTTAGTTTCTAAACTTATTAACATATACAGGTTGAAATTGGTATTGTTATTTAATTGAATATAATCTGTGTTATTTCAACAGTTGTGTTGTAGCTGATATGATTGCATAGAAGTGGTATGACAGTGGTAGTACATCAAATATTCAATATAGTTTTGTAATCATTAGTAAAATGTATGTTGAGTATGTAGTGAACTAAATATCTGTACTTAAAAACTCTCAAATCAGTTAGGCTGGTGCCAGAATATTCCTGATTTTGTTGAGCATGTAGATGTGATCTCTGATCCTCGGACGCCGTATCCAAGTTAGTATTGAACAGTTCGGCGGATCAGTGCTTGGTTTTGTGGGGATGATATACTTACCAGCCAAGTTTGGCAGCACAGTCGTAGGATGTTAGTGAATCTGCTCTCTCGTAACACAGAATTGGCTCTCGTAACACAGAATTGGCTCTTGTAACATAAGAATTGGCTCTTGTAACACAGAATTGGCGACACTGAAGTTTGATTAAAATGTGTCCTTTATATAGTTTCCAAAAGTATAGTCAAGGTTTCTGTTCCAAGTAATTTCATCCAATCATGATGGAGATCCAGTGTTATCCAATGAAAATACACTTGTATCAACCAATGACTGTTCATGGATTGTCTTGACCAATAATGTGTGGGATTGTGATGAGGATTGCATGTTATCCAATCAGAAGCAAATGGTCATATGGTGAACCTTGTTTAATGGGTTGTTGAGTTTGTTTACTTTGAGGGGGCTTTAAAGGGTGTGTACAACAGTTTTGAGGTTGGAAATATCAATGTTCACAAATGTATATAATTCACATAGTATGGATTTGGTCATGGTTGTAAGTTGTCATTAAAATAGGTTTGTTTGAAATGCTTGGATAGTTTTTGCGAAATGTGTAAAACAACAGTTTTTAATCTGCTGGATTAAATCTGATGTTAGGAAAAAGATTAGAACTTGAAATGTTTTTAACTGTTATTTTATGATTTTGATGGAGATTGATTTTTCTTAAATTTTCACAGGTTTGTTATTTCATGTATATGTTGGTTCACATGAAGTGTGGATACTAGTATATGACCAATGATGTTCACTTTTGAAACAGTATACACTTTTAAAACATATATTTTTGAAATAATATACTTAAACATTTATTCTGAAGATATTTATACATTTTTGTAGATTAGGTGAAACAGAAAGTGGACATGGTGATAAATAATGTAAAAATTAAGTTTATTTTGAAATACAAATTGTCTATGTTTAAAATCTGTGTAATGTGTTTGTGAAAAATTATTAAATTTGTTTTAGAGGTTATAAAAATGTGTGTGAGTGCAGTAATTTCAGATTGTTGGGTCTGTATGATAAATGTTTTTGATAAGGTTTTCAGTATTTTTAAATAAAGGTCATATTATTGGTATTAGAAACACACTATAAAAATTTTTTCCAGTGAAATTAATAATTTTATGCCAAAAAACTTTAGGATGGGCACACTGAACGTCAAATTTGTTATTATGTTGTGATATTAGAGAGATTGTCAAGGATTTAATTGTATTTTTTTAGACATTCAGGACAAAGGTTTGCTAATACGAACAAACTCGCTAAATTGGGATAAACATCAACACTATCTAGAAGTAATTTAAAGGGCACACTAATTTCTCCTTGTTGCACACGACACGTTAGGTTTGTGTGATGTAGGTTAGGCAATTGAGTTTCTATTTTTCTGAAATTACCTTGAAAGTGTTGTTTATTTTTATTTGATGAGTTATTTAAACATGCAATCTAAGAAAACAATTACATTATTAGCTTTACCACTAATATTTCTGTGAAATTGCGTATGGAAATTGCCATTACGAATAGGAATTGCCATTTTTGAAACCAAAAAGTTGGTACATTTGGTCTTATAAGTCATTTTAAACAGTTGATACTGCGATCAAGTTTGTGAAAAATTGTGAGAATAGAGAGATTGTATGGATTAGGCATTTGTATCTAAATAATTTATTAAAAAGGTGTGTTAACACGAAAATAAATCACAAAATTTAGATAAAACAATAACTAGTTCGAATGGCAAGTCATGTACCTTTGTTTAATTGCACACGGCACGCTAAGATGTATTGAGGATGTCATTTTGAGGTATTTGTTTTTTAAATTGTTCTAAAAGTGTGTTTCTATAAAAACATATGCCTCACTAGGGCTTGGTACCTAAGCAAATAATGACAGATATATGATTTAAAGGTCTTGACAGCATTAATCATATTATTTCTGTGAAATTACGTTCTAGAATTGCCATTTTATGTAATCAAAAGGTGGTACCGTTGTCTTAAAAGTTTAAACAGTTTTTACACCGAGCAAGTTTTTGGAAAGTTCGTGAAATTGAAAAGATTGTCACAAATTTAACATTTGTTTATAGACATTCAGAACAAAAAGTGTGTTAATATGAAAAAAAACCACTAATTTGGATAAAGCTAAAACACTATCTGGAAGAAGATGAGTAGTTCAAAGGTCACAACATCTTCTCCTTGTTGCACACGGCACGTTAGGTCTGTGGTGATTCTGATTTGCAATTGAGTTCTGTGTTTCACAAATTGCCTTAAAAATGTGTTTCTATAAATTTGGTGATAATTTCGGACTTGACAGTTTAGTGAATGTTAACAGGTTGATGATTTAGAGGTTGTGACAGTATTTTCATTAACATATCTGTACAATTTTGCATTGGAATTGCTATTTTCTTAAGCCATTAGTCACATTTGGTCTTTAGTAGTCATTTTAAATACTTGATACATCGAACAAGTTTGTTAAAGTGTGTAAAATTATTGAGACTGTCAGGGATTTGATATTTGTGTACAGAAATTCAGTAAAAAGGTTTGTCAATATACAATAAAATCACGAAATATGGATAAAGAAATAACAGTTTCAAGAAGTAGGTTAGTAGTACGAAAGGTCACATCTTCTCCTTGTAATCGGTGCGCTAGGTTTGCAGCAGGTTTGGCGGCTTTTGAGTTTGTGTGTTTCTGATATTACCTTCAAAGTGTGTTTTTATAAATTTGGTGATATATTCGAATATGCCACTTATTAAGTAAATAATGACAGGTAGATGATCTGAAGGTTATGGCAACATTACAAATAACATATTTGTGGAATAACGTATAGAAATTATCATTTTTAAACCAAATTTGGTCTTATAAGTCATTTTAAACAATTGATACTGTGATCAAGTTTGTGAAAAATCGTGAGATTAGAGGGATTGTTATGGATTTGGCATATGTGTCCAAATAATTAACTAAAAGGTGTGTTAATACGAAAATAAATCACAAAATTTAGATAAAACAAAAACTAGTACGAAAGGCAACTGTACCTTCTTATAATTGCACACGGCACGCTCAGTTGTATTAGGGATGACATTTGAGTTTCTTTGTTTCTGATATTGCTTTAAAAGTGTGTTTTTATAAATCATATACTTCATTAGGGCTTGGCACCTAAGCAAATAATGACAGATAGATGATTTATAGGTCTTGACAGCATTAATCATATTATTTTTGTGAAATTACGTGCTGAAATTGCCATTTATGTAACCAAAAGTTGATACCGTTGTCTTAGAAGTCATTTTAAACAGTTGATATAACAAGCAAGTTTTTTGAAAGTTTGTGAAATTGAAGAGATTGTCACAAATTTAACATTTGTTAATAGACATTCAGAAAAAGTGTGCTAATATAAAAAAAAAACCCACTAATTTGGATAAAGCTAAAACACTATCTGGAAGTAGATGAGTAGTTCAAAGGTCACAACATCTTCTCCTTGTTGCACACGGCACGATAGGTCTGTGTGATTCCAGTTTAGCAACTTAAAGTGATTGTTTTCAAATTGCCTTATAAATCTGTTTTTATAAGTTTGTGGATTTATTCGGACTTGGTACTTTAGTCAATATTAGCAGATAAATGATTTAGAGATCTTGGCAGCATTACCATTAACATTTCTAAGAAAATTACGCAATGAAGTTGCTTTTTTCTTAAACCAAAAGTCGATCATAATGGTCTTAGGAGTCATTTTCAACACTTGATACATCGAGCAAGTTTGTGAAAGTGTGTAAAATTATTGAGACTGTCAAGTAATAGATATTTTGTGTCCGAAATTTTGGAAACAGGTCTGTCCAATACGATATTAAATTAAGAAATATGGATAAAGAAATAACAGTTTCAAGAAGTAGGTAAGTAGTACGAAAGGTCACAACATCTTCCATTGTTGTTATCGGTGCGCTAGGTTTGCAGCAGGTTTGGCAGCATTTGAGTTTGCTTGTTGTTGAAATTATTTTCAAAGTGTCTTTTTATAAATTTGATGATTTATTCGTAAATAATGACAGGTAGATGATTTGAAGGTTATGACAGCATTATACCCATAACATTTACGGAAATAATGTATAGAAATTGCCAGTTACAAAGTCTAATATTTGTACATTTGTTCTTATTAGTGATTTTAAACAGTTGATTGATATAATATAAGCAATACAACTTAACAGTATAGATTAAAAAAAAAAAAAAATTAAATTAAACATGGCACTGCAGAGGGTTCCTTGTAAGAAGCAGAGCTTGTAGGCAATGGTCCCTAAAGACATGCATTTGCACTGAGACGGATAATAACAATTAGGTGAACCAAAAGGTCTGTTGTCGAGTCGAGTCATTAAGGAAAAAAATAGTATAATATAGGTCTCAATGCACAAGCATGTACTCAAACAATTATTTTAAGTAGATCACTTTAAAACAAACAGACGAAGGACGAAAGCGAAACAGTGGACTAAAACTAACACAACGGCCTTGCAGGTCTACCAGTAAATTACCAAACGAGAATGAGTGATCACACCCAGGGGATCCCACGGAGGTAATAACAAGCATGGAAATGGGCTACGTGGGTGAGGATCTCCATCAGACGAGACCACCCATTCTCGGTCAGCACTAAAATACCAGTTTAGATTATATAAGTACACGTACATGTATATATTAGACACTCATCCACAGTCAGATTCCAATGTGTCAGGTTTAAAGACACGTTAAATAAAGATAAACTTTCGGATACTCTAAGTTGTTTGGTAAGCATGTTCCAGAGCATGGGTCCCTTATGTTTAATAGTTTTATGAGCAAGGGACGTACGAGTGTAAGGAATATGAAAATTAGAAGCTTGGCGGGTAAAATGGGAATGAACATCTGAATTTAAATAAAAAGTCACATTGCCAGTAGCTTTTAATCAAGTTGCACGCGGCGGCGGCGGCACCTCCAGATATCACGCGGCTAGGTTTCGCCGCTCGCGCTGGTCTTTTTTTGTGCGTGGTATCTGGGGTCGTGCTTGACATCTGGGGGCGCTCGTGCTGGTTTTTTTCGTGCGCTATAACTGGGGTCGTGTTTGATGTGGGGGTGCGCCTTGACTAAAGGCTACATTTCCAGAGGCTATGGTCCTATTCGAAATCACGGCTTCGGCTTTGGATTCGGCTTTGAGGCTCCGTTCTTTCGTCTGAAGCCCTGAGCGCGTATACCCGAAGCACGCACTATTGGCAAAACAACCGGCGGGGCAAAGCTAACCTGAGAGCCGAATCCAAAGCCAAATCTAGTCGTTTCGAAAAGGGCTTATGATCAGCCTCACTACCATGGGCAGTGCGTCGTATCGATACCTCTCGTCATTATGATTGAGCAAGGCATGCTGGGAAAAAATGGCGCGGCGAGATCGATCACCCCTGGGAACGAGGTTGGCCTATGATGGCTATGATCGACCAATGCATTCTAAGACGAAAAAGAAATGGCGTTCACCACTGGGAACGAGGTTGATGTCGTATATCAATGAAAACGAGGTTGGATTGTCGCGTACGTAGAGTTTGTAGCATAGCATAGTAGTATGGCCGTGTCCGAAACGGCGACTTCGGCTACAGCTACAGCTAGATCAGCGCGTCTGCCAGTGTTGAAGAATAAGCAGACGCGGGCAATCTAGCCGTAGCTCTAGCCGAAGTCGCCGTTTCGGACACGGCCTAATGTTCGTTATTACATGTATTAACTATCTACTCGATCCCTCGTGTAAACACAGTCATAGTTGAGTTGCCAATCGAAGGTAAATAATGTTACAGCATTTGTGTGAAGAAGAGTTAATATTTTTCTTGTGTTTAGCTTGTTGTTTGTATTCATGTTATTTATATCAGGGATATATTAGTACTTATATCAGTCGTGTTTTATAGTTGATGTGAATGTATTTGTAAATCGTGTAATTGATAGACGAAATCAAAATAATTTGTTTTCTTGAACTCTGAAAAGCATAGGCTTAGTCTCATAAAATTGGGGAATCTAAAAACCAATGATGGAGTTTTGCTTTCGTTTTTTCCTGCTGTTTGTGAATCAAATTTGATCGTTCTTTGTGTGATACTTTTTGTGTGATTTTGTTTATCTGTCAGATGTCATAGCCTCTTCTTAGCTTTTCAGAGAAATTGTTGACTTTGAGTAGGAAATCATCTTTATTATTCGTGTTTCTGGCATAGTCATACTCATATCATAGTGAAGGGTTTCTCCGTTTATATGAATGCTATGAAATTGATCACATGTACGGGGGGGGGGGTGGGACGGGGGTGTGCTGTAGTCAAATTGCCTTGCCTGTTGTGGTTTTGGTCCGGCAGGGCTCCAATAGTTGAAACTTACTGATCGAATGCTACTTGTCATGTTTGTAGATACCCTGTCTGCTGGCATGGCAAATGTTTTAAAAACATCCCATCACACGTTGATTGCATTTAGTTGACAAGTGTTTGGGCCGGCCAAGGATACAAAGTGGATTGGCCTAATGGGAGTTATTTTTATGTAGCTTTATAATTGTATAATTCTCTGGAAAACTTTACATTTATTGTTCATGTATGATGTATTTTGTTTGTTTATTAGTTGTGATTTTGTAACGTCGACAGTTGTCTGAATCTTTTATTTAGGTTGAGAGTTGGACATACCGACATGACCGACACAAGTTAAAATAAAGATTAGATTTTAGAAACTTAAAGTACTCAATCTGGATTAGATAGTCAGCATGGACAGTGCGTTGTGACTTTGTCAGTGGTATTTTTTTGTTGATAATTAGGCAGCAAGTTTTTCTAGAAAACTTGTGCAATAGTCATTTTATCTTTGACAAAGTTGGGGGATTTATCATTATTTCATTTAGGTGTTTCTTGAAAGGTGTAGCTTTCATGGAAGCTTTCACTTTTTTAATACAATTATTAAGAAATGTTGTTTTTGTTTACATTTTGAAAAATAATTATTTTACTGTAGTAGGCCTGTGAGTGTGAACTCGCATTGTTTGTGCAATTTGTGATGATCGTATAGCTGTCATTTCTTTTTATGTTTTTTTAAATAAAGAGCAGTAGTATAGGCCTTCAATTGTTTGTGTATAATTTTAAATAGTAAGCTTTTTAACTGAAACTGAATAAAAGATAGGTCTAAGTCCATAGTGGTGTTTTGCACAGTTTGGACAAGTCAGTTGAAATGGTTACAAATTGCCTGTTTCTAAGTATAATCTTTGTTGTTCTGTTGGTATTGTTTGGCAAAGTGATATCATCACTTGCAGGGTAAATGCATGCAGCATGTTGGTCTGTAATTGGATGTGCTATATTTCATTTTATTTGCTAGCAAACATAAACAGAAAATTACAAACAATGCAATGGAAGTGCAACCAATTTCAATTTGGAATTACTGTGGCCATAGCAGTTGAGTTCTCATAGTTGTGTCATCATAAATATACTTTTTTTTTACACACAGTCAATGCATTAACATTGTTGGGTTTGTTTTGTTCTGTTATTTTTCAGAACGAGATGCCGAAATACCATGTAGCTTTGAGAGAAGAGGAGGTGGCTTTGCGATGTCTGAGGTGGTCTGGAAGGATGTTCTCTGACAGATGTGTGTTTCTTTCTGACTTTACCACTTTTTTTCCACTTGTGTTTGTTCTTCTGTGATCTATTCTTCCTTTTCACAAAGTACTCAAGTGTCTATGCTTGAGGACGTTACTGAGAAACTTGCAGATGTGCAGGCTATCAGTGACAGCCAAAAAAGTTGTAATGATATGATTGATGAACGTTGTAATGATATGATTGATGAACGTTGTAATGATATGATTGATGAACGTTGTAATGATATGATTGATGAACGTTGTAATGATATGATTGATGAACATTGTAATGATATGATTGATGAACGTTGTAATGATATGATTGATAAACGTTGTAATGATATGATTGATGAACGTTGTAATGATATGATTGATAAACATTGTAATGATGATAGAAGTTATATGAAACATGAAAATCATATGAAGTATCAGATTGATGAGAAGCTTGAGAATCAAAGTCATGAAAACGGTAAGATGGAAAGTTATGAGCATGATAAGGTTGAAAACAATGAGAGGCTTGAGAAGAGTAAGGACAATGTTGAGCTTAAGTGGCAAGGAAAAAGTCTCCAAAAGTGTAGAAGCTATGACAGAAGTGATGAAAAGCAGAGAGAGAACAGTCCATTTAAGATTCACAAAACTGGCCCTCGGAAACATAAGAATCGAAGTAATCAAAATGTGTACCAAATGGAGAGACATAGAGGTCATCGCACTTTTGAGAAGACTGGCAAGCATCATGTATATAAGAAAAGTATGATAAAGATGAATGTGCTGTTTGTAGTACCAGTGAAGCAGAGGTGTCCTCGTTCATTGAAAAGGAAAGTAATTGAAATATGTACATGTAAGAAGAGCCACAAAAGCCAGAAAAAGAATAGGAAGATTCAAACAAGTGGATACACAGTACCGAGCCACACGAGTGACCAAGAAGTCCAAGAAACGCATGATGTATAATTATCGCAAAAATGGTAAATCTGTAGAAGTTCGTATGAAAAAGGTTGATAGACATACACATGAAGAGCTGAGGAAAACCATATTTGGCCATACAAGAAGAACTATCAACAAAATAATTAATGCAGATCAAGATAAGAGAGCAAAGAAAGTCAAAAATACATTGAAAGACAAGATAAGGTCAAAAGCTGGTAAGAAGAGAAAGACTTGTGAATTTGGAAAACAAAAACTCCAGGAGTTAAAAGTTGTAGACCATGGCAATTCTTCTATCTGTTGGCTTTGTGATAAAATTGATAAATGTGGCTCAAGGAAGATGCAATGTGATAAATGTTGTGTGTGGTTTCACACTAGTTGTTCAGGTTTTTTGGATATGAAGAAACATTTGATTTGTAAGACATTCACTTGGGTTTGCCGTAAATGTGGACATGGTAATTACAGTGACACTTTGTTTCATAATTTTGGTATATCTACAGATGAGAATATTTTTGACTTGGCACATAATGGAATGGACCAGTGTTTCACTGATGGGTTTATGGATCAGATGGATGCAAAGAAGAAAGCAAGAATACATAGCTCATCAATGGCAGGACACGGGTATGTTGAACTGAACAGAAGTAAGCAGTCATTGAGAAAACAAACTGGTGGTTACAACTTAAGAAAGAAAAAAACAAATTCAACTTCCTCCGATAAGCCAAGTGTAAGCTGTAAATCCAAATTTAAAGACAAAGCACATGACAGAACACAATCTGAAGTGTTGCCAAAAAGGGTTACAAGATCTCAAAGTTCTAGATCTTCGCTGTTCATTAATGAGACTGTAAAACCAAAAACACAGAGTAGTACCACTAATGCTCCAAAAACTACACTCGAGAAAGAAGCACCTGAATGTGAATTTGATGTGATTGAAGTTGGGTCGAAGAAATCTAAAAAGCAGATGGAAACAGTGAATCATAGAGAAAGATACAAAAATAAAACAGGATGTCCTAGACACACTTCAAAGAGAAAGGCTGATACAAATACAAACAATGAGAGCCACAAAATGACATTTAAAGATGCATGTGAGTTGAAACCTGCCAAAATGAAATGTGAAACTGTGAATAGTAACCATAAGGTAATGGAACAAACATTGGTTGTACAAGGCAGTTGTCATCAAGGTGATGTTAGATTTGGAAGGAACAGTGGAAAGCAGTGTGTGGCAATGAGCCTTAGTGCTATTATGAGAAGTCAGACAAAGTGTTTGAAATATTGGCAAATGAATGAAATAGACAATGTGCTGAATACTGGTAATGAGTTATATGGATTTTTACAGAGAAGTTCAACCATGAGTAATGAGTATCTGCTTGTTAGTGAGTTACCAACCGATTTAAATGTGTATGAAAGCAACTTCAGTATGAATTACGGGGAACCTGTGACTGGAACGTTTAATGAAAATGATCCAAGTTTAGAAGAGTACGACATGATTTCACTTAAAAAAGCTGTAGAACAAACAATTCAGATATACCAAGCATGTTTCATATGTTTTCATGGGAGCACTTTTGCAGTGATTGCTCAAGATGGTATTTATTATGTGTTTGATTCTCATTCTAGAAATGTCCGTGGCAGTCAAGTTCAAGATGGGACAAGCATTATGATGCGTGCAGTTTCATGGCACAGTGTTTACAGGTATTGTCTCAATTTAGCTCAGTCAATGAATCTGTCAGTTAATGAACAGTTTGAAATAACTGGTGTCAATCTGTGCATAAGCGACAATGCTGTAACATGTACACAGGAACATATGCAAGTCAAACATACTTGTACTGATAGTGTAGTTGATGATTGTAATGACTGGAGTATGGATATGTTGCAAGATGATGTAGTGGATTTGACTCTTGAGGAGGAGGATCAATCAGAAAGTGTGACTACTTGTAGACTTGGAAATAGTGTAGATGACTGGAGTAACAGTTCTGATGTTGGGAGCTTGAAGTGTAACACAATGAACAGTCATGACATTGAAGGTGATGTGCTACATGTACATGTAGATACTGACATGGGTTCTGAAAGTCTTGATATTGAAATCATTGGGCTATCTCGACCAAATGTGTTGACATTTACTCCTCTCACGTTTGAGTTTCAACAGAGTATTTGTGATAAGCTTGAAATTGAAAAATCACATTTGAAGTCCTCTATTGTCTCTGAAGAATGTGCAGTAATTGGAAAGCCTGATCATGTGAAGAAGATTAGAGGTGATGGTAATTGTTTTTTCCGAGCAATTTCATATGCTCTATCGGGATCTGAAAACAGTCATATGAAGTTGAGGATTGCTACTGTTGATCACTTGTTAGAAAACCAAGGTAAATTTCAACGTGTTTTGAGAGATGGATTTGTTAGCCTGGAGGACTATGTAATGACACAAATGATGTATGATAGTGGAACATGGGCAACAGAGCTTGAAATAATGGCAATGGTTGATATGTTGCAAGTTAACATATGTACATTTGATGATGTAAATAATTGGTATAGATTTTCTACAAATTATTTTCACAACAACCGTCCAAGTTTAGGAATGGCAATTTACTTGTATCACAGAGGAAGAGTCCATTATGATGTTGTTTTGTCAGTTGCTGAGATAACTGTGCAATTATCTAAGGTGAAAACAAAACAAAAAACATCTTTGAAGCAGACAGTGCAGTGTGATGAATCCATAGTATTTAAACATAACGATAGTCTGAAAACTGTAGTGAACAAAGTGACAGCAAAAACTGTAGTGAACAAAGTGACAGCAAAAACTGTAGTGAATAAAGTGACAGCAAAAACTGTAGTGAACAAAGTGACAGCAAAAACTGTGAAACCAAAAAGGAAAAAGCGTGTCAATTTGAAATTAAAGCAAAAATTGGCAAGGGAGAAAGCTAGAGAAAAATACAAACAGTCTGTGCAGCTGAAAGAAATTAAACAAAAAGAATCTAAAACGGCTAAACAGAAGAAACATGATAAAATGAAACATAGCAATGATGAACACAAACAAGAGAAATCAAAGTACAATAAGAAAAATTACAATGAAAATGCTGAAATTATAAAACAAAAGTTGAAAATGAAATACCAGGAGAGTTCATGTTTTAAATCTGGAAGACTCAGTGCTCAAAAAGCAAGATACCAGGTATTGAAGGATGAAATAGCTGTATGTAAGAAAAGGAAGTACCAAAATAATCCTTCATATAGAGAAAGTGTGAGGATCAATACTAAAAAAAAGTACAAAGAAAATGCTCAACATAGAGAAATGTTGATTAGTGCTGGAAAATCAAAATACTTGAACAATGCTAACTATAGAGAGAGTCTAATTAACAAGGGCAAATTTAAATATTGCAACAATGCTAGATATAGAGAGAGCTTAATTAATAAGGGAAAATTTAAATATTGTAAGGATGCTAACTATAGAGAGAGTCTAATTAACAAGGGCAAATTTAAATATTGCAACAATGCTAGATATAGAGAGAACTTAATTGATAAGGGCAAATCTAAATATTGTAACGATGCTAGATATAGAGAGAACTTAATTGATAAGGGCAAATCTAAATATTGTAACAATGCTAGATATAGAGAGAGTTTAATTAATAAAGGCAAATCTAAATATTGTAACAATGCTAAATATAGAAAGAGCTTAATTAATAAGGGCATATCTAAATATTGTAAGGATGCTAAATATAGAGACACATTGATTAACTTTAGCAAATCTAAATATAGTAACAATGTTAGATTCAAAGAAAGACTACTAAAATACAATAAAGCTAAATATCAGAATAAAATATACAAAAATGCACTTATTCAGAATATTAAAAGAAAGTATCACTTAAATTGTTCATACAAGGAAAAATTGCTGAATTTTCAAATAACCAAGTATCATAACAATTCAAAATACAGAAGAAACTTAATCCAGTATGAAAAGCACAAATATCACACAAATATGATTAATAAAAACCGCAAGCGTGCCTTGAATAGAAAGAAACAGACACTCAGTATCAGTCACGTGACAGAGATGTTTAGGAAAGAAATTACACAAGGACCTGAATATGTTTGCACTATTTGTCTTAAACTCCTCTTTAGGAAACAGGTTTTGAAATGTAAACAAGATAAATACAGAGACTAGTTTTTTGTCTGCAAAATATGTCCATACTTGTAGTCGAAATTGTCCATCAAGTTGTCTTGTGTTAAAGTCTAGTAGATCATGCTTGTGGATATGCTACACATGTCGTAGGAAACTACTCAATAATGACTTTCCAGCAGAGGCGTATGTCAATAATTTAACACTCACAGATATTCCACAGGACTTAGATTGTTTAAATGGTTTAGAAAAACATTTGATTGCAATAAATATCCCATTCATTAAGATGATAGCATTACCTAAAGGAGGACAGCATGGTGTCATAGGACCAGTTGTATGTGTGCCATCCAATGTAACAGAAACTGTAAAGTCATTACCAAGAAGTAGAAATGATGATCAGATGATTAGAGTGAAATTAAAGAGAAAGCTAACTTACCGTGGACATTATCAGTATGAGTTTGTCAACAAGAAAAATGTAGAGAATGCATTGCACTTAAACATAATAACGTGTGGTATCGAGATATTGAAATTAACACTGATTGGGAAGATCCATTATTAGAAGATGTTGCAGTAAGTGCAGAAAGTGATGAAGGAGTAGTTGATAAGATTGACAGTGATGAGGAAACTGATGAGGATCGCTTGCGTGGAATTCCACTTGATACATGTTTACAACCAGCAGATATAGGTCAGGAAATTCTGGATCAGTATTTTGATGATATACTTTGTGTTGCACCATGTGAAGGAAATAATCCAGTCAGAGTTTTAATGGAAGAAGGCAATGAAGCAAAATGCTTTCCAACATTATTTTCTCAAGGAACTCCCATATTTAGTGATAAGCGTGATGTGAAGCTAACTCTGTGTAGATATCTGCATAACAGACTCATGCATGCTGATAACAGGTTTGCAAAAAACACTCAGTACATTTTTTATGCACAATATTTGTTGGAAATTCAAAAAGTAATGTCATGTGTTTCTATTGCATTGCGTAAAAACTCTGGCAGAATGTACAATGATGAGAAAGTAGAAGCAAGAATGATAAATGACAAGGAACATTTGAGGGATATTCTAAAGTCTGATAGTGGATACAAATTTCTGAAACCGATCAGAGGAACACCTCCATATTGGCAAGCAACACAGAAAGATGTTTTAGCTATGATAAGACAGTTAGGAATCCCAACTTGGTTTTGCTCATTCTCAGCAGCAGATATGAGATGGCCTGAAGTTATCAACACAATACTGCGACAGCAAGGTGATTCAAGAGATGTAAATGATTTAGATTGGAATGAGAAATGCAATGTATTGAGAAGTAATCCTGTTACTGCAGCTAGAATGTTTGACAAACGATTTCATACTTTTTTAAGAGATGTCATTATGTCAAAGGCTAAACCTATTGGAAAAGTGAAGGATTATTTTTACAGAGTAGAATTTCAACAAAGAGGATCTCCTCATACACACTGTCTTTTCTGGATTGAAAATGCACCAAGATTAGGACATGATCAGGACAAAGATGTTGTTACATTTATTGATAGATATGTCAGTTGTGAGTTGCCATCTAAGGAAAAAGATAATGAACTTTTTGAGATTATCAGCCGGGTACAACTTCATAGTCGCAAGCACTCGAAGTCGTGTAAGAAAAAAGGTACAGAGTGCAGGTTTAATTTCCCTAGACCACCATCTAAACAGACATTTATTGCACAACCACAGCCAACAGATGATAAAAAAGAAAATGATGAAAATGATGATAATGAAAGTGATGATGCCAAAAAAGTATTGAAGTCACTTTGGGTTGCATTAAAAGATGAAGAAAACCAACACATGACAACTAGTGAATTGTTTGAGCATATTGGTATTACACAACAGGAATTTGAGAAGGCCAACAACGTGTTAAGCAAGAAAACCACTATTGTACTGAAGAGACAACCACAGGATGTTTGGGTGAATTTGTACAATCCTCGTTTGATAAGATGTTGGAATGCAAATATGGATATTCAGTTTATCTGTGATGTGTATGCTTGTGTGGCCTACATAGTATCGTATATGGCTAAAGCTGAACGTGAAATGGGTGTCTTGTTGTCACATGCCCAGAGTGAGGCACAGAAAGGTAATTTAGATGCCAAACAGAGTATGAAGAAACTTGGTTCTGTGTATCTGCATAATCGTGAAGTATCAGCACAAGAAGCAGTGTATCGAGTCTGTGGTTTGAGATTGAAAGAAGGATCTAGAGAAGTACAGTTTATACCTGTTGGTGAGAATCCTGTCAGAATAAATTTACCGATAAGTGTGATTAAAAGCAAATGTGATGGAGATGATGACATATGGATGACAAGTAGAATCGATCGGTACCTTGCAAGGCCAGATACTGAGGAATTTGAGTCAATGTGCTTAGGAAAATTTTGTTCAGAATATAGAGTAATATATACAGGCAGTAACAAAACCAAAGGAGAAAATAAAAGGAAACGGTTGCCAGTTCATACATTAAAGAATCATTTAGGTTATATACAGAAACGAAGTCGAACTGATCCAGCAGTCATTAGATACCCTAGATTTTCAGTTGTCAAATGTCCAGAGAAATACTATCAGAGTGTCCTTCAATTATATCTGCCATATTGTGTTGATGCACAACTGAAGCCGTCAAAGTTCGATTTGTATGAAGACTTTTACATGAACGGTTATGTTCGATTGAATAATGAGTTGCAGTCTGTCAAGTGCATTGTTGAGAAGAATCGATCTGTGTACGAGTCTAATGTTGAGGCACTGGATGAAGCAAAACAATTTCTTGAGAAATTTGGTCCACAAGAAGATGCATGGGCTCAGATTTGTCCTGAAACAGAACAAGAGAGACTTGAATGCCAAAACCAACGTCCTGAATTAGTTAATGATTCTGAAGATGAATGTGAAATTCCTGATTTGAAATCTGACAATAATAAAGAAGTATTGAGCAACATTGAGCCATATTCAGATAGAATAACCAAACATGAAGCAATTGCATTGTTCAGGTCATTGAATGTAAAACAGAAACAAGTTTTCTATAAAATCAGACAATGGTGTTTGGACAAGACAAATGGGAAACATAGAGAGCCATTTCATGTTTTTGTCACTGGTGGTGCTGGAACAGGAAAAAGTCATTTGATCAAATCGATTTATTATGAAGCAACAAGACTGTTTGCTAGAATGATGGAAAATCCTGATGATGTATCTGTACTGCTTACAGCTCCTACTGGTGTTGCAGCTTTCAATATTAATGGTGCCACTATTCACAATGCATTCTCAATACCTGTAAATGCTAGATTGCCATACCAGCCACTCGGTGAAGATAAGATCAGTACGCTTCGGAATAAATTTCAACAGTTACACATTTTGATTATAGATGAAATTTCGATGGTAGATCAAAAATTATTGTGCTACATTCATGGACGTCTACGACAGATAAAACAAACAAGAAACTATCGTTCATTCGGTAATGTCAGTATAATAGCTGTTGGAGATTTCTATCAGTTGCCTCCAGTAAAAGGAAAATCTCTGTACCAAAGCACTATTCAATGTGATTTGTGGAATGATAACTTCCTGAAAGTAGAACTGACTGAGATAATGAGACAAAAGGAAGATGGACAGTTTGCTGAAGTACTGAACAGGTTGCGTGTAAGAAAGAAAAAGGAAAAGTTGAGGCAGGATGACATGACGATGTTGCAATCACGTGAAACTGGAGAAGATTGGAGTGATGCTGTGCATATTTACCCTTGTAACAAGCAAGTTGATGAATATAATTTGAAAACCCTGTTTGCAAAGTGTGTAGACTGTGTGTGTATTTTGGCCAAGGATTTAAAGAAAGATGAAAGAAGTGGTAATATGAAGCGTGCTGAAATAAAAGGAAAAAAATCCTCATTATCAAAATCATTGTGGCTTGGCATTGGTGCTAGGGTAATGTTAACAAGAAATATTGGTGTAAGTGATGGACTTGTGAATGGAGCTGTTGGAACTGTTCATCAAATAATTACGTTAGCAGGTCAGTCGTCACCAAGTCGTATTGAAATTGATTTTGATAACAAATCTATTGGGTCAAAATTGAAAAGGCAGTCTTCAAATAATCCAGATGTGCATGTTGTACCTGTTGAAATGGTGGAAGAAAGTGTAACTAACCAGTATGTGCGACATCAGTTCCCTCTCAAGTTGGCATGGGCTTGTACAGTTCATAAGGTTCAGGGACTCAGTACAGACAGAGCAGTTATTTGTCTTCATCGTATATTTGCTGCAGGACAAGCATATGTTGCTTTAAGTAGAGTCACCTCACTTAATGGACTTGTGATAGAAGGATTCAATGAGAAATGTATTTATTGCAATGGAGAAGTGATGGATGCACTGAGTAAGATGGCTTCATTTATTGATGACAATAATGACAAGAGCAATAATGAACTTATAGAAGATTATAATGACAGTACAACCATTATGATGCATAATATTCAAGGATTACAAGTTCATCAAATGGATTTCACATGTAATAAAGATATGATGTTATCTGACTTTATTTGTCTGACTGAAACATGGATTGATAGAGAGCCATGTTATGATCTGGATTTGATTGATTTCAAATGGTATCACCAACGAAGATGTAATGCATATGACAATTCTAGTCTACTTACCCAGATATTAAAGGAACAGAGTCATGGTGGTGTTGCTGTTTGTGCCAGAAAAGACAGAGTGCTTTCTAGATTGAATATTCCAGTGACAAATCTTGAATATATTGCATTTAAGATCATTTCAGAAGTTTCTATAACCATTGTTGTTATCTATCGACCACCATCTTATGTAATGAAAGATTTTATTGCAGTTCTCAAACTCTTGCTTGATGAAGTACACAAAGTATCCAACAAATGCATTATTATGGGTGATTTCAATGAAGATATTTTCAAACAATCTTCTTGTGTTGAGAAAGTGATGCAAGAACATGGTTATAAGCAGTGTGTTACTGAAGCCACTACTGAGAGAGGAACACTAATTGACCATGTTTACCTCAAAAACATGGATTCTATCCAGACTGATGTAGTTCCAACATATTACAGCTATCATGAGTCAATTGCAATTAAGTTTTGATGAAATTCAATAGTTATGTTATGGTGGCACTTTTCAATTGAATTCAATATGACGCTTATTCCATACTCTTGTTAAAAAATATAGTACAATATGAGAATTGACCAGTACATAGAAAAGGGTAGTGTACATGGGGTATAAAAACAAATAGTTGTTGAAAACCACATGTTTGGATTAAACATGAAAACTATATTGCAGTAATTCAGATTGTCCTATGACACTCTGCAGTGCAAGTGCTGTCATACAGGTATGTGCTGAAGTTAAAGCATGTGTCACTATATTAATGCAATGCAAGTAAATCAGTTTTTGAATATTTTTGAAGGCGTCTATAATTTGTCAGTTTACATTTACATCCAGCAATTCATTTTATTTCAATTCATTTGTACACATTAATTTCCCAATTTTGCTTTTATTTCATATCAATATTAGTTTTAAGTGATGAACAAGGTATTAAACACATTGCCACACATAAACAATACACTGTAATTGATGACATTTTAATAAACTAGTGTACAATGAAATGGAGAACATACATGTACAGAGCACACAAACAACTCTGTTATGTGATGTACAAAGTACAAACTTTGTAATGTTGACAATGGTTGCATTAATATGTACAGAAGAGTGCGCAAAATAGGACCTAAAATCGTACATGTAGATGGTATTTATAATAGAATAAGATGGTTTATTCATTAGGAATTATATGTGTAGGTAACAAATGACAACTTGGTGAATTTATTATTTTTTTCAGTGACATAGAATTTGTACAATAGCAGCAAGTCAATGGAGCTGACTAACTCCCTACTTATAAACCAGTTGTACAGGTAAGATACGATCAAGAAATATGCTGTTTGCTGTAGTGTTAACTGAAATTGTCAGACTAAAAAAAGGTGATGTTGCACACAAACACCAATACATTATAAGCACTGTAATCTACAGTGCTTATGAGCCTTGTGGAAAAAATCCACAGGCTTATCATAAGTGGAAGTCATAATCATGATTCCCACATGACAACAGATGTCTCTAACACAGATCATCAGACATGCCAGGTGATAGCAGGTAAGTTTCATTCTGTAGTTAGAAGTACCTGATACAGCTTATAAATGTGTTTTTTGGTGTTTAGTCCTCTACCAAGCATGGCTGGTTAGCTGTCGATAGGTTATCACTCAAACAGAACCTGATTTGATATTAGACGTGTGTGAAAGAAAGTTGCATTTCAGCACCATGTATCTGTATGGTCTAATAATGCATTGACACTTAACCAACAGAGACAAGTGATTCACATGTCACTTGCGTTATTTATGGCTTTTACAAAACAGGGTTTCACATGATTGTCAGTATTCAATCGATACCAAATAATTATGCCCACTTCACAACTAATAATAGTTTGCTGCTATTTGCACAACCACTAAATGTGGCTGATTCTTTCACAAAAAAATTAAGTATGTTATAGACTCAGGTGGTAAAATGTGTGTTTGTTCTTTGTTGATAACATAGCTAACACATGAAGCATCAACTGCATGCAGAAAGCAATGGAGCTAAACGACCCTTGACTGCTAGTCAACTGTATTGACTGTGCCAACACTGTTTGCTGTTGCTGTACTTTAAACTGATGGTGTACATCAAACATAAACTGTACTCCAGACTACAAGGGATTGTGGCTGCTCACCCTCCTGGCTGCCACTTATCATCTGCATTGACTGTGTTTATTCTGTGTGACTGTCTTCCATTGGATGCAGCTGAGATCACACTCAACCATGGTGCTACGAACTGATGGAGCAAATTTACCCTCACTTGCTGCCAATCATCTACGTTACCTGTATTGATACTGTCTGCCTTTCCACCTTTGGATGGAGCTGACAGTAAATTCATCCATGGTACTACAAGCTGATGGAGCTACTCTACCCTACTAGCTGTTTGTCATCTGCACTGACTGTGTTCATTAGACTGACTTTTCACCATTGGTTGCAACTGATGATGTATGAACAAGTGTACCTAATATGTGTACCATAAACTATGTCCTCAACCAATTGTAACTAGTTAAGCTGCTTACCATGTGTATGTGATGTACTATGTGGTGTACTCTCTATGAACAAGTGCTTTCAAGAAGGTAACCTTCTGCTCATCAGGTCATCATCACTTTCATTGACTAAACCTTTATCAACCAGTCAAAGAGGTAAGACCACTAAATCATTAATAACTTGTCATGTCATATATGAAATACATAAATTTTAGTTTACACTAAAATCAATGTGTATTAAGCACTATGCAAAGTGTGTTTGAGTCCTGGGACAGAAAAATCCACAGTCTCACTGAAGTATAGGTGGGTGTCATGCCTACAAATGTGACATTTTGTAGGACATCTGTTTAACAAATTGAGTAGTTTTTAAATTTGTTTTCACCTGGTTTCAATTAAAGAAAAGAATGATGTACATTGTGAAATGCATTTGTATGGGTCACATCAGAAAAATAAGTACATTGCCATTTTATCAGTAAAGAGTTATTGTGAAGTAATTTGCACCACCTTTTTTACCCTTACATTACAAGATGGTATATGAAATGCATTTAGAATCACCTTTAATAACCTTTATCCATGCACCTCTACATGGTTCTCTTTGAGGCAGTGAGTATACACGTGATAAAAATTAATTATGCTATGAGATACCTAGAGGGTGTAGTACTGATAGCTTTGCATCTATATAAATGCTTCGATTTGTGTTTGCCAATTGATAAATTGTTAGCTCACTAATTTATTGTGTGCCTTATCTTTGTCTTTTCTTTATAGGAAATCAAATAGAAGTCCTCAGACTGTGAACGACACTATTCTGTTGGTTATTTCAGTCAGAATCTTCAGCAAAGAACATTTCACACTGGATTAGTTCCTGGTTGATGTTCCCTCATGACTTAACAAGATCACCTACCCCCTGCTCACATGTGATTGACTGAGGCGCAATATTGAAAACCAGCACAAGATGGTCTGATTGGGTTATTTGAGACATATCACTCTGAAAAAATCATGTATTTTACCTCAAATGTTATCTTTTGCAACAAAGACTTTATTTTTGACAGAAATACACTCGCAAGATAACATGACACAGAATGAAGTTCATTGTATTAATACCTCTTGTACTCATTCAATCAGTGTTAAGAGATAAGCAGATATTTTAGACTTCTAAGTGCAGTATCCTGCCACAGACTTTGCTGTACACTCTTTGAGTAATGTATTTACAAAAAAAAGCTTTCCTGCTTGAAATTTGATAAAGCCACTTATTTGAAAGGCATCGCACTATGAATTAATCTTACATGAAATGAACAAAGCTTCACCATTATTGCTTCGTCCTTTGGATGAGACATACAGCTGTAAGTGCAGTATCCTGCCACATACTTTGCTGTACAATCTTTCAGAAAGATATAAAGCTTTCCTGCATGATGGAAATTGATAAAGCTGCTTTCTTTGAGAAAGCATCGCGCTTTGAATTAACCTTCTATGAAATGAACAAACCGTTTATGTGGCCGAGTGGTTTAGAGCATCGAATTCAAGTTTCGATGGTTAAGTCATCGAGGTGTGGGTTCGAATCCCGGTCATGACACTTGTGTCCTTGAGCAAGATACTTTACTATAATTGCTTTTCTTCACCCAAAGCTATAAATGGGTACCTGCGAGGGTAGAGGTTGATATTGTGTTTGAAAAGCCTTCAGAGCGCCATGGCAGCTCGGGGCTGTATACTCCCCAGGGAGCTGAGAAAGATTACAGGAATGTTATTGGCCCAATGACCAGGGCACTAATGTAAAGCGCATTGAGACGTTACTGTGAAATGCGCTATATAAGAATTAGTTATTGGGGGTTTCGGCCTTCAGCCAAAATCACCTTTGTTTTCGTCGAGATTTTTATTTTTGGGGGGTTTCGGCCATCAGCCGAAACCACCTTTGTTTTCGTCGAGATTTTTTATTTTATTTCACTATTATTATTGGGGGTTTCGGCCATCAGCCGAAACCACCTTTGTTTTCATCGAGATTTTTTTTTTTTTTTTCACTATTATTATTCTTCTTTCCGAAAAAGTCTCATAGCATTTACACGTGAAATTTGTTACCGTTCGATCTCAGGAACTACAGTCTTAAAAGACACAAACAATACATCAAATGAAAGCCTGTGCTCTAACTGGGGATATTAGTAGCAGTTCGTCTCACGCAATTTCAATGCATTCTCCCACCACAATTTATTTCAAGGTCTGTGCAGTATAGCTTATTAATAACTTTAGCATTGGCATGGTAATTTATAGTTTACAATTATTTATTATTTAAACTTTATATCGTCTGAACCATAATGGAAAAGAGTTATATTTTTGTACTGTCTTGTAGCTTATCACAACGTTCGTACGAACGAGTTTTCATCATCGTGATGTCATCAGGTGTCAAATTAATTATTACATTAATTCAACATTGACAACAAAGCCGAAACCCCAGTGTTTGTTCGTTACAAACTCGTTTCTAGTTATTATTATTGTTACAAATTTACCCTTGGCTTTCAAGAATGTTTTGATCTTAATGTAGTACGCATCACTTTATTTATAAAATTGTTAAACTGATAGGACAAAACAACACAGATACTGACAATTTTGATATAAATGTAATTTGTAAAAACAAAGCCAACTTTCTGATGTTACCGAAAACGGTATTCACAAACTCTCTGAAAACACTACATGTAGGTCCTACCAGTAACGTAATCCCTAATTACCGGTATAATAGTTTAGACAAGTCACTTAACTGCCACACAGTATAGTTCTGTCTATTGTTCAGCAGGGTGTCGGTGTGGGCCCCACTCGTGACACTTGTGTTCTCAAGCAAGACAGTTAAGCATTACTGCTTCGTCCTTTGTATGGGACATACTGCTGTATGTCTCGTGTGTTGAATAATACAAGATCACAACAACAGTTACCATGTCTAGAAACAGAGTTTGCTCTTGGGATCAAAAAACTTTCAAATTGAAAAAAACTGCAGACTTTATTACCTTATTGCTTGTACTTTGATATGTTGTGAATAAATTATATTTAAGCAGAACAAATGTTTCACTTGATTATAATAATGTATACAATCGAATGATTACAAGTACAAATAAAATAATTAAAGAATTAAGAAAATCTGTAGACTTCATTAAGTTATTGCTTGTACTTTGATATGAATTGAATAATTATAAACAGACAAAATATTTCACTTGATATAGCAACTGAAGTACGTTTAGCTTCCAAGTTCATTTTACCCAAGTTAGAAGATTGCATGTTTAATAAAGTTGGAAAGAAGAAATACACCATGAAGTTGGTCAACAAAATGCTAAAATTAATACAGTTTTAGATGTCAACTATCAGCTAAATAAATCTTGTCAAAATATAAACATACAACTTTAGCTCTCATGCTCGTACACATTAAAGCAATTTTGCATATACTTAAAAAATATACTGTTGTAATAAACAATAGAAAAATAACTGAAATAAAGGTAAACGTTGAAGAAACACAAGCACCCTATGCTATAAGCAGGTAGGTCTAAATGCTCTCATGCTCGTACACTTTAAAGCAACTTTGCATATACTTAAAAGGTATACTGTTGTAATGAACAATAGAAAAATAACTGAAATAAAGGTAAACGTTGAAGACACACAAGCACCCTATGCTGAAAGCAGGTAGGTCTAATTACATAATGGATGTTTCCAAAATGGGTCTCTCCACAAACCTCCTTGTTCATGTTTTAAAATTTGTTTTGATCACTTAAAATGATAACAACGAAAAATCAATGTCACCCCGTAATTTCGTTTTACACTGGGCAATTCCAATCACAGTGGATATATTAAAAATAATGTTTTCTTTCAATGCCAAAACGGAAATCCAAATGCAGGAAAATAAGGACGAATTATTTGGTACACTCCGGTCACTACACAAAGGTACACAACTCAGTCACGAGAGGGCGCTATATAATGAAGGCAGCAATGTGCTTTATGGGTGCATTTATTTATAAACCCTGTCCACAAGATGATTATTAAAAATGTAAACTAGGGGCGAATGAGGTGAAATTCATTTATTGCATTGTCAATTTTTCAATAGAAAAATGAATGTTAATGCAAGTATATATTTTGTACGATAGATCTGGTAAAACTGTACCCTTAAGAAATATAACTTGACAAGTGATAACGTCACGATGACATTAGTTTGTTTTCGAGGCATTTATGACATATCATTCAAGCCTGACAAATGAAGACGTCACTTCCCTTTCGAAGCTTGTACAACCCATCAAGCCAGTTTAAATTCGAATACTGATTATAGCATGTTCCGCTAGCATTTCATGACTTAAAGGGGCAATAAATAAAAAAATCATAACAAAATTATGTGATGACGTCATCATGACGTCATTTCAAAATTTAAAAGAACTTGCCAATATCCAACAACCTACCAAGTTTCAACATGATCGCACTAATACTTCGGGAGATATCCGACTTCAAAAAAGGCACCTTTAATGCCGCGTCACGTGACCCCCGATGACGTCATTGATCTGAAACTTCACACATATGATGGCTGCCTGACGGTCAACAAGTGTGTACATTTTGAAGTGATTACACAAAACTTCTCCACACACATCTTCAAAAAGTCCATTTTGAACAGTTTTCAACCTGCCGCTAGAGGGCGCTCTTGTTTATCGTGACGTCATCGGTATTTTTTTTTAAATGCACACTCTTGCCAGACACTAACATCGTTGAAAGCATTTTCATAACTATTAGCACTTTTGAATTACGAGGCACTTCCGGTTTTGACCGGAAGTAGAGGTCATGTGAGGTCACGCACACTAAATAAAATGAAGACCTAATTTATCCCCACCCAATCCCCCAAACAGAAACCTACGGTCTCTTGTGGTTGATTTGATATAGATTTTCAAATATTAAAAAAAAGGAAACTTTAAGATGACGTCACGTGACAGGTGATGACGTCATCATGACATAATTGTTTTAAAATCATTATTGCACCAATGCCTTTCATCACTGAAAGTTTCATTGCAATTGCTCTTCAGGAACTATGCAAAAAGCCGCTTAGAACGAATTTTGTCTGAAAAAAACAAATTAAAAAAAAAAATAAAAAATAAAAAATAATAAAAAAAAAAACTTTAACGAAAACAAGAGCTGTTCCGCTGCGCTTTGCTGCGAAACAGCTAACTAGACATATTGCATTTGTGCACAAATGCCAAGCTGTTTCGCCATAACTTTTTCAAAAAGTCATAAAAAATCATGTGATGACGTCATCATGACGTCATTTCAGAGTTTACAAGAACTTGCCAATATCCAACAAACTACCAAGTTTCAACATGATCGCACTAACACTTAAGGAGATATACGACATTAAAAAAGGCACCTTTAATGCCGCGTCACGTGACCCCCGATGACGTCATCGATCTGAAATTTCACGCATATGATAGCTGCTTGACGATCAACATGTGTGTAAATTTTGAAGTGATTACACAAAACTTCACCACACACATCTTCAAAAAGTCCATTTTGATCAGTTTTCAACCTGCCGCTAGAGGGCGCTCTTCTGTTTTGTGACGTCATCGTTTTTTTTTTTGATTACCCACCCTTGCCAGACAATAACATCGTTGAAAGCAACTTCATAACTATTTCCACTTTTGAATAACGAGGCGCTTCCTGTTTCGACCGGAAGTAGAGGTCATGTGAGGTCACGCACACTGAATAAAATGAAGACCTAATTTATCCCTATACAATCCCGCAAACAGAAACCTACGGTCTCTTGTGGCTGATTTGTTACAGATTTTCAAATAATTAAAATATTAACCTTTAAAATGACGTCACGTGACAGGTGAAGACGTCATCATGACATCATTGTTTTAGGATCATTATTGCACCAATGCCTTTCATCACTGAAAGTTTCATTGCAATTGCTCATTAGGAACTATGCAAAAGGCCGCTTAGAACGAACGTGTGTTATCTCAATGGCTCTTTTTACTGAAATAGACAAATAAAAAAAGGAAACTAGACATGATTGCATTTGTGCACAAATGCCGAGCTGTTTCGCCTAAACTTTTTCAAAAAATCATAAAAAATCATGTGATGACGTCATTATGACGTCATTTCAGAATTTACAAGAACTTGCCAATATCCAACAACCTACCAAGTTTCAACATGATCGCACTAACACTTAGGGAGATATACAACATTAAAAAAAGGCACCTTTAATGCCGCGTCACGTGACCCCCGATGACGTCATCGATCTGAAATTTCACACATATGATGGCTGCCTGACGATCAACATGTATGTAAATTTTGAAGTGATTACACAAAACTTCACCACACACATCTTCAAAAAGTCCATTTTGATCAGTTTTCAACCTGCCGCTAGAGGGCGCTCTTGTGTATTGTGACGTCATCGGTAAATTTTTTTAATTACCCACCCTTGCCAGACAATAACATCGTTGAAAGCAACTTCATAACTATTTACACTTTTGAATAACGAGGCACTTCCTGTTTCGACCGGAAGTAGAGGTCATGTGAGGTCACGCACACTGAATAAAATGAAGACCTAATATATCCCTATACAATCCCGCAAACAGAAACCTACGGTCTCTTGTGGCTGATTTGTTACAGATTTTCAAATATTAAAATATAAAACCTTTAAGATGACGTCACGTGACAGGTGATGACGTCATCACGACCTCATTGTTTTGGGATCATTATTGCACCAATGCCTTTCATCACTGAAAGTTTCATTGCAATTGCTCTTTAGGAACTATGCAAAAACCCGCATAGAACGAACGTGCGTTATCTCAATGGCTTTTATTACTGAAACAGACAAAAAAAAAAAACTAGACATGTTGCATTTGTGCACAAATGCCGAGCTGTTTCGTCATAACTTTTTCAAATTACTCAACTGAATTTGAAAGTTTTTTTTGTATTCAAAGTAGTTATGACGTTCAAGCCAGTTTAAAAAAGAATTAGGATTATACCACGTTTTGTAAGCAATTTATGACTAAAAGGTGCAAAAAATAGAAAAAATCATAAAAAAATCATGTGATGACTTCATTATGACGTCATTTCAGAATTTACAAGAACTTGCCAATATCCAACAACCTACCAAGTTTAGACATGATCGCACTAATACTTAGGGAGATATACGACTTAAAAAAGGCACCTTTAATGCCGCGTCACGTGACCCCCGATGACGTCATCGATCTGAAATTTCACACATATGATGGCTGCTCGACGATCAACATGTGTGTAAATTTTGAAGTGAATACACAAAACTTCACCACACACATCTTCAAAAAGTCCATTTTGATCAGTTTTCAACCTGCCGCTAGAGGGCGTTCTTGTGTGTTGTGACGTCATCGGTATTTTTTTTTAATTACCCACCCTTTGCCAGACAATAACATAGTTGAAAGCAACTTCATAACTATTTCCACTTTTGAATAACGAGGCACTTCCGGTTTCGACCGGAAGTAGAGGTCATGTGAGGTCACGCACACTGAATAAAATGAAGACCTAATTTATCCCTATACAATCCCGCAATCAAAAACCTACGGTCTCTTGTGGCTGATTTGTTACTGATTTTCAAATATTTAAAATAGAAACCTTTAGGATGACGTCACGTGACATGTGATGACGTCATCATGACATCATTGTTTTAGGATCATAATTGCACCAATGCCTTTCATCACTGAAAGTTTCATTGCAATTGCCCATTAGGAACTATGCAAAAGGCCGCTTAGAACGAACGTGTGTTATGTCAATGGCTCTTTTTACTGAAACAGACAAATAAAAAAAGGGAAAAAAAAAATAATAACAAAAACTTTAACGAAAACAAGAGCTGTTTCGCTGCGCTTCGCTACGAAACAGCTAATAATAAAAAAAAACTTTAACGAAAACAAGAGCTGTTTCGCTGCGCTGCGCTACGAAACAGCTAAAAAAATAAAATAAAAAAAAAATAATAATAAAAAAAACTTTAACGAAAACAAGAGCTGTTTCGCTGCGCTTTGCTGCGAAACAGCTAAAAAAACAAAACAAAATTTAACGAAAACAAGAGCTGTTTCGCTGCGCTATGCTGCGAAACAGCTAAAAAAACTAGACATATTGCATTTGTGCACAAATGCCGAGCTGTTTCGCCATAACTTTTTCAAATTACTCAACTGAATATGAACGTTTTTTGTATTCAAAGCAGTTATGACGTATGAAGCCCGTTTAAAAAAGAATTGGATTATACCACGTTTTGTAAGCAATTTATGACTAAAAGGTGCACAAAATGAAAAAATCATAACAAATCATATGATGACGTCATCATGACGTCATTTCAAAATTTACAAGAACTTGCCAATATCTAACAACCTACCAAGTTTCAACATGATCGCACTAATACTTCGGGAGATATACGACTTCAAAAAAGGCACCTTTAATGCCACGTCACGTGACCCCCGATGACGTCATTGATCTGAAACTTCACACATATGAGGCTGCCTGACGGTCAACATGTGTGTAAATTTTGAAGTGATTACACAAAACTTCACCACACACATCTTCAAAAAGTCCATTTTTATCAGTTTTCAACCTGCCGCTAGAGGGCGCTCTTGTGTGTTGTGACGTCATCGGTATTTTTTTTAATTGCCCACCCTTGCTAGACAATAACATCGTTGAAAGCAACTTCATAACTATTTCCACTTTTGAATTACAAGGCACTTCCTGTTTCGACCGGAAGTAGAGGTCATGTGAGGTCACGCACACTGAATAAAATCAAGACCTAATTTATCCCCACCCAATCCCGCAAACGGAAACCTACGGTCTTTTGTGGTTGATTTGATATAGATTTTCAAATATTAAAAAAGGAAACTTTAAGATGACGTCATGTGACAGGTGATGACGTCATCATGACATCACTGTTTTAGGGTCATTACTGCACCAATACCTTTAATCACTGAAAGTTTCATTGCAATCGCTCATTGGGAACATTGCAAAATAGCGCATACAAATGTTTTTGCCTGAAACATACAAATAAAAAAAATAAAAAATAAAAACTTTAACAAAAACAAGAGCTGTTTCGCTGCGCTGCGAAACAGCTAAAAATAATAACAAAAACTTTAACAAAAACAAGAGCTGTTTCGTTGCGCTATGATGCGAAACAGCTAATAAACTGAATGAGTAAAATCCTATATCAAAGTGAAGCTTAGTGCTTAAACTTAAAATTTAATTTAATAATGTTTAAAATTCTTAGTTTATTAGCCAGCCTCAGCGAAGTGGATATTTAATTAGCCAACCTTGTTGAGACCATATCTCAAAAAGTATACCGCCGATCGTCAATATTTCTTCAGTTTTAGACTTCTGGGATATTGTACACGTACTTCCCGGTCAAAATGTGGAATGACGTCACAATGACATCAATTATTGCGCATTTTCGCCTGTGTACAAAACACATAGAGATAGTGAAATCAAATCTGACTTCTATAAACAACATTTTTCAATTTAGCTCAAATTTAACGTCCGAGATTACACAAATGTTTCTTAAAACAAGAAAGATTTTATTGACGTTCAGTTTAAAGCATCAAAATTATTTAATTATAAAGCCCTGTTGTGGCATGCACTGAGATGTTATCAGCGGAAAGCAGGCGTAGTAGGATTACTAATTCGTTTTGAATACTAACTTATTAACTTATACATTTACTATTTTATCGCAACAAAAATTACATACACGGTATTAAAAAGACATGACAAATTTTACAATTACAATTTTAATACAACATCATAGACCAATCTTTACTTACTAAATTGTGAGACCTTGGCCCGATTTCATGGCTCTGCTTACCGTAAGCAAAGAATCAATGCTTAGAGAAGCAGAGAATTCTGTGCTTACTTCAAGCGTATTTCAGGGGTTAGCAGAGAATTTTGGCTCGTGCGCATATGTACTTCACGTAACTAGCCATTCTTCGCTAACACAGCAAGTGCAGAAACTCGGCGCTTGCAAAAAACGCGGAGAATGGTGACCGTTAAGTGTGGATTTTGGCAGTAACCAGAGCCATGAAATATCTTCAGTTTTTCACTTATGGGATGATGTAGATGCGTTTGCCGGCCTAAAATGCCAGACGAAGTCACCATGACGTCATTTATAGCGCGTTTTGTATCTGTGTACAAAACCCATGGCTCTGAAAACTGGAAGTATTAGCTGATAAAAAACAGAAATTTTCAAAGTAAGTTCAATTTTAGTTAACCATGATGCACAAACCTTTTCAAAAACACAAATGTTTTGAACTAAGTCATTTCAGGCCATTCAAACTAATAACAGAACAATGTATTCCCACCCTAATTAGCGATTAAGTTGCAAATCGGACACTGGCTAGCTTGCTGATTGCACCATGATTGCGCAATCACGACAAGGCGTTGGAGATTACCTTGATATTCGTTCCTAACCGGTAGAGGACCCATTGCTTTGTGCACAGCCCATTCGATTTGTACATGTGCAACACATGTAATTCCTACGAAGGTTTAGGGTTTTCGTGAGAATGCATTAGATGATAAACTTGTTTACCATCGTGTTCTTTTTAAAATTTATTGGTATGAAAACCACAATTTTGTTTTTGTGACGTCATCAGGTATCGAATTACGGTAGTTCAAAGCTTATTCCTTAAAAAAATCATATCTCCTGAACCACATGTCGTAAAGTCGTATAGCTTGTGTTGTTTTGTAGCTTACAACAAATGCACAAATTTATTTTTAAAGATGACCTCACTTTGACTTTTACTTCCGGTCAAAACTGGAAGCTCAAAACTTTAACAAATCATATCTCCTGAACAACATATCATAAATTGGTACATGTATACTTTTTGTGTTGTATTGTAGCTTACAACAATAGAGGCTTTGCACAGTCACGTGACCCCCATGGTAATTGCTATACGCCGCCATGACAGGGCGCCGGGAGGCGGGCACACTGTCTGTGTTTTACAAGTACACCGACATGTGTACGTACCCGCCCATCCACCACACCACCACCACCGCACATACCACACGACGACGAGAGACGATACACAAATTTAAGTTCGATGCACCATGGACGGAGGTAGTCCTGCCTCCATGGATGCACCCACACCATGGGGAGATTTTGTAGTGTCTACGGCTGCGGCAAACGATCCAAGAAGGATAATAATGTAAGATTTTTTTAATCTCCCGAGTATAATCAACCACCAAGGCGACCTAACTCGGGATATTTCAAGAGGCAGGCGAGAGAAATGGCTCACAAATATTCGCCGAGATAATGTAACCAACGGGCAAGTGAAGAATGTACACGTCTGTTCACTGCACTTTCATGAAGGTAGGACCCAAAAAAATGTCTTAATTTGGGGGGATTAAAGTGGCGGCCGCCTCCGGAATTTGACCCTATGAACTTCAAAAGAAGGCGGCAGACTGCTCGAAAGAGAGAGAGGAGGGGCGGGGGGACACCACCGGGAGTTGTTTTGTACACACCCGTCCATGAATTACCTGACCATACCATGGCCTACTGTATACCATGGAGGAATAAGTGTTCTCTCCTCCATGATACTAGTAGTACTAGTACTTAATTTAAATTTAGGCCTAGGCCATTTACCGTCCATGGTCATGAAGTATGAACTTCAAAAGAAGGCGGCAGACTGCTCGAAAGAGAGAGAGAAGGAGGGGCGGGGGGACACCACCGGGAGTTGTTTTGTACACACCCGTCCATGAATTACCTGACCATACCATGGCCTACTGTATACCATGGAGGAATGTGTTCTCTCCTCCATGGTACTAGTAGTACTAAGACTTAATTTAAATTTAGGCCTAGGCCATTTACCGTCCATGGTCATGAAGTAGGGCACATCCTCCCAAGTGTGTTCCATGATTATTTATAATGATACATGTTCCATATGTTTTTGATTAGGATTTTCAGTGTCAACACTCGACAGGACCAGACTTAGCCTTCATTCCATTCAGCAAGTTTTATTATTGGAGTCTTAGCCCATGTGCTTCTCATTGCTCACAATTTTTAGGGACAATTGATGTTTAGCTTCTAATTATTTCACAGTAGCCCACTGGAAATTGAAATACATGTGTTGTCCGTTTCAAGATACAAAATGATAAAACCAATTTGGCAATTCCTCTTGTATTTTTTTATTATTTTATTTATTTATAGTTTTTTTGTTTCTTTATGATTTCTTTGTAGGAGAGCCAGCAAAGTTGTATGAACAAACTAACCCAGACTGGGCACCTACAGTCGCCATGGGCCACTCGTCCAGCAGTGTTACAGACACTTCAAACGATTCTGCTGTAAAAAGATACCGGCGTTCGGTGAAAAAATCTGCAAAAAAGTGATCAAGGCTCAACAAAACAACTACATGTAGGCCTACCACTACCACTAGGCTAACTTGTGATATCGGAAATAATATTGTAAATGACTCCCAATCAAAGACAACAACACAACAGCTAGAACAACAAGAACTTTCGTGTTCTTCTGATTCCCATGAACATGTGGAGAACAAAATTGTCAGCACATCTACAAATGTGCAGACTAACCTGACCTGTACTGATTTAGAAGGACTTGAAAATAAGGTTGCTGCAAAGAGAAGCCCTAATTATTCTTTTTGTGAGGACAGTTTTAAGGACGACGAGAAAGTCAAGTTTTACACTGGGTTACCAACATTGGGAGTATTGATGGCTGTTCTTGATTTGACAAGCCCAGGTCTAGTTCAACGGTCTTCTCTGAACAAGTTCCAGCAGCTATTGCTTACTTTCATGCGTCTTCGTTTAAACTTATGTGTTCAGGATCTTGCCTACCGATTCCATGTTCATGCGTCAACAGTATGTCGAGTTTTTCAGACTTGTATTGAGGTTATGCATACAGCTATGGGATTTTTAGTTCATTGGCCAGATAGACAGGAATTGAAACTTACATTGCCCATGAGTTTTAGAAATAAGTTCTCTGCTTGTGTGGTTATAACTTATTGTTTTGAAGTTTTTATGGAGCGCCCATCAGATTTACTAGCTCGTGCACAGACCTGGTCATCCTATAAGCATCATAACACTGCCAAGTATTTAATAGGAATAACACCACAGGGAACTGTATCATTTATTTCTAAGGGATGGGGGGGGGGACGTACATCAGATAAGTTTGTGACAGAACACTGATCTGCTCCAGAACTTGCTTCCTGGAGATTTGGTGTTAGCAGACCGTGGATTTGATATTGAAGATAGCTGTGGGCTGTACTGCGCAAAACTAAAAATACCAAGTTTCACAAGAGGTAAACCTCAACTGTCTCCAGAAGAGGTTGAATCCACCAGGTCTATAGCTAACGTCCGCATTCATGTGGAAAGAGTGATTGGATGTGTTCGGCAGAAGTATACCATACTTGGACATGGAGTAGTACCTATTGATTATGTGAAGTCACAAAATGGTGCTCCGTGCCTGCTTGATAAAGTAGCATTTGTTTGCTGTGCTTTGACAAACTGCTGCAAGTCGGTGGTACCGGTTGATTAAGTTTGCAATATACATGTGTACTTGTACGAGTTGTCAATTTTACCTTAGTGATTTGTATTATTGTGACAGCACACACAGACAAGATTAATCTTGGGTGTTTGTGAAATCAGCCCCCTGGGCCCTTTGATTTAAACACCATTTATCACGGTGGAGAAGGGTTCTGAATGATAGTCGTCCTTATTGCAACTTCAGAGCTGCTAAGCAAACAAATTTGCTAAGTAAACAAATTGTTTGCTTGGCAGAGCTGTTTAGCTGACAATATGCTTAGCACTTTTTGTTAAGGTAAAGTTTGTGTTTTAATCTGTTACATGTAAGGTACATGACATGGTGTTTTGCTAAGCAAGATTATCCCGAGGTAAGGACATTTGTGTGCTTAAGCAGCTCTATACAGGGCCTTGCAGGTATAACTCCAGTTAGATATGTATATACACACAAATAAATGAAAACCATCAATTCCTGTGGAAAGAAGTTTTAATTGTAATAAATAAATACTTTTTAAAATACATGTGCAAATATTTGTTTACTCTAATTATTATATATTTAAAAGATTTCTAATATATTTATTATATTATATATTATCATATTATAAATTATTATATTATAATTATTTTGATTTGTTAAAAAAAAAAAAATAATCAATTTCAATTTTTAATAAGTCAGGCCCACAAATTTGTAAAGGCTATTCCAGAAGATAATTGTATTTTTAACAATACTGCTGCCAGCAACCAGTCAAATTTAATAAAGCTTTAAAGCCAAAATTCAGCTTAAATTTCTTTACTGAACAAAAATATTTGAAACATACTTGTACCTAGAAGTAAACAATTCTGTTTAAAATTATTGGTTGAACAATTTTAACATTGATGACAAGATTATAATGAAATGGGGGTGGGGGTAAATTACACTACCCCCCCCCAAAAAAAAGGACACAACTTCGAACCAGTAAGTCTGTAAAGTTTATGGTCACCAAGCTAAATGAATAAATAAGAAAAAACACATTATTTTGTAAGTTTGTATCTGTTTTTACTGCGACTGGGCTTGATTTTTAAAAGTCCTTCAATTTTGTTATTTTTAAAACATGTGATAGAGCCTATCATTGTATCAACGAGAATGTTTTCAGGAACATACAAATTAGTTTTGCCGAGTTGGGCTTGGCTGTCCTGGAACCCCAGCCTTCTTTTGTCTTCTGCAGTCTGGACAAAACCAAACCTTACCTGTTGGCCTTCGCAACAACCCACAGCACTTTAGATGAAATCTGCGAAACAGACATGACTCATTATCACAAACCAAACTAAGCGACTCATTTATTTTAACCCTGCAGTAACAATACAAATTATCGGCACGTATGGAAGCTTCCATGGTTACTGGCCTTGTGTACCACTTGGCAAGTAGCTCGGGCAGAATACCAGTCACATAGAGTTCTTTAGCTTTGGCAAGACTGGCACTGATGAACGCAGTGTCTGGTTGGACCCTCTCTATGTAAATATCACCAATTGTCCAAACAACAAAGTCTGCAAACTTAAGTTTAGACACTAGTAGTTGCAGCTGCACCTGGGACCAGTATGGATGCCTTCGGTTGAGTTGCACAGAACCATCACTGGTTTTTACAAGGCACATTTTAATGCCATTGTCTATGGTTGTAGTCTCTCACAGAAGGGGCATTTAACTTCAACACATCCTGTGCCATGACAACCACAGGATGATATGCCATCTGGAGTTGCTCCGAGATGTGGGTAGTCAGTATTCACTTGAAGACCAGAGTCGCTCACACTGAAGTCATCATGAAGTTCACTCATCATCTGCAAACAATTATAATAATAATAAAATAAAATTTAAACAGTATGAAAAAACCACACTGAATACAGGAAGGGGCATTTTGCTGAATATAGATCATTTTGTTTATCTTGTTCGCACGTTAACCTGTCTGGCAGCCATTGTCCAAACGATTTCCTTATTCAAAGTATCCCTTTGCAAATCCCTGGTCTCTTCCCTTTCCCCCAACCACCAGAATAATTTTCATCTAGATAAAAAAAGTAAAGATATCCATGGGGTTCACATCTGAGACTAACTGTATGCATAGGCCATGTGAACTAATAATATACAGCACCTGTTTGTACTGGTCCAGTGCCTTTTCCTCATGTGTGCAACCCCACTGTGTAGCCTTCGATGAGAATTTGGATCCATAACACACATTTTTGATGAGACTTATTGATGGCAATGCTAGGTCGGTATGACAAACCTGGTGGAACTTGCTAGCTGTTATCCTTCCAGCTCGCATCTTAAACCAGAGAGAAGACTTGCTTTGGGATCTTGTAGACTTTTCTATCACCTGAGACTGCGCTGCACTAACAGTGATCTTTGCGAATGTCTCCTTGGATTTGGCCAGTAAACCTGGGTAGCCCAGTGAGACAAGTTCTTCTTGGTACAGTTCAGTCAGTGGCTTGGGCAGATTGAGAGTTTCTGTCTTTGGCCGGTAATTGTGGTTGTAAGGGGGAATAAGTGATAGGATGGCAGGACTAGTCTTTGTAGAGTGTAGTTGTTCATAGAATTGCCTGATTTGTGCTGCTGATGGGACATACGTAGCTTTCGCAGTACCAATTGCATTGGATGTAGGTACACTTGTTGTGAACTAGAAGATGGAATTCCACTTATCTGTGCATCTATTTTCTTCTTTTTCGTTTTACATGAGGTAAAGTCAATGTCTCTCAGTTCATGATATGGCACACTTGACACAGGAGTTGGCATAATCCACTTACAGGGAACAGATGTACATGTCTTGGACTTCACTAGGCGTACTCCAGCCTCTATTGCAAACAGCAAAGCCCCAACATGAGAACAGGCTTCACCAACGCCCGCCATGCAGTTGCAGTGAGCTGTTGTTACTGTGCCATTGTTTGTTGCAGCCACCCAGGGTATCAATGGAGGCTCATTCAAGCGCTGAGAGTGGTTAACCTGTATGGAGAAAAAAACATCAAATATAAATCAGCGATCCCCAAGACCTAGTAAGAGGGCTAGATTTCATCGTTTTTCTCGATTTTCAAGTAGAGAGACTTTCACGTGCAACTTAAAAATGTATTATCCCTTCTTGGTATGAAGTTTAAGGAAAATTACGATAAGTCTTATAAATAAATGTACAAGGTTGAAAAACTGAATTACAGCTGGTAATGGTATTAAGCAAAACCCTGGAATTTCTGTATGAATTTTCCCTGACTTGTCATTTTAAAGTACACATTTGGAAGTCCCACCATCCTAACAAGATATTTCTTATCAACAATTGCTTGGGGCAACTAAAAATTACATGAAAAAGAAACCCTACTAAATGGGTTGGAAAAGAAACATCTGGGGGGAAATATTGGCCTAAAAAATTGATGATTAATTTTAAAAATGATTAATTTTAAAAATGAACAAACCTCAGGCTTCAATGTCAAAATATTGCAGCACAAGCTGTTGGCAGTTAGGAAGTAGTTAAAATATTGTTTAGGGCAGGCTTAGCAGGAGTAGACTACAGGCCTGTGTACATGGGGTATACAAAGAAAGACCCTGCGTTGGCCGAAGTGATGTGATTGCCAACACAAGTGTCAGTGCTAGTGCACGGGTATTCCATTGCTGCACTGCTCAGTCAATGGCATAATGCATGCAGTGGGGATGGTGGGGCTGTATTGCTACACTACACTAACGACTACCTGTTTTTTGTTTACCCACACGACCAATCCTAAATCTAAGTAAAAGCGAAAAACACATACCTTTGCGATCAAAATCTTCACGGTATCGATCGCCCTTCCTACGAAAACACATCTCACCCAGCCAGTAACAAAATACTTGTAAGCTTCTAAGCTTTTGTAAGCCTTTAACTGCTCTTTTGTGTAGCGACTTGTGCTGAACAACAAGTAGTTTAGTTAACGATATCAGGAAACTCTATTTCCGGCCACATTTCCATAGATTCGGCGAAAAACTTGCCACTCATATTGTAGGGGTTGATACTGCCAATCAATTTCAACTTATCATCATACAATTTCAGCTGTTTTACGGCCAATGACCCACGATATTTCGGCAGGGAAGGAACGGTAGGACGTCTAGCTTCACGAGTCGCCATTTTTGTTCGAATTGTGTGGTTTATTTGTTTACAAACGATGGATGATTGACGGGAGTGTTGTGTGTGACTGTGTGTGTGTACGTTCAAACGGGTTGTGCCCGCCCCCTGTCATGGCGGCGTATAGCGGTTGCCATGGGGGTCACGTGACTGTGCAAAGCCTTTATTGCGACATTTTATGTGTAATCATGACCTCACTTTGACTTTTACTTCCGGTCCAATCAGGAAGCTCAAAACTTTAACAAATCATATCTCCTGAACCACATGTCATAAAGTTGTATTGTTTATGTTGTCTTGTAGCTGGAAACAATTGAGACATTTTAATAAAAACAATGACCCCATTTTGACCTTTACTTCCGGTCTAAGACCAGACCCGATTTTGTTAAACTATATACACTGTGGTGATCACTCTTGATAACAAGCATTCATTTTGAACAAGACTAAACCATATACACAAAATACAAAATCAGTTCATATCAACAGAACGGAACAGCTTTGTGTTTGAAACATTTAATTCCTATCTTATTCTTTATGTTGTCATTAAATTAACGAAAACCATTTGAAAGTAATAAATGAGTAAATAAGTATTTCATTAAATAGTATAAAAAACAAACCATCAAACACAATAAATAAACGAAAACAACCAAAATGTGGTGGCCAGGATCAACAACATTTTACTTGATCACTGGAGCTCGAAAGCTTGTTTCTGAGAGACACAATTTTTTGTAAGACTCTGAAGTCTGAACTGAAGAGCCTTGACGACAGTGGGCTGCCAGTCAGCAGGGACTACGGTAGATAGTACACATGGTACAGCATATAACTTGCCAGTGCTTAGGGGTCATTTGTAATTGTACCCCTCTTGATGTCATTTTAGTTTGCAAAAACCTTCGAAGTTATTGAACATTAAATATAACCAAACTTTAAAACCTGTCAGGTTAAGAATCAAGCACTCGAACAACTTGTAGAAGTGGCCAGCAGAGAGATTGGGCGGATAATCCTGATGACCGGTGATATATAAAATTAGTAGGGGGATGGCCTTAGCTTTCGATCCAATCCAGACCTTGGTCGGAGGCATAAACAAGAACAAACACAAACATATCCATTTATAGCAAAAAGAGGAGCAAAGGATTAAGGGAGAGTATCCAGAAAGAAGCGGGAAAATGTAGCCAATCAGAGTTGTAAATTTACAAACAATGGGGTGGCTAAGAACCAATCAGAGTAAAGAAGTGAGAACAAAGGAATGGTCAGTGTGAAAGGCTGGATCACTGGACCATAAAGGCGGTACTGCATTGTAGGCATTACAAAGCGGGAAGCATGAAAGGGTAGGATTAGAGGGCAAGCGCATAAGATAATGCAACTAACAATAGGAGGCATGATAAAAGTAATTATAGGATACAAGAATCAGTGTAAGAAGTTAAAACTGGGTAAGAGGAACCAGCAGAGAGAGCGGGTTATTAAATCCTCTGCAAAGGGAATAGGTTATTGACGGGTTGATTTTTAAAACTTCTTGAGAGAAAGAAGTGTAGAAATGGACCATTGGTGAGAACATGTAAATAACAATAACTATTTATTTTACATCAAAGAAGTAAGCAAGAGAAAGAAGCGTAAAAATAGACCAGTGGAGAGAACATGTTATTTATAGTTAGTGTATTTATTTTATATCGAAAGTGTAAGGAGGGTGATGGGATTTTATTTAACACCAGTGTTTACGTTGAGTCCAAAGGGTTGGATTGTCTTGAGTTGGTGAATCCAGTGTGATTCTCTGAGTTTGCGGTGTGTGTCGTCACCTTTGCAAGCCTCAATTACAATGAGTTCAACATCTTTGACGCTGTGATTAAGGCTGTTGAAGTGGATGGAGACGGGGTACAGTTTATTGGTCTTTATGGAAGAGACATGGTTCGCAAAGCGAAGACTGAGTTTGGTCTTAGTCTCTCCCACGTACTGTAGTCCACATCTTTTACAAGATATAACATAAACCACATTGGGTGTGCTACATAGGGAGTCGGTCTTGATATTGTAAGAAGAGCCAGTGCTATGACTCTTCACTTTAAGTGCAGGTTTGATGTAGAGACAAGTTCTACATTTAGAGCGGGTACACTTGTGACAACCCTGTATCTCTGTAAGGGGTGGTGTTTGGCCTGTACCTGGGGGGAGTTTGGCCCTGACTAGAATGTCCCCAAGTTTTTAGGCGGCAGAATGCAACCATGGGGTTCTCAGGGATTGCTGAGCGCAACCTCATAGAGGAATGGAGAATATTCATTCTGCCATTGAGAATTGAGGAGAGTTTGGGTAGTTAAGGGTGGTAGGTGGTGACCAGGGCAACTCTATTGGTCGGGTTTGCTGTATATATCCGTAACAATGCCGCTAGGGGATTTACTAATAGTTACATCTAGAAAGTTAACACTTGTTAGAGAGTATTCAGTAGTGAACTTTATGGTTCGGTGGAATGAGTTTTTATGGTCGATAAACTCTTCCAAGCTGTCTTGACTACCACACCAGATAGAGAAAATATCATCAATAAATATAAATATATATATATTCATATTTTGTTGTTCTGCAGTCACGTGACTTTTTTTTTTACTGTTCTCTGGGAGGCTTTGACTTCGTTTTGCACTGAAGTTGCTTGACTTGACAATGTCGCAGCCAGAAGGCATAGCTGAAATCCTTGTGAAATCGCACGAAGCATTAGCGCAAACATAAGCAGGTGCGTTTCAGAGTTTGAAATTTCAGCGAAACCCTTTGGCCAAACTAAAGAAGTTCTGTGGGCCTCCTCGTAAACCCGGTGAGCCATCACTAGGGGAGTGGTTGCATGACCTTGATTTGTACAATAGACAGCTAGGGCTAGTTGGGGCAGATGCTGCAGAGTCAGCCTTGGAGTATTTAGGCGGTGAGGCGCGGGAAGAAATTCTTTGCTGTTCGCCATCAGAGAGGGCCACTGTAGAAAAATCGGGCAGTACTTAACCGAAGGTTTGTATCTGAGTCAGTCCAGTCTCTTCATGCAACCTTTTATGGGAGAATGCAGAATGAGGGCGAGTCTTTGGCTGACCATAGCAGATACCTCATGACTTTGTACAGCTGTATAGAAGCATCAGCGAAGAGTGCATCTAAAGCAGCAGCTCCTGCCGGTCTGAGAGAACGTGCTCTACGTGAGCAACTTATCAAGGGGTCAGGGATGTCTCAGTCAGACGGGAGATCCGACGGCTTGCCCTAGATTATGATAACTCTTCCTTTTATAAGTTGCGAGAGGCTGCTTTGATTCTATTAGCAGACATCGAAGAGGTAGAGGGTGCAGAATTATGTCATGTCCGGAATCGGGATAGTGAAAAGATTTCATCTAGTCCCAGTTAGCCTCAGACTGCTGGCACTGAAATCCTTAGTGATCTAGCCGATGGCCAACGCCAGCTACAGTCTGCGATGGAACAACTGATCCGACAACAGACACAAACAACTCTGCAGTTGCAAAGCATGGCATCCTCTCTTAATGTGATTGCAAATAAAAGAGATTTCCAGAAACCCCTACCTTGTGAGTATTGACACCGATTAGGTCACACCGCTGAGAAGTGCTTCAAGCCAACGCCAGCTACAGTCTGCGATGGAACAACTGATCCGACAACAGACACAAACAACTCTGCAGTTGCAAAGCATGGCATCCTCTCTTAATGTGATTGCAAATAAAAGAGATTTCCAGAAATCCCCACCTTGTGAGTATTGACACCGATTAGGTCACACCGCTGAGAAGTGCTTCAAGCCAACGCCAGCTACAGTCTGCGATGGAACAACTGATCCGACAACAGACACAAACAACTCTGCAGTTGCAAAGCATGGCATCCTCTCTTAATGTGATTGCAAATAAAAGAGATTTCCAGAAATCCCCACCTTGTGAGTATTGACACCGATTAGGTCACACCGCTGAGAAGTGCTTCAAGCCAACGCCAGCTACAGTCTGCGATGGAACAACTGATCCGACAACAGACACAAACAACTCTGCAGTTGCAAAGCATGGCATCCTCTCTTAATGTGATTGCAAATAAAAGAGATTTCCAGAAATCCCCACCTTGTGAGTATTGACACCGATTAGGTCACACCGCTGAGAAGTGCTTCAAGCGGAAGCGAGACCTAGAGAGGAAAAACTCAAATCAGGAGAAACAGGGTCAGCTGGCGGGAAACGCCTCCCCTCCGTCATAAAGGGCAACATGTCGGAGGGATTAGATGTGCCCACGTACAATAATTCAGATTTGTCTACAGGTTCAGGCCTAGTGTCACTTGGGGAGCCCTCTGGGGTCGATCGCATGATTTCATCTAACGATCGACGTAAGCTCCTTTCTAGTAGTCCAACTGCTACCAGTCGTATCAATGGGGTCCCGGCGGGCTGCATCCTAGATACGGGAGCTGAAACATCCCTCATTTCCTATTGGTTTTATCGTGAACGGCTGGCTAGAAGCGTGGGATGTCTTGATGACGTGGGCACTTACATCAACTTGAGGGGAGCAAATGGTTTAGAGATTCCGGTTGCAGGTTTTTTGGAGGCTGATATTGAGGTGCTAGGTCAGACTCTTCGTGCTAGTTTTCTTGTGTCCCATCGGGGGTCTTCTGATTCAGGGGGCAGGAGGGACCAATTTCCTTTACTGCTGGGCTGTAATGTGTTGAGGGCACTGGCGTCTCTACTGCCCAAAGGTAAATTACGCCAGGTGACTCAGGAGTGGGATCTCGCCCTCCGATGGTTTAATCCCGAGCAGGCCGACAATAAGCAGGTTCCCAAAGCAAGACAAATGATTAATGACGTGGGAATAGCTGAGGTTTGGACTCGAGGCTATGAAATTCTTTCCCCAGACTCAGCAAGGCTAGTGCCCGTGAAATCCGACAATGGCAATAAAGTCCTGGCTCCACTGTTTTATACCGAGCATGTCCACTTCAGACTAGTGATGCAGAATTAGATGGCTCTGTTCCCCCAGTGTGGCGTATAATCGAGGGTGTTCAGTGTTTTGAAACTCTCTCAGTCAAACTGTTGGTTGCTAATACTTCTAGTGAACAGCTAACTATTCTAGCTTTCACAAAGGTGGCAACTGCATCCCCGGTGGTAGAACAAGACCAGATTGAGGTTGGGGTTCAGGGCGATCAGGCCATGGTTACAATCAAAAAGATAGTCACTGATCCATTGGAGGATGAGGAAGTCATTTGGATGACGTTTAGTGTTCTCTTCTACATTCGATGATCACTTAGTTCGGTTAGAGACTGTCTTTAAGCGTCTTATTGCAAATGGTTTGAAGTTCAATGGAGGCAAGTGTCAGCTCTTACGGGAGTCTGTTCGTCACTTGGGACATGTTGTAGCGGCTGAAGGTGTCTTGGTCGATCCAGATAAAACGGCACGAATTAACAGTGGCCAACCCCAGTTAGTATGGAGCAACTCCGACCGTTTTTGGGGATGGCATCTTACTATCGTCGATATGTAGAGGGCTTCTCTAAAACTGCTCCCCCTCTCCATGTTCTTGTCGGTAAGGCAGGGAAAAAAGCAGGGAAGGTGTCCCCTCCCTTTGTCTGGCTGTCTGAGGCCGACAAGGCATTTGGTGCTTTAAAGAAGGCATTAAGTGAAGCTCCAGTCTTGCCTTACCCACGTTTTGACAGGAATTTTGTGCTTGAAGTTGATGCCTCACTGGCTGGTTTAGGTGCTTGTCTGGGACAGTATGACGATAATGGGGGACTCCACCCTGTGGCATATGCGAGTCGTGGCCTAAGGGGCGCGGAAAAGAACTACCCGGATATGTCAAGTTTTAAACTGGAGTTTCTTGCACTGAAATGGGCGGTGTCTGAGAAATTTAGAGATTACCTCATGGGGCACCTAACCATAGTGTGGACGGACAACAACCAGTTGGCACATTTGCTCCCAGCTAAACTTGGAGCCACTGAGCAACAGCAACGTTGAGTTGCTCATTTGGCACCTTTCAATCTAGACATTCAATCCAGGTCTGGCTGATCCAACAGGTGTGCGGATGTTAGTCGAAATCCAGCTAATGGGGTGCTTGATGTGTCCACAGTTCAGGCGTTCTTGCAAAGCATTCCAATGCCAATTTGGATTCACAGCACTGTATGTCCGGTTGAGACAGAGGAAACTCCTGAGAAACTGGATTTGGAGGGTCAGTCCTCTCTGCCTTCACACACACTTAGCGACCTCTGCCGCATGCAAAAAGAGGACACTGCCATAGAGGATGTTTGGAAATTGTTCGAACACAAGTGGCACCCCGGACAAGAGCACAAAGTTCCACCTGAGGTTAAGAGACTGATTGGAGGCTGGGTCAGAGAATGGCCTCTCTGTTGGTTCAACGCGATGGGGTCTTGTGTCGTTCCGTCGATGACCCAGGGCTGGGTCAGATCTTTCAGATTCTTGTTCCAGAGAGGCTTTGGTCTACTAAAATCACGTTGTTTTTGGCCTGGTATGCACAGGCAGGTTCACGATTCTATCTCACCATTACCTCCATTCGGACTCACGTGAGATTGTATTGTCTGGTTATGAGGTTACGTCACACATTCAACGAGAATAAAAGAAAAGGAAAGGCCCCGTGGCCTATATAAGGGGTCATTTCAGGTCCGCTCTTCAGTGTATTTTTGGTGTATCGCCGCGAGCGGATCGAGGTTCTACTTTAAGTCACGGTCACACCTTATGTAGCAATGGCTGATGAATTTGAGATACACACCTGCCCGTCAGAGAGCGAAACGTGCATGCAGCTTGAAGGGGACCTAGCAGGTCTCACACAACAGGCTCAAACAAGCACCTCACCTCCTGCCAAAAAGAAAGCTAAAAAGCGGACAGTGCTGCCAAAACGCGCTCAAACTGCTGCAGTGCCAGCACCAACTAGTGCGCCAGCAAATAACGCTTTTGATCTGCGTGAAGCCGTCTGCAGCTTACAACAAACAGTCACGTCGCTAACTTATGCGTTCACAAGGCAGGCTTCATCTTCGCAGCAATCTGAAGCTTTTTTAGCTAGCGAAGAAGGCGAGATTTTTGATGAGCCAGGCAGTGTCGTACCCGAGAGGGGCGAGTTTACCATGAACGAACCACCAGCACCTGAAAAGGGCGGTAGTAGCCTCTGTGATGGTGAAATAGAAGCACTTCTTGATAGCCTTGATGGCAAGAATGACGGGTTACTAACCGAAATTGCGACTATCGTAGAGAGCGATGACAAAACCGGACCACCGGTAAACGAGCAATTGGCAGGCACGATAAATGCTCTGGCCATGGGTAAGATAATGCCCGAAAAACTTGAGGAGAAACTCAAGAATTATGTCAAACCGAAAAATTGCTCCAGTTTGTGCTTGACAAAGGTCAACCCAGAAATATGGGCGTTCTTAAAAACGACTACCCGGGCCCGGGAAGTAAAGTATCAAAAGATTCAGGGTTACATAACCCATGCTTTGATAACCATCACAATGGCAATTGACCAACTTTTGAACGCCCGTTCAAAATCGGATAACAGTGACTCGGCCCAGCTCATCAAATTACTTGCAGACGCTGTGGCTTTTTTGGGCGCGGGCAATGCTCAGCTAAACTTGCGCAGACGGGACCTTATTCGCCCCGATCTTAGCCCTAAATATGCGCCATTATGTTCATCACAAGTGAAATGCACTAAATTGCTCTTTGGTGATGACCAGGTTCAGGCATGCAAATCCATCCAGGAAACAAACAAGTTGAGTTCAAAAGTGTATGGTTTCGACCATCGTGGTGGGCGCAAACGAGGTGGATATGCTGGCCCACACAACTACGCATCGGGGGACTTCCGCGGCTATCAAGGCCGCTCCCAACAGCGGTCACAGTACTACCGCAGAGGCCGTTTTGGCAGAACACAGTTTCGGCCAACGACATACTCATCAAGCGTGGGCCAAACGCCACCCAGCTCAAATGTTTAAGAGGCAACCCCTGGCATAGATTGCCCACAGCCAAGTAAACGACATGCAGCAAGTGCAGTAAGTAGGTGTCACTCTTACAGTATATCTCCTATTATTGGAGGAAGACTAAAGCATTTTGCCTCGGCATGGGAAACCATAACTTCTGATGCATGGGTGCTAGATGCGATATCTCACTGTCATATTGAGTTCACTAATATTCCTGTTCAATGGAGAATTCCAAATCCCATTACTTATTCAGACACTGAATCTAGATTAATAGATACTGAAGTGCAAGCTCTGTTGTGCAAAGGCGCTATAAAACAAGCGAATCCATGTCAGGGCGAATATCTGTCGAATATTTTCCTTCGACCCAAAAAAGACGGCACAATGCGACCGATTATTAACCTCAAAGGACTGAACAAATTCGTAAATTACCGCCATTTCAAGATGGAAACATTTGAATACGCTCTGACTTTGATACGGCAAAGTTGTTATTTGGCCTCGGCTGACTTAAAAGATGCCTACCTGACAGTCCCAATAGCTCCTGAGCATCAGAAGTACTTACGGTTTCGATGGAGAAACAAATTATGGCAGTTTAGGTGCCTGTGTTTTGGCCTTTCTAGTGCACCACGCATCTTTACCAAAATCATGAAACAGGCTACGGGCATGTTACGTAACAAGGGACATATTTCAAGTAACTACATAGATGATTCCCTGCTTATTGGGGACTCAGAAGACGAATGTAGCAGAAATGTTCACGATAGATGCTTTTTGATGGAACGTTTGGGGTTTGTTATTAACGAAACCAAAGCAACCCGAAACCCTACGCAAACTTTATAATTTTTGGGTTTTGTTATAAATACAGTTGATATGTCAGTAAGCCTGCCAGTACGAAAGGTATCAAGCATTGTTACATCATGTGTCAACCTTGTTAATAAAAAACAACCCACAATTTGGCTTGTATCTTAGGTCATTGGGAAACTAATTTCATGCTTTCCCGCAGTACCCACCGGACCGCTATTTTATAGAAATCTGGAAATAGCAAAAGATTTTGCCTTGCAATTGAGTGACGGGAGTTTCTCTGCCCGCATGCAATTACCCAGTGAGGCAATAAATGATTTACAATGGTGGATACAAAACTTGCCAAATTGCTCACGAAAAAATCAGGGCCCACGTGTCACTGAAATTGAAATTCAAACTGATGCGTCGCACAGTGGGTGGGGAGCCCACTCGCCCTCACTTAACTTGGAAACAAATGGCAGGTGGAAACCTGACGAATCACATTTGCATATCAACTGCTTAGAACTGTTGGCAGTTCTCCATGCACTGAAATCCTTTGTCAGTCACGTCAGGGGAAAAGTGGTATCTGTTAAGAGTGATAATGCCAGTGCCGTAGCATACATATTGTAAATCACAGGAACTCAATGATCTAGCGAGGCAGTTATGGTTTTGGTGCCTAAAGAATGAGATATGGCCAGTTGCATATCATATTCCTGGGAAATGCAATACAACAGCCGATTTACTATCACGGACATTTAATGATAATTTGGAATGAAAAAACTAAACAGTGTCGCATTCAACCTGATATTGGCAACTATCCGGGTTAAACCAACAGTGGACTTGTTTGCATCTCGAATTAATTTTCAAATGAAACCTTTTGTTTCATGGTATCCCGACCCAGAAGCAAGATCGTTTGATGCGTTTTCCTTTTCATGGGAAAATGAAATTGCTTATTGTTTTCCTCCCTTTTCTCTTATCGATAGAGTTCTGCAAAAGATAGAAGAAGACAAGGCAAAGGTCATCTTGGTGTTTCCACTGTGGACCGCACAGACATGGTACCCAAGACTACTGCATACCATCATTATGACGCCACTCATACTTCCCAGGGCAGCCAACCTATTGCACCTGCCAAACACACCAGGGAAACGTCATCCCTTACAGGATCGGCTAGTGCTATGTGCAGCTCTCTTATCAGGAGATCCCTCAGCTCAAGAGGACTTTCACAAAGAACTATTGACATTATCACTGAATCGTGGAAACCAAACACACGAAAGCAGTATTACTCAGCAGTCACAAAATGGCTACACTTCTGTGTTGAACGGACTGTCCATCCAATTCAAGCAACTGTAGGACAAGCTCTTGACTTCTTGTCATCACTCTACCACAGGGGTGCTGAATACAGTACAGTGAACACAACGCGCAGTGCTCTGTCCGCCCTGCTGTGGTCAACAACGGACTCTGTCAAGTTCGGAAGTCATCCACTAGTAACGCGGTTCATGCGAGGGGTGTTCAACTTAAGGCCACAGTTACCTCGGTACTCTCACATTTGGGACATCAATATCTTACTTAGCTTTATAAGCAGGCTAGAACCAATTGAGTCGATCGCATTAAAGATGTTGACATACAAACTCGTATGTCTATGTGCCGTAACCACCGGACAACGGGCTCAGACTCTGTCGCTAATAAAGCTCAACAACATGACTGTACAAAATAATGTTGTCCAGATTAATATTACGGATCCTATCAAGACGTCCCGTCTGGGTAAACCACGACCAGTCGTAATTTTATCACCCTATCCACACGATAACACTTTGTGCGTAGTAAGGTGCCTAACAACTTACGTCAAGCGAACTAAAGATGTTCGTGCCAAGAAAACCAAATTATTTTTGAACTATGTCCCTCCACACATGGAGGTTACCACCGCGACTATTTCTCGGTGGCTGAAACTATCACTGACAGAGGCTGGGGTGAATACATCAGTGTTCAAGGCACACAGTATACGCTCTGCAGCCACGTCAAAGGCTGCTAACAAGGGCGTATCAGTAGACGCCATTTTGAAAACGGCCGGTTGGACGAAAGCGTCAACTTTCGCTAAATTTTACAACCGTAGCATAGTGAAAACCCAAGATGAACAAGTTGTTTTCTCTAATTGTATCTTAACTGACAGTGTGTAAGAACATTGTATTATTTATTAAGGTTTTTGACGAAAAAAGGATTGCGTTCAGAGACATGTTTGCAAGAAATCCTGATGATAATTTGAAGACAATGTTTGTCACTGCTTACGTTGTACGATATGAAAACAAATGACTAAGTGAAGTCATTACATAAATGTTTTATTTTGTTTAAACAGAGAATAAACAAGACGGTTACTTAACAGATATTGACTTGTATCTTTTTACACTGCCCAGCTTTGAATTCTCACGTGAGTCCGAATGGAGGTAATGGTGAGATAGAATTCCCCAATTAAACGATTGAAATGAAGTTTGATTGGGATTCTAACGATCCATTACCGAAATGAGGAGTCACGTGACTCCCTCCCTGTTGGTGGACTGTTGGACTTTATGTTCAAGTTGCAGGTATACCCCCGCCCATGTGGCCAGTGTAAAGGTTTGCTTTAAATACTGAAGAGCGGACCTGAAAGGACCCCCTTATATAGGCCACGGGGCCTTTCCTTTTCTTTTATTCTCTTTGAATGTGTGACGTAACCTCATAACCAGACAATACAATCTCACGTGACTCCTCATTTCGGTAATGGATCGTTAGAATCCCAATCAAACTTCATTTCAATCGTTTAATTGGGGAATTATATCCAGTGCTGCTTTGCCTGTACTGTGGCCAAAGCCCCAAGTCCTGTTGTACGTGCTCCCATGAAGCACCTGTTGCCTTTTCAGCCTCTAGAATGCTTGTCCATAGACTTTGTGAAACTGGATCAGGGTTTGAGTAACATGGAGGATGTTTTAGTTATGACTGATGTGTTTACAAAGTTTGCAATGGCAGTTCCTTGCAAGAACCAATCTGCTCTATTTGTAGCACGAGCTCTCCATGATCACTGGTTTGTCCATTACAGAATTCCCTCTAGAATTCATTCGGACCAGGGCTGCACTTTTGAGAGTAAATTGATCCTTGAATTTTGTGAACTCTATCAGATCAAAAAAACGAGAACCAGTCCATATCACCCCCAGGGGAACGGTCAGACTGAACGATTTAACAGGACCCTTTGTGGCTTAATCAAATCAGTCGATCACTCTGACCGTTACCGCTGGCCTAAGCTGCTTCCTCGCATAGTATTTATGTACAACTCAACGCCACACATCATCACGGGGTTCTCCCCATATACGCTTATGTTTGGGAGAACTCCAAAGGTGCCATTAGATCACCTTCTGGGTGGTGCGCGTTCAAGCTGGAGGGAGGAAGCGGTCGAACAACAAGCAAAAATCTTTAAGCGAGCGCATGTAATCGCAAAAGAACGAATGACAAGAGCTGCGGCATCCAATAAGCGGCGCTATGAAAAAAATGCCCAGGCATGCCCTTTGTTGATTGGAAGTCGAGTTCTTGTTAAGCAGTGTGGGTTTAAAGAGTGTCACAAGCTTGCTGATCACTTTGGGCATGACCAGTATGTTGTTAAGAGTTGTCCAGAAAAGGGGTTGTATGCTGTCAGACCAGCTGTAGGTGGGCCAGAAAAATGGCTCAATCGTAACAAGTTAATACTTGATCCAAGTCAAAACAGCTATCACAAAATTTCAATGGTCCCATTTCAGGAGAGGAATCTGAATCCCAAAGTTCAGATGAGGAGTATGTTGTCCTGGCCCCAACCAAGGCGCCAGTGCATCCTCAGCTAGTTACTCACCCAGAAGTTCAACCCTGGCGCTCAGAGCGACTGAGACGGAAGAAAGTGAGGTTTGAGACTGGGGAACGTCAGAAGTAGAGGATAGTCAGCTGCAGTGATTTGTATATGTAAGTTGTAGCTCGTTTCCCTTTGGAAGCGAGACAAGGCCACTGTGTTGCAAATCATTCCCGCCAAATTGTTGCTAGTTGTAGCTCGCTTCCCCTCAGGAACGAGACAAGGCCACTGCTACTTTATTCATAGTTGCGAGCTGTTCACCCATAAGTTTTTGCATCTAACATTTGTATTAAAATATTGTAACTTCATTGAGTTTGTTTTGTTGAGGTGGAGATTACATCTTGCCATGGCCTACCAAGCTTGCTACTTGTTTGGGCACTTGTTCCCAGCTAGATTAAGTAGAATGGCGCGAGACCGATCAGTCGCAGTTGAGCAAATCGTTCACCTTCCCACGGGCATGTATCTGAGAGTCAGGGGCTTTTCTGGGTTGACATTCTCGAGGGTGCTTGCTGAACCTCACCGATATTTGCAATGCTTAACTCGCGAGCATATTCATACATTGTGCATAGATTTAGGCACTAACGATCTTTGCGATGAAGGCAGTAGCCCGCGGGTTGTGGTATACAGCGTGCTATGTCGCTACTAGAGCAACTTGATAGAATGAATATTAAGCCTCGTAACATTGTGGGTTTTTTTATCATTCAACGGTCTTCTATCAGTAGACGAAGGCAGGTATCTGTTCGTACCTTCAATCACTGGGTGAGACGGTATAACCTACAGTTAAACCAGGCATTGAGGGCGATACATCCCAGTGTGGCTATGTATACACAAAGACACATAAATCATCCTAACAATTTGGTGGATGGTTGCTGTCTCTCTGAAAGAGGCATAAAGAATTATTGCTTGGGTGTTAAAGAGGTCCTTTTGAGACCTCATAATATTTGTAGTGAGTACTTCATCACTTTGATTATGATAAATCCCATTTGCAATTGAAAGTGAATCCAAGTTGTGGTTAGGGTACAAAAGTTCTCTACCCATTCGTTTAATGGTGCTTTTTCTTGTTTTGTATTTTTCTAAAACGAAAAGTTTTCATGTATTGTGAAAGTAACTGTACATGTTTCGTACCAAAGTGCTTGCCAACCAGTTAAGAACATAGTTAGTGAACATGTGTCATGCACTGAAAGATTGTAATCGATTTATGGTGTTTGAGTAATCCAATTGTCACAAGTTTCAGGGCAAGACGACTCAGTTGCTGAATCAGTAATTAACTTGTTTATCAACAGAAAGTGGCATAGACTAAACTTGTTGTACAAAAAGAGTTTGCTGCCGATTATGAAAAGTTCCTATGTTTCTAGTGTTAACCGAAAGAAGGGTTATTTTTTAGAGAAAAAATGTGATTCAGGTGTGATTACCAACAAATTGGTTAATGTTTTAAAAGGCGTGATTTTCTTAATTTAGTGAAGTTGGAGGTACCATTCGGGACGAAGGTACTTAAAACAGGGAAGCTGTAGGGAGTCGGGTTTTTGCTACATGTGTTGTATTATTTACATAACATAAGTCCCATGTGAGTTTTACGTACTGCCTGTAATGCATCTGTTCAGTTGGACCTCTGACCTATCTCATGAATATTTATTTAGGTTATTATCGGTGGCGTACGTGACGTTTCTGTATACCTAACTAATCGATTATTGTTTCGACCTAAGTACAGTGACAACTGGTTAATCTTTAGTGCTATGCGTTTGCTTAAAGACAGTGAAGGTCGATTCCGTGTCACTCAATACTCGATGGTATCGAATACTTGCGGCATGGGTCGGTGGACGGCTTTTATGAAGGACTGTCTGGGTTTTTATTTTTTATTTTTTTTATTTTTTTTTTTAGCTTCGACAATTGTATGCACCTTTGAGTGTTTAGATTAATATATATCAATCATGAGAGATTTTGTTGGAAAGTGTCCAGTGTACAACCAAATCTACCTTCACAAGATCCCTTGCCATGTTATTTTAAGTACATCACTACCCGCTATTTAGTTTTAAGAGAACCGACTTAAAAGTGACCAGTCTGTACCACAAAAATCACACGCCTAGAAGAATCGAGGTGTGCTTTTTTTCACACGCCTGGGATTTTCAAATCAGGACTGCCACGGCATCTTCATCTCCCCTCAGCCTTGCAGCAAACGACCCTGAGCACATGGGAGTAGATGGGGAGTTTAACATCACTGCAAGTTTCATCGTCCCCAGTGTTCCAGAGGAGGATCCTCTTCCCGATGCCCCCCTGCCTGTCGCTGTTCAAGGCCTCAACAAGAACGACACTACAACTTTCAAGATAGTCAACGGAGGTTCTCAACGTGGGAAAGCAATACTGGTTGACAGCCACTGTTATACCTACAATAAAGAGTGGCTCCACTTCATCTCTCACCACCTGGCTCTGCAATGTCCCTAACAAATCCTGGAGGAGATGTTGCAGTAGCAGTTACTGCTGCAGTGAAGAAGACTGCAAAGCTGGGCGTCTTCCGGTCAGCTTGAGTCATCGTGGAGCAGGCGATCAGCGAAACCATCGCATCAGCCGGCTCCAGCTGTCCAAACCCATCGAAGAGAACCGCCAATCGCACCCGTCAAAGCCAACGGCCACCTGACCCAACAGATCTCCAATTTGAGTTGGCAACGGACTTCATTCCTGCCGTTTTTTTACAGAAGGACATTCGTGTTGGTGAAGCGAGACACCTCCTGTTCTTTACCGACAAGCAGCTTGCAGTATTGGACAAGGCTAAGAGTTGGTATTTAGACGGTACCTTTAAACTGGTTAAACGCCTGTTTAGCCAGTTGTTCTCCATCCACGCCTTCATCAAGGGTGACTCCGGCGAACTCAAGCAGGTGCCTTTGGCGTTTGCTATGATGTCAAGACGCACCAAGCTGGACTACAAAAAGGTACAAACTAAGCCTAAATTGATTGATTGATATTTTTTTTTTTTTTCAAACTAAACAGAAAAATATTCAAAAATGCAAGTTTTAAAATAGGAAATTTTTTTTGTTGAATTTTATCGAATACATTCAAAATTTGAGTTTTTAAACAACATTGCAAATTCTTCATCAAATTTATTAGTGTTCGAAATTATCTGTATTTTTAGGTTCAACAAACAGTTTATTTTATTAAACTTTTGAGAATCCTTTTCTTTCTTCTTTTCCCTAATAACAATTTTAAAGTTGTTTTGTTATTCTATTCTTATTTAATTGCAGGTACTGAAGGCGCTCAAGAAAAAGCTACCGTCAAGAGGCAGCAACGTAGCCGAGATGGTTGTGGATTTTGAGGTTGGAATCTGGGCAGCAATAAAGTCTGTCTTCGGTGATGTCCACATCGTAGGCTGCCTGTACCATTGGACACAGGCAGTCTGGCTGAGTGCCAGGAGCTTGGGCTGCAAGTCCCGTACACACACGACTTAGCCATCAACGACTTCATCAGACAGTTGATGTCTCTACCCTTCCTCCCCTATGAACACATCGCTGAAGCATTCCAGAAGTTGCAGGAGCTAGCAGAACACAAAGCTCTAATCGACCTCTGCAACTACATGGCTGCCACTTGGTTGCTCAATTCCGTGTGGGGTCCAGAGAACTGATCGGTGTTCATGCGGAGCCTCCGCACGAACAACGACGTGGAAGGGTGGCATCGGCGTTTGAATTGGAGAGCTGGGAGACACAGCATGCAACTTTACTCGGTGATCAAGCTGCTGCAGCAGGAAGCTTTCATGGTCACTGTTCAGATGTGGCTGATCAAAGAGTCAAAACTGCAGCTGTATCAGAGGAAGCAGGTCAAGGCTGTCCAGGGAAAGATTTTCAAGTTGTGGGACCGCTACCAGTCAGGGGAGCTGAAAACTTCAAGCTTGCTGTCCGCCTACAAGCACCTGACTGGCCCGCCGATGTAATGTAACTCGTCGACCAACAAACAGGCTCTTCTCCGAGAAACAACAATTTGCGTAAGTTCTGATTATTTTTTCGAAAGAAAAAAAGATTAATTCACACAAACATTTTCTTCATTACTTTTTTCAAACAACCTTTTCTCCATTACTTTTTCCCCACCCCATGGCTGCATGTGAGGAGACACAGCGTGAAGCAGGGGAAGATCTTCAAGCTGTGGGACCTCTACCAATCGGGAAAGCCAAGAATGTCCACCTGCAAGCACCTGACTGGCCCAACTTCCATTGACAAACAAACCGGCTCTTCTCAGAGCCACCACATTTTCAAAAAAGAGATATTGAGCCTGTCTGATTTCTTTCAAATTCAAACTAATAGAAATTTGCCTGATTATTCCGACAGAAAAAACCCAAAATTAAATCAAACAACATTTCCCCCCACAAACAAGTTAATTTTAAAACAAACAAAAAATCACCCCAAAAAACAAAGACATTATTGCGTCATTCGCTTAGTCTTGTTCATTACCTGCAACATGAAAATATAAGAGAACAAAATTATTGGAACAATGAATAGATAAATAAACAATATATAAAATTGTGGCGGATTTCCCGCGAGTCTCATTCAAATTCGGAAGTTGGAGAGAGGTCCACCATCTGTAGCGAAAGTCTCCCAAACCCCAAATCCAAATGCTTCCTCGGACCTAGGAAATACTTCGAGCAGTCTCAGGCCCAGGGATGTGAGCTCGTTTGGAGGAGATTTACCGCCGATTGATAACTGGTTGTCTGGGCACTCTTGGGCAGGGCAGGATAACTCACTGGGGGAGGACACACGAATAAAATGACTCTGGCACAGTTGTGTCAATTCTCTCGTATTGCCTCCTGGGCAATCCTCTTTATTGCCTCTGTGCAATTCTCTCTTGGTTGCCTCTGGGCAACAATCTCTTGTGGAAATTAGATTTCCTTGCTCTACCCTTTAACAAGCCTTTAACAAGCCTTTAACAAACCTTGGCTTCCCGAGTGCACCCTTGCGCAAACGATCCAGTACTACCAAGCAGTTTCAGCGACCAAACGCACGCACTAGCACGCCGACTGTTTACAGTGCCTCTATCTGAGTTTCCCTCCAGTTGGACTACTCGACTAATAATGAACAGCCACACCAAGACAATCTCTATGATCACCCCTGTGCCATCCAAGTTCTCTGTGAACTCAACTATTAGCCGCCGCTTCGTCACAACTATCCTACAAGGTAGCTCAAATCACTGCCCACAATCGCAAAGCAACAATTTACGCACTTACTGTATACATTGACACTGTCCACACTGGATCGCTGAACGGAACGCTACACTCAGCAAGTTACACAGTTTACAGGTTTCGGAAGTAGTTCGGAGGCAGCAATGTGCATCCGGCTGAACAGCAACGGCAACCACACTCACCCGGTGTTTGTAGCTGCACCACCCAAGCTTTACGTCTTTCGCAGGGACCTTTTAAAACACGTCTGTCCTCTTCCCTTGCTAAAATCACTCTGCCAGGCCGGGCGGGCACGCCCGGACAAGCCACGCTGCAGCACTCGGCTTGGACACACCCAGGCATCATCCAACCACCAATGATCGGACAACGCCTGCCTGTATCCATGCCAAGAGCACGCTCTCGGCAGCTGCTCGCGCTGGATTGGTCACCAAGACCTGCCACTTACACTGCGATCTCCTCCACCCTACTTCCGGACCACAAGTTCAAGAACCTTCAAGAAATAAAGGAAGATTAGACTTGTGTCGGTCCACCTCAATCTCGTCACAATATAAATAAATGAACGATATTTAATTTATATTAATCGGTACGAGTTGACTTGGGTAAAAATGATTTTTCCGACAGAAAAAACCTGAAATTAATTAAAACAACATTTCCCCTCAAAATAAGTTAATTAAAACAAAACAACCTTCACCCCCCAAAACAAAGACTTTGTTTCGTCATTCGCTTAGTCTTGTTTGTTACCTGCAACATGCAAATATAAAAGAACAAAATCATTGCAACAATGAATAGATAAATGAACGATATATAAGTTATGGAAAAAAAAAATGGGTACGAGTTGACTTGGGTAAAAATTGATTTGGGTGCGAATTGACTTAGGTACGAGTTAACCTGGGTACGAGATCACCTGGGTACGAGTTCACCTGGGTACAAGTTCACCCGGGTACGAGTTCACCTGGGTACAAGTTCACCCAAATTCAGAAACTACCATTGACATGCTTAAATCAGGCCTAGAAATGCATATATAATTGTTTTTAAACCAAACAATCACAAGATCGAACATTTAGCTCACGTTTAATATAGTCCCATCCCCTTAAGGTGACCCCGTGGCTGCCGCTTCCCAGGTTGTATCGTATACTTGGATGTGATCCCTGGCTACACGGCAGTTAACGGTTGCATGGCTTTTGACTGGCACCCCCGAACAAAGATATTGACTAATCGGGAGACCGCCAACATAGGGCTGGATAGCTCAGTTGGTAGAGCGCCGGTACGTTAATCCGGAGGTCGTTGGTTCAAGTCCCGCTCCAGTCAATTTTTCTTTGTTCAAACCCAATTTGTTTAGTATCAGTTTCCCATAACAAAAGTAAGGTCTGAAGCGCTGAAGATAGGCATTTGCTGACCCCAATTTTTGAATTTGATACAACCAACGTTCAGAACAAATTAAAGGCACACACCGGCTTGTTGTTTACCTAATATAGTGATGTGGAATGATAGACAACAATTTTCCAGCCGTTGCAACTGTCAAGTTTATGTGACAATGTTGCGCAATGTTGTAAGTAGACTGGTGTTCTGTTAATGTATCAAATATAACAATGGCGAGGCATGAGGATCCAGACTTCATATCCATCAAGCACAAACTCACGTGTAAAAAAAACAGACATGAACGGACGTCAGTCCACAGAGCAAGGTTCCTTGCTCTATGGTCAGTCCTAGTCTAAGTCCATTCGCGGTCGTAACCAATAACTGTTTCGGTTGAACTTGCCATTGAAACAGTTATTGGTTACGACCGTGAAAACGCACCCCAACCTGTATTCTGTGTACGACGACGTACTATATTCTGTGTATTTGCAATGGAGAACGTTTCTTCGACATCCAAGGATCGGTACAAAAAACATCGCAAGGAAAAACACCCAGAAGGTGGTCCAATGAAAAGTAAAAAGTAAAAAAAAACCCACGATAAATCAAAAGGGAAAGCCAGCAAAAGCAGCAATTAGGGGGGAGGGTGGACATTGTGCAGCTATCATAGAAGTAGACCAGCTGTATGGGATAAATTTCCCCGTCGTCGTCCCGCGTGCGTGTAGCGCAGGCAACACGTTACAATAGTTAGGGGATAATAGCTAAGGGTACAGACTAAAATCCTCGTAAAAAAAACCTAATTGTTGGTCTGGCTCCCTACCCCTCCGACAAGCTCCCAAGCTCACGAGTTCATGCCCCGGGGCTTGTCTCTCTGGCCCCACGAGACATGGCACCAGATGTACGAGATATGCCTCAAGGTTTACGTTCCGCTAGCTCCCACGCTGGTGCGCCGTAAAACACGCTTCGGTTGCACGGATTCTCTGAACGCGAATCTTACGTTCGATTTTTCATCATTATTTACAAGTTGTATCAATAATCTGAGTACATAGTCTTTTTTGTCAAATACTCATGAATGATAAAAATAAAGAAAACAGATTTAAATTAACTTTTATACAGCTGGAAGTAAAACTAACTCCGCAGATCACGTGATTTATCCGAACCACTTTTTTGGTTCGGATAAATCATGTGACCTTCGTTTTTTGAAAAATGCTTGAAAACGGCAAAATTTGATGGTTTCTTTTAGGAACTGTTCTTCTCCATTCATGGAAGACCTTTGATGTCATATGTTAGCCTATTTTGTAGCCCAAATAGCCAAACATAGCCGGTGTGCCCCTTTAACGTGTTTACATTCTGAAAAATGTGCATGGTTTCTCCCGGCTCTGATGACTGATTGAGCTCAAATACACAGGTTTTGTTTTCTCATCTACAGGCCTTTTTTTCTAGTCACACAAAGTAAGACCACTGATCTATCAAGTTTACAATCATATATTTTATCTTTAAGGGGAAAGTATTACTTTGGTTTTTAGAACCCTTCGATTTTTTTCTATCATACAATAAAACTAACCTGTGAAAATCTCGTGAAAACCCTGTGAAAACCAAAAAGGTGGTCGCGTTTTTGTGATATATTGCCGAATATCTAGAGCGAATATAGTCCATGCTGGAAGAAAAATTTGTAATTGAAAAACACAATCAAAACACAATCTGAGAAATGTATGACACATGCGTTTCTCAGATTCAAATTAGTGGGGATAAAAACTGAAATCTTTTTCCATAACCACAACACTTCGCAGTGAAAAAGTTCTCAAAATGCTTTATGTTATCAAAAGCTGTGCAGCTGTACTTAAAACCAAGTAAGTTTTTGACGCCGTTCATTTTAAGAGTGTTTACCAAACGATATCCGTTCCCTTTCAAGTCAATTCCAACAAAAATCACCATAAAATATGGTACAGTGTAGTTATAGAGCCTCAAAATTGCTACATCGTTGCAATACAAAACAAATAACGATATATTTGACTATTCACTTTTAATTTCTAAATGTATTTCCTCGTGGCTTGTTATCCCCAAAAATCAGCGCTATTATTTGCTGAAACTTATAGGATTTTGTATACTTAAAGGAATATTTAAAACCACTTGAACATGCTGTACACAAATTTAGTTTTAGTTGCATGGGTCAAGTGTTAACCAAATCTGTAATTACAATTATAAATAAAAAACACAATAATTTAACAAATTGAAGAAAGAATAATTTTAAAAGAAGATTAGTGTGTGTATGGATATATATGGGGTTTTTTTGCAAACATTGTTAATGGCCTCATTGTTAATGGCCTCTTTCTCTATTGCTGTTGAGAAAGACTCCTTGAGAAATACTCTGCAAGGGTCGAAATGTCAGACCATAAAACCTTTTCATTTATACTACATGTTCTTTTTGGTTGGTATTAAGCAGTTTAAAACAGCAAATTACTTTCCTCACCGAATTTGTATATTGAATTAATTGCATTTTTTATTCAAATGTAAAAAAATTATGAGTTGTAAATAAATTAATTTGTGATAAAACTGTAATTCAAAGTTAATGAGTGTTTGTTTGTTGGGTTTGTTTTGTTTGTGTTTTACCAGCTAGGTGTATTAGAATCTCTCCAAAGTTCGTCCACATCAAGTCTTGCCGTTCAAGCATTTGGGATATTATCCCCGTTTGACCACATCATGTCCCGTCATTCCAGCATTTGGGATAATATTATCCCAGTTTGACCTCATCATGTCTTGCCATTCCAGCATTTGAGGTAATATTATCCCTGTTTGCCCACATCATGTCCCGTCATTCCAGCATTTGGGATAATATTATCCCAGTTTTACCTCATCATGTCTTGCCATTCCATACACTAAGGAAACTATATCGATAAACTATGCTGTGCAGCAATACTGACTATCGATATGCTCACTTCCTAACCACAAACATCACTCAGCATATACTGTCAACTCTACTCTCTGCCCTCAGGCCACAAATGTGTTAAACATAAACATTCCACTACAGCATGGGAAAAGTTTGATCACAACACTTCCAAGACAGTGCTTCCAAACTAAACCAAGGAAATAGAAATGAAACTAAGAGTAAATAAATGTCTTAGCTTAATTAACAATAAGAATCAATTAATAAAGTTAAAAGAAGTTCTAGAAGCCAGCAATTGAAGCATAAATCTTGCAATAATAATGGATGAATTAAAGGCACTTTCTACTCAGATTATAAGGATTTAAAATAAGCAATCAATGAACAGAATAACTGATTAAGGTAATATATTAGAGAACTTAAGAAAGGAAATCCCTAACCAAGAAATAGTCTGATAAAGTAATAACAGAAATCCAATATGTCAATCATGAAGCACAACTGTTTCAAATCAAAGTAACTTTCTAAACTTATACTTTAGAGACTAGAAAAGCAATAACAAGTCAACTTTGAAATACAATGTAACACACTTACCCCGGCCTAGTCACTATAGAGCTACCATGAGGTGATCTCTTCCAAACTTCTTCTCTTTAAACTTAACAACAAAAATCCACTTTGAAATGTTTAGTAAATGGATCTTGTACCACAGAACAGAAAATGGTGTTGGCTGTTTCACTGCTGTGATAAGAATGAGTCACTACTTCTTGGAATAGATAAGTGAAAGTCTTAAGTTCAAGCGAGGGCGCTGCTCAAGGGCTACATGTAAATGACCTGTCACAAATGTACAAGTCTACACTGGTATATGAAACTTAATACAGAACCTTACACAGCCGTGTGTAACCATAAACACTGGCATGTAACCATAACAGCTCTTGCATGTAACCATATACCTTACATGTAAGCCTATCTCTTACATGTAACCTAATGTAATCATAGCACTCTGATGTAACCGTAAGCTAGTGTATGTAACCTTACTTGCAAGTAACCCTTTTGTATTGGTGTACCACTCAGACAGTGATCTCCAAGGTCTCTACCGTACACGAAACACTCAATACTGGTTCACACTACAAGCAATGCACCTGTAGTTACCATTTAGCACTTCCAGAACTGTGTTTGCATTCTCTACGAGCCCCAAGCTTCTGTAGTGTGCCTCTCTACACAATCCCGGTGCACTTAAGGAAACTACAACACTACAACGACGCGACCCGCGCTGTCCTAGTGTGCTTTTACTTATACAGTTCTTAATTTCCACTACTAGAAGGTGTTCTCGCCCTTGTCACAAGCCATTGTTTTTGCGACCGGCAACTACACTCCGCTAGCGTGTCACAAAACCAATCACGTTAAAATATATACACAGGATTATTCCACAACTCATGCAAGGAGAATGTCGTAGGCACCTAGCCTTCAACACAATATGCAAGAATGAACAAAATAATAGACAATTTGTACAGTTAACTTCAACTTACTATCTGTTCTGCTCCGAGAAATTGTTTTTAGCACTCTCTAATTTCAATCCTATCTGCGACTGACTCGCTCTACCCGACCCCGCTGCCACATTGCCCAAACAAGTGCACCCTACCAGTCCTGGTCACTGCATGCGCTGAGCTCCGCCTACTTGCATTGCCAAGTCGTCACGCGGCACTACCTGCAATACCCACACTAAAAATAAAGCAATCACATGTTAGTCACATGCATTTCTGCTACAGTATTTTATACAATAAGGTGTCTTGATCAAGTAAATGGTAAAAAAGGATGAACCATAATCCAAATGATAACTTTGTATTATTGACAGCACCAACTGGAGTGGCTGCTTTTAATAACGTATTCACTTTGCACAATGCTTTGTCAAATAATGACTGATATTTCACTGCCTTATAAACCCCTAGATGAGGAAAAATGAAGTACACTGCTTAATAAATTAGCTGCAATACAGGTTTTGATTATTGATGAAATATCTATGGTTGATCCTAAATTGATGTGTTACATACATGGACGATTGAGACAGGTAAAACAAACTAAGACACAGTGTGCATATGGGAATATTAGTGTACTTGCAGTTGGTGATTTTTATCAGTTACCACCAGTAAAAGGGAAATCGTTACATTATAACACTGTACAGTCAAGCTTATTACATGATAATTTCAAAGTATTTGAATTGAAAGTGATTATAAGGCAAAAAGATGACTTAAAATTTACCCACATTTTAAACATGTTGCGAGTGAAAAAGAAAGATGATCAATTGTCAGATGAAGATATAGCTATGTTAAAGGGACGTGAAACTGGACAGGACATGAATGATGCACTTCACATCTTTCCTACTAATAAACAAGTTGATAAGTAAAATCTTCAAGCAATGCATGAAAAATGTCCCGAATCTATGTGTATTGAGGCAAAGGATTATGAAAAAGATGGAAGTGGTCAACTGAAACAGAAAGATATCGCATTGAAATCAGAAGAGTCATTGTGTAGATCATTATGGATTGGTGTAGGTGCCAAGTAGAGTTATGTTAACAAGATACATGTACATAGATGTATCTGATGGACTTGTGAATGGAGCATTTGGAACAGTTATTGAATAGAATTGTTACAAGAAAGCTTTGGCCCCAAGTGTATAAAGGTAACCTTTGATAATAAGATTGTTAAAGCTAAATGTAATAGGCAGTCAGTGTGTATCTGATAACAATACTATTTCAATTGACATGGTAGAAGAGAATATTGGTAAAAAGTGCATTCGTAAGCAATTTCCTTTGAAACTGGCATGGGCTTGCACAGTGCATAAGTGTCAAGGAATGACAACAAACAAAGCTGTAGTGTGTCCAGCAAAAACTTTTGCAGTAGCACAAGCATATGTAAGTTTGAGCCGTGTGACATCATTGAGTGGTCTCATTATTGACGATTTTGATGAGAAGTATATCTACTGTGATAAAACAGTTGCAAAATCTTTAAATAATATGTCCGACTTACGTTTAATTGACGTAAGATATTCAGGAAAGAGTACTGTGTGTACCATCTTATTGCATGATGTTCAAGGCTTAAAGAACCACTTAAAAGATGTGACAGGCCAACATCACATGAAACAATCAAATCTTCTCTTCCTTACTGAAACATGGATTGATGTGGATGACCAAATTGCAGAATTCAATTTAAAAGATTTAAAATGTTACCATCAGATAAGATCAATCTCGTATGATAATTCCATTACAGCAACAAACTCATGGTGGTGTTCCTGTATATGGCAAGAAAAGCAGAAGTTTCTGTTGGTTAAACATTATATGTGAAAATATAAAATATGTTGCTTTTCATATTATTTTAGATATATCGCTAATAGTGTGGGGCAACAGAGAGTAGAACACCCCTGCGCGAGGCGTGTAATAGTCCCAGATTCAGTGACCACGCTAGCGAGTGCTATTGGTGAGCGCGGTCACGTGTGCACGTGGCGAAGGCTATAAAAGCTGCGACGTGCAGAGTGATGAGGGCGGAATGGTCAATCTGTAATATTGATCACATCGATCTGACTGCACAGTTGGAGAGTATTGTACCGCGTCCCGTCCTGTGTAAGTTGGACTGAGGGGCTGTTGCGTGTGTTACAATCGGTTGACTTATAAGTCGGCTGTAAAGATTCTTTGTATAAGCTAGTTGAGGGGGCTGTGGTGTAGTTGAGGGGCCATTAGGTAGTGCGGCGAATAGGTTCCTTTGAGGGGCTAATTAGGTTGTGCAACGATTACGGGTCCTTGAGGAGCTCTTTGAGGGGTGAATTGCCAGATCCCTATTGGTCCAATAACGAAATTACATAGTCCAATCATAAAGCTTGTTGGTCACACTGGGTTTGTTGAACCATTACTGGTATGCTGTTGCCTGTTAGCTGCATATAGTGCGCTCACCCTGTTCTTTTTGGTTGATACTGCTGGAGACGTTGCTGCTGTGGCACATTCATTCTGAAAGCTGATTGTTAGGACGCCCTCTGTTGTCTACACGTCTGAGGTTGAGGCGTTCCCTTCATCCCTACGAACAATAAGGATAAACCATTCTCGGGACGGTAAACTTCCATCCCAACGGACTCGTCTCTAACCGCTGGGAGATATTCTTGTCATAGCCGTCCGCGTCACACCCTCTACGCCGGGGGTGTGACGTCACAAATTGGTGTCAGAAATGGGTTTTTGAATGGTGTATATTGTTTAGCACTTGGGCAAAATGTCGGGAGTTCCATCTAGGGAGGACCTACATAGGTCCCGAATGGAAATTCAGTTATTGCAGTTGGAGAAATGTCGGCATTTGGAACAAATAAAGAAGTTGGAAGCAACATTGAAGGAGGTGAAACCGTCCGGGGTAAGCCCAGTCAGGGATGCCCAAGTGGTTTTCGTAAACATGTTACAATAGATCCGGATGTTCAGTTTAGGATTCCGTGCCAGGATCTGACTAAAATGAGACAGGAGACGTCTGGGTACTTGTCTTGGGAAGAACTCAACTTATTTAACTCAACTGTTTAACTGAACTTATAATTAGATTGCTGGTTTTGTTTCAAGTACACGTACATGTACATGTATATTTAATTATTTGTAGTGTTCTGGACAGTTTCTTTTCTTCAAGCGCCTCGGAATATGTCTACATAGATAGATGGCGCTATACAAATGCTTGTATTATTATTATTATTATTATTATTATTATTATTATTATTATCAGGTGGAGAAAAGTCTTTGAAAGCCCATCCCGTTGAGGTGGTGAGTCTAGTTAATTTGATTGGACAACGCCAGTTAAAGCGAAGTTGTCCAGTCCGTCCGTCGTTCCAGTACAGAACAAGAGTGTGAGTTGGAGTCCGTTTGTGGATGCGGAGAGCACGCCCAATCTGAAGCAGTTACAGAGTGAATTGATGAGTTTTGCTACCCGCCCACCTGTGGCTATGGCTGAAAGGGTAGTTGCTAATAACTCTGGAGCAGACAAGGCGGGAGGCCTTGGCTGCTGAAAAGGAGGGAGAAATTTGTTGAGAAGAATGAAGGGAATGTGAAAAAGTCAGAGGTTCCCCGACGTCCGAGTATTATGCCTGATAGGTATAATGGCAAAGTCCCGTGGACCGAATATAACGGGCATTTTGAGAGTTGTCGCATGGTGAATCAATGGGATGAGCAGCAGTCTGCTGCGTTTCTGGCTGCAAGTCTCCAAGGAGATGCAGTCCGTATCTTGGGTACACAAGATGAGCACAAGAGGACTTATGAGGAGATGGTTAAACTGTTGAAAAGGAGGTTTGGGCCGGGTCATCAGGCAGAGAACTTTCTAGTTGAATTACGTCATCGTCGGCATAAGCTGAAAGAAACACTTCAAGAGTTGTGTCAATCGATACATGAGTTAGCCGTAAAGGCGCACCAGAAATACCCGAGGAGGCAAGGGACTGGTTGGAGCAGTTCGTGCGCGAGGGCATATTTCTGGCAAGGCCTAGGGGCTTGTCAGAGGCATTGCAAGCCGCCTTGGAGACGGAGAACTTTCACAAGGTGGAGGCCCAACGGGTAGGAAAAAGGTCGCTTACGTTTGCTCGAGGGGCTAACGATAAAGATGAAGTAGAGACTAGACAGATTTCAGTCGGTTGAGCGAACTTTAAGTAAACAGTCATTGTGTGTGAACAATATGGCTCAGCAGTTAGATAAAATACTGGGTGCACTGTCGCCACAGCAACAAGAGCAGCAGGCATCCGGTATGGTCCCCGGACAGTCAATGGTTCTGTTGTGGAGCCCCTTTCTGTAGTTTTGGGAAACCCGCTATGAGCCCCATACTAAACACCCTGTGCCCATTGAACTGGCGCAGATGGCTCCAGGGCGTTTGGTCTCACCACTTATTTATTTCTAATGTTTACTGATTTACTAAGGTAAGAAACCTTTCTAATAAATGAGTTGAAACTAGAATTTAGTTTCCCAACATGAGTTTTATTCTGTCTTCCTTTAGTCTAGTTTCTCTTAAAGTGAAACATAACAAATGGTGGAAGATCCGGGTATTGCACTACAAAGAAATTTGTGTTTTTACACAACATTCCCGGGACGGCCAACGCCCTACGGCCAGCTGCCCTTACCGTTTTTTGGTAAGTTTGCTTTCTAATTATTTCTAAATGGCTTCCTTTTTGTATCCGTGTATTTATAGTTTTCGAATTATGAAAGACCTTGTGTATCCCGTGTCTAGATATAAAATGTAAAAACTGGGTTTACTTACAGTGTCTAAAATATATAATTTGTGTGAATGGAGGTGAATGAAGAAGTCAAACTAGAAATGGCAACGACTAAATATGACTTATTATCTTCAGGTCCGAAATATTCAGGCAAACCAGAGGAAGACATTGATGAGTTTGTTGCAAAATTCGAAACTATTGCAGCATTAACAGAATTCACAGATGCCCAAAAGACATTGGCTATGCTTAGCCGAATCGACGGCTATGCCCGCATTTTCTTGGAAACTATTCAAGCAGAAGAAAAGAGTTCGGTTGAGAATATTCAAAATATTTTCAAAAACCATTTTGAAGGCGATTCTTGAGTGTGGCAAATTGAAACAAAATTGCCTGAACGTAAACAGTCGTCTTCTGAGACACTAGACGATTATGCTTCAGACATTATGCCTGTGTAAACAGATAAGGAAGTCTAATGCTGAATGTCTGTCTATTTTTGTGCGTGGATTATTACCGTCCCTTAGAGCGTTTGTATTTTCGAAACAACCAAAATCTTTTCATGAAGCTCTGAATTACGCTAGACTTGATATTTCAGTTCAAGAAACAGCAGAACCACAAATACCAGTGTGTGAAAAGAATGAATCAAAATCTAGCGCAACAGTTAATTCTATACAAACCACACTGGAATCGCTAAAAGATGCCATGCATTCCAAAGCTGGTAGATTAGACAGGTTAGAACAAAGCAAAGAACAAAACCAAGTCAACCCTCGTTCAACGTATACGCATTCCAGGCAAGCTAATCAGACTTTGTCATTTGATTGCCATAGGTGTGGAATAAAAAGGCCATAAGTGGAGGTATTGTAGAGCTAAGTGATGTTCAAGGAAATTCTTCAAACTAAAGAACCCACCTGCTAATAGCAAACCCACAAAAACACAGGCCGCAGTGGGTGGGAAAATTTCAAATGGGCTTGCACAGAAAAAGTCAAATGCCAAGATATGTTGTAAAATTAAAAGTGACAACGATAACAATGCTGAGATAGATCTGAGTTTGTCAAATACTATATACGTGACTATCGATAATGTAAAAGTTGAAGCACTTGTGGATACGGGTGCTTCTGTGTGTCTTGTTGATTATGATTGGTTAAGAGGAAAAATACCTTCTTTGTTGAATTCAATGGAAAAACCATGTTTAATTGGTGCTAAAACTGCCACTAATTCTGACAGAGATAACAGGATTTATCAGTCTACCTGTGGTTATTAATAACTTTTGTTACATTGTTGACTTTCACGTTGTGCATAATATCACTTTAGATGTAATCTTCGGAACTCAGTTCTTGATTAATCTTGGTGCCAAAATTAATGTTACATATAAGGTACAACTTCATAAAAAAAGCCAGGTGCGTGTATTTACAAAACAAACAATTCCACCACGTTCCTAGTCAGTGATTTGTGCGAAAATTTCAAACAATCTTCCTTTGAAAACTGTTGGTTTATGCCAGGCTGGAAGAAATGCTACATCTTTAGGTATAATGGTTGCACCTACAGTTACACAGGTTGTAAATGAAAGAAAGTGTGCAAATGTACTCGTTATGAATGTTTCCAAAGAAGTATTAACATTGTATCCTCGTACAAAACTAGGTATGTTTACTTTGTTAGATGATTGCCATTGACTTGACCAGCGCGTACCAATGACTATGTTTGATGTGGCGTTTTTTCTACGAGCATAAGCTGGTGAGAGTTTCCCACCGCTTTTTACAGTGTATCGCTTTGGGCGACTGGGCTGTCCAGTGGCTAAAAGGTAGCCACTGGACCGCCCAGCCGCCCAAAGCGATAGGATTTTGAACAGGGTTTCTTCATTTTTATTAGTTTCCTGATTTTATTTTAATTTTACTTATTATAAATTGTTAGTTTAAAATGTAGCCTTTCCACCAAAGTGTTTTTGGTGTGGAAACAAGTGATGTAACAAAAATAAAAATCATCTAAAATTGCACCTACTTTAATCTCCCATTAGCTGATGGCTCAAAGGTGCCCGGAAGCTCAATGGTGACCTTATTGTCGCCAGACTTGCACTGTCTTTTGAACGTGACCACAGGGTACCCAGTCAACCTATTGCTCCTTAAGCCCTTTTCACACGAAAAAAAACCCCCAACATTCCGAATTTAACGAGCGCTGAAGTCATCCCAGGCCCGCTTTCGCAAGCTTTCACACGACACCAAGTAAAAATATGACCACGTTCCATGAGACGAGAGTACAGACTTAGCTGGTTACCACTGAACTATAGAGTTTTTGTTCTTAAACAGCGCTAGTACCAGTTAAATGATGACGTATGTCGCATGTGCACAGAATGTCGCGGTAAAAAATAAGCCATGTAAACATTCTTCAAAATGGCTGACACTCGCGAAGACGTTGGGGAGTCCATTCATAATACTATGCCCGTAATATCCTCCAAAAATGACCGGCGAAGACATCAACCAAAGATAAGAGTAAGAAGGCCAAGAAATCTTGGTGCTACAAGAAACGATTGCCTTGATAAACATTATGGAGAAGGAAACCACCCAATCTAAAATGGATGGTTTGACCCACAACAGCCATGTTTGGCGGGAAATCGCGGACGTGGTCGTGGTTGGCCCGGTAACGGTGTGTAAACACACAAAGGTCGGCTCCGAAGGTTCTTCACGCATGCGTGTAAACACCGCTTTCGCGAGGATCGTCGGTCAATAAACAACGGATCGTTTGACACAAAGGTTTGACTAGATTCCTTGCGAAAAATTACGCTAGCGTAAGATTTTGTCGGAGGTCGGGACCTACTACAAAATTTCGCAAGGATTGTAGGCGATGTAAAATATTACTGTTCTTTTCACACGAAGCCCAATTTGTAATTTTTTACAAAAAATTGTAAAATTTCGCAAAGAATGTTCGTTTTTTCCGTCGTGTGAAAAGGGCTTTATTGCAGACCTTTGTGGTCTGGATTTTTTTGACCTCATTCCTACCGCTCGAGTTTGTTGAAAAGATGTTTAGTTTTCGAGACTCGTGCAGTAGATTACTAGAGTTGAGGTTCAAGATGAAAAATATTTCCAAGGCTAGTTGTTTACGTACAATTATCGTCCCTTTCGTTAATATTGGCATTGAATAACATAATATGTCAGGTTCAGAAGTGATAAGTCCCAAAGGAACAATAAGTGCCTCTCGTTAACAGCTTCCTGGTAATTGTTTTGTCGATTGTTATTACAAGCATGAACAAAATATTTGTGAAGGCTTTGATAGATCATTACTAATTTCCCCCTTCACAGTTGACTTGTAAATGTTAATAGCGGTGAATTTATTTAGCTTGAATGTAAACTTATTTCGTCATCATGACAATGTGAAAAACTATCAGTGAGCAATTGATGCCGGGTAAAAGTGTTCGAAAACTATTGTGTTATTGGTTGGTTTAATTCTGAAATATTCGCTGTCACTTGCCGATTCATGCTGCGAAAACGGCAGTGTGTAAGTCAGCAAAAACACATAGGGGCCCAGATTTGTTTAATGAAAGTAATCTTAGTCTATACTGTATACATTAAACTATATTATAGCAACCTTTCTAATAAACAACAAATCATCAAAAATTGAACGTTTGAATGCAGTTTCTACTTACCACTGTTTCACCACTCACTCACACTGAAAACAAGATGACCGACTTGAAAAAAGTTTTGACAGCCAAAAAGATGCTCTAGGTCAAAGGTCGCACTGTCACTAATATTGAAGGCTTAAGATACAATTGATATTAATCTTTTCTTACGCTTGATCGATCTTACACTAAGATTGATTTTATGAAACAGATTTTTACAATTATTGTAGACTAAGATTGATTCAGACTTAAGATTAAAATATAAGATTAATTGTTTCATGTTCTTTATGAAACACCCCCTGGGCAAGTTTGGACAAAATTAACTCTTGTATATGCCTTGCCGAAACAACATTTGATTGCAAGCCCAGCAGTTCTTTCAGATCATCGGGCAAAGGAACTTGGTGCGGTGTATCTGGAAGAACACCCTGTAGCAACTCTGGGAAAGGTACTTCATCAGTGTATGCAAAGTATTCCGGCTTAGCTGGGTATAGCATGAGCTGAGCAGATGATTTGTTGAGAGTAATTTGTTTCAGCTTGTCGTTTTCGAATTGAATTCGGAAACAACCATCCTTAACTTCACGAGCTTTGATATTGCTCACCAGTTTCTGCAGTCGTGTTGTGCGTAATCTGGCCCCTTCGGCACCAGGTACCAAAGAGGTAATTCTGAAACATATACAGAAAGCAGAGAGTATTTTAAGTCTACTGTTCGCTTATCAGCCAAAAATATGTAAACCAAATTGAATATTCATTACCCACCGATACAATTAATACATCTTGTTGAATGTGTGTAGTACCCGTCGCTAATAAATATAGAATTTGAACTGGCCTTTCTACAACGAACGCACTCTGTGATCCGAGTGGTTAAAAAAATCTGCTTTAGAATGCGGAGATTGTAGGTTCACATCCTAACCCAAGTTATTTACCTGTAGATCTTTTCAAAGCACTCGGAAAGCACATAATAAAGAGTGCTTACCATACATCGGTGTAGGGCAAACCAAAATTAATTTTCATTATCCCGATGAAATTTTTACTACATTAAATAGAAAAATTTAGATTTTTTTAAAACAAATAACGTATCACATTTTTAAAATTCACATTATTGTAGAAGACAGTGCAAACATGGGGTAGAAATACCACACTATCGTTTTTAAATAAGCATATATAGCATCTTAAAAGTTTTAAATGTGTATACTCACGAGTGAATATCGTTGATAATCAGTCGCAATTGGTGCTCTATGATTCTGGTAATGGCATAGTCAATGCATACACCAAAGTTAGCAAGTGGCACTTTGATGAGCGCTCCCTTGTGGTCCCTTCCAAACGGTAACTTGAGTGTAGAACGTACCCCAGTTATGGGCTCAAAATGAATGTTCTCAGCTTTTGTGGTGTTGCGAAAAATATTGAACCCAGTAGTTGTAAGCGGGCCCACCTGACCGCCGACGATGGCGTCTTGGAATCAGAAGACAAGAATATCTGGTGACCATCTTGGAACATTTTCTCTACCCATCCGTTCAAATAGTTGTTGTTGCTGATGTTTGCCTCCACATTGGGTCTATCGTCACCAAAGTAAAATAAGGATATCCGCCAAAAATCGTACGGACTGTGGAATCCGTTTCCTTGGAGAGCCTGACAGTTATTGATGTAAGTGACGCCAAAAACAGTCGTTTGCCGCCATCCAAATGTTCGTGCATCACCATATAATCTCCACCACTGTTCATTTGGAAGGTAAGGATACACGTACGTGAAGGATTTATGGAGTGCGTTTGGGTATCTTCACTCCTGATGAGGTTAGCGTGGGTTTCCATACTGCCTTAAACTCATCTTCACACTTCTTCTTCAGAGATCTCTTCTTTCTGATGCTTGGAACTACCCCTGGTATTCTCCTTCGAAACCAATCTATTACCTACGAAACTTGTTCTGTTGCAACAACAAAGTCTATTTCGTTATTTGGATCGTTTTTGTGTTTATTGAAGGCACTAGGGAAATGGTTAAAATGCATATGTCTAGAATCTATACCAGTTGGCCTACAAAAACCTCATAAACATAAAGGTTTAATTTTAACTCGTAATGATTTTTATTTAATCTTTTTTTTTTTTAAATTCAGCACGGTCCATGTAAATTATCCTTTCTCATATTGCGTAGCGCACGTTCGCCTTTCAATAACACCGTGTTATTTTTACCTCACGGTTTCCTCAAAGAATGAATTTGCATCCTCAGTCCCAGATTTGGTTGTCTTCAGAACGGTAATGAAATCGTCCTTGACGAGGTGGCCATCCCATTCTTCATTACTTTTTCCATAAGAAGCATCACTGTCAGACGAAAATAACAACCGATTAGTGGTTTGGTTGTAAGTAATTCTTTTCAAAAAGTCAGACGGAACAATATTACAAACAATTATATAGGCCTGCTTATGAAATTACATACATTATCGCCAGTGATTGATTATATTTGAAAGACGATTGACCTTAACATTTTACGCATGGTTGTGTACTTTTATCCATAGAGAAAGGACCCACATCATCAGAAACTCTAAACAATCTACCTCTATTCTGTGCATCAATCCATTCTTTTGTGTAAGTTAGGAATGTAGTGTACATTTTTGCTGTGGCGTTTTTTTGGTTCTTATATTTGTTTAATAAAGCAAACGGTATGTAGCCAGCCACATAACGCAATACATTTTCTTCTTCTTTTTCAATACTGGAGTCAGTAGCCGATTCTTTTTCTGGCAAGTCTTGATTATTTCTGCTCTTCATGAGCTTACCAAAAACACACTGTATTAGATACTGATATGACAATTTCATGGAGTGATCAGACATTGGAGAAATTTTGAGCACTTTGAGTAGATTTTCCCATTCAGCACATGAACTGAAACGGTATGAATGGAAACCCCTCCACATTGATTCATAAATCTCCGGTTTCAAAACCTTTTGCTCACATCCTGTAAGCACAAGCCACAGGGCCAACACTGAAGACTTGCAAAACTCTAAGAAATGTGCTTCTTCAGTGTTGAGTAGAAGTTGCATTACCAGGCTGATAAGTCCTAGCGATGCCTCGCTGCCACAGTTGAAGATCGGATGATCTTTCATGCTTTGCAGGCTGGTTAAAAATAATGCTGTCGCAGAGTTGAGAGCACCTTCCTTGGTAAAAGAGGCCTTTGGGCGTTCAGGTGCTGATTGGAGGAACATTGTACAAAATTTGTTATACATTGATGAATTCTTGCATCGGGAATATTGAACAATTATATTAAATATTGCCTTACACCGAATCCCGCCCGAGTCACCTGTTGATTTTTGCCACAGGCCTTGGAAAGTACTGAGTATACAGTGCTTATAAAAATGTCCATGTAAGGCAAAATTTAATATAATTGTTTAATTTGTAATCATTATAAAATTGTTATTGAATATGGCTGTTTTATTGACTTACACCAGGAATACATTTTAGTCGTAACATTTAACACCGAATTTGATTAATTTTTTTCATAAATTGTGAAAATTTGCATTTTGAAGACTGAAGTATCGGAATGAATGTTTTCTTCCAAAAACCAGTGATCTATCATACCTTTAAATCAAACAGGTGTTGATGACTTTTGTTTTAAGAAGATGTTTACCACAATTTCAGAAATGAAGTGTCACTTAATAAATCCTTGCAAGGGCACAACATTTAAAAAAATGCCTGTTGTTTTATATTTTAATTACCTTTCTGTCTTGGCTTTCTTTTCACTTTCCCATCATCTGTTATTTTTGTAGCCTCTGGAGTCATTGCCTTGGTTTTCACTGTTTTAGCACCAGCTAAGGGTAAACAATAAATATGAACAAAAAGTTAGTGCTTTTCTGTTTGGCTTTTAAATTATTTGTAAAAAGGAAATTTTGTACCGTTCACATCTGCTTAAAAAAAAATTTCGAGGCTAATTTAAAATACCTTTCCCCTTGCCCTTGGCTGTAGGGTCGCTGCTTTTTGAAGTGGACGCACCAAGGTTGATACTGTTGACATGTTGAGTTAAGTTGGCACAAGTTGAAGCTGGTAATAATGAAGGATCTGCATAAAAAAAAGTAGAAAACGTTATAACTGGTTTTACAGAAAAAATTTAGATGCCAACTTTAGCAATTTTTAAAATTAATATGTCCACCAAAATAAACAAATAAAGGTAAAATACGATTCATTTTACAAATATATTTTAAGTTTGGCCATAAAATTTTTAATTTAATAGTAGTCTATTCATATAATAAAAAATAAAATATAACAATAAATGGGAAGGCACAGGATACACTTTTGCCTCACTATTTAGTATTGAGCATTTGGAAAGCACTGTCCATAACTAAGATGGATTGATTCATTTCTCTATGGTGAGCGCAGTGTGAGGGAGGTCGACTCCAACAATAACTTTGAGTGCTTAATATTCATACAAATTAAATGAACCATATTGAAGTTACATATCAAATATTGGGTAATCCCAGGAACATTGGAATTAGCAATTATTTGCATTATTTTATATTTTAGAGGGATGGAATTTAAGTGAAATTAATCAATCCCCCTGTAATACAAATGGTATCGTCCACAAAATGTTGAAATGCCAGCCAACAGAAAGCCTGCAACATAGAATCAGCAGTAATGCCAGAATCGACGATGAATTTTGTATACCATCATAACCATTAAGACAACCATATTCATTCTGGTTGTCATTAAACATATCTTATTCTTACCTGACAAATCTTGTTCTGGAAGGCACATGGAACAGTACCAATCAACGTTTGGGATCGTGTCGGCAGTCATGCCTGCACATTCGTAGTGCCACCACTCGATGGGGCAATTTTCACCGTCGCATCCAATCATATTTTTTGTCAATGTACCACCGCATACGCAATACTGACGCACGTCCTCAGATTCAGATGAATCAACCTCGGTTTCCTCTTGCCTATCATCGTAAGAAAAATCACTGAAATCGCTGAAATTGTAGTCATCAAGACCTTTGAATACAAAATCTTCCTTTCCGTACGAAGCCATTTTGGTTGAAAGGGACGCCGATGACGCGCACTGCACGCTGGGTAAGTAGTACGTCACTCCCGAGATAAGCCTCCAGAGTTGTGTTTATTGAGCAATTACCTGCGGTCGTAAATCCAGCTGTTTTACGATCGCGGTAGCGCAGATAGAACCTTTTAAGTTCTACCAGTTGTGACTCCTTTCTGTGGGCCCTTTCTCTATGTTTTGTCAGAGTGCCTTTGGATATCTTTTGAACACTTCTTAATTTTTGGAAATGTCCAGCTTGCTTTTACCGTACCCTTACCAAAATGACCATTTCATTCCAATTGGTAATTTAATTGGATCCAATTTGTTTGAATTGGAATGAATAGGTTTGAATTGGAAATAATCTACACTCAGTTATGCTTTTCAGTTTCCAATTGGTTAAGTTTTATTGTCCAATGGAGTTCAGTTGGAAACCAGTTTAGTTGAATTGGAATCGGCGCAATAATGAAGTAAACACATATTTTTCCATTGGAGGAAGTCGGCTCCCAATTGGAAATGATTGGATGTAATTTGAGTTACGAACTGTTGTTGGAAACCAATTGGTTTTTAAAGGAATCAATTGGTTGTTGAAGAAATTAATTTCCAATTGGAGAATTTTTGTTGTCCAATTGGTATGTCAAGTTGGGCTGAATTTATGTTAATAATGGTTTCAATAATGATCAATTGGTTATAATGTTGTAAATGTTGACCAATTGGAGGGAGTTGGAATTATCCAATCGAAGATCATTATTTCCTACTTATGTTTGGGTTTATTTGGATCAATTAGTTTGATTTGAACCATGTTTTTCCAGTATATGGACAGCATTCAAAAGTTGATCACATCTATTTTAAAGACAACGGGAGAGGAAAAGTTAAAATAAAACAACCATTAAATAGTTGTACATTTACATTTCAATTCAAACTGACATTCAGTTTTATAGATCAGTTTGAATTGAATTATAAACTCAGAACTTCGTGCATATTTGCATATTTTATTCACCTGGCATAGCTGACCTGCTTTGAAATTGCAGTTCAAACTTGCAAGGGGGCAAAATTGTTAACATTTTTTTTTTTTAACTCATGGTATACATTAATTTTGGTTTACAGTGTACATGTAGACTGTGATGGAAAGTTGTTTGTGGGTCTAATAAAGGGCAAATGTATCCTGTACTGATCCTTAACAAATGACAAGCATATGTACATTATTGTCGTTCAAGAAACCAGTTCAAACCTGCCATTGAACATGTTTATTACTTTTCATCATATCTTTCATACTTGTCTTTCTTGGAAATTAAATTTACTTAGTCAAGTTAGTAAATAACATTTATCATTCAGTACAATAATGTCCCTAAATAGTTTTTTTTTTCTTTTCTGCACAACACTTTTATGTCCCACATTTACTTATGCATAAGAGAATTTAGAGGACAAACAAAATGTGCATTTTGTCAATATTGATTGCTGCATTATTTCACAAAAATACAGACTTATTAGTAATAACTCAGGTCCAAACCTTAACCTTCCAAAATGTACATGCATACATCAGCCACACAATATAAATCCAGTGATGTTACTAGCTGCTTTCAGGTAAGATTTGAAGTATGGCACAGTATGTGAATGTAGTAAGCGAAAGTCAAAGGACACTTGTGCTAGGCAGAAAATAACACGGTAGTAGCGCTACCTAAATGTAGCAAAGACAATACACAAAGCTTACAAAACACAGACCTCAAAAATGATAAATCAAAGATGTGTGGTTTGCGACCATGTCAAAATAGACACGGAGACATGATGCTTCATGAGTAGACATGCAGACATGCAGCTGTTAATCTCGTTCATATCTATTTGGGATATGGCATATAAAGTGACTATCGTTGCCAGTTGATAAGTACAGGCATTTCTCCTGAATATCATCTAAGCTGATGGCCACAATGTCATCTCCTTCACCAATGAGTCTACAGATGTGTGGACAAGCATTGGATGACTAGATTTCTTGAGTGGTCTCACGAACAAAATTGTGTTGATTCTCTCCTGTTGTGAATAAGTTGCAATTTTTATAATCGCAAAATACTGATTTGCTGCACAGATCGCTTAATCTTTTCTCTTTTCGGCCCTTGTGTACTGAATGCTCTGGAAAACCTGATGGTTTAAGATCATGCGTTTATATACAGCAATCTCAGTGGGAAGAGGGTCAATACCACATGCAGAGAGAGCAGCACCTTCAGCTACCGATGGGTGACAGATCATTTGCCTTCCCAGCATGACAGCTCCTTCTGCAGTCTGTTGCAAACTTGTTTTTGTCGTATCTTGTCAAATGATCGAACAAATTATGAGATGGTTCATTCATGTTTACATGCTTCAGGATGACTGGGAGAGCACTTCTTAGAATAAACTTGCGGACAATTTGTTTAGGAAAACATTGGGTCCCTTTGATAAGCCTCATCAGCCGGCCATTTGCACTTTCGAATCCAAAGGCTGATTAAGCCCACAGTGGGCCCCAACACTTAACAGATTTTGCCAAATGTGTGAGCAAGTGGACATTAAAGGTACATTCTTCCATGCCATATAGACTCTCCATTTTCCCTACAAACTCTAACAAAAGGACATGGGCCCTATCTATGTCATCAAAACTAACAGTTTGTTGGAGGAGGAAAATAGCCTGAGAAAGCAATGACAGATGCTTTAGATTTCTCTCTGGAATTATATCCACCAAACAAGGAATGCTGTAATATAGCAACCATGACTTCCATTCACTGGCTTTCCAGTACTTGCAAACTGATAATGACCTTGGGCACCTTGTTATTTCACTAACTGGAGTAATCTGTTTCAGCCTAGAATCTACAATTGTTTACAATTGTTGTTCTAGGTGCTCCAATGTAATAGTCACTACCAACAGATTTCAGGAAAATGTTGGTGAGCTGTCGAATTACACCTAAGAGTACGCTGTGCATATATTCTGGGACAAAACCAGATATTATATTGAAGTATGGCAGATTAATCAGCACAGATTGACCTTTTACTCCCCAAATCTTTCTTCCATCCAGTACAGCCTGGTGCATATGTTGTAAAGTCTCCCCTTCTGACCTGTCTGGATAAATATGAAGGGGGTAGACATGAGATGTCCCATTTCCGCGTTTTACTTGCTGGCCAGGATGGAGACAGAATGAACAACCATACATACCGTTAAACTGGATCATATTCTGTAACAAAGGTCGAGCAACAGAATCGACAGCTGAGATTAGTGGGATGAACTTACTGCCAATTACATCTCCTTGTGGTGACCTCCACTTGATCCCTTCATATGCCAAAAGCTTTGCATCTTCAACAAACGAATGTAAAAACACAGTCATGTCTGGATCTTTGCAGCCAAACCAGAGTCCTGCAAGCACAGTATGCTCATCTCTTACTCGTGGAGGCAGTTCATTAAAAGACACATGAATTGGCCAAATTGAACAGCCTGAAGTCTTGAAAACCGAAGCACCATCAGTATTGAATGAATACGAGTGATTCTGGGGGTTACTAAGAACTGAGCCTGGCACCATGAGCTTCTTATAAAGTACTCCATCATATATATCTCTAACACAGTTAGTTGGGGGGTCAATTTCACTGCGATTTATTATTTGTCTTGATATATCTTCATTTTCAAGCAGAGCTTGTAATTGTGGCCCAAGTGGCATTGATATGAAGTAATACACTGTTGTGAGTGTTTTTAAATTACAAGTGTGTTCACAGTCTGGGCAGATCACTTCATCATCATGAATATTTCTAGCCTGTCCTAGGTGACTACCACAATTCTTGCAATAGATGGCTGTGTCACAAGGTTTGCCTTGCATCCAGTTTTTCTTAAAATATAGCGCTTCTGCGTCCCACACCCAATGAGGCCGAAGGCTGCGTTGGATATGGGATGCAGACGCCCTATATTTTTCTGTATCCCACTCGCGCAAGTGTGATAACTGATAGAATAGCAGACTTTCTCAGCAGTTTTTTGGTTTTTAGTTTGGTTTTTGCCGATCTATTTTCTGGTCGTTAATGCATACAATATACAATGCAAAAAATTTAAAAATGTAGTTAATTTTTAAAGATTGCAGGATATTTAGGGTTAACTGTGTGGTCACTAAACTTGACAATGGTCATCCTCTCCTAAACAAACTGAGATATTGTTCTACTTCAGTTTTTACAGTATATTTTCATAGCATTTCTATAGCTACCCTCAATCCAAACTAAGTAAGTTAATGTAATTTAAACTTTCACATTTTTCTTTCCTCTGTAGGTTGTACAACCAAAAGATTTGGTGTTTCTTGACAGGAAAAACAAACCATCCCTGTTCACCAAAAATCTGCTTGTGAGATTTTGTGGAAGCGACACTTTGCGTCGGTCATCGCTAGATGGGAGAAAGCCAAATCGAGGTAACAATGAAACGCGAGCAGCAGTTGATCCCAATGCAGTCAGTGCCATTAAGGCCTTAGTATGTAAACAATATGGCCAGGGAGAAGTTTCCAAGGTAAACCGTTACATCATAGAAAAGATAGCAGACTTGCGCAAGAGTATTGTTCAAAGTCATGAATCCTAAAGGCCAAAGATTTTCATAGGATCATACAGTTTGCTTTATCACAAGGCCGCCGACGCTGCCGGCTTTAAACGTACGTTGAAGAACTCGTCGCTACCCCTTTATTCCCTTATTAATTAGCTATTGATTTACCTAAAACATTTTGTGACAGTTGAAAGTAATTGAATGGATTGATACACAAATTGGACTGATATTCATGCTGTTTTTTATGTAGTATTCACATAATTTATGTGGGTGTACTGTAACAGCCATTCTGTGAAGAGCTGTCAAAATGAAAACCAGTAATTTGTGGACAATCACCGGAGGACAACTTTTGGTCCCCTGTATAGAATTATTTTCAGTGAAACAAATTTGTAGCCATGAAAAATGTTCATGTCAAAGAAAACGTGTAATAAAGAAATGAAAAGATGTTTCTCATTGACATTTTTAGCTAAGCAGTGCATTTTTGTAATGCTCAAAGAGACAGCATTTCTAGCCTAGAGAAAGGGCCTTACTGCAATAGTCTAAAATCTCTTCCATTCAGTTTCTCAGCTAGTTGGCCTAAGGAGAAGTAAACTTGAATCTGTGTTTAACTTCTGTTTAAATTAAATTAGTTAGATGATATTGCTTTGTTATTTATTAGCTGTTTAAAGACAATGGACACTATTGGTAATTGTCATAGATCAGTGCTCTCACTTGGTGTATCTCAACATACGCATAAAATAATAAACCTGTGAAAATTTAAGCTCAATCGGTCACCGAAGTTGCAAGAAAATAATGAAAGAAAAAACACTCTTGTCACACGAAGTTGTGTGCTTTCAGATGCTTGATGTCGAGACCTCAAATTCTAAATGTGAGGTCTCAAAATCAAAATCGTGGAAAATTACTTCTTTCTCGAAAACTATGTCACTTCAGAGGGAGCTGTTTCTCACAATGTTTTATACTATCAGCAGCTCCCCATTACTCGTTACCAAGTGGGGTTTTATGCAAATAATTATTTTGAGTAATTACCAATAGTGTCCACTGCCTTTAACTGTTTTACTGTTGAACATAACTGTTTTACTGTTTAACTTTAATAACATAAACATACACATTTTGACTGTAATAGTTATATTATTCAACTGTTCCTACAATAGACCATCCGGAGTCTCACACGTATGAATTAAAACAACGCACATTGCTTGAAAATGTGAAGAGGAAAAAAATCATACATGCTTGAATGGACACAAATGTTAAAATAATATACATGTAGAAGACTTGCGTGGTCTGTTTCAGGTTGTAAGCACTTAAGTTGTATAGTTGTCTTGATGGTGATTAGCCTTAAAAATATGGATTTTAAATAAATGTCTTTGTGACTTTTGTTGAGTTTAATTAAAAGTGTTTTAACTTCTCTTTTTTTATTTACAGTAAACCCAATTGAATATCAATTAAATTAGGAGCATAGGTGCAGTTGTAGAAAAGTTGAAACGTTGCCTACATTGGAAATAACATTTCAAAAAGATCCAAACAAATCAAATCGGAATGTCTTTGTTCTCGACAGGAAAAATCCCATTGGGAATGAGACTGTCGAAGAGCAAGTGGTTAAATCGGGGGGGGGGGGGGTGGGGTGGGGGAATCCAATTGGAAAATAGATGACAAATTTCCAGTTGGAATAGGAAAGTCCAATGGGTAAAATGTCCAATTGGAATAGGAAAGTCCAATGGGTAAAATGTCAAATTGGTTCCAATTCAAAATGTTGATATGGAAAATTCCAATTGGAAAATTGCATTACCTATTGGTTCCAATTGGTTTGTGCCAATATCCAATGGGGAAAATATCCAATTGGTTCCAACTGAAATATTCAATTGGAAATGAATTGGAAATTTTGGTAAGGGTATTCTGTTTATTGCAACGTGAATGGTCGACACCCTCAATAAACTATGAACGCCGAACATGACAGGGTCACATTACTGTAGCTTCGATCTTAACGGATTTGTCTGTGAGGTCTTTTCAAAAATTCAGGTTGTAAAATTACCGTACACAAAATTCAACGTCTAAACCTGCTATATGGATCCCCCATCCCCACCCCATCCCCACCCCATCCCCACCCCACCCCACCCCACCCCACCCCACCCCACCCAATCCCCACCCCACCCCACCCCACCCCACCCATTTTCATTGAAACATTTGTCAAATGGGACCCATCCTCGTTCTTCCTTTCACTTAAAGAAACCAAGAAACTTTAAGCACTATTCAGCCTCGAGAAAGAATTTTCCGTTCTGAATTACATATGGGATAAAACACCTTGGCCAGCCAAACTGGCCTCTATTTGCCATTATTTATAGATGTAGTTTAGTCATTGGATTGTTCGATTACGCACATACAAAATGTACAATAAACTCTATTTGTGGTGGCAATGTCCTTGCTCTATGCAATAACTAGTTTGTGCATGATGCCACATTGTACAAGGACCATTGCACCATGACTGAACACACCAAAGCCCTGTCAGTGTTTGAGCATAGAGAAAGGACCTTGAGCCAGCTGTCAACAACGCAGCCTAAAAAGAGACGGTGACCCCCATGGCAGTGAAGGTTGTTTATTGATCAGTGATTACATAACCAATAGGGTGACCAGCCACCAGACCGCTGCGGCCTCCTTGGTTCACTGGTGTTGTAAGCATATGGTATAGATTACAAACTCGATCTTCTGACCGCAGACTACTCTATATGGGTACGTTCAGACGAGGAGTTAAACTAGCCCTTAATCCAAAACTGCTAAAATAACCCTCCTTTGGAACGCAAAAATCCGGTCCGCGAGGGTCAATTTGACCCAGAGAACTAATGTTGGATTAGCGTAACTTAGCCCAGGTTTTACGACCAACCCCCCGCTGCGAGGCCCAATAAACCATTGTTGGAACGCAACTGACCTGCTACATCCGATCTATTTTATTCCATGTGACCTCTCCACAGAAGGTTACGTCATCATAACAACGCGCGTAGACGACCACAAGTAAAGTAATGCCCAGCTGAAACATGTACATGTATACACACGCACGCTACTCTCGTTGACATTTTTTTTCAACGAACGTTTGTCTCATCGTCACTTAAGTTCCCCTACTCACTCGTGGTTTTATAGTTCATTCGATATTTTTATAGTTTATATTGTTCAACTTGATCTTTCTGAGATGGCCACTCAGCAAGAAAAAGAAAATCAGCGAATGAACAACTGCGGGCAGGGACGAGAGATCTCAACGAAGATGCCACGCACGTGCAATGCGATGGACCGGAAGAGTGGTCGGTCGGGGTCAGCTATGCATGACCTGTAAATCAACGTGTGGGTCAGTTTAACCCGTGGGGACAGGACTAACTTACTCGTGTGAACGCAAGCCCAATTTGTCATTTTTATCTTTTGGACACCCGCGGTGCTAGGATTAAGGGTTAGTTTAACTCCTCGTCTGAACGTACCCCATAATAGTTGGGTCATCTGGTGCAATTCCGTGACCATGGAGAGCGAAGGTTTGTTTCTCAGTGGATTTGTCTTTTGTGAAGGATAATTAAGCAAATTATCAGGGGTGTCCCTCGCGAAAGTGTGAGCGGAATCCGTGAGAGCCCGAAATAAAAAATGGCTGCTGTCGGCCATTTTAAAAATTCGGTTTTCAATGGTTTGGCCTACAATACTGCTAAGTATATGATTTATGGGGTTTTGGGGGTCGAGGAATCCATTTTTGACGCCCACTTGGTGATTTGACTATTTTTTGACCTTCAAATCCAAGATGGCTGACGTTTTTCAGCTCAAAAAGATTTTTTTTTTAAATTTGTCATATAGTCTTCATAATAGACTCCAATAAAAGCTATGATCATGTTAAGTTGAGCGATGGACAGTAAAACTACAATTAAAAGCACACCGAGGTCATCTCAGAGGTCAAAAGGTCATAAGAATTGAACCCTGTAAAGTCCTCCTTTGGTTACAATTCTAGCGCACTCCATAGTGTAATGTGGGGTGTTATTACTTATGCCCTAGATACCTCATTCTGGGACACATGATCAACGTTTGTATATTTCAAGGGTTGTATTATATTGTAAGTGATTAAATTGTATACACATGTAATACAATGTTTTTGTAGGACTGCTCTGCATAGACATAAACCTCAAACAAACAACAGTCTTTGTAACTCTCTAACTGCCATTGACTGCCTGCCCGACTCTACAGGTATGAACTTTGCTTGAATGTATCACTGATTTTTATCATATAATTCTGTAATGTTATTAAGAGACCTATCTTATTTCTACAGCTTGTGTTAATGGATCTTAATGTGATAACTTTAGGAAGTCTCAAGCAAGTTTATGAGTGATTTCGGGCCTTAGAACAGTTGGAGTTTGTGCTGAGATTTTGAATTGATAGATAAAATGCATGTCCTAATCGTTGGTCTCTATTATCACAAGTATGTACGAGTATTAAAGTAATTACACTCCATAGTGTAGTGTGAGATGTCATTACTTATCATGCCCTAGATTCCTTATTCTGGGACACCTGATCACATGTTTTTGTGTGTACATATATATTTTATTCCAGGTCTACATGTACACAGCTCTAAATTTTTACAGCATCAACTGAAGATCAAGAATAAACAAATGCAGCATCAAAGACATCTGAAATAGATACTATGTAAAATGAGATAGTGGTATATTGGAAACCATTTACAAACAAATGTAGGAGCTTCAAGTATAGATTGCCTTAACTACTGTTTGCTTGTTACCTGTAGAGTTTACAATCCAAGTCCAAAAACTGGTCAGAACTTGACAAATTTGGTGATGTTTACGACAATATTTCATGGAAAAATGGACCAGCTTGCTATTACGTGCATAAAACATGTTATATCACAATCTCATCTTCAGTCCAGCTTGAAAAAGCCCGACAACGCAAACAAAAAGAAAGTGACAGTGCTCAGTGTTCAGAAAGGTGTGTTGATGAGCCAGAGGGACCTCCGCCACCAAAATTCCTGCGTTCCTCAGTGGGTGGGCCTCTCCACGACAAAATGAAGTGTGTTTGGTGTAAGGGGTCTTGTCAAAATTAATCCTGGACAGACCATCGGACAAGGTTCATCCCATGTCAAATTTTTGTTGGACGTGCCATCGGATGGGAGTTCCAATGAGGTGATGTTTCACACGCTGAACAGTATCCTCCCGTCCGATGCACAGTACCCAAGGCACCCCACAGAGTGCTCTGCGGTTTCACTGGCTGATTAAACACTAATATAAACAAACTTGTGGTTTGCAGTTTGGAGGAGTCTGGTCTGACCGTTTGGAGGTCACTATAGTGTGGCGGAGTTTTTAACCCATTGTTTTTTGAAATAGACAAAATTACTAGCCAAGTTCTTGTAAACCGTTGCTTGTGTTCCCTTCCTCCATTCTTAAATTTTTAGGTTAACAGTTAATAGTTAAACAAATGGAATGTAAGCATCAAATGATCATCTATGATATGACCATTTTGTCTTTAGAAAATACTCAGGGTCATTGAGGCCTAACCGTGAAACCGAAAACCTGCCCTTAGGAGACCCCCTGCTGGTTTTCCAGTAGATAGCGATCTAAAGACCCTGTGGTTTGTAAACAAACCATCTCTGGTAAAGGCTAGTCACTGGAACTCATCCCATGGCCCATCCGATGAAGTAATCACTACAAGGGAATTCAACATGGGACGAGAAACCTGGTCCTGGACCGGTGCCGTCCGATGGCTGTCCGGGATTAGTTTTGACAAGGTCCCTAAGCCGGGTAGGGACATGAAGCACCCAAATAGAGCACAAAGTAAGCTGTTTAGACTGAACACACACTCAGCATGGCGCACCTTCAAACGCCAACTAGTCCTCATAGAAGATAGGGAGCGGAGAGATCGTCTCACACGGCTAGTTGAGTCAACGTCAGTGCTGTCAGATCCTTTCGCAAATGATTTCATGTACCACCATGCCTGTTGGCTGAAGTACGTCAACCACACAAAGTTCAAGCCAGATGATGCAATGCATCTTCAGAACGTGGATTCCATCATCTTCAATGAGCATGAAATCCGTTCACTGCAGTCTCTCTTAGCAGACTACAAACGCACCGTCGGTGACTATGGCTATCCAGTGGGCGATGTCAAATCGACATATCTCAAGGACTTGCTCATTACGGAGTATTAAGAGACAATTGGCTTCAAAGACAGAAGTCAGATGAACAAGAGCGAGTGGGTCTATGATGTTCGCGGTGGAGGTGACTATATTGAGGCTGCCATGTCATCCCTTGGCATCAGCGATGAGCAGCTGCTCCAGAACCTGGCCCCGCGACTTTCTAAGAAGATAAAAGACATCTACTATCCCCTGGCCACCTCGTGTAGATAATCTCGAAGAAGGCGAAGAGGTATGTGAGTTGCTGGTGCAGCTGTTGACCTGGCTAAAACAGCCCAAGAAAAAAACTGTCGATCACAGCCCTACTGCAATCAGCCTAGCCTCTATGATGACTTACTACATCACAAGAAGGCGCACTACCACTGTTATCAACATGGGTGTCATTGTCCATGGCATGACGAGAAGTGAAGATCTGATGGAAACTCTGCACAAGAAAGGTGTCTGCATCAGCTATGCGGACACGCTGCTCCTGTATGACCGCTGGGCTTTGACGGATGTTGAGGCATCAGCAGCCTGCCCGCAGGAGATCGCAGGTGGCAAGCCAGCGATTGTTATTGTTGATAACGATGACTTCAAGGTCGATACCATGACAAGCAATGCAACAGGAGCTCATCGTGTTATGTTTGTGCAGCCACAGAGCTATGAAAAAAACCTGATGAGGATCCTCCTGCAAAGCTTGTCAAGAAGGAAATCTCTGCACAGCTGAAGCAAAAGTGTGCCAAGCTGACGCAGGTCCAGCAATATAGATGCCCCCCTGGTAGCAAAAGTGAGCCACCAGTTCGTTCCATGTTAGATCCACAAATAAATGGCATGGCTCCACAGCGTGCTCGCTCTGTGATACATGCACTGTCTCGTGCAGACACTAATGGTACAAGACCACCACCTGATGAGCAACAGGTTCCAGCATACAGTGGTGCCATCCCCCGCCCAACAAGAGCAAGCCATACTACCACACGACCTACAATGAACCTCCAAGCAAATCAGTGTTGCATGACATTATGGTGAAACTAGTGGAGGCTATGCGGGAGAAAAGAATTTCATTTTCCTTTCGTTGGCGACATGCCCACCTACATGACGATTGTGCACCTCAATGCGGAGAATCCGGAATTGTTCAAGGACATCATCCCGATACTTGGTGCGTTCCACCAGCAGATGTCCTACATCTATGCTATCTATAAGATATTCAAGGGGTCTGGCATGGCAGACACTGGTTTCAGCAGGGATAGTAGTGGAGGGGTCTGTTGACCAGGCACTACGAGGGAAGCACTACAGACGGGGCGTGTGCTGCATTATGCTCTGGAGAAAGACTCTTATCAATGAATGTCTTAGAACAATTCTTGAGCACGGGGAACTATCAGAAGACATCAAGTTGAACCTTGACATTCTACGCAATGCACTCACTGAGACACCAGAGGCTCTACATGAATCGCACAATGTTCTCCAGGATGACGATGACATCAAGGATCTGATTAACCAAGTTTACAAGAAACCTGGCACAGACATGGGAGACTTCTGGGTCTCGTTCATGGAAATGACAGACCCTCTAGTCCAAAATATTGATGCATGTCATGCACAAAACGCATCAGAGTACCTATCATCAACATACGAAATGTTGCCTGGGCTGATGGCATACGACAACCATGACTATAGGAGGTGGTTGCCAGACTATTGGGCGATGCTGTCTTCACTGTCAGGTGAACAAATGGCCTTCTTCAACAATCACTTCGCACAGTCGATGACAGGACTACCCTACACTTGCTAGCCACTGGACCTTTGGATAGAAACAACTATGAATCTTAACTCGAAGCTGAAACAAGGATGGCTTCAGCATCTGCAGAATGAGAAGCAACTGTTTTCAACAACAAGGAATGTTAACAATGTCATGAGGGTGAAAGCTACTGTGAATCGTAATCTCAAGTGTCTGCGTCACCATAGTAAGCATGTTGAGTGCCAACCAGCAAGAATGAAAAAGGATGAACAGGCAGTTCAGGACCTGCAAGTGTGCATGACGGAGTTCGAAGCTGAGCCATTTGATGAATCCAAACCAACACTGAGGTCACTACAATCTGGCCTGGTCGCCCCACCGGAGCTTGTCCATGATCTCAAGACGGCACTACCAGATGGTCAAACTCAGGCTGAAACCATCCTGCAAGAGCGAGTGTTTACCAAGACCAAGCCTCTCACCGCAACCATCCACAGGAATAAAAGACGGAATTTGGCAAGTGAGCAGATACGTGTCTAATCTGGTGCACCCATGAAAGTGGCCCAAATGGAGAGTTCCGGGCTGGCAGCCCTATTAGACCTTGCAGAGGGGTCAGGTATGACCCAACTTGAGTCAGCCCTTGAGGGGCGCGTGACTGAGGAGTGCCTATCAATGTACAACGTAGATGGGTCAATGCGCAAAACTAGTAAGAGCAAGTTGTTACAGCTGTTCAACCTAGACCCAGTTGCTGAGAAACCACGGGACCACGTCAGCCTTGTGGACATGGGGCTAATCTGGCGGTTAGCCACCCCCACACCCGAGGACCGTGAGGCTAGGAAGAGGGATGGCTCGGAGTATCGCTGGAGTGACTACTTGGATAAGATCTGTGCCATCGTCATCTCACGCCACGCAGATGCATGCCTTATCATCCTTGTCAGCGACAAGTATGACCTTCCCTTTAGCATCAAGGACGATGAGCACGATCGACGGGCAGCAAAACATCCACACATCCCAAATGTTTTTCCCAAGCCCAAAGACATTTTCCCAGGAGCTGTTGAGTTCAACAAAGTAATGGTCAATTCAGCAAACAAGGTCAGACTGCAGAAGCTTGTGATGGAACAAATAAAAACACAAGTTGGTCGAGTGCGAGATGGCGTCATATACTGTGAGGGCGAGACGTCAACCAACCTGAACACTGATTTGGCGAGCAGGGACTATGCATTCAAGCACCCCGAGGCAGATACAATGCTGCTCTCTGCCTATGCCAAGCTAAGGACCGTGACCGACACTGAATCAGTTGTACTAGACAGCGAGGACACAGACGTTTATGTCCAAGCAGCTTATGTCTTGCATCAACTCCAAGGTGATCTGCTGATTAAACGCAAACATGAGTTAATCAATTGCCATGCCATGCTCTCAGAAGATGCAAATATCATCATACCTCTCCATGTCATCACTGGGAGTGACCACACATCAGGGTTCTATGGACACGGTAAAAAGCGATCGTTGCAGAAGGTTATCAATGATCCTGAGGCAAGGGAGCTTCTGGGACAAGTAGGTGAGAGTCTGGAGTTACGGGACAAAGTCAAAGCTGATATGAAAGCATTTGTCCTCTCCAAGGTATATGCCGAGAGTGCAGATGCTACTCGCGGGCAGGCCAGAGCTTCCAAGTGGCACAAGCTGAAGAAAGAGTACGGTCCTCCTCCTGCCTGATGATGACACGTTGAATCACCACTTTCATTTCAACTTACTAGAGCATCCATCCCCCATTGGTCATGGTTGGGAAATAATGAATGGGAAGTGCCGACCAGTGCGCCACACTTTTCCACCCTTGCCCCACCGGCTCACACCTCGTGACTGTTTAGATGACAGCAGGGATGACAGTAGCGATGATGACATTGAGTTTGGAGACTCAACAGATTCGGATGAGGATACTAAACATTGTTAAGTTGCAAATTCAGGGTAAATACAGAATTTCAACAGATTAAAATTAGAGTTAATACAACAGGCATGTCAGACGTCCTTGAGTACCGTAACCAGAGGACAATTTCCTGCTTTTATTATAGACGTTGTACTTGAACAACCAGGTGACAATTACAGTACTTTATGTTCAGTTTACTCAGTCATTTATTGCCTGAATAGATTACTTTTGTGATAGGAAAAAAGCCTGAGGACCAATAATTTACAACCAACCTAAACTTTGGTGTACCTGCACCGTAATCTTTCATTGGGTGGTGTCTGGTGTTGACAAATTACGAATACCCATGTATTCCAATACATACATTTCACCAATTAGTTCGCTGGGTAAATTCCAGTACTTTTGTGACCATTGAGAGCCAGTTTTCATAGGTTGAATCAACAACAACCTGTCCCCCTCTTGTATGATTTTTGTGTAGTTTTACGGTCCATCACTCAACTTAACATGATTAGAGCTTTTATTGGAGTCTATTATGAAGACTATACGACAAATTATTTTTAAAAAATCTTTTTGAGCTGAAAAACGACGGCCATCTTGGTCAAAAATTTGTAAAATCATCAAGTGGACGTCAAAAGTGGATTCCTCGACCCCCAAAACCCCATAAATCATATACTAAGCAGTATTGTAGGCCAAACCACTGAAAACGTAATTTTCAAAATGGCCGACAATGCCCATTTTGGATTTCGGCTCTCACGGATTCCGCCCAAACTTTCGCGAGGGACACCCCCGCTAATTTGTTTAATTTTCCTTCACAGAAGACAAATCCACTGAGAAACAAACCTTCGCTCTCCACGGTCACGGAATTGCACCAGATTACCCAACTATAAGTTAAGATAATCAACTTAATAGTCCAGGAAAAATACAGTTTTTATAAAAAATTACAAATTGCAAATTGCAACAGTTTTTATTGTACCACAGTGCATTTTGTTAAGGTCCTCAGATTGAAATACTAAAAATCTGCAAAAATCCAATTAGTGGAAATTTGACTAATTTGCATAAATCCAATATGGCTGTCAATTTAAAGATTTAGTTCATTGATTCGGTTTTAAATCTTATACTAGGTGACATTGTTGGTGCATTAAATGGCTGAAGATCAAATTTTAGGAGCTGAGCATATGCACTGCTGGTTTAAACAGGAATGGATCTCTGTATTACAAAAAAACAATACAAAATGTGGTACAAAATGTATTACATAAATGTAATACAATAATGCAATACATTGTTAATACAAGCATCTGCACTGATGAAAATACAGTGATGTTATAGTGACAGTTCCCAATGAAGTGTTTGATCATATGCAACGGGTTTTAAATACAAATACTGATTAGGGAATACAAATACTGATTAGGGGATACAATATTGAGTCATGGAGAGCTGCTGTATCTGCAATGAATTGTTTGATGATGGCAAGCCATCTGTTGAGCTGCCAGCTAAGGGAAGCGATGGAGTTAATCGTGCAAGTAGACAACGAGGTAGCAATATAACAACACATCCTTGACAACGTGTTCATCAGCATTGTCGTCGAGATTTCTGTGATTCTAAAAGAATTGCAAAGGAGAAAGCTGCACAGAGCAATAATGTTGAGAAGTGCTCAAGTCTTTTTGTTCTCACAAGGAACTTTTTGACTTCAGTGTTTACTGATGTTCTGTGGTCATCCTGCCAAGTACGATGGCAAACGGAAAGGGTTTAATGTTATCCCTGTCAGATCGAAGGACTTTCAGGACTCAATTGCACAGATTTGCAAATCTCGAAATGATTCATGGTCTCAGGTTGTATCTGGTAGACTTGCAATTGTTAATGATCTTCATGCAGCTGATGCTGTATATCATCAACAGTGTAGTGTGAATTTCAGAACTGAAAGACAGCTACCTCAGGCATATTCTGAAGACGGCGCAAGCACCACCAAAAAGATAAAAATAGGCAGACCAAAAGAAGAGGTGAGAATGACAGCATTCTTACAGGTTGCAGAATTCCTGGAGGAAAATGATGATGAACAAACCACAGTAGGTGAACTAGTAGCAAAAATGCAAGAGTATCTAAAAGATACAGGGCATGATGCCTATAGTGCGGTGTACATGAAAAAGAAACTACTAGAACACTTCGGAGATAGAATCATTGTAACCCGAAATTAATGGAAAACATGGTGTTGTGACATTTCGCAATACAGCCAATTCTATTCTGTATGAATTTCACAAGCAACCAAAGAATGAGACACCGGAGAATGAGAAAATGAGAATCATAGAGACTGCTGCCTAACTTATTCAGAGTGATGTCATGTTTCAGGATATCACCGCTGATGCATACCAAAGTCCAGCAGAAATGTCCTCTACCACTGCATCACTTGATTTTATCCCAGATTCACTTCAGAGACTGTTAAGGACTATGTTCGCTGGCAAAAATGTAGACATCAAGCTGGCATCCATTGGGCAGGCCATCATGCAAGCAATAAGGCCAAGGGTCCTCATTGCTCCTCTTCAAGTTGCATCATTTTTCATCTCGGTTCCTAATCGACACAGTGCACTCTCTTGGTTTCTCCTGTTCCTATTCTGAAGTAAAAAAGTATGAAAAAAGTGCAGCAGTGTCACAAGGAACAGAAATTCCGGGTTATATACAGGACCAGTACATTCAGTATGTTGCCGACAATGTTGACCATAACATTTGTACAATTGATGGATTTGGTACCTTCCATGGAATGGGTATAGTAGCTACGAAGACACCAGGTACAAGGACCTTTTAGCCTATACCAAAAGTTACTGTAACTGCCGCAGATATTGCTGCTGTTGGGCGAATCAACATTGAATACTTTAAGGCCTCTCATACAGTACAACCGCTGATGTACCAACCCATGGTGAATCCGGGAACAGAAGACCCAACAATTAACATTGATGTGCTTTGGAAGACATCATTACTACTTCGTTCCCCAAGGCCTTCATGGTCTGGCATGATGCAGATGGTCAATAAGGGTGAATACCCAGGACAGTCATCAGTATCTTTTCTTCCTATGATTGACATGAATCCAAGTTACCCATCTTGTGTATACTTAACACTGCGATTTGTTTGTGACCATGCTGCACAGTACAGTAATACTCCTGTTTTGACTTTTGAGCAGCCACTATGGTGGAAGGAACTTACAATAATTCGAAACCAGCTTAGTGGCAGCGATATGAAGCAAATTGTCTTGAGACTTGGGGGACTACATACCGAAATGAGCTTCCTTGGAAGTATTGGGCTTTTGATGAGAGGCTTAGGGCTCCAGGAACTTGAAGTAATTTATGCAAGCAACTCGGTTGGACACATGCTTTGTGGCAAGGCAATATCAAGAGCTGTGCGTGGCCATCTCCTTGTTGATGCTGCCCTCAATACCTTGCTGGTTGCAGATTTGTACAATGTGCCTCTGAAGTTGATATAACCTGTGGTGAAGCAGATGTACGAGATGGAGAAAAGAAGCGAGCAACAGATTTGGCAGAAGCTCAAGACCTTTATGAAAGTTTGATGTCTGACACTATCAGTAGATGAAGTATGCTCATCAAATGTAATCAACAAGATTGTTAGTCTGATGAAGGAAGCAAAAGAGGCCATGACAACACGTACAGCACGTCTCTGGCTACAGTACATGGACATGATAGATATTCTGCGCATGTTTCTGGAAGCTGAGAGAACAGGAAACTGGGAACTGCATCTGCAGGCTGTCCATGATATGCTACCATACTTTGCTGCTTCTGGACACACGCTTTATGCCAAGTCTGCCTATATATATTTGCAATTGATGCATGATTTACCAAAGTCACACCCAGATGTTCACTAAAGGTTCCAGGAAGGGTACCATGCAGTGAGGAGAAGTGATCGCTACTGGGCAGGTTTGTCCACAGATCTCATTATTGAGCAGGTCCTAATGAGGAGTATCAAGACAAGTGGAGGGCTAACCAGAGGAACTGGAATGTCTGAAACTCAGCGGAATGTGTGGCTCCTGTCATTGCCATCAAGGGCACTGGTAAATGATGCAATGCAAGATCTCACAGGTGTTAAGTATGAGAGTAGTGATCAACACAAAGATATATCATATGCAAGACAGATTAAGGATGTGAGAGACACAATACAGTTGATACACTACATCAGAGAACGGAGCCCATTCAACTCAGAATCAGATCTGCATAGTATTGCAAATGGGATGACTGCAGAGAGCAAAGTTAACGTAGACCAATCCAAAGACATAGGACCAAAGATTCTGGATTCCATGGCTGGAAGGAATGTGGAGGAATACACATTTAAAAAAGCAGACCAAGCTGTGACACTCGGCTCAAGATCCTCCATAAAAATAAAAAATGAGTCTGTACAGGTGGACCCACAACTACTTTTTCAGAGACTAGTGGCTGTAGGCAAGGAACGCACCGATGATCTACCGTCTCTCTTCAGTTATGAGTTGTGCAGTTATCCATCTGCAATGTTTGAGTCTTTTTGCCTTCCCCTCCAAGCCAACAAAACAGCCCTTGCAGGTGCAATATGGAAGGTGTTTAAGCACGAAGAGTCAGAGCCCATTGACCAAGTGCACTATGTTTTGGATGGTGGGGCACTTCTGCATCGTCTTCCATGGCCTCGAGCAACTACTTACAACATATGACAGCTGTATACTGATTATGTTACTCAACGATATGGAAGACCAACCATAGTTTTTGATGGATATCATGATGGTCCTACTACGAAGGACTCCACTCATTTTAGAGGAACTTGCTCAGGCCTGACGGTAAATTTTGTTTGTGACATGGTTATTAAATCAAGGAAAGAGGAATTCCTTGCAAACAACATCAACAATCAACGTTTTATCCATCTCCTCAGTGACAGACTGCAAATGGCTGGATGTGTCACAGTTCATACAAGACATGATGCAGATTGTCAGCAAAGCAGTGGAGTCTGCAAGATCAATCAGTACCAATCTAGTTGGAGATGACACCGACCTCCTCGTCCTCCTTATCTTTCATGTTGAACTTAATGCGAAAAACATTTACTTTGCCCCCGAGCCAAAGACAAACTCAAAGAAGAGTAGAAATTGGAACATCAAACTGTTGAAGGTAACTTTGGGAAGCACCGTGTGTGACAACATTCTCTTCATACATGCTATCCTTGGTTGTGACACTACATCACGTATACTTGGACTTGGGAAGGGTTTGGCACTAAAGAAATTTATGGGGAATGCAGACTTCTGTAAGCACGCCAAGGTATTCAGTCAAACAGGATCAATTTTGAAAGAGGACATTATCAAAGCTGGGGAGATGGCACTGGTTTGTCTGTACAGTGGTCAGCCAACAGATGGTTTAGATCTTTTGAGGTACAACAAGTTTTGTGTGAAGGTGTCAACAAGCACTTCCCATGTCGAAGCACACACTTTGCCACCAACCTCAGCAGCAGCAAAGTATCATAGTCTTTGTGTCTATTATCAAATATTAGAGTGGAAGGGGTTGACAGATGCTACAACTATATCTCCAGAAGATTGGGGTTGACAGGTCCTAGATGGCAAGTATCTACCCAAACAGACAGACCAACCACCGGCACCATCAACACTACTTGAGGTTATCAGGTGTAGGTGTACAAAAGAATGTATGAACAGAAAATGCACATGCCGAAAGTACGGCCTGCCTTGTTCAATTGCCTGCACTGAATGCCGTGGTTCTAGTTGTGCCAACTCGCCGCCACCAGACCTAGATTTAGATGCTTCTGAAGATGAGACTGACTCATAAGTTAACATTTATTTCAGGTAAGGAAATCAGTTCATAATTTACAGAGATTGACAATGTTTTATACAGGCATGTGAAATTTCAGGAAGGTTGTCCGTCCAGAAAATACCCAAATCAATAATATTTAAAAAATTCAGCAAAAAATGGCAGCCATTTTAGCTATGCAAATTAAGACAAATATTATCGAACACTTTAGGAATCTTGTGAACCATGAATTTATTATCTATCCTGAAATATACAGTTTAGTTATTTTAATTTGGAAATACGTTATCTAAAACAAGAGTTATGATCAAATCAATGCAAAACTTGTTAAGATGGCGGCCATTTTGAAATATGCAAATTATGCATATTTCCAAAATTGGATTTTTGCGGATTTTTAGTATGTCATTAAACAGGCCTTAACAAAATGCACTGTGGTAAAACAAATTCTGTTGCAATTTGTTTGAGGTCAAACCGTATTTTTCCTGGACTATTAAGTGCTGCAAGCATTTCACAAAATGGCTTGACTCGAGCCTCAGAAACCGAGGTTCAAGAATGTGACATTAGACTTGGCGCATTCCCCTAATGAGACAACTCAATTTGCTGTCCCTTGAGCCGGCTATTTTGACCCTTTGACCTCCAAAAACCGCCACAAACATAAACATTGGTTACGTGTTTTAAGAATCCAGCCAAGGTCGTACTCAACTGAAGGCTGAAGCAGTATCCAAATTTGTATGTAGTTTGGCTCATGAGAGTACGATCTCAAGTATTACGTAAAGGGATCCCCTTCGAGATCACATAAAACCACCTATTGGATGTAGAACACTACTACTGACCTAGAGGTCTAAAGGTCCTTTTTTGCACTCTTCACGAAAATGTATACTTCCACAGCCTACAAATTCTCTTTTGTGACATTTTCCTTTACATGAACAACTTTGTTTCAAGCAATGACAAGATACAAACATCAAGGAGTTGTTCCTTGCTCTATTGATTATATCGGTTTTGTCTAAAAAAACAAAACATTAATTTGGTTCCCCCCGAGTTTTATAAACATTTAGTGTCAGGAAACACTTTCATGGTTTGTGTTTTGTTTAAATATGACCGGATTGTGAACACTTGCATGAAGTTTAAGTTTGAATTAAATTTTCTTAGAAATGAAAAATTCAAATTTATTCATGCATTGGAATTATCACAATCTGTTTTTAGTTTACTTGAAAATCATTTTTTAAATTCATAAATAAATAAGAAAAAAGTATTTGGATCATCACCTTGAGCAGTTTATAACTCCATCATGGCAATTTAACAAGATGGTCAAGAACATCAGACTTTAACGTTTTTTAGAATTTCCATCAAATTTTGCAATAGCTGCTATGGTGTACCATCAGGCACACGAAATGCTTACTGATTGTGCAAGGTCTAGATTCTTCTAGATTCTTCTTGTCGTGTTTGTATGGCCTTTCGGGTACATCTTCATGTATTGTCCTCACGTTTAAAGCAATCGCCAAAGACCATCACTGCTTCATGTACAACACGAAATGATGCCTTGAGCCATAAGCAGTTGCTCGAAAAAGTTACAATAATAAAGGGTGAGAATCGTACCTTGAAAAAGAAAAACCTCAAGCTGTTGGGAAAGATTGAGGTGATGATGCAAGATGAAAGCAACAACTTGGCAAAGGAGCATGATGGCATCATCAAGCAGGCAATGATGAAGAGCCGTGGTGATTTTTCGGAGGCAACTTCAGGAGACTCCCCTGATAGGTTGTTGTGGCAGCAGCATGAGGAGGCCCTGCTGAAAGGCAAGAGAATGCGCTGGCATCCAGCAGTTGTCCGGTTTTGCATTGCCCTTCAATCAAAATTGTCAGCAACTTACAACCTTCTTCGGCAGAGTGGATTCATCAAATTGCCCCACCCAAACATACTGCATTCATATACAAACTTTGGCAATCCAGTCAGCGGTTTCAACTCAGATTTGCTGTTAGGAATAATGGCCGTCAATAAAGATCTCCCTGCTCATGAAAAGAATGTATCTATTTTTTTCGATGAAATGAAAATCAAATCCGGCCTTGTCTTTTCTGTTCGGTCTGGTTGTGTTGTTGGGTTTGTTGATATAGGAAGCATAGCAAACGAAATTCTCCATTTTGAGAGCAGATGTCGTGGTGAAGAGAGAAGCCACTCGCTAGTCATGTTCTGGTGCCGATACGTGGTATTTGCTCATCATTACATGCTCCAATAGGATATTACCCGAGTCATGGTGTAACCAGCTTTCAGCTTTACCCTTGCTTATGGGAGGCTGTGTTATTGCTAGAAGCTGCTGGATTTAGAGTCAGAGCCTTGGTGTCTGATGGGGCATCGCCAAATAGAAAGTTTTATCGTATGCATGGTACTCGGGGTACACTTACATTTTCAACTAAGCACCTGGCATATACAACGGCAGAGGAACAGCTGTATTTCATCTGTGATGTTCCTCATCTGCTGAAAACCACACGGAACAACTGGAAAACTCTGGTTGCCACAACAACACAAGAAACTTGCATGTAAGTGAGTGTCCATTTTTGTCTTAATTTCTAAATTTGTGTTCAGTTTATGAACATCATATTCTGCTTTTGAACAGGTGTGTGCATATTCCAATTTTCCAGTTGCCGTTGTGTTCAAATATTTTTATGATAATTATAAGTCTCCATATTTCACCATCAACAACTCAAGAAACAGGACATTTCTTGGAACCACCTGCGAATGCTTTACGACTGGGATATTGGGTTGGAGAGAATTTTTCCTGGCTTGCGACGCCTACACAAGATCACCCACGAGCATCTTCACCTGACGCCAGCTCTACGAATGCGAGTCTACATGGCCACCCAGGTTAGAAAGCTAATTTGCAAGTGATTGTCTTTACAAACGGTTGCACAGCTTTTGTGTTGTCTATGTATTTCAGTATACTTTTATCATGCTGCAACCATCTTGGTCAAGTTCCCAGTATCCATTAACAGTAATGAACGCTAATATTTCCTGTAAAAATTGGAACAAGACTATTTTTCCTTCCAGCCTCTGTTTGTTTACGTTGATTTGATTTGGAAAAAAAGGTCTAGTGATATAGGCAAGGTATTTGCTTCTGTATGAATATTCCTCTACATTTGTTATTATACACTGTTTTTGTATTTGTTATTAGGTACTCAGTAGTTCAGTGGCAAATGCTTTCCAAGCCTTGGCCAGCACGATACTTCATCAACGGAGCTCTTCATTTCAAATTTTGATAAGTTCTTTGATTGTTTGAACGTCACCAACCCTCGCGAGTCACAGCACAAGAGAAAGGCAGCCCTTGCTTTATACAGAACAGTTGATGACTGGCGTTCAAGGTACTTTTTAATATTTTTTTTCAGGTTGGCATGCTTGTAGTGTTCTCTTTCCACCTCCGTTTTTTTATCATTTTCTCGTCACCAAGTTTCTTCATGCCTATATAAGGATTTCAGTGCTAGACAATTTGATGGATTGCTTGGTTTCATTACCAGAAAGATAAAAAGTAGTAAATAAAGCTTGCATCCAAAGTTTCAATCTGAACGACTGCAACATGCATCCACTCTTGATTTCTTGTAATATTTTTATGTCACGTGCATCATTCCTTAAGGGAAGGTGGATTTGGCTTAACACTCTTTCAAGGAAAAGATATCTCTGGTCAAAGGAACATGTTTACCATACTAGAAAAGATAGCCAATTCACTGAGAAAGAAACATGCATAAACAATACTGAATATTTTTATGCCTTCTACATTATTCATTATTCTTTGTTTTTCCATTAGTGGCTCAAAGAAGATTTTCTTGGCTTTTTGTCAAGCTGGGAGAAGGAATCGAAGAACCACCCAGGGGTGGAGGATGATGTTCGTTTGAAGATGTGCCTCAGCAGAGAGACTTTGGAAGGGATTCGCATCACAGGTAGGCATTCCTTCATTTTAAGAAAAACGAGGACAGCTATAAACTACTCTCCTTAAATTATGAAGGAGAGATCTCTCCTTAAATTATGGAGGAGAGATTTTTTCACTCCTCTGAACCAAACTACACATACAAGTGTAAAAGTAGAATTAAAAAGTTTTTATAAAATCCGACGATTCAAATACACATACCAGATTGCAGAATTGGCTTGGGCGGGTTGTTATTTTTGTTACAAGATCAAAGCAAATAACCACCATATCCATTATCCTGCAGTGAATAAAATTTATTTTTTTCCCAAAAAAATCTTTTAAATTTTAGGGAGTGCTATTTTCGCTCTCCTCGGACAAGGTTAAGATTGCACTCGCACTCTTTAGAAATGATAGTCTGGGTAGAATTTGTTATGTCTTATGATCAGAACTTCTTTACCAGAGCAGAACAAAGTTTATGAAAGCTTTTTTTAATAATAACTGAAAATTAGGCTGCTATAGGTTATTGAATTTTGAACTTCACTTAACTTCTAAAAGTCAAAATAACAATACATTTTGTTTAATCTGATGAACAAAATATTTTTTAATCATTCGCATACACTGTATTTGTTTAAATTCCTATTTTTCCAGTTGATAATATGTTAAATGATTACATGCATACTTTTTTCTTTTTTTTCCCCGGAGGAAAATATTTATTCAAATGTCAAACAACTTTTCACCTTAGGTACAAAAATACTGAAAAACCATGGCATTAGAACAAAATAATATACTTAACTCATATAACACTTTGCAAAATACAGAATTAACTTTGACACAATAGTTTGAGCGAGTCCCATTTTGTGTGGAATTTCGCAGTAGAATCATTTGTAATAGAGATGTATCTTTCCAAAGTATAATAGCGTTTTAAATCCATTTTCAATAATGCAAGGGATGGTCTGTTGTCACTCATCTTCATCATGTGGAAACGACACAAAAGGAGAATCAAGTTGAGAGCACTCCACGATTATTTAGTAACACCAACAAGAATAGCCTCTTTGTCTAAACGTATGTCTAGATTAACAGTTTTCCTTAACCAATCCTTAAGTTGAGCACAAAACATAGTTTGAAACTTACATTTACAAAATAAATGAACAAGTGTCTCACTCTCTAGATGACAGAAGGTACACAGATCATTATCCTTTTTACCGATTGTAGCTAAGAATGAATTAACGCCAAGAATTCTGTGGACTAATCTATATTGAAACCATCGTAGTTTAGTGTCGTGAGTAACGTCAAAAGGAATATTACAAAGTACCATCCACTTAGAATGAGTAAGTTTGACACTCAATTTTTAGTGGTGAAATTATAGGCTACTTTTTTTGCAGAAGTAAGACAGTTGTAAATGCGGTTGGAGCCTTTTCTGTCCTGTCAGAGAAGTTTAAAATTGAATTGAATGAAAGGAAAGCACATATTTGCCCTGCCATTACCCGCCATTCCTGTACTAAAGGATTTCGTTATGGCCATAATTATCCCTCCATATTCAAGGAAATTTGTCTTTACCCCAAATTTAGCCTTAACCAAGGCAAGAAAGTCTCCATCTTTCATCTAAAAGATCACACACATAAAAGATTCCCTTATTAATCCAATGTTTATAATGAACACAGTTTTGATTAACTCTGATTTTATGGTTGTACCATAAATCACTAGTTAAGGAGTCATTCTGGTTAACCGGTTAGTGGCATTGTGCATAAGAACCCCAGGCCGTAAGAACATCTATCCAAAAGCGGTTAGGGTGAACAGCCCTCTGTTGTATTCGAGCGATACTTGGATGTCCGGCCTCCAGAAAAAGTGTATTCTGGAGATTGGATGTTTTAAAAAAACAGGGAAGTCCAACCAAAAGTCTCTGTTCTTACCAGCCTGCGAATCCATGTACACTTGAGGGCACTAAAATAAGAGCGGAGATCCACCATTTTGACACCACCTTGGCTGAAGTCTTTAATCATTTGATTCCTAGTAACTGTGTCTACCCCTTTTCAAATAAACGTATACAACGTCGAATCAAGATTTTTAATAAATAATTTAGGAGGATCGGGGAGTGTAAGAATTAAAAAGGTCAGCTTAGACAAAATAAGAGATTTCACAACAGTAACTCTGCCCAACACCGTAAGGTTACGTTTAGACCATTGCCCAATTAGACTTTCTATAGAAGTTAAAACCTTGTTATAATTAATGTCAACCATACTGTCCATGTTAGTAGAAAAGTCAATGCCGAGGGCTCTAAAACTTGCTTGGGGATCGACCCAGTTGACATTATATTAGAACAAACACCTTTTTGTCGGCCCTTATTGCCGCCGATCCACACTGCATTAGTTTTACCAATATTAACCTTAAGGCCCGACATGTGAGCAAAATCCTCTAATAGCCTAACCCTTTCAGTACCGCCGAGCCAGATGTGCTCAAAAAAACATTCCACTTCGTGACCACCGAGTCCTTATGGCACCTAACTATTTCCTCTCTTGTTTACCACGGAGGCTCACTGGCACACGCACCAAAAGTAATTTCTCAAAATGTAAATTGCGCCCTCAATCCCATGCAGGCCCCGCGTGCGTGCATCACCCCGGCAACTTTCAAACCTGCCCGCGTCCCCTCCTTGGCGTGCCCTCCTTGGCGTCCCCCCCATCCACGTATTCTTCAGTCCTAGATTCTGACATGGCCGATGAAAATGCTAAAATTTTGGACGAAATCTTTGCCGATAGCGGTTCCGACATTTCCTCTGATGATGATTCACCACATTATGTGTCGGAAGAAGACAGTGATGATGAGCCCATCGCCTCGACATCGACAGCATCCTGTTCATCCAAGACCAAGAAGCCGAATTTCCGGTGTGGATGGCGTGAAGCCAAGTCTTACACCCGGCGACCGCCTGTGCAATTTACAGCAAACACCGGGGCTACAGAAGACTTCAGTTCGTTCTCCCCCATACAAATCTTCAAACTGTACTTTTGTGAAGCAGTGTGGCAGATGATGGTAGATGAGACCAATCGTTATGCTGACCAAACTTTGGGTGCGGGTGCAGAAAATCAGCGTGCTTGGAGACCAACTAATGTACCTGAAATGATGGCATTCGTGGCCCTACTTCTTTGCATGGGAATCAACAAAAGGCCTCGTTACTCCATGCATTGGTCCGGGTCTGAAATTCTACGAAAACCCCTTTACTCAGCAACCATGGCTCGTAACCGATTCACTGCAATCCTTCGATTTTTCCACCTCGCCAACAACAGAGATGTGGAGGACGACTCTCCCCGTGACAAACTTTCAAAAGTACGCCCACTGTTAAACATTGTACTACCATCATTCTTCCGGGTGTACCAGCCTGGACGAAGCCTTTCGCCGGACCAGACCATGGTAAAGTTCAAAGGACGACTCAGCTTCAAACTACATGCCACGAAAGGCCGCCAAATGGGGATTGAAATGTTTTTCATTGAACGAATCAGACACAGGGTACACATGTGCCTGGGACTTGTTCACAGGATCGCAGCCCAGGTCCCCACAAGGACAGTCCTCTGTAAGTTATCCTGAGACACACCATCCATCCGATCTTGGGGCACCAGGCAAGGTAGTCTTGAACTTTTTGCAGGGACTCGAACATAAAGGACATTGCATCTACATGGACAATTGGTTTACTAGCCCGGCTCTGTTCTCCAAGTTGTCTGAGCTAGGATTTGGAGCTTGTGGAACTGTGCGCTATACCACCCTAGGGATACTCGATGTTGCAAACCCCAAGAAGTTCCCCATGAAAAGCGGAGCAGATCCCCAATTTTATCAGAAAGCAGGCCAACTATGCGTTATGTGGCAGTACACAAAACGTGTCACTCTCCTGTCAAACTATGGCGATTGCAGTGTCACTAGTAAACAGATTCGCAGCCGGAAAACTTCAACAGGACATCGTAATATCCAAAAACCGTGCATAGTCGACGATTACAATTAACACATGGGCGGCACAGATCTGGCAGGACAATTGTGCACGTACTATACTCACAGCCACAGAACACTAAAATGGTGGAAACGAGTATTTATCACAATCCTAGACATCTGTTTGCTTAATGCTAATGTCGTATACAACAGCATCCATACAAACGAGAGCTTGTCTACTTTGGATTTCTGGGTCAAGGTGATAGAGGGACTTATTTCCACCTTGGAGTACAACCCAGTTCAGCATGCCAGTCAACTGTCAAGTGGTTCAAACGCCCTTTCAAGTCAGCACTTTCCTGGTCCGAATGTTGGCGGGAAGAAACGCGACTGTGTTGTATGCAGTTTGACCTCTAATACAAAACAAACTCACATGATATGTAAACAATGTGTAAAGCCAATGTGCGTTATACCATGCTTTGAGAATTTCCACACCAAGCGATTAATTTGTTTCAAAACTTTCGGAACACGTCCCCCCCCCCCGCTACAATGTTGAATCCCACAAGCGCATGCCAGTCAACATTGAGGCGGGGGGGATAGTACTTCGAAAGTACAAGTATAGCACTTTGGGAATTCCTTATTTATATATTGGTTCATGAAAGGTGTAAACTTGTACAGCTCATTTCCTCCGACATTAAATGTGGTAACGAATACTAGTTTGTATTTTAGCAGTAATTTGGTTCCAGTTCATATTGTGCGAAATCAAACTATTCTTGTTTATTTTAGGCAATATTTAATGTTAGTTCCTTCTTTAAATATGAGTTCATGATAGGTGTTAATTTGTACAGCTCATTTCTTTTGACATTAAATGTGGTAACGAATAATAGTTTGGATTTTAGCAGTAATTTTGTTCCAAGTCATATTGTGCCTTATCAAACTTCTCTTGTTTATTTTAGGCAATATTTAATGTTAGTTCCTTCTTCAATTATGAGTTCATGATAAGTGTTAATTTGTACAGCTTATTTCCTTTGACATAAAATGTGGTAACGAATAATAGTTTGGATTTTAGCAGTAATTTTGTTCCAAGTCATATTGTGCCTTATCAAACCTCTCTTGTTTATTTTAGGCAATATTGAATGTTGAATCCTATGAGCGCCAACCAAACTTTCCAACATTGAGGCGGGTTGGGGGGAGGGGGATGGTGCTTCGAAAGAAAAACAATTGCACTTTTGGAATTCCTTATTTACATATAGGTTCATGATAGGTGTCAATTGAGGCGGGGGATGGTGCTTCGAAAGGAAATCATTAAAACTTTCTGTTTATTTTAGGTTTCAGAAACAAATTTTCCGAGGGAAATAATTTTCATGCAGATTGGTATGCAGCAACTTTAGAAATGTTAAGTTTTCACATTGAAACTACTCAATTTGGTATTTATTGGTCATAATACCAAACCTCGAATATATGTTTAAGGCAATTAATTAGTCAAAGGCAATATGCCAAAGGAAACAGTCATTTCATCATATACTTCATTGTCAACATTGGTTGCTTGTACAAGTTGCATTCTGTGACTAGGACCTAGGCTAACCCAAATCTGCCTTGTGAGGGCGTTGTAACCGAAAACTTTACAGAATACTCTTGGTATCCAAGTAGTCATGTCGATGAAATTTCTCTGGTCACCATTGCATTAGTTGCAAGTATTTGTTGGTACTGAAAGGGTTATAGGCTCTACTGAGAAGAGAAGTTTCCGACCCATCTAAAAAAAAAACCGTATCGTCTGCATATTGAGAAAGCCTGTATTCGGAACCCTCAACCGTAACTCCTTTCAAAATGTTGTCCCTACGAACCATTTCTCCCAAAATTTCGGCGCACAAAAGAAACAAATAAGGGCTTAGGCCGTCCCCTTGCCGGCAACCGCGCTCAATTTGAAAGGATTCTGACAAGAAACCGTTAACCAGTACAGAGGCTTTTGCACCGTTGTACAGCACCTGGAACCATTTCTGTATTGAGGGACCAAAATTGAACAGCTCAAGAATCTGAAGAATGAAGTCGTGGGAAACCGAATCAAAGGCTTTCTCAAAGTCAATTAATAGAAACATACCAGGAGTTTTGTTGTTATCCGTGTAGTTAAGCAAATCGTACATTAGACGAATGTTTTCCCCTATGTAGCATCCTTGTAAAAAAAACTTTTGTTGCTCATGTAAAATGAAAGGGAGGCATGTTTTAATTCTCTCCGCAATACAAGAAGAGGCAAGTTTGTACGTAATATTTAGTAAGGAAATGGGTCTCCAGTTCTTTAAAAATTTACGGGGTTTATCCCCTTTTGGTAGCAGGGTGATAATCCCATATTGCTGGGTAACTGAAAATTTACCTGTTTCGTAACCAAAGTTTAGTGACCGCAGTAAGAACCATGACACATCCGAGAAAAAGAATTTTAAAAATTCAAAGCTGAAACCATCGGACCCTAGAGACTTCCCGTTTTTGCTCCTTTTTAGGGCGTCCAAAAGCTTCTGATATGACAGAGGGCCCTCAATACTATCCCGAGTCAAGTTGGAAAGAACTGGAAAATCAGAATTACTGAAAAGTGGTTGCAGATTGTCCCTTTTGAGCGAGTCAGAGGACGAATACAGTTTTTGGTATACTACCAGTGCTCTTCAGCTCAGTATTCTTCTCTGTAATGACACGACTAATGCTCCTATTAACACAATTACGTTTCTCCATATTAAGGAAATATCTAGATGGTTTTTCCCCGTGTTCTAACCACCTGGTTCTTGACCGTATCAAAACGCCGTCTATTTTTTCTAACGAAGGTTCACGAGGTCAACCTGTTTCGATTTTAACGTATAGATTGACGCAACATCTCCCTGGGCAACCTTCTCAGAAAAAACTCTAATCTCTTTTTCAAGGTTTGATTCAGCCTTACGACAGTTTTTGTTCTTCAACGCAGCGTATGAAATGGTCTTAGTTCTAATCTCCATTAATAACATTTCAAAAAGTAATTGATCATTGATAATAAAATTGATATCCTTAGGATGAATGTCACCCAGATTTGAGTGTTGATAGGGCGAGACTGCATACATATCGCAATTTCTCTAATGGTGGATTTAACCTGGTCAACGTAAGTTGCGTCCATAAGAAGAGAATTATTAAATTTCCAGTAACCGACTCCTCTATCTCTTTGGTTGAAATCAAGTTGTAGATCAACCATTGAATGGTCAGTGCGATAGCCTGGTGTAATATCACACGAAGCTATTTTAGTGTTCATCTCAGAAGATATTAAAAAGAAATCTAGCTGGACTGTTTTAATGGAGAGTTTTGCCTCCAAGTGTATTTTTTTGACTCTGGATTGTGAATGCGCCAAGGATTATTGAGATTTAATTGGTTGCATATATCCAACAATTTCTGTCTAGCCAATGGGTTGTTAATATTAACATAATTATAACAATCTACTTTTTTTGGAATACCAAATTCCAATCTCCACATATAATTGTGTGTGGATTATCGTAATCTGTGATAATATTGTTTATAGTTTCGTAGAAATTATGATCGTCCTTGTTAGGACCATATAAATTAATTAAGGTAATATTACAATCATAAATATCTAAGCTAAGCGCCAAATAGTTACCATTCCGGTCGGTTTTACATGATAGAACTTTGAACTCAAAAGTATTGTTAAAAAAAATCGCACACCTCGAGTTACTTTTAAAAGAGCTAAAATAGCAGTCGAATCCCCATTCGGCTCTAATCATCTCCTCCATCGAGTCTGTACAATGGACGTCTTGCAAACAGTAAATGGAATAACGCTTTGTCCTTAAAAAGTGTAAGACGTCCCTCCTTTTTTTTGTGATCTGCTAACCCGCGACAATTCATGGAGACTATGGACACATTCTGAGGCAGAGTGCCTTTAGAACATTGCGAGCTCGACATTACAACTCATGTTGATATGCAAAACATTTACCTGATTGGCACCTCAATTAAGTGGTCCAAACAAGAAGCGTTTTTATTAGAAAAAGAAATTCTCCTAGTGAGTCTAAAGCAATCAGGTAAAAGAAGAAAAGTAAGAATGGCGTGGTTACAAAGGGACACTTTAAGCCATGGGATTTTGTACCTCCTGTACAAGAAATCAAGAAGATAAGGAGTAAGTCTAACTAATCACAAAATTATAAACCTCCGGTTTTTTGTTGTTGCTACAATAAGTAAATAAACACCCCCAAAACAGCCTCCCGTACAGGGGAGGGAGAGAAAAAACAATAAATGGAACAAACCCCCCCCCCCAAAAAAAAAAAAAAAAAAAAAAAAAACCAGAAACAAACCCCAACCCCCCCAAAAAACAAAACCTAAATACTTGTAATGCAAGAATGCCACCACTCAGATTGCTCTCGGTTGGAGCTCCACTTGCAAATTGAAGGTATTTTCCACCAAAACGAGGTAAAAGCCCCACTGTCCTCGACACAAATTAGTCTACTTAGACTCCTAAATAAAACACAATATTTTAGTGAGGGTAGATGCTGGAATTTAACTGGTAATTACAAATAAGACAATCTACAGTTCTGTTATCGGAAAAAAGAAAGAAAAAAAGTACAGTCAGTAACTACAGTTAGTTACCGTTGAAAACAAATGGCCCACCGTCTCTGCGTCGCCATTTCCCAGCGAAGAACCTCAGCTTGGTCCCTTGGTCATAAAGGGTTTTCACCTCAGCTTTCCACTTGAGCTTTTCCTGGCGATCTGACTTCGTGAGGTCGTCTATAACTTTGTGAGGTCGTCTATAACATACATGGGTGATCTTTCCAAGGCGGTGCGGTGAGATTTCATCACCTTAACCTTGCTCTGGAAAGACAACATCTTGACGAGCACATGGGCTGGTTTCCCGTTCTTTCCTCTGCCATCTCGGTGGGCCCGTTCTATCACAGGCTTGCTTTGGAAGCCAAACTTCTCCAACAATAAATTCTTTACTAGGTCCATGCAATTCTCTTCTGCTGTTTCTTCCACTCCCAGTATTCTGAAGTTGTTACGCCTGGAGAAACATTCCTGCTTGTTTATTTCAGCCTGCTGTAGAAATAGCTGTGTCTGGACAGCAGAGAGGTCTGATCTTAGCACATCTACAGTGTCCTTTAAAAGTTCTCTTGCTTTTTCAAGATCCACTATTCGCTCACTGTTAAATTCTATCGAGGACCCAAGTTGTTCCTCAAGCTGCCGTAGCCCCTCAACTAGTTGTTTAAGCGTAGCTCTCACGAAATATTCGAAGTCTTCGCTTAGGCCGCCTGTTCTTCCAATGGGTGGTTCGGGCTGCGGGACTTCATCGCCCGAGGCCATGGGTCAAGAGGCCGTACCGGCCGGGTGGCCTCCTCTACGCTTGGGGCCCATTGCGAATAGTATATAAAATTCGTATGTGGTCAGTGAAGCAAGTGGAGCTCCCCAAAAGAACGTCCTACTCTCACGGGGTCATTGATGCAATCGATTACATGCATACTTTATTTCAGTGAATTCGTTCGTTGAACTTTGCAAGCTCATTTTGCAAGAACCTGGGGTTGAGTACCTGTTGAGCGAAAAGCTCAATCAAGACCCGTTGGAGATGTACTTCTCAAAGCAGCGATCGACAGGAGGCAGCAACGACAATCCAACAGCTGAGCAGTTTGGACATAATATGATGTCGCTTTATGTGGCATCATGTGTAAAGGCATCAAAACGTGGTAACTGCAGGAAGACTGATGACACTCCATTTTCTATTGATGATCACCCACTTCCAAATCGCCAGAAAAAGAAGGAGTCTGAATAGTTAACATTAGTGTTAATAATAATTATCTTGTTAAAAAAACAAGGGGACTATTATTATTATTATTATTTATTCGACCAAAACAACGCAAAATGTACAATAATAAACAAATGAACACCAAAAAAAACGTGATAAAAGGAGCAAGAAAACAAACAAAATGTACACAAATAATACAAAATGAACAGAAAAACACAGAATCTAAACATCTTAAAAGGGCCATTACAATAATAAACACAAACTATGGACGAATGAAATAAACAACAAGAAAAACTGCAACAGCTATGTGGGTCAGGGGCAGCAAAAGTTAAATGAATTACTATTACCCGCAGGTATGCAGCCCCGCACATAAAGGACAGTGACAGGACGCGATTATACAAAGCACACCATTACAAAACTACAAAGAACAATACACAGGCCCGGAACGCATGACCAAAAGGCAAAGAAGCACTGTAATAAAAAAACAACTATCATGAATGAAAGGACGGTTTGAGGTCTCGCAAGAAATGGGGTAAAGGGTTTATTACGGCGGAGTCCCTGATAGCTGGTGAAAAAGTGTTTCAAAGTCTGGGAAAACTGCGAGAGGGGGAGTGACGGGGGTTGATAAAAACATTATCCGTGATGGCTTCGCATTTACACAATCCATGCAAGCATTTAAATATGAATGAACACAACAAGAAATCTTTTCTTGATGAAAGTGACAACCAGTTCAGCAGGCCCAGTATATCCTCGTAACACATCTGACCGCGCCGTTGTTTTAGGGCGATGCGGGTTGCAGTACGCTGCACACGTTCAATTTGCTGTTGTTGGGAGACAGTGTGCGCGCCCCAGCAGGGGATGCCATATTCGAGGATAGGAAGGACCAGAGATTTATACAAGGTAAAAAAGGCTTTAGTGGAAGCACCTCCAGCAACAGCACGAATAAAACCTAACAAACGATTGGCACGAGAAACAATAGCATTAATATGAGAATTCCAAGTGAGATTAGAGCTGATGGTAATACCCAAATACTGGATTGAGGAGGTGGAACCTAGGGGGACGTTGTCCATAGTGTAAATAGGAGGATGGAGGTTTCGGCTACGGGTAACATGCATAACATTGGTTTTGGCTGGATTAAAAAAACATATTGTTACGAAAAGACCAGTTAGCAAGGCTGTTATATGTCTGCAGCTGATACTCGTCTGAATCAGAACTGATTACTCGAAAAAGAAGAGCATCGTCTGCAAAAAGAACACATCTGGAATGCACATGAACACTATCAGGAATATCATTAACGAACAAATTGAACAAAATGGGGCCTAGAACACTTTCCTGTGGAACACCAGATGAGACATCTACCCAAGAGCAAGAGCTACCCTGAAAAATGACACGCTGCTGACGGTTAGTCAATAACGATTTGATCCATTGCCACACAGCACCCTGGATGTTGAGTTTTAGTGTCAGTTTCTCAAGCAGAATGCCGTGTGGCATCCTGTCAAACGCCTAAGAAAGGTCCAAAAAAACAGCATCAATTCGAGGAGGGCGCGGGCGATCAAGGGTGGATGCCCACTCGTGCAAAATATTAACAAGTTGAGTAACACAACTTCTACTTTTGGTGAAACCGTTTTGATTGATGTTCAGCAAGCCAAATTTACTTGTGTGTTCAATGACGGCTGAAGAGACCTTTTCCAAAACTTTGCATAAAACCGAAGTCAGCGCAACTGGCTGATAATTTTTAACACAAGACTTGTCGCCCTTTTTGATAGCAGGAGTAATGTTGGCACGCCTCCACACATCGGGTATATTACCCAGACGTAGCGAAGAATTGAACAGCAGGTAAAGTGGTAAGGAGACCTGCTGAGCAACCTTACTTAGGACCCTGGGAAGGATACCGTCGGGGCCGGGAGATTTATTACTAGGGAGACTGCAAATAATGGATGAAATGTAACTAAATGACACCGATAGCTCAGATAATTGAGGAATGGGCAGTGAACATGGTGGAGGATTCTCAGGTAAAAAGCCATGAGGGCTAAAAACGGAAGAAAAATAATCATTAAATGCAGCTGAAATTGCATTAGGTTGAGTGAGCCTAATTTCATTGTGGTTGAATACAGGTGGTGGGGGTGATTGTCTTTGACTATGAACAAAAGACCAGAATCTACGTCTATTATCATTAGAAGAAAATATATCATTAACAAATTTCAAGTAAGCTTTCTGAGTGAGCTTTTTAACAGTGTTACGAACAACCTTAAACAAATGCCAGTCACAAAACAGTCCAGATCTACGGGCGCGGGAGAATAATTTGTGCTTCTTATTGATGAGTTTTTTTAGTTCTGGTGTGATCCACGGAGAAAATCTCGACCGTCGCCTTGACGTCTTGGGAATTGAGTCACATATGGCAGTGTTGAGTACGTCGGTGAAGATTTCAGAAGATGAGTTGATATCATTAGGGTCCATAAATGCTGACCAAGGGATGAGATGAATCAACATTCGAAGGAGGAAGTTGATATGGTATTAAATTGAAAAGACGAAAGAAAAACAAACATGCCATATTTCTGTTGTCATAAAAGATAAGAATAATGTATTTTATTATTTCATGCATACATGTCACAAAGTTTAAAGCTTCAGTGTTTAAGAAAATTTTGCAAATGTTTAAAGTATTTGCAGTGTCATTGTACTTGTTCAAGTTACAGACTACAAGTCTTTACGCAGGCCTTTTCTCCTTTTTTAGACACCTGCTTGTTGCTAGATTTGTTTATGTCCAAATATACCTTTAGGAAAGCCTTGCATCTCAGTTTTATATAAAATTGAATGATAGTCTCCAAGAAGGTCTTAGACAAATCACCACTAAGTTTCCCACTTACTAAACTACACCAGTATGTTTGGACTCGAAAGTTTGAAGATATTATATCATGTAATACAGTGTTTATATTTGTATCTGACATTGTTTGTAAATTTTCATTGGTTAAGAATAATCTACTGACCATTTCTATCGATCTAAAAAACAAATACAGGTCATCTGACACTTAAAACAAACCACCTCTGCCTTGTGCCTCAATCCATTCTTTAGTATAATTCAAAAATGTTTTGCCCGAATCGATACAATTAACCATCCAACATTCTAAAAATTGACAGTATATTTTTGATGTAATTTTTTTGTTTGCGATATTTTCTTAAAAGTGCAAATGGAATATAACCGCACACATACCGCAAGACTTTTTCTTCTTCTTTATTTATATCATTAGTGGTGCATGTAGTTGGATTTTTTATGAGGAGGTCTTTTTCGTTTCTGTCCTTGATTAGCAGCCCGAAAACTGACTGAATTAAGTATTGGTAAGCTACACTAGAAGCATGGTCCGACCCTTTAACACTGAGCTTGTCTAGCAGCTCTGACCATTTACTTGCTGATTTCAACCTGTACTCGTGAAAATTTCTCCACATCCCTTTGTAAGCCTCTGGTTTCAGAGTCTTTAAATCACTTGATGTCAACACAACCCATAACTCTATGATGGATGTATTACAAGTCTTTAAAGTCAGTGCAATTTACCAGGATTAAAAGCGATGTGACGATTGTCAGAATTTCTACACCAGCAGCACTCCCACAATTAAAAACTGGATGATCCTTTATTGAAGAGACACGTGGAGAAAAATGTCTCTGCCTTCTCCAGAGCACTCCTTCGTGTATGTCTTATTAGGTCTTGCAGGAGCTAATATTGAAGAAAAAAAAGAAACAGGGTGTCTTCATTAACGTACATTTCTCAGAGCCATGGTTTTATTGAGTTGAAGGAAAAAAAAACCGAAACAAACGAAACAACACAGAATTTTAAACTTGGATTTTTTTTTTTTTTCATTGGACAAAATAATTTTATCATATGTAACAGGTTCGAGTGCAGTTTAATGCACTCTGCGCTGGGACATAATAAATTTTACAAGGGACACGCTGATATGTGTTGTAAAAGTTATAGAGGTGGTTCATTCGTATCCAGACGATGTAAAACGCTGTATTATATAGCAATATTTGAGATTGTAATAATCTCAAATAAAAGAAAATTGAAAATTGAAAACCCAGCGGGTCTCGACAATATAAAACAACAAAAGCAATAATAGTAAACTTAACAATGCAAATATAAGAGAAAGAATGGCCTGTCGGTGGATGTGACGGTGTATGGACGAACTCCAGGAATTGATGATGAACTGGGATGATGACAAATGAAGAAATTGAAGAAAACCAGGGACGTTGAAGAAGATAGGGGGCTTGAAGTGATGTGGAAACAGTTCCTTGTCCTTGATCAGGGGACAGGATTACTGTTTCCAGTACAACCAGTTAAATGATGAAGACGCAATTGATGATTCGAACTTTGTTGTTTGAGGTCACGCTGTCCTGCTGGCTCTCTTGAATAGGAATTGGCCTAGAGCAGGACAGGGGATGAAGATATAAATAAATATGTGTGGTGTAGAAGCTGGGCTGGCGCAATCCAGCGCAGATATCCCGACAGAGGCAAAGTGTCTAAAACGAAGACACTTGGAGGGTTAAATCTTACAACTTTCCTCTGTCGGAGTCCAGCGGCCAAGTCTAAAATTAATCCAATGCCATTCAAAACTACAAAATAAACTAAAATTAAATACTTAATACTAAAAACCTTATAATCCTTTAACAAGAAATAATCCACTTAGCCTATCTTAAAATAAAGTAAGTGTGAAGGAATATTGACTGTGGGAAAGTTTATCCTACACTGGTAAAAAATGTCACACCTTCTACCCAGACCAGTGCCCACAGCAGTCAAGGATTAAAACCAATTAAGTAACACTCCTTGCACAGTGTGTGGTAAGGATAAGAACATTTCATGGGAACAATGACTCATTGCTACCTCGAAATAAGGATGATGGAATAAACAATGAAAAACACTGGAATTGCTTTAACTTTAAGCAACAATTACAAACAATGATTTGGAATAGACTTCCAATAAGTCTAAAGTAAAAGTAAAAGATTAAAAAGCAAACAAGAAAGTAAAATCAAAGATATATCAAACCATAGAGCAAAATTATGATCAAAATGATTACTGACTAAAAAGTTTAGTTGCACTTGCAGCAAAATAAAAGAAAAATAAATGCACATAACTAAAATCAATGAAACTTATAATACAAAACTATTCTTTGTCTCTTACGCTCATAAAAGCTTTCAACAAGTACTATTAAGAAACAAATCAATTAATCACTAAATCTCTTAAGCCCTTTTCACACGAGCGCTGACAACCAACATCCTAGGTTACGGGCGCCAACTGTCTAGCACCTTGGTGGTCTGCTATTTCACAATGGTGTTTCACACGACAACCGAACCAACGTCCCTTGTTATCGGCTTGGCTACTGCGAGGTCAAAGGTCATGTGTTACTTCGCTGGTATGCCGCGCGAAACTCTTCAACTGGCTGGCTCTCAGGCAACCAGTGATTTTCCCGCGTTGTACGTTCCGCATGAATGTGTAATTTTAGTTTTCTATTAGGAATCGAGTTGTCAAATTTTTGCCAAGAAATAATTTTGATTAGTTTGTCACTAAAACCATGGATCTTTCTGAAAGTATTTTAACAAACACATTGACCGTTCAGACGCAACCCAAAGAACCGAAGAAGACAAAGAAAAGGGCAAAACAAGTTACTTGGAGTTTCGATGAAACGATCGCGCTGATTTGTGCTATTTTCATCTTTTGGCGCAGGCTAGCTAACCCACACGTTTGCTGGCTGTTATTCGAATTCCTTCTGAATGCGAAGAAAGCATTTGCGTGTCTTCAACTGGAATTCATAGACTGAAATTGTCGCAAAAATCTCAAGAGAAGTAGCACAAACATAATTTCTTCTGATGTCGCCATCTTGAAAGGACGAGGGGGACGCTAGCCTGCTGTCGTCATGTCAACAGGGGTGTCAACACGGTCGAGGCACATGACGCGTTCTGCGCAGGCGTACTACAACAGCATTACCAACGTCCTTGGTTGAGTCGTTTCACACGGCCGCGCAGTGCGATTATAACGCAGTTGCGATTTTTCGTAGTAGGTCTCGATCGCGGTTATATTTAGTCAGGATCTTTTGCTATTTTGTATCTAGGATAGCTTTAACACGAGTGGCTTTTGCTCTTTTTATCCTGGTTGCGAAAAATCCCAAAATATGTTGGATAAAAAGCTCTCGTGTGAAATGGGCTAAAGTCTTAGACTCTGGTAAAAGTCTCTGGTCTTGGACAAACCAAGGACAAAGTGCAGACAATAAGAAATTTAAGAGTAACCTTCAGTTGTGATGAAGGGGACATAAAACTATCATGGGGGTGATGCAACCAGGCCTAAATCAAGCAGTGCATCTCAAAAAGTGTACAAAGAAAATAACAACTTTGAATGAAGTTTTAAGCCATGAAATAAAAGAGTACTGTATTCTTTCTCACAATACAATATTGAAAAATGCAGAGTACCAAAGCAACATTAAATAAATCAAGTTCAAAGCAAAATAGTACTGAGACAAAATGTTATTCACATTTTGTAATTCAAAAGTTAAAAGAGCATGGAAAACAACAAGTCAATAATTATTAATTCAAAATAAGAGCATTTAAAAAGGGAACTTCAATAATCAAATCCTAAAACACTATCCTCACACAATAGAAAATAAGCAGTGATCGTTCAAATTAAATGTTAAATGACACGCCGATCTTTACTTTAACTTTTAAGCCTAGGCTCACAAGAAAGTAAAAGGTAAAATCAAACTCACCTAGAGCAGGACAGGGGATGAATATATAAATAAATATATGTGGTGTAAAAGCTGGGCTGGCGCAATCCAAATTAAGATATCCCGACAGAGGCAAAGTGTATAAACTGAAGAAACTTGGAGGGTTAAATCGTACAACTTTCCTCTGTCGGAGTCCAGCAGCCAAGTGCCCAAACACTTTCTTGGGGATGGTCACTGACCTCTGGACATCTCTTCCTCAATGCGCCGCGATTGGTTGCATAGGCTGCTACCAATCACCCACTCAATTCGCACCACCAGGCAACCACCCACCCCTAGACTCGCCCTAGTCCGAGGTGGACTAGGTAAACTAGGAGTTAAAAAAAAAGGGGGGCCTGCAATTTTATCCCATTACACATAGGTCAAGGCTCAATGTGAATAATTGTTGAAAATCGAGTGTAATCAACATTTTACAAACATAGAGATCTTGAATGGTCTTTCATAATTTTTCCTAGTTAAAGCTGCATCTGAACAACCGGTTGTAAAATTACCACAACCTTACCTTTTTCCCTTAGGTTTGCCTTCCCTTGCTTGTCACCACCCTTCACTTTTTCTTCTGTCCTTTCACCACCAGTAGTACAAGAGGTAGTAGCGTTTGTAGTCATGGTAGTAGTAGTACCAGTAGTAGCATCCGTCATGTCTGTTCCTTGAATTGAGTCCTTGCTCGATGTTGATGGACCTGTAAAAACCATAGAGCAAGGTTGTAAAAACTAATGCGATAGAAAACAATATAGAGAAGATGTCATTACAATTTAACGTTACATTTTATTAATAAAAAATATAGAAAATGAGGCAAAGCAAAGCTAAAACAAAAACTCTAATAATTTATATTAAAAAAACCCGATAAGATTAAGAACACTGAATCACTGATCATCTGATGCCGCTGTGGATAACAATACCTTTGTTTTATAGTTTTTTAAATAGTTTTATAGGCCTAGGCCAGTGTATTTTGATTGATGATGGTCTGTTGTTTTTTTTTTTTTAACATCAATCTGTCTTTGATCAGAATTTGCTTAAAACCAGTTCACATTTAATCATAGAGTTTTTTTATTTAATATACCGTAGAAAATACTTTTTTTTTACCTGAAATATCATGATGATGGTCTGTTTTTCGGCATTGCGGGCAGTACCAATCGCCGTTTGGGATGGAAGTACTGGTAAGACCCACGCAGTCGTAGGGCCACCATTTAACTGCGCACGTTTTGCCGTCGCAGCCGATCATATCTGTTGTCATACGACCGCCGCAGATGCAATGTTCAAAGTCTCCTTCGTCTATTTCAGACTCCGATACGTTTTTTGTGATATTTTGCTGCTCACAATCATCTGAAAAATCACTGAAGTCACTGAAATCGTAATCGTCAAAGCTGAAAACGAAGTCTTCCTTGCCGTAAGCCGCAAGGTGGATCAAGGGTCACCGAGCGCTAAACACGCATTTCCAGATAGCTCCGGGCTATGTTTTAAATCCATTTTTTTATCTTTTTATTTTTTGCCATCTAAGTTTGTCATTGCTGTTATAGTCTTCTTAACATATTCAAGCATCGCCTGGATCGTGGATTTCGTGTTTTTTTAAAGGTTTTTCGAACTTTTAAACTGTAATCTTGTTTTTCGTCTTGATGTTCTACATGTACGTGCTTCTCGTGTGTTGTGCAGCGTTGGTATTTTTAGCGTCTTCCTCTGATTTTTTACACGTGTGCTTTTTAACCTTGGAGAATTCAACACCGTCTTAAATCGCAAGCGATTCTCTTCTTGAAGTATTATGGGGGATTTGAACATTCTTCTCGCATTTATAACTGTCTTGTGCATCTCTGCGAGGCCATTTATGTTCACCGAGCATCGCCATTTGGATCGCCATTTTGAACAAAGGAAATTTTGGACCTTCGAGCTGATATGCCGGTGAGTTTGTTCCATGTTTTCTATCAATCTTTCTATGAATAACTTTGTGATCAAAGAATTAAACAAGACTTCTCATTTGAGCCTACTTTTGCTGTTGTTGTCAGGTGATATAAACATAAATCCTGGTCCTTATCAACCTAAATACCCCTGTGGCATCTGTATTAAAGCAGTTAGGTGGTCGCAACAAGCTATCGAATGTGAAGAATGTTTTGTTAGGTATCATAAACAATGCATCGAAATGAGTGATGAAATATTTGAAGTATTACAGAGCCATGTCTCGTATAATTGGATCTGCTGCTCCTGCGGTCTACCCAACTTTGTGACATCTATTTTTTACTTTTCTGATAGTTTTGAATTATCGAACCCTGATGAGCCATTGAGTTCACCTAATATCTCTGGTACTGGTACTAACGACCTGCGACCTATATTTACTTCTAGCCCTAAAGCGAAGGTTAGTGTTAGATCTGTGACAAAGCCTGGTAACAAACGAAAAAACAAAAGCAAGTTGATGAAAGTACTTAATATGAACTGTCAGAGTGTTAAAGCTAAACTGGATCTATTCCACACCATATTAGGAACTGAAAACCCAGACATCGTAGTCGGAACCGAGTCTTGGTTGAATAAGGACATAACTACTGGTGAAATATTTCCTTCTAGCTTTCAAGTATTTAGGAGAGATAGATGCGGAGGGGACCCTCATGGAGGAGTCTTTATCGCTGTCAATGACAATTTGATTGCTACTGAAGAACTGAGCTTAGCGACAGATAGTGAAAGTATCTGGATTAGTATTCATGTAAAGAGAATTACACCAACATATGTGGGGGCTTTTTACCGCTCACAATCTACTAATGCCGATTACATGGCCTGGTGCGTATGACCCAGTAATAGCATGTTGGCCTCGGTATAATTTTATTCCCTAATCCCGGCCGACCAGCATTCACTCTCAAAACAATACCGTGCTCAAGGGGTTAAGAATCAAACTGCTAGTTTCACCACTGTTTTAAAGAACACACACTTTAAAAGAAAGTAGTGTAAATCCGAACATCAAAAACAGAAAGTACATGTACACTGTCACTGTGCAGGATTCATTTCAATCTACAGTCGACTCGTTAATACCAGCTCGGAAGATAGGAGACGCCAGTTAATACGGGGTATTTCACCGGTCCCGAACTGTCCCATGCGTGTTTCATTGTCTTAAAATACGGAAGATACGAGCACGGTTGTAACGAGAACACGGATAATACGAGGTATTTTTGCAGCCCCATGACAAAAAGTATTGTTTTTCATACTTTTGTAGCGAGATTTGAAAGTAATTGTTCTGTAAAAGCTTACCGTTCAGTCAACGTTCGGAAATAACATTCTTGATGCCAAACTGATCCGAAAACCAGAAACATTTCGCTGGTAACTTATGCTTGATATGCTATTTCGCTTACACGCTGACGGCTACCAGCGAAAACAACATTCCGCAGAGGCGCTACGCAGTATCGAATCTGTCACATCATGGTCACATGAACGCCAAGTTTGACATGACTTTCCTATGATTTTTATCTTTATACAAAATATTAAATTTCTATGATCATAGTCAACAAAAATGCATATATAATTTATATTTTTGTGTACAGGATGCTCGTAAGAACTGTACTAGGAGTAAACCGCTCCGTTCTAGCCTAGACACTTGTGTAGTGCATGCACTGTGACGACGTGTGTATACATGTATACATATAAGTGTAAATAGTGCGCTGCATTTAAGACGAGGTTCGGATAATCCGAGGAAAATGGGCCTGTCCAGCGGACCTCGTATTAACGAGAGTCGACTGTACACTGTTTGACCTCATTACCTATGAGGCTCTTTTGCGCTTTTTGACCTGGTGGTCAGCAAGATCCTCATGTGCCATCTGAAACTGCTGTAGTTTCATTGTGACTTTAGATGACACTTTGACTGGTTTATCCAAGCCCAGTTTTTTCAACTTTTCCTGTGTTTCCTTACTCCCAGTGTCTTTCAGATTGGAATATGTGCAAAAAGCAGCCCTCATATTTCGGCACAAGGTAGTGTTTACTGGGGCGTATGAGTCAGCTCTGTCAAAATACTGTAATGCTGTCTTGTTTGGTAGCCATGAGCTCATACTTGATGGTCTGAATGGCAGAAAATCTGCCTACTTGTAAGCTAGATTTCCTCTTGTTCATGGCCTCTTGCATAATGCTGAAGGATGACTCAACAGCTGGGCCATGGAAAAAGCTTAGTATGGCAAACACCATTTTGGTCAAGTGTGGGTATGTGTTAGAATATCTACTCCAAAATGTAACAATGTCTGTGTCTCCTGTTTCCTTTGTGGTACCTCCTAATTGATATTGGCGGGCTTCTATTTCAAACTCGCTGTGATCATCTGTCAAAACATTACAATTCAACTGGGGTAACTTCAAGAAGTATTTCAGTGTGATAGTATGACCTCTGCAGCATTGATCAATGGCTGATATGTTCACTGGCATTTTTCTCTGTAGACATGCTGCACATTTGACATAAGCTTTAATTAGTGTTTCAATGACTTCCTGGGCCATTGTCTTTGGCAATTTTCTCTGAATATGCTCTACAAGAAATACTGCATAATCTGGGAGGTGATTCGTCTTGTCTACCTGAAGCTGAGCTAGTCTTCTTGGTGTGATTTCATTCAGCTTCTCTGGTTTGATGAAACAACACATGAAGGTTTTCAGCAGTTCTACTTGATTGTCATTGAGAAGATGAATCATAGAAATCTGTTTGAAAGAGCATCACATATTTCTTGAGGAGTGGAAGGACTGATGAAAAAATATGGAGTAAGACTTTGGTTTTAGATCCAGTGTAGAACAGCTTCTGTACAATTTTCTTTGTTCTTTCAGCACCCTCTTTAGTCATTCTCTTTACTTTCAGTTTCATTTTGTTTTGCAGCTCTTTTAGTCCTTGCGCCTTCTTATGCCTTCTTATCAATATTGTGCTGCTTGTATACATCAAGAATACATGCAAGGTAGGTGATTCGATCAGGTGAGGTACCTTTGATGCCCAATGTATCACATATTAAAAACAGCACTTTCTTATCAGCAGACCACTTGAAGTCGTTGAACAAACTTGTCAATAAATATTTAAAATACTTTTTGAATGGTTCACAGAAAGCTTTGGCGGCATTGTGTGCATGGTGACAGAAGTCACCATCTACATCAAGCATGTGTGGGGCTTTGTTTCTTCTAATCAATGTTTCTAGGCCTGCTTTTGAGCCTCGCATCACATTGCAGCTATCCATCAGCATGGAAACAAAGTTCTGCCAAGGTAGTCGCACCTCCTCAAACAACCTCACAAGTTGGTCATAAATGCTCTGGGTGTCTACTTTTGTGAGTGCAAATGCAGCAAGTAGTAACATACCATGGAGGAAGGAAATACATGGAGTTCGAACGACCCGCCAAACCTCTTGACAAGCCAATTAGCGAGTTGGCTGACCAGCGCAAAATGCATGGAGACCTCCTGCCGTGCAGCAGATTTACGACCGCGATAACATCCTGTGTGCACAGGGTCGGATGCCGAAACTGACCATTACTGGAGAACAGAATAGTTTGCACATGCAAGAGTCTAGAAGCTCATACGAACAGACAAGCAGTGAACGCATGCGCAGTACCCTAGTAATGCCAACAGCTGTGCGTGCTGTCTCGTTGGACTCGTGTTGAATTTCCGAATCTTTTCCAGTTTTTTCCATAAAAATCAGATTTTTGTAAGGTAAGGTATGACATCTTTTGTCAGAACAATAGCTTATAATTAAGAGGGAAATATGTAATCATTTTTTTATGATTTTAGTGGTTTTCCAGTGATCTCCAGTGCTTGAAAAGTTAATGGTTGTAGAGTTTGCAATTGTCCGCGTCCATTCGTATATGTTTTTGAGGTATCCAGAGTGTTCCAGATATGTTATAGACGATTTGAAAATACACTTTTGAAAAAAAATCGTGGTATTCTGGCTTATTTGCCTATGCCACATACGGAGATTGTTGTTAAAGCGAAAATGATTACTAGATCTTGTAAGAAATATCAGAATAAAATTGTGTTATTTCTAGTTGATTTTGAAACAGTTTTTGGAACAAGTTTGAACCGAACCATAAGTCTGTCTTTATCTGGCTCTGCTCCAATAAAATATAAACAAATAAATAAATAAACTACAATTGCAACTGAAAAAACAAAAATGCATTTGGGTTTAGCAGTTTGGGTTGTGTTTTTTCTTTTTGCTCTGGGGATGCATTTTTACACAGAGGTTAATCTATCTGGTTAATCTAATGTTAATTCTGGTTAATATTGTTAATCATGATACTTACATTCATTCATTACAACAATATGTTAAGATATGAAACTTCAGGAAATATTTGCTATATATTTTACAGCAATATTAACACTTAAAATTGTTTTAATTTTTTTTATTTTGTCTTCCCCCATGCCCAGAGTTTCTGAAATATATTTGTGTTCTGTAATAACACAAATATGACAAATGTGTAACATGATTTTTTGCATTTATCAAGTTCAGAAAAAATACTACCAGAAGGTGTTGTGCTTGACGATGTTCAACATGAAGAGCTGAAGTCGGCCATGAGCAACTCCAATGAGGAGATGGTCAACATACTTGGAGAATTCTGGCTACCACAATAAAACCAAGGCACTGATGGTAAGTTCATCGAGAAGGAATTTCCTACTTGAGAAATTTCTTTCGTTCATGGTTTCATTCAAATTGATAGAAATATTTTAAAGGGTATTTTCCCCATGGCAATCCATTTTTATTGGGACATTTTCAATCAATTTCAAATTACTGTGATTATATTATGCTCATCAAATTGTAAAACAAAAAATGACGCTAGTGTTCATAAGCATAATATGGTCGGTGCTTAATTTCTTCCATGGTCAAAAGTAACAATTGCAAAATGAAAATTTAAATGGTAAAAATATAATATTTAATCAAATATGATAGTTAAGGATTTGTGTTTTTTCCCCTTCTATTTACAGTTCAACAAACAGATCATTTCATGGACGCAACTTCTTCAACTCTATGAATGGGACGCTGGTCTCGATCGTCAGTCATTGGGTTTGCGCCGCCTTCATAGAGTGACACATGAACAACTTCACCTTACCCCAGCCTTGAGAATGCGTGTGTATTTAGCAGCACAGGTAAAAGTTCAAAAATATTGTGATAAGACTAAGAAATATCCAGTGAATTATCAATTGATATAACAATACATGCTACAATGCATGGGCAACGATGACCTCCCCCAACCCCATATAAATTGGGGGTGGGGTGGCGCCGCAAATGACAATATTGCCACTAATAATTTGCAACATGTATGACAGTTTGTATTTTTATCCTTTCGACAGTCTCTTTCACTGAACAGTTCGTATAACATTCTATATGTATTTACAGATTTTGAGTAGCACCGTTGCCAATGCAGTAAAATCTTGGGGGAAGCCTGACACAGCATCCTTGGTAAAGTTCATCCGTTATTTTGATCAGTTCTTTGACTGTTTGAATGTGTCAAACACTTACAAAGGACTTCATCTGAAGAAACCAGCATTGGCCCCCTACACAAATACTGATGACTGACGATTTGAGGTACAAAAAATTACAAAAGTTTTCTTCTGAAAATGTCGTGTGCTCTTTTTACAACCTAGTGGGATTGCCCAAATGAGCCTAACATCCCCAAACGAAAAAGAATTACAAAAAGAATGTGGGAAAGTAACAAGCCACATCATTTATTGTCTAATCTTCCGTCAGTGGTGTTGTGATAAACTGGTAATGCTCTCCCCCTTCTAAATTTCTTCATCTGCCGTTGTTTAAAATAGTGTTTCTGTTTTAGTGGCTCTCAAAGGACTTCCTTGGCTTCTTGAAAGAATGGGATGATGAAGTACAATCTCAAGATCTAGACAAAGCTACAAAGAAGAAGATGCTGTTGAGCAGAGAAACAGTGGAAGGCATCAAGATTACAGGTATTGTAGTTGAAATATCAAACAAAACTGTGAATTGTATTTCCAGTGAATGTATTTGTAAAATTAAACCAACAATCCCTTGTATTGTAATGCTGAACAGCCGATCAATCATACTGATTTGTCATGTACATGTACTGAGTTTTTTTTGTGTAAGTTGGCTTATTTTATTTATTTGCTGGATCATTGAACTTGACAGTTCTTAATGGCATCATTTAATTTATTTTATCTCCAGTGCATTCATTCATTGAACTGTCCAAAACATTGCTTCAGGTCCCTGGTGTCAGTTTCTTTCTGAGTGAGAAGTTTATTCAAGACCCCTTAGAGCAATACTTCAGTAAGCAGAGGGGTGCTGGAGGATGCAGCGACAATCCGACAGTTAAGCAATTTGGGCACAACATGCTCGCCTTTCAAGTGGCCTCAAGTTGTGTCAAGGCATCAAGGAGAGGAAATTGCAAATTACAGGATAGACAGGAAGATGACACTTTCATTGATGATACCCCACTCCCGCGTCGAAAATAAACCCCTCATGTTCAAGGGGAGTGTACACCTTCGGTATTTGGGAGTTTACTTTAATTTTACACTCATGAAAACAAATTACTTTTTTATAAATCCGCCGTGCAACTAGCTTCTCTGTGGCTGTGCATAATTTTAATAAATGAAACTTGGGTTGTGTACACTCCTAAGTGCATGAAGTTTGAATGCTTAATCTTTTCAAGTTAAAATGCAGTTCTGTATAAAGAAAGTGCTTTGTAAAAACCATGGAGGAAAGCATGTAAACTGAAATTATTTCCATTACCTCTGTGGAGTACAAAAAAAACTTATCAATGCATAACATTCTGGCTTCAGGGAAATGTTGATTTATTTTATAGCAATCACAAGGTACAGAATGCACTGTAAAATTCAACTGTCAATGCAACGAACATTTTCCACAAATGATATGTATGTCTTACTATGACAACTGCAATTGGAATGGTCTCTGTAATGTGTGGGATCTAAAATAGATGAAGTAAATAATCTTCACACCAGAAATAATTATAAATACCTACAACTGGATTACATGTATTTAGAAACCTAATTTCAAAATGCTTGGAAAGATGAGAAATACATACACATAAATTTGTTTGAGTAAAAAACATTTAATACAATGGACTCAATGATACTTTATTGGTAAAATATGAAAGCAGAAATGTTAAATTTAAATAAACTTAAATGGTGTAACAATGCAAGCACAATATATATCCCTTGAACAATTTCTGCCCGATGTGCTCTTAGTATATAGGGGCTTTTTAAATATAAAGTTCTGATGTGTACATCAACTGTTACAGCTAAGCTTACCGATTCAAGATTTTTGTAGATTTTTGCGAAGTGCTTTCTCAGCTTTTTGGGAATTTTTTCCACCACTTGCTTTTTTCAAATTTAAATAGACATTTATAAATGCTTTTGTCCTTATTTTGACCCAATTTTTAATAACCATATCAAGTAATTTTGTAGAATTATTTCCGGTTATTTTACCTTGTGTCAAACTGCACCAGTAATGTTGGACTCTAGCATTTGAAACTATCTTTTCCATTAAAATACTTTGAATATCAACTCCAGGAAAGTTATCTAAATTTTCAGTGGTTAAAAAGGGCCTTGTTGCATCTTCAATGCCTCAATTTTATCCATTGATTTGTATAATCTAAAAATGTCTTTGCGGTGTTGGTTGAACAAACTTGCCATGTTTTTAGAAATTTACAGTATGCCACTGCTGTTGAATTTGTCAATTTTCTGTACTTGTTGTTTAGAGAATATGGAATATATCCAGCAACATAGCGAAGAACCTGTTCCTCATCAGAAGTCATGGGTTTTGTTTCAGTTGTTTTTGTTTTTTCTGGCATGTCGGTTTTATTTCGGTCAGTAATGATTAAATGCATAATTGACTGCAATAAATATTGATGCACCATTATAACATGTTGGCCATTGTCATTTAAATTGACAGAACTCAAGAACTTATTCCACTGTTCCTGGCTAGCTATTCTAAATTTATGAAAGGCCCGCCACACCATCTCAATTCCTTTTGGCCTGAGATTTTTAGAATCTCCAGGTGTTATCACAAGCCAGAGCGCACTTACTGTGGCTGTAGAAAAGTCACTAAATTCTGGGGTCTCACTCAGGCCTATAAGCTTGATGACTAATGCCATCATGCAAAGGACAAGGGGGTAGCTGGCTTGTAGTATTGAATGTTGCTGCATCTGTTGGAGGCTGGTTTTGAAGTAGGTACTTCCTTTATGAGAAGCATCGTCTGCAGTAAATTTAGTTTCTGGTCGTATGACAGCTGCTGAAATAATGTGGAGAGAAAAAATAATATTTATAGTAATATAAAATTTAAAAATGCATTAATGGGGGTAGCAAAAACTGAGAACTCACAAGAAATAAAAAAATTCCAAGTTCTAAATACAATTGGGAAGTAGTGTATTTAGGCCCTATAGTTAGTACCTTTCTTTTTAGTTTTCTTGGCGGGTGCTCTCTTTGTCTTTGTGTCCCCTGTTTCATCCTTCGTTTCATCTGTTCTGACTTTAACTGCCGGGTCCAAATCTGATCCTGCAAACAAACAATTTCAGTACAAAATTTTTATTTGGGGGAAACTAACTGAAAATATCTCACTAGTATTTTAGTAAACATATTTAAAAAACTGCCCCTCCCATATGTTGATTTTAAAACAGGCAGAGCATGGAGGTTTCTATCCTCCATGGACAGAGAGAGGGGAAAGGGAAACCAAATTTTAATCCATTGGGGGATTGTTATTCATTCATTTCAACGAATTCCATGCATAACACAAAGTGAAATACTTGCAAATGGTTACACACCTATGTTCCGACACACCTATGTTCCGACACCCCTATGTTCCGACACCCCTATGTTCCGACACCCCTATGTTCCGACACCCCTATGTTCCGACAACTCAGCCTATTTTCCGACATCCCTATGTTCCGACACCCCTATATTCCGACACCCCTAAATTCCGACACCACTATGTTCCGACAACTGAACCTATGTTCCGACACCCCTATGTTCCGACATCCCTATATTCCGACACCCCTATGTTCCGACAGGTTATTTTCGCACATTATTACTCTGATAAGCAATAATAACAAAACAATTTGTTTTACAGGTTTCCCGGCCAATTTCAGCAAAACTTCATTCAATTTTATTAGCACGCATTCAATTCACGCAAGTCCCCCAATCCACTTAACTCAGTGGTTTCTTTTTAGCTCTGGTATTAGTGCGTACATGATTTCGTTCTTCTCTTTCAGTCATTGTACTTTATTTACAGTCTTTCAAGACTACACATTGACCATTAATAAGTTTCTACTATCTATTTTTTAATGGTGATGGAATCAAATTAAGATCATCGAAGCACATTAATTTGTTGCTTGTTTGCGTTTTCTTATGTTGTTTAGGCAATGTATTTCTGTTTTTTGTGCGATCATATTATTATTAACATGATTTATGGCTTTCCGAGTAAGCTGGCAATAGCTCCTTTATCGGCACTTGTTCTTTGTTAGATGCGTTTCTGTGTTGATTACATTTCATTTAATGCCTGTGTTTACCCAAAGTTAAAGCCTGTACCCGATATCTATACACATAAGGCTGTCAAGTAAAATTTTAAGCTTTAAGTGTTAAATTGGTTAATGTTGAAAGTGAAAATACTTCTTGCCTAAAATTACGTATGTAGTCTGACCTGGAACCATCTCATCCTTGTGTATATTATTAGCAGTTGAAATTAATATTAAAAATGAAGGTAAACTATAATCTGTAGACAACCTAATGTTTCATGTAACAGTTAATTAATAAATTAATTACTTTCTTGGATGAGGTCAGGACCCTGAGGGTTGTGCTTGTGCCTTTCTTATCCCTCAAAATAGTTTATTGGATCAGGTAAAATTGAATGGAACAACATGTCATTTGGGAGTGCAGACTTGATAGCCGTCCACCTTCCAAAAGAACTAAACTCATTTCTGAAGTCATCAAAATGTATAGGAACTTTCCGCTATCATCCAAAAGATTATAAAAATAATTGACTCCAGAGTGTTAGTCAGAACTATCTATAGACCATAAGTATAATATATCATAGTTTGAGAGTCTGCGGAGCAATATCTTTTTAGAGCGTTCCCATCTATCGTACAGATCCCTCTATGGCTGTAATCTTGAACTATTTGATTTAATCTAATCGGTTTACTTCTACTGTCTATACTCAAAACAAAAATATCTAACTTAAAGTTAAAATCATTGAAAACATCAACAGGTGACGGATCAGGTAGTCTAAATAATGAAAGTAAGCTATGACAAAAGTAAACATTTAACAACAATAATTCTGCCTAAAACCATAAGATTTTGTTAAGACGAACCCGAACTAGTTTACGTAATTAAAACATAATCTATTGCAATTTATTTTAAAAAATACATGGAGTGAAGATCTGTGGAAAACTCAATACCACGTATTTAAAGGTCCCGGCCATTTTCAGTCAGGGAACAGTCACAGTCTGTGTATAGTTCTGGTTTGCAACTTTTTACGTCTAAAATAAAATAAATTATCGGTCGGAGGAGAGAACTGACGATCAAAATAAACGAGAAAAAACACAATTCCTGTCATTTTTCATAAGAATCATGACCATTTTGGTTTCTCCTCCTAAAACCTCAAATGAAATACAGGATAACTTTATAAAAAATGCATTAGAAGAAAAAGGTAGAAATAGTTCGTAGCCGCATCGGATTATCTTCGGGAACCTGAGAGCTCCGACGGCAGAAATCCACCGGCGCTGGTTACATGTATTGGCCAATTAATACATTACACACTGTCATTAATAAACAACCAATTGATAATTAGGTATAAAAGGTAAATGCATGGGGAGATTCCATCGCGTGTACCGACAGTTGGAGTATACCCAACTGAAATTGTGAAAGCACAAACTATGCTTACAAGTCTGGCTTTTTGGTAAATAAAGAATACATCAAAAATGACGTAAGGGTAGTCACGAGTCCATAATAATAAGCCAAACACGTTGAACTCGACCCAAGGTGTTAAGGAGTATAAACATTTTGTTTAAACTTTAGGCTACTCTTTTAAAATGAGATGGTTAGAGAAGAGTTGGAAGCGATATCACCTAATAATACTGACTAGCTGCAACACTAAGTGAATCTCAACCAATCTGGCGCCTGGAGCAAAACACCCGTACCAAGGGCATACTGATTGGTCCAGAGTAACTGCTCTTTCAAGTGTTAAATTGAATTGGCCAGTTGCAACAGAGCCAGTGAACTCAAAATAGGCGGCCTGCCAAAGAGACGCCGGCAAACCAAGTCAAAGCTTCTTTTTTTTTAAACAACGGAAACAGCAGCCCCAGGAAATCAGATAGCAAATAGTAAGTGCGGTGTACATAAAGAGCAACAATTGTAAAATCTTGGTAATGTTTTAAGATGCTTTGCAAACTTGCGGTTGTTTGTATAAAAATGAAGTTTGTGATACGGAGATTCGGTAACTCAAAGGGAGTCTTACAGAAAACAGATTTTGATGGGCATGGCTTGTAACTAAATGACAATAGACCTACACTGCCTTCAAAAGGTTAGTGTTTTATGTTAAACTTCCACAAATTGAGTGAAAAATGGTCTCCTCACAAATCATGGCGTTTCTCCAAGCAGGACTAAGGGGTGGGACTGTGCTCATCAATGATGGGCACAGGTACCAAAAAAACAGAGTGCGAGGAAACAAAATCTTTTGGAGATGTTGGCGACCGACCTGTAGGGTGGGGTTACAGACATTAATCTTTGATCTCAGGGAATCCAGATCCAGAAATTGAAGTGGTACAAGTAAGTATTGATACTTGAACATTGAACATTACTGGTTTATTTATAAAAGTTGTTATGTATATAGTGCTTCAAAGCAATGGTGTGGCAGTGTGAATCTTTTGAAATCCATCCACCTCTCAACCCTCATCCCCCTCTCTCTGTCCATATATTATATTGCATATTTATTTTGGGGTGGATCCAGGGGCCGTCCCCTTCTGACTCTGACGCATCGCCATATATATTTTGAACAATAGGAACTGATAGAAAAATGTAGGAATATATTAATAAGGGAATGAAAGGGTAGCAACAAGTTCTTAAACGCCCGTTTAAAACCGGCAGGGTCGTGGCCGTGCGATAAAGGCCTGAGCCGTAGGCGATGGCCTTTATCGCACGGCCACGACCCTGCAAGGTTTTAAACGGCCGTTTAAGAACAAGTTGCTACCCTGCAAGGTTTTAAACGGCCGTTTAAGAACAAGTTGCTACCCTTTTTTCCCATTCATAAATGCCATTTTGGTTAAAAGGCGTAATAAAGTCGAAAACTCTTTAAAAAACTTATCTGTTTTCCGAGTACGTGTGGTGCATTTTTATGAGACAGTTTTCGGATATGCATTGGTGCGCGTAGTAATTGCATCCTTGCATCCATGGTCTAAAATGGCAATGCGAGATCGATCACTCCTGAGAACGAGGTTGTGAGCTAACCTGCACAAATGCTATCCGAAAACAACCGGTTATAAACAGCTCCAGCTGGTCATTATCAACTGTTTAAACACCCCCACGTGACGTGCTCTCCACCAATAGGGATAGCGAAACTGTCTGGGGTGTTTATGAATAATAATTATGGTAATGATCTCCGGAATTCAGTTCTCTTGTCAAGTTTGTAAGTTTGTACTCATGCATGGGGAATGTTCGTGCAATTTCAAATCAAATTTGTGAAACCGCTCGATGGTAATACTGACATGAACCAGTTGCAACTTAAACAATTTTTATGAGAGTATCACTGAGAGTGTTCTGTACAAACAAATAATCTGATTTGTTTTATTATTCAGGTATCACAACATTTGAATCATGGGCCAGAAGATAAATTGATAAAAACCCAAGCCATAACAGGTCGGATGCTGGAAACTGTTGAGAACGACCCATCCCGGCCCGTAAGGAGAGTTTACAACATCACAGTTCAGGAGGAACGATGTGCCAAGATCCAACACAGTTCGCTCTCAGTTGGAACGCCGCTGGGCATCCCTGATCCCCCCAATTCCACAAGATGTTGAAGAGGTGGTGATCGCAGATGAATGGGCTGAGACATGGGATGGTCGCCCATATTTAAGCTTACAAGACAACGACTGGGGGATTCTTGTCTTTTGCACTGACAACAACTACAGGAAACTGCAGGGATGCAGTGTACTGATACCATGGCAGAGTGCTAGTAGTATAGTCTAAGGAACATAGGCAGGATTTTTTGCGAGCAACCCTTTGCTCGGAATTGCTCGGAATTTTTTCCGAGCAATGACCCGCCACCGCGTGACGGTGGATTGTGGGGGCGTGGTTGTGGTGAACGCCACGAAGTGGTGGGACAAAGGCGAGCCACGGAGTGGGGAGTTGTGTGGTTCACGCTAGTGTTCGGGAGACCCGAAAGGGTTGACGTGTGAACATGATGCAAGTGTAACTGCGGGCAAACCGTTATCGTTTGCCCGCAGTTGTGAGGTGCGGGAGTGATTTTTTTAAATCACGGAGCGCCGAAGTCCTAACCACGCAGCACAAACTAGACGCACGCGTCTCGTTTGTATTTTCACGAAGTGAAAACAAAGGGGTCGATTCCTCTACGTCTGACAAGACGTAGCGGAAGAGATAAAAAGGTGGTTGCCCTGTCTCCAGCTGTCTTTTTTTTTTTTTAATCGAATATGTCAGCACCACCTCGTTCTGAACACGCCCGGACACGTTTGCCATACGACCCTTTGTTCCTTTCTTTTTGTTGTTGATGAGTCTATGACGTCACGCTTCACTAGCGAACACGTCCTGACAAGCTTCCCATACGGCCCTTTGTTCCTTTGTGTTTGGTTGACGAGGCTATGACGTCATGCCCCGCCCCTTATCGAACACGTCCGGACACGTTTTCCACGCGGCCCTTAACTCCTTTCTGATTGGTCGATTAAATTTAGGTAAGTGACGTTCTCGGCTTTTATATAAGTTGGATTATTCTTTCCGAATTCATTACTTACGCTGAAAACCGAACGTATTGAAGCAAGAACCTTTATTTTCTGTCTCACACATACCGATATGATGGCTGCTCTTCCGAAGGTGAACACTGACTCTGCCGAGAATAACAGCCCGGTACCGAACCCACCGCCAGCGTGATATTTCTCACGTCATGTATGAAGCCGGTTGGCGTGAAGCCACGAGTTCAAACGGTAGGGTGTACTATTTCAATGTGTACACACGACACAGCGTGTGGAACCTCCAAGATGTGACTACCCAGCAGCGGGAGCAGAAGATGTTGCCCAACAAACCCAAGTCCGACGAATTGTTAGGTGCCATGGCCGAACTGGGTACTGCACGAGACGACGCCTCGGGACCAGCCGCCGTGCCGTTGAAGCACGTCAAGGGGAAAATGCCCAGCAGAAAGCGCAGATTCGAGCCCGATCCTGACCAGGAGGAGAACGAGAGGAAGGCAGTCAAGTTTCCAATCGGCGGTGAGCGTTTTATTACTGTAAAGCTTTTCAAGGGTTTACCCTACGTCAATATCAGAGAATACTACTCCTAACTGTTTCCTTTCTGTTCCCGCTACAGACGATGACGTCTTGCGTTGTAGAGGCCGAGTCAGACTACTCCTCAAGAGGATTCTGGGTAGAATAGTGAAGGATCGCATAGTGCAGAGGGTGCAACATATACAACAACAACTTCCCTGCGAAGGCTGTCAAGAGCACTGGCCCAGCCAGGTTGACCACGCCTGTCTGTTTTTCGGCGATACACCAGAGTATCACGTGGAGGACTTTGTTTCCGAACATTACGAACATGTGGTGTCATCCATAGACGGGAATGAGATCATCGATGTATTCCTCGCTGCATGTCGACTTTTGGCCGACGGTAGTTTTATGCATGCGGATCTGACCGAAGAAACTCTGAACGATATAATTCAAGATATCCTGATGGTGTGGAAAACCGAAACCGAGGATATCGCAAAAACATTCAATTCGTATTTGTTTCCCAACGTCACCAAACTCCTGGGTTTTGTAATGGCCTCTCCTCTTGATTGATTAAAAGGATCGGAGTAACTATAACTACGCCTTTCCTCGTTTGTTTCTTTCATATGTTAAAAAAAAGTAATCGGAATTGTAAGACCGTATAGTTGTTTTCATTAAAGCTTGTGTTAAAAAAGTAATTGGAATTGTATCGACCGCACAATTGTTATCAATAAAGAAGTTTTAAAAAGAAAGTAAATGTACCGTATCCAGCGTCTTATTGTTTTCTGCTTATTGTTTTCTAAAGGGTCCGTATCTCTAATTAACAGTCATAAGGATAAATGAAACGTACTTACGATTTAAAGGGTCGGGTTGAGTTTGTCATCTGCAAAATGTGAAAAGGGGCTGCGGAGACAACGGGACAACAAACCAACAAACAAACAAACACAATAGATGTATTATATCCGTGTTCAAAGACTTTATTAAGTAAACAAAACGTCATAAACATAACCGCCACAACTCGCTATAATTATCAAATAAAATTAAAGTAAATACACCCCCCCCCACAAAATTAATCAAAATGGGCCATACGGTTATCAAACATGATCAAAGAACACCCCCACCCCCCTCATTTTATAAAAAGGGCTTTGAAATTTGACCGGTAACAAAAGACAAGTCATACACCTTTGTGTTGACGCCTGGAAAGTGTTCTCTGATAAACTCATTTACCGCAATATCATTTTCCTGTTTATCGGTCGAGAAAAACCCGACGATGCTGCCCATGTCGACATCTCGACAACGGTGTAATAGGAAAAACAGAGAATATTGACCGCATACAGCCGACAGTGGGCCCTGTAGACTTATACGATTATGTACAATCTGACGAGTGTTCTTTTTGAGAAAAGTTGTGATAGGCGACAGGCTCGGGGGTTGTCCGTAAGAGTCAAAGTATTCACCCACGCCGTCCCTGGTGATGTAAATGGCCACCCAGTGCTGACCCGGCTTGGTTGAAGGATCCGTATTGACTACGACGGCGCTGGGATGCGGGAGATGGTGCCTCGGTAATCTGTCACTCGCAAACATTCCCCTGAAGACTTGATGGGTACAGCGGTCTCTCTTTAAGATCGACGTTATCTCGCCGGTGTCCATGATCGTTCCGCCTAGCTGTTGTAGTCGAAAATGATGTTACGAGCTTGATCAATCTCCAAGATGTTGAACTCGGCGTAGATGATGACGTTGATGGAAATCCGGTTTCAGAGGCGTGTGGGGGATCTGTTCGCCGTTGACGTGCACCGACAGGTAGTTGGCGTTGAAATGCTGGAAGTTGAACGGGTTTTTGGAGTACGACCCGTTGAAGGCGGCGTTGGACACGCAGCCCACAACGATTCTGTTGGGTAGCTGGCCCAAGAACACGTGATCCTGAGTGAGTGTTAGGTTTCCCCTTGGTACGGACATCATTTTCAGACGACGCGTCGGAGGGGATACTTGGCGGTCCCTTTTTCCAGAGCTTTGATGTGTCCGAGCATCACCGCGGAGCTGACAGTTACCCTTCGCACAAACAACGACGCGTCCACAATCTTTATCTTGAAGGCGGGGGCGTCCCCGGAAGCCATGAGACAAAAGGCGTCGCTGCTGGGAATCAGTTTTATTTTCAGATCAACGCCGTTGATTAAGTGTTTGTCCTGGAAGAACAAATCTCCGTGAATGGGCCCGATCAGGTCTACGATTCGACTGTTCAGGATTCGTTTACGTCTGTTTTTCAAGCCCACGTTTGTTTCTGCATCACCGGCCGTGCAGTTGACGTTATCCATCTTACCGGCAGAATCCTTAGACCAACCCGAAGCCGTCAGCTGAGATGCCTTGGCTCCTTTGTCGTAACTGAGCAGCGTCTCGATCATGGCCCTGTACGGATACGTGGGAGTGGAGGCGGAAATCAGTCGCTCATTAAGGGTCACGTCGACCTGGCTGAAGAGGGTCTGTAAAAACAGGTTGCACGGACCGACCACGTCCTGTGTCGACCAGGTCGCCGCCGTCGCCCTTAGTCACCTTCACCTTGACGTAGAGTTGAGTCTGGGAAGGATCGATGTATTCCTCGCTCGAACCGGGAACAAAAAACTGGATGGGACCCCCGTCGGCGATATAAGAGATGGGGTGGTACTCCACATACTGGCCCTTTTCTACGCTACTCTGGGTGGGCGGTAGAGAAAAGAGATCGAGTTCACTCTTTGTGCACTCTTCGGAGTGGTCGTGTAGCAGTGCCATGGTGGAGTGGTAGTCTCGGAGCGGCTAATCAAAGATATCGAGTGATCGTCTCGGTCGCTTCCCAGATGTAGAAGTGGCTCTTTTCCGAGTGTGTTTTCTTTTTATATTCCGTCTAACCGGTCGGGTCTGTCGGGAATCCACATTCTGAATCACCCGCCTAGCTATACGACGGCCAGTCTGTTTGAGTCTTGACTGCGCTGCCGATTTTATGTTCTTTCCGCCCAATATATTTCCAAAACCGAATCCTTTCTGAGTGCGACCGCCGTGAAAGACGGGATAGCCACGCCCCAATTGTCGCGTGTAGTGGTCGACATAGTGTCCGGGTTGGGATACGAAATGGCGTCTCATGATGTCGGATGTTTCGATCAGTTAAAGTACGTGGAGCGACGCTTTCTAAAATGTAGTTTCACTATGACCTTCCCGCCGACGAATGGGATATAATCGCCTTCCACGCCCACATTTCGTAGAAGAGGTGCTCTCGTGTCCCCGACGATGTTGTATTCGATGATGTCGGTGTACACAAACAGGCTGTGGATTTGCTTCATATCCACGACGCGGGGTGCTTTCTCTATACCGGTGATGGCCATAGCCTTGTTAAATCCAAACAATTGACCCAGACGCTCGACGAAAGTAATGCTGACACCGTCGATCGTTCTGACGATCACTTTTTGAAGGTACTTGTTGTACTTGATGCGTATTGTGTCGCCGTGTTCGATCGAGGGTGTAATCTTTGTGAGTAACTCATCCGGTGTCTGGTAAAAACCCTCTGGAATGGTGTGAAGATGTACGCCTCCTTCAGTCTCTCCGGCGTTGCAGTAGATGTGATTGTGACCATCTACGATGTTGAGCCACCTTCGCGGGTAACTTATCTCGGCGAGACACACCTCCCACGCCCCATATCCATGCTGCTGTTGCTGGGGAGCGTCATGTAAAAGGAATCCATCTCGAGGTCGTCTCACGCGTCAAATGTTGCCCGGTTGTTCGTAAGTCGCGTATTATATACCGACTAGTCCCCTCACCCAGCTGTTGAACTTGTCGGGATAACCGAGCCACTTCACAAAATATTCCGCCACACCACGACGCTTTCTAGTGCGTAACACCTTCTCTACTTCGTACATGTCGTCCTTTTTGTCCACTCTTTGCAGTTCTTGTTCGTAAAACGTGCCCTTCACTTCTTCGCCGTCGTAATCTGTCAACATGTACACTGGAGGGTCCCGTGGAATTCTATCGCTGATGGTAAAAAGTTCGGTGGTCCAGTTGGGAAGATAATCCTTACTAAACGTTCTCGCTGCCATACTTATGCGAACCGTATCCCCCACGTTAAACTTGAAGGTTGTGACGGTGGACCGTTCATCGTTGGGGGTGCCGTACAACGTGCGCCAAACGACCTCGGAGTTTGCAGGGGTGACGGAGACCGGCATTCTCTTTATACTCCTGTGAAACGAGCGGTTGTAGGCGGACACCAGCTTCGGTAATACGGTAGCATAAGCGTAGGTGTTTTGGGCAGTGAAGTATTTCCACATTTTTGTTTTAAGGGTCCTGTTGAACCTCTCCACCACGCTGGCTTTTGTTTCGTTTTGAGTGGTAAAGAATTCAATGTTATTCTTTGTCAAGAAATTCTGAAATTTGCGGTTTGTAAACTCAGAACCTTTATCCGTCTGGAGCGCGCGTGGTTTACGCCCATCCCGTAAAATACGTTCGAAGGCTTTTATTAGCGACGTCCCCGTTTTATCCCTGAGGGGACGACCCAGGCGAACTTGGAGAATATGTCGATGCACGTCAGTAAAAATCTGCGGCCGTCATTGTACCGAGAGAGTGAGGCCACGTCTACCAGATCCGCCTGCCACTGATGATCGATACCACCCACGATGACCCGATTTCGTTTGAAACGTCTCCGGATGGGCTTATGTAGCGTATAAGTAGGTTGTTGGCGCAACCATCTAATGACCTGTTTCCTGCTGATGTCCACTCCGTCTTTTTGAACCGCAAGGTAGACAGCATCCACACCACCGAAACCAGAAGGATGGTTTGTGTCGTAATACACCTTCTTTAGGTACTCCTCCATCGACGAAATTTGAATCTTCGATGACGAGTGTGCTGTTGCAACACACCCACAAGCAGCGGAGTTTTTTTCAGTATGTTTTGCGGTGCGCACTCTGGTTTAGGAGGAGGACAACACTCCATGGCGAAAGCCGGACTTGTAATGAAGGATCGGAGGGCCGGTGCTTGGTTTATAACGCCGTCCACTTTTGTTTCCTGGTCGAATGTCGTCGTTTACTTTTCCTCTTCTTGGCCGGTATAGCGGTCTCGGCTGCAAACAAAGATAGTTTCTTTTTCTTGGCCGGAAGATGGGAAGCGGGCGCGAACAACTGAGATAATCCTTCGTAGTTTACGTCTTCGTCGTCGCCTACCTCTTCCTTCAAGGCCACTCCGAGTGACGGTTTTGTCTCGGTTGTTTCGATCGGTAGCTCCTTCTTCAACGTGGGAGGTCCATCCAAATTGGTGGTATGTTCGTCCTTGAGGGTCATAGACAGGGGAGCTGTCCTCTGCTTGTTCAGTGCAATATACCTCTGAAGGGCCTGTTGGTAAAGCTTGATCTTATCACCCTCCGACAGATCCTGTCTTTCCAGCAACTTTCTCAGGTCGTTGTCCAAACCGTGCACGACGCGGGTGACCGGTGTTTGCTCCAATCGTCTAGACGCCTGCATTCTCGCGAGAGTGTCTTGCGGTACAAGCACCATTTTCTTAGCGTGCTCCATCACGTTTACTTGAATAGCAGTCCACCCAGAGCGCTCAACACCGGTGTCAGCAGTGCACCAAGAAAACCTCCCTTCTGTGTTAATGCTTTCTTCTTTTTCTGCAGGCTCGTCCTCCGGTTGGTCAGCTCTCTCAGTTCTCGCCTGTGTCTTCTCAGTTTGGTTCTCTCGGCGGCTGTCAGGGAAACGTTACCGTTTAAAACGTTGAGGGCGCACTCACAGACACAGGTTATGAGGTCTTTGCCGGCTCCGTCAATCACCCCCTGGCGCTGTTTTTTGGAACCCGTTGTCAATACGTGAAGGTAGGGAGCGTGCTTGTGCACGCGACGAGACATCTTTACAAATGAAACTCCACCGCGGGAGTGGCACTATTTTATACCTTCGGAACGTAAACTGTGGGGTATTCACCCTGGAATATGTTAGATCTGAGACGCATGTGCTCCTCGGTGTCCGGTTTCAAGTCCACAAAGAGATGCGAGTAGGGGGAACTCGTCGCGTCGCGATAGGCCTCGACCATGAATTTGGGTTTGTTAGGATACATCTGGCGTGCCAAGTGCGTGATCTGTGAAGCATCTCTGGGGTTTTTAAAGAGTACCATGTAATGCGCGTTCAGACTGATTGTGCGCATTTCTTTACCCCGATAAAACAGATTCTGCAGTATGAGTATAACAGACAGATTGTGGTGATGACTGCCCTTTGTGAAAAGTTCGGTAATTTTTTTATTATTACCCGCGTCCGACATGAGGTCGTCGATCACAACCAGGTTTCTCTTCGTTGATCCAAGGAGGTAAGAAGGTCGTCGGGAAATCCCTCCACAAAACGAATGTCGGGGACGGTGTTGGACAACCGGTCATAAGCATCCTGATAAGCCCCAAAGCACCACACAATATTTTCCGGAGACGGTTGAATGACATCACCGCCCGCTGGGTTCAATAACTGCGTCACAAACTGCGTTTTTCCTGATCCGGTAGGCCCCGCGATGACGCAGGTAAAGGGATGTTTAAGTATCGAACTCATCGCATAAAATGAGGAATCGTAGTTCACCCAGCTCTTTTATAACCGACACCGCTGTGAATGAAGAGCGCCCTCACCCAATTTACACCCAAACCACGGCGTTGGGTTCAGCCCCACAGAAATGAACAGCGCCCTCACCCAATTTACACCATTAAATGATTGAACTCACTTAACCCTCCCGCCATTAACGAAAGACCCGTCACTTAGTGAAAGAACCCACGGAAATGAAGAGCGCCCCCACCCGACCTAACCCAACCCGCATTAAATGATTGAACTCACTTGACCCTCCCGCCATTAACGAAAACCCTCCCATTACCCCTCCCCCCTTCACTAAACGTATTTATTCAATGGTACCTGTATATTTCTTTTTAATTACTTTTCGGCTTTTTACTTGCCGATTGGAATGTTTACTATAAAGCAGATATGAATTACATAACTCGTGAAGGACGGAAACAGTACTCTGAGTTGTTGTTCGGTTTTGCTATTTATGTTACTCTCTTTATTTGTTTATGATATAAAGAAATGGAAAACACCATAATAAATTCTTCTTAGAGTTAACAACTTTACTATTAACTACAAAGTATGATTTTATTTATTTTTACAATAGGATCGGTGCGGGGGTGCACCTATGTAAAACGAGGGCATTTTATATGCATAAATTGTTACGTTACTGATATCAGCAAGGACCCACTTTGTGTCTGGCCGTGAATGCATGGCGTGTTGCAGCACGTCCATGTCGTGTATCTTTTGCAGGAAGATTTCAAAATCATCTTCCGAAGCTACAGCGATGGGTTGTTGTAAAAACTGCGCGTTGTTAAAACTAGAGTGAAAATAACGCAATTCTCCCGTCTCTATGTTTCGTAAGACAAACCCGAACGACAGGTTCAGTTTTACTCTACATGTCAAAGTTGGAAAAATACCCCTTAACCCCTCGTTCAGTGACACGCCACTGGTTAGCGCTACTCTGGCAAGAGGCGGGTCCGGCCGCGCGTCACGGTCGGAGCTACCTTGGATGGTCCCTACTGGCGGAGAGGAAGGACCCAATCGTAAATTGTACACATCTTGAGTCTGTCTACCGTACAGGTAATGGGTCCTAATACTACCCCAGTTACTACGATAAAGGGATAACATCTCATCATCCCTATTGTCTACATTCGGTGCAATTGGAAACTTAATTGGGTCTTCAGGAGCTAGAATGGCGCCTTGAGGCGGCGTGGGTTGTGAGGAATGTGAGGGGTCGTCATTTGTCTTGGGTCGGCGAGAGTGGTTTCTTTTGATGTGTCTTTTTAAACCTTCTGAACTGGTAAACTTTTTTCCACATGTGGAACAGTCGCCCCTGTACCTGGAATGTACTTCTTTGTGGCGCTTAAGATTATAGGATCGGGTATACGATTTTCCACAGATATCACAAGAAAACCTAGTATTGCCAAGACTACTCTTTCTAGTTTTATTTAGTTTGGTTCTAATTGGGGAAGCCCTAGCATTAACTAACTTTCTCTTCTCACCACGGGTCGACAGTTCCTTGTCCGGTGTTCTGCGTCTCTTTGGTTTCACAGAGGCTGGTCTTTTCTTGCCCGCAACAACCGCACCCCTTCCTTCCTGGTGGGGCTGTAATAAAAAAAAAATTAAGAAATAAGTAAATAACTAAATAACTAAATAAAGGAATACATAACATTACAGCACCCGTGGGAGCACCAGGTGTCTCGACTTACTCACTTGAAGGGTTTACACGTGCCACCATTTTGAAAAAGTCATAAGCTGGCTAGCTCGTAAACAAAATTAAAGAAAAACAAAAGCTCGGGGTTTACAACGGATTTAGTTATTTTCTTACCCGGTCAAACGACGGACCCGCAGACGGCGGTGGAGTTTCTGGAATAATCTCTGGCCAAAAAGAACATCCGGGATATGGGGACGTAACCATTCTACGCAGCTCCGGTGTGTCCGAATCATCTGACCAGGTCGACAGATCTGGCTCGACTGGGACCTCCTCTTCCCGTTGACGCTGTGGCAAATAAAAAAGATGATGACAATAGGGTTACTACAATATAACACTCGTTGGTTTCTTCCGGGGCAATTTGATTTTATGTTATTTGTTGTTGTTGTTCTTGATGTTATGTTACTTACTTGTTCGACAGCCATGGATTCCAGTAGATCTATCTCCCGCAGTTGACTCGCCGTAAAATCTGGGCTCCATTCCACGTTCTGAAGGGACGCTTCGTTTTCCAATGAGTCTATACTCTCTATTCAGGGCCCCAATCAACGCTGTCCTGAGACATGACGCCAAAAGTTTGTTCTCCATCGAGGTTGTCACCGTGGCCCGCTGATGATTATTGAGCGGTATACCTATCGACACCGCTGCTATGTACCGGTTGTGCGTGGTTTTTTTTTTTTTTTTTTTTTTCGTTGATTGTTTGTTGTTGTAACGAGTCGAGACGTGTTGGTTCAGAGTGAGTCACCCGTGACTACAATGGACAAAAGGAAAAAGAAAAAAAGAAAACAAAAACAAAAATGGCGTTTCGCGCTCTCTTAAGGTGAAAACAGATCGGACCTGCGCAGGTATTCTGGTCAAAAGTGCAAAACGTGACCGATTACACATAGAGCAGTTATTCATGCGCCTCAATAATGAATAACATAATTTAAAATTTAATTTAAAAAAAAATGATAATAATACTTATTCGGGTGAGACTCGGTATCTCCAACAAACACCCTATCTGACCCAGTCAAGGGTTACGGTGCAAAAAGTACACGGTACACCCTAACAAAGAAAACCACCCGTGCGCGACTACGTACCCAGTCAAGGGTTACGGTGCAGAAAGTACATGGTACACCCTAACAAAGAAAACCACCCGTGCGCGACTACGTACCCAGTCAAGGGTTATGGTTAGGGTTACGGTGCAGAAAGTACATGGTACACCTCAACAAAGAAAACCACCCGTGCGCGACTACAAATTCGGGTGAGACTCGGTATCTCCAACAAACACCCTATCTGACCCAGTCAAGGGTTACGGTGCAAAAAGTACACGGTACACCTCAACAAAGAAAACCACCCGTGCGCGACTACGGCCTACTTTGACTTAGGGTGACGGTGCATGGTACATGGTACAGACCGAGTGCTGTATAATATATATATTTAATAAGTAAATACTCGACCCAACGTTTTGCCATCAAGGGAAGACATAGAACTAAACATGTACATAAAGAAACGCCCGGACGTGTTCCATAACGAGGTGGTGCAGACATATTCGATTAAAAAAAAAAAAAAAAGGACAGAGCTGGAGACAGGGCAACCACCTTTTTATCTCTTCCGCTACGTCTTGTCAGACGTAGAGGAATCGACCCCTTTGTTTTCACTTCGTGAAAATACAAACGAGACGCGTGCGTCTAGTTTGTGCTGCGTGGTTAGGACTTCGGCGCTCCGTGATTTTAAAAAATCACTCCCGCACCTCTCAACTGCGGGCAAACCGTTAAGTTACACTGTCGTGAGACAACTCCTTGCGGTGTTTCACACCGCGCAACATGATGCCTTGCATCATGTTCACACGTCAACCCTTTCGGGTCTCCCGAACACTAGCGTGAACCACACAACTCCCCACTCCGTGGCTCGCCTTTGTCCCACCACTTCGTGGCGTTCACCACAACCACGCCCCCACAATCCACCGTCACGCGGTGGCGGGTCATTGCTCGGAAAAAATTCCGAGCAATTCCGAGCAACAGGGTTGCTCGCAAAAAATCCTGCCTATGTTCCTTAGACTATACTACTAGTGCTTCCATTTGTGATGGGACTTATGACTGAGAGAAATGTCTGGTCATCGACTGAGGCCAACACGCATTGTCATAGATTTTGAACTGGCATTGATTGCGGCCAATGAAACAGAATTTCGACAAGCTACCGTCTCTGGGTGTTACTTCCACTTCTGTCAAAGCCTGTGGAGGAAGGTCCAGCAGCTAGGCTTAGCTGGCAGATACTGGCAGAGGCGCCGCCTGAGGAAGTGCATCAGGAAGTTCATGGCCATCGGTTACCTGCCGCTTGCTCTTGTCAGGCTCAACTTCCGAGAATTAGTTGGTAGTAATTCCACCCAGCGAGTGGTAGCCCGCTATCCTGCGCTGCAGGATTTTATCTAGTACCTGGATAATAACTATATCAACGTAAATGGAAACTTCCCTATCCAAATGTGGAATGTCTTTGACCGAGACAATGATACAAGGACCAACAACCATGTTGAAGATAACTTTAAAGTTGTACTTCAGGTGTGGTATAAACGTGACCTTCCTTTTATCATGTTAGATATCACATGCAATTGAATTCATCTGAAATTAACTGAATGTTGACTTTTGACGTATTTTTGCTATCGGGTTGTCAATCAATGCCATAATGAGTTTTTCTTTCTTTTTAGGGTTCCACCACAGATGAAGGACGAACAGCGCTTGCTGGAGGTCACGGTGGCCGGTGTTAGAAGAGGAGATCCAAGTCCCCCAAGAAGAAGGAAATGGCGGGTCCTCCAGGAACGAATCACAAGGCTGCGGGAGGAATACAACAACTGTGACCGATCACTGCGACGTTATTGGAATGCAATAGTCTATCTTATTAAGACTTTTGTGTGAGTTCATCGGACTCGATTGTTGGTATGAGACATGTGTTGCCAAGGCAAGGGATTTTCAGATTTTGCTTCTTAAAAAACCAACCCAATGAGTTCTACATGAATAATATTTTTGATCCGGTTTTTCAGCTTGGTTATTTTAGTTGTCAACCGGTAAATATGTCGGTCATTGGCTCTTTGATTGATCGGTTGGTCATTTTTAGCCGGCATTATCTAGTCCGTTTTGCTAGTAAGTCAGGTCAGGTAAAGGTCCACTCCAGTTGGTCCTGTGTGGTTGGTAGGTCGTTCGTTACTTCAGTTTGTTAGTTACTTAGTTGCAGCTTATTGAACACCAATTGTTATCTAAGTAGATGTTATTTAGCTTTCACATTCACACCTTTAGTAAGAATTGTATTAGGCCTACCCAGTATACCGAGTCCAGTGAAAATGATCCACATACACAGATTACACGAGCAGGAATCAAACCCACGACTTTTGCCATTCTAGAGCAACACTTCTTGCTTGGTAACTAGAGGCAGTTATTTTAGCAAATCGTTACGGTTCCCGCTGCTAAGGATTCGAACAGAAAGTCTTTATTTAGTTACCGGTAAAGTTCGGTGGTCTTGTTTGTAGTAAGACATCTCCTGTAGAACTAATAAGGTCGTGAGTTCGAATCCAATTCGAGTAATATGCCTGTGGTTTTTTTTCCACATGACTCTGGAAAGTACTGACTACTCAGTGCAGCAGACATCAGTGTATTTGTATAAAGCTTAAATAACACCTACTTTTGATGACACGCCTTGTTTTTGTACACTATTTTGGTGTTTGTTGTTTCTGTGACCCCTCTGACTTATTAAATCTCACAATTGACACGGCTGTTCTTATACACTTGTTTCCAAAGCTGGTTGTTTATTTACAGTAAGATCTGTTGACGAAGAGAAACATGATGCACTTAGGTCTTCGTCTAAGGATATTATGAACTGATACAATAATATTTATAAAAGGTTACATAATACTAATAATTGAACTTTCAACTATCTCTGCGGTTCGCGCCATAATCTGGGCGGCGTCCGCCATCTTGAGAATCATCTCGGAAATTATCAATTAACTTAAGCAGAGCTTGTTTAATAAATAGGTTGTAAATGTAAACGAAGGGACTGCATTGTCCCAAGAGGAATTTACATAACGAATACATAAGTTGTCTTAAGGACATGAAAATGGTATAAAGCTAACTCTCCGTTTGTCTCTTCGGTATCCATGGCAAACGAGTCAATAAATCAATGATTAAATAGAAAATATATACAACTTAGACTATGAAGGTATACGGAATATGATGGTACTTGTTCGATTGAACAATATTAATGCAAAAGGTAAGCAATAAGTAAGTTAAAACATAATTACCTGTTGACGAAGAGAAACATGATGCACTTAGGTCTTCGTCTAAGGATATTATGAACTGATAGCCCGCGAAAATGAAATCGCTGAGGGCGCTACTCTGGTAGTATTACGTAATAGATAAAGCTACTAAAAATAGATTGCGGGCATGCGCAAGATAGTTTCATGACCGTCACATTGTTCTCCCTTTCGAAATAAATGTCGACCTCGACATTTTGTAATAAACCAAATTATGTTCAAAGAAAATACAAGTTACAGTTATTGACCTACTTCTTCGTTTCAACTGTTGAGAAGCCTCTTAACAATAATTAATTAAATATAGCTAAATACCAAGTTAAACATCCTTGACCATTGTCATTCTTGGACAAACTTTATATTGGTAAAAAAAAAAAACTGTGGAGTGGCGGGGAAATTAAATAGAAAGAGCAAAAAGTTGTTAGGTATGTTCTTGAAGGAAAAATCTCATGCTGGCCATTTTTCTTCTTGCAGTCATTTTTGGGCTCTTCCATTTTGCCAACAATTTCTTTCCAGCCAGTAGCTTTGATTGGAGCTGTTTCACTTCATCTTCATCTCTTATTCTATGTAATTTTGTCTGTCCAAGATAATCATACTTCAGCCTTTCAACTGGTTTAATGAGTCTGGTTGACTGACGTAGAAGTAGTTCGGGTTCCTCTTTTGTTGTTTCTGTGTCAGTGGAAATCTCTGTTTCTGGACGATGAACCGATGATACCGACGTTAGATTTTCTTTTGAGGACTTTGATGAAGATTTTAGTGTATCCATGTAAGTGGTTTGTGTTGTACTTAACTCAGGTAGGAGATAGTTAATGGACGTTTCATTTTCGTCCACTGATTGTATTTCTGAGTGACTGTTTCTTGTATTATTTGGCTGCATAATTACAGGGATAAATGATATGTCCCCCTCTTCGTCACTTGAAATGTGTTCCTCTGTAATTTGCCGGTCTCTGTTTGGACTTGCTGGTTTGTCTTCTTCTATCGCGCTTTCTTCTTTTGAAGTAAATGTTTCTTTGACTGCGTCATCTTCTTTTGAAGGAGATTTTTCTTTGACTGCGTCATCTTCTTTTGAAGGAGATTGCATTTCTACTGGTAAAAACATGCATGGGGTAAGAAGGTTACGGTGTAGTGTTCGTTCTTTACCATCGTTCAGTGAACAGACTACATATACTGGCAGATTTGGCTGTTTAGATACCACTACGTATGGGTGGGGCTCCCATCTATCTGCCAACTTCTGAGTTCCCACTACGTGTTTGTGCTGTACAAGCACTCGGTCACCTTGACGAAGGCTTGCCTCTGTTGTGTTTCTGTCGTAAAGACGTTTTTGTTTCGACTTGGCTTTCTCTTTGACTTCATTTGCGATTTTGTAGGCGGATTGTAAGTTGTCTCTTAGCTTGATTACAAAATCATCGTAGGATGGTGGGTCTTCGTTATCGCTGGGATTAAGTCCAAACATCAAGTCTATGGGGAGGTTTGGATGACGTCCGAACATGAGTAGAAAGGGAGCATAGCCTGTAGACTCGTGACGGGTAGCATTATACGCGTGCGTCATTGCACCTACATGCTGTTTCCAATCCTGTTTCTGGTTGGTTTCTAATGTGCCAAGCATGTTTAACAGTGTGTGATTGAACCGTTCTGTCTGCCCGTTTCCTTGAGGATGGTATGGCGTGGTACGACTTTTCTTAACGCCGCAGACTTTGCAGAGCTCTTTTATTAGATTGCTCTCGAAATTCCGGCCTTGGTCTGCATGAATTCGCACAGGAAATCCGTAGTGCTGAATAAAATCTTTCCACAGAATTTTGGCGACGGTTAATGCTTTCTGGTCACGTGTTGGATGAGCTTGTGCATATTTAGTGAAATGGTCGGTGATAACTAGGATGTTTTCGAATCCTCCTTTAGACTTCTCAAGCTTAAGGAAGTCTATGCAGATTAATTCTAGTGGCTCTGTTGTATTGATGCTAACCAGTGGAACTCTCGTCATCTTGCTGGGTCTGGTTTTACGCAGACAACATCGTTTGCACTGCTCACACCATTTCTTTACTTCTTCTGCCATCTTGGGCCAAAAGAATCTGCTCCTGATCATATCTATCGTCCTCTCAAAGCCCAAGTGACCTAGGTCATTATGAAGAGATGTCATTGCCAATGCTTGAAATTGTTGAGGTAGAATCAGCTGTAATAACGTCTTGCCATCTGGTGTCTTTCTTTGTCTATATAGGATGCTATCTTGAATGATTAGTCTTTCCCATTGTCTGAAGTAGATTGAACACTCTGGTGATTCTCGAACCCGTTCAGATTTTGTTGGTCTCAGATGTTGGTCGACGAAGAACAAAACACGAGATATGACCGGGTCGTCTCTTTGTGCAATGGCAAGTTCTTGTTTAGACACACGTGGTAACCCTTCTTCGATGGTGTTCTGCAGTTTGGTGGTGGTTTTAGCTGCTTGTCGAGTTATAACCTCACAGTGTACCGTATTAGATGATTCTAGAAATGGTTGAGATGTAGAAGGATATCCATCACAGATGGCTTGTACACTACCAGCGGGGATGGTCACTGCCTCTCGCTGGAATTCTATGGAGCTCCTAGTCATTTCGCTCTGTGGCTTCCTTGACAAGGCGTCTGCAGCAGCGTTGTTCTTTCCTGGTTTGTACTTAATGGTGAAGTTAAACTGGGACAAAGCGGCAACCCATCTTTGACCAGTAGCGTCAAGTTTTGCTGATGAAGTCACGTATAGTAGGGGGTTGTTATCGGTGAGGACGGTAAAGCTGTTTCCCAGTAGATAGTCGCGAAGTTTGTCTGTCACGGCCCATTTCATTGCTAAAAACTCTAGTTTATGAGCTGGGTATCGAGACTCTGCGGGGTTCAGTCCTCTACTGACGTAGGCAATGACGCGTTCGGTCCCATTCTGGATTTGACTAAGAACTGCCCCAAGTCCGACGCCGGACGCATCGGTCTGAAGGATGAAAGGGGTTGTGAAGTCTGCATACGCCAGGATAGGTGCTGATGTCAGATGAAATGTTAGTGTATCCATAGCTTGTTGATGTTGTGTTGTCCATATGAATGGAGGTGGAGGATTGTGCCTTTTCTTGATTTGTGAACCTCTTTTCTTTCGTCTTGGTTCACCAGATGTTAATTTGTAGAGTGGTGAGACGATGTCGGAGTAGCCCTTTATAAATCGTCTGTAGTAACCAGTGAAACCTAAGAATCGTTGAAGTTCCTTTCGGTTAGAGGGTGTCTGCCAACCACTGACTTGTGATATCTTTTCTGGATCAGCAGATATGCCCTTTGCTGAGACAATGTGACCAAGATATTTCACCTCTTGCTGGAGAAGGTGGCATTTCGATGGTTTTACTTTTAAACCATGCTGATGGAGACATGAGAATACTTGGTCAAGACGCTCAAGATGTTCCTCAAATGTTGACGAAAAAACTATTATATCGTCCAGGTAGAGTAAAATGGTTGAGTAGTTCTTGTCACCTAGGCATGATAACATCAGGCGTTGGAAGGTAGCTGGGGCATTCTGTAGTCCAAATGGCATACGGTTACATTCATAGAGTCCCATTGGAGTGGTAAACGCAGTTTTAGCCTTGTCACATTCTTCTACTTCCACCTGCCAGTACCCTGACGTTAAATCCAGTGTCGTGAAGAAAGTTGCATTGCCAAGTGCATCCAATGCTTCTTCTATTCTCGGAAGAGGAAATGCGTCACGCACCGTCCTGTTATTTAATTGTCTGTAGTCAATGCATATTCGAAGAGACCCGTCTTTCTTATGGACTATGACCATTGGAGAGGCATATGGGGAACAGCTACGACGGATAGCTCCTGAATCCTCCATACATTTAAGATGTTCTCTTACGGCTTGGTACTGCATTGGTGGTATACGACGGTGGGGAAGACGGAACGGTTGTGTGTCTACCAGGGGTATGGTGTGCTTGATTGTGGAAGTGCAACCGTAGTCTAAGGAATTGACGGAGAAAACATCAGCATGTTTGTGAAGAAGATCTGCTAGTTGTTCTCTCTGTTTATCATTATCAAGCTTAGCATAAGATAAGTCCAAAGATGGAATGTTAGCAAAATCTTCGGATGCTCTGACATTCCTGCTTCTGCCGACTGTTGGTTGTTGGAGTTTTGTTGGATGGAGACTAGAGTGGCGGAGATCGGATGGATGGAGATTGGTTGGATGAAGACTATCTGCACTGTTTGCTATGTCTCGTCTGTCTTGTGAATGTGCCTGTTGCTTGAGAGGAGATTCGTATTCCACGTGGATGATGGAGGAAACTTGTGCAAGCTTACAATTACGTCTAATTGTGATGGGCTTGGCGGTAATATTGCAAAGACGTACAGGAATCCTCCGGTTTTGATAAACATCTGCAACTATATTACCAACTCGGAGATATGACACATTCTGTGGAAACCCTTCAACTATTGCGGTGTAGGTATGACCATTTGGATTGGGAGGTGCTTCGCAGATCACGTCAACTTCTTTTCCTGGTGGTATAACTCGTGGAAATTGGCCAACGTATTTTGCATATCCAATCTTTCCTTGTGGGTCACCTAAATCGAGATCTGTTGTGTTGATGTATGCCGTCTGCCATGCATTACTTTCGCCTCCGACTTCTTGAAGGTAGTTCTGTCCTCTGGCTCGGCACTGGTCATTTCTAGACGCTCGAATGACATTGGTACCAATCAAGACGGGCACGTTCTTTCGGTAGCTGTCGGTTGGCACTACGAACGCTGGAACATCTGTATAGGTAACACCCATGATGGAGATGGAAATTGGCACTACACCAAGATAAGGAACCTTCTGGCCACTGGCACCTTCGATGGAGACGTTGACTTCTGACAGTATTAGATTCTGTAACGATGGATGTGTTTTCCATAAGTCTTCAGTGATGGAAGTTATTTGTGAGCCTGAATCGATGAGAGCAGTGAAGTTTTTCCCATTTATGTCGACGATGTCTTCATTGTTTGGCCCAATGAGTTGCTGGTAATTTGGTGTGGTGTGACTGTGAAGAGACTTAGCAGATTTGTTTTCTATTGGGCTAGGTATTTCTGGGCCTCGGACGGCTTGCCCTTCGGCCGTGGGCCTTGGTAGTTTGACGGCATGTTGCGACAACCTCTGGCTATGTGTCCATCTTGTCCACATTTGTGGCAAGTTATCTGTCGATTTGAGGCTTGGTACTCTTGCCTTCGATGCTGATATTGTATGGGCATTGTAGACATCTGGTCAACCTTCTGTGTGAGCTTTTGTACTGTTAAGATGAGGTTTTGTAGCACTTCATCATTTGAAGAATTGAGTGGTGTTCGTTGAGCTTCTTGTGTGGCAGGTGCCTTGGTTTGCTTGGGTGGAGCACTCTGATAAGTTGGCCTTGCATATTGGGGTTGAGAGAGTGCTTTGGTGGTGTCTGTGGTCATTGTAGAACCCATCCTGTTTTCTCTTTCTATCTGGCGCAGTTCGATTTGTAGTTCTCTGAATGACATCTCTCGTGGTTTCATAGGAGCAAGTCGGTTGGTTATTTTCTCGTTTCGCACCCCTCTCATGAATTGTTGAGTAAGCATCTTATTTCTGTTTGGCCAAGGCTGGGTTTTGTTCATTCTTTCTTCAACGGTACGGAGCGTGGCTTCCAACTCCACAGCATAGATTCCAGGCGATTCTTTTTGTAGTCGCACACGTTCATAGAACTCGGCCAATGGGTCACCGGACATCAGACTGTCACCAAACTGAGCTTTGAGTTCTGCAAATGCGAAGTTGATCGTCTGTTGATCAGGTGGTAGATTTAGGACTAATTTTCTCGCCGCTCCTCCGAGGTATCTTACAATAGTAGAAAACTGCATTTCGGTAGGTATTGCCGTTGTCTCTATCAAGTATCTTGTATCTCTGACCCAATCTTCAATTTCAATGGTAGATCCCTCGCAACCAGTGTAGATAGGAACGCGTTTGACCTGATGAGAAGGCATGAGATGGACAGGATTAGGAGTAGAGGGATAATTCTGGGTTGGAGTTGATGTAGAACGGTGATTCTTGGCAGCAAGTGATGAGATGGAATGATGACTCTTACTTGGGATTGATGGAGAGTAAGGGTTCTGAATCGAGACTGAATGATGGTGGTGTTTCGGCGGTGGTGTACCACGGTATAGTGAAGGAGAAATACTTCGTCTGGTTGCTGGCCTAGAGGTATTATGTGTTGGTTTTTCCCGCTGCAACTCCGGTGGAAGCAGATTCCTAGACCTGAGTCGACGCTCCATTGTGTCGAGGTCAGATAGAAATCGTTCACTGGGGGTTCGGTCGTCTGCTAGTGGTGGTGGGTTTGGTAAAGTGGTAGGTTGACGAGAAGTCTGGCGCGGGTGATGGCTGACTACTGGAGTTGACACAGTTCGATTTCGGGTTGATGGATGCCAACGAGTTGACGTCGGAGATTGATATAGCAGTTCGTCTGTTGGTTGTTTTCTAGAGGTAGCCATGTTGCATGGGGTGACTTAAATTTGTAAACACTTAATAATAATGAACAGTTTGATTTAGATTCAACTTAGTTAATGAGTAATAGTACAACTCAATATCAAGCTCAGTGCTTTGCAAAAAAAAATGAATGTCAGATTCAAATTCCACTGCTCTTTTAAATGTACCTTCAACAACTGAAACAGGTAAGTATATAGGTCACACTACTTTCCACTAAACTTTCAATTCATTTTACAGTGTAACTTTGACAAGCATAAACATACCAAACGCCGATTTTACTTAAAATCTGCAGCTGAATTACGCCTTTAACGCACAGTACAGTGAGAATCAATTCAGAAAATAAGGCGTAACTCTGTTAACTTTTGAAGCGGGTTTTTTTTGCTTTGAGCGCAGTAATTGCAGTACTAATGTTATGCCTTGTCAAAGTTACAAGTGGTTGAATGGGCTTAACAATGCTGCTTAATCTGTGTGGTTAACACGAGTCTGAAGGTATCAACGAAGTTTAAAAGTTATTGTTGTTGGACTGCTTTTGTGAACCTTAATCTGTGTGGTTAACACGAGCCTGAAGGTAGCAACGAAGTTTAAAAGTTATTGTTGTTGGACGGCTTTATTTGCTACAGTCAGCAATTAGTCCGTATTTTGGAATTCAAGTAGCGATGTTAGATTGCCCAGTTTTTTCATGTAATAGCTTCACTGCCAGATGTCCAAACTTTCTTCTGCAAAATCCGTAAGTGTCGTTTCGCAAGTAGTGTTGTTCTCCAGACATCTAGACGGTGGTTTTGGTGGGCTTGGTGTGCTCATCAATGGGCTGTGTGGAGCCAACGCTGTGGTGCCAGGTGCCGGGTTCCGGTGCCGGTCAAGTTTCTCGAACAGCTAAGAGAGGTTGACTTTTTGGTTGAAGAACTGGGGGTAGTTGGTGTGTTCTTCAAATCGGATCTTCCACCATTGTGACCCCTCTGACTTATTAAATCTCACAATTGACACGGCTGTTCTTATACACTTGTTTCCAAAGCTGGTTGTTTATTTACAGTAAGATCTGTTGACGAAGAGAAACATGATGCACTTAGGTCTTCGTCTAAGGATATTATGAACTGATACAATAATATTTATAAAAGGTTACATAATACTAATAATTGAACTTTCAACTATCTCTGCGGTTCGCGCCATAATCTGGGCGGCGTCCGCCATCTTGAGAATCATCTCGGAAATTATCAATTAACTTAAGCAGAGCTTGTTTAATAAATAGGTTGTAAATGTAAACGAAGGGACTGCATTGTCCCAAGAGGAATTTACATAACGAATACATAAGTTGTCTTAAGGACATGAAAATGGTATAAAGCTAACTCTCCGTTTGTCTCTTCGGTATCCATGGCAAACGAGTCAATAAATCAATGATTAAATAGAAAATATATACAACTTAGACTATGAAGGTATACGGAATATGATGGTACTTGTTCGATTGAACAATATTAATGCAAAAGGTAAGCAATAAGTAAGTTAAAACATAATTACCTGTTGACGAAGAGAAACATGATGCACTTAGGTCTTCGTCTAAGGATATTATGAACTGATAGCCCGCGAAAATGAAATCGCTGAGGGCGCTACTCTGGTAGTATTACGTAATAGATAAAGCTACTAAAAATAGATTGCGGGCATGCGCAAGATAGTTTCATGACCGTCACATTTCCAATACCTAATAAATTATAGTTTGCTTATTTATTTTTTCAGTTCTCTGTTCTCTTCACAAGAGTTTTGTTTTCATAACAGAAATCCAATGGAAATCCAATGGCTTAAACAGAAATTAAATTGGAAAGTGTAGGTCTGAAACGGACAAGTATAATATACCCACTCTTTTAAATAGTTATTGTAACGAGCCCGTTGCCGCGGTCTAAGGTCTTCTCCTGGACTGAATTATTTTAACGGACAAGTTGACAGACAACATACAGACAACGGAATAGTAAAATGGACACAACACAATGATTGATTTCCTCTGTTCTCTTCTTTGGATGATTGGCTTTATTTTATTGGAATCACTTCTCACTGACTTAAATTTTCTATACTGTAGTTAGGTGTACAAGGCAACAAGGATGGGGCTACATTTAGGTCCGGGCGACATTGAGGTACAGGTTTGGGGCTACATTTAGGTCCGGGCGACATTAAGTTACAAGTATGAGGCTAAATTTAGGGGCCCCAGACGGACGACCTTCTTAATTAGGGACAGCTATATCCAGACTGCTCTAAACGCTAGCTTTTTCGCGCCATGCGAGCGACCGCTTGCACCAAGCACTTTTACGGGGGCTGGCGTGTGACCACAGCTAGTGCTCGCTACAATTATTGTTTAAGCTACTGCATAAAGTTAGCCCACATGCGAGCTCAATATTCAAAACAAATGTGACTATCTAAGTTTCATTTTGAATGAAATGTTTCCAACAATTTTTTTTTACAAATGTATGTATAAATATGCGCAAATATTTGACCAAATGGCTTGAATTGAGCCTTCAATTTATAAATGTCCAACTCTCCCCTGCGTCGCTAACGCGCCGTTGTGTAATTATTTTCATATTGCACTCCCCAAAAAAATATATAAATCATAAATAAATAAGCCGCCCCCCAAAAAAAATTCAGCCCTCTTCTTTTTAAACCAAAGTTGCTATAGAAGAATAATACTTTTCATATAAATTAAACTGTTCTGAGAACGGCATAAGAGGCTACCGGTATACGATAATGGATTCAATTGCGGTCAGGTGGTCGTGCAGGTTGTCGGAACATAGAGGTGTCGGAACATAGGGGTGGTTGGGTTGTCGGAACATAGGGGTGTCGGAACATAGGGATGTCGGAACATAGGGGTGTCGGAACAACGGGATGTCGGAATATAGGGGTGTCGGAATATAGGGGTGTCGGAATATAGGTTGAGTTGTCGGAACATAGGGGTGTCGGAACATAGGGATTTCGGAATATAGAGCAGTCACCCTTGCAAATAACTTCATGTAAAAAGTGGAAAAATTTAATTGATCCAATCATATTTCAAGACAGTGAAGGAAATATAAAATCGTGGACCAAAAAAGCATAAACATAATATTTTCAATCCATCAAAACAGTTCCGGATAAATATAACAACACATTTTTCTTTGTTCAACCCCAATTTTTTTCAAATTTACCAAGTCAGTTCTCCATGTGCTTGTGGCTTAACTAGATATTGACTACCAATCCATAGACAAATTATTTATTTCAATTTAAGTGTTTTATTTATGGCCTACATTTCATGTATTTTATCACGTTTATATAAATTCAAAACAAAGTAAGTTTAGAACAAATTAACAAATGACAATTTGCAAAAGCTGGCCAAATAACAAAGTACAATTAGCAAGACGAACCTGGAAGTAATGTGTTCTTTCTCCTCATGTCCATGATCGATACATGTGACTGTTTTTTAACGTGTTGCACAAGCGCAACTGGGTTTTCCGAATTGTGTCCCCCAATTTTACCTCATCAACAGTATACTCCATGCAACTCCATTTCCACGGATTTGTGACATCGGGATCGGATCTATCGCTTCCCGTGTCAAATTCTGATCCTCTTTGGATAAACACGCAATTGTGCACCACCGACTGAATTGTTGTCTGAAAACGTACGACGAAAAACGACGCGCTCACATGTGCTTGTACATACATGTTCACATTTAATGTACAGCATGTAAAGTGTATACATGCAATGCCAACGATCAGTCGACGTCCTCTATCGGCAAGGATCGTTGCATTTCGTTTTCTAGCCTCTTTTCAAGTCCTACACGTGCATGATTCTATGCTGTATCAGCAGTATATACAGCATTATGTTTTACTGATTTCACGAATGGCTGAAAGACCACAACGTTCTCATGAATATTGATATCAGTTACCAATAGCCAATAACCGCCCATTCACGTTGCGCACATGCTGCCGATGTGTGTTCAGTATCAAATGGGGCGAGGAAAATAGATGACATGTGACAGTACATGTATGTACATGTACATGCATGTGTGTACAATGTACATTGCATGTGGATCCTACGTGTTTATTTTTACCCGGAATTTACGGACTTCGCCAGCATGATGTGTGTGGTAAAAATTTGTCGTGTCTTTTCGTTTTCGTTTTCTTTCTTTTGCCGGCGCTTCTGCACTGCACTGAATAATTAAAAAGCGGGTACACATTTTGTGAAAACAAAAATCGGTACGATTTATGAGAAAAAAAAGCGGCAATAATAAATTGGCACGTTCAATGAAAAAGTGGATATCCGCTTTAAAGCGGAGATTTCAAAGGCCTGCTAAACTCAGCTTTTGACCCAATTGCCGCACAAGCAGCCAGACGCATGCCTGGCCTTTTTCGATGGCTAGACATCGATGGCAACCCAAGCCACTATTCAGTTTCCAACACGCCGAGCCTCGACGATGTAATTGCGGGTAGAGTACCCCCAAGTATGCCGTCTATGAGGTATGTTACATGCAGTCTCATCTCGGCTTCTTCGTCAGTTTGAGGGCGCTGTTCAGCTGCAGCCATCACCCTTTTTTTGCTCGTGTTTTTTAAGTCTTAATTTGTCTTTATTTTGATGAGTCTGCATTTTTACTGTTGAACTGATATCGTTTTCGGCCTTGAGCTGTTCCTAGGCATGGCTGTGGATGGAATGCAGCTGAGAACTCATACAAGATTAGGTCAAATGTGACATTTTTCATTGAGTTATCGTATGTACTTTGCCCTCTGGATTGTATGCACATATGTACATGAATGGGCGTATATTGTCGATACCTCATTACCTACATGCCACAGTGTCGTTATCCATCACCATGAATCATGTGAACAATGTGAAGTATTCTAGAGAACAGCTTCTGAGCTTCAAACAATCTATCACACCCAAACTTTCTTTAAGATGTTACCAAACTATATGTGACTTGGGAATCCGCAAGCAGAAGCAAAGAGGTCGTCGTGCTGGATCACACATTCACTGCCGGATACCAGTTATACAATCTCGTGTTCGTAATATTGATACTGGTTTTAGCAGAAACCAATACATTTCTGATGAGAGACAAATCATAAAGATAAGAGCAACCCCTCGCTACAGGCAACCTTATCAACTGCCAACATTTTATTTATGCAATGCGAGATCACTAAACAACAAGTTTGATGAATTGTACTCAACTGCAGTGGACAACACTTATGACATCGCCGCAATCACCGAAACTTGGTTTAAATCGGATCTGCCATCTGATCTTGTATCAATCCCCGGTTACATCATGTTCTCCAAATCACGAATTGCTCAACGCGGTGGTGGTGTTGCACTATATGTAAAGGATGTTCAAGATCCTGATCAACTAAATGTTAATACCCCTGATGATCTTGAGGTGCTGTGGATCAAGATCCACCCAGCACGCCTACCAAGAACAATATCACACATTGTAGTTGCTGTGGTATTACCCACCAAACAGTCCTGTCGCTGATCGTTTGCTTGCTCATCTTCTTGAAACTATTGACACAATTCTCACCAACAATCAGTTTGCTGGTATAGTGATCATGGGTGATTTCAACCAGCTGGACCTTACACAACTTCTTGTTGACCCACAATTTAGACAAGTTGTCACCCAGCCCACTAGAGAGGACAAAACGTTAGACAAGATTATCTCCAATGTAGCAAACCAATATGCTGTGCCACAGGTTTGCACCCCCCTCGGAAGGAGTGACCACAGCACTGTCGTTTGGTCACCCCAAAAGACTAGCTGTGTGAATGCTAACACTACTGTAACACGCGTCACCAGACCTCTACGTTACTCCAACATACGGCAGTTTGGTTCGTGGATATGTAACCATGATTGGTCCCCGGTTATGGAAGCAGCAGAACCCAATCCACAGGCTACTGCCTTCTACAATACTCTAAATGCAGCCATTGAACGTCACTTTCCAGTTCGGACAACCAAACTTCATGTAAATGACAAGCCATGGATGACTCCATCTATCAAATCACTCATTCGACAACATGAAGATGCTTTCCATCAAAAAAACATTAGTACCTGGAAGTACCTATGTAATAAAATAGTCAGAGCCATTTCTACAGCAAAACAAGCACTATTGCATCAAGGTTAAACGGCTGAGTTTCCAACCCTGCTGCCTGGTACCGGGAGATCAAGAAAATCACAAACCAATCAAAGTGCCAGGAATTGAGAGCAACAGTTTGTTTGGTATTGCTAACAGCATAAACAACCAGTTTGCTTCTGTGGCAAGTGACCTACCACCAATCAATGCGGAGGAGTTACCTGCCTACCGACCTCTTCTTGCCTCTGTCCCAATCATCCATCCTTGGGAAATTTATCACCAGCTGAAGTACATTAAGCGTGGCAAATCTGGAGGACCAGACAACATCCCTACACGCATCTTAAAAGAATACGCCTGTGAATTGAGCACCCCCTTGGCCCACATTTTCAATACCTTCCTTCAATCTGGTATTGTTCCAGATGTTTGGAAAAGAGCCGTCAACATCCCTATTCCCCAAACTTCCCCTGCATCGGTTGATAAGCTGAGGCCAATCGCCTAAACAGACCACTTGGCCAAAGTTTTAGAAGGTTTTGTCGCCAAATGGACTACACTTGACCTACAACCGCATCTTGACCCACGCCAGTTCGAGAATAGAAAGGGACTCTCCACTACACACAGCCTAATTGATCTGATGAATACTTTGTATCAGCCTGCAGACCGAAACAAAACAGCTTTGACACTCGTCACAACTGATTTCAGCAAGGCTTTTGACCTAATAGACCACAACAAAGCCATATCCAAACTGATTAATCTAGGTGTTGAACCGTGCCTTGTTCAATGGATAGCAACTTTCCTAACTAATCGTCAACAGTGTGTCCGCTATAAGGGAGTCTTATCCAACTGGACCCATATGCATGCTGGAGTACCACAAGGAACTCGGCTTGGGCCAGTTGTTTTCTCAGCAGTCATTAATGATGCATGCCAAAATCTCGACAACTCAACCTTCTGCTGGAAGTATGTAGATGATTTGAACTTAATAGAATGCCGCTCCTCTCTCAGGACCAATCCAAAATGCAACAGTCAATAGATTCCCTTGTGCAATGGTCACCTACTAACAACATGAAGTTCAATCCCAAAAATGCAACTTCATGGAATCTACTTTTTCTCGAAGTCCCCAACCACCCCCAGCTCTGGAGATCGATAACCACCCCTTGACCCAATCACAAACCGTTAAACTACTTGGTGTCCATATCCAACAGAGTTTGAAGTGGGGGTCGCATATCAACAGTATACTCCAACGAGCAAACGGTCGAAGCAGAGCACCTTAAAGAAGAGTTCCCGGGTTGCACTTTTGTTATCTCTTCGGTGTGCCAAACAAAGATGGTTGACATAAATCGCTCACTCTGCATTTAGAAAGGCAGCTTGCGAAGTTAGTTGGCTCTTTTTCTCAAATGACCACATCACTTAGCTTGACCTAACCGACCAGGTTCATTTGTCCATATTGGGGTATCTCAAGCTCCACCGTAAGCTGCAGATTTTTCTAAGATCAATTCTGGGTGTGCCCACGGGGATTCACATAGAATGTTGAGTATCTTTGACTTTTATATCTGTGCATTTATGGAGTCTTTTCTCTTTTGTTGAAGGTGGTAAATGTAGCAGCCAGGCTCAGAGAACTGGAAAATAAATTGGATAGCCGTTCATATGACTTGCAGAAAAGCACTCATGAAGGCGTTGGATGATTTCTTGCAAGCACATCAAGGAAAAGGATACCACACCCAGGGGCAAGGCTTAGAATCGGCAACGCCACTCAACATAGTGACATTTTTTCAAGGGGACGCACTCAAGTTCACGCCTTGGGATGTACTCATCTTGGGAAACACAGGTTTTTCCAATGTGGATGTCAGGCTAAACTGGCCGCAGGCACCATGGACTCCTACATTGGGCAATTCAGAGCTTATTTTAATTCAATCGGCAAAACAGAGGTCTGGCGTTTTGGAGCCCAATTTGGAAATCCATTTATCTCACATCAAGTCCGTAGATACACAAAAGCAGTTCAGCTGGAGCAGGCAGAGTTCCACATCTCCAAGACAGGCTGTCCCTTTGTTTTCTGACAAGCTATGATCACTAGTAAAAGAGATCGTTAGACATGATCTGGGAAATGAACCCAGCCGGAGCAGTACAAGTTTTATTTGAACTGGCCAAATAAATACTTTTTTAAATGTTAAATGTAATTTTAAAAGAAAAAATATAAATGTATTAGAATGACTTGAACAAATAGTAATCACAAATACATTGTTCATGTTGACAGGAATGATTGCAAAATGCAGAACCATGGTGACTGCCTGAGACATATCTGCAGACTATGTGGAGTGGACAGGGCTATTGAGGAAGGCTGTCGTCGACCCATCATAAAGGAAAGTCTGTCATCTCATATTGAGGCTGCATTTGCCATCAATGTAGAAGACGATTTGCAGGATGTGCATCCACCATTCATGTGTAAGCTGTGTGAGGGGAAGTTAAAGAGATGGTGGGTAAAGGTGAAGAGGAGGAAGATGAAGGCCTCTTGTAACATTGATGTTGTTACATTTCATGAGGGAGTCTGTGTAAAGTGTCAGGGCAATGAGAGCGATATGGGCATCCCAGCAAGTAAATTGGCGACGTGGGAAGATTATGCAAGAGGTCGTGGGCTTGTCACCTGGCGTGGATCTTGTTGTCTACAAGTAATGAGAATGAGTGTGCAGACAAGGCGCCCAGAGCTTTACTTTACTATTTTTGAAGATAGTACTTGGCAAGTTGTTGTGCGTGATGTTATGCATGAAGGTGGAAAGAGTTCACTTTGTGTGATGTGCCGGAAAAGCTGGGATCTGAAGATGTGGCACACATTCTTCAAAAAATTGTCACGTCGTTCATCTGCATTGGTAATGAAGATTTTGATGAGTTGGTGGAGTCTGAGAAAGGAGAGAAGGGTCAGATGCCAGTCTTCATTACAAAACATGATCTCTACTTGGATGGCACGATCCGCCATATCAAGTGCAAGCTTCTCCTTCAAACTGAAGGCCGATGTGCGATTTGTAGAGTTCATCGCAGTGATCTGATGGCTAAGATAAGTAAGCAGCAGACAAGGGTAAACCCTCATGTTTCTCCTTCTTCCTCAGTCCCAAAAAGTGCCCCACAGCTTCACAGCTGGAGGAGAAGGTGACACTTCTGCAGACAGAAAGGAGAAGTTTAAAGCGGAGAGGAGTTTTCCTTTAAGAGAAAGTGTCCTCTATGGTTAAAAGGGAAAGTGTTGTCGTTGATGGTCTGCAACATGAAGAGCTAAAGTCAGCGATGATTGAAGCCAATGATGAAGTCAGCAACATCCTTGGAAAGGACTCCCCTGCACGCTTTCTGTGGGATCAGCAGAGAGAGTCTAGAAACAGATGCGCTGGCATCCTGCCATCATCCGATGGTGCATTGCCCTTCAGAGTAAATCAGCTTCAGCGTACAACCTTATGCGGCAATACAATTTTATCAGGCTACCCCATCCATCCACTCTCCATCCGTACACGCACTTTTCAGATCCCACCACTGGTTTCAGTGCAGCAATGCTTGAACGAGTGGTGGCGGACCACAACATATTAACATGTCCGGAGCACGAAAGAAACGTCTCACTTCTCTTCGATGAGATGAAGATGAAGTCAGGGCTTGTTTTTGTGTGAGGTCAGGCAAGGTTGTTGGATTTACCGATGTAGGCAGCATCGCCAATGAGGTCTGCGACTTTGAGCGGCGCTGTAGAGGCGAGAAGCAGCCAACAGCAACACACGTTCTTGTGTTAATGGTCCGGGGAATATTCAGCAATCTTCATGCTGCAATCGCCTACTACCCAACTGTTGGAGTCGCATGTGACCAGCGTTATCCTTTGATGTGGGAGGCAGTTTTCTTCCTAGAAGTTGCTGGCTTCACAGTGCGAGCTTTCGCCGCCGATGGGGCATCCGCGAATAGGAAATTCTATCGCATCCATGAGGAAGACGAGGTTACTAAAAATGATCAGCCACTTCACTGTTGCACCAGCCCACATGACCCAACCAGATCCAGGAGTGTTTACTTCATATGTGATGTTCCTCACCTCATCAAAACCACCCGCATAAACTTGGAGAATTCAGGCTATCACAATAAGACCAAGGCAATGATCGTAAGTCAACATTGGCAAATTATGTTTATAACTTTTACAAGCATATAGTTTGTGCATTTCAATTTGGTTTTTATAAGTTGATCCATTTATTCTTGTTGCACTCTATTCATTGCATGGTTCAACAACAAAAAATATTGCACTGAGGTCTGGTGATGGTGCTTTAAATTTTGCTTTATAAAAAAAAAGGATACTTATTATCTACATATAGTTTGGTTTTAGTTATTCTTTTTGGATGATGCTCTAAAAATGGACTGACAGTACTTTTTCAGTGATTTTAATTACAGTACATGTAAAAATAATGCTTTCCCTTAATATTTGTCCGCAGTTCAACAAACAGACAATCTCTTGGACGCACATCCTTCAGCTATATGAGTGGGATGCTGGCCTCGACCGGCAGTCAGTTGGTTTGCGACGTCTTCACAGAATCACCCATGAACATCTACATCTTACCCCAGCGTTGAGAATGCGTGTATACTTGGCCGCACAGGTAAGAGTGTTTTGGTAAATTGTTTGGCAGTTTCTCCAACCAGTGTGGGGTTGGTTAAGAGAGCACTATGGTTACTTTAAAGAAAAATCACCACCCATGTTAAAACTGAATTGATATTATAATTTGTTTTTGATTTACCCATACACCGATGTGTGGTAAGTACTGTATACCATCTCAGTGCTTTCCTGAGTCCTGTGAAAAAAATCACAGGCATACTCGGGTTGGATTCGAACCCACGACCTTTGCGTCTCTAGTGCAATGTCTTACCATCTAGATGAGTATACAGTACTTACCACACATCGGTGTATGGGTAAATTAAAAAAAAATTATATTTTTTATCCCCGATGCAAATGTAACCGAGTTGGTAGGTACGGTTACAATTTCCTAGACGCCAAGAAAATCAGTTGACACACGTTTAGTTATTGTATGTGAGTCTATTATTTTAATTGCAATTTCTCACAAGTTGTATTTCGCAATTGTTACATTTAAAACTACAAATTGACAGTCACTACCAAATTGGAGGACCTAAAAAAAAGAGCCCTCGGCCCTTGCCAGGAAGTTGTCCCTTGTACAAGGCGAACAAGAGATAGAGTAAATGCTTCAGCCGTTGCAGCCTCTGCCTCTCATGCCTTACTGTCGACCTTGAAGGTCCGAGATGAAAAAGGAACCCAACAAGCTAATAAAATAGCAATAAGGCGCCGTAACTCGTAAAGACTAGTACAGTATACTCTGTAGAGCAAGAGCTTCTAAAAAAGGTGTCTTTTCGTTGCAACGCCGACTCCGAAAGTGACCACTCCCCAATTGCTACTCCAGTATAAGAATGTGCTAGAAAGCAACCAATTTGCTTGACTTCACGCAATAGTCGTAAAATTGAAAAGAAGTGATTAACAAAACAAAACACTATTCAGCATCCCGCATTCCGGCCGGGAACATACGAGAGAGTAATCCGCAGTGCTCTATTGAGGGCGCTATCTACATTTGCCATAAATCTCAAAATAATTGGATCATGCCTGGCAGCGCGACTCGCCGTCTGGCTGGTCACACAAATTTAACATCTAATGAATTGATATTGTTCATCATCTCCCCCCCCCAACCTATCTTGGTAAGTCTCCCTTATTTACAACTCATTGGATGGTTTAATTTTTTGTTTTTGAATAGTTGAACCATACATCTTTAAATGGTCAATATAAAGCATTTTCTTTATTTTTTACATGTACTTTGTTATATCCAGATTTTGAGTAACACTGTCGCCAATGCGCTTGAATCACAGGGGAAGCCGGGCACAGAATCCTTGGTGAAATTCATCCGTTTGTTCGACCAGTTTTTTGACTGCCTCAATGTCTCAAATCCTCACAAAGGCACACGTCTGAAGAAACCTGCACTGGCACCATACACAAGTGTTGACGACTGGCGCTTTGAGGTATGATAGGAAAGAACACAATTACACTGGGTCACAGTTTGAAAAAGTTCCTTTTAAAAGAACATCAATAATATGAAAATACTCACAAAGTACCCACCATTGATTAAAAAAAAAAAAATGTTAGTACTGTTTAGTTTGCAGTACAATTATGTGATTTCTACTGTCACAAGTAGATTAATTTTTGATTAAAACTTGTCGTCATGCGTACTTTTCTTTTGGAAGAACTTGTCTACCTTTAAATTCTGCTTGTGTGCAATAAAAATTAGGGGTTGGGGGACTTTTGTAATTATCTTCATTGTCACAGTGACATAAGTTGCAGGTGCGGTTCCAGGGGGTGGGGGGGGGGCAAGCACCCCCTTCCTCCGACCAAAATTAGTTTTTGTTTAAACCATTTTTTAAAACCATTATTATCAGATATAAAGACAAATAAAAACCTCCCCCCCCCTGCGAAAATTCCTGGATCCGCCCCTAGGTTGTCTTGACATTTCGACTAGCCTACTGTAGTCATCACCATCAGGAGACTGAATCTGAAATTTGGGAAATCTTATTTTAAACCATTTTAGTGGCTGTTGAAAGACTTTCTCGGCTTCTTCAAGGAATGGGATGCTGAAGTTCAAGCACAAGATGTGGACAAACCTGTCAAGAAGAAGATGCTTTTGAGCCGAGAAACCATAGAAGGCATCAATATTGTGACGTCTCACCCCGTCGTAGAGGGCGCGACGCGGACGGCAATGACGAAGGTCTCCGAGCGGTTAGAGACGAGTCCGTTGGGATGGATGTATGTCGTCCCGAGAATGGTTTGTCCATATTGCTTGTAGGGACGAGGGAAACGCCTCAACCTCAGACAGGTAGACAACAGAGGGCGTCCTTTCAGTACGAATGTGCCGCAGCAGTAGCAGCACCAGTGACAGACAGAGGGGGCAGCGCACTATTACTCAGCTGACAGGCAACAGCATACCAATAATGTTTCCACAAACCCAGCGTGGCCCACAAGCTTTATGATTGGGCTATGTGACTTTGTTAGTGGACCAATAGGGATATCACTACGACTGGCAATGAACCCCTCAAAGAGCTCCTCAAGGAACCCCTAATCGCCGCACTACCCAATTGGCCCCTCAAAGGAACCTATTCGCCGCACAACCCAAAGCCCCCTCAATTAGCTCATGCAAGAATCGTTACAGCCGACTTACAAGTCAACCGATCCCAAGACACGCAACAGCCCCTCAGTCCAGCTTACCTTGTAGGACGGGACGCGTACAACACTATATCCAACTGTGCAGTCAGATTGGCTAGATCACTATTAGATTGATCGTTCCGCAGCTAGCGGAAAAGCAGCCCTAATCACTCTGCACTTCGCTGCTTTTATAGCCTTCGCCACTAGCGGGATCACTGACTCTGGGGACTATACCACTCCTCGCGCAGGGGTGCTCTACTCTCTGTTGTGCCACAATATCACAGGTACATGTACATATGTGTGTAGGGGAAAAGCGAAATCATACATGTAGCCCCGTGAAAACAGACCATAAGAAGAGACTAGTGTAGCCGCAAGGTACTTCAGTAACAGGAAATCTCTTGTCCTTTACACGAGAAATATTCTGTTGGTTAAGTGCATGTTAAGTACATGTGACAATACAAGTGACAATAATGGATTTATTTAATTTTTTTCCTATTTTCCCAGTGCACTCGTTCATTGAATTGGCAAAGGTTTTGCTTCAACTCCCTGGTGTGACCTTTCTACTCAGCGAAAAGTTCAACCAGGACCCCTTGGAGGAATACTTCAGTAAGCAGCGAGGTGCAGGGGGGTGCAATGAAAACCCAACAGTCGCACAATTTGGCCACAAAATGCTCGCCTTTCAGGTAGCTTCTAACTGTGTAAAGTCTTCCAAACGAGGAAATTGTAGATTGCAGGATAGGCAGGGAGATGATGTTGCTCTTCTTGATGATACACCTCTACCTCGTCAAAAATAATGAGCATCATGCTTCAGATGCACTCACAGGTGTATTCATAACAATTGAGTAATACAGCATAGAATCTAGATACTGTAAATGTGTATCTATTATAAATGTCAAACTGATTTAAAATATTAAAAATTTGGTGGGGGGGTGGGTTGGGGGGATACTAAGTTGTCAAACTTTCAAAAAAAGATTTCAGAAAGAACGAAATAACATCAATTGATAGTTGTGTGACGCTTGCGAAAAAGTACACCGTGACAACAATGTTCTGTTTCTGAGAACGAAGATGAAAGCTTTTTATTGGTCTTCATCAAGAACAAGAGTGACCATGATAATGAACAATTAATTAGGCAAGTACAAAATTATAATTAGTTAAATACATTTCCTGTGGTTCGCAACAAAACTCTAGGCAGCTTCCACCATGTTGAATTGTCATCCAGATGAAAACTGAGATGAAACTATCCAAATTCTTTTATTTTATTAATTGAAAGAGATGGAAGCATCAATTGAAATCTGCAAATTAATAAGTACATGTAACACACTATGGAAAAAATTGTTGTTAACAAAATCGAAGCAGCAAAAACTTTGAACTTGAAATTTTTGAAGGGTGAATTGTAAGTCGAAGGAATCGTAACAATTTAATATTAACTTTTATGTACACATGCAACGTATTAGCTTTTGTGACCTGCTCCCACAAAATGAGAAAAAAATTCTGCATTTTCAAAACTATAGCATTTCAGAAATCAGTGGAGAAAGAGCTTTCCAACCATATCCAACATATGGGGTTGCAATTATCACCAAAATATGTTGAAGCTGTGCATGTGTTAATTGATTTGTAAAGCCACACCTGCTCACATTGTTTTGGGACTTTATTGTCAATTTTTGGGAACAGGTCACATTGAAATAGATTGAAGTAAAATGACTTTAACGTAAAGTAATTCATTCCTTTTGTAGATCTTTACGGAGTGCCTTTTCGGCTTTTTTGGAAACATTTCCACCTGTTGCCTTCTTTATGTTTAAATACACATTTAAAAAGGCTTTCGTTCAAATTTTGACCCACTTCTTTATGGTCAAATCGAGCAGTTTTGTTGAGTTACTTCCCGTTATTTTGCCTTGTGTCAAAGTGCACCAGTAGTTTTGAACTCTAGTATCTGTAATTATCCTATCAATTCAAATGCTTTGTACATCGACTCCAGGGAATTTATCCAAATTGTCTGTTGTTAAAAAGGCCCTTGTCACACTTTCCATACTACGAAAAAGTAAATACACCGTATCAGACACACGAAACAACCCCCCTCTGTTTTGAACGTCAATCCATTGATTGGTGTACTCTAAAAAGGTCTTGGCTGTGTTAGACGAACACACTTGCCATGTTCGCAAAAATTTACAAAAATTACAGCTGTTGCATTTTTAAGTTTGTTATACCGTTTGTTTAATGAGTAAGGAATGTAGCCTGCCACATAGCGGATAACCTGTTCTTCATCCTTTGATATAGGTTTAATTTCCGATATTTTATTTTTTTCTGGCATATCAGTAGCATTTCTGTCATGCATAATAAGGTGTAAAACAGACTAACAAATACTGATAAACCATGAGCACATGTTGTCAATTGTAGTTAAAATTCAAAGAGGTTAAAAACTCATTTCATTTATTTTGACTACTAAGTTTATACTTATGAAATGCTCTCCACACCATTTCATTTCCTTCTGGTCGGAGGTTTTTGGAGTCACCTGCTGAGACAATGAGCCAAAGGGCACTAACTGTTGCAATGCAAAAGTCATTAAATTGTTGCGAGTCCCCTCCCTCAGTTAACATGATCAGTCTCGTGACCAACTCCATCATGCTGATTGCGAGGGGGTAGCTGCCAAGTAATATGGGGTGTTCCTTCATCCGTGCAAAACTCTGTCGAAAGTATCCTGTTGCTTTCTGGCAGGCATCCTTCTTCGCAAATTTGGCGGTAGGGCGTTTTATTTCTGAAACAAATAAAGAAAAAGGAGAATAATAGTTATAAACAAATAAGCTTTATCTAAATGAAAGGATTTTTGAAAGTTATGACTCAGCAGTAAACCTCTGAAAATACAAAAAGGGACACTCTTCATGGATACATTGTACATTTTAATATTAAATTTCAAATTCTAAATCATTGTGAGAGAAAAAAAAAGGATGCATATCGCAGAAAACTGTGGGTCACTTCATGGTGATATAACTGGCTTGAGATATATTAATACACAATTAAATTAAGAACTGTTATATAAAAGGAGGAATTAAGTTGTTGCCTGTAAACAAGTCACAATTTCAATTGTCTTGATTAATAAAGTACAATGTATTTATGTTTCTTATCTTACCTGTCTTGACGGTTTTCTTTGTTCCTTTTGATCTTGCTGATTCCTTGGACGCAGAGTTCTTCTTAGTGGTTGACTTAGCTGTTTTCTTCTGGGGCTGGGGCTTGTTTTGGTCTGTACCATCATTTACTGGGTCAGTTGTTGCATGGGTAATTGTAGTTGCAGATGGGAACACTGTTAAAAAAATAATTTTAAAATGCCTGGATTAAAATGTGAAAACTTCTGAACTTTGGATAGGCCTACTTCCACTTGATTTTGTGGAAAAGCGATTTTGCGACTTCTAATTTTTTGGTGGTATTTAAGTTCCATGATGGCATCTTGGTTGCATTTCTTATAACCAATTATGTAGTCAAGGCATTATGAACACAAAACAGAAACGGGCATGCATGCATGGAGGAAACCTTTAAATCAATATTTACAAAACCTTTAGATTTCTTTCTTTTTTTGGAAAATTGTAAGGAAAATACTGGTAGAAATATGTGCTGTTCATGGGAGGAAGGAAAAAACGTTGTTTTCCTACTTCGTCATGCTTCTGCCGATTTGTTTTAGAAATCTGTATTTTATTTAACTAAGGCCTAAAACATAAAAGCCTAATGTTCACAAAATATTTAACAAAATTCACAACAAATCCAGTTTGCCACATTATGTATGTCCACAAAATGTCAACAGTTTTTAAAAAGCCAGACTAATATCCTTTAAATAAAATGTGTTTAAAGATCATATTGGAAAGGAACAAAATAAAAACAAATATACCTGTTGAACCACTTGATCCAGACGATGATGCTGCTGGACGACAACGTTCACAAACCCAAGAATTTTCGGGAATTGTGTCGGCATGAAGTCCGGCACATTCGAAATGCCACCAGATGACCGTGCACAACTCGTCGTCACACAAGATCATCTCCGTTGTTGATGGCTTTCCACACACGCAATACTGGCGGTCATCATCTTCTGAATTGTCACCACCATTTGGCAATTCATTATGTTCATTTGGGTTCAGATCTTCTTCAGAAAAATCACTAAAATCGCTCAAATCTGACCCAGTCACGAAGTCTTCTTTTCCATACAACGCCATCTTGTTGCAAGAGCCACGCAACAACAAGCCATTTGCGCACGCGCGATTCGCAGGACATTACGTCATCGTCTCAGACATCGTCTTGTGGGCTAGCTTGACCGCGTTAATTAGATTACCGAAAGTGCCAGTGGATGTTTACCGACCACTGTTTTTACGACCGCGGCAGCCTGGGTTACCCTTTTGATGTAGGGCTCGTTCGAACTCCTAGTATTTCCTTCCTCCATGCTTGAACGCCCCTGCCATGAAACGTCTGGAAGTGGGAGCATGAAAAAAAGGTTACAGTTTTATTTAGGGCCTATGATAGGAAAAATTCAAGAAAAATATTCTTAGGTTGTATTGTTCCCATATACATACTTGTAAGATGTGGGAGTTATCAGCATTTCTATACTTATGGATTCTGCTGAGTAAAGCATCGTAAATGTAAACGTAGCATGACCCTACACTTTCAAGTGGAGACCGCTGAGCCATAAATTCTGTTTATTAAAATTTAAATGAACATTCTCAATGATCTATTCAAAGGCAACACTTTCTTTTTCATCCGCCATAATCACTATGAAAAAATACACCATGCAAAAAAGTACTTCTTATTCAGGATATGACATGAATAGGGGTAGTTCTATAATTGTTGTTGTACCTCCACCAGGGCCTTTACTATCTGACCATGCAAACAAAATACAACTTTGCCAAGGACTATGTTTCTATTTTTTTCAAAGTGTAACTATTATTAGGAAAGATTAATCTTCCAAACACTTTCTTTGGTCATTCTGTAAAATTATTTCTAACTGATCTAACAGGCAAGCTTATAGAAAATGGAGCCAGGTTTATATTTCATAACTATGGTTTCATGAAATTATTTTCTACATAGTCAAAACTTGCGTCCCATTCCAGCGATCTCGCGCCATTTACCAGTTTATCATCCATTGTTTATAAGTACACATTCTTACCTATACTCGAGTGGAACTGTCCCACGCTGACAAATGATGCAAACTTCAGGGCGCTATGGTCTGAAAATGCCGGGAAATGATGTCTTTTTCTTCACATCAGAATATTTTCAATGAAATACTATAACATGACTATCAAAAATATCCAGCCAAATATAATATATCATAGATTGGTGGAAAAAAGCACAGAGAAGAGATCAAACTTGGCCGGAATGTGTTAACGTAGCGATGACCGTGCGTGCGAAGCATGGGATTGCAGGTCATGGGTCACGTTGCAGGCAAGTATCACGTGACCAATGAACAATCGTTTGGGGTTTTTTGTAAGAAGGGTGCTTATTGGAAGGGAACTTTGCGGAAAAAATTATCCCAGAGTTTTGGACCAATCACACCTAGTTTTACATTGATGAAAGAGGGACTCTTCATCTTTACAAAACCGTTCACCCCAAAGTGTTACGACCTTTCATTTTCAAGCCATGTCACGATAAAGACCTTGGGGGTGCGAAAAGCTGTCAGCCGGGCTGATTTTCATGCTTCTCCATAGACAATTGTGGCGGAGTGGAATACTTTGACGGAAAAATGATCTCTGGTGTAATTGATAAGATTTACAAAACATACATAACCAAAAAGCCTGGAATGTAATCTTTCATATTCCGTTCACCCCAAATTTACACGATGTTTCGTTCAAAAGTTAAAGGTTTAAATACAACTTAAGTCCCTCAATTTGGACATGCTTTACTGTGTAAAAAGCTTCTGTGCAGCACCTCGGGGAGCAGATGCGCGCTAGTTTTCGTTATGCTCTGAAGAAACAATTGCCATCACGTATAATGGTTCTTATCTGATCAGGCTTACCAATATTGAAACTTTCCATAAGATTTTCTGATACGGGTTTGACTTTACCAATACTAAGATTTACACAGTGCCTTTTGATGTTAAAAGTACCCGACTCGTCCACAACTTCCATTACAATTTCAATTTCTTTATCTTTGACATGTTCTTCACTACCTGAAAAATCATTAGAATATTCACAACTGACATATCCGTGCATCTTTTCCTTACTCTCTTTGTTTGGATCCTCATGGCGTGGCTTCGCAAACGAAGATCAAGAAGGACGTGCACGTCGACTGCAGGCCCGCTCATGGCTAACAAGGCCAATCCGGGACAGACAAGTTCTGGTGCAGTGATGGCAGATGTAGGTCTGGTCGGGATTTGGATTTGGGGAAGCCGAAGCAGCCCTGGTCTTTCTTCTCTGACGTTTTTCTTCCAGGGCTTCTCTTCGGGTGCCTTCGAAGTTGTTGACGGCTTTGTACACTGTGTGGCGCCAGCTGTTGCGCTCAGCAGCCATGGTAGACCACTGGTGGGGGGTCTATGTGACAGGAGTTGAGGGACTTTTTGAGGCTCTTTGTACCTTTTCTTAGGTGCCCCTCTGTCTCGGTGACCAGTGGAGAGTTCACCATACATGACGATCTGGGGAAGACGATGGTCCTCAATTCTTGAGACATGGCCGACCCAACGGAGCTGGTACTTTAGAAGCATGGCTTCGAAGCTGGGGACCTCAGCCTGTGCAAGGACCTCGACATTGGTGACAAAGTCGCTCCAGTGGATGTTTAAGATTGTGCGGAGACAGCGCTGGTGGAAACGCTCGAGGAGTTTGATGTGACTACGGTAGGTGACCCAAGCCTCTGAGCGATAGAGAAGGGTGGTGACGACTACGGCCCTGTACACGCTGATTTTTCTTTTACTTTTCAGGTTCCTGTTGTTCCATACACGTTTATAGAGTCTTCCAAAGGACCTGTTTGCCTTCGAAAGTCTGTTGTCGATTTCCTTGTCAATCCTGGCATCGAATGAGATAGTACAACCCAGGTATGTGAACTGTTGTACTGATTTCAGCTGTTTCACCGATGGTGATGGTATTCTTCCCGAGGTGCAGGCTGGTGGAGAACCTCTGTTTTCTTAAGGCTGACCTCGAGGCCAAATAGCTGAGCAGCGTTTGTGAAGCAGGACGTAATACGCTGTAGGGCTTGTTCAGTGTGGGCAACAAGGGCAGCGTCATCTACGAAAAGGAGGTCCTGGATCAGCTTCTCCTGAGTCTTGGTGTGGGCCTGCAGGCGCCGTAGATTGAATAGGCTGCCATCCAGGCGGTACCTGACGTAGACACTATCCTCATCGTCTAGGTCTTCAGTGACCTGCTTGAGCATCATGCTGAAGAAGATACTGAAGAGAGTTGGTGCCAGAACACAACCCTGCTTCACGCCGTTGGAGATGGGGAAGGGCTCTGACAGGTCGCCATCGAGTCTGATCTGGCCACGTTGATCTTCGTGCAGTTGGATCACCATCTCCAGGAACTTTTTCGGGCAGCCGAGGCACTCTAGGATCTGCCATAGTCCTTTCCTGCTTACAGTGTCGAACGCTTTAGTTAGGTCGACGAATGTAGCATAGAGTCCCTTGTTTTGCTCACGGCACTTCTGGAGTTGTCGGAGAACGAATACCATGTCCATTGTACCTCTGTTGGCTCTGAAGCCACACTGACTTTCTGGGAGGTGTTCTTTGGCGATGGATGGTACAAGCCTGTTGAGCAGAATTCTGGCAAGGACTTTACCAGCGATGGATAGAAGAGTGATCCCCCTGTAGTTGGAACAGTCAGCCTTTTCACCTTTGTTCTTGTACAGGGTGATGATGATTGCATCTCGAAGATCTTGTGGTAGCTTGCCCTGTTCCCAGTAGCAGACGAGGAGTTCATGGAGCTTGCTGTGTAGTGTAGGACCTCCATGCTTCCAGATCTCAGGTGGAATGCCATCAACTCTCGCTGCTCTACCCTGCTTGAGCTGGTCTATGGCTTTGATTGTCTCCTCGATGGTGGGTGGGTCGTCGAGCTCCTTTTTAACTGGTAGTTGAGGGATACGGAGGATGGCTGAGTCCTGAACGGTGCGATTTGCACTGAAGAGAGTCTGGAAGTGCTCGGACCAGCGGCTGAGGATGGACACCTTGTCTGTTAGGAGCTCCTGGCCATCTGAGCTGCGCAGGGGGCTCTGGATCTGGTGGGTGGGGCCATACACTTCTTTCAAAGCTTTGTAGAACCCACGATTGTCGCCAGTGTCTGCACACAGCTGAGTTTTTCGTGTCAGGTGAACCCACCACACATTCTGGATCTCTCTGAGCTTGCGCTGGAGAACACTGCAAGCTCGCCGGAAGGTGGCTTTCTTCTCGGGACTTCGAAGATCTTGTGGTAGCTTGCCTTGTTCCCAGTAGCAGACGAGGAGTTCATGGAGCTTGCTGTGTAGTGTAGGACCTCCATGCTTCCAGATCTCAGGTGGAATGCCATCAACTCTCGCTGCTCTACCACGCTTGAGCTGGTCTATGGCTTTGATTGTCTCCTCGATGGTGGGTGGGTCGTCGAGCTCCTTTTTAACTGGTAGTTGAGGGATACGGAGGATGGCTGAGTCCTGAACGGTGCGATTTGCACTGAAGAGAGTCTGGAAGTGCTCGGACCAGCGGCTGAGGATGGACACCTTGTCTGTTAGGAGCTCCTGGCCATCTGAGCTGCGCAGGGGGCTCTGGATCTGGTGGGTGGGGCCATACACTTCTTTCAAAGCTTTGTAGAACCCACGATTGTCGCCAGTGTCTGCACACAGCTGAGTTTTTCGTGTCAGGTGATCCCACCACACATTCTGGATCTCTCTGAGCTTGCGCTGGAGAACACTGCAAGCTCGCCGGAAGGTGGCTTTCTTCTCGGGACTTCGAAGATCTTGTGGTAGCTTGCCCTGTTCCCAGTAGCAGACGAGGAGTTCATGGAGCTTGCTGTGTAGTGTAGGACCTCCATGCTTCCAGATCTCAGGTGGAATGCCATCAACTCTCGCTGCTCTACCACGCTTGAGCTGGTCTATGGCTTTGATTGTCTCCTCGATGGTGGGTGGGTCGTCGAGCTCCTTTTTAACTGGTAGTTGAGGGATACGGAGGATGGCTGAGTCCTGAACGGTGCGATTTGCACTGAAGAGAGTCTGGAAGTGCTCGGACCAGCGGCTGAGGATGGACACCTTGTCTGTTAGGAGCTCCTGGCCATCTGAGCTGCGCAGGGGGCTCTGGATCTGGTGGGTGGGGCCATACACTTCTTTCAAAGCTTTGTAGAACCCACGATTGTCGTCAGTGTCTGCACACAGCTGAGTTTTTCGTGTCAGGTGATCCCACCACACATTCTGGATCTCTCTGAGCTTGCGCTGGAGAACACTGCAAGCTCGCCGGAAGGTGGCTTTCTTCTCGGGACAAAACGGCTGTGCCAGGTGAACCTGATGAGCAGACCTCTTCTTTGCTAGCAAGTCCAGGATCTCTCTATCGTTTTCATCAAACCAGTCCTTGTTCTTCTTGGTGTACCCAAGGACTTCTTTGGATGTCTTCAAGATGGCGGTTTTCAATTGAACCCACAGAGTGTCTGGATAGGGGTCACTAATGCAGGATGGCTCTTCAAAATTGCGCTGTAAATCTGCCTGGAACTAAGCTTCCACCTCAGCTAGGCGGAGGTCGTCAACGTTGAGTTTTTTCCTGCTGGGACCTCTTTTCTTTGGTTTGGGCTTGAACTGCAGTTTGAGTTTGCAGCGGACAAGGCGGTGATCAGTATGGCACTCTGCACTGGGCATCACTCTGGTGTGTAGTACGTCTTTCTGGTTTCGTTGGCGTACTAAAACGTAGTCAATAAGGTGCCAGTGTTTCGACCGGGGATGCATCCAGGTCGTTTTCAGACTGTCTCTTTGCTTAAGGTTGTGTTTGTGATTTTTAGTTGATACTCTGTGCAGAACTCTAGCAGTAGGCGCCCGTTGTCGTTGCAGTTTCCAATACCATGTCTCCCAGGGACTCCTTTCCAGGCTTCTGAATCTCGGCCAACTCTGGCGTTGAAATCACCAAGGTTCAGAACCTTGTCATCTGCAGGGGTGCTTTGCAGGAGCCTGCGCAGGTCGGAATAGAACTTATCTTTCTCCGCAGGGTCTGCCAGAAGAGTCGGGGCATAAACACTGAAGAGTGTGAGATGTTGTATGTTGTACAACGGGAGACGCATGGACATGATGCGGTCCGAGTGCCCTGTGGGCAGTGTTTCAAGCTTGGAGGCGATGGAGTGCCTCATCATAAAGCCTACGCCTGAAAGGCGTCTTTCAGTTGATGGTTTGCCTGACCAGTAGAGGGTGTAACCGGCGCCCTGTTCTTTGAGGCTGCCTTCTTCTGGGAAGCGGACTTCGCTAAGGGCTGCGATGTCAATATTGAGTCGTGACAGTTCGTGTGCGATGAGAGCCGAGCGACGTTCGGGACGACTGCTGCCGGCTAAGTCAAGCATGGTCCTGATGTTCCAGCATGCGACTTTCAAACCCTTGTAGACCTTCGGTAAGGGAGTGTTTTGCTTTAGTCTCTTTGACTTTGATTTGGATTTTCGATTTGTTTCTGTTCGACCGCTTGAAAAGATGCCTGTTGACCGCGGCTAGCCAACTGGGTATAGAGGAAACGAGCTTTCTTAAGGCCGACCTTTTCTAGGCCCCTCTGCATGTGGAGCAAGCAGTGCTGTCCCTAGATAAGGCTGCTTGGTCGTTCAGGATGCTGCCGAGTGGTGTTGTCGTCTCCGGGTCAACACCAAGCGACCAAAGTCCTGAACCGCCTGCATGCAGGATTGAGACTGCGGCTTCCAGTAACATCTTCCACCTGCCGATTTCGCCCCTTTCCCATCGCTACAGGACTTGTGGTTGTGGACGTTGAACGTGGCCATGTCCTTTGGCCTGCGCTGAGGAGTTTTAAGGTGGAGTTCAGTGCGCGCAAACTGGCCCCACCCTTTAAACACAAGGTTCATCTGTCATGGCCTGGCAAGCTGGGACAGTGACAGCGAGGTCCTCGGGTCGTAGGTTTTATATCGGAGTTTCCCTCTCCTAGGCGGGTAGCCGACCAAGGCTGACGAGCCCCCCCTGCCCGGAGCAACCTGGTTATACTGCGCCAGGAACCCGCAGTCGCCCTCTCCTGTTAGTTCAAATCCAGGAGGCACCACATGGAGGTTGGCGTAGGACTTGAGGTCTGCGCCACTCAGTGGATTTTTTAGATCCCGTAAGGAGCTCACCCATACCGGCATCCAGTGACAATATAGACCCCCATTTACCTCCCTAATTGTTTGGATAGTCTTCTTCTATACCACACATACTTGACAGGTTACTAGAGTCAAAAACATTATCTGTGTGATTACAAGCATCATTGTATTGACATAGAGTAACTCCAGTAATTTCAAATTGTTCATTATCAGACAAATTCATTGAGTGCCCCAATTGTGTACAATACCTGTAAGCATCTTGCCAAGTCACTGCACATTTCATCAGACTTTTCCCATCTTGTACTTGATAGCCATTGCAGTTTCTAGAATGCGAATCAATAATATAAAATACTCCATTTTGTGCAATTACACCAAATGTGTTTTCATAAAAACAAATAAAACATGCGGCATATCTCTGCAATGTTTGCTCAAGAGCTTTATCTAAGCTAACCATGTTAAATTCTGACAAATTTCCATCATCTTCAAACATCCCACTTACTGATTCATGATAGATCATTGTGTAGCTCTTGTCAAATAAAATCAGTTCATTTGGCAATTCACTAATTAAAAAATAGTCATTATTGATTGTGGAACTTTTAGATAAATGACCATACAGTTCATCACCAGTGTTCAATACTAAATCCATGTCTTTACTTGTCCACTGTCTCAATTCTTTAACATGATTGTACACTATTGCAGTCAATGTATTTGTAACACACTGTTTCCCAGTATTGACACCAAATTTTAAATTACCTTGATGAAAATGTCCCTGTACAACTAAACTTTGTATTTCTGTTGAATTTGCATGTTTCTTTTTTTTCGTTTAATTTAATTCATAACAAGGTGACAATGGCCTCTTTTTTCTTTCACATGTACAAGAGGAACCTTCCTTACCACCATCATCATTTATCCTTTCTTTAGTCATTGTGCGTCTTTTTACTTCTGGTTTCTTCTTGGTTTCATTTGATTCATCTGTTTCTTGTCTCTTTATTTTCTTCTTTCTTAGGTTATATCCTCCACACTGTTTTACTATTACTTGATGGTTTGTCATACCTGATAAGCATGGTTTACAACTTGTGCCAGCTGTTTCTCCATTGTCTTGTGTAGTCTCCTCATGATTACTCAGATCACGTGTTCTTTATAACCACCCTTCATTGGAGCTGTCCAGTGTGTAATACATGTTCTCATCTGAGGGAATACCAAAATCAAAGTACAAAGATTGAAAACAATTACTTCCTGGACATTTACAACATATCCATACAAATGACCGCTTTGTTAATATTTCAACTACTTCTGTAAATGCAATGCAATCAGCATGGTACCACAAACTACATTCACATTGGCTTCAATTGTACCAATCATCTTATCACACAGCCAACATTGTGTTTCATGATCATACGTAACATGAAATTTACTAACCTCATTTTGTGGAACCTTATTTCTTATCTTACTTTGTCTCTGAATATTGGAATGTATACACTTAGAAGTGACAATCCCAATTCTCACAAACTTCTTGTTCATCTTCCCATGATTATATGAAATCTTTGTTCCGATTGATCTTTTAGCGTCTTTCATTTTCTTTGCAACAGTGTCCAGGCTTCCTCTTGTATGATCAAAAATATATTTTTGCACCTTTCCATGCAAAATTCTGTCTTCCTTACTCAGTCATACGGCACTCTATAACTTTGCCACCTTTCCTGATGTTATGAGTCTGTCTGAATGCCTCTCTTCTCAATTTCCTCTTGTACCCTCTAGATATTTTTTTTCTCTTCCATCGCTGAATAACCTCCTCCGTACATTCCAACACTTTACCCTTTCCACAATGCTTTGTCGAGTCATACTTATTAAGCCCCCTTAAACCTTTTGGGTTACTTACTCTTGACCGTTGAGATACCCTCTTTGCTCTTAGCATAGACACTTTCTTTTCAAGTTGATGCTGCTGCATCTTCTCGTATTCTTGCTTTGCCTGCATCAATTGCTCCTTCCTTGGCTTCACAATCTGTTCATATTATAGTGTCATTATTTCAAACTGATCACCACACATTTCTCTTTGTTCTTCATCAGAATTGCCATCTCCATTGCTATTTGATTCACTATGTTGAACACACGTCTCCATATCTCTGCACATGATCTTTTTCACATGGGAATGTCGGAACGAGTTCATTTGTAACTCCAGGTTTGGTTATCTTTACATTATCTCCAGTTTTCATTATCTTTACATTATCTCCAGGTTTTGTTATCTTTGCTTTATCTCCAGCTTTGGTTTTCTTGACAATATCTCCAGGTTAGGTAATACTCTGAACATGTTCCTCTTCACGAACAAAAAAATATATCGGTAATGTGTCCTGAACTCTGGTTGCCCATTCAGGTTCAGGGAAACCTCTTGGTATAGCCTTCATCGCACAGGTTGCCCCATGCTCAGGGTATATATATCTTGGTATAGCCTTCATCGCACAGGTTGCCCCATGCTCAGGGTTAATATCTCTTGGTATAGCCTTCATTGTACAGGTTGCCCCATGCTCAGGGTCATGTCCAGCATACTCTAGCATTCCATCACTCATCATAGTAGACATCAATAAGCTGCAAAAAATAACAACAAAATAATGTTACATTGAACAAGTCTATGCTATTTAGTAAAACTATTCTTGCGAAAGGACACTATAGGAAAGAATTCATCGCTGGACTGTTAAGATTAAACCACATGTAGTCACAAATATTCTATATTTTGTCATTTTTTTCATGAAGAGGCTATTGTGACACTTCAGTTGAAATAATGTCCATGTTTGTAGAACAAAATACAATATTTAAGTTGAACTATTTTTGAAAGTGATTTTTGCCAAACTTTGACATTGATCCAAACATGGGTTGGAGATCTTAAATCATACAAATCTTTTATTTTTATCAGAGAACTTGTAAACAATTATTAATTAGCTATTCAAAGGTACACAGCAGAGTCATTAGGCTACTTCTGGCTTGAAATACACCCAAACATCACTGAATAACTTATTGTTATGACAAATTGAACGTTACATCTTAATTCATAGAGTCCATACAACAGAAATTGTTCCACAATACAGTGTAGGGGATTGCTGAGATATCCCTGAAGCAATGACCCATACAGCTGTCTCCATATATTATAGAAACTGGCAAAGCAAAAACCACAAAGGCAAGAACTACACTAGCTACATGTAGCTAGGAGCTTGTGGACATGTGGGAGGGGTAGGGAGACAGTTAGCCGAGTACATTTTGTCAACAAAGGTTTCAGCTGCCAGGTTAGATAGTGCCTGTGCTACACCCACAACTGTCACACGCTTTTTCTTTTCAATGCTTTTTTATCTGTGACAATCTTTGCATATCACTGTCACACGACTGTTCATGTCATGTGACATTCATCAGACAAATGAAATAATATTTTGTGTATGCGAAAATATCCACGTTTTTTTCTCTCCCCCCTTTTTTATGCAAGTCACCAGACACACAAGGCCAGAAGGCCACTTCAAGGTGTGGGCTGCAAATAATTTGTTTCCTCATAATTATTTAGGCACATGCTCATCTTATCATTGCCACCTACTCCTTGGGCTCAACATGGTTACCCACCCATTACACTCAGTAAGGATGCAGGTATGGGCATCATTCATCAAAAGCTTGGCTGGTAAAGCAGAAAGTACTACCTCCCCAAAATTTACACTGCATATAATGTATATGTTGATTTGACTTTGTGCTGGATGGATGGATGTAGCCTGCCTCTTTATAGTTGAAATATTTAGATAAACAGACCACCATTCTACTTAAATAAAGGGATTGTGAACATATGGTTTTGCAATGAATGCATTTTTTTCAATCATCTTCTTTCAAAATACTGACCTTATAAAAACTTCCATCAAAATCGCCGTAATGCGTTATGTTTTTGAGAAATCAGTAAACAGAAGTTTTTGTTCTATCAAGTTTTTGTATACATTCTTAGAGCAAAGAAACATTACGGCATGTTTCTCAGATTCATTTTTTGAGGGGTTAAAATGATCTCTCTCTCTACAACCATATTACTTCCAAGGCAATCGTTTCTCAAAATGATTTTATACTTATCAACCATGTCAACAGCTGCAGTGCATCTCGCCAAGTAAATTTTCAATAACCATTAATTTTTGAAGTAACTACCAAACGTGAACGATCCCTTTAACAATGTCTAACAATATCACATAAATTACCAGTTGGTAAAGCATACCCTGACCTTTCTGTTTGATTACCATTTCTTTTACATCTAGGCTATCTATAAAGTTTTGTCCATAAATTTACATCCCTAAATTACTTCAATGGTAAACTACTATGCTACTTGAACAATTTATCTCTTATAAATACTGAAAGATCTGTATCCCATACATGTACTACAAACCTACCAATATATGATTACACACCTATATTGGCTATTTTTGTGAAAACTCAAACTCACCTAGGTCCTACATTTACATTCATCTCTTCATGAGAACTCCAAAAGATGATTTTCTACTTCTTGGATATGGTACAAATTAATTGATGTGACTGATACACCTATGTACATGTACTTCAAACCAAACATCAAATGTAATGTTTTAGTATGGAACTTTACAGCATACATATGTGCCAGTGCAGTAGTAGATTTACACATTGTCAAATTCAGCTTTGTCTTTCTTGAAAATTTATTTAATTTCACAGTCAATATTGAATTAGGTAGCCGTGTTATTGTTATTCTGATAGATAAAACAAATAATGTGATGGCTAACCAAGACTAACTAATTATGAAAAAACTGCATGAGCTTTCGTACTCAAGTCGTAGCAACTACTTTCATCAGACGGTCAATTGTCATTGAAACAGCACAAAATCCCCCCACAAGCCATTCCACACCAAACCAAAGCTTACACTATTGTGCAGATGTACGGTCCATTTGTCTGAATAATGTGATTTTTAACTACAATTTTACCTAGTCCAGTCAGGATAAACTTACAAAAGACTCCTCAAACTTACCGCTAAAATATACAAATACATTTTTCATGAATAAAACGTTAAAACTTAAAAACAAAGGTAAGTATTGGAAAAAAATAAATCAATCGAAAAACGATTTAGTCACTCACCACGCCATCTTAGCCACTAACTACACGGTGAAAACTGTAAACTGGAGATCACAAAGAAAAGGGGTCGTCGAACTCTCGCGATTTTCTCGAAAATTCTCGCGTGCTGAAGCATTTCTCTCTGCAGACAAAATTCTGGAATTGACTTTTCAGCGGGCGCTGCGGACTGACTGACTGTCATCACAGCTAGTTCTAATCTCACTTGTCATCCAACTTTAATCCCAAAATGGTAAGTCTCCTTTAAGTTACAGCTTGTTATCCTGTTGTATGTAAGTAAGTCCAAGAAAGGCCATGCAAATAATTGTGTTTTTGAGCAAAAACTGCATCCTTCATGCTTCTTTCTATTAATATTTGTTATTTTTCACATTCCATGTGTAGGCCTACATGTAGGTATATTCATGCTACTTTACTCTTTAACTGTCAACTAAAACCAAAAATTGCAAAGTTACTCAGTACTCCCTTTTTTTGAAGAATTTACCTTCGAAGGTCGAAGTTTCTTGGTCTTACTCTAACATAAATGAACTTGTAAATGTACTTGTATAGTTGGTAGGCAAAAGTCAAACACCAACCATCTTCTCACTTTGCAATCAGATTTTTTTAAAAAAATCATGTGCTTGTTCCACAACTTAGTTAACTTGCTTTTTCTCACAAATTATGCCCAAGGCCAACATGTTGTTTTATTCATTCATTTCTTTCTTTCATTTAACTATCAATTATTTTTTCAGACGTCAACACTTCACAACCTTTTCAACAACAACAGCAAGCCATATGGAAGTTCTGTGAGGGTAAAAGTCATTGCACAGGGGGCAGCAAGCAACAGCAACCACTATGGTGTTGCGGATGCAACAATGGCTGTGGAAGTAGTGCTCTATAATGAAACAAAAGCTTCTAAAGTGCAGTGTTGTAGATATGTCACGATCATCAATGCAATGATAAAAGACCAACCACACAAGCAAATTCAAATATCAAGGAGCACCAGAGTGAGTAGAACAGGATCATTTAATGTACCATTAGCTCTTGAAAAAGCAGCAACTGATCTTGTGAATCCACAAGCAGCAACATTTGTCTCTCTTTCTGAAGTCAAGACCTCCCCAATCCAGAAACTTATGTCTGTTCATGGACAAGTTGTGGCTGTATTAAAAAGTACCCTTTCTTATCAAATTACCAAATTAAAGTTATTTACCTACTTACACTTTGAACAATTGGACTGAAAACAGATCAATGATCAGGATAGAATCATGGATGATAAAGAGGTAATTACATTTGAAATTCAGAGAGATTTTGTTTATTATAGTTTCAATTAAAGAGTACTTTCACTTCTGTGGTGGTTCTGAAAAGTACCGTAGGTTTCAACTCGTTGTTTCGATCAGTATGCTATGATCGTCTTCAGGAGAGTAGCTAGTGTTGGTCCAAGACGTCACTATCTCATACTCGTAACGTAACGTGATAACCGTACAGAGGGCGCGCTTTTCTTCTTGAATCATTTTGGTTGACGACTGTCTGTAGTAACGTCTTGGATATCTTGTTTAAGAAGGCCTGGCCAAGTTATTTTCATGAAGCATCAAGTCATGTTCTGTTCATATTAGTGACTACAATGTCAAGCTTGCAAGAAAAGCAAAATATGAAAGGTCACGAGGTCGTCGACACGATCGAGCATGATTGTATGCAGTGCATGCTGCGTTAACATCGCATGCGCACTCACGTTTGAATTGACCATGACTTCTTCATCGCTCTATCAACGCACTAAGCAAGTGATTCTGAAATTATTCAAGCTAAATTATATGCTTGCAGTCGGTTAGGTTTATCGGTCAGTCAATGTTTAATGGACGTTAAAATCTTAAAGCCTGTTTCGGCAAGCGTAATTGCACCCACCGATTCCTGAACTTACGGCGCCTGGAAACGGCTGTAATTGTGCCGCCCGTTTCCACGCTTACAACGCCTCAAAATGGCTCGGATGTGCACCCACCCGTTTCCCACGCTGACGGCCCTAGTAATGGCTCGGATGTGCACCTACCGTTTCTCATGCTTACGGCCCTAGTAATGGCTCGGATGTGCACCCACCGTTCCCCATGCATACAGGCCCTAGTAAATGCTTTGATGTGCACCCACCGTTTCCCATGCTTACAGCCCCTAGTAACGGCTCGGATGTGCACCCACCGTTTCCCACGCTTTAATAATGACTGTTTACAATCATGTTTACATTCCTAATGATCATACCGAAGTCTGCAGCTTCTCTTATAACTTGGGCGGGAAACTTTTTTAGGCTAACTGTTTTAAGCACGGTTTTGATAATCAGGCAAGAAGTGGGTCTACACAATTGTCTGTTTTTTAACAGCTTTATTTTATGTTTATTATTCTCAACAAGAAGTACAAGCTGTCAACACTGACGGATTTAAGAAAATACTGTCAATAAGTATCAATAAGTCAACCTATATGAGGGTCGGGTCGTAGATTGGTTACTTCTGCAATAAGTATGAAAACTTACTTGGTGAGATATAATTATGGTTTAAATTACAAAAGGGTTTTACAAAAGGGTGTAACTTGAGATGCCTCAACTTTTTGTCAATGTATTTGCTTGGCAAAAGGGTGTATCTCGTGTTAGCTATTTCAATATGTACGTGCCTGTTTAGCCAAAAGGATGCATCTGAAGACACTCTGTATTATTTCCATTGAGACATTTGGCAAAATGGAGTAACTTAATCTACAAGCTTAACATTCTCATTTTTGTATGCAATAATGGCAAAAAAACTAATTAATTGTTGAATACATTTACTTAACATTAGATGTCACATTGTTAAAAAAAACGGTGTATGTTGAGATACGTCCCTCTGTAAAATAACTATTAATTGGGGTGATACAAACTTCAACATGGCAAAAAGGTGTATCCGAGAGATACATCTTTCTGACGTAGAAACAGTCGGTGAGAGCAACACACTTGTACATGGCAGAAGAGTGTGTCTATAGATACGTCTCTCTGACATAAAAAATATTAATTTTTAGTGCAATATTCTTTTTTGGCAAACGGACCTAACACCAAGTTAGGCTGTTTTGCCTCTTCATACACATCTAAATGCGGGTGCTATCTATGAGATACACCGTTTTTCCAAAGAAATTGAATTGAAAACATGAACAATCTAATAGACTTCGCTCATTGGGAAAAGCGCCCTCACTTTCCCTAGAAATGGTATTTTCTCAAAAAGTTGAAAATTTGAGTTACACCCTTTTGCCAAAACAGGGCCGATGTGTGCTCATTTTTCTGCAGATAAAAATCTAATTAAGACAAACTACACGCTAAACTATCCCATCTTCACGAACGCACGGCCCATGAAGGGCATCCTCGAGGGGCTGGGCGATTTGAGGGCCTTCCAATGACAAACTGCGGTAGAAGGCGTGTCACCAGCGTGGGAGTGGTGTCAGCAAAGTGGCAGTCAAGTTTGTGCTTGAGGGACGTCAACCTCGATCGCTCCCACGGCAGTTGCGCAACCTCCTGGTTTTTTGAAAGGCCCAATCACCCTCTCCTTCCGACATACTCTCCTCGGAGGACATTAAATACTATGTACAGAGTAAACAACACGTCTCAAAATGCATCGTCCCAAGATGCATCATACCAATAAATTTTTTTGTTTTTTGATAAGGAAAGGTTTTTGTTGAACAAATTGTTTAAAAAGTGGAGTATTCAAAACCTAAGTTAATTGTGATTTTTTTAGCCTTTGATGATGAAGCACCGTAAAAATAGCTGCTATGCTTAAATGTGAAGGCTACTGTTTAGTCGATATTGTCAGTTAAAGAATCTGTAATCAACTATGCTTACTCTTGACAACAAATACGACTCTGTGTAATCTACTGTATTTTATTAGGTAAATATAAACTTATTTCTGCCACGAAATGATCATGGTTTTTATTGTTCAACAGTTCTGTTCAAAACAAGTATAAAATTGTACAGTATAGTGGAAATGTTACTTTAACAAACAAAATTGGTATGGTAGCCTATGTTGTGAACATTGAAAATTTCCCAAAAGAGGTGATTTGAGGCAGCATTACAATTTTCTTGAAAACAATGAAGTCAAGCTGATGTACTACCGTATTTTGTGCTTGCGAGACATTATTCTTTAAAGGGTTTGGGTACTTTTTGTACGACACAAAACACAAACGTCCACAGATTTACACTAAACTTACACGGTTAAAAGATAATGATAGTAGAAAGCTTCCCTTTAAATATTACTTGCTGAGGTGCTGTAGTTTTTGAGAAATTAGTAAAACAATTTCACGAAAATAGTTTTTGTCTCAGTGAGACGAAAATTACTTTAGCATGTACAACGGATTTGCGCGACTCTCCTGAAAACATTTCTCTGTGGTTTTCACTTTTTTTTTCTCAAAAGCTGAAACTTCTACAGGTAAATTATGTAACATACATCTCCATTCACAGTGAGTAGGGATTCATGTCATGGCCAAAAACTTGATCTACAAAAGGTATCAAAATTCAAAACCCTTTAAATATTAATAAGGTGCACCACACCATTCAACAGCACGGGTCTAAATAAGTCAATAATTACCCTGGATTTCCTGCTCCTCTTTTGAGCGGCGTCAGTGTGTTGTTTGTAAGTACTGTTCTCCTTACGACGCATTTTGTCACGAAGAGAGTTGAAGTAGGTCTTGCAGGCCTCTGAAATGATGAATTTTAAAAGTTGAGAGTAGGTAATTGTTTTACATGAGGTTACATGAGGTTGCTTTATTTTGCACCTTCTTCATCTCTTCTATTTTTCCTCTTTCAAAGAAAATGTGTAAACTGGTTGGGAACTCAGGAAAAAAGAGTGAGGGGATTTGGTGTGGTGTGTGTTCATTAGGCGCCAAATACTCCCGAGATCTTCAACCGATTTATGAAAGAAATAGGCCCCTATCGATCGGTTATTATGCTTTTGGGGTACCATAACGATAAATCATTAAAGTAGAGATTCTTAGTCAGTTTTTCCAATCATGATTTCAAAGTATTTGCTCATTGTAACAACGTTTAACAGTACTCAGCTTTTAACTGTTGTAGCATGTGCAAAAGCAATTGTTTATAGTTTTGTTTTGAGCCGAGATGTCATAAAATTTACAGGGTGGAGAAAATTGATTTCCTTGGCCAGTTAAACCCTTCCGATAATCATAGATGAGCTGTTAAATTTAGTTGTCAGAGTAAATGTAATGACTATTTCGGGCTCATTTTGCAAGAAAGTCGTATAATAGAAAATCACTAACTGAAATCTCCGAACAATGACCTTTTGTATACAAAAAACATGTATAGGCTTAATCGGGATTTAATTTTCCTGTTGTCCTTACTTTTGATCTGGTCAACTCCCCATTTGTCTCGGCCATAGAGTGCCTGCACTTCTCTGGTTATTTTGGAGATCACTGCCGTATTTTCTACACAAGTTTTCCTTAAAAATAAAACCAACACACACCGGAAATGTTAATACAATTAATTTAGAGCCGTTTAATCTCAATCTTACTTTGCATCACCTCACAAAAAGGCAGAAAACTGAAAAAAACTGGGTCAGTTCAGTTCAGTTCAGTTTATTTCCATTCAATCAGTTTGCTTACGTAAAAATACATATACGGTACTTTAGATACAATGTAATGATTAAATGGTGGGAGTCTCCTAAAAGCAAGCTTGTTGGGTGGAGACCCCCCGACATTTATGTAACTGGGTTAAAGAAGTACTGAGTTAGGAATTACTAGTGTAATGGAACATCAATGAATACGTAAACACACAATGGGGACGCAAGACAAACACTAAACAGGACAACAGATAGCTGGAAAGGCTCACCGCACGGCGGCATTCAAATAAATAATTGGTTAAAAGACAATAGTAATAATTATTGTAACAAATTGGGTCTACATCTGACAATACCAGGAAAACTGAAGAATTGAGGACTCAGTATTTACCAATAAGTTCATTTTTAAGTTTTTTCTTGAACGACTGAAGACTCTTACATGTTTTTATTTCATTGCTGAGGGAGTTCCAGTATTTTGGACTTAGGATTTAGATGAGTAGACACGGGGTACATGAAAATCTTTTGCATGTCTAGTTTGATAAGAATGGAATTGAGAATTAAGTGTAAACATACTCTTAAAAGAATTAGGTAAAACATTAGAGTTGAATTGATGCATAAATATTCCAAGTTGAAGAAGATAAATATCGGAAACTTTAAGAGTACTGTGTTTTTTAAATAATGGGTCAGAATGAGCACAAAAGTCGGTACGATTAACAATTCTGAGAGCCCTTTTCTGCAGCAACTTAATTCTTTTCAGTAGACAGGCACTTGATTTGCCCCATGCTAGAATATCACAGTAAATGTAAGGCAGGATTAACGCAGAATAAATGTCATAGAGTATTGTGGATGGGAAAAAATATTTAAGTTTATTGATAATTCCTATGTTCCTTGCAACCAGTTTACATAAGTAATTAATATGTTGATTCCAAGAAAGTTTATCATCAACAAACACTCCAAGAAATTTGACACAATCAGTACGAAGAAGAGGTAAATTATCAAACATAATGTCACTTGGAAGTACATTACTGGAATAATTGAATAACATAGTTGGTTTTCTTAATATTGATGGATAACTTGTTTGCCTTGATCCAGTTGGAAATGTGAATAAGCTCCAAGTTTACCGTTTCAAAAAGAATGTCGATATTTCTGTGTGAGTAAAATAAATTAGAATCATCTGCAATAGAATAAAAGTGTACTTATCGGAAGATTTTTGGAAATCATTTATGTAGATGGAAAACAGGAGAGGAGCCAAGAGAGATCCTTGTGGAATACCACAAAGTAACGATTTATAGGATGATTCTTTGCAATCAATACAAACAAACTGCTTGCGGTCGGAAAGACAATTTCTGAACCACTCCAAGGCAATACCTCTAACACCATAAAAGGAAAGTTTAGAGAGAAGAATAGAGTGATCAATGGTGTCAAAGGCCTTAAAAAGGTACAGGAAGATTCCCATTGTATGTAGTGATTGGTCACGACCTGCTCGGATTTTGTCAATTAGTCAAACTGAGAATCGGAAAGAATGTTGTGTTTCTCGAGGAATTGAGAGACACGAATGTAGACAGTACGCTCAAGTATTTTTAAAAAGGAGGTAAGGATGGAAATGGGGCGATAATTATTGACCAAGTGATGGTCACCGTTTTTGTGAATAGGCATGACCCTTGCAATTTTCATCGGGTTTGGGACAATACCTGTAGATAAAGATAAGTTAATAATATAAACTAAGGGCCTAGATATTTCTTGAATAACCTGTTTAATAAGAGGACAGTTGATCGAATCATGTCCTGAGCTGTTCTTGTCGGGTAGGTTCAAAACAATGGACGAAAGTTCAAGCTCAGTGATTGGAGTAATAAAAATAGAGTGGGGTATTGGGTCAGACATAAAATCCCTAAAGTGAGAATTGCAAGGCGGAATTTGGTTCGGCAATTATTGAAATGCTCAGCGATGAGAAGGGGATCTTCAGCATTGAGGTCATTTATTTAAAGACTGGAGATATGGGAAGTAGTCTTGTTTTTCAATACACTGTTGATAATCTTCCAAGTATTCTTAGCACTACTTGTTTCCTTTTCAAATTGCTGGGAATAATAACCACGTTTTGCCGAACGTAAAATGGTGGTTAATATATTTTTTTATTTGGTAAACTTATGTCGAGTGGTTTCAGACGGGGAACGCAAGAACTTACGCTAAAGCTTGTTTTTATGATTGATGGATTTGAGAAGATTGAGGGAAATCCATGGCGACCTTGGTCGAGTTTTCTTGTTGGGAGTGTTTGAGTCTGACAAGAGGAATATGAATGTCGTGTAAATGGTTAAAGATGGTCATGAAGTTCTTAAATGAATCATTGGGTTCAACTGAGCTCAAGACTGAAGACCAATCGTCATGTTTCAGGCAATTTTTGAAGTGTTGAATATTGTCAATAGAATATTTGCGGAAGTAATTTGGTGGAAGGGAGCGTGTGCACGGGGAAAATTTAAAAGAAGTTAATATAGGAAAATGGTCAGAAATATCACAGATTAAAATACCAGAATAAGGTGGAGGAGAGATGTTGGTAAAAATATTGTCAATAAGAGTAGCTGAAGTACTTGTTACTCTTGTGGGTTTATTAATCAGAGGTAAGCAAGAGTGGGAGAAATTAACATCTAAAAATTCTTGGGACTGGTGGTTATGGTCTGAAGTGTGGAGATCGATGTTAAAGTCCCCAGAAATAACACATGACTTATTCTCGGATGAAACAGAAGTATGGACTTGCTGAAACGAATACATGAAGTCATTAAATGATGCAGATGGTGATTTATAAACTACTCCAATAATAATGTTCTTGCTGTTAGAGTTCTTGATTTCGATAAAAATGGATTCAAATGATTCTGTGGAATGGGATAAATCATGACGGATAACATACTGAAGGTCAGTGGAAATGTAGAGAGCTACACCACCTCCCACTCTATCCACTCTGCTTTTTGTCTCAAGACAGAATCCAGGATCTTGAATACATATTGAAAGGCATGTCAGATTGTTTTAGCCATGTTTCCGAGAGACCTATGACAGAGAAGTTAGAATGAAGAGTTTCGAGGTAGTTGGTCATTTCATCAAAATGTTTGGGAAGACTTATAATATTCATATAAAGAAAAGATAACTTGGAAGGGTCATTAAAATCAATTGACGAATTAAAAGTGAAATCGGTAAAGTAGTCACACGAGTGTAGATACTGATTATTGTTGTTAGGGTCAGATACTGTTGAAACGAGAATTGATACGAGAATTGATATTTTCGAAATTGGGATGAGTGTGATCATCAAAGAGGGCGGGATAAGAGTCTGAAATGAAGGAGAACTCATTTGATTCTAAGGAATGAAAAGGTAGATTTACATTGTAACAAAAATAACAGACCCAGGACTCCTTATCATGAAAATTGGGTTGAAACTCGGGGGTGGGGAGCCTAACACAGCTCTGGTGGAACCAGTTCTGACATGAAATACAACATATCTTAGGCTTATTGTCTCTAAGTAATTGGTTACAAGAAAGACACAAAAACGACGAGGACGTAACGAATTGACAGGACAATACAACAATATAACTGTAAATGAAACAGAAGTTAACGAAGGCGGATAGGGGAAAGCGGTCCTACTTCCAAAACTCATACAAATGAGGTAGAAATGATAATTAATTGGAGGATGGCTGTACGAGATTAACAGATTTGAGAAACTCATTTTGAAACTGAAATTCATATAAAGAAGAGGAGATCCATAAATATACATGCCTACAAATGCATACACACATACATACACATATACATACATATGCATAATATGAACATATATGAACTTATACGAACATATACACATATACACATACATACCAGAATTTGAACGATCGTATGCTGGACGATGAACAAAGGTGAGTCGGCCTACTTAAGGATTTAAATACACGTCCATATATGAAATAGTTTGCACTAGGCCTATATCTTTTTCAGCTTCTTGAGGTCGTCTGGGCTTCCAATGACGACTCGTGATCCTTCCTTTTGGCGGATCTCAATGCGGCCATCTTGAGTCCAGAGCTTCTCCGTGTTGGGGTGGTTCTTTGCAAAGCTGAGCCAACGCTGCCGATCTTGGTGAGGCTCTCTTGCACAAATATGTTGGACCCTTTAAACTTAGAGTGTTGACGGTAGAATGTTGCCCGGGTGTTGTAGTCAGCAAACTTGACGATTAGTGGTCTCACTCGCGGTTTGTCACCTTTGTCAAGGCGGGGACCAATTCTATGGGTGCGGTCGATTGACTCAGGAGCGATTGACATTCCAAGATGGTGTTTGGCAGCGTCAATGAGGCTCTTGTCTGTATTCTCTGGCTGATGGGATTCTTTAATGCCGTGGACTATTAGACAATTGCGCCTTGAGTACTGTTCTTGGGTGTCCATCTTTTCTGACAAATGGCGGACCTCATCTTCGAGCTTGGAGATACGTACGTCTCGTGACTGGAGTTCCAATTCCAGAGCCTTGTGGATGTCCTCGCTGATAATATTGGCAATGGCCTCGGTCAGTACTGGAATCAGAACATCAAGAAGGGCTTTCAATTTGAGGGCATCAGATATGGCGATGGAAAGGGCCGTAGGATCGATGGAAGCTGGATCGGAACACGAGGTTAAAGGGCCATGTCTTTTTGGAGGCATGGTGCTGACGAAGGAAGACGATATTTGCACCAAAAATACAGAAACTGTGTCGAGACGCAATGTGGTAGATGACTGGTAGTTATAACGCAAAGTTCATTTAGGAGACGAGCTGATTAAGAGGTAACTTTCTGGTAGTTTAACCTTAAAATAGTATGGAAGAGTGGAGCTAGCAACAAACCACGTCCGTCCTCCTTGGAGTCATATGTAATCCTTTCAAATTTTGGGAAGACAACGAAAAGACTTATGTTAATATGTTCATTTAGCATCATTGTGAATCTTTCATGTTATCAATCATGTGCCATGGTTAATTGTTAGTTTACTAAATTACACAAACTGTTTTGAAAAGTTAATTGCTTTTAATAAGAGATGTTCCTGGTCATTAAAACTAATCAAAGTACAATCTTTTCCACAATAATTAACGATTAAGTGACAAATCGGACACCATGGCTTTCCATTTTGATTGCGCAATCACGGCAAGGCGTTGGAGATTTCCTTGATATTGGATTCCTAACCGGTAGAGGACCCGTTGCTTTGTGCACAGCCCATTCGATTTGTACATGAGCAACACATGTACATGTAATTCCTACGTAGGTTTAGGGTTTTCGTGAGAATGCAGAATTATTCTTTGTTTCCGCCTAAAATCCCTTAGCATTTGAACACGTTTTTTCTTTAAGCCTAATATTCTAAAGCGTAAGGATGAAAGATTTTTATCATATATCGAATTTAAGCTTAGAACATAAGCTTAACTCTAAATTAATTAAGATCTTTATTTGAATATTTAATTAGTTAATCTTTGCAGCACCATATCTCAAGAAGTACAGGGCCGATTTTCAAACTTTTTTTCAGTTGTAGACTCCTTGGGCATTGGAGATTAGCCTTGGAAATCGTGACTTATGTTGACCTTTACTTCGGGGTAAACCGGAAGTGGGACCATATTTCAAGAACTACACAACCGATTTTCAAACGTTTTTCAGTTATAAACTCCATGGGCAGTGGAAACTAGCCTTGTGAAATCGTGACCCCATGTTGACCTTTACTTCGGGGTCACCCGGAATGGGACCATATCTCAAGAACTACACAACCGATTTTCAAACTTTTTTCAGTTATAAACTCCATGGGCATTGGAGATTAGCCTTGGGAAAACGTGACCCCATGTTGACTTTTACTTTGGGGTCAACCGGAAGTTGGACTATATCTCAAGATTTACACAGCAATTTTCAATTTGTTTCAGGTATAGACCCTTTGAGCATTTAAGATTAAACTTGATTTACCGTGACCCCATGATGACCTTTACTTCAGGGTCAACTGGAAGTTGGACCATATCTCAAGAAATATACACCTGATATTCAACCTTTTTTTCAGTTATAGACTTATTGGGCATTAAATATTAACCCTGGGATATCTTGACCCTAAGTTGACCTAAACTTCTGGTTTAACCAGACGTTGGACCGTATCTCAAGAAGTAAACATCCGATATTCAAACTTTTTTCAATTATATACTTCTTGGCATTGAATGTTAACCTTGTGTTACAATAGCCCCAAATTGACCTGAATTTCCAGGTCAACCGGAAGTGGGACCAAATGTCAAGTATTATGCACCCGATTTTCAATTTTATTTCAGTTATAAACCTTTTGTGCATTGAAGATTAGCCTTGGGTTACCGTAACCCGTGTTGACTTTTACTTCCGGGTCAACCGGAAGTGGGACCATATCTCACGAACTACACAACCGATTTTCAATTTCTTTTCAGTTATAGACTCATTGAGCATTGAAAATTGAACCTGGGTTACTGTGACCCCCGTGTTGACCTTTACTTGCGGGTCAACCGGAAGTGGGACCAAATCTGAAGAACTAAACACCAAATTTTCAATTTCTTTTCAGTTATAAACCCCTTTTGCAATGAAGATTGAACTTGGGTTTAATCAAAGCACAACAATTAAACACGATTTTGTTTAATTTTAAAAAATAAAATTGATCAATTGAGAGAGTTAGATCCTATATCAGAGTGAAGCTTAGAGCTTAAACTTAACATATCATTTAATAATGATTCAAAATCTTAGTTAATTAGCCAGTTTTAGCGAAGTGAATATTTAATTAGCCAACCTTGTTGAGACCATATCTCAAAAAGTATACCTCCGATCGTCAAACTTTTCTTAGTTTTAGACTTATGAGATGCTGTAGAGGTGTTTTCCGGCCTAAAATAACGAACGAAATCACAATGACTTCCTTTATTGCGCATTTTCACCCGTGTACATAGAGAAAGTGAAATCAAATCGGACTTCTAGAAACATAATTTTTCCATTAAGCTCAAATTTAAAGTCCTAGATTTCACAAATGTCTCTAAAAACAATTAAGATTTTATTGACGCTCAGTTTAAAAGCATCGCAACGTATTAAAACATTGTCAGAAGGAAAAAATCAAAATTCTCAAGCAATTTTAACCCCATGGGTATTCTGCCTAGAATCTGTGTTTATAAATAAAAAGGAGTTAAGCTCAAAACTTTTTAGACGATTAAAGGCGCTTTACGAGTTTACCGGTGCTCTTGCTTGCTTTTTTTTGCGACTCAATCAAGTCCTAAACCCATTTATGACCCGTGTTGTTGCATTTTTGGTATATAGAGTATATTATAAAGAGTCATTCCTGAGCCGACTGACAAATCTACGTTCATTCACAGGAATCCTCTTGCTCTCAGGGCAGTGGCGTCGTGTCCGCTCAGATTTTATCGTTTTATTCAGGTTTCAGCGCAGAGTGTACGTAGAAAATAGAACGCCGTGTTTTGGGACGATGTTGCCCGCGTGGCAGACTTGTCTGCGCTTGGGTCCCGTTCACCGGTAAACGATGTTTAAGGTTTCTTATGCAAACGCATTACTTGAAGCTGAATCGTGAAGGAAACAAGTCTACCCATTCGCCTGAAACCACGTTTTTAAGGTTCTTGTGCGAACGCATTACTTTGGGAAATCAAGGTTTAGCAGACAAAACACTTGGCGGGGATACAATAGGGCAAGAATTAGAGCTGAGTGGGGAAATAATGTATACAAAAGTGAAATTACCTTTTCCATGGCTATAGGGTCAGTGTTGGATTTGGGGTCTAAAGCCAAAATTAACAATAACTCATATCCCATAAATTATTTACTATTCAAGCCATACGAAAATAACGTACTCGATCGGTAATAAAGGGCACACAAAGTTTTACAATTACGATTTTAATACAACAGCATTTAGCTTTAAATTAGGCTTGTGCATAAAATTTACATAAAAACGACCGTGCACGGATGAATACACCTGCCTGAGATTTGGAAGTTTACACGGCATACACATTTTATGAATGAACATCGAAATGGTACTATCAATCATGCGTCTTGTGATGAATCATTGAATGATGTAGTGTTCAGTGTATTATTAAAGAAACTTCACACTCTTTATCAACAAGCATAATGCTTACGACTTAGCGAAATTGTTACGAATAAGCAAAATGGTTATGAATGTGCAATGATTCTGAATAAACAAATTGATTTTGAAAGAGCGAAATTATTCTGAGGTAGTGAATTGATTCTGAATAAGCGTTTTGATTCTGAATAGGCGAATTGATTCCGAATAAGCGAATTGATTTTGAATAAGCGAATTGATTCCGAATAAGCGATTTGATTTCAAATAAGCAAATTGATTTTGAATGAGTGAAATTATTCCGTTAAGTAGCGCTTTGATTCTAAATAAGCGAATTGATTCCGAATAAGCAAATTGATTCCGAATAAGCGATTTGATTTTGAATAAGCAAATTCATTCCGAATAAGCCATTCCGTAAAAGCAACCATGCACGGATGAATACACCTGCCCGACATTTGGAAGTTTACACGGCATACACATGAATGAACATCAAAATGGTACTATCATGTTTGCGTCTTGTGTTGAATCACTGAATGATGTAGTGTTAAGTGTAAAATTAAGGAAACTTCACAATCTTTATCAACTAGCAAAATCCTTACGAATAATTAAACGAAATGGTCACGAATGAGCAAAATGATTCTGAATAAGCAAATTGATTTTGAATAAGTGAAATGATTCAGAATAAGCGAATTGATTCTGAGAAAGTGTATTGATACTCGATCGGTATTAAAGGGCACACAAAGTTTTACAAATATGATTTTGATACAACAGCATTTAGCTTTAAATTAAGCCTGTGCATTTACAACTATTTTTGTAAAGGTGTAACCGTTTCTGAAACGATCAGTCACAAGTGCAACCGTCCCCATCATGAACAAAATTTTGAGTGAAATAAAAACGTTAACACAACTGTGCATGTGATCAAAAACATTGCATCTTCAGTGCAACATTTTTTGCCTCTGCGCAATCACCCTGCAAAATAAACGAGCACGCGCAATTAAATTGTTGTGGAACGCCCTCTAGCGTTCAATGTTTCTTGCATTTAAACCTCAAGTACAGTTTTTAAACAACAAAGACTACGAGCCTGATTGGAAACGATATGCATTATTATAGTCAATGTTTAGCGGCAACTTTCGATTGAATTATTTTTCGCTTATCCGAACCGTAAAAATGTAAACGTTTAACCGGTTGATTTACCGTGTAACCGTCACAGGATTGGTATACATGCTAACTTGTGAGACCTGTTCCTCAATAACAAAATTGAGAGTAAAAAAAGCTGTTAACACAACTGCGCTTGTGATAAAAAACATTGCCTCTTCAGTGCAACATCTCAAGAACTACACAACCCATGTTCAATTTCTTTTAAGTTATAGACCCTTTGAGCATTGAAGACTGAACTTTGGATACCGTGACCCCATGTTTACCTCTATTTCTGGGTCAACCAGAAGTGGGACCATATCTCAAGAACTACACATCCGATTTTCAATTTCTTTTCAGGTATTTTAGACCTCTTGTGCAGTGAAGATTGTACTTGGGTTTAATCACAGCACAACAAAACGGAACAGCTTTGTGTTTGTTCACAAACACCTAAAGTCTATTTTATATATATTTTTAAAAGTTTGTTTGTATTAAATGAATTCAAGCTTTATTCCACAATTATTTTTAAAAAGTTTAAGTAAGGGTTCTGAAAAATGGACTCACCGAACACGCAGTAGGTACCACTACCACACGTTTTCTCTGTTTTTATCTTTCCGAAGTTGTGATGGTAAACTTAAGATCACGCAGCTCTTTCTGAAGTTCGACATTTTGTTCATACACCAATTTCAACGTTATATTATCACTTTCAGACGGTGAACGAGAATCCTAAACATAGAGATAAAAACAAACTAGACTTTCAGCTTTTGTTTAATACAAAAACAACGTGGTCGTGATCGATGTCATCAAATTATAATTTCATGATATTTTATGTTATCAACCCGATTTGTGGTTCAGGAATAAGATTTTGTTCCAATATAAATCTTCAACTTCCTGTTTAAACCAAGTTAGGTCAAATGAGGTCATACTGTGTAGTGCTAGGCAAGACTTAGCAGCCCTCTGTAAAGCCGTGTAGTTGAAAAAACATCCAATGTGTGGTTCAGGAGTTATGAATTTTTCAAATATTACACGGTCTTTCATTAATTGGGTGTGCAATATACAATGAAATAGCGAGCGACGCCAATGTATTCCAGTACTCAATACAATACAGTACAGGTCAACTTTAAAGGCACACGTTGCCTTGGATCGGGCGAGTTGGTCTAAAAAAGCGTTTGTAACTGTTTGCATAGACCAACTCTCTCGATTCAAGACAACGTGTCCCTTTAATTACATGTGCACTGTACACGTGCGTGGCTGGTACAGGTTTGACATACATTGTATTGAAGTGTTGTCTACACTATAGTGTGTTGTCATACAACATGGTTCAACAGACACGTGCGCTTTGACGTCCATTTTCGACCCGATGCAAAGGTTTAAATGTTATCATCTCTGTGCAAAAGTTTGAGCAGGAGAACTCATCTATAACGTGGTGCAAAATTTTTGTTGAATTATTACGTTGTTTTTGAGATCAGAATTTTTGAAATTTTTCAACTTCCGGTTTGAACCGAAAGTCAAGGTCAAATGGGGTCACGTTCTTTGTAGCATTTGTTGATCTTTTATCGACCTGTCCGATGATATGTGGATTGTCCAAATCCAACATGTGGTTCATGAGTTATGATCTTTTTAAAAACAATAAACTTTGATTTATTGTAATTCAATACCCAATGACGTCATCATGACATCATCAAGTTTGTGTGGTCTTGATAATGAGGTTCAATTGTCTAATGAGTTTCAATGTTCAACTGAATTCAATCTTGAGTTATGACCAAAAATTTAAGTTTTTACGAAAAAACACAAAGGCAGACTTTGACCTTTCGGTACGACCGGAAGTAAAGGTCATACCATTTTTGCGTAAACTTTTCAAATGTCCCAATCTTGATCATCAGATGCTCACTTATGAGCATCATAGCTTTAAAGTTCACGAAGATACAGCGAATAGCAAATGGTCAGTTTTCAACAAGAAGAAAAAGAAGAAGAAGATGGAGACGAAAAAAACCCAAAACAATAACAAGAGGTGTTCGTGCACATATTGCACGAACACCTAAAAACACATTGTCAACTAGATGAGAATATGAGATCTAGGCCTATAGGAAACCACATTTTGTTAATAGGTATGGCTTGGTCACCTTTTGGTCCTACCGCCGACCGGCGTATGCTAATCCAATCTCAAGGTTTTTTTAATAATCATAAAACCATAGAGAAAGGACCAACCAGTTGATATGCGAACATTTCAGGCTCAAGTCATGTAAAAACAAGCAAAACATTGCCATACATCCATAATGCTTTAGGAAGTGGTATTCGAAGGTCATCTTTCCATTTCAGAGACGAATGTAGTGCCCCTCGTATTGTGCTTAGTAAATAGTTTACAACCGATTTTAATTTGCAACTTATGTTCCAATCACCGTCAGATAAGATGACATCAAATACAGGTTCGTCATAATTGCAACCGTGGACATGGTGCGTTTTTGCTAAACTAGCAAAAAACGCACCTTTACTGTAATTTTCAGGAAAAACAATTGTTTATTCCCTTAGTTTCTGTATTTGTTTCGCTGAAAACAACAAAAATTACTTGTTAACAATATCCAACCGATTATAAAACTCCCGCGATGCTGTTATTATAAACAATATCACGTAGAATCATCAGTATTCTAAAAATAAATTATATAGCAATAATGTGATAACATTAATAACAAATAACAAGTAAAATATTTATTTTACATAATGCGACAATATATGTTGCACTCCCACTGTCCCAGTGACTATAATTTATGGGCTCATCACAAGGAAGATTCTGGAAGGATAATGATGATCAAACAAGTTTTCGGTGAATCTCTTAATGTGTACTTTCCTCACCAAAAGTCATCCACAATGTGGCTGGCTGAGCGGGAAAGCATACATCGAGACTGGCTCATCAAGTGATGGGGGTCTAAGTTTGGGTATAGAAAAATGGGAGTGGAGGTAGTGGTTGCTGTTGAATTTTTAGGGGGTGCTCAATTTGTGTTACTATTTTAAAGGAGTATGACCTCTACACTTTATTTCAGAAAATTAAGAAACTTTGGTTATAGGCCCTAATCGGAAATAGCGGTGTTTGTTTTATTTTTACTGGCAAAAGTACAGTTCGGGAAACAAAAATTAACTTACCAAAGATATGTCCTCTGCACATGCACTGGATGAAGATGCGGTTTCATCAAAATCAATGGGTGAAAAAGAACGTGGCGATTCTATTTCTACCGGTGAATTTGCAGGCCGACCTAAAGGTGAGGTGGCCAGAGCATCGGTAGAGCCAGCTTCCTGTTCTTGCTCGATGGGATAACCAAGAGCATTTATGACCTGTCTTGCACAGGGAGTATCAACCATCTGTGTCACAGGTCTAAAATCACTAATATCAAGAATCGATGGGCTACTTCTAGAGCTACTACTAGCGCTGCTACTACTAATACTAGCGCTACTTTCTGAATCGGCAAAAATTCCTCTCAACATTTCCCCTGTAAATAGTCGCCTGCTGGAAGTAGGCCTATTCATAGTAGGATTATAGTATGGAGGACAAGGAGGAAAGAAATATTATTGCTGTACTCGAAGTTGCTGAAGCACGAACGGAGACAATGCGCAGTGTGAACGTGCGTGAGGGAAGGAGTTAGGGCCTAACAGATTATATTGTTTTAAAGTTCGTGCCATGAAAAAGAGGAACCAATGAGAAATCGAATCTGTGATCACATGATTTGATCCAAATGAAATTTGAGTCCCGATGAACTGGCCCTTGTCATTCAATACTTGCCATCTGTGACCACTCACTAAAATAAACGTTGCTTGTAAAAGGTCGTAAAATAGTTATCCAAGGCCTTGCTTCATTTGTGTATCGATCGCCCGGATCCTCTCGTTGGAAACTTCCAATGACAAGTTGTGAAGATCTTCGGCAGATTTCATCGCTGTTTAAACCCTCGTAATTAAGTAAGTATCAACAAGTCCTACTATCTAAAAAATTTTTGGATTCCATAGTGATTAAATTAACGGAGTTGCTGGAACATAGTGTTTGATAGTGTTTCTCATGCTTTTGAAATAGAAAGTGAGTTGCTGCAATTTTTGTTTAAGGATTAGTATAACCATGTATACAGCATGCATCATGGTATAAAAAATGTCGAGTAGGTTATATAACTTCATCATTTTACTGATTATGCCAGTTTTTAAGAAGGTAGGCCTATACATTAACTTTTAAAATCAACAATCACATTACGGGAAAGCTCCAAGAAAGAAGATGAAATTAAACATCATTTCCGTCTGACAAATCTATTATCTCAATGTAGTTCCTTTTCCAAACAGTAGAGAATTAATTGGATCATGCACAAACCAGTAGTGCTGCTAACTGCCCTAGGTAAATTAACTGCTCCTCCATTAAGTGTAATCACCCAATAAGTAATTCAACGTAAACACACTCACTCTGTGAATGTATACATGTTTGCGAGTTTTGATGGCCAAACTTGGAACTTCGTTAATGGAGCTTTCCTGTACATGGAGCTATATGAGATCCATGTAAATACAGAGAACAAATGCATTTGATTATGAATTGTTTTGTTTATTTCTTTCTTTGTAATTGTTGAGTTTTTATATGTATCCTTTTCTCCTACTTCGCTTGGCTGTGAAGCGTTCTGTACAAATAATGCAACCTATTGACCGACAACAGCCTTTTCCTTAAATTAGATTAGTCTTAGCAAAAACAGATGTAAACCCTTTCAGATAACTGTTTCAAACCTAGACCAAAGACCCTAGTTTGCCTTCGCTGTGTGAAACAGGCTTTCATGGACTCCGATTCTTTAAGGCAGTGCCACATCATTTTGTTCAATAGAAAACAAAAGCTGGACCTAGACGGACTTTGTCCCCCAAAAAAATCATAGTTTCTGCGGAGTTGAAGAATTTTTTAACTGTTGAGTTAAATCATAATTATAGCTCCATGGTCAAATGTTCACTTTTTTTTCGATCCCGGGGAGAGCATTTTATTGTCTATATTTCACAATCATGCATTAAAATATTAAAACACTTTGATGAGAAAGGTACAATCAGTTTTATAGTTGCTACAAGGAATTAATACCTTAAGCATTAGTCTTGGCAAAGTACTGAGAGGGAAACCCACTTATGTTAGAATTTAGCCAAATTATCGTTACAAACATAAATGAATTTTTCCACGGAGTAGTAATTCTTAAGTTCTTTTTTCGAGGATTAAAAGGGGTGGCCTATTCTTAGTAATTTTCCTTTTATAGATATGAACATGACAAATTCATAGAATAAGGTTAGTTGCTTTACATTTGAAATCGGTTTTACCAAACCCAAATGCTTCATTGTCTGGGATTATGTTTAAGTTTGTTTTTTCCTGGATCCACTAAACAACCGCAGTCCGAAATGAAATTGTAGCGACACATGAGCAAAACAAATTAATATAAGTCTCCTCTTCATCGGCACTGGAACCATCTCAGTCTAGTGTCAACTGTGCAGGGAATGATAAAAAGGAATGTTAAATAAAAAAACATTTTTTGGGGAATTTTGCTGACTGGCCAATGTCTGGAGGTCGTTTGACCATATGTACACACTGTACACACACTGTAGAGCAAGTGTGATAATTTTAGTAGAATAGGCGGAACATACAAGTTAATAACATTTTCCATAACACCAGTTATAAAACACTTTTATGTGTGAAATAACTTTGGGGTTTTGCAGTGTAAACATGTAATAAGTAAAAGCAAACCCCGTTTTTCCTCTATTGTTTATTTGTATTTTTTATTTTATTATTATTATTATTATTTATTATTATTTATTTTTATTTATTTATTTATTTATTTTTTTTTTGGGGGGGGCTCACCTAACTCTGCAACGTCAATAAAGGTTGCTTGAAAGTATGAAATTAGCATTGCAATTGAGGTAGACTTAATTTTTCCAAGAGCAAGTTTCATGATATGTATGTGCATGATATTGACAACTGATGGGAAAAACGTACTTAAGTGCTGTGCAATCCTCGAACGTGTGTTTTTCCTTATTTTTATAGTGAATTTATAACTAAATTGCCTTTTCCTGACCCAAACCTTAAAGATGATTTGTTATGTTGCGGCGCATTAATGAAATTTATTTCTTGTTTGTTTATATGATTATTCGGTGTTTATCGATTTTCCACCGTAGTAACAGTAGTTCGTAGAGAGGACCATGGTGTAAACATATTACACGTGTGGTTTTATAGTTATCAAACTCAAAGACCAGTATCCTCACTTGGTGTATCCCAGCATATGCATCAGATACAAAAACGTGTGAAAATTGGGGATCATTGAAGTTGCAAGAAATTTAGGAAAGCAAAAACCCTTTGTATAGAAAAGTGTGCTTCAGACGCCTGAGAAAGGCTTCATATGCCCAAAGCCTTTCTGAGATTCAAAATTTGGAGTGAAAAATAACTAATACTACAGTAGTATTATAGTCATTAATTTTTGGCGTAATTACTTAAGGTGTACACTCCCTTTAAATAGCAATTTCAGTTCCAGAAATATCAATGTTTACGATATATCTGATTGCTCTTGATCTCGTTCTTATAATTGGTACATTTATTTTTGTCACAGTAATGAAGGAAAGACGAAAGGTGTGCCCCGTCTGTGCTGTTGATCTATCAAGGCGAGCTTTCTTCTACCATAAAGAGAAATATTTCAATAATGGTATTTGGACATGCGGTAAAGAGCAGCCATCCGCTCCTTTTTCCTTATGACAAGAAGGTAGGCTTAGTTTAACCATTCCTTCCATGAAAGGGGATTTCGAACATATCTCTAACCGACGGTGTAAAGACTAATGATACATCCGATTAACCGCTCTGTTTAATCCGTGTTATTTCCTGTTGCTTAATGTACTGTTGCGTAAATTGTGTATCGGGCAAATCAATTCCTTAAAAATCTTAAACTTCCCATTAATTTTGTTTACAGTTGACACATACATTTCTTTCCGCCCTTAAAACTGTCATCAATTTGTTTAGTTCTTCATTATACTTTAAATTCCACTCCTCTAGTTTTAAACAAGTCATTCTCCAGCAATATTTTATGGAGACAAACAGCATGATTTTAACATTTTAGAGACAACTTCAAGAACAAATTCTTTATATTTTTTTTTTAAATAGTGAAATGTGAAAAATTGTAGTTAAAAGTGAACCTGTTCGGGTCAGTTTGATAGTACATTTTTTTATAGGATAAAAACCATCGATTGGTTAAAAACAAATGGAAAACAAGAGGAAGGATGAAGTAAACTTTCTTTTCCATTTACAATTTGACAAAAAGTAATGTTAAAACATGTGCTAGTTCTTCTTGTTATTTGCTACATTATTGTTTTCATGGCAGCTTGTAAACTCCAAGGGCCATCTCCTGGTAGGCCTAGTTCAAACGAGGCAACTGGCAATATGAGTACTGCTAGTATGGACTCACCCTGTCAATCGGATGCTTCTGTAAGATCAGTGTCTCAAGAAGATTGTACACTCTCAAACGTAAGCGTAAGTTTTTGTTTCAGTTATTAATCTGATATTTATGTATATTTATTCATTTAAACAATGCAATTTTGTTCTCTAAACATCAATAGGCTGTCCGTCAGGAGAAAGTGGTATGTAGCCTACGTTACACAAAACCAAAACATATGGGCCTATAATTGAGTTTTGTAGAGCCAAATTTTTGACTCCACAAAATGGCGGACCGTGTTAGTTTGCGAAGTAAAGGGAAACCACACATTTCGAGGCATATTTGTGTTGATCATAGTATTCTACTTTTAAAGCATCTTTCTAACCATATGGATTTCATGACAAACGGTTTCAAACGCTTTTCATAGCCCAATTCGCCCAATTCGGCCAATCCAAGGCATTGTGTCCCTTTAAGTTCGCTAAAAAGTGTCCTTCCCTTGACTTGTTATGTAAGCCCTTTACCTCCATGGTAAGCGTAAGTAAAGATGAGATAGGTTTTTACTACTAAAGACATACCACCCCCACCCCTTCCACACACACACACACCCAAGTGTGTAACAGCCTGCAATCGTGGACCTCCTATTGTCCCTCTTTTGTTTATACTCTAACTTTTTTTAAAAGCTCCCATTGGTTTTGTACACGATTTCCAACCGTGGACCTTTCCCGAACCGTGGACCTATTGTCCTCTTTTGTTATAGGTCCCCGGTTTGAATGTGGTTACCTACTCACACACACACACACACACGGTTCAAATGGTTAGAGGTATCTTGCGGGTTGCCACTTATTTCATTCTTATCTAAACCTTGAAAAACTTTTTTGTTTATATATGTACAGGTTTATTTACTCGCCCTTTTTGTAACCCATACTTTCCACAGGAATGTTTTTACAATTTTTCTCTCAATATTCCTAGCTTTCTCACGGCCGTATCAGACAAAAATAAGATAGCGCCCTCTAGCGGATGGTCATTCATTTCACGCCGAGTTTGCGCGATGCAATGCACTCATCCCGGAATGTAGGAGGCTAACTTGCATAAAAGATAAATAAGAGGCTCCCTTGATTGGTTGAAGTCAATATGCAAACATATTTTTTGAAGGGCCGTATCTGATGACGAAAGGGATTTGTTTACTTAAATACTGAGGTCAGAAGTCAACTAATCTTCAATCTGGGGCAAAGTTTACACATGGCGTTTTCTCCGAACGTGTCGAGCATGGTAGCCACTAGCCCCACTTGTGTGGCCAAGGGACAGGAAACCTGAATCCTTGGCCACACGTCGTCACCCATATTTTCGTCAGCCCACCGATTAAAAAATAGAGGCGCATTCCCTTAGGCGGTTTAAACCACCTCAATGTGTTCACCTACCTCTTAGCTTGACCTGGGTGTTTTGGGTGAGTACATAAATAACAATTTCAAATGATATTTCAATTCAAAATTTTCAACTCTATCCGAATTAGATTTTCGCGACATGTACTGAGCGCGGCCATTTTGGATTGATTCTAATCGTGCCAATCAATTCATGACGTCACCGGCCGGCCGGATTGTGGGCGGAGCGAAGATGCGCACACTGCAATGGTTGCTTTATGTATCCGCTCCGCCCACTAGCCCGGCCAAAAATTTTGAATGGACCTTGCCATTGCATCAACAGCTTGTTGCTAGTAGGAAGGAGGACGAGGACCTCGTCACTGATGTTGAACTTCCGTTCCCTACTTCTGACGTCATAATACTTCCGGTACCTTTTTGATGCTTGCTTCAGCCCTTCTTTTGCTATTTCACACGTTGACTCCAGACGTTCTCGTAAATCCAATACATATTGGTAGCTGGATCTTACTTCATCTTCTTCCGTCTCTCCGGTCCAGAGATCTCTCAAAATTGCCATTGGCCCTCTTACAGATCGCCCAAACATCATCTCGAACGGAGAAAACCCCAAACTTTCCTGCGGGACTTCTCGGTAGGCAAAAAGTAGTGCTGATAAGTAGCGATCCCAATCTTGTGGTCTCTCGCTGCACATCCGCTTTAACATCTTCTTTAGTGTGCCGTTGTACCTTTCACAAAGACCATTACACATTGGGTGATAAGGGGAAGTGGTTAGTTGTTTGATCACCAACAGTCTGCTTATTTCCTTCATCAAGTCAGAGGTAAATTGGGTCCCCATGTCTGTTGAAATTTCTTCGGGGACGCCCATTCGTGAGAAAACTTCTAGCAATGCCTCGGCAACCCTTTCTGTTTCAATTCTTCTAAGAGCTATTGCTTCTGGATATCTCGTGCAATAATCTACCAGGGTGAGAATATACCTGTTTCCCCGATCTGTCACTGGTGTGATGGGTCCTATGAGGTCTATTGCAACTCGGCGAAAAGGAGTGTCGATTAAAGACATCTCTCCCAAAGGTGCTCGTACTATACTCCCCTTGGACACCGTGCGCTGACATATTATATCACAGGATGTACAGTAACGTTGGACATCGCCGTTGACCCCTGGCCAGTAGAACTTGGACAACAGTCGGTCGGCTGTGCGTCGAGCACCCATATGACCTGCCATAGGCGAGTCGTGAGCCACCTTCATGACGTACTTTCGGTATTGACCTGGAACGACTAATTGGGTAAAAGTTTTACACGGTTTACTCTGGGCGAAGTAAATTCTCTGTGCAACATACCATTCTTTACGACGTACTTGGTGGTGTTGTTTTTGCCTGATACTTTTACCTCACCAGTTTTGCAGCTTTCCATAAGTTGAAGTTGTCATTTTCACGTTGTGCGTGTAGGAGTTCATCTCGGGAAGCGGGTACACCAAGTGATGCTTCAATCTTGGTTGCCTTGAGTGAGCTTAGTGGCTTAGCTTGCCTCTGCTTCATGGCTCGAGTTTCTACTGCACTGACTTCTTCAGTTGTGACGTCTGCGTTTTTTTTTTTTTTTTTTGTCTTCCTGCTCCCTGGGTTTCCACTCTTCATCTGGATTGTCAGGATGTCTTACAGCTGGAATATTCCCAAGTATAACATACAATGGTTTAGCCATACATAATGCCTTAACACGGCCAGAGAAAAAGGGAGTGTCAATATCAACCTCAGCAACTGGAACATTTCTAATAGTTCCATCCAAGAGAATGCACTTCTGGTAATTACCTGTTAAATGTTGTTCTTCCACTAGGCTCCGCTTCACTACAACGGTACTACACCCTGTATCTCGGAGTACCAAAGCCTTATGCTTCCCTATATATCCCTCCTTAACTGGCATCTTACAACTGCCGGTGCATGCTGCACTGACAACTGGGAGTCTATGGAAACATGCAAAAGTGACTGTCTTACCTGTATTTGACATCAGACAGGTCATATCTCAGATTGAGTACCTACTGACAGACATGCTGCACCAGTCTCATCTATATTGGACCCTTGGGGTAAGTCAATGTCAGTTTCAGTCAGTAGACTGGCACCTGGGTTACTTCCATACTTAGAAAACCTATTCGTGCGAGGCTTTCTAGAAGGACAATCTCGGGCAATATGTCCCGTCTGTCTACATTCATAACATGATCTAGGTTCTGATCTATACTGAGTTCTATCTAACTGTTTATAAGGTGTATTACTCCGAGGTGTACTCTGTGTCGGATTAGATTTACTCCTGACAAAGTTCTGACTACTGGTACTACGTACGTTAGGAGGTCGTCTATCATTCCTAAACCTATGAGCTTCAACATATCTATCGGCTAACTTTACTAGTTCAGCTATGTTCTTAGGGTGACGTTCCTTCAAGTACACAAAGCTCATTACTACAAATCTTGTGAATCTGTTCCTTAACAAGTAAATCTACAACGCCCTCAAATGTCTTAGCAGTGTCACCTATTTTAATCCAACGCATAAGATAATTATTAATCCTGTCGGAAAACTGAGCATAAGTCTCTCCTGTTTCTGGCCTAGACGATCTGAACTTAATTCTAAATCCTTCTTCAGTTAACTGAAAGTTAAACAACAAAGCTGCTTTTAATTCTTTAAAGTCCTTGGCCTTACTTGCCGGTAACCGGGCATATACATCTAACGCCTTTCCAGTTAGCAATGCACTTAAAGACGTGGCCCAATCTGACTGAGGCCACTTCATCACAGTAGCAAACCGCTCAAATCTCATGATGTACGAATCCATTTCATCTTTCCCTTCTCGAAAGGTGGGCAGCTTAGGCATCTTTGGATTTACATAATGTGTTTTACTACTGTCTTCATCCTTAGGTTCCCATTTTGCCTCATCCTGCTTTAATTCTAACTCTTTCATGATTCGTTCATGCTCCCGATTCTTTTGTCTTTCATCCCTTTCTATCTTTTCCTCTTGTTTCCTTTCTTCACCCTCACGTCGTTTAGCTTCTTTCTCTTCTCGTTCATTAAGGAAGGTCATTAACTTTTCCCCTGCTAACCCTAACTCATTTCCTAACTTGAGGAACCGTTCAAACTCCATGTTGCATACAATCGTAACCCTTCTAGAGTATACTGATCTACTTTAATACTATTACATTACATTACTTACTATTACACTATTCTACTGTAGAAGCTGACCTAAACACTGTGCATGTGGCGCAATCGCTGCCCGCGAACGGCCTTATTAGCACTAAAACAATGAAGTATGAATTCGCTACTGCTGTATCACCGACACGATATAATGCAACGCAATAAACTATTCCCAAGACTACAGCACTACTCCAAAGGCTTTTTAAAATGCCTTAGTCGCATCCACACGCAATTAATTTATTCGCGTGCACAAAGCTGTATCGTCTCATATAGGCATATAAATTCATGTCACAAAGTGTGAACTACAAATGACTCGATGCAAAAATGTGTAATCAAAGTTATCCTACTACACTAATCCCGAAACTCAAACCAAGCAATCTGAACAGCAAGATAATAGTGATATTCTTGAATATTATGTTGAGAGGCTTATCAATGCAGGATTTTTTGAAATCTGTTGGCAACGTAGTTTTAATTCCAGTAACCGAGAATTAACAACCGCACTAGATTCAAAACACAAATTTTCGTCGGTTTTGAAATTCCCGGACAAGCCCCCATTGTCACAATGCCGGGTTCTCACAAAGTCAAAAATAATCTAGGCGATAATTGTTTCTTCCTTTGATTGAGGTGTACCTCACCCACAACGTCCAAACGTGTTTTGCCCTGGACGGGAGTCTCTCCCCTTCTAACGGGTGTTGCAGACTTGCGATGTCTCTTATAGTAGGCATCCACATCCACTTGACTCTCTCAAGGCAGCGTTGCCACCGTCTCTGGCTCCAATACTGGGAGCCAGTTTCGGCGAGATTTCTCTACTTAAAACTGGCTCCCCTTAAAAGTGTATATATATAGCAGGTTTCTCCAGAGCTTTGCACTGTTCGCTGTCTGCTTGGATCAGTTAAATTAACCCAAAGACTGTTAATTTTACTCTCAGCTATCGCTGAACTCATAGGCTATCGCCAAACGTTTTTTCACTCTTATTTGAGTATAGGCTAACGCCAATCTGATGCTACCGCACCCTCGAGAAGCTGGACGGATCTGAACCCCCAAAACATTCCAAAGCTCGTACGGTTCCTTAAACGACGGGCTCATATATACAAATCACCTCATTACCTATTCAAAAATTTACTAACAAAAGTAACCCGGCTAAAACTTCCTTATAAGGTATATGACGTAGGGCAACGCCCCATTTACTACGTTTTGTGTACGTTCATATATTTAACTAAATATGAACATAAAAATATCGCCCTCTTGTGACACTCGTGTGAAATAATTTTCTCTTATTTCCCTATAGAGCCACATTTTGAGCAAGCTGTTATCATTGTGCTCAATTGAAAGCGTAGAACTCTTGGGCATGGTGATACATTTGTGAAGTGTACTGGTTGCTTACACACTGGACATGGGACCCCAGGGCTGTTGTTGTACTTAAACCAGGAGGATAAGCAAATGGCACAAAAGTTATGTTCACAGAGTGTTTAGATGGTTGGAATGCTCAATATGCACTGACAAATGGGGCATATGAAAATATTTTGCTCCTCGGAAGATTTGCCACAAATTTCAAGCAAAGGGCTAACAGAAGTGCAGTTGTCCTGTTCTATTCCAAACAGATGTGTTGGCAAAGTACACTTGTTGGAATTAACAATTATCGAATGACCTGGTCTCTTTCTGTTCGGTTGGTGACCCCCAACAGTTTGTCTTGAAAACTCATCACAAATATCACATGAGCCTGTCCTGGGATGCTTTGTCCACTTCAGTCTTGGTGAATGTAATGAATTCTCATGGTCAGAACTACTATCTAATCTGTCGCCCTGTGATGCATAGCGTAGAGATCGAGAACATTTGTAGCAGACTGATCCAGGGTGTACCTCGGGGTTATCTTCCCAAGTACTTATTGAAAACACAGCATATATTTCTTTTCTGTACTCCGAACAGTCAACAGGTTTAGTATTGCTCTTACCAGATTGCTTTTGTTTTGCAGATTCTAGCCTTCTACGGCACAATTTTGCCAAAACTGACTGATGGTGCTCCATAATGGCTGTTCCATTGTAGTAATTTAAATAAAATGAAATAAAATTTGCTGATCCAAAGCTGTGTCAACTGTAACTTATTTCTCAGTGTCTCGACTGTAATTTTTATTTCTCAACGCTGTGTGTGATGAGGATGCGCCGCTTACGTTGGATAATGTTTTCTATCAAATTTTAACACAGTTAAACTTCGCGCCACTGCGGTGGCTATCAGCGCAAATTTAACACATTGTACAAATTTCAATTTGCGCAGCTTTGTTGGTGCACAGAATCTTGTTACACAAGATAGGTCAGCGCACACATTAAAAATTAGCGCAAATTGTATACTTTGCGCAAACCTCTTGAACGTCAACTTTTCCCCCTACTTTGGTTGCCCATGAAGTATTGCTAAACGATACTTTAAAGCATAATATATCACACAATCCTTCATAAAGGATACCACAGACTTCCTCTATAAGCTAGAGGATGTCGAACATCAAATACCCGACTGCTTTTTTGGTTACTCTATATGTTTTATCACTGTATACTAACATATCCCATAATGAAGGCATGAATGCACGTGTCTCCGCTCTCAGGGGTAATATACAATCCTGCCCCTCAGTGATACATATTAAGGAACTCATCAGCCACATTCTCACTGAGAACAACTTCTCATTTACTGACAGGCATTTTCTACAGATACAGGGTACCGCCATGGGTACAAAAATGGCGTCCTCATATGCCAACATTTTCATGTCTGACTTAGAGGAAAAACTTCTGTCCTCTGCCTCCAGCCGCCCACTAGTTTGGTGGAGATTTATTGATGATATTTTCTCCATCTGGTGTGGTAGTCAAGAAAGCTTGGATGAGTTTATCGATTATATAAACTCATTCCACCCAACCATAAAGTTCACTACTGAATACTCGAGTGTTAACGAGTGTTAACTTTCTAGATGTAACTATAAGTAAATCCCCTAGCGGCATTGTTACGGATGTATACAGCAAACCCACTGACACCCACCAGTACCTTCTCTCCAACAGTTGCCACCCCAGTCACTGTAAGAAGGCAATTGCTTACAGTCAGGCCTTACACATAAGACGTATCTGCTCCAAAGATACCCTATACAAAAGGCGCTCATCGGACCTCAGGAAACACCTTGTTTCTAGAGGTCACAGCGAACGCAGGGTCCAACTTGCCATCAACAAGGCCCTCAGCATACCACGCCATACTCTTTTGGCCAACACGGGGTCCAAAAAAGTCTCGATCAATAGAGTTGCCCTTGTCACCACCTACCACCCCAAACTACCCAAACTCTCCTCAATCCTCAATGGCAGAATAAATATTCTCCATTCCTCTAAGAGGTTGCGCTCAGCAATCCCCGAGAACCCCATGGTTGCATTCCGCCACCCTAAAAATCTGGGAGACATTCTAGTCAGGGCCAAACTCCCCCCAGGTACAGGCCAAACACCACCAAACACCATCCCTAACAGAGAAACAGGGTTGTCACAAGTGTACCCGCTCTAAATGTAGAACTTGTCTCAACATCATACCTGCACTTAAAGTGAAGAGTCATAGCACTGGCTCTTCTTACAATATAAAGACCGACTCCCTATGTAGCACACCCAATGTGGTCTGTTATATCTTGTAAAAGATGTGGACTACAGTATGTGGGAGAGACTAAGACCAAACTCAGTCTTCGCTTTGCGAACCATGTCTCTTCCATAAAGACCAAGAAACTGTACCCCGTCTCCATCCACTTCAACAGCCTTAATCACAGCGTCAAAGATGTTGAACTCATTGTGATTGAGGCTTGCAATGGTGACGACACACACCGCAAACTCAGAGATTCACGCTGGATTCACCAACAGTCCAACCCTTTTGGACTCAACGTAAACACTGGTGATAAATAAATTCCCATCACCCTCCTTACACTTTCGATATAAAATAAATACAATAACTATAAATAACATGTTCTCTCCACTTGTTACAGTTATTGTCATTTACATGTTCTCTCCAGTGGTTCATTTCTACGCTTCCTTCTCTCAAGAAGTTTTACACTGATTCTTGTATTCTATAATTACTTTGATCTTGCCTCCTAACGTTAGTTGCATTATCTTATGCAGCTTGCCCTGTAATCCTACCCTTTCATGCTTCCCTGCATTGTAATGCCTACAATGTGATACCACCTTTATGGTCCAGTGACCCAGCCTTTCACACTGACCATCCTTTGTCCTCACTTCTTTACTCTGATTGGCTCTTAGCCACCACATTGTTTGTAAGTTTACAACTCTGATTGGCTACATTTTCCTGCTTCTTTCTTGATACTCTCCCTTAATCCTTTTGCTCCTCTTTTTGCTATAAATGGATATGTTTGTGTTTGTTCTTGTTTATGCCTCTGACGAAGGTCCGGATTGGATCGAAAGGTAAGGCCATCTCCCCTACTAATTTTATATAGGGGAGATGGCCTAAGCTTTCGATCCAATCCGGACCTTCATCTTGCAAACAGGATAATCCTGATGACCGGTGATATATAAAATTAGTAGTATATATGTACATAAAAATACACGCTCGGTAGATACACGATGAGAACCTCGTATTTTGCTGATTGTACTTGAAGCACTCATTTCGACTTAATTGCTTATCCTCCAAACTGTTGAAAACCTTAACATTCATGAACGTGTTTTTAGTATAATTTTTTGTAAAGTTTCACGTTGCATGTTTCAATGGAGCATGGTGTTCCCTATATCGGTTGCAATGTCATGTTTAAATCTCATTTTCCTTTAGGGAAAAAACCCATCAATAACGACAAAACAAAACCCCAGAAGAGGTGTGAAAATGTTTACCAGCTGTATAGCTTAACCTAACGGCTTGTTTGTTTGAGGTTCCGGTCTTCTCGGATGTACAGCATTTCCATCACGAACATTAGTTATCTTAACATTAACCGAATAGCTCTGTGATTAGGTAATTGAGCCGATGGGTATGGACCTCCCTGGTTTATGAGGGCTGCGATTAATAAACAGCATGGAAAAAGCATCAGATTTAACACAATTAAATTAAATTAAATTAAATTAAATTAAATTCAACTTTACTTCATCACATTTTAAGTAAAAAGTGAGAAACTGTGATGAAATAAGAATACTTACACAGAACATTATGCTTTTATTTATTATTGGAGTAAGGTCCAAATAAGTTGTCAGCAAAACAAAGTTTTGTTCGAGTGGCTGTAAAATATCTGACTTGGATACAGCAACTATAGATTAAGCTATAAAATGTTGAAATGCCTAAAAGAAGAAAAAAAGTAAAAGAAAATTAAACAAAAGAAAAAACCTCCCTCTAGGCCTACGGGACGTGTGAGAACAAACTAATACTACTCTAAAAATGTCCATTTAGCAATCAACATTATAACTTATGTTTACTGTTATTATCTCATACGAGTGAGTGTAAAAAGATAGTTTCCACCTTTACGAGGGCTGATTTGACACTTGTTGTTGCCATATGTTGCATTAATCCTATTATGTAGGTAAACTATGATTAAAAACAAAATAGCAACACTAACACAATGGTCATGTTTCCAAGCAAATTCAAATCTGAATCAATTTCTTCTCCCTTTTCAGGATGTTATCACCGATTCCTCTTCGTCTACTTCTACTACAAGCAGCTCTGATTCAGAGAGCTGCGGTGAAGAGGAGCCGTGGGAAGAGGACGAGATGGACCCTCGAGACTATGTCGACTTGATTGGCGAGGAAACAGATCGGGCTTCAAATACAGAAGAGGAAACGAACCCGCCTATACATAACCAGTTGAACGCCCTGTTACTGTGGGTTTGCCATTTTCTTTTGTTATGGCAGACGACCCATCTTGTCAGTGACCGTGCCCTAGAATGGCTTCTTGGTTTTTTCCGGTTTTATTCCAGGTGATTGGTCGACAAGTCTCTGCCATTACAAAATTTGTAGCAGTTATTCCGAGGTCATTATATATGATACGCAAGCATCTGAATTTTGACAGTGACAACTTTGTAAAGTATGCTGTTTGTCCAAAGTGTACAAAAATTTATAATGTGTGATCTTTTTTATGAAGCTGGTGGAACGGCTAACCCACGGAGATGTTCCAATTCATGGGTTAAATCAACCAATCGTCGAGTAGTATGTGAAGAAAAACTTGTGAAAACAGCGAGACTCTCACACTCTCAGGTGGTACCAAAAAATATTACCCGTTGAAAGTTTATTGTTATCAAAGCATAACTAATAGGCTGGAAAGTATGATTCAGCAAAACAGCTTTGTGGATGCATGTGAAGAATGGAGGGGTAGAAAAATACCCGATGGTTATATTGCAGATGTTTATGATGGCAGAATGTGGCAAAGTTTATAAAATATTAACAATCAGCCATTTTTGTCGGATAAATATAATTTTGGATTCATGCTAAACTGCGATTGGTTTCAGCCTTACGTGGGACGAATTGTTTCGGTTGTCGTGATTTATTTCACAATATTAAACTTACCTAGAAATTTGAGGTTTAAACCCGAGAATACTATAGTTGTTGGAGTGATTCCGGCTCTCGACAAAGAGCCTTCATCGCTCAATTCATTCCTCGAACCAATTGTTCAGGAACTGAATGCATTGTGGAATGGGGTAAGAGTGACCAGAAATGGTGAGATAATAAGTGTCTGTGGGGCGTTAATGTGTTGTACATCAGACTTGCCAGCAAACCGCAAACTTTGTGGATTTTTAAGTCGTAGCACGCGTTTATTCTGTTCTAAGTGTCTCAAAGAATCGCCTTTTGTTCCGACGGAGGAAACAGACAAGCGTGGCAGGCCAAAGAGAAAACACGATTACGGGGGGTTTGACAGAGCCACATGGGTTCATAGGAAAAACTCTGTCCATCGTAGAAAAGTTGAACAAGTCCGGCAGTGTGCAAGCCTAAATATACAGGAAAAACTAGAACAAAAATTAGGAGTGCGATACACCTGCTTGCTTGACCTGGAATATTTTGATCCAGTGAAATTTTGTGTTATAGACCCAATGCATAATGTGTTCACAGGGACAGCAAAACGGGTATTTTGCCAATGGGTAAAACATGATATTCTACCAACAAAGGCTCTAGATAAAATTGGTGACAGAACTAATTATATTTTCGCTTCGTCCGATCTAGGGCGCATTCCGACACGAATCGCTTCAAACTATAACAACTTCACAGCAGATGAGTGGAAAAACTGGACGCTGTATTTCTCGTTGTATGCTTTAGACGGCATTTTACCTTCAATTCCTCTGAAATGTTGGCAAACGTTTGTTATTGCTTGCAGACTTTTGTGCAAGTCTTGCATATCCCTAGCAGAAGTCGAGAAAGTAGATTTTCTGTTTTAAAAATTTTGCAAAGAATACGAACAACTCTACAGTAGTTTGGCAATAACACCAAATATGCACCTGCACAATCATCTGAAATAATGTATACTTGATTTCGTTCCAATACCGGCATTCAGGTGCTTTGCTTTTAAAAGGTTTAATGGATTTATTGCAGCTATCCCCACTAACAACAGCAACATTGAAGTGCAGTTTATGAGAAATGTTACCAGAATCCCATTTGTAAAAGAATTTGTCCACTATTCAGACTTCAATGAAGACTTTGGTAACATATTTAAGAACATGTCGCCAGGTTGTACTAAACTTGAGAATCTACCAATGCCATCGACCGTTTTGGAAATTTTTAATACGTGGGAAGGACCATTCGTGGTTAACTCATTTTCAAACCTCAACTCAATCAAACCAGTAGGATTAGGCATTGTTATTGGCTTTGACGTCCATGATTTAGAAGACTTATTTATAGCATACAAACACATATAGGGCCTATGGCAATGACCTTCAGAAAAACGATTTACAGCTCACTTGCCGTAAGTTTGGAAATATACATATTAGAAATGAAAAATTTGGCTCCAACTTTAACAAGAGATCACGAAACAACAATTCAATATCGGAGTTTTGTTTTATATTGACTCAAGGGCAGGTGCGGCAGCCACGTTTTGACTGAGTGTGTTCACCTAATTTGTAGGTTCGGTTACACGATCATAGCGTGTGTTTTTTTTTAAGCATGTCAGCAATATCTCAGACCAGACATTAATTAGTCAAGTGCCCCAACTTAAAACAAGATACTTCAAGAGAATTACACATTTTTCGCATATGGTATAGCATAGTGAGTGGAGTTAATTTTTGAAATATCTGATTTATTTGGATGGTCACCAATCCAGTACAGCTAATGTTTAGCGGGCCCTCACATTATGAAAATAATCATCAGGACAGTGACACGAGTCATTGAAGAAAGTGCTTAAACAAATACAATAAATAAATAAATAAATGGTGTATGACTGGTCAAGTATAACCATTATTTTTGTACAGCTCTCATGCATAACAAATCAAATATAGGTCGAATCTGATGCCATCTTTGCTGCTGATTCCGCTCTTCTCTTTGGTCATGCCTTTGTCACCTTTACACTTGATCTTGTAATTCTCTCACTGGAATTTCTGACAAAGAACTTTCTAAGATCCAATGAGTTTTAAACATCGTTGCTAGCCTCGTCTCACGCCACCTCGTTCTCAGCATTATAGAACCATCTCATACTCGAACTTCACTTACTCCCGATTAATTGTTACCACTTCTGCATACATAAATCACTGTTCGTACTTTTTGTTCTGCTGGCCAATCGTTGCTGACACAGACTACTTTTGCCAGAAAAACAGGTCAAAGAGCCTTCAAATTCATTGCACCTCCATTATGGAACGACTTACCAGTTTATATTCTCCAAGCTGACTCTGTTCTTATTTTCAAGCGACTTTATATTTTTGTAACAAGTTGCGTCATATATTTCATGTCATTGTTTCATGTTTTGTGATACGCTGAAAAGTATAAATGTCCCATATTTAGCTAATCAAACTAATATCACACCAACCACGAACAGCCTGGAACCAATCACAGTCAGTTTAAGTATGTGGCTTGTAACATTTGTTTTGCCAAGCTAGTTATGTTCTATGTTGTTTTTATATGCTTTGCTATTGACAGAATAAAACACGTAAACGTCTGCACCCCAACTCTTTTCATTTACTAAAGGCTGTCTACGCTCGATTATTATTGTACGGCACGTCTATTTGGGTTTTTTAATAGAACCCTCGCAATAGTGTTTTACTTTTATTATATCTCTTTTCTTTATCAGAATTACGGAGCTATAATTATTGGTTGTGCTTGTCTAATTTGATAATGGTACCATGTTTTCAGGCAAAAGTTATTGTAGTATGTTTATGTGATACATGGATGTGTCCTGACAGTGTTACCGTATAACGTGTTCATATTTTGTATACAAAACAAATCTTTTTACTGATGGCTTCTCGTAAACCTTTTAACGTATGTTAGAGGCTTTCAAAGCCTACATATTTAACATTATCGGATGGTTACAGTAGGGCCTATATTAAATAGTTGTTGTTTATTTTAAATTTGATGAAGTTTCGATTTTACTTCGTTATGAAGAACGTATTTGCAAATGTTTTTGAAAAATAAAATTAGCTGTTGCAAACTGCTTACCAACCAAAAGGACCTATGGTATAAATGCAAAAAAATAGTTAGTGGCCTGACGTTTAGACCCTAGCAGAGTCTTTCTCGAAGGCCACACGAGAAAAGACTCTGCTAGGGTCGAAACGTCAGGCCACTAACTATTTGTTTGCAAATGTTTTTGATAACTTTTCCAAAGAAATGCAAACTCTTTGACAATAGTTTCTTGTCGGAGTACACACCGATAATGTTTATCAAAGTTTCTCTGCTCTGCCACGCTTAGCTTTATGGATGGAAGGGTTTATGCAAGGGTTTCCATTCTTCGAGTTTCGAGTTGAACCTTCTGGGATCTTATACCGTAAGGATCTTGTACCGTAATTGTTGCTTATTTTGTTAAAGTTATGTAAACCATTGAGGAAGGAAACGAAATACCTGGGCTGTAGTTTGGTTTCGATTACACGTGTCCATACAAAGAACCACAGTGTTGTGTAGCAAATTCTTTCAAGCCTTCTGGTTTGTCTGTAATTAATTCATCATTGCGATGCTGATACAGGGTTCACATGTATGTTAGTCTGGAAGAATCCGTGTCTGATCATTGAGGTAGAAATGATATAACTTTCTCGTGCACAATAACTGTGTACAGATCCACGGTATCTGCTTGAATTTATGTCTGTGAAATCTCTCCAATAAAGGGGGATATATATTTTCTTATTTGTTGTTATGGAGAAGGAATTGATGTATTATCTTTGGACACTCCCTTTACTGTAATGAGCATTTTAAGGAAATGTAACAGGTCTGTTTATAAAGCAGTGATACATTGTGTCAGTAGAACATTTCCACACTGAGTTATTCCTCACAAAACGATGTCAGCTTTCCAAGTGACTGATAGGCTAATATGTTTGAAAAGGTTGGTCATGTAAACACCTACACCAATGTTATTTTTGTATATACAATTCCTAATGCAGTACATAATTATTAAACATGAATTTTAAAGATGAAAAGATTGTGGTTGAAAGTGATTGCAGGCTTTTGAGAACTTATATCAAAGCATCGATTTAGATAAAAATTTACACTAGGAAGGAAAACCAGTCCTTGGTTACGACGATTTCTACGAAGAAGTAAACTTGTACGAAAACAACTTTAAACACATAACGACTCCATCAACAATGTTATTCAAGACTATATTATCATCATACAGATTGGCCTTCATTTCCATTTATCCGACTTTGGAACTTTAAGGTAGATTGTTTAGCATGGGTTGGACCTTTCTCTATGGTTGGACATTTCGAAACTACCACCAGAAAGCGTTAACATCAGTTTTCTTTTTTATTTATATAATTGTTTACACTGGAAATTAAGACTTGAACCTCGTTTTCTCTTAAACACTGCAACATTTTTGGGGAATGTTATTTTAAGAATTAATAATGCCGTAAATTTGTTAGTTTTTACATTTTGGGGCGGTTGTTCGATGGTACTGTTATTAATATTTCCAACAATCACCTAGCAACATTTTGTTTTTAAAGGCAAAGTATACTTTTGGTTTTTTGAATCAATTGATTGTTTTTATCATATACAATAAAACTAACCTGAGAAAATTTCACTTCAAAAGGTGGTTGCGTTCTTTAGATATCGCCGAAAACCGGAGTGAATATGTCCACACAGAAAGAATATTCCCTATACGAATAAATAATCGGATAAACGTTTCTGACAGAAACGTTTCTCAGATTCAAATTTTGGAGCATAAACCTGATATCTTTTTCCATAACCACATTACTTCGAAGTAAAATAATTCTCAAAATGCCTTATACTATCGAAAGCTGCTGTACTTCTTACCACATAAGTTTTGTAATGTTAATTGTCAGAATCATTACCAAACGTATACAGACCATAAATTGTTTAACCTTAAAGCGACTTTGACTTAAAACCGATACTACTGTTGGACCTGACGAAAGATAATCATGTTCTTGGAAATTATCACAAATCACAAAAACTGTAATTTCCACCATTTGTTGTATATAATTATGATGTTGTTTTGTGTATGTGCGTGAATTATTTGTGTCAATAAAAGATTTAACATTTAATTACAGTCAATTAGTGCGTCAATTACTATATGCTGTTTTTAAGTGGCATTTTAATAAGCCAATGTTTGTAATTTACGCCGCATTTTAAAAAGTAAACAACAACAAACGAAAAAACACCTTTTCGCGAAAGTAAGTGCCCTGACGTATAAGCCCATTATAAACCCATGATAGTAAAGAGCGAGTAATAAGTGTTTTTTCTTTCATTATGTTATGCCAAGAAGCTGGTAGGCTTTGTTCCGAAAACAATCTAAGAATACAAATCTCACTTTAAGCTGAAAACGAGACAACGAATACTTTAAAAAGTCTTAAGTGAGAACGTTTGCAACTTTATGCACAAAATGTTCAGAAGAAATGTAGAAAGACTGCAAGTTTGTGTTTTGTTATTCTATTTTGACAGAACACTGTAGTTCAATCGTGAGATTGTACCGGTCTCGCAGAGCTCCGGTCCCCACGAAGTGGCTGCTGAGGGAGTGTTTAGAGTACGGTCATGGGACAACAGGTAACCCATCTAGGGGAAAGGTGTCGAGGGTCCCACTGGGTCCTGGGCCTGGGAGCGGCGGGAATCACCCGGTGGTCACATTGTGCCAGTATAGACCCTCGTGCACGGGGCCCGGCAGAGCTTCGTTCCCAACAAAGTGGCGGGTGTAAACGGGATATTTTTTTCCATTTCCAGTCACTTTTTGCAGTTTATTCTGTGAATATATTTCAAAGTATATTTATGAGTTTTTCTACAGTGTACGTATGCATATCATATTAATTAGAGATTGTTTAAAATATCAGGACATGGGCATGCAGGTGACACACAAACTGCTATTTTGTTAAATTGGATATAATAAAATTGGTGCGACTGGCCTCTGAAGTGACTTTTATGTTTGAAAGCAAGTAGGTTAACACTCTTGATTTTCAAAGCAGGGTCTTTGCTCAAGATTTCCAAAGCAAGGTCTTTGCTCAAAATAGAAGTTTATAGATATCCATTTTTAAGTGCGACTGTTTGCAACTTCAATTGGTTTTTTTTCAATTCACAAATTTTGAAATTTAACAGTCCTTTAAACAAAAAGACAATGAGCATTATAAGATTCAGTTGAATTTATGTCTTACAGAGGGTTGTTTTAAGTATGAAAACGTGTTTAAATACATCATAACGCAATGTGAGTTGCAAAATTGTGATTAGGCTAATTAAAAGATACAATACATGAATAATGATTATCGGACATTAGTTTGGAGCAGAGGGAGGCAAAGATACAAGAATAATGTTTTCATACATAATTTAATCGACGAAACTTCATGTTCAAAGGGGTTTTTAAATAGGAGGGATAATACAGATTTGTTTTCAAATCGACGTCTTTTGACAAGCATAAGCTATTACAAAATCACCATAAAATGGGATATGACTTTTTGTTAATCTTAAAAATCATTAAGCAGACGTAAAAACAAATTATGCTTTAAAAAACACGTAATTAACATCATTGTGAAAATTTGAGGCGTAAAAAATGTGATGCGTTTACCTAACTAACCAAGGCGTTTGTTGTGTAAAATAAAAGTCAAAGTGCTAATAAAATGAAAATGTTTATTTTTGCACTTTTTTAATCTTCTGTTAATATTGATAATACAGATCACAATTTTTTAAATCGCTGAATGGTTCGTAAGAAATTTATTTTAGATTAAAAAGAATAGAAATATTTGAGCAAATATTATTACAAATACCAAACGCATGAGGGGGCTACGTTTTTACAAGTCTTTTGCAAGTCTATGGTTAAAAGGCAAACGTGCTTGTTGCAAGTATAATGGATTATTTATATTTTGAAATCAGAAATTTGGAAATATGGAAATAATTACGATACATGAAAATATTTATGTTTTGAACACTATATCTTGAGAAATATCTTATAGCTTTCTTTAGGAAAGATTTTCAGAAGAAAAGTAGGAGGACTGCAAATTGATGTTATGTCAATCCATTTACGACAGAACACTGTAGTTCAATCGTGAGGTTGTACCGGTCTCGCAGAGCTCCGGTCCCCATGAAGTGGCTGCTGAGGTAGTGTTTAGAGTACGGTCATGGGACAACAGACAACCCATCTAGGGGAAAGGTGTCGAGGGTCTTTCCATTATCATTTTATAGGCCTAAACAATTCTTGGAGTTATCCTTGACAGTACGCATGCATGGTAATGGAATCAGCAGTTTACTGTCCTTGTCTTAATTTTGGTTTTTTACCCTACACCGATGTGTGTTAGCACTGTATACTCAGTACTGTCCCGAGTTCTGTGAAAAAAATCACAGGCATATTACCAACTAGACCACCGAGATTGCCCGGCAGCTAGAGGCAGTTCGAATCCTATATTTTAGCAGCGGGTACCGCAACCATTTAATAGATGTTAATTTTGCATCGGGGATAAAGAATATTAATTTTGTTTTTTTACCCTACACCGATGTGTGAAAGCACTGTATACTCAGTACTTTCCCGAGTTCTGTGAAAAAAATCACAGGCATATTACTCGGGTGGGAATCGAACCCACGACCTTTGCATCTAGAGCAGTGTCTTACCAACTAGACCACCGAGATTGCCCGGCAGCTAGAGGCAGTTCGAATCCTATATTTTAGCAGCGGGTACCGCAACGATTTAAATGTTAATTTTGCATCGGAGATAAAGAATATTAATTTTGTTTTTTTACCCTACACCGATGTGTGTAAGCACTGTATACTCAGTACTTTCCCGAGTTCTGTGAAAAAAATCACAGGCATATTACTCGGGTGGGAATCGAACCCACGACCTTTGCATCTAGAGCAGTGTCTTACCAACTAGACCACCGAGATTGCCCAGCAGCTAGAGGCAGTTCGAATCCTATATTTTTCACAGAACTCGGGAAAGTACTGAGTATACAGTGCTAACACACATCGGTGTAGGGTAAAAAAAACCAAAATTAATATTCTTTATCCCCGATGCAAAATTAACATCTATTAAATCGTTGCGGTACCATGTCAGGCATGGAAGAAAATTCCACGAAAAAAATTGCAATGGATGCTTATAAACCTATACAGTTACCTTCACCATCATTGTTGTTGCTGTTTTTTGTTGGTGTGTGCTTACTTGTTTGTCTGTTTGTTTATGATAATAATAGTTGCTTCTTATTTGCGCACAATATTCCGTCACGCATTGGCGCTCAACAATAAGCAAAAACGAAGAACATAAGAAAAAGAAAATTATATATGTACATCTAAATATAATTTGGAGTTGGATTAGAGTGTTAAAAAATAGGTTTGAACAACTTTTAAAAAAACTGACTGATGAGGCTTGAAGGGGGAAAACTTACAAAAGTGACCATCGCAAGACTCAACGGCAGTACATACCCAGTGTATGGCGCGGAGTAACGCTTGAACAATGTCACAGCTTCTTTTCACACGATTCAAACACGAGGTCATATCTGCTTTCGCCAAGAAACCGTGCGGTCCCCGTTTGCAAAGCTTGTAAGAGTTTGGCTTTGTTTGGGGCTGTACGAAGAGTGTGTTAATGTAGGTTAAAATACATTCAATGCATTGGACAACAGATGCTCTGCTTTCAACGTTATTGGTACTCAATTGTAGTTTAATGCAGTAAGATTTAAAACATTTCAAAAAAAAATAAATCATCATGTTTATGTTTGGACCGATTCGGCTGGTTGAGTGTTATCAGAACAACCCCCGCATGTCAGAGCTTTAAAACGGTTTATACATTGATTTGTCATTCAGTAGCATGACATTGTTTCTTGCTGCCTGGCCATCCATGTTGTAAAGCGCCTGATATAAACAAGACAAAAAAGGGAAAACTTGCAACCCAACCGACGTTGTTTTATTTCAAATTAATAAATGCTTTTTGTGTTCAAATTTCAACAGTATCCATTGAGCAGAGGTGTGTCAAGTGAGGTAATCTTGTTAAGCACACTACCTAATTATTTGTAAAGACACCATTCCCCTTCCCCGGTAAGCAGAGCCGTGAAGTACGAACCAGGTCTCATTTTTCTAAAATTACAAACATTGGCTTACTTTGGATTGTTCTCTAAATACATGCCTGGAGAGTTTTGTCAGTAGCGGTGTTCGAGTGTTGGTGGTGTTAGGGTTAGGGTTAGGCTTAGGGTAGTTTGTTTGTTTTGTTTGTTTGTTTGTTTGTCTGACGGTTTTTTTCAAACAGTAGTAAAACAGAGATACATACATAAACGGGACAGTCATAATAGTCCCGCAGTGCGCGATGGGTGATTTTTTTTCACGGATCTTCACTACGCCAATCGATTGACTCTCACTCTGGTGTCACGGTCTCACTCTCAGCTGCCACCAGTATAAATGCTATTACTGCTCGGTTACGTCACCCAGACAGCTGGATAACAACTAAGACAGTATAAACACCGGAAAGCCTTGACCCACAGACTTCGATTGACCCCTTTTGACCCCACGAGGTAAAACTCATGTTTATATACAGACCCAACTACGGTAACTGTCCATGGCTAGAGCCATTACGGGATATTGGATACCCCCAGGCATTTTTACGGCAACAGATAGTGATTGGTTAAATTCGTTCGATAGCTGACCATTATAATGTCCCGGGCGATGGTTACGATGGTTAATAACTGATAGCTTTGAAACAGGACCACTAAACTTTTACAATAGCTACATAAACTTACAACATTCCCATAATGCCTCGAATTCCAAACTCTCATTATGTACGACACATTATAGTATTGTTTAACCTGATCGTGTTAAAAATAGGCAAATTGAGCTGCCGATTCTGCATAGCACAAACTAAAGATTGCGCAAGAGTTTGAATATGAAAGGGACTCAACAGAAGACGCAAGCGGACGATTTTGGGCACATCGTGTACGTTGTGATCGCTATTGGTCAGCCTTTCACGGCACTTTCGAGTGAATTTTTTAACGTTTATCCGAACAATAAAAATATAAATGTGGGCCGGATGATCGGTCGGTTTAACCATGGTTTTAACATGTAATCGTGTACCCCCCCCCCCCCATTTTTAAACCGGATTCACATTGAACTCGGAGAGGTCATATTTTGGCCTCCAAAAAGCGGAATTATTTGATGAAACAAGGTAATGACGAAACAGTTATCTTGTGAATGACGATGGGAAAACATACATATTTAAATTCGAATTTCTCATCAAGTATACCATGGCATGTACAGTTTTTTTCACATTATGATATGCAGGGGTAATCTCCATCATTAGTCTTGACAATCCTTTATTATACATCATGGCCTAATCTAAAATAAACCCCATATACCATGTACATGCGTAATTGACTGACGGGAAAGCTGTACATGTAATGTCAAACTGTACAGTATGTACATATGTACATAAGAGTTTGAACATAAAACAAGGAGTTTCGACACGCCAGAAACAAAGGAAACTCTTAGTCTTACAGTGTTCATTTTTCTGACGATGTGTGATGCCCATGGTAAATAATGGAAACTTGCCTGTTATGTATTTGCCAGTTTACTAAAAAGTTTAAAAACACAGAAAACGAAGGAAACCCTTACAACGTTCAGTTTCCTTACGACGTGTGATGCTCACCGGAAATGTTGGAAACTGGACTATAATTGATTCGCCCGTTTACTTTGCCAGTAAAGCCGCCACGGAATTGACTGGGTGCAAACACTGCATCCGTTTATATGGGGTGGATGATTCTGTAAACTCCCGCCGCGGTGTACACAAATGTAATGAGGACTTTTGTCATTTTCTGTAGCGGGATAATTTACTGCATCTTTTATATGTACGCCTAATTCACAAAGAAAGAGGGGTGAACTCAAGACTGTTTGGATCATGTTCGTATGGCCATCACTCCAACATGCTACTTTCAACAGTATTTTATAAGTTGCTGGATATATAATGAGCGTTTCAAATACCAAGCGCTAGCGTCGTTGTCTCAGTGTGTTTGCTGCTCTTTGCGGTTTTGACTGGCTTTTCAAATACCGCGCGCCTTGTGCAAAGGCCTATATATGCAGTTTCTCTATTGCAAGGTCAAAGTGCAGAAATAAATGTAATACAATTTTAGCCAGCCTATTTACCGTACATGTACATACATGTGTGTGGAAATCTATGTTCAACAATGCGTTATCGTTTATATGGCCATTCCTTCATTCCTTCACTGTTCCTGTAAACCTTCAACAAATAAAGACCAAGTTAAAGGCACTAGACACGTTTGGTAATTGTCAAAGACCAGTATTCTCACTTGGCGTATCTCAACATATGCTTCAAATAACAAATCTGTGAAAATTTGGGCTCAATGGTGGTCATCGAAGTTGCTACAAAATAATGAATGAAAACACCCTTGTTGCACAATGTGTGTGCTTTCAGATGCCTGAAAAAAAGGCTTCAGGCCTGAAGTCTTTCTCAGATTCAAATATTTTAGTGAGAAATTACCCCTTTCTCAAAAACAACGTTACTCCAGAGGGAGTCGTTTCTCACAATACTATTAACAGCTCTCCTTTGCTCGTTACCAAGTAACTTTTTATGCCAATATATGTTTTGAGTAGTGTTCAGTGCCTTTAAATATTATTATAAACAAAAGGTAAGCAATTTCAGAATAATCTAGAGAATTTTTAAGTCGAAACCCTAACCCATTGTCAAGCTCTTTTCAGAATGCATTTTATTCACTTCATGATAATTCCTGGCGAGAAGGTACTTTTCGCCACAATGCCATTCACAACAACCTCCCATAGGTAGTAAGCTGTTAGAAACACATGGCGAATCATGAATAATTCACGAAAAGGTGCAAACGCGATCGTTGATTGGCTTCCCCGGAAAGTTGGGGGAAAAACAATGAAACACTTAAGCACCCTCATACAAGATATCCAACACCTTCGCTGAAGCTGGAAATCGAACCAAGGATAGTGAGGCCCTCTGTTTGAATTGATCCATTTCGGTGCGAACTACTTGTACCAACGATGGGTAGTGACTCATTCTGTTAGAATTGATCAATGCGAAGGTCTTGGATCCAAGACTAGAGAACAGCTTGACTCTGATGATGCAAACTGCTTAAATACTGCGTTGTGGATTAGCCCGATGAAGTGAAGCCTGTGAACTTGAAACTTATCATGGACATCAACCTTGCCAAGTAGACGAAACCGCAACTTCTTTATATTGATGACGTCATCGACGTCATTGCGTTAAATATGGTTCAAAAGTTCAAATCTTGAGAACCAACAAAATGGTATGTACAAGATATTTTCACTACATGAAAACTCTCATAATGATCTCCAAATGTCGTGCACATCATGACCTCATTTGACCTTTGCTTCCGATCAAAACCGAAAGTTCAAAATTTCGTTTAGCCTCCTGAAACTTTTTGCACAAACATAATACCAATTTGACCTTGTCTTCTGGTCATAAAATCGCGCGTTTGTGTTGACTTCCACTCAAAGCGCGTAAAGAACTGCTTGTGTATGTGCGTTTAATACTACGCTGTAGTGTGTGTAGTTTATGTACAGTGTACCAACCATAGAGAATTGGGCCACGCTCTATGATCGTACAACCCCGCGTGGCTGTGCGCATTACACAGTCTCCGTGGAAGGCGCGCACAATTCAAATTTCACTACACTGGGATACTAAAGCCTTTTGAAGTTAAATGATAGCGTCAAAATTTTATGTTAAAAAAATCACAATCCCTCAACTACAGTAGCTTTTTTCACAGTTAATACTTCATGTGAAAATGCTTTTCGAACTGCTCAAAAGTTGATTTATTGGTGACCTTGTTTGACCCCTCTTCCTGTCCAAACTGGAAGTTCCACTAAAATGTTTAGTAATACGTCGTATTTCAGGTTCCTAGGTTGAAATTAAAGCATTTATTTGCACCATTATTTAAACAATTCTTTTACATCAATAAATCTTATTGACCATTAGTATTTTCAAATTTCAATGACATTATCACAAAACGTTTCAGCGAACACCGTGAGTTTGTTCACAAACTCAAATTCTAGTTAGGTGTTCGTGCAATACATGCACGAACACCTCTTGTTTTTTTGTTTTTTAGGTGTTCGTGCAATGTGCTCGAACACCCTCTTGTTTTTGTTCTGTTTAGGTGTTCGTGCAATATGTGCACGAACACCTTTTGTTTTTATTCTGGTTTTTTTTAGGTGTTCGGGCATTCTGCCCGAAAACCTATTGTTACTGTTCTGGTTTTTTTTCCACTTTATCTGCGAACCTTCTCTCGCAATTTTCGCAAAGAGTATAACTCCTAAAGACTTGAACTTGTCATATATTTAGACCTTAGTGTATAGACGAAACCGCAACTTTTTCGGGGTGATGGCGTCATCGATGACGTCATAACATCAAAATGAAAGATAAGGAGAAAAACTGTAAATCGTCATATTTAGAGAACCATAAATGACAAATACAAGATCTTTGCTTCATATGAAAGTTCAACATTTTGTTTACATTTCTTACACAGAATGTGATCCCATGTGACCTTTAATTCCGGTGGAAACGGGACGTTGAAGATTATTTTGGGGAAACGTTATATCTAATAAACCAAAGATGCTACACCTTTAATCATTATAACATCTGAAGGTCCTTGAACAGTTCTACAAATCTTTCATTAGGTACGACCCCATGTGACCTTCACTTCCGCTCAAAACCGGAAGTTTAATTTTCTTACATTAAGAAAACTTGTCATATCTCATGAACCATAAACGTTTTAGACTTGAAACTTCACAAATACTTAGATCTTTGTGTTTAAATATTTGTGTGAAATTCGGTTTGATGATGTCATCGATGACGTCATAACAATAAATCAACGTTTAATATTTTAACAAATCATAATCGGAGAACCATAAATGCTACATGTAAGGTACTTGCACCAAAAAAAAGCTCTGGTCGAATTATACAAATCACATTCAAAGGGTGACCCCATAAGACCTGAGATAGATTTCTAAGTAAAATTGGCCATTAAAATATTAAAATCTCGATCCAATACCTAACGCGGCATGTGGCATACTACTCGGGACTGATTCCAGTGCAACGGAGTGGAAGCAAGCCTTATGTCAAGAGGCTTGTTGGCTATTAATATAAAGAAGCACGAAATCAGACCAACGTAACAACAGTTGCGACAAGCTGTGTTGTGTTTACTCCAGTACCACGTGCGCCGTATGGCATGATTTCTGTGGGCGTTTGGACATGTCACAGTTCATCGTACTTTTAACGAAAGCTTATCAATGGCGCAACGGTGCTGAAATGAATTCCTCTCAACCTGTGCTATGTTCGGCGTCAAATTGTTTCCCTTTTCGCCCTTCTGATTGCTTAACAGTGAATATGGAATTGAAGACGAAGTTTCAATGAGATGTTCACCTACTTCAGCGATTCGTATGACATTTATTATTTGAGAAAATGCAAACAGAAAAGGACCAATGTTGGTTATGTTTTGATCACACCGAGATTGCACGGATCTGACATCAGCTTGTCAAGGGGGTTTCAGACCGGCACTCACGGCAGTGTTTATCGGCGCGACACGGTGAATAAAACGGTAAGCTTCGTTTCAACATCGTCGCTTTTCAGAATGATTGTGTGTTCCGTATGTAATGCACAGTTATTGGTAATAAAGATTATTTTTAAAATTATCAAGTAGTGAGGTTATTAAAACTAAGAACGTTTAGTATGATCATGGAGAAGGGTAGAATTGGGCAATATGATATGGTATGATTGCTAGTGACACTAATGACAGTGCCAGTGCCAGTGCCTGTCAGTGTCAGAAAATAGTTAGATTGACAAAAATGTGTTCCACCAATTACGTATTGTAGCAAAAATATTTCACAGCCCTTCGATGAAAGGTTTTCATTCATAAGTTGTTCACTTCTAAAACAGTATGCGCACCTCCTACTTGTTACTATCTAATCTTGAAATGTTTTATGTCTTGAATTTTGTTTATTAAAATTGTTTTTATTTTACCAGTTTCATCTTGATTTGCTATTAGCTAGTAGGCCCTACAATGATCATGAAACATTGAACAGTCTGATGGCAGGATAAGAGTCTGATGCCTGGGAAGGACTGGAACACAGAAACTGGAGATGCAGCTTTCACTATGAGCCATCTTCAGTCTTCAATGCTTCTGTTAGTTGTCTTCTAAGATTGTTCCTCAATAAAATCATGCTAATGGAGAGTCCAAAATCATCCAAGGCTTTGACTTCTAATCTTCACTTGTGTGCTTCTTTGATCTGTAACTTCTCCAAGAGGTAAATGTACAGTAGTTTATTCAAAGTTCAAAATTTCACAAAGTTATTTTGCAAAATGTCGTCACCAGTTCATTCAATCACAATGTGACATCACTCACGAACACCTGTGTGTTTGTTGTTTACAAACACTGTATGTCTAGTTAGGTGTTCGTGCAACATGAGCACGAACACCTCTTGTTATTGTTCTGGGTTTTTTGTCTCCATCTTCTTCTTCCGGAGAACTCTTCTCTACAGCATAACTCAAGATTGAAACTGAATTGAACCTTGAAACTCATCAGACAATTGACCCTTAATATGAGGACGGCACAGAACTGATGACGTCATTATAACGTCGTTATGACGTCATCAGGTGTCGAATTACAAGGTTTTTAAAGTTGAAAACTGACCATATGCTATTCGCTGTATCTTCGTGAACTTAAAAGATATGATGTTTATATTTGGGCATCTTATAGCCCAAGATCAGGGCAACATTTGATAAGTTTACGGTCGTACTGAAAGGTCAAAGTCTGCCTTTTGTGTTTTTTCGTGAAAAAAATTCAATTTGTTGTCATAACTCAAGATTGAAAATGAACTAAACATCGAAACTCATCAGACAATTGAACTATATTACACGGTCGTACTGAAAGGTCAAAGTCTGCCTTTTGTGTTTTTTTCGTGAAAAAATTCAATTTGTTGTCATAACTCAAGATTGAAAATGAACTAAACATCGAAACTCATCAGACAATTGAACTATATTACCAAGACCACACAAATTTGATGTCATGATGACGTCATCGGGTAATAAATAACAATAAACCAAAGTTTAATATTTTTTAAAAAGATCATAACTTATGAACCACATGTTGGATTTAGACAATCTACATATCATCGGACAGGTCAATAAAATGTCAACAAATGCTACTCAGAACGTGACCCCATTTGACCTTGACTTCTGGTTCAAACCGGAAGTTGAAAAATTGTAAAAATTCTGATCTAAAAAACTGATATTTCAACATAAATTTTGCATCACGTTATAGATGACCGATTCTGCTCAAAGTTGTGCACATAGATAATAACATTTAAATCTTTGCATCGGGTCGAAACTGGACGTCAAAGCGAACGTGTCTGTTGAACCACGTTGTACGACAACACGATATTGTAGACCTACACGCCAATACAATGTACGCCTTATCTATACAGCCACGTGTGCACTGCACATGTAGTATTGAGTACTGAACAGCTATGCAGTCAGTCCGCACTGCACACAGTATCCGTTCCTTTTACCTGCAACGTATGCACGAGTTTCGGAGATTGATATTTAATGAGCGTGGTGTAGTCTCAGGAAATTCATCAATTTCTTGTGATCAAAGTAATTTTCTGCCAAAATATTTACAGATTTACAGACATGAATAACCGATCTTCAATCCAGTTGTACAATTTAATGATTTCGTTGTCAATTAGTTGTTCTAAAATTTACTCAAACATTTTGTTTCAAAACGAAAGTTTGCCTCGTAAAACATGGTACCTACTACTAATTTTCAATGTTACCACAACGTATCGTTGGGCTGGCCGAATAGATAAGGTTATATTCTATCCACATGGTGTACATTTTACATTTGGTTTCATTTAGCTGAGTCAGGGCGCTCGTTTTGCCAACACTTCACAATTTAACGTTAACGTTAACGACTGTTGGTGAATATGCCGCCATGATCGCTTATGGATTTCCTGAACGCTGATTGGTCAACCGCAAAACGTCACACTCATCCACTGTCCATACCCGGATGTACTTGTAAACAAAGTGCGTGGCCCCTGTTACCGATTGTTTTGTTGGGGTCTTTGGGGAAATTTTCAAACTGAAGGATTGATGGCCTAAACACATTTGTTTAGACGATTTGGGGTACTTGGAGAACAAATGATATAATTTAAAAGGGGGTGATGGTCTGAATAATTAATAAATTTTGGAACAAAAGGTTAAATTTGGAAGGTTAGTTGCAAATTTCAAGTTCAAAAATGTTTACTACTTGTTTATTCAGAAACTCATACTTTTATTCCAGAAGAATTTTTAAAATCATGGTCAGGAATTACTTGGGTAGTTGGATGGTTGAAGGGCCAAAGTCCTATTTTATGGGTCCTATTTTATGGGTCCTAAACGCTCGATACAACAAAAACTAAAGTGAGAAAGTGGGAATGTGTTTTTTATTACATCAACAAGTAAGAATACTCGTTATTTCATTGTATATTACACACCCAATTAATGGTAGTTCGTGTAATATTTTTATCAAGTATACGTCATCAGAAAAAGCTCCTAAGACTTAACAATCGATACACAGTGAGACCTCATTTAACCCTGACCTCCGGTTGAAACCGGAAGTTAAAATTTAATGTTTCAAAAAAACACAACTTCTAAAGCACACATTTTTTAAAACAGTCTTTACATCATTGGGAAAGTATTTATCAACTTAAGAAATGACACACAAAATGCGACCCAATTTGACTTTGACTTCCGGTTCAAACCGGATGATCAAATTCATTATTTGAAATAATCATAACTCCTGATCCACACATTGGATTTTTGTTAACTACAGCATTACAAAGGGCTTTAATCGGGTTGATAAAATGAAATATTGTTCAATCATATTTTGATGACATCGATCATTAGGTGTTCGTGCAATATGTGCACGAACATCTCTTGTTACTGTTCTGGTTTTTTTTTGTGGTTTTTTTAGGTGTTCGTGCAATATGTGCACGAACACCTCTTGTTATTGTTCTGTTTTTTGGTTTTTTTTCTTCTCCATCTTCTTCCAGGGAACTCTTCTCTACATCATTACTCAAAACAGAAATTTAATTGAATCTTAAAACTTGCACAATTTCGTCATTATGACGTCATCAGGTGTCGAATTACAAGGTTTTTCAAGTTGAACTAGAACAGCGAAGCTGCCATGGCGAGCTGCCGATCGCCAGATAGAAGACCAATGACTAATTGCAATAAGGAGTTATGACCATTTAAGGTGTTCATTGTTTTAGCTCATTCAATTGGAACCAGTGATAAACTCTTCAAATTTTATCTTTTCATATTCGATTCAAGTTTCAAGTCAGTACATCATTTCAATAAGGAGTTATGACCATTTAAATGTTTCATTGTTTTAGCTCCTTCAACTGGAACCAGTGACATAGAGTTTTTTTTTTGTTTAAACAAATTCTGCATGTCTGTTGTGTTGCTGTTCAAATTTTGTTCTAAAACATCCAACGTTTAGTCTAAAGGTTTTTTATAAAGTCCTGAGGGCACAATGTTCAACACTGTATAAAAAACTTCAACATTTCTTTTTAAATTCTGAAAACATTTCTGTAAAAAATTTGTTGAGAAACACAATACATGGCTGTCATTGTATAATTAATTCACTAAGGGCTTTTAAAAATCCATAAAACAACTCAAAACATAAATGTTGAAGCCTGATACTAAAACTTTAACATTTATTGAATGCGGACGGCCGGACGGACGGACGGACGGACGGACGGAAATTGTCATTACATAGGCTCACTCTGCTTCGCAGCTCGCCAAAAATGACCATTTGCTATTTGCTGTGTCTTCGTGAATTTTGAAGCTATGTTTTTCATAATTGGGCACTTGATACATCAAGATTGGGGCAACATTTGAAAAGTTAACCCCAAAATCGTATGACCTCCATTTCCGGTCTTAACGGAAGGTCAAAGTCTGCCTTTGTGTTTTTTTCGTCAAAAAATTCGAATTTTTGTCATAACTCAAAATTGAATTTGATTTGAACATTGAAACTCATAAGACAATTGAACAAAAGTAGTATATATGGAGGAGGCTACACCAGTTTTTGTCTGGTTAATGCCACACCAGTTTTTGTCTGGTGAAATACGGTCACATCAGTTTTTGTCTGGTGAAATACGGTCACACCTGATTTTGTCTGGTGAAATGCATCAGCGCGTGTAAAGGGCCGATACGAGGGAACCAACATGATGCATGGCATCATATTGGGTGGTGTCTGAAAGACGCCGGAAAACAGTGTCTCACGACAGTGAAACAACGGAATCAAACCGTTATTGTTTGCATCCGTTGTCAAGGCGCGGGAGTGATTTTTTTAAATCACGGAGCGCCGGGAACTAAACCACGCAGCACAAGCGAGACGTTCACGTCTCGTTTTTTTTTTCACGAAGTGAAAACAAAGGGACTGATTCCACGACGTCTGTCAAGACGTCGAGGAAGAAGAAGAAAATCAGGTGGGTTAAAGTACTGTTTGTAATTGTAGCATTACTGTAGTTTAGTTTGTTAAAATCGAATAAGAAACCATAAGGGAATTTAGTTAAGAATAAAGATATTGCTAACGTATACCTAGCCTACATAGAAAATTGTGCGTGGAGTAGATTTCAAAGGGTTATTTGTCGAGTCAGGGTCGGAGAGTGGCTGCTCAATCACCTGCAGCGAGTTTTTAATTGCCAAAGACGGTGTACTAGGAGTCTTTGTGTGTGTGAAGTCGATACGAATGGGTTATTTGTAGTTATTTGTCGAGTCAGGGTCCGAGAGTGGCTGCTCAATCACCTGCAACGAGTTTTAATTGCCTGTGTACGTGTAGTCATTGATCATAAAGGGTGCGACCTTGAAGTCAACCGTGACCGTACTTGTCCGGGCAAGTTTATTGTGGCAGGTTTGTGGATAGTTCCTCGGATACACCGAAGCTACGGAGAATGGTTACGTCCCCGCAACCCGGTTGTTCGTATTGGCCTTCCAGCATTCCAGAAACCCCTCCAATATTTGAGAGCACATCTTCTCCAACAACCTCTCCACAACTACTTTAATGACGAGAGATCGTTCGATCGGGTAAGAAAACATTCCTATCACTACGTTACGAATCACACACACTGTGCGCAAGTGTATCTACCCAGTCCGTGGTATTTAGACGTGTAAGAGTTGTAGTATTATTAATGTTAATATACATACATATATATATATTATATATATATATTTATATACTTATGTATGGTTTATTATTAGAGCTCCAGGAAGGAAAGGGTATGATTTTACCGGATCGAAAGAGACCGGACTTTGTGCAACCCAAGAGACGCAGAACACCGGACGAGGAACTATCGATCGTGGGTGAGAAGAGAAAGTCAAGTAGTACAAGTCTTCCCTTAAGTAAGACTAAAAAATGTAAAAAAAGTCTTGGCAAAACTAGATTTACTTGTGATATCTGTGGAAAAACTTATGCCCGAAAATATACTCTGAAAAATCACAAAGAAGAGCATTTTGGATACAAGGGGGAATGTTCCATATGTAGAAAAACCTTTACCAAGTCGAATAGTTTAAAACAACATATCAAAAGACACCACTCTCGCCTACCCAAGACAAATAACGATCATCCCGAGGCTTTACAACCCACCCCTTCTCAAAGTCCCGGTCTTTCTCACGAAGACCCAATCGTATTTCCGATACCTTTAATTGATGACAATAGGGATAATGAGCTGTTGTCTCTTTATCGTAGAAACTGGGGTAGTATTAGGACCCATTACCACTACGGCCGACAGACTCAAGATGTGTACAATTTACGATTGGGTACTCCCTCTCTACCGGTAGGATCTATCGGCGGTGGCTCAGACCGTGCGCCACAGTCGGACCCACCCCTTGCACAAATAGAGCTAACCAATGGCGTCTCAATGGATGAGGGGTTAAGGGGTATTTTCCCAACTTTTACATGTAGAGTAAAACTGAACCTCTCGTTCGGGTTTGTTTTACGCAGTGTGGAGACGGGCGAATTGCGTTATTACCATTCTAGTTATAACAACGCACTTTTTTTAACTCACCCCCTTGTAGCTTCGGAAGACGATTTTGAAGTCTTCCTCCTAAAGATACGCAACATGGACGTGCTACAACACGCCCTGCATACACGTCCAGACACGAAGTGGGTCCTCGCAGATATCAGTAACGTCACCATTTATGCGAATAAAATGCCATCTTTATACATTGGCGCAGCACCAAAGCATCTACCCGATTACATCGCAAACAATATAGGGTTAAACAATCTAAACAGAAGAGGGACCTCAGGTGTGGGATACAAGGATAATTTTTTGTCTGTTCAGATGTCTCGCCCTACAACAAGGGTATTCTCTTAACACCCTAGAAAAGCGGACCAAACACCTCGTCGATAAGTACGCGGAAGTAATGAAAAACCGCCCGACGGAGGGTGTCTGTTTGGATAACCTACATCACTTTGAAAAGATTTTCAAAGTGAATATCAGAGTGTTTAGCCTCGTTCGCGAAGAATCGCCGGCTAACGAAACCGAAGAGGGAGAGTTTAGAGTAGTAGCCCGCCTAGTGCGGAGGCCCCTGTGTAAGCACAAAGAAACACTAAACGTTAATTTGTACGAATCACATTTTTCGTACATAAATGAGATGAATATGTAGTCAAGAGTTTCCCTGCCCTAAATGCAAAAAAGTGTTTAACAGATCAGACAACTTCAGAAAGCACGTGGCGCGCTGCGACATGGAAGTCAAACTTAAATTTCCGGGTGGGTGCTATCGCTTACCAGAATCTGTGTTCGATGAGTTAATCGAAGCGGGTATAGATATAAATGAGGACATGAAGTTTTATCTTATCGCGCCACTTACGATTTTGAAGCGTATTTCAAACCGGTAGAGGAGGCCTACGAAGATATAAAAGGGCTCCAAGCGCAACATGAGTTACTGAGTGTCAGTTTCACCAGTAATGTTCCCGGTTACGACACACCCGTTTGTGTCGTAACCGACGGAGACCCGTCCAAACTAGTGTCTGAGTTATTAGCCTGGTTACACAGGGCGGGTGATGCAGCATTCTCTATTTTGAAAGAGAAGTTCCAATCCGTTTTCGATCACCTCGCCAGACTAATACAAGATCAAGAAGTTCTACTTGAGCGCGAGCGGTCTAATTCTCCTCGACAGGCTCCTGATTTACAGAATCAGCAAGAACCCAAAAGCAAAGCCCCAAAACTCAAAGAAAAACTAGAATACTACCTCCACCGACTTCCCGTCCTGGGGTTCAATTCCGGAAAGTATGACGTGAACGTCATCAAGCGACACCTATACCAACAAATACACGAGAACGAGAAATTGCACATCATACGGAAATCATCATGCTATATGTCAATTAGTACTGATAGATTAACATTCCTTGACATTTCTAATTATTTGGCCCCCGGTTGCTCGTACGCCAAATTTCTGAAGGCGTACGAATGCTCACAGACAAAGGTTTTTTTTCCATACGAGTGGGTTGATGACCTCAACAAATTAGACCACCCCCAACTGCCCCCTCACGAAGCTTTTTACAGCAAACTCAAGGGATGTAATATTACCGAAGATGAGTACGCGTATTGTCAAAGGGTCTGGCGAAAGGAGGGTCACAAAACTTTCAGAGATTTTTTAATATGGTATAATAACCTGGACGTTGAACCCTTTCTCGAAGCTGTCGAGAAAATGTTTGCGTTTTACAAACACATAGATATGTTTAGGTCGGCCATCTCCGTACCCGGGCTGTCTCTTTAGCATCTTTTTTTGACCAAACCGCGAGACGTTTATTTCTCGCTGATAAATTCTCCGAATCAAGACCTGTATCATAAGATGAAAGATAACATAGTGGGGGGTCCCTTGATTATTTTCCACAGATATCACGAGGCCGATAAAACCCGTATCAGGGGTGGTAAATTGTGTAAGAAGGTGGTGGGGTTTGATGCCAATGCACTGTACTTATGGTCACTCATGCAGAAAATGCCCACGGGTACGTTTGTGAGGCGACAAGAAAGCAAAAAGTTCGCGCCCCTACGAAGTCATAGGTACGGTATTATGGCAACCGAGTGGTTAGATTGGGAGGCCAAGTCAACTGGTGTCTACATCCAACACCAATTCAATTACAAAGAAAAAACTGGGGGTAGTAGAGACGTGAGGGTCGACGGGTATTGTCAAGAGACCCATACGGTCTATCAATTTCAGGGTTGTTTTTGGCACGGGCAAATCATAAAACCAGAGAGGTGTTGATGGAAGAGACATTAAATACGTCTTCTTACATCCGGGAACTAGGATATGATTTAGTCGAAATGTGGGAATGCGAGTGGGCAGACATTCAGAAGACCGATCGAGACCTGAGACAATTTTTGTCCTCCGTAAGACTTCCACATTTCAATGCGTGGACAATGTCCACGGAACACATCTTAAGGGGGGTCAAGAATGGTTCCATATTTGGTTTGGTGGAATGTGACCTTCGGGTACCTCCCGAAAAAAGATTATTTTGCCGAGATGCCGCCCATATTCAAAAATGTGAACATCTCCATGGCCGATATTGGAGACCACATGCGGCAGTACGCCGAAGAGATGAGTATCATGAACAAACCTAGAAGTCTGATCGGTAGCATGTTTGGGACAAAACTACTACTCGCAACCCCACTACTGGTTTGGTATTTGGAGCACGGTTTGGAAGTCACAAGGGTGTACGAAGTGATTCAATACAAACCAAATTCGTGCTTCGAAGACTTTGGTAATCGGGTCAGTCAGGCTAGGAGGGATGGGGACAGTGACCCCGATAAAGCTATTATTGCGGACACAATGAAATTACTGGGTAATTCGGCCTATGGGAAAACAGTGACTGACCAGTTAAAGCATGTAAACGTTCATGTGTGTTCTGATGCCGATGCCCCCGTCAAGATCATTGACAAACACTTTAAGATTCTGCATTCAGTAGGTGGCGGTATGTACGAAGTAGATATGTTCAAACAATCGATCAATTTAACCCTGCCCATTCAGATTGGTTTCTTCGTGTACCAATACGCTAAATTGCGCATGCTCGAGTTCTACTTTGACTTCCTTATGAGATTTGTCGATTCACTTGATTTTCAGATGTGTGAGATGGACACCGATTCTGCCTACATGGCCATATCGGGTGATAGTCTCGATGACGTAATCAAACCCGGTATGAAAGATCAATACCAAAGGGAAAAACACCTGTGGTTTTCTCGTCAGAACACTCCTGAACAGTATTGTTATGATAAGAGGACCCCTGGGTTGTTCAAAGTAGATTGGGAGGGGGAGGGAATAGTTGCATTGTGTAGTAAGACTTACTTTTGTTTCGGGGCCACCGAAAAGTTCAGTTGTAAGGGACTAAACAGAAGAAATAATGAACTCACCAAGGAGAAATACTTGACCGTCTTGAATACCAGATCTTCGGGTGGGGGTGTAAACAAGGGTTTTATCATGAAGAAGGGTGTTATGTTATCCTACGAACAGAGAAGGACTGCCCTGACCTATTTTTACCCCAAGCGAAAGGTCGAAGACGATGGGGTTTCCACAACCTATTTAGATATATAAGGAGACGAAATTTCCCAGTTCTCCCCGTTATTCTCAATAAATACGGTTTTAAGAAATAATTGGGTAACCGGCAAATATGAAGGCACTTACGTACTTTTGTTTTAAATACGTTATATTTCACAACTAATTGTATAACTTCTCCTTTTTTCTGCTTCAGAAATGTAATCATATTCTAAAACCTGTTACCGTAAATTTTGATGACTCGATCACATTGTAAAATTAATAAAATCATACTTGGTAATTATTAGTAAAAATATATATATATATATATATAAATAAGTTGTTAAATTTAAGATGGTTGGCGTATACCCGTTGTTGTCTTTTTTCATTATTTGTATACATAATAATAAACAAGAATATTGAACCCGACGCAGAGTACCGTATCCGTCTTATTTGACGCCTCGTTTATAAATAAATATTACATTTGAATCTAAAATCGAGAAAGACATTGAGGGAAATGGAAATGTACCATCAAATAGGTACGTTTAGTTGGGTAATCCGGGTGTTCCATAGAGGTGGGGGTCATTGACCATAATTCGAATGGTTGTATACGTTTGGTTATTCAATGCGGTGGTTGAGTTAGGACGGGCGGTGGGGGCGTCCTTCATATTAAGGACGTTTAGTGAGTAATATGAGGCCTTCCATAGTGGTGGGGTCATTAAACTTAATTTGAATGACTCAACGTACGCATTCAATGCGGTGGTTGGGTTGGGGGCGCTCTTCATACCCTTCGGATCCGAACGGAGCGAGGAGGTTTGGGATTTAAGGGGGGTTGGGGGCGCTCTTCATTCAGAACGGTGTCGGTTATAAAAGAGAGTTGTGTCGGTTATGACCCTTCATTTTATGCGATGAGTTCGATACTTAAACATCCATTTAAATGCGTCATCGCGGGGCCTACCGGATCAGGAAAAACGCAGTTTGTGTCTCAGTTGTTGAACCCATCTGATGGCGATGTTATTCAACCGTCTTCGCAAAATTGTGTGGTGTTTTGGGGCTTATCAGGATGCTTATGACCGGTTGTCCAACACAGTCTCCAACATTCGTTTTGTGGAGGGGTTTCCCGACGACCTTCTCTCGTCCTTCGATCGAACGAAGAGAAACCTGGTTGTGATTGATGATCTCATGTCTGAATCGGGTAATAATAAAAAAATTACCGAGCTTTTCACCAAGGGCAGTCATCACAACAATCTGTCGGTTATACTCATATCTGTTTTATCGTGGTAAAGAAATGCGCACGATCAGTCTGAACGCGCATTACATGGTGCTGTTTAAAAAACCCAGAGATGCTTCACAGATCACGCATCTGGCACGACAGATGTATCCGAACAAACCCAAATTCATGGTCGAGGCCTATCGCGATGCGACGAGTTCCCCCTACTCTCATCTCTTCGTGGACTTGAAACCTGACACCGAGGAGCACATGCGTCTCAGATCTAACATCTTCCAGGGTGATTACCCCACGGTTTACATTCCCAAGGTATAAAATAACGCAACTCCTGCATTGGGTTTCATTTGTAAAGATGTCTCGTCGCGTGCACAAGCACGCTCCCTACCTTAACGTATTAGCAAAGGGTTCCACTAAACAGCGCCAGGGAGTGATTGACGGAGCTGGCAAAGACCTCGTTACCTGTCTCTGTGAGTGCGCCCTCAACGTTTTAAACGGTAACGTTTCCCTGACACCCACCGAGAGAAACAAACTGAGAAAGACACAAGCGAGAACTGAGAGCGCTGACCACTGGGAGGACGAGTCTGAAGAATAAAAAGAAAGCTTTGAAACAGAAGGGAGGTTTTCTGGGTGCGCTGCTGACACCCGTGTTGAGCGCTCTGGGTGGACTGTTATTCAAGTAAACGTCATGGAGCACGCGAAGAAAATGGTGCTTGTACCGCAAGACAATCTCGCCAGGATGCGGGCGTCTAGACGCTTGGAGCAAACGCCGATCTGGAACTGAGTTTACAAACCGCAAAGTTCAGAGTTTCCTGACAGAGAAGAACATTGAATTCTTTACCACCCACAACGAAACCAAGGCCAGCGTGGTTGAGCGATTTAACAGGACGCTTAAAACCAAAATGTGGAAATACTTCACGGCTCAAAACAAGTACGCCTATGCAGCCGTATTACCAAAGCTGGTGTCCGCCTACAACCGCTCGTTTCACAGAAGTATAAAGAGAACGACGGCGTCCGTCACCCCTGCAAACTCCGAAGAGGTATGGCGCACGCTGTACGGCACCCCCAATGGCAAGCGTTCCATCGTCACAGCCTTCAAGTTTAACCTCGGGGATACGGTTCGCATAAGTATGGCGGCTAGAACTTTCAGTAAGGGTTACCTCCCCAACTGGACCACCGAACTTTTTACCATCAGCGACAGAATTCCACGGAACCCTCCGGTGTACAAGTTGACAGATTACGACGGCGAAGAGTTGAAGGGTACGTTTTACGAACAAGAACTACAAAAAGTCGACAAAAAGGATGACCTGTACGAAGTGGAAAAAGTGTTACGTACTAGGAAGCGTCGAGGTGTGACGGAATATTTTGTCAAATGGTTCGGTTATCCCGAAAAGTTCAATAGCTGGGTGCGGGGGCTAGTAGGCATAACCTGTGGACCACCGATCGACATTTGACGTGTGGGAGGACTTTTACGTGACGCTCCCCAGCAACAGCAGCATGGCTACCTACCCGGACAACGCGCTGAGTCACTACAGCGTAAATTTACCCTCTGCTTTGTCATTCATGGGGGAATGGGAGGTGTGTCTCGCCGAGATAACTTACCCTCGCAGGTGGCTCAACATCGTAGAGGGTCACAACCACATCTACTGCAACGCAGAAGAGACTGAAGGAGGTGTACAGAATCATACCATTCCCGAGGGTTTCTACCAGTCACCGGATGAATTACTCTCAAAGATTACACCTTCGATCGAACACGGCGACAAAATACGCATCAAGTACCTTCAAAAAGTGATCGTTAGAACGGCCGACGATGTCAGCATTACTTTCATAGAGCGTCTGGGTCAATTGTTTGGATTTTACAAGGCTTTGTCCATTACCGGTATAGAGAAAGCACCCCGCGTCGTGGATATGAAGCAAATCCACAGCCTGTTTGTGTACACCGACATCATCGAATACAACATTGTCGGGGACACGAGAGCACCCCTTCTACAAAATGTGAGTGTGGAAGGTGAATACGGGGATATCGTGACGAAGACGTACGACAGTCCGCATTACGTACCCCTCAAACAGAAATTAATCAACACCATCAACATAGATATAAGGGATGACGTGGGCCATTATATCCCATTCGTAGGCGGGAAGGTCATAGTGAAACTACACTTCAGAAAGCGTCGCTCCACTTACTTTAACTGATCCAGACGACAGACAACATAAGAAGTCATTTCGTATCCCACCCCGGACACTATGTGGACCACTACACACGACAACTCGGGCGTGGCTATCACGTCTTTCGAGGGGCTCCCACTCAGAAAGGTTACGGACTTGGAAATATTCTGGGCGGACTCTTCCGAACGGCCATGCCCCTGATCAAGCAGGGGGCCAAAACAATTGGTCGTCAAGCCCTCCGCACCGGCTTGGGAATCGCACAGGACGCTCTGGAAGGGAAGAACGTGAAGTCTTCGGCGCAGTCAAGACTCAAACAGACTGGACGTCGTATGACAAGGCGGGCGATTCAGAATTAGACTAACGCCTGACCTTCCCGGCTAGGTACGTGGGAGATATAAAAAGACAACACAATCGGAAGAGAGTCACTTCTACATACGGGAAGCGAGCGAGACGATCGCTCGATATCTTCGATTAGTCGCTCCGAGACTACCCACCGCTCCACCATGGCACTGTTACACGACCACTCCGAAGAGTGCACAAAGAGTGAACTTGACCTCTTTGTTCTACCCCCCACTCAGACAAGTGTAGAGAAGGGGCAGTATGTTGAGTACCACCCAATCTCTAATATCGCCGACGGTGGTCCCATCCAGTTTTTTGTTCCCGGTTCGAGCGAGGAATACATCGACCCTTCCCAGACTCGACTCTACATCAAGGTGAAGGTGACCAAGGGTGACGGCGCTGATCTGATCGACACGGATGTGGTTGGTCCGTGCAATCTGTTTTTACATACCCTTTTCAGCCAAGTGGACGTGACCCTGAATGAGCGACTGATTTCCGCCTCCACTCCCACGTACCCGTACAGGGCCATGATCGAGACGCTGCTCAGTTATAACAAAGGCGCCAAGACATCGCAGCTGACGGCTTCGGGTTGGAGTAAGGATACCGCTGGCAAGATGGATAACGTCAACTGTACGGCGAGTGATGCGACAACAAATGTGGGTTTCAAGACGAGACGGAAACGCTTCCTGAACAGTCGGATCGTAGACCTGATCGGACCCATTCACGGAGATTTATTCTTCCAAGACAAACACTTGATCAACGGTTGATCTGAAAGTAAAGCTGGTTCCGAGCAGGGACGTTTTTTGTCTCATGGCTGCCGGGGACAACCCCTCCTACAAGATTAATTGTTGACGCGTCGTTGTTTGTGCGGAGGGTAACGGTCAGCTCCGCGGTGATGCTTGGTCACATCAAAGCTCTGGAGAAAGGGACCGCCAAGTATCCCCATCGTCGCGTCGTCTGTAAAATGATGTCTGTACCCAGGGGAAACCTAACTATCACTCAGGATCATGTATTCTTGGGACAGCTACCCAGCCGAATCGTGGTGGGTTGCGTATCCAACGCCGCCTTCAACGGGTCGTATTCTAAAAACCCGTTCAACTTCCAACATTTTAACGTCAACTACGTGTCGGTGAACAGATCCCCCAAACTCCTCGGAAACCGGATTTTGAAGAGAGACCGCATTACCCGTCAAGTCTTCAGGGGAGTCTTTGCGAGTGATAGATTACCGAGGCATCATCTCCCGCATCCCAGCGCCATCGTAGTCAATACGGATTCCCTCAACAAAGCCGGGCCAGCACTGGGTGGCCATTTACATCAGCAGGGACGGCGTTGGAGAATACTTTGACTCTTACGGACGACCCCCGAGCCTGTCTTCTATCGCAGCTTTTCTCAAAAAGAACACGGTTCAGACTGTACATAATCGTGTTAACGTTCAAGGCCCACTGTCTGCTGTATGCGGCCAATATTCTTTGTTTTTTCTATTACATCGTTGTCGAGATATCGACATGAGCACCATTGTCGGGTTTTTCACGACGAATACACTGGAAAATGATATTGCAGTTAATGAATTTATCAGAAAACACTTTCCCGGTAATAACAAAAGGTGTATGACTTGTCTTTTGTTACTGGTCACATTTCAAAGCCTATGTTATAAAACGAGAGAGGGGGGTGGAGCATTCTTTAATCATGTATGATAACCGCATGTACTATGTATAATAGTTATGTCAAAGGTGGTGGGGTATTTACTTTAATTTGTATTTGGGAATTGTAACGATTTGTAGTGCCTATGTTAATGAAGCGTTGTTTAGTTAATAAAGTCTTTTGACCATGTATATAAAACCTCTTTTGTATTTGTTTTCATCCGTTGTTCGTTGTTTCTACAACCCCCTTTCACCCTATAACCCTTAATTATGGAAATAATATTTAAAAAATAATTTTAAAAAGTACAACAAAAAGACACGAAAGACACGGTTTATTCGAGATCTTTTTAAAACAACTTTAATGACACAACCCTATGTCTTACAAATCTGATTACTTTTTTTTAACACATGAAAGTAAAGAAAGGTGTATTCCAGACTACACGTACACAGGCAATTAAAACTCGTTGCAGGTGATTGAGCAGCCACTCTCCGACCCTGACTCGACAAATAACCCATTGAAATCTACTCCACGCACAATTTTCTATGTAGGCTAGGTATACGTTAGCAATATCTTTATTCTTAACTAAATTCCCTTGTGGTTTCTTATTCGATTTTAACAAACTAAACTACAGTAACGCTACAATTATAAACAGTACTTTAACCCACCTGATTTTCTTCTTCTTCCTCGACGTTCTGACAGACGTCGTGGAATCAGTCCCTTTGTTTTCACTTCGTGAAAAGACAAACGAGACGTGAACGTCTCGCTTGTGCTGCGTGGTTTAGTTCCCGGCGCTCTGATTTTAAAAAATCACTCCCGTGCCTTGACAACGGATGCAAACAATAACGGTTTGATTCCGTTGTTTCACTGTCGTGAGACAATGTTTTCCGGCGTCTTTCAGACACCACCCAACATGATGCCATGCATCATGTTGGTTCCCTCGTATCGGCCCTTTACACGCGGTGATGCATTTCACCAGACAAAATCAGGTGTGACCGTATTTCACCAGACAAAAACTGGTGCGACAGTATTTAACCAGACAAAAACTGGTGTAGCCTCCTCCATATATACTACTAACATAATCATCAAGACGCCACAAAAATGATGTCATGATGACATCATCGGGTATCGAATTACATTAAATCAAAGTGTAATATTTGTAAAAAATCCTTACTTATGAACCACATGTTGGATTTTTTGTCGGATTGGTCGTTAAAAGGTCAACAAAAGCTACACACAACATGACCCCATTTGACCTTGACTTCCGGTTCAAACCGGCAGTCGTAAGTTTGAAAAATTAATATCTAAAAAACTACGTAATATTTTAACATGAATATGACCTCATTTGACCTAATTTTGGTTCAAACCTGAAGTTGAAGATTATAACAAAATCTTACTACTGAACCACAAATCGGGTTGATAAAATGAAATACTGTTCAATCATAATTTGATGACATCAATCACAAACACCTTGTTTTTGTAGCAAACAAAAATTCAATGTCTAGTTTCTTCTCCATCTTCTCCCTTCCGTTCAACTCTTATCTACAGCATAACTCAAGATTGAAACTGAATTGAACCTTGAAACTCATCAGACAATTGAACCTTAATATAAGGACGGCACAGATCTGATGACGTCATTATGACGTCATCAGGTGTCGAATAACAAGGTTTTTAAAATTGAAAATGACAATTTTCTATTCGCTGTATCTTCGTGAATTTGAAAGCTATGATGCTCATATCAGGGCATCGGATAGATCAAGACTGGGGCAACATTTAAAAAGTTAATGTCAAAATCGTATGACCTTAACTTCCGGGTCGTTACCATAGGTTGAAGGTTGCCTTCGATTTTTTTCCTTCAAAAAGTCATGTTTTTGGATTTTCTACAGCATAGCTCAAGATTAAAATTGAACAGAAGGTTGAAACTCATCAGACATTTGAACCTCAGTATCAAGACGACACAAACTTGATGATGTCATGATGACGTCATCGGGTATTAAATTACATGAAATCAAAGTTTAATATTTGTAAAAAAATCATAACTCAAGAACCGCTAATTGGATTTTTACAATCTACACATCATCGGATGGGTCGTTGGAAGGTCAACACACGCTGCACACAACGTGACCCCATTTGACCTTGACTTCTGGTTCAAACCGGAAGTTGAAAATTTGAAAAATTCATATCTCAAAAACTACGTAATATTTTAACATGAATTTTGCATCAGGTTATAGATGAGTTATCCTGCCGAAACTTTTGCACAGAGATTATACACTGATAATACAAAATATAAACACAACAGACTTGTCTGACGTTTTCCTGTCACAGCTCAAAACTGGCTTTATTGAACCGACAAGAGCATGTTTATGCTCGTATTAATTAAATAGCAAAAGGCGGGCAATTTGCCCAAAACAATGCAAAACCAAAAAACAGACTTGTTCACAATAACATGACAAACAGGCGGACCCGGGCAACGAGCGGCCCACACAAAAATCACGGGCAACGAGCGGCCCACATAAAGTCACGGGCAACGAGCGGCCCACGGGCAACGAGCGGCCCACATAAAGTCACGGGCAACGAGCGGCCCACGGGCAACGAGCGGCCCACGGGCAACGAGCGGCCCACATAAAAACACGGGCAACGAGCGGCCCACGGGCAACGAGCGGCCCACATAAAAACACGGGCAACGAGCGGCCCACGGGCAACGAGCGGCCCACATAAAAACACGGGCAACGAGCGGCCCACGGGCAACGAGCGGCCCACATAAAACACGGGCAACGAGCGGCCCGGGTTGATCAAACCCTTACATTATCTATACAGCCTTGCATGGGATTGAAATTTCCACCGGTTGAACCACCGGTCGGAATATTAGCCCCGTCTTAACCGACGGGTGCTAAAAGTATGCTTACAATTTCGGCTGTAGTCATTAAAACAATTATTGGTAAATATTACAAAATGAGGCAATGTGAGACATAATCCCATACAAAAACAGGCCCGACTAAGCCATTGGGGCTTTTCTTTTTAACAAAGTGAAATATATGCATTGATGCTATTAATAGTAACATGTATTCAAATTATTGCTAAAATTGTTAGGCATTTAATCAATATGACTGTTATGCCTATTATCTGTTTGGTCATTGTGATTTATGTCACAATTATACTACTACATAGATCTGGGACAGCTCACTATATGTATAATTTATTGGTCAGTGTGCTTTGCAGCCCAAAACTTCAGAACCAAACACTAAGGTTGGAATAGGGGACGGAGGTGGGTTGAAAGATCCGGTTCAACGAAAAGCTGTAACGAAGGTGATTCGACTTTTGTGTCAGTGTCCGTTCGCCAAGTTGTCATTGTTATGATCGGATCTGATTGGTTCAGAGTGGCCAATCGTTGCGAACTTTTGGGATACTGTGCTTCCCTGTGGTGAAAGTAATTTCACTGTTACGTAACCACTATGTGAGTGAGACAACGGAGGGCGCTATCCAGGAAGTGTATTGCAGCGTATAAGACATTTTATCGCGGAGAGATAAAATGGATTATACACTGATAATACAACATATAAACACAACAGACTTGTCTGACGTTTTCCTGTCACAGCTCAAAACTGGCTTTATTGAACCGACAAGAGCATGTTTATGCTCGTATTAATTAAATAGCAAAAGGCGGGCAATTTGCCCAAAACAATGCAAAACCAAAAAACAGACGTGTTCACAATAACATGACAAACAGGCGGACCCGGGCAACGAGCGGCCCACATAAAATCACGGGCAACGAGCGGCCCACATAAAATCACGGGCAACGAGCGGCCCACATAAAGCCACGGGCAACGAGCGGCCCACGGGCAACGAGCGGCCCACGGGCAACGAGCGGCAAACATAATACACGGGCAACGAGCGGCCCGGGTTGATTAAACCCTTACATTATCTATACGGCCTTGCATGGGATTGAAATTTCCACCGGTTGAACCACCGTTCGGAATATTAGCCCCGTCTGAACCGACGGGTGCTAAAAGTATGCTTACAATTTCGGCTGTAGTCATTAAAACAATTATTGGTAAATATTACAAAATGAGGCAATGTGAGACCTAATCCCATACAAAAACAGGCCACACGCGCCACAAAACGCGACCCATTGGAGAAAGGACGCACATGCCTTTACAATTAGATTATTTAACAGTAGCAAGAATTAATACAAGTATGACTATTGTTCCTAAATATATCCAACCCTTCGGGGGACGGATGAACCCCGTCAAAACGAAACAGATGAAAAACTGACCTTTGCAATTGTGGGTGATGCAAGATTGAAACCCGCGTTCGCCGGCTTACTGATCTGGCCCATTTATTAATGGAACGCCTTTTCATTTCCAATTTAGATTGTGAAAGTGCCCCAAAATAACAGGCACGAGGGAGGATGTCCGACCAAATCAGCCGAGCTCCTGGAAAATTAGCGCAACAGTGCTCCATAAAAATGCGCACGGCTTCGCGCACACAAAATGAATCCAGCGGGACCAGATCATTAGTGCCGAGATGGACAATGATTAGCCCAGGAGGAGGACCTGAAGAGGATAGGTAGCTCAACAGGTTTGGCAAGTCACTGAGCCCCGCCACGACCATTCCAACGCACACGGGTTTGCATCTTATGTCAAATTGAGCACGCCGAACTATCGAATCACCCACGATCCACACATCACCTGTTCATGACATAAAATTAGACTAAATTACAACTCCGTCACTCCTTACCCAACCCCGGTAAAGAACAACGTGGTACGGGGCGAATATATGTTGCAACTGAATCGGAACGCCAGCGGCCCATATCCTTATTATCACTGTAAGGTACGCCTAGACCAAAAGCTGTTGATGCCGCCCCAATGCGAAAGGAATGCGAACTAAATTGTGAATAACCGATTCCAGAAAAAGCCAAGGCTTTTTTTTAGTACAGCATTAAACTGAAAACGAGTTAGGGCACTTCCGTCGAAATGACAGAAAAAGGAATCATGTGAAGAGGGTGGCCTCCCTGCAGCAAAGTCTGAAAATGTCTTAACAGGGCAAAGAAACTGGTCATGTGATTGGACCAAGCGAATGACCTGAGGAGAACCGGTTTTACCCGTTTTTGTGAAACAAAAATGTATTATGACAGACGCCGAAGGCGTCCCGTTATCGCAAAACTGAACATCAGAAAACTGTAAGAGTGACTCCTGGAAACGGGTTTTTGAAACGGCAGTAAATTCGCCAATGCACATGAACCCAAAAAAGGCGCCCAACATGGCTGCCCGAAACAGCAAAACTTCAAAATGGTTCGTACAAATATGTGGGAGGGCGGTTAATATACTAGTTAATACTGAAATTGAAATAGGTAACCTGTTGTCCATGGATGGACGGTCCCTTCGTCAGCCTTCCAACAACTTTGCTACCAAAAAATCAGAAGTTGGATCAGGCAAACCGTTAATCCTATAATGAAAACCAAGCCCGGATATGTATGTGGCAATGGAACTGGGAGCCAACTGCTTTAGTGACAGCCAGGCAATAAACTCACGCACATCCTGCGCGGTTGCCACAAATTTGCAATCTAGCCGCAAGTTTTTAAATTGGCAAAAAGCTCTCCACCCGGTCTGATAGGTTCTTTTAGTATTATGCGCAAAAGCTACGGACAATAATCTTTGAAGCTCACCTTCCAACACATGCGGAGGTGTTCCGGGATTTGTGTCAGTAGGGACCATTAGAAAATGGTGCAGATACGCGATGCGTATGCGGATCTGAAAAAGTTGTGGATGACGTCACCATTCTGTGCGGTAAATTTTAACGGCGTTTCTGCATCGCACGTCAAAATGGTAAGTTCACGTATGAATTTTTCTCTATAAATTACGGCAAAAAATAGTTATCTTATAAACTCCCAAGTTGCATAGATTTCAGGTATAGTGTGGAGACAATGTTAATGATGTCACAAAACAAAATAACAAGGATATGATTTTATGTTATTACATTTTTGAGCATACACTAAAACTGTTTTCACAGGCTAAAAATCAGCGAAATTTAGTGTTGTTTCAAGTTGCATCCTTATCGTGAACAATGACCAACTGGTTTAGCAAAAAAACATATTTGAAGTAACTTTGTGTACTCATGGGATAAATTTCATCCGTCAAACATTGAGGGACTAAGCCAAATTAACTAGGTCTGGCCTCAAATTCATGCAGCTGTGGGCCAAATCATGGTCAACGATTTTAAATGGAGACGGTAGGCCTATGACGACTATGTATGTGTGTCGGTACATGATTCAGGATATAAAGTGCTGATAGGCATACAGATCGACTGTGAAGACAAGTCGACCTTTGGGACAGCCGGCCTCAAGACTTGTGGACGAAAACAAAAACATGGTGGCCCCTATTGTTACCCAAGATCGTCATGATGGTTGGTTGGGCATCGCCTGAATGCATTGGAGATGAGCAACATTTGGAAAGTCCACATTTCAACTTATTTCAGTGCATCCTTCAACATGTTTATAATTATGTTAATATGTTTCTTTGCAGGCCTATCTGATGGGGTTAGGTAGAACCGTTTTCAGATTTAAAAAAGGAATGAAAACACAACTACTTAACCAAGTCGCCACAGACAACCCTGAGGGGATGGGATTTTCAGGCAAAGGATGGGATGGTCTTGTAGATAAGTTAAAGGCTAGTGGTTCAGAATGGCGATTGCTAACAACAAGATGTGCGAGGGAAAACGTCCGAGAGATGGTGCGGGAGTGGCACAAAAACCGAACTAAAGTGGATAAAACGTATGTGTTTTCAAAGGTATTGGCAGTATTTGTCAATGTCTGAAAGTGTTTCTAAACCAATAACCCTGTTTGCCTTAAAATGCTATGATTTGTTGACATTTTATTAACATTTTATTGACGTTTTCTTTTGTAATTTTGTTATGTTAATTTCCTTTTTATTTGTTTGTATTTTCAAGTTTTGTTTGGAGAGTGACGGAATGTTTTACAAAAAAGAGAGTACAAGGAAGTATACAATTCCAGTGCTGAATTTCCCATTACTTTTTATATAAATGTTTATTTAAGAAGTACTAAAAGTATATTTCGAATCAAAATTGATGTTCTAGTACAGGAACTGGTGCTAATGAGACAGAGGATGATGCCTATCTACAGGAGATCTATGATCTGTGGAACACTCGCAAAGAGCAGATACAGAAACAAAAAGATGACTCAAATCAAATGAAGGAGAAGAAGTCAAGGGAGTGCGGCCTTCAAGTGCGCCAAGCAGCCACGCAGGGCTTGAAAAGGGCTAAAGGTATATTATTACAATTTTTTTTAAGCTTTGGTTTATCAGCATTTGGAGGGGAGGGGGTATTGCTTTGTTGTAGAAAAGACAGCATTTTACCCTTTATGGACTAAAATAGGATTTTAATTTAGTTTATCATATTCTCATTCAACTTGTGTCGAACAGAGTTGTGTGTATGAGGCCTTGCATCTGTTGATAAAGGAACAATGCTGATTGGAGATGTCTGTGTATTGGTAATTGTAATACATTGTAAATCATTCACATCAACTTAAAAACCTTTTGAATTGAAAATGTTTTCCTACTTTATTTTCCAGCATGCGAAGTTGATCTATCGGATGAGGAAAGCCAAGAAAATCCTGAATTGTCTGTTCCTGGTAGGTTCTCCTTTAACAGTTTAGTAATGTTATTCTCCTACCATATTGAGCCAAATCTAATTTCTCCTGAAAGAAGCTGTGCACACAAAAACACAAAATTGACAAATTGCCAGGGTTATATTATATGTGCCTTCAGAGCTTCGTTAAATTTGAGAGCACTTATTCATTCTTCATGCAGATGCTTTGAAGCCATCCTAACAGCGGACAGTAAAGGTGGAGTGTGCATTTTGTGTCTTTGAAGTAATATGTTGATAATTTCTCACAATATAAACATCCAGAACATTCACCAGAAGCAGTGTTGCTTAAATTACTGATTTATGAACATGTTTCAAGCTTGATAGGTTAATTATCTTGATCATCCTGACCAATGTTGAGATCAGCAGTGTTTATGCATTATTTTATTGTTTGAACATTGGTAGTTATGTATCAAAAATTTTTGATTTACTTTAAACTTCTTTGTTTTTGTTTTCTCTTGTTTTTCTGCAGTTAAGCGTCAACGCAAGCAGGTCGCAGTCTGGAGTTATTTGAAAGAAGTCAAGCAGTCAGAAAACAGCCTTAAAGAAAAAGAATTTGAACTGCGTACCAAACAAATAGCAGTCGATGAAGAAAAGGTAAACATTGAGAAAGAGAGGCTAAGGCTACAGCGTGTGCAACAAGAGCAGCAAATGCAGCTCCAGCGTGAGCAGCAGCAGCATAGCTTCCGTTTGCAGCAACAGCAAATGGAAGCAATGCTGTCTCTACTCACCAAAATAAATAAAAAGTGATATCAAGGCCCCCTTCAATATCACCTGCACTAGTTTTATGCAGGAGTATCTCCTATATAATTCAAAAGGGAAAGTTTACAATTTTATCCCAAACCATTACAAAATACGATACTTGCAATAGTTTACGCCTTTTTTAAGTGTAAACACAACAAATAATATCCAGGAAAATTTATAAACATTCCACACATAAGTTTGAGTCAATATTTTTGACACGATGGCATTATTTTATTAATTGTTTTATTTATTTGTTTGGCATATCACCGTTTAATTTATTTTAAAAACAATTTTTCAATTTAAATTCAAATACAAGGAAATGGTTCTTTGGCCTAAACAAAAATGTTAGGCCAAAAATTCAATTCACTGTTCTAGGCTGTATTTGTTCATGACAGTACACTTGCATCTTTAAGCCTAGACACACAGGCAACCTTTGTTGTCGCCTTACAACTCCATAGGTTAAATGATCATTTTGAGTTAAATGACCCTTTTGAGTTAAATGACACTTGAGTAAAATGACAATTTTCACATGTTTGTTTAATTTTGTACTGAAATTAGATGTCCTACTTCTGGCAAGGTGTCATAGTTGCTTAAAGTTGAACTGAACTAAAACTCTTACTGTAGTTTACTTTTATTTATCATCAGTATTTCTGACAGGTTAAACTAAAAGCTCAGTGTTTTTGCAATCCACTTTTATTTACTAGATATCTACCACCTCAAAATGTACGTTATTGACCTAAAATTTAAAAGTGTTGTGTTATGTTATCTGAGCAAAAAATTGACACCAAAGAAATCATTTAATGTTATTTTGTTTCATTACATGTGTAGTATGTAATTTAAATAAATACAATTACATCAAATGAAATACATATATTTATAGAACTGTAAAATCTCTTAACTTAACATTTATTTTAACCTTGCCTTATCCGATAATACCCAACAGCAGGACTTTTGTGTTGAGGGATCATTGTCGGAGCCATAAACAAAACGTATAGTTTCCGTCCGTTGGATTCTTCATACCTCATATTCAGTGGCTGTTGGATATTATTGGCTTCAGTTCAGCAGGGCTTTTGCTAAAATTCTGCAGCAAGTATTGGGTAATAATATGCTGTACACAAACAAAGAGGGTACATTATATGCAACTGAAAAAGCATCTATGCAGTCAATTTTGAACTAGGTGGACATTACACCTTATCCATTGCAGCTATATCAGATGAGCTTCTTAATTTAAATTCAGTAAAAAAAAATTAAGAAAAACTCTATTGAAAAGCACTGTCCTCTTAATAATTTGAAAGAATTGTTTTGTAATTGTCGGCTTTCAGAAATAAATTTCATTGACCACTCAAACAAAACACCTTTGACAGCTGTTAAACCAGATTGTCAATTTGTATCTAGTTGATTTGTTTCTGTTTCATTCCTCATTCTGGACACATAGGTACTCCTCTAACTGAGGAGGCTTTACGTTAAAATACTTGGAAACTTGGTTTTCATACAAACAAGTATTGCAGTTGGACATCAATGTTGCTACTTTATAATAAAGTGCAATTGGTTGAAGATAGACCTTCATGTTTGGGGCATAGTTGACAAAGGCAAAATTTGATGCAACTTTGCCAAAGTTCCATTCTACAGAAATTCGGTGAGAGCTGATGAGTGCATTAAAATACTTTTGGAATTCTGTCAGTCCAACACCTCTGAATGGAGTGATCAGATTTTTCTGTATAGGGTATGCTTTGTCAGCATACAAAACCAACGGTCTAACATCAGCACTGGTAAAATCTTGGATTTTCTGGAGTATGTTTGATTCCCTCAGTAATGTTGAGTCATGCCTACGCTCCTCCACAGGTCCAGACAAATTTCCAACCATGCCATTGGCAAATGTGAGTGATTGGTACTTTAGGCCGTGCACTTTATCTTTGCCATTATACAGTTCTCGTTGATTATAGATGGGCCTAGCATTCGGGATAAGTGTTCCATCCAGGAAACCATAGCAGTTATCAAGAGGGCATCCTTTTGCATGCACTGCCTCGGCAAATATACGCAACTGATCTTCCTGCAACCACCTTTGATCAAAAGTATCTAATTAATGACACCAATTACTGTTTACATTATAGATCATTTCATTAAAAATGATGCCAATGTCTGCTGGATGTCTTCCAAACTCGCATACCATGTCTTCATACCTCTTGGGATAGTTGAGTCTACGTAACATAATGCAGAGTCCTTCCAGACCACTCCATGTGGTGCCATTACTTGCCTTCATTTTTTCAGGGAGCTTGAGACATCTTGCAACCAGAAATATCACATTTTTGAAATCTAAAATTGGAGCATCAAAACACAAAAATGAACAAGCTCTTTATTCATGTTAACAGTTGCTTGCAAAATAATGTTCACTTTCCTATGATTGGCTTCTTACATCATAAACCTTTTTTACTCTCCGCAGGTGACCATTTGCTTGATGTTTTGTACCAAAAAAATAAGTTATTTGTTGCATAAAAGTTATTTATTGAAATAAATATTTATCAAAACTGAATTTAAAAGTACCCAGTCAGTTTCCCTTGTGGTTTATTGCTTAATATTAAGTTGTTTATTACAATTCCAAGTATATTGGACTTGATGTTTGGCTCGGTCTAGTAGGCCCAAAACCATAGTAGCGGCTAACAAGAGTTCACCAAATTAAACCACACAGTTTTTTTTCTTCTTTTAGGATTGAAGCTGTTTTTTACTGCATCATTACCAATTATGTTAAATGATATTGCAGGATTGAGGGGCACACCTAGATTCGGAGCAGGAATTTGGAGTATTGAAGTAACATCCTAAATGTCTTATCTAGGAGAATTGAGTTCAACCCTAAATCCTTGACGACTTACGAATACAACACCTGGCTTTTGAAAATTGAAGGTGCATTCTATGGTTCCATAAAGCCAACTAGGCGGTCTGTTGGCTAGTCGGTCTCAAAAAATCTAGTAAGAGGATGCACACAAGGGAATGAGAATGCTGTGCATGATTCTGAAAAATTAGTGGCATCCTAAGGGCTTGGGCTTGCACTTTCAATGTATCTAATGAATTACCTGAAGCGACTTCTGCATTCTTGCTCAGAGTCTCTCAATGTCAATTCTGGTATACTTCAGATGTTCCCCATTGTTGAAGGTTGGAAACCTCTCTTTTGGTTGATCCTCAAGCAGGAGTAAGGCTGCCTCGACTTCAGAAGAGTCCAGAAACAACAATGCCAATGGATCGATAGTATTATAAGCCATATCTATGAATGAGACATAAAAATGTATGTCACTGGGTTCTGTTTGGAACAAAACTTTTTTTTAAAGGTATCTTTGCATACAGAACACATAATAGGAACTGGTTAACTTTTCCCACAACCCCTGAACTATTATAAAAGCATCATGTCAGTAAATGTTTGGTCAGAGCAGTAGCCTAAAAAACCGCCACAATCTGTTATATCCTTACCTGTGATCTTCACAAACAGTCGTTTGTTTTACTGATAGCAACCGCCATACAAAGTGTGCATCCTCAGCATGAAGACCATCGTCTCAGTACGTTCGTCACAAAATCTTATCCTCTCAGCAACGTACGCACGTACGCGATACGCAAACGCCGCGTGCGTCACGTACGCGCACACGCATCCCGCACCTGCACCATTTTTTAATGGTCCCTATTGAAGGATCTGCCCTCGGGGCCAACATCCGAAAACGCTCGATCTGAAAGCGAGACAATAAATCGGCAATGTCGTTTTTTACCCCGGGAACGTGAACCGCTTTGAACAATATATTGTGCATGAGGCAACGACACACGAAATTACGTACCATTTGCATAATCCTATCACAATGAGAAGACTGGCTATTGATAATGTGAACAAAATTCGAGACATGCAATTGACGGGGGATTATCAATGAATGCCGGAAACCAATACTTGCGGCTGCATCAGTATAAAGCGAGATTATGTCATTGGGATCCCAATTTCGCTGGAGAAACGGCGAAATACCATTAAAATGAGTGAGAAATTCCAACCAAGTTAACAAATCGAGCTTGGCTCCGGCGGAAATCCGAACTTTATAATGGGGTCTGTGAACCCCTTTTGTAAGGCCAATCAGACGCCTGGTAAAAGCTCGCCCTGGCGCAATTGCCCGGCAAACAAAGTTAAGGGATCCAATTATTGATTGGATTTGCCGCAGCGTTTCTTTCTTTTTACGCAATGTGGTTTGAATCATATCAGACAAAGCCTGCACTTTGTCAGATGGTACGCGAACCTGCTGTTCCACTGAATCAATTTCCAAGCCCAGAAAAAGTATGGTGAAAAGTACATGACGCACCTTATATCCGAGAAATGTGCTGAAAGTCTCAAAAAGAGAACAGGATATGGAACATCCCATTGGTAAACATTTGTCATAATAGTATTTACCATTGAACCGAAAACCCAAAAGCTCGTAGTCTGTAGGGGACACCGGTAGTAACCGGAAAGCCGATGTAATATCAGATTTGGCCATCCAAGCCCCGTGACCTGCCCCCATTACCATGTCCACTGCTTGATCGAATGACGTGTATGCACAGTGCATTGACGTTTAACAATGAAATCGTTAATTGATTCACCTGCTGGAAATGATAAGTGTTGAATCAGTCTGAAAGAATTCGCTTCATGTTTGGGAACTAACCCAATGGGTGAACACTGTAAATTCGGTAATGGGGGGAGGTCAAATGGGCCTGCAATCCTACCAAGACTAATTTCTTTATACAATTTCTCCTCTACTAGAAGTGGCTGCTGGGCAGCGGATAAAAGGCAATCGGAATCACGTCCCACCCGTGGCCCGGTAAAACCAATTTTGAATCCCTGGGTAAAACCACCCAGAAGGAGGTCAGCAGCCTCCCTATTTGGGTAGTGGCATAACCAACTGCGCAGAAAACCTAAATTAATTGGTGTTGGGGGCACGAAAATTCCCCTGTATGGTTCTGGCAGCCCCTTTTTGTTCGCCGCTACCCCTACCAGCACGGAAACCTGCCTGGTGTGTGATCGGCCCGGTTTGCAAACTATGAGTAGCCGAAAGCTGGGACGTGAAATTCCTAAGGCCATTCCGTACTGTCCTAGCGTTACTGTTACTATTTGCACAACTGCCATCGGTGAGGGCGGCGTAGGGTACTTCGCAGTCTCGATTATATCAGCCTACCGACCAGAAGCTTATATGTTACCGTGTGATGTTTTCACCCTTTGACGGCCGTTAGAAGCCAACTCATAACAGATTGAGCCTTTTAAAAAGTTGACGAAAGTGGGTTTTCCCTACCCGGGACATTCTGTGAGGTGTAATAAGGTAATATAAATTCTTTTAGCGAATCTCGGGAACATTTCCATCGCATGGTCGTCCGAGTTGGGACCCATCGTTTGCACGCCATGAAGACACGCTTTGGTGTGGTGGTAGGGTTTAAACCTTTGTGGTTTAGAACAAGGAACACACGTGCGTTTCTTTCATCTGAGCCTTCTAAAACGAGGCCTTTGTATGCCTTTCTTTACCTAAGTGGCCTTTATGCCTCGCACGCCCCGATGGTTCATTTTGAAATACGTCATAACGGTTTTCTTTGTTCGCCGGCCTTTGCGTTCCGGAGTGCGTTCTTAGATGGTGTGTAGGCGCAGTTTTAAACTCACAAGCAGCACCGTTAAGTTTCACATCATATAGGAAAACAGATTTAGCTATCGGCCATGGATCCGAAATTCGCCAAAATCGAGGTAAGATTGGTCGAATGATACAATGTACTCAGGACCATTCTGGTCGAGTCTTTCTCTTTTATTTTCTTAAGATTGTGGCATACAGATCAGTCAGCCTTATGGCACAACTTTAAGGGTTTTGGCCCCGGTTCCCGTAACCTCGGGTCGAGCCCTTTATTTAAGCCAGGCAGTTTTAAATATATTATATTTATATTCATATTCAGATATTAGACCAATTTGCAGCTGGGCGCTGAATTGCACGTTTTTACAAGGGATAAAAATAAACAAGGAAATTAGAAATTTCGTAGCCCAGAAAATGTTTTCGGCCAGCGTTTTGGATAGCAAATTTATTGAGCCTCAACTTATTTTGTGCACATTGAATACTAGTATTGTGTAGCAAATGGTGATTTTTTGAGTAGCCGCTGATGCATTTTTGGAGAAATTTGCTCTGCTATTTAAGGGAATTGTTCACTGTAGTCAGTGTATTATTCTAAAGGCGCTCAGTATACATATAGGCATAATGGAGGTGTATAAAAAATGGCGTACTCTTATTATAATTTTATTAGCAGTTAAACCGTAGGCACCCATACGCTCTCATTTTCGGGTGCTTTCATACATTAACAGGAGAAACCAGATGCTTATCAGGGCATAAATAGCGAAGCAGATGCCCTTTTTAAAGGTCTCTGCAGCTCCTTCAAGCTCTCTCCCCAATGTTTTGAGCTTTTGGTAAAAGATGGTTGGGAATAAGTGGTCCAGTTAAGAGATATGGAGGGGCGGTGGAAAGAGCACGTCCTGGCCTTAGCGCCAAATGGAGGTCAGCGGAGAAATCTGGAGCGCTTGATTCAGCGCATAGACGTTGGGCCGTTGGACCAGCCCGTTCCGGCCCCCCAAAAACGAAACCGCAGTGCCGGTGGGTCCCGCTGTCGGTACCAAGACAGAGGGCGACAACGTAGGCCCAGGCCCTTCGGGCAGCGTCCCTAAGAGTAGCTCAAAAGCCACAACCCCCGCAGGTAAATGCTTCCTCTCCTTTTATTTTTATGGTGCACAACGGGTATATTATTTTTGTTTGCATATTTACGGTTCCAATTGAGTATCCCAATATTAATGTTGAAATGGCAAACGAAATATCACAGGTGAAAACCTTAGTAGCAATTTTAGCACGGCAAATGAGCTCAGGGAGGATGGGCCTCTTAACAAGTATAGTAGCCACAAATGTGATGGCATAGGAGAAATAATAATATTAATGATGATATAAAATGATGGTGGTTATAATAGTAACAATAATTAATAATTACAACAATAATGATAATGATAAATCACTAGCTTGTATGTTCCTCGAGCAAAAAGTTCTGGAAAAAAAAGGAAAAAAATGTAGCTAGCCAAAATTATTTTGAACAATCTCCCTACTTACATTAGGAAATCTGTTACGCTATCTGCATTTCGTATAGTCCTAAAGGCGCACCCTTTTCCCATGTTGATTGTTTTCTAGTGCGCTATGCTCTTGATGAAATAGTGCCTTACAAATTCGAATTGTTCTGTTATGTTATGTATTGTAATTGGCAATGGGATAAGAGAGGATGGACCTCTAAACAAGTAGCCACAAAATGTTGGCAATTGAGAAAGAGAGGAGAGGCCTCTAAAAAAGTAGTAGCCCAAAGTGTTGGCAAATGAGATAAGAGAGGATGGGCCTCTAAACAAGTAGCCACAAAATGTTGCCAATTGAGAAAGAGAGGAGAGGCCTCTAAAAAAGTAGTAGCCCAAAGTGTTGGCAAATGAGATAAGAGAGGATGGGCCTCTAAAACAAGTAGTAGCCCAAAATGTTGGCGCATGAGATAAGAGAGGATGGGCCTCTAAACAAGTAGCCACAAAATGTTGTCAAATGAGAAAGAGAGGATAGGCCTCTAAAAAAAGTAGTAGCCCAAAGTGTTGGCAAATGAGATAAGAGAGGATGGGCCTCTAAACAAGTAGTAGCCACAAAAATGTTGGCAAATGAGATAAGTGAGGATGGGCCTCTAAACAAGTAGTAGCCATAATGTTGTCAAATGAGATAAGAGAGGGTAGGCCTCTAAACAAGTAGTAGCCACAAAAATGTAGGCAAATGAGATAAGAGAGGATGGGCCTCTAAACAAGTAGTAGCCCAAATGTGATGGCTTATAAGATAACAGAGGAAGGGTCTCTAAACAAGTAGTAACCACAAAATGTAGGCGATTGAGACAAGAGAGGATGGGCCTCTAAACAAGTAGTAGCCACATAACGTACGCAAAGGAAATAAGAGAGGATGGGCCTCTAAACAAGTAGTAGCCACAAAATGTAGGCGAATGCGATTAGAGAGGATGGGCCTCTAAACAAGTAGTAGTTTTAAATGTGATGGCGAATGAGATAAGAGAGGATGGGCCTCTAAACAAGTAGCCACAAAATGTAGGCGTATGAGATTAGAGAGGATGGGCCTCTTAACAAGTAGTAGCCACAAAATGTAGGCGAATGAGATAAGAGAGGATGGGCCTCTAAACAAGTAGCCACAAAATGTTGTCAAATGAGAAAGAGAGGATAGGCCTCTAAAAAAGTAGTAGCCCAAAGTGTTGGCAAATGAGATAAGAGAGGATGGGCCTCTAAACAAGTAGTAGCCACAAAATGTAGGCGAATGCGATTAGAGAGGATGGGCCTCTAAACAAGTAGTAGTTTTAAATGTGATGGCGAATGAGATAAGAGAGGATGGGCCTCTAAACAAGTAGCCACAAAATGTAGGCGTATGAGATTAGAGAGGATGGGCCTCTTAACAAGTAGTAGCCACAAAATGTAGGCGAATGAGATAAGAGAGGATGGGCCTCTAAACAAGTAGCCACAAAATGTTGTCAAATGAGAAAGAGAGGATAGGCCTCTAAAAAAGTAGTAGCCCAAAGTGTTGGCAAATGAGATAAGAGAGGATGGGCCTCTAAACAAGTAGTAGCCACAAAATGTTGTCAAATGAGAAAGAGAGGATAGGCCTCTAAAAAAAGTAGTAGCCCAAAGTGTTGGCAAATGAGATAAGAGAGGATGGGCCTCTAAACAAGTAGTAGCCACAAAATGTTGTCAAATGAGAAAGAGAGGATAGGCCTCTAAAAAAAGTAGTAGCCCAAAGTGTTGGCAAATGAGATAAGAGAGGATGGGCCTCTAAACAAGTAGTAGCAACAAAAATGTTGGCAAATGAGATAAGTGAGGATGGGCCTCTAAACAAGTAGTAGCCATAATGTTGTCAAATGAGATAATAGAGGGTAGGCCTCTAAACAAGTAGTAGCCACAAAAATGTAGGCAAATGAGATAAGAGAGGATGGGCCTCTAAACAAGTAGTAGCCGAAATGTGATGGCTTATGAGATAAGAGAGGAAGGGCCTCTAAACAAGTAGTAACCACAAAATGTAGGCGATTGAGACAAGAGAGGATGGGCCTCTAAACAAGTAGTAGCAACAAAACGTACGCAAAGGAGATAAGAGAGGATGGGCCTCTAAACAAGTAGTAGCCACAAAATGTAGGCGAATGCGATTAGAGAGGATGGGCCTCTAAACAAGTAGTAGTTTTAAATGTGATGGCGAATGAGATAAGAGAGGATGGGCCTCTTAACAAGTAGTAGCCACAAAATGTAGGCGAATGAAATAAGAGAGGATGGGCCTCTAAACCAGTTGTAGCTTTAAATGTGATGGCAAATGAGATAACAATAATATTAGTACTTATAATGATAGCATCCATGATGATATGAAACGATGGTGATAACTACATTAACATAATATTTAAAACAATTGTACAGTCCCAAAACAAAGGAACAAGATGCCCTTAAGCGAGGTTGGGCCACCTACAGTATAGCTGCGTAGTAAATAAGGATTAATAGATGGTGTGTCTCTCCCCTTATACACCATTGGATGGCATATTTCATGTAGTCAGAGAGGGTGGGCTCGCAAAGCAAGGAACCATTAATTAAATATTGCATCCTTATTGCTGTTTGGTGCATACAGGCAAAGTCCGCATTAGAGGTGCACAAGCAAAGGCACATGGAGCTGCTCAAGGCATGTACCGAGACGGGCTATGACCGAAATGTTGCATACGTAATGTCCTTATTGAGGAGATATGTTGAAGAATTCGAGCCACTGTCTCCGGAGGATTGGAAAGAGAAACAATTGTATGTAAATCTGTTAACAGAGTGCTCTTAGCACGTAGATGCGAAGCTAGAGGGCATCGCAATGTATATATACAAGTCCATTACGGGTGAAGACTCGGACAAGCGCTTGCGTTTTGCTAGAAAGCATCTGGGACTGGGGCAAGCCCCCACCGAGCAAAAACTGCGAGTGGGAGCACCAGGTGCCGGTGCGTATAGTAGCAGATGGGGGAGACCAGCCCTAAATAGTACGAGAGGAGGGTACAATTATGGCCGTTTTGGGCCAGGGTATGGGTCCAGAGGACCGCAAAGACCGCAAAGACACTTTGCGCGTGAGTGTAAGGCAATAATATAATTCAACACCAGTCCTTAGATATTTAGCTATAATGCAAATAAGACAAGCCCTGAGTGGGAAGTGCAGTGGTTGATGACGAGTGTTAAACGATAATAGTATTAATTATAGTAAATATAATAATAACAATATTAATAATACATGTAGTATTAATATTTGTTTATGTGCGCCATTTCCAGACTAGGCTGTGCTTCAAGGCGCATGGCAATACATCATTTAATGAATATAATTAAAATACAGCGAGGGGAATCTTACCCTTGAGTACCATACAAAGTAAAAACTGCAGGTTACAAATTCTGAGAGCATGTTACAGTTTCTGAGAGCAAAGCATTTAGCAAACAAGCCGCCATTTAATAAGTTTACATTAGCCATGTAGTTCTAATAACTATTTTCTCATGTTCCTAAATCCTGGTAACACACCTCGGTGATGTTTTACGGTGCAAAATAAATCCGGTGGTAAGGCCTCCGAGTCAGGAGAACACGGTTTAAATAATGCGCCAGTTATTTAAGTGTTTCGTCATAGATCACATACTCGTCAAGGTTTTAAAAATTGCCTATTGTCACTCCTTTTAGGATAACGCTTATCGACGGTATTTGGGAGCTCTGGGCAGTCACTCTTGGGAGAAGTCTCTAAACTCAACTTTTGATCCAATTGCCGCACAAGCAGCCAGGCGCACGCCTGGCCTTTTTCGATGGCTAGACATCGATGGCAACCCAAGCCACTATCCAGTTCCCAACGCGCCGAGCCCTGATGATGTTATTGCGGGTAGAGTAACCCCAAATATGCAGTATCTTAGATTTCGAGATCCAAACCTTTTTGTAGCCGGCACTTTGAACAATGATTTAAATGTGTGGAACGATGTTTTGTCAGAATCTTCGAATAGGGAAGAGGTCAGCGGCTGGCTTCATCACGGAGTTAATTTGTTTGATTTCTTTCAGCCATTTAAGGGCGAGTACCGGGGGAGGTATTTCAATTCGGCATTTCCTTCAGAGATGTATTTTCTAAACGCACCGATTTGTCAGGAGTATGTACATTTTATCAATGATACAATCACCAAGCGTTTGATAGAAGGTTCAGTTTCGGTTTTGGGTCGGATACATGAAGTTTCAGCCCCCAGGTGTGTAAACGCACTTACAGTCGAACCTCAAAAGCCGCGTTTAATTTTATCAATGAAGGGTCCCAATCTTTGGTGCAAGGACACGCCTTTCAATTTGGTTCCTCTGGGCAATATCGCAAAGTCAGTCAGGAAAGGCGGTTATTTCTCGGGGACAGACGATAGCCAAGGCTACAAGCAAGTTCTTCTGTCCAAAGAGTCAGCAACCTTTTGCGGTTTCGAATGGGCAGGGTTCTATTTTACAGACACTACACTTATTCTAGCTCTCTGTCATTCTGGATCCCAGAAAAGAAAAAAGTATCCTTCGCTGAGGTAAGAGAAACCATTCTAACCCAGGGCCAGGCGGTTCTGAGGGAATGTTGTGCTTTCATGGCAGCAATCGATGACCTGAATCCAACGCCCTTGCCTGCGGAAGTACGGGACGCGGTCCTATTTTGGCGTTTCGTCGACTCATTTTCACAGCCAATTCCTTGGAAACAAGAGCGCCACCTAGCTATTGCTCTATCAACAGACGCATCCGGCTATAGATGGGGTGGCACTTTGATTTCACCAGAAGCCAGTGTCACTTTTGAAGACTACTGGGAAGTAGATATTTACAACTTGACGACATCTGTTTCAAAGAAGCCCTCGCCTTGTACTTTGTATTGCTTTCGGTTCTAGACTCGCTCTGGAACCGTCGGGTTGACGTCATCGGTGATTCCAGGAGCTTGGTAGACGCTTGGTCAGGCCTTAGAGCGAAATCGACTGCGTTGGCAAGGGTTTTAAGGCTCATTTTTGCACTTTCACTGGAAGCCAATTTCTCCCTCCATCTGACCTGGGTTCCCTCCAAGTCAAATCCAGCCGACGCTCCGTCGAGGGAAACGTCAAGAGCTGACGCCCGTCTGTCTCGCCGCGTGTGGGATTACCTGCAAATGCAGTTAGGGGGTCGCCGTGGTTTCACTATGGATTTAATGGCTCTACCTTTAAACGTACAAGTGGGCCTGGATGGAGCTCCGCTAAAGTTTTTCTCAAGATCCCCGGTTCCACGGTCCGCAGGCGTAAATGCCTTTGCTCAGCAATGTCCACGTGGTGAAGTGGTTTACGTTTTCCCACCCTTTGTCCTGATAGCATCTCTCATCAGGCTGTTCCTGGAATGGGGAGATTTCTCGGTCACGATCGTAGTTCCGAAACACAGACTTCCCAAAGTATGGTGGCCTCATCTGAAATCCTTTGCACGTCAGTCAATTTGTTTGGCAGAGTCTGCTCATACAGGGATTCTGGAATACCCATCATCGGCTGGTTATATTCCAAACGAAAAGGAACTGGGTTTCGAGTTGTGGGCCTTCAAATGCTATTTCCCATCTAGCAATACACCTCAAGTAGAGTTTTCCCAGCCTAAGCAGCACAAAGTTCTCCTGGTGTCCGACTCAATGTTAAGGGACTGAAGAGTTTCGGCTGGCCAGGGCCCTTAAACGTAAAGTTATCAGTCACCAGAGGAGGGGATATCTGCACTCTGTTTCGGAATCTTGCTTGGTCCTGCCGAGCTCGTCTTCCGGAGGTAGCTGTCCTGCACGGAGGCATAAATGACTTCAGTCGTTCAGCCGATCCATCAGTCGGGGTGCTGGAAGTGGTTAGGGTTTTCCGGGCAGCAGCAAAGCGACTTAAAGAAGAGTTCCCGGGTTGCACTTTTGTTATCTCTTCGGTGTGCCAAACAAAGATGGTTGACATAAATCGCTCACTCTGCATTTAGAAAGGCAGCTTGCGAAGTTGGTTGGCTCTATTTCTCAAATGACCACATCACTCAGCTTGATCTAACCGACCAGGTTCATTTGTCTTTATTGGGATACCTCAAGCTCCACCGAAAGCTGCAGATTTTTCTAAGATCAATTCTGGGTGTGCCCACAGGGATTCACATAGAATGTTGAGTATCCTTGACCTTGATATCTGTGCTTTTATGAAGTCTTTTCTCTTTTGTTGAAAGTGGAAAAAGTAGCAGCCAGGCTCAAAGAATTGGACAACAAATTGAATAGCCGCTCATATGATTTACAGAATAGCAGACTCGTCAAGGCGTTGGATGTCTTCTTGCAAGAACACCACGGAAAGAAATACCATACCCAGGGGCAAGGTTTGGAATCGGCAACGCCACTCGACATAGTGACATTTCTTATTGATCGGATTCAAGGGGCCGCACTCAAGTTCACGCCTTGGGATGTACTCATCTTGGGAAACACGGTTTCTTTCATTGTGGATGTCAGGCTAAACTGGCCGCAGGCACCGTGGACTCCTACATCGGGCAATTCAGAGCCTATTTTAATTCTATCGGCAAAACAGAGGTCTGGCGTTTGGGAACCCAATTTGGAAATCCATGTATCTCACATCAAGTTCACAGATACGCTAAAGCAGTTCAGCTGGAGCAGGCAGAGTCCCACGTCACCCCAAGACAGGCTGTTCCTTTGTTTTCTGACAAGCTGCGATCACTTGTAAAGGAGATTGTTAGACGCATCGCAATCTCCGAAAAGGACGAGAAGCCCTTTTTGCATAAGTATGTGCTTCAGCGAGATTTGGCTTTCTTTCTTTGCCTGTGGTGGGCGGGTGACCGAGCTGGCGACTTGGGAAGAGCGAGAACCTGTGAGATAACAAAGATCGAAGGGGGCGATTTTATTTTCAACCACACAATCGGCAAGACAGTAAGAGAAGGTGACTCTACATTGATCATAGTCCCGCAACTGGAGGACCAAGGGGAAATGAACCCAGCCGGTGCAGTACAGGTTTTATTTGAGTTGGCAAAATCGCACAAGCAGGATCTAACTGATGGGCATTTTTTTCGCCCTTTGGCAGCAAATAAGAAGAGCCTGGCAAACAAGCCTTTTGTAGGCAATGGGCCTAACTCTCGTTTGATAACGTATTTTTCTTCATCGAGCAACCCCGAAGATCTCGTTCTGAGAGCCCACGGTGGACGATCAGGAGTGGCAATCACCTTGCGGTTCCTTGGCGCAACATAAGAAGTGATGGATCACTGCAGATGGGCTTCACGGAAAACATTCAAGCACTATACTGAGGTTGAAAGGGTGTTGAGGCGGCAGCGCACTGTAAAAATGCTGTCAAATGCTGTTGCTTCTTCCGAGGATCAATCCACCGCTGCTGATGCGGCGGGTCATTTCTACAGGCTACTGAACTCTGGTTTTGGGGCTCAGAGGGCTTTCCCACCGCCTACAGTGTAAGAAAAAACTTCAATTATTAAGGGTTTATATGGTTGTTTTATGCCATCCCTCATCAAACCCTCAGCTTTTTCCTTGCAAAATTTCTTTTACTTCTGACGCCATGTTGTGATCTTGCAAGACACAGATGGCAAGGATTTCCTTTAGACCATACTTTAGGTTTTACCATTGCATTTTCTGGTATTTCATCTTACAGCAGAATTGGGGGCATAGTTATGTTGGTTTTTAGGGCCGTCATTTTTGCTTAAAACAATAAAGGCAACGCTTTGCTTCTCTCCCTATACCTTGGGTTTCACGTTTTCCTTTGTTCGTCGAGTCCAGCTTGCTCCTTTTGAGATTTGGGTGAGATTTGGGATGTAGACGGGTTGGAGCTCTCAAAAGGCGCCCAAAAGGGTAAAAGTTTGGAGGAAACAGCTTCAACTCCCATATCTAAACCTTGTAGATACCACAGCCGCTAGAGACAATGGCAGTGGTGCAAATAGGGTAATATTTGCACAACTGCCATCGGTGAGGGCGGCGTAGGGTACTTCGCAGTCTCGATTATAGCGAGGCAGAGAGTGAGGAGTTTCTTGGACCGGGGGGATCAAGTCAGGGCGGAGTTTAAAAGGTAAAGGTGAACCTACCGTTTGCATCGGGCCGGCGGTAGTTAGTTTTGCATTTTCCACACCCACCCACCCCTTCATCCATGTGACCCTTTCCCCGGGCTGCGGTGTCTACAAAAACAACTTCAACTCCCATATCTAAACCTTGTAGATACCGCAGCCGCTAGAGACAATGGCAGTGGTGCGAATAGGGTACTATTAGTACTGTTCAATCTATTGTTGTTCGTACTAGCATACCCGGCACCAGAGCCGACGCAGCAGCCACTGTCACCCACAGTTCTACGTCTAACTGAGCCAATGAACGTGCTGGGTTAGCTTCTTGACGAAGGCGGAATTGCTCGTCATAAGACCGCCAGCCAAAACCTGGGAATTGCAAGGACGCGGTTTTGACTGTCTCTGCATACTTCAATAATTCTGCACAGAGGCCTGGATGGCGTTCAGTGTAAATGGACATGAATGTATGGAAGGCACTCGTCCATCTGTCTATTGAATCAATTTTCTTTCTTTGAGCGGAAGCTGGTTTAACTACCACTTGATTGCCCTCAACCGCTAACGTCATGGTGGAGCTAGTGGTGTCTTGCGTCAAGGCAAAAACAGCATTGTCCCGGACTAAAGCGGCAAAGTCTACATACTGCCCAGCCCAGATCTTTTCTTTTAATGACATGGGCACATGCATTCCCAAAGAGCAGTGGATTGGTGGAATGGGAAGTGGTCTACTATTTCCCATGATTGAACCTTCACCAGAACTATTGGCGTTAGAGCAAAGTACATTGATAGCATTGGGAACCTGTCTAGTATAATTAGTACTACTACTCGGCCTATTAAAACTCTGAACACCCGAGCCAATAAGTGGCTGTGAACCATTATGGCCACCGCTTTGTACCGGTTGCCCGGTTGTTCTGACAGGAACAGGTTGGATACTGTCAGACTCACCCATTTGATCTGATGATGGTCTTGTTGAAGGCCCAGCGTCCATGACGTCCGCCACGTTGACCTGCGATCCTGTCGCACGATGGTGGGCCGTAGCTCGATCCAGCTCGGCCGATGGTCTTGTTGGAGGCCCGGCTTCGTTGGCGTCCGCCACGTTGGCCTGCCAATCTGTCGCACGGTGGGCCACATTCACGTTGTCAACCGGCCTGGCGACCGGAGCGTCTCGACGCCGAGCAGGCCGACGACCCTGGCCTCTGCCGGTGCAGCCACGACGACCACGACGACCCCGACCAGCTCCCACTACAGGTGTCACTCCTCTTGGAGCCGCCAGTCGAGCGGATCGACGACACGTCCCCGGTTGCGACGGCATGATCGCCACGAAACTCCAACGACGCCAACGGATCGAAGAAGCGTCAGGTAGGTATAATTTAGTTGACTACGCAACCAGTAATCAAGCTTAATCATTAGCAAGAAAAGATAACTGTGTGAACTGTAGCTTAGGCTAAAACCGAAATTAACTGTGTAGTCAAAATTAACTGTAACATAGGAGATAATTTTGAAAGATCCGGTTCAACGAAAAGCTGTAACGAAAGTGATTCGACTTTTGTGTCAGTGTCCGTTCGCCAAGTTGTCATTGTTATGATCGGTTCTGATTGGTCCAGAGTGGCCAATCGTTGCGAACTTTTGGGATACTGTGCATCCGTGGTGAAAGTAATTTCACTGTTACGTAACCACTATGTGAGTGAGACAACGGAGGGCGCTATCCAGGAAGTGTATTGCAGCGTATAAGACATTTTATCGCTGAGAGATAAATTGGAATAGACTCCAACTTCTTACAACTAAAATATAGATGTTTTCCTAATATTTACCCTTGACTTTGAGTTAAGCTTGGCACATTTCTTTAAAGGATTTGAGGCGTCCAAGGTATATGTCATGAATTTGACACTCTCCTTTTACAATTTTACTTGTCAGCTGAGGACATTCTCCGTCACAAAATATTAGTATGTCCAAGATCTCATTTTTCTCAGTGATGCCACGGGCTTTGTACACTCTTCCATGATACTAAGCCGAGGTTAAAATATTCATGTTAAGTGAGGCCATCTGTGAATTAACAGACGAAAAACCAATGTTATTTAAACAAAAAATTATCAGCTCTTAAATTACTATACATCAGAATTCTACAATTATGTACATCACCTCACAACAATTACATGATTCAATTGAACACTTCATGATTCAATCTGGACCCTATTTCATGAACCTATTTAAGTCAAACAAAAATAGCTGAGCCTAGTATAAAATCATGCTTACCATAGTAATATTACCAGCCAAAATACCTGGGAACAAGTACTATTTATTTAATTTGTTTATATTTATTTACACGTATTTCATCTTATTTAACAAAGATATTTGTGACTGGTACCCTGATTAATTTTGCTTAGCAAAAACTGTTAAGCAATATTTACTGCTAATTTAAGCAAGCAGATAGAGTTTTTGGAAATTGGGACCAGCCAGGTCACCAACCAATAACTTATAATTGTATAAACCATTCATTATATAATATAAGATACATTTTTTGTTTGACACACTACACTACACTTGTCTTTGTCAGCCTAAACTATAGATACCCTTAGCCCCATAACAAGTGCCGCTTCTTGGCCCTACTCCCACTCCCCTCAAACAATGTCAAATCAAGATTCCTAGTTTTGTCCCCCAAACTTTTCCCCTGATAGTCACTAAAATGGTGATACAGTTGTGCCAAGTACATCACATCAAAAATGGTACCGCCTTGTTTGGTGAAATTTGAAAGAAATCTCGGACGGACAATCACAAAAATCGCCGGCACCATGTTTTGACTAATGCGCATGCACATGAGCACTGACTAGCTGAGCACTGATTGACTGAGCACTGAATGATTGAGCGCGAAGGAGCTGCTCGCACAAATTCAGTAATTGCTGCTGGCATTTTGTGTGATACCCTTTGCTAAGAAAATGCATTTCTTCCTCCATCATGGTTTATCCATCATTAGTTCTTACCAATGAACCATGAACACTGAAGAAGTGTAAACTATCAATCATGAATAAACAATCTACCACTTTCTGGGTTGAATGTAATTTTATGAAAAGAGAAGACATAAAAGGACCAACTTGAATGTAGACCTAAAATAAAAATAACAAAATATTCTCTAAAAACAACTGTCAAGTGAAAGTGACACAAGTAAGGCCAAGTAAAAAAAGATACCAATTAATCATCCTGATCTTTTTCAAAAAGAGGAGGATAAGGGCCTTTTTTTTTCTTTTCCAAGATGGCCCCGAGCATTTTAAATCAAAATGACCATCAATTGTTCAGTTTAAAATCATCACTAATTTTCTTTTCTAAAAAATATATCTATTTGTTGCACCCGGACCCAGCTAATAACGAGGATTATTACTACAAGTTGGACATTTATGATGAGTCTAAAAATAAAGGTACAACAAATGGTGAGTTGATGCTCAATACTGCTTTCAACAGAGCAAGGCAAATTTTGGAGGGCACCAAGACCAAAATGTGAAAATAAAAAGGGCAGAAAGCTATTCAATTTTGAGAGTTGTATTAAAAAGACTATTTGCCATTGTATACGGTGGCGTCCTAGAAGTATTTCGTATACTATCATCAATTCACCAAGCTACAAATTACTCACATTTCCAATCAAAAGAATACGTATGATCTGCTACACACTCTAACTTCACTTGTGACTACATACGTGTGTCTCTGAAAGCCAGCAAACTGCGTGCGCGCACACGTTTACGTCATTTCATTAGGAAGGTAGCTTTGCTTGAGGGCGCTATTCATCTTAAACCATAAAAATAGAACCCGGAGAACGCTGAATGCGTCAGTATCCGTACGCTACCATTGTGAAACCGTTATGAACGCGCGTAGGCCTACCCCATTTATTTGTTACGCCTGTGTGGCAACTTTTCAATATTACGTGACTGTTACATGCATCAGTTTTTGCCATACAAGCGTCTCAAGTGATATCGTTTTGCCATACACGCATGTCACACGCCGCGTTCACAGAGGCACACAGAGGGCGATCGAGCTCAGCGTTCTCCGAGTTCTATTTCTATGTCTTTAACACTTGGCACACAGTTGCCACACTAACATTGCCAGTATGTACCCCCCCCCCCAAAAAAAAACCCCAAAAAACAAAAACAAAAACACACACACAAACAAAGTCATACCGTTGCTAAGTTTTTTTCTTTGCTAAATTTTTGAAAGTAATATTTTCTCCGTGAAAAAATAAAAACCCACTGCAAATTTAACAGTTTCAAAAACTGAGTGATATAGGCCATTGAGTCGTTGAACACACGTCACACGCGGCAACTGTGCCATGTTCACCATAATAATGGTCAGTAGATTCACGCGTAAACGCCGAATACTTCACTGAATAATTCACAGTGACATTGACGCAACCAAGATTAAAAGTTTAAAAAAATTACTAACATTTATACCTTATCCTACTATTTTTTAAACGTGTGGACAATGTACGACGCTTCCACTTTGGTGAACACACACTCTTCTCCGGATTGAAAAGACCTACAAATCCAAAAGACACTTTTCAGCCCAATTTTTTTCACACGAACAAAACGGCCATAATGCACCCACCTTCACACCATCCTACTTAAAGGAACACGTTGCCTTAAAATCTCATGACATTTTACTGTTTGGAAGTGTTCAATATCCTTATTAAGAGTTGTTCATGCAATAACATGCCTTTAATGTGTTATAATTAGTGAATGGTGATTAAAAAAACAAAACAATGACCTCTGACCCCAACATCTGCCCCGCGAAACGTATACGTATTTCCAGCCGTAAATACCAACGCCCATGTAATGGGCAAAATGTGCGACGAACAGTCGTTAGGTTGGTGCCGGTGCCGTAGAATATACCATTCTGTATCTCGCTTCGCAACATGTAAACACCCACACCGTACATGCATAGGTGTTAAAATGGACCGCCAACAGGATAAAGAAACATCCAAAAAGAAGAAACCTCGTCAATCTGGGTAAGAAAAATTTCTTGAGACTAACAGAGAAAGGACTGGGACTAACGAATACGATTTCCGTTTTGTAGTTACCAATGGTTATGGTGGACAGGAGGAGAGACCAAACACAGGCTCACAGACAGCATATCGGATGCATGATGACAGCGGCACAGTGCTGCTGATCGGATTAGCAATTGTTTAGCATGCATGTGTTTGTGAGTACGGATGTATCTCTGTATGAGCTATTCGACCATTTTCTGAGAAATTGATATGCAGACCATGGATATAACTTCATCAGTACTCTATAAATGCAGTTTCTTGACATATACTGCCAAACACTGCCAAGTGTCCAAAGCAGTGCAGTTTGTTACAAGCTTTTAATCTATCCCCCCCAAAAAAAAATATATATATAAGAACCCCCTAAGAACCGAGATGTGGCTCTTGATACCTACATCAATTCAGTCAGCTCCGAGGTTCTTAAGGTCCCTAAACACCTTGGCACCAAACAACCTCCCCCAAGATGAACGTCACGCTCTAACACAGCTCCGCCAATCACCAGACATAGTGATTAAACGTGCTGACAAGGGGTCCGCAGTTGTAGTCATGAACACACATGACTACATAGCTGAGGGCCTCAGACAACTCAGCAACACTGATCATTATATTGAATGTGACACTGACCCTACTCAATTATTTTCCAAACAAATCAGTGACACCTTGGTTTAGAATGCACAATGCCAACGGTATCGACAAAGATACCTTCAACTATCTCCTTCCACAGGACCCCCGTACAGCACGCTTCTACCTTCTACCTAAGATACACAAGCCCAACAACCCAGGCCGACCCATTGTATCTGGTAATGGTAGCCCTACAGAACGCATTTCTGAGTTTGTAGATAGCTTTCTCAACCCCCTAGTCTCCGGCATCCCTTCCTTCATAAAGGACACCACAGACTTCCTCCATAAGCTAGAGGATGTCAAACATCAAATACCTGACTCTGCTTTTTTGGTTACTTTAGATGTTTCATCACTGTATACTAACATACCCCATAATGAAGGCATAAATACATGTGTCTCTGCCCTCAGGGGCAACAAACAATCCCGCCCCTCAGTGATACATGTTAAGGAACTCATCAGCCATATTCTCACTAAGAACAACTTTTCATTCACTGACAGGCATTTTCTACAGATACAGGGTACCGCCATGGGTACAAAAATGGCGCCCTCATATGCCAACATTTTCATGTCTGACTTAGAGGAAAAACTTCTGTCCTCTGCCCCCAGCCGCCCACTAGTTTGGTGGAGATTTATTGATGATATATCGAAGAAAAAAAGCGGGAAAATATAGCCAATCAGAATTGTAAATTTACTGGCTAAGGACCAATCAGAGTGAAGAGGTGAGGACAAAGGATGGTCAGTGTGAAAGGATGGATCACTGGACCATAAAGGTGGTACTGCATTGTAGGTAATACAATGCGGGAAGCATGAAAGGGTAGGTAGGTTTAGAGGGCAAGCCACATAAGAAAATGCAACTAACAATAGGAGGCAAGATCAAAGTAATTATAGAATAAAAGAATCAGTGTAAGAAGTTAAAACTAAGCAAGAGGAACCTGCGGAGAGAGCAGGTTATTAATTCCTCTGCAGAGGGAATGGGTTATTGACAGGTTGATTTTTAAAAACTTTTTGAGAGAGAGAAAAGAAGTGTAGGAAACATGTAAATGACAATAACTGTAGCTATTTTGTATCAATAAAGTAAGCAAGAGAAAAAGCGTAAAAATAGACTAGTGGAGAGAACTTTTTATTTACAGTTATTGTATTTATTTTATATCGAAGAAAAAACAAGCAAAGGTGGAAGGAGTGTGATATATATATATATAAATATATAAATAATTAAACACAACAAACATAAAAAAATAATAAATTGTAAAACAAATTTGGTGAGGAATTTATAAAATATTTTAATGATTAAACCTAATAAGGAAACAAAATGTAGGCTTTCATTGTATTACCTTATACAGCCTCCTTGTGCTGTTAGTTTCCATACCACTTGCCTTCATAGGTTGTAAACGGTACCAAAACACTTCACATTGAACTGCCACATCCCAAATATTAATATCATTTCTAGGATAACAGGAATTTTTTTTTTTAATGTAACTTGACTGAATAATCGGTTAGTGCATGGGTATTTTATTCAATACAAGTACCCAATTTTTATTTTAATAGTTTTGTCAAAATGGTTTGTTTATAAAGATCATGAGGCATCTTGTGCTGGACCCCCATGTGTTGGAGCTTGCAAGACTCCACAGGAACGACCTGTTAGGTCAAAATGACCTTCCGCAAGGGGAGCATGATATCTACAACAAACGACTTCGCCACTCGGCCTACTGACAGTATGTGTTGTGGCAGCATGGTAGACTTGGTGCTGGAAATAAAATAACGATTCCTAGTTGCTGTGTTTGAAAAATAAGGGACATATTTCCAGATAGTTTGAGCCAGTACACGAGATTTATTCCAAACAGGTTTAACTAATGGCAACTAATGACAACGTTTGTAGTTATCAACAAGTAAATACTAAATTCAAATCCAAAAGGGTTTTCTTCAAAGATAGAAGTGGTTTAATATTCCATGTGGGATTTAAAGGTAAAAAGTCAAGGCAATCATGTATTTTTTTTGAACTGTATTTTTTGTGTGCACAGTACTTGTGCCCATAACAATAAAGACATAATTGCATGTTATGCAAGCTGAGAGGGAAATTTGTGTTTGTCATCACACTGGACTTGTCTGGTATTACAATTTTTGACAATTTGCAATATACATGTGGTAAAGTGGAATTTAAAGTACATGGTCAATTGTTTATAATGCATATAAAATCATATTTTATTTATTTTTTATTTGTGATTGATTGCAATGAAAGTATGTGTGTAACACAATACAAAGTAGTACAGTGGGGTTATGCAAAAACATTGACAAACAGTTAAAATTTTATCTGAAATATCGACCTTTTTTATTTTTAAACTAGACCTCTGTAAAACGTTAGATATACTGTGCCATTTTAATATTGTTTTACCAAAACACAAGTATAACTGTATTTTGATATCGCACAACATGCCTAGTACAACTTGCCTCGTTTCATGTTTTATCAATAAAGTAAAACTGTCAAGTTTTCAAATACAAATTAAATGTCATTGTCTACTCCTGTGAAGTGTACAAACATGTCCCTGTTAATTTTCCATAAATGTTTAATAAAGTTCCTTTCAATTCGTGACCAAGTCTGTAAGAGTACAACTCAAGTTTTTCATTGATTAAAAATGATGCATACTGGGAGTTTGTTATTGATGAGTGGGATTAATTAAATTCTCATGTCTAAAGCACACAGCAGATGTAACAAAACCTTAAAATTCATTCTGTGAAAATTTAAGACAATTTTGCCAAATATTTGAGAGGGGAGCGGATAGCGGATAGGTACCTGAAAATTTAAATTAAATAGCAGAAAATCTGGATTTGTGTTTTGCTACCAATTCTTCTGTTGGTGGAGGTGGAATAGGGGCAATGGTAGAAGCTATCCTCCTTGCATCGTTTGCTGGTAGGATTGTTTTCCTGCGAAGAGGCTGATTGTCATCTAGGCGTGCTTGAAGGACTGAAACCATCAGATCTTTGATGTACTTGTACTGTTTCTTTTCCATTACTGGCTTCACCACCCAACTTTGACTGTTTGGAGTATGCTGTGTGGTACCTGGAATCAAGACAAAATAAATGTTACAAAATATTTATACACTAATAAACAACTGAAAAAAGGGATAGTTGGTGAAAAGTTTGTGAACTGGTGTATAAGAAATGTTTAAGTGGAAAAGAAGTCAAGAGGAAGCTTTAAATAACACCCCAGTCATCATCAAGAGAAGATCAACCTCTGTTCAATTTTTGCAGTTTTTATTCAAGTTCTAGTGAAAATTTGTTTCTTGTTTTCTGATTTTTTATTTTTATTGAACGAGTTCTTCACGACTATCAAAGCCTCATTTTAGTGGATAAGAGTCTTACTTTAGCTTTCCAGCTGCAGTCTTCATCTGCTCCCTGTGCAGATGCATCATGTAGTCAATTGCTGCCAAATGATTACGGGCTTCGTAAACAGGACCACTATAATAGCAAAGAATTACAAAAACATATTAAATGATTATAAACAAACATTTTTGCATCAAATAATAATAAATGTATAAACCGAACAGGGCCACAAGCAAATAATAAGTGGACTTTGCCACCATCTATGACATGGCCAGTAACAGTGTACCCAATGCCATGGGGACCAGTTCACCTGTGACTATACTTTACAGGAGAGTTTAAGTCCCCGGTACATTTAACTGAACTCAAGGTAATGACTTGCTACTGTAAAAAGTGGATCACAATCACCTGCATAATAGAATGACAAGAACAGCCATCCATTTTTGTAACACTTCTCTTTGGCAAAAGTAGAATTGGTTACACTTCAACCAGAACTTATTTAAAAAGCACAAAAAACCCAAATAAATACTTATAATTACAAGATGCACAATCATATGAAAGCACAACTTGTCTTTTATTGAGGGGATTCCTGATTCAACCCTTGTGGGGTCATCTAGTAATTGTTGTCATGTAAGACAATGGTGCTCAATAAATACATAAATGTTTCAAAGCCAATCTCCCGACAGGATCTCTTCATTGGATCATATCCTTGGGCTTCATACCATTTTACACTGGAGTGTAGTGTAATTTTGTAATCATTGACAAATTGTGATGTGCCATCAACATCATCACCATAAAAAAGCACACTGGGCCTATAACTTGGGAACGATTCATCTTTATCATGAACTGAGCATGTCAAGACTGCCGTATCCCTCAGAGAAGTCCATCTTTCACAATTGGTCTTGCCAATAGTCGACTCCAGAAGGGCCCTTTTCCGCAGCCCTTGACGCAAATTTGTTCTCTTCCGAACTTTATCGGCCAACAGCTTACGCTTCTAAGCGGATGTTTTACGCCGAGGACGTCCCCTAGCTGGTGTTGGAGATGATATAGATGATACGTCCATTTGGGTCCATTCTTCAGCTCCACTTTATACTGACAATAATACTAATAGAAAATTTTTGCAACACAGAGGCGAGAAAAACACGACGAAATCACGATCAGACTCATGTCATAATACCAATGGGATGGATACCAGACCTTCTTGCATCACACAAAGCGTAAGCGCTAGGTTGGCCCCGCTACAATCCATAAGCCGGAGGGTCTGCTGGATATACAACGCGTACAAGAGGACCGCCGTGATAGTAATAGTAATTGCTCAGTCGTAGTTCAACAGTTGCGACTGGAAATAAGACAAGCGGAGCATGTCCGCCATTTAGTGGAGTCAAATTTTTGACTCTACAAAATAGCGGACCGTTCTTTGTCACAAACGTTAACAAAAACCACACATTTCTAGGACATATTCATGTGGATCATTGTATTCTACTTTTAAAACATCTTTCCAACCATATTCATTTCATAGCAAACGCTTTTTATAGCCCAAACCGCCCAACACGAAGGCAACGTGTTCCTTTAATATGTCAGTCACTACTTATGCCGATGAGTGTTATACCTACGGGAATTGTATTATGAAGAGTTATAATGCAGGCCTTTTCTGAGACGACAGTGGGCCACAAAAGTTACGTGACTTTTCAACTTAAATAGATGTAATAGTTGCATCAAGGGTAATAAACATTTATTACGTTTAACCCTACACCGATATGTCATAAGCACTGTATACTCGAGTTACCTGTGGATTTTTTTCCACAGGACTCAAAATGCTGAGTAAATCGACATTATGTTGCAGAACTTAAGGATTTGGAAAATTTTACAAAAAAATGTATGAGTAAAATATGATCTTGAAATCAGATGGTCCCTCTATATGGAATAAATGTTTACCTTTAGGCCTTTCAAATCAAGCAAAACAATAACTGAAAGCCTGTAACAATTTCAAAAACTTAGCATATATTTATGAATCTCAATGTCTTGATAATAAAATGAGCTATGGAAACGAAATGATTTCATCAGTTTTTAAATTTATTAGTTTTTTATTTCAAATTCGAAATCTTCTACCATTCACTTTACGTATCAATTTGTCGTACTAAGTTATGTTTATTCGGTTTTCTCTTTAAAAACACTACCTCTGCTAACTCGAAAATGTCTACACCGAACACCTTGTTTTTGTTATGAACAAAAACTTATGTTTAGTTGACTTTGTCATTACCCGCCGATCAGACACTCATTCAATCGGTATTAGCTTCCGAGTATGTTTCTGACCATTGTGCAGTCACTTGCATCCTGAAACTTAGGAAACCCAAATATACAAAAAGCCTACTCCACTACCGCATAGTCAACTCCATTGACTTGGACAAGTTTGCAAATGACGTCACAACATCTCCCCTCATTACAGCTCCAGCAGTGACGATTAACACTCTCGCCGATCAGTATAACAGTGTGCTCGGTCAGCTGATCAATTCCCATGCACCTGTGAAGACACGCTACATTGTTGATCGGCCTGCTGTCCCGTGGTACAATGAGCGTATCACACTTGAAAAGCGTCGACGCCGCCAACTAGAAATCCAGGCTTGTAATTGATCATGACATTTTCAAAACACAGTTTGGCCTATGTAAACGCATCTTTGCTGAAGACAAGTCTAACTATTACCACGAGAAAACACAAGGCTGTGAAGGTAACCAAAAAGTACTCTTTGAAATAACAAATCACCTCATGCACAGGAAAACACTGATCCACAAGCTTCCAACTGACACGCGTCCGAGGGAAATGGCGGGCAGATTTTGGCTTATTTTACCAGCAAAATCGATCAGATCAGAAGTGACCTGGTTTCAAATCAAATGGCCCCCATACCCACACCTACCACAGATAACAGTAGCCCTGAGACCTGCTTCGGAGGACGAGATCGCCAAGATAATCAAGAGTTCTCCTCCCAAATCATGCCCACTGGACCTTCTACCGACAGCGCTGGTTAAGAACCTGAACAACGTATTGGCAGTGCCAATAACCCGGCTGATCAACATGTCTCTCGAAAGTGGCCAATTTCCAGACAGCTTCAAAACTGCTTTGATCACACCAGTAATCAAGAAAGAATCATTGGACTGTAATGATTTGAAGAACTATCGTCCAATATCAAATCTGTCGTTTGTGTCGAAGGTCACTAAGAAGGTCTTTGCTGCAAGACTAAACGCACACTTGTCAGAAAACCAGCTGCGTGAAAGTCAACAATCTGCGTACCGAAAGTTTCATAGTGTGGAAACGGCCCTTCTTAAAGTGCACAATGACATCATGTTCGCTGTCGACAGCAAAAAGGCTGTACTGATGGTTTTGCTCGACCTCTCAGCGGCCTTCGACACAATTGACCACGATGTTCTTATCCATAGATTGTATTCTAATTTTGGTATTGGGGAGACAGCTTTAAACTGGATCAAATCTTACCTTCATAACCTTTCTCAACTAGTGCAAGTTCAAGGGGAATCATCACCGGAGGGCAAAGTATACCACGGAGTCCCGCAGGGCTCTGTCCTAGGTCCCGTTCTGTTCACCCTTTATACATAGCCACTTGGTCAAATTGCAAGGAAACAATCACTTCTACGCCGACGACACAATTATACACAACCTTCAGTCCCAACTTGTTACATAATCATGACAACATCCTCTTGTCACTCACCAACTGCCTGCATGACTTCCAAAGATGGATGCTGGACAACTTTCTCAAATTAAATCCTTCTAAAACGAAGTTCATAATAATCTCCTCTCCATAACTCCGTAACAAAGTTTCCATCCAACACATTCAGATTGGCGATGCCCAGGTCATACCCAGCACAGATGTACGTAATCTCGGCGTGCTCTTTGACCAGTGCATGAACCTAGAGAAGCATGTCTCCCGTGTCTGCCAAACTTCCTATATACACCTTAGACGCATTGCTAAGATCAGACGTCTACTTTCTATGAAGGCTGCAGAGCAGCTCATCCATGCGTTTATCACTTCCAGACTTAACTTCTGTAATAGTCTACTTGCTGGCCTTCCGCAGAGCACACTGCAGCGTCTTCAATCTGTTCAGAACGCTGCAGCACGTCTCTTGACTGGTAACAAAATACATGACCACATCACTCCCATCCTCTATAATCTACATTGGCTTCCCATCAAACATCGCATCCACTTCAAAATAATCATTCTCACTTTCAAGGCACTTCAAGGTTCAGCCCCACTCTACGTTCAAAACCTGTTGACTCCCCGTACTACAAGACCAGGTCTAAGATTCACAAGCAACATGCTCCTTGTTCCCCGGTCTCGTTTAGCCAACTACGGGGACAGGGGTTTTTCCAGCACAGCACCCAGGCTCTGGAATTCACTTCCTGAAAACCTCAGGGAAATACACATCTCACTCTTTCAGCAGCAACTGAAGACACACCTGTTTACACTTGCTTTTCCTACCACTTGAGATTTGCATCCTTTCCATCTTGACCGGCGCCTTTGAACGGTTCTTATATCAGATTCAGTGCGCCTTTACAAATGCTGTGTAAATATTAACTGTTCCAGTAAGCGCAGCTTAGCTGGAACAGCTATTGTTTTCGTTAAAAAAAAATTATATTTATTATTAGCTGTTTCGTAGCGCAACGCTGCGAAACAGCTCTTATTTTCGTTAAAGTTTTTTTTATTAGCTGTTTCGCAGCATAGCGCAGTTGTTTTCGTTAAAGTTTTTTTTATTATTTTTTTTTAGCTGTTTCGCAGCAAAGCGCAGCGAAACAGCTCTTGTTTTCGTTAAAGTTTTTGTTTTTATTAGCTGTTTCGCAGCAAAGCGCAGCAAAACAGCTCACGTTTTCGTTAAAGTTTTTGTTTTTATTAGCTGTTTCGCAGCAAAGCGCAGCGAAACAGCTCTTGTTTTTGTTAAAGTTTTTTTTTATTATTAGCTGTTTCGCAGCAAAGCGCAGCGAAACAGCTCTTGTTTTTGTTAAAGTTTATTTTATTATTAGCTGTTTCGCAGCGCAGCGAAACAGCTCTTGTTTTCGTTAATTTTTTAGGTTTTCGGGCATTAAGCCCGAACAACTCATTGTTATTGTTCGGGTTTTTTTTTGTTTTGTTTTTTTTACTTTTTTGTTTTGCTTATTCTTTTCAGAGTCGTTTGTCCGCAAGCAAAGGCATACTTGCGAACCTTGGATCAACTTGAAACTTGATGTGAAGTTAGACCATAATTAGCAGAAGCTGAGTTAGTTGTGACGTTGTGATGACGTCATCGGATATCAAATTACAAGCGATTTTAGGTCAAAAAGTGACCATATGCAAATGCTTGTATGTTTGTGAATATTAAAGCTATGATGCTCATAATTGGGCATCGGATAGATCAAGACTGGGGCAACATTTGACAAGTTAACGCCAAAATCGTATGACCTCTACTTCCGGTCTTAACGGAAGGTCAAAGTCTGCCTTTGTGTTTTTTCGTTAAAAAATTCAAATTTTTGTCATAACTCAAAATTGAAATTGATTTGAACATTGAAACTCATAAGAGAATTGAACAATATCATCAAGACGCCACAAACATGATGATGTCATGATGACGTCATCGGTATTGAATTACATTAAATCAATGTTTAATATTTGTAAACAAAACATAACTCATGAACCACATGTCGGATTTTTACAATCTACACATCATCGGATTGGTCGTTAAAAGGTCAACAAACGCTACACACAACATGACCCAAATTGACCTTTACTTCCGGTTCAAACCGGAAGTTGAAAATTTCACAAAATTCATATCTGAAAAACTACGTCATATTTTAACATGAATTTTGCATCAGGTTATAGATGAGTTATTCTGCCGAAACTTTTGCACAGAGATTATAGCATTTTAATCTTTGCATCTGGTCAAAACTGGGCGTCAAAGCGCAAGTGTCTGTTGAACGACCTTGTATGACAACGCACGGTAGTGTAGGCCAATACAAGAATACGCCGACACTGTAACCAAACGATAAGAACTGCCAGTCAAGACACTTATTATAGACCAACGTAATGCCATGTGCGCCTTCTCTGAAGTGACGTGATCCATTCGTGCAGTGTTATGACACACCACGGGTCACCGTACTTACAACGTGGTGCAATCTTATCAATGGCGTACTACCAATACCAAATAGATCTGAATTCCGTTCATATTCAGCGTCTAATATTTCTCCTATTCGCCCTTCTCGTTGCTTAATGATAAAAATGGAATAAAGACGAAGTTTCGCTGAGATGGCCACCTACTTCAGTGATTCATATGACTAGTAATTATGTGAGAAAATGCAAGCAGAAAAAGACGAACTTTGGTTATGTTTTTATCACACTCCGAGAAGGAAGGATGTGTCATTGGATCGTGAAGGGTGTTTCGGACCCTCCTCACGGCACGTGTTTATCGTTGCTACACGGGACAAAAACGGTAAGTTTTTGAGTGAACATCATTGCTTTCTAAAATGATTATTTTATTTAATGCACAATTACGTTATAAAGTGTATCCTGTATCATCAAGTGGTGACGGTGGTGAGATGTTTTTAAAACTGAGAAACGTTTAGTATGAACGTCGAAGAGAATTGGGCAATGGGGGATTGGTATGATTGTTGGCTGTGTCAATAAAGTCAGACAATGGTCAGACTGATGAATGTTTTCCGTCAACTTTGTATTATGACATAACTATTTGAAAACCCTTCGAAAAAGTTTCACTAATAAGGTTTCGTTTATAAGTCGTTCACATCAAAAACAGGATGTGCACCTTCCACTATCTTTTTCTTGCGTAATTTCCTTACTCTGATATGTTGTATTGTTAATAACCGCCCTCGAACGGGTTGGTCCTGGAAAGAGCGCAATACAAATTCAATAAATTATTATTATTAGTATGAGATCATGAAATGTTGTAAGGCTCGAATTTTATTTATTTCAGCAGTTTCAGCTTGACTTAGTTTGCTTTGAGTCATAATTTGCTTTTAATTGTTGTTTTCTTCTTCAGAATTTACAAATCATCCAGTACCCGAATGGTCTCCAGTGAAAGATTTCATACTCGTGTTCCATTCCCTAATTCCTTGCTGAGTGTATGATGCACCCTACAGGTAGAAATAGTTATTAACTCATTAATAACATTTTATTAGTCAAAATTCACTAGAGGCTTAAACTTGCCGTCTTCATGACTTGCCTTTATCTTGCAAAATTATTAAAAACAAGTGTCTTTTCTTTCAATATTATAAATTTAACAAACCGTTCTGTATGAAGACTAAAAACCAATAGCTCATACCATGTTCGACTTTTTTTGACGACATCATCATCATCAGTGAATATGTATTGAACAATCAAAGTATCATGCACCGATACATAATGAGAAGCCAAATCACAGTATTTGAAAACCTGTTAAAACTTTTAAGAATTGTAACTTAATAATGTCAACATGTTTTGCATAGTCGGATTTAATAATCTATAAAGAATCAATTTCCATTGAAAAAACAATAAACTTTAGTGAATGGCATACATGATAGTTGTACTTGTGGTTAATTTACTTCTTATTTGTTCTGGGCACACAGCAACGTTCCTACAAATATACCCTGTTATGACTTTCAGCCGCAGTGCTAGGGCAAGGCCTTTTGTTAAGCTCCGTCGTGCGCATTTGTTTTGTTTTCTACTGTTTGTATGCTCTTTCATAATCATTCTAATAGCGTCGATTTAAAAACCGGCATCATAAAAGAAAGAAGGCAATGATTGATACTGAAGACTATTAGAGTAACCAGAACATTTATTTCACCATGTAAAATAAATGTAAACATGTAATAAGTTTACACTTTTTTGAAAGGTCAACACTCAACACCCTTTTTATCGATTCAAATGTTCTGCCATCAACACAATTACACTGACTCCGACGATACCCGAACACCTAGTGTTTGTTTCAACAAACACTAATGCTCTAGTTTTTTATTAGTTTTTTATTTGTTCGTTTCAGCCAAAAAAAATGTGTATGCGTTATTTTGCAATGTTCCCAATGAGCGATTGCAATGAAACTTTCAGTGATGAAAGGTATTGGTGCAATAATGATCCTAAAACAATGATGTCATGATGACGTCATCACCTGTCACGTGACGTCTTAAAGTTTCCTTTTTTAATATTTGAAAATCTATATCAAATCAACCACAAGAGACCGTAGGTTTCTGTTTGCGGGATAGGGTGGGGATAAATTAGGTCTTCAATTTATTCAGTGTGCGTGACCTCACATGACCTCTACTTCCGGTCGAAACAGGAAGTGCTTTGTAATTCAAAAGTGGAAATAGTTATGAAGTTGCTTTCAACGATGTAATTGTCTGGCAAGGGTGGGCAATTAAAAAAAATACCGATGACGTCACAACACACAAGGGCGCCCTCTAGCGGCAGGTTGAAAACTGATCAAAATGGACTTTTTGAAGATGTGTGTGGAAATGTTTTGTGTAATCACTTCAAAATGTACACATATGTTGATCGTCAGACAGCCATCATATGTGTGAAGTTTCAGATCAATGACGTCATCAGGGGTCACGTGACGCGGCATCAAAGGTGTCTTTTTTAAGTCGTATAACTCCCGAAGTGTAAGTGCGATCATGTTGAAACTTGGTAGGCTGTTAGATATTGGCAAGTTCTTGTGAATTTTAATATGACATCATGATGACGTCATCACATGATTTGTTATGATTTTTTTCTATTTTTTGCACCTTTTAGTCACAAATTGCTTACAAAACGTGGTATAATCCAAATTCTTTTAAGCAGGCTTGATACGTCATAACTGCTTTGAATACAAAAAAACTTTCAAATTCAAATTCAGTAATTTGAAAAAGTTATGACGAAACAGCTCGGCATTTGTGCACAATATTTGTGCAATATGTCTAGTTAGCTGTTTCGTAGCGCAGCGCTGCGAAACAGCTCTTGTTTTCGTTAAAGTTTTTTTTATTATTTTTTTTTTTTTATTTTTTTTTTTATTTGTCTGTTTCAGTAATAAAAGCCATTAAGATAACGCACGTTCGGTCTATGCGGCCTTTTGCCTAGTTCCTAAAGAGCAATTGCAATGAAACTTTCAGTGATGAAAGACATTAGTGCAATACACTGCATATTACAATGACGTAATGATGACGTCATCACCTGTCACGTGACGTCATCTTAAAGGTTTCTATTTTAAATATTTGAAAATCTGTAACAAATCAGCCACAAGAGACCGTAGGTTTCTGTTTGCGGGATTGTATAGGGATAAATTAGGTCTTCATTTTATTCAGTGTGCGTGACCTCACATGACCTCTACTTCCGGTCGAAAACGGAAGTGCCTCGTAATTCAAAAGTGCTAAAAGTTATGAAAATGCTTTCAACGATGTTAGTGTCTGGCAAGAGTGTGCATTTAAAAAAAAATACAGATGACGTCACAATACACAAGAGCGCCCTCTAGCGGCAGGTTGAAAACTGTTCAAAATGGACTTTTTGAAGATGTGTGTGGAGAAGTTCTGTGTAATCACTTCCAAATTTACACATATGTTGATCGTCAGGCAGCCATCATATGTGTGAAATTTCAGATCGATGACGTCATCGGGGGTCACGTGACGCGGCATTAAAGGTGCCTTTTTTGAAGTCGTATAACTCCCGAAGTATTAGTGTGATCATGTTGAAACTTGGTAGGTTGTTGGATATTGGCAAGTTTTTGTAAATTCTGAAATGACGTCATGATGACGTTATCACGTGATTTTTTATGATTTTTTCAATTTTTTGCACCTTTTAATCATATATTGCTTATATAACGTGGTATAATCTAAATTCTTTTTTAAACAGGCTTGAAACGTCATAACTGCTTTGAGTACAAAAAAACCTTTCAAATTCAGTTGAGTAATTTGAAAAAGTTATGACGAAACAGCTCGGCATTTGTGCACAAATGCAATTAGCTCTAGTTATTATTATTTTTTCTTCTCGCCAATTCTTTCTCAACGCCCTAATGCAAACTTCCTTACATTGCATAAACTTCATATGTCTAACATGTTAAGACCTTGATTAGACCTAGTGCATATAACAATGACGTCATCGTCACGTCATCGGGTATCAAATTACACGCCATTCAAGTTTTAAAAATGACAATTTGCTAATTGCTGTATTTCATTGAATTGTTTAGCTATGCTGTTTATAATTAGGCATCTGATAGATCAAGACAAGGGCAACATTTGAAAAGTTAACGCTGAAATCGTATGACCTTTACTTCCGGTCATACCGGAAGGTCAAAGTTTGCCTTTGGTTAAAAAAACAAACAAACATTTTGTCGGGGTATAACTCAAGAAAGGAATAGAATTTAACAATAAAACTCATCAGACAGTTGAAACTCAATATCAAGAAGACACAAACTTGATGATGTCATGATGACGTCATCAGGTGTCGAATTACAAGGTTTTTAAAGTTGAAAAAGGACCATTTTGGTATCCGGTATATTTCATTGATTTTGAAAGTTATGATGTTTATAGGTGGGCATCTGATAGATCAACACAAAAGCAACTTTTGAAAAGTTAACGCAAAAAACGTATGACCTTTGCTTCGGGGTCGTTACTCTAGGTCAAAATTTGCCTTCTGGTTTTTTTCCTTCAAAAATCATTTTTTTGGCTTTCTACAGCATAACTCAAGATTGAAACTGAATTGAACATTGAAACTTGTCAGATAATTTAATATTTGCAAAAAATCATAACTCATGAACCGCATGTTGGATTTTTACAATCTGAATCATCGGACAGGTCGTAAAAAGTTCAACAATCGCTACACAAAATTTGACCCCATTTGACCCTGACTTCCGGTTCAAACCGGAAGTTGAAAATTTCAAAAATTCAAATCTCAAAAACTGCTAATCATTTCAGAATTCTTTTTGTACCAGGTTGTAAAATGTTGAGGCTGCTCATACTTTTGCACAGAGATGATCAAAATTTGACCTTCACATCTGGTAAAAAAACGGACGTCAACGCGCACATGTCTATTGACCCACACTGTTTGACAAAGTGCGATAGTGTAGGCCTACACGTACATGCTCTAGACCTGTACAGCCACATGTATGTGGCACGTGTCGTTGAATTTTACATGTACTGTATAGTATAGACTTGGTTTCAAGTCTGCGATCCTGGTTTTTAATCTACCTGATGGCCAATAATTCATTATTGCCTGAAATAGCGCCCTCTTGTAAGAAAAATCGGATGCTACACTTTGTCCTGGGATGTTTTAGTTCTTTTCTTTTTTTTAGAGCGAAAATAGGACAAGACGTCATTGGTTTTTAACAACTAATGGATATTTAAACTCCAAGGAGAAATTTTCTTCAGTCGAAGTGGAACAACTCTGTGTTTCGTTATGCAAACGAACATACAGCTCTAGTTATTATTATTATTTCTTTAGAATGTAGCAGAACAGGGTGGATGTGACAAGATTGCCTCATCAAAGCAAACCTCTTCTATTACTGCTTCAACTAAGTCTCTCTGCTTTTGACTAAATGGTAAGAAAATAACTGGACTCCACAACTGAAACTCGGTACACTTTCCCAAGTTGCCAATAAAAGTACTCTTCTTCTTCACTGACATTTTGAAACTCTTGATTGAAAAGGCGACGTCCCACCCGGATGGGTGTTCTTCCTCTGGGGAGCTATGCTCACCTGCGAACCCTGGGCCCGCGGGCTCCCACGCCTTGAACTGCGGGCTGACGGTGAGGCTCCGCCAGACCCAACCCATCTGGGAGATAGGGATGTCGCCCGACTTAAATCATCCTTGTTTTTGGATCGAGTCTGGACCAGACACCATGCCTGCTCGAGGCCTATTTTCATGGAATTAAAATTAAGAGTTAAATTAAAATTCAATTTTTTTTTGTCCTATCTTTAAAAAGATAAAAATGGAAAATTTTCAAGTTTAAAATTGATTAAAGCTCCAGAACAGGACAGTAAAAATCTTAAACAAAGAAATAGAGAAAAGGGAGTTAAGGCAACAAACAATATTTTAGACAGTGCACTTCAACACATGTTGGCAAGATGGTACTGTATTAACTGAAACTCCAGATTCACTCTCTTGGAATCTTTCCCATCTGCTTTTGCTGGCTTCTCACTATTTTTAATGTCACAATTTGACTGCTGTACTTAAATAAATGGGAATCCCTATAGATGGATCTTTTTTCTTTCCAAAACAGTGTATTGGTAAATAAGGATCTTTGGATTTACGGGATCATGTTTTACTGCTACCAGGTCATCACTTGTTTATTAAATTTTCCAACACTAAGTGCAGAAATTATGAGAAGCTAAACAAGTTTTAGAACTATCGGTCTTGTTATTGATTGTGGGATGACTGTAGGGCTTTGTTTATATATTGGAATAATGATTATTCATGTTATTGCCAAGTCATGAGTTCTGCAAAACTAATCAGCACTGAGATCCGGAGAAATCTACAGAATATTTTTACTTAGGGTTCATGTACAGGTGTATAGGTGCAAGATTTGTTATCAATACAAACCTCTTCCATAACTGCATCAACCAAGTCTCTCTGCCTTTGACTTAAATGGTAAGACAAAACTGGACTCAAAACTTTCCCAAGTTGCCAATAAAGGCATTGTTCTTCTTCACTGTCACTAACCCTAACCATAACCCTAACCCTAACCCACCCAATAAAGTAGTGCAATCAGAGAGTTTGTTTATATTTGACTCTTTGCTTTCTACATGTTCAACCAGAAATGAAGTCAACCACCCACTGCATGATATTAGGTGACACACCCATGTTCAGAAGGCTGGAAAAGGGAGTGTTGTGATCAATAACACCAAAAGCCTTATAGCAATCAGTTAGTACAAGAGTACTGATGTTGCTAGGTTTCTCAGCTTTCGACACCAACTGGTAGTAGACATCAATTAGGCAGTTTGTGGTTGACATACCCTTTCAGTTTCTGTATTGTCTGTCATCAACATGAGGTCTAATTGATTTTAGCACATGTTTGCCTGCACGACCTTCAGCAATTTTCGCTAACCTTGAAGTCAATGAAATAGGCCTAAGTTTCTCAATTGAAGGGGGTGTCTGTTTGGGTACAGGGATGACATTCGCAATTTTCCATTGGTTTGGAACGGTGCCGTGCACAAGAGAGGTGTTAATGATATCAGTCACAGGGGAACTAAGCTCGTATGCAAATTTCTTTAAGACTTTCTGAGGAACATTATCAGGCCCTCCTGCTTTAGAAACAGAAACCCCGTCAAATCGTGCTTGAGAAAAACTAGCCAAATGATGATTTATAGCATTGGCAACAGCAGCATGATCCCTTGCACCGTGTTTACACTTGATCCAGCAAGGGCGATCAAAGGGCGATCAACAGCTAGTGTTAACGCAAGAGCAATCAAGATCTGATCCTCCTTTTTGATCACCCTTCATTGCGGGATCAAAGGTGGATCAAAAACAAAGTGTAAACGCAAAGCAGGATCAGACCCCGCAATTTGACCCACCGACTTCCGGTCTAATTGACTCCAACAGACTGGGGCGCCGAGTTGGAAAAAAAACCGCCTGCGTGTGCGCACAATCAATGACCTTGCTCAGTTGACCTGTCACACGAGCAGAGTGGAACTTCCGTTGAACCAAGGCCGGGCAAAGGGGAATCAATGTGCGATCAGACTCGAGTGTAAACGCGTTAGCGATCAGTTTGATTGCTCTTGCAGGATCTGATCCTACTTTGATTGCCCTTGCCGGATCCAGTGTAAACGTGATGTCTGATCAATCTCTGGCACATGAATGGTAGTGTCAGATTTGTTCATATTGGTTAATGATCTTAGGCGCCGTATCAAAATAGGCCAACGCGTTGTGAGGCGTTGCAATGCGTTGTAGGCATTTCCAAGCGTTGTTGGCGTTGTGCGTTGGTAATTCTTACCCCGATTCGTAGGTGCGTTGACAGGCGTTGTAAGAAGTGTCATTGTTATGTAGCAAACGTCGCGCTTCGGTAACTCCTCATGTATATTCATCTTTACTTCTCGGTACTCATCTTTATTCATGCTTGTCCGAGTGCACACGCATGCCCTGATCGCGTGATTGGTACGTGCGGTATTTACTTGCAGCACATTTATTTAGTTCTCAAATACACAACTGCTGTTACAACATTGGGAGGGCCTACCGACAGACGTGACCCGTATTTATTAACGTTTGTCTTCATTTAAACATTTACTCTTTTACGGTATAATCCTGTAGTTTATACATAATAATTACGTCGTTAATAATAATCCACGGCGCAGCCCCTACTTGCTGCTGCGGGATAAAAAACTCTGTATGGAGAAATTGCTCTGGAAAACCCCGCAGTGGTGTGCATAAATTGAAACAAAATATAGGAGTGTTTACCAATATTTGTGTGTTGCTGTCTGTCTGTCGGCACGCAGATGGCAGGTTTTTTGCCGCGCCTAGCCTTATATACCGACGTATATAACCGCCAGATCCTTCCGCGCAGCGGAGGTATAGAGAACTAATTTTCGTACTAATTCACTGCCCCGTTCAACCGTACGAAAATAGATTTCTCGAATACACAACTGCTGTTACAACATTGGGAGGGCCTACCGACAGACGTGCAGGTTTAAAGAACGGGACCTGCGGAATGTAGGGCATACACCAATGAACCTATACTGTTTTGTGGGTTGTTATCAATATGGATCTCGCAAGATAATACTTTAATATATAACTTATATCGATACTCTTCTGACGTAGAATATTGCCCATGCTACTTTTCACTTATGAATAGTTTTCTTAAGTCTCCGTACTTATTTCTTGGACAATTCTTGTGGAAGTTAATGTTTATTATTAGGTTTCTAACTCTAAAGTCCTAGAGACAGTGATACAGTTAATTTGTCTTTTATTGCTTCTCTTATGTATATATTTTTTGCTGTCTCTGAAGCCCAGCGGCCATGCTTCTTAATGAGTCTGTCTGGAATTCCAGATAAGGCAGCCTGTGTGGCTCCTCCAGAACGAAGACTATGAAGTCCGAAGTCTTCAATGTTGGGGACTTCTTTGATTACTGAGATAAATAATTCTCTTAGTCTAGTGTAAGAAATTGGCTTACCATATTTTCTTACGGCATAACTGGATTTGGTTTTAGATAACGAGCAAAATACAAATTCTTCGGCGTCCTCTTTAAATCCACACATATCTAGGTATTTCTCAAGTATTCTCACCGGGCATGTATTGCTGTTTGTTCTACTTATTAAGACCCATGCGCCCTCTCTGTATTTATCTGTCTTACTCTTTTCTAGAAACATAGCAGTATGAGTATTATATATAATAATGTCTGAGCGCTTCAGGTTAGCTATTTCGTTAAACCTGAGGAAACCTGCAAATCCAAGAACAATAAAGGTCAGCGTTCTTATATCGAATAATGAAGAAGTTTCTAGTGGGATTTTTTGACAAAGTTTTTGTATTGTCTCTATTGATAGTTTTTTTTTGCCTTAGGCGTTTTGTTCAGTGTTCTCTTGGCTGCTTCCAGCACGGACTTAGGGAGTGGATGTTCTGTTGGTGATGTAAGCGAAGAGACTCGATGTGCCCAAGCTATGCTGTAGAAGGCTGTGATTATCGGGGAGGATGTGTCTGATGACTGCATCAGGCTCAGCAGATATAGTGCTACGTGTAGTGGGGATGCTGGCATCGCTGGTACTGGTTGTTCTCTGGCTTTTGCCCATTTTGCCCACCTCTGAAATCCATGTGCATACTTGGTAGTTGTTGAATCGGCTCTGTCTTTTAATACCACTCCTGGCAATTTTTCAAGCAGGTGTTTCATGAGGCTATCCGATATCTGTCCGCATTCGTTATTCCAAGGCCCCTGCAGAAAAACATTTAAACCAGCATCATCTTTCTTATACATACATAGGCTTAGACATAATTGGTCTAGTGGCTGATTCTACTAGCTGGCATCATAACGGTTAGCTCGTAAATACTTTACACGAGAAGGGGGGGGTCTTGAGCCTGCCTTCATAGGCTAGTTCTATCAATATTCTCTAGCCTGGTTAATGGAGTTAGTATTATCGTGGCTCTGCAACCTGGCATCATAACCTTTTAGTTACCACAGCCAGTCTACGAGGCCGTCTACCCTGACAGCTAAGTATTATCAAGGCTCTACAGCCTGCACAATCAGCAAGGTACTATCAAGGCTCTGCAGCCTGCACAATTAGCCAAGTATTATCAAGGCTCTGCAGCCTGCATAGTCAGCCAAGCATTATCAAGCTCTACGACCTGCTGCATCGTCAGCTAAGTAGCATTGGCTCCTTTGTGCATATCCGTCTTGGATATTGTGCTACTGAAACGATAGCCTTAATGCTAGCATGCTAAACTTTGGATATCTCTCCGCGAAGAGTAGACGCCCACTCCGTCCACAAATGAACGAATGATATGCTGCAGAAAATTTTATACAGTCTCTGATTTGTGGAACAAATTTACCTTGATTGTTTGTCAGGAGGGGCCAGAATGGGGCGGAAGGCCACTCGGGGATAATTAGTGTTCCTTTTGACTTACTGGCTCTTAAATGCAGAATTGTGTTGGCAATGAGTGAAATAGGTGGAACGAGCCAGTTGTTTTCTCCTGACCACGTTTGTGTGAAAGCGTCTACTCTTTCAGAGCCTGGATTCCAATACCTTGAGTTAAATCTTGACAGTTTATTATTTTGAAAGCTTGCAAATCTGTCGATTGAATGGGGACCCCATAATCTCTCCAAGTTTAAGAAGTGTAGTTCTGATAAAGACCAATCATCATGGTCTACTATTCTACTGATTGCATTTGCTTTTTCGTTTTCTGAACGTGGAATCCAATCGATCTTTATAGAGATGTTGTTTTCTATGCATGTTGAGTAGATCGCTCTGGCCATAGTGTGCAATTCTGATCTGCCACTTCCTACTTCTACTGTTTGGACAACATTCTGGCTATCTGTGAACCATTTTATCTTTTTGTCTGCAAGGATGCGAGTGAAGCTTTTCAGAACTATCTCAACTGCTTTGAGTTCTTTCCATGTGCTACTTGTGTGTTTTTCTATGTGATTCCAAGCGCCTCTGGCTACCTTATCTCCCACTCCAACTACATAGCCTGCTCCAGCTATGTCACTTGCATCTGAGAATACAACTGCATGGTACAATGTATCAAGTGTCATTTTGACCGGTCTTAGAGAGCTTATGCTAGTTGACCAGAATGACGATTCTGTCAAACTATCTAGTGACAATGATATGTAGCTAGACCAAGACATGGCTGACTGAATATCCTTAAGCATTGACCTCGTCATGAGCCTTGTGACATTTCCTAATGCAGGTGTCATTGCTATATTATGACCTACAAGACTCGCAACTAACTTGACGCGCACTTTACAGAGTTTTTTTTAGATCTGTCAGTGTGTCCAAGACACGTTGGATTTTTCTTGGGAGGGGACAGCTTGTACCATTGTACCTGTCTAGTTTGAAACCTAGCCATTGGCAAGACAGTTTTGGTTCCCATTGTGATTTTTCTGTGTTTATAATGAAGCCAGCTTTGCATAGATCTTTATGAATTTCTTTGGCATGTTTGTGGGCGACCACAAGATTGTCTGCAATTCCTAGACCGTCGTCTAGATATACAACAATAGCTTTACTTTCACTCCTCCATTTTTTGACGAGGCATCGCATAATTTTTGAGAATATGTATGGCGCAGTTGTGAGACCAAATGGTAAAACGCTGAACTTGAAATATTGACCATTCCATGAAAACCCCAGATATTCTGTGTGTTCGATGAACACTTCGATATGATGGTAGCCGCTTTTGAGGTCAATGAAAATAGGTACTTGCCTTTGGTTAAGTAGGTTTTCGCTGTTTTAAGATCTTTATATTTGACAGATTGTTTCCAAACGTTTAAGTTTACTATTCGCAAATCTAAGATCAGCCTCTTTTTACCGTTAGCATGAACTGAAACAGAGAGTGGGCTAACTACCTTTGGCTTGTCGTTGCAATGGACAATTCTACCTTCGTTTAACAGTTGTGAAATTGATTCGGTAACGAATTGGGAAAGTAGCATGGCAGAGCGGTTATTGAGATTGAATGATGGGACTGGTAAGAATTTAAAAAGGAATTTTGTATCCTGTATTTATAATGTCTATTATAAATGTGTTACTATAATTATCTTACCAGAAAGCAACGTGTTTACGTAAGTTGCCTTTGACGAATTTGCCAACTTCGCCTTGCTCTAATTCGAATCCTTCATGTTTTGTGAAAACAGTATCGATATACTTATCTTTCATTTTTCTTTCTTTGGTGGATGTTTGTCCCTTTGTGTCCTGTGGGATCTAGGATGTTCTGGCATCTCTTGCTGAGGTGATGTAGGTGTGGGGCGGTACTCCCGCATGGTTGCGAGAGGGGGCACTCTTTTCTCCAATGTCCCGCCGATCCACAGGCATGTCCCTGGTCTCCCTTGCTTGGTTATGTTGGGAAGGCAGGCTGTCTGTTGAAGACGTATGGGTTGGACCGGTTGGGAGTAGTTGAATTGGTGCGTGGTGTGGTGGTGCTGTAAGGACGAAAACGATTGCTACCTCTTTGGGACTTGGTTTTTATCTTCTTGAGGGCTCTTGACTCTGCTCTTTTGATTCTTTTTTCGTCTTCCGAATCTGATGCGAGGTCATTGATTGCGTATTCTTTTACTGTCTCCCATCCACCTTCGCTTGTATCTGCAAGTCTGATTAGTTTCTGTCTGTTTGCGAGTTTCTTGGCTGCTGAATCGATGAGGTTAGAGACCGAGTTAATGTCTCCAACTTTAACTGCTTCTTGCAATTTTGCGAGGATTTCCAGGACTTCGTTGTTAAAGTCGAATTGCTTGTGGTTTCCTTCTCTCTTCCATTTGGTGTTTGTTGCTGTTTTTATCTTTTCGTTCATAGCCTTGTAGGAGTCTTGCTGGCTTTGCATCATTTCAGCCCGTAGCATTGTGCATGACTCTTTTATCGTCTTTTGTAGCTCATTTGTTGTGCTTTGGAATGCCATTAGTAGTCGTTCTGCGTTTTCTGCGTTTGGCTCCATGGTTGAGTGAATCTAGTGTTTACAAATATTTGTGTGTTGCTGTCTGTCTGTCTGTCGGCACGCCCATGGCAGGTTTTTGCCGCGCCTAGCCTTATAACCGACGTATATAATCGCCAGATCCTTCCGCGCAGCGGAGGTATACAGAACTAATTTTCGTACTAATTCACTGCCCCGTTCAACCGTACGAAAATAGATTGTCAGTTGTTTCATGGGGGGGGGGGGGGTGCACATGTAAAACGTGGACAAACGAAAGCCTCGACTTATAGGTTGGGATTGGGTGAATGATTGATCTCGGCTTGTCGTCTGGGCATGTATTTGTTTATCCGCCGTTGGTCAATGATTGTTTAGGTAGACAACGGGAAGTTCACACCACAAATTAGTCGTGCAGACATTATTACTACATCACCATTATAATTTTTTATTCGACCACTAATTATTTATCAAGTACATGTACGACAAATACAACTTAATATACAAACAACCTCAATGCACAAAACAAAAGGTCCTCTGGCTGGTAACAAAGGATCCTCTGGCTGGTAAGCAGTATGAAACAGCATATTATATTTTCGGCGAAAACGGTGCCGAGTTAAGCCCGGTTCATACTTCCTGCGAATGCGAATGCGTTACGAATTTTGACGTCACAAATTCGCAAGTAATAGTTGAGCATCAGTTGCCCTGCGCCCAACTCCTGCGAAACATTCGCTGCCAAATTAAAACGGCCATCAAACGTCCAAGTTCGCATCACATTCGCAGGAAGTATGAACCGGGCTTTATTGACTTTGTTTAATAAACTTCTTAGCAATCAATCAGCAGCTTGTTTTGCTGACCTTGTTTTTAACCTATTTCTTGTGCAATGCTTTCCTGATCTGGGGTCTTGTGTCGTTGTGCATTTCGAATGTTTTCTGCGTTTTAAAGGCACAGCACACTATCGATAATCACTCAAAATGATTTTCAGCAAAACAAACAATCAATGGAGAGATGTTGATTAAAAATTGTGAGAAACGGCTCCCTCCGAAGTAATGTCGTTTTGAGAAATAAGTAATTTTTCACTAAAATTTTTGAATTTGATTTCGATACCCCAGAATTAGATTTCGAGGTCTCGACATCAAGCGTCTGAAAGCACACAACTTGTGTAACGAGGGCTTTTTTCTTTCATTATTGTCTCGCAACTTCGAAGACCAATTAAGCTCAAATTTTTACAGGTTTGCTATTTTATGCATATGTTGAGATACACCAAGTGAGAAAACTGCATGGTCTTTGACAATTACCAATAGTGTCCAGTGTATTTAACTACCTTTTTATTGTGTCTACCATAATGAACTTTAGAGACCAGAACATTCAGCCGTTTTACTGCTAGTGTCTCTTAATCAATATTGATGAAATCATTTAACCATCAATAATATTAAAATAAAATTAAAATAATATTAATAATAGTATCATTTGGATAGCGTGTCAAGGGCTTCACTAGTGTGACATTATTTTGTTTAATGCCCGTGACGGAACTGTAATAAATCTAACTAGATGTACAATTCGTCGCATTTTTCTTATAGTCACGGGTCTGCAATTTTTAGCAAATTTAGGTTTTTGCAGTTGGGGTTATATAGTTGTTTTTTTTAAATTCATTTCAGGTATCAATCGTGCCGAGAAAAACTGAAATATATTTCTGAAATATAGTCATAAGGAAAATATTGAAATCAAATTCAATTTCATCAGATGTTTTTTTTTTAAAATCAGTACTAGAAAATACAACGCAAGATTTTGTATTCATTAGTATTTACTACCAAAAGTTCGATTACGAAAAACGAATTGCCGCTGACGATTATATTACTACATAATGAATGCTCATTATTCTTATTTATGGTTTGGAACTAATTATTAACTTAATTAGACTGCCCCTTTCTAGCGTTCCTGGTTGGATGGATGCGCCTACAGTGGTTGGTTTTGTCCGATGCTGATGTGAATAGGTAGGCCTTGCACACATCGCAACTACCGAGTCCTTTTTGCCTCTTTAACGGCATGTGGGCATCTGTTTCTTCTCTTTGGTGATCACATACTTCTGTATAAGACAGGAAATGTCCCGGTACGGTTTCTGACGGCAAAGGTGAAGGAAATTTCACTCCAATGCGTTCAACAGCATTTTGAGCCCGAATGGGGTTAGACTGGCAGTGGTCGCAGTTGGTGTCATTGCACTTGACTATTATGATGAACCCGATTCTTCTGTCAATGTGTTTTGTCATAAACAAAACCTCATCTCTTAAACTGGTATCACGGTGGAGACTTTCTGCCGAATCAGATGACCCGAGTATCGTCTTAACGTAAAAATGGTCGTCGTAGTGACACTGGCTACTGTTGCTAGGGACAAAGCTGGTTGTCACTCGGTGCCCATTGTACTTTACGTCATCCAAGTAAATTCCAACCCTTTCCATGGCCGAATCAAAGACAGCCGCCTCCTTTCTTTTCTTCTCATCTGGTGGCAATCCCTGGGAGCACGGTGGCCGGTCTTCTCCTGGTAACGTATCAGCACCTCCATGTATCAGGGAGGTAGACGCCTGTCAGCGCCGTCGTACAAGGACCCCACACACGTTCAATGGGGTTTTGGGCAGATTGGCCTGGGCAATATGATGTCACCTCTAACACGTCACGATTGGAGTCTCTCCACAACCGCATGTAATACAAATGGTGCATTATAAAGTTGACGTTGAAATTGGGGCCTCCGTCAGCCAGAATGACAACGACGGTCTTTCCACCAGCAGATTTGTCCTCCAACATGGGCAGCATATCACTAACGTGAGTGGCTATGTTGACCGACGTCATGGGTCCACGGTTGATGATGTGAGTTGGGCCTGTTCTTGGAGTCTTGAAATGATGTCTCCGTGGTCATCGGTCGTCTTTTCTGGGTTTTCGAGAAGTGAGATGTCAGTGTATCCAGATGGTACAATCAGATAGTTAGGGGTTGATAAATCATGGTCTAGGTAGTTTGGTTGATCGGTGGTAGAGAAGAGTTTCCTGTGTTTTAAGCGCCTGTCTACAGCGAGGGATGTGCTGCCAATCTTAATCTTGTTTTTATTGTCGACAGAGAAGACAGCACTACTCTTAAGGAACTCAGCAGCATACTCTAGGCAGTAGTTAACCCTTGCGTTGTAAAAGTGTGCATTTTCATTCTGCTTCTTCCTATCGTTCCTCTTCGGTGAAACCTTCGCCTTTATCTTGGAGGTATGAGGCCGACTTGAACGATTTATTCGGTGGTACCATCCAACGACGAATTGTCATCTTGCCTATTAAAAAGGAGATTAAGTAAACTAAATAAATCACCAATAAATAAATTAGCGTTCGACACGCACACAATCTGTATGAAACTTCAATGTTATTCTTAGGGTGTGCCCCCCCCCCCAAGGATGAGATTCTGAAAAATGAAAGAGACTGAAATTTGTTGTTGCGGGAGCTGAACACGTAAATAATGTTTCACTGAAATATTTATTGGGTCAAAAAATAGTTATAACTTTTCACTTTTGGACGATTTTATCCTCTAATTTCTGTATTTGATAATGTTGTTTTCACCAACAACCGACCACGTGTACAAGCTGTCGCTGGTTTCCACGCGTTTTCTCGTAACTTTACGTGTGTATTGCTGGTATCCTGCAACACACTTTTATCGATACTAAAAAAAACGAATGTCTTCGGTATCTTCCAGAGTAGTTTATGTTGATACAGAGTATATACATGTAAACGGCAAAGAATCGATTACTATTTTCACAAAATCAAATGCGAACAATAGGAGGTTAAGAAGACAACACAGCCAGAGAGGGAACCGACGAAAAAACCACCCGCGAAGAGGACTTCACGTGCTTCTTTTGGTGTTCCGAACTTGAAAGATGGGTCCGTCCAAGAAGATGGTACTGTCTTGATCGGGGAAAAGAGTAACATTCAAATTAATGCATACGTAAATGCCCTTCGAAAATCGAAAGATGGGAAGGGTCTTTTTGTGGCACTTATGCCACATGTGTTTTCTTCACAGGAGTTGCAAGAGAGCAACTACACTGGTGGGAATGTGTTGTCAAAAGGTACAGTTGTTAGTAGAAAACCTTTGGACCAAGCCAAGTTTCAGGCCCTGTTGACTCAGGTAGACGGGGAGTACCCGGGTTTCTTTGACCCCGCAGACCAACCAACTGTCATAAAGGCCATCAATACTCGGTGCAGATGGGAGCGACACTCTGCCAACAAAGAAAATGCATAGACGACATTCCCCTCCTCTGTATCCAACCTCCTATTGTTTAATTATTTATTTGTATTTATTGCGTAACAATAAACGATGACTGGTTTGAAAATATAATAAAGAACTAGTAAACCGAGACATAATGTACACGTTTTATGTGATATTTATTAGTATTCAGTTTCTTTAATGGGGGTGTGGTGGGAGGGGAGGGGTGGTGACTATGGCGCATACTCAGGCCAGAGAATAATCTTCAACTAGGGCATCAAAAGTTAAATGTATCAATTATTGGGCAATATTTCGAAAAATAGAAAGTTTGAAAATGCCTTAATACTATTACAGATCATGTCCCCTGACGTGTTTATACCTTTGCATGTGTAATACTCTTTCACGGGCCATTCTAAAGTGATTGGTGCTTGGCTTGGACGGTTTCACAAACAGCAGCTCTACCACAGGTCATGTCCCCTGACGTGTCCATACCTTAGTGTAAGTAATACTCTTTAAAAGGGACCATGCTATAGTGCGCCCTCTTGGTTTATTTAATTTTCAGACCGATATTATCGATATTATATAGTGTCCTTGTATCGCATATTTTTTTTTAAATGTAATAAATTTGCGTCAATACAAAATAGAGTTAGAGTGCTAAAAAAAACGAAAACATTAATTTGTCCCCCAAAACATTTGTCTGGGGATGGAGCTGGAGATGACGGAGGTTGATTCTTAACAACAGTATTTTATTAAAAAGTCAGCATGATATTGGAAATGTCAGGCATGATACATCTTCAACTGCCAAATCTTCTTTCAACGTCATCTGACATTATTTACAAATTACGTCCCTTTATAATTTCTCCTTTTTGTTGACCAACAATATTAGCCAAAGATTGCCGTTGTAATCATTACCAGCAGTGCAGAGCATCCCCCGGCCTTGAGCCACGCCGTCCGTCGGGCACGGTTCACCGGCTAGTGCTGTGGAGCTCACGCTGGATTTTGATTTCGGTGTGTTGCACTTTGACTTATTATTTGGATACAGTTATCCTCATATTTTGGGTTTGATTTCACCTAAGATGTTGAAAATTTCAGAAGTAAATTGTAGTTATCCTCTGATATCATGGCTAAATTTTTGTGGAGTTTGAATATGGCAGACTGGTTTTAGCTTTATGCTTTCTGATTTTTGGGGATCAAACATTGTCAAACTTGCGAGCTGGAGATGACGGGGGTTGATTCTAAACAACAGTATTTTATTAAAATGTCAGAATGATATTGGAAATGTCGGGCATGATACATCTACAACTACAAAATATTCGTTCAACGTCATCGGACATTATTTACATACAAAATTACGTCCCTTTTTAATTTCTCCTTTTTGTTGACCAACAATATTAGCCAAAGATTGCCGTTGTAATCATTACCAGCAGTGCAGAGCATCCCCCGGCCTTGAGCCACGCCGTCCGTCGGGCACGGTTGACCGGCTAGTGCTGTGGAGCTCACACTGAATTTTTATTTCGGTGTGTTGCACTTTGACTAATATTATTTGGATACAATTATCCTCGTATTTTGGGTTTGATTTCATCTATTTATAATGAAAATTTCAGAAGTACATTGCAGTCTCTTACGGCTAATTTCATGTGAAGTTTGAAAATGAAAAAGTGATTTGGGGTTTTTTGTTTTCAAGTTCAAACAGTACAGTGTCCAACTGCATATTCTTTCAAACTTGTTTATACATGTACAAGATATTAGAAGCATGATTCGGAAATGTCGGGCTTGATACATCTAAAAAGTTAAGACCATCTTTTTCCCACCCCTTTTTCAGAATTTAATTATTCAGTAAATAAATCTTCACTCTTGTACCTGTACAAAGATGAAAAATATTATGTTGTGCCGTAGAGGTTTCACGCACAACAGCGCACCAAAGGTCGTGTTCCCTGACGCATTGATAACTTTGCGTGCGTAATACTCTTTATTTTATAAAGGGCCATGCTAAAGTGCGCCCTCTTGGTATATATTTATTTTTTTTTCTAAGACGAGATCAGTAGCGTGTGCCAGCAGTCTCAGCCCGGTGTCTCTTCATTTAATAAACACATTATAACAGCAAAGTTGTGGTCCTTCTTTCACCCATCTTTAATTCAATGTTAATAAATATGCGTCAATATTATTAGAGAGAGTGTGATGACTATTTCAGTTTCTTATTGCTACATGTATTTCGAACAACAAATAATGTAAAGTGGGCGAAGTGGGGCCGGAACCAAAAGTTTGGAAGGTATTTGTTTTGATTTTTGTGTGTGTACAGAACCGTATGTCTTCTTAATGTAAAATCAGTAATTAGATTAGACAAAGTGGTATTTATACAGTCACTCAAAGACCCAAAGTTCGTTCCTTATAATGCAGGTACAACTTATGAATCGTCTGTATTTCACTATCACTGGTCTGTATACGGTAAATGGTGTGTCATTTTATTCTTTTGTTGTCAGCCCACATCTCACGGCAGCGTGTGTAGAGTGCGATTCCTTTCAGATTCAGTCACCCGTACGATGTCCTCGCCACCACGGACTTAAGCAAACAGAGTGCACGGGCATACTTTAAATATCAATACATCTCTTCCTTTTGTCATTTAAACTAACAGGAACAGGCAAAGTTAAGGAGCTCAGTATACAACGCGTTGCAACGGCCAAAAACGCGTTGTGGAAATAAATTACCAAACTTAATTTTTACAACGCCTGCCAACGCCTCTGCCGTTGCAACGCGTTGTCAACGCATTGCAACGCGTTGGCCTTTTTTGATACGGCGCCTTATTTCCTTATGCCACCTTCCCGGTTTTGTCCTTTGCAAATATCTCACTTTGTTGATGTTGTTGGATGTTTTGGCTTTCTTTATTTCTTTTATGATCTGACTTCTCAGTTCTTCCTCATCTGTGTATCGCCTGATGCAAATGCCCTTTGCCTACGCCAAAAGAGGTTCTTAACTCTGTCAGTCATCTACTGCTTGTCCTTGCCATGTAATCGGACAGTCTTTCTTGGAAAGGTCAATACCCTCATTGAGCACATTGTAGAAGGCATCTGTCTTAGACTGGACATCATTTGCATCGTAAACATTGGACCAAGATTGGTCTTGAATCCATCTTCCAAACTGATTTATTTTCAATTCAGTAATAGGCTGAACAGATTTAGTTTTTATGATGTTAAGTGGTTTGGATTGCCTGGGCTCTAGGCTGATACAGTTATGATCACTATATCCAATGGGGGCTTTGACAGAAGGGGTACAGTATATAGATTGTGAACATTCGTAATGATCAGATACAACACGGCATCGCCTATAGTTGGTAAAGTGACGACTTGCTTTAACCCATTTCGCAGACAGAGTGACTTAATTTCAGTTCAATTAAAGTCTCCCAGTATCATTATACCAGCCTGAGACTTATGAGTTCGTAGATAGTCAATGGATGATGTCAGGTGGTTCACCAGCAAATCTTGGTGCGGCGAGTCTGGAGAAATATATACTGCAGCAACTGCAATGTAGGGAACAGCCCTTGGTAGTTTTGGATACGTCACCAAAATCCATGTTACTTCCAGCTCGGGGGGAACAGTCAATTCTTCTATCAGTTCCGCTTTAATGCTGTCATTGGTATAGATTAATAATATATTAATCATTTAAATACATCTTACACATAATATTTCTGTCTGTATGTCAAAATGCCCACCATAGTGCACCTGCACGATGTGCAATTTAAGTTTGTTATGTCGAGCGTCTACCACATTCACTTACTCGTTAGATGCAATGTAGGCCCCATGCTTCAAATGAAAGCAATCAAAGGCACAATGCTAATTACTATGACTGTTAATGATTGCCTCAAATTAAAACCACATTTAACTTCTGGTTTGCATAAGTTTCGAACATGACATAACCACAAACTTAATAATTGGTTTCACTGTTTCGATATACATATAGTTTTTTCATTATGTTTACTTTTCCTGCATCAAAAGGTGTTCTAAATAGTTAACATGTTAACAAAATAATTCAACAATAGAACTCGTGCAAATGACTTACTAACAATAACAATTTTTTTTAAACCGTTGCTCAATTTTGACTGTTAATTGAGGTTCATTTGATTTTCAAAAACAAGCCAGAGAAAACTACTTAGTTTCACCCAGGTTTATGAATGTTTTTTTAATTAACTTATAATATTTCTTAATAACAGACCTTTCTCTTTTATAAAGAAGTTAAACAAGGCTGTTACACTTAATAATTATATTGTGCGCTATTATTGCGTATGCTTCTACGCGCAAATAATAAATAAACAATCATTATATATAACAAGTGTTTGGAGTGATTTCATCTGCCTTCTGTTGTTTAATTCTAAGAATGAAGAGTCTTGATCTTTATTAGCTACACTTAATGTGAGATTAGAGATTGAGATGGGGATTAGTCGTGTGTTTTGGGCACAGCAGTCTCTTGTGTTTGGGAAAAATTACTTCTTGTGGCAGTTCTTGACTTACGATATTTGGGGCGAGAGTGGATTGTGATTTCTGGTAGCTGATGTTGGTAAAACCGTACCGGTCTGTAATAAAAACCTAGGGTTTTTTTTGCCACAAATAATACTTTTGAAATGATTTTGTGACATTCCAACGTGAGAGGGAGCAATTCGTTTAGCACTCTGCGTTTTATGCCTGAACAATTAATTAATGTCCTCCGGATTAAATTAATTAATGTCCTCCGGATTAATGTTGTTTGACTTTTTGGCTCTGCTTAAGAAAACTGAGTGTCTTTTATAGGTTTCATTGAATCGATGAAAAAGATTGTTGAAGACTTTTGCAATTTCACAGAAAGTAAATTGTAAATCTTACGTTCATACCCTAGTTTACCAATAAATAAGTGCTAACGCCACTACTTAATGGATTGAGCTCTACATGCCACGTCTATATTAACCATATGTGACGTTTTTCATGTAAATATTAATAAACTTAACTGATAGTATACTATTAGGGGCTTCTGAATTTAACTTTCGTTTGGACAGGGAGCCTAATTTAATGATGTAAATAACACCTAGTTATACCATAGAGAAAGGATACACACAAAAGTGCGCAGCTTAACAATCATGATAGAGATATTTTTGAATATTTTTGTTATTTGAAAACCAATGACTTCATTATGAAGTTAGAAAAGTTGTTATCAAGACATAGGTATTTAAATATGTGCCAAGTGAAAAACAAAGGGTCCACTGTCATTTCATAGTCATACAGAGGAACATTTTCCCCCCTCCCCCTTCTTGGCTGCAGATCTTGAAACGAGCCTTTGAATTCCTCACAAGTACAACTATCATGTATGCCACTCACTAAAGTTTGTTGATTTTTCAATGGAAATTGATTCTTTATTGACTATTAAATCCGACTAAGCAAATCATGTTGACATTATCAAGTTACAATTCTTAAACGTTTTAACAGGTTTTCAAATACTGTGATTTGGCTTCTCATTATGTATCGGTGCATGATACTTTGATTGTTCAATACATATACACTGATGATGATGTCAAAATAAGTCGAGCATAGTATGAGCTATTGGTTGCATTTTTTTAAATAGCTTGCCTGATTTTTAGACATAAGTCTTCATACAGAACGGTTTGTTAAATTTATAATATTGAAAGAAAAGACACTTGTTTTTAATAATTATGCAAGATAAAAGCAAGTCATGAGGGCGGCAAGTGAATTTTGACTAATACAATATTATTAATGAGTCAACTATTTCTACCTGTACGGTGTATCATACACTCAGCAAGGAATTAGGGAATGGAACACAAAGAGTAAGACATCTTTCACTGGAGACCATTCGGGTACTGGATGTGTTGTATATTCTGAAGAAGAAAAAAACAATTGTAAACAAAGTATGACTCAAAGCAAATTAAGTCAAGCTGAAACTGCTGAAATAAAAAAAAATGATTACATAGAAGAAATAATAATTATTTATTTAATTTATATTGCGCTCTCTCCAGGACCAACCTGTTCGAGGGCGCATTATTAACAATATCAGAGTAAGGAAATTACACCCCCCAAACATAGTGGAAGGTGCACATCCTGTTTTTGATGAGAACAACTTATAAACGAAACCCTTATATCGAAGGGTTTTCAAATAATTATGTCATAATACAAAGTTGACGGAAAACATTCATCAGTCTGACCGTTTTCTGACTATAAAGTGACACAGCCGACAATCATACCTATCCCCCATTGCCCAATTATATCTGTTCGACGTTCATACTGAAACTGCTGAAATAAATAAAATTCAAGACTTACAACATTTTATGATTACATAGAAGAAATAATAATAATTTATTGAATTTATATTGCGCTCTCTCCAGGACCAACCTGTTCGAGGGCGCATTAACAATATCAGAGTAAGGAAATTACGCCCCAAAAAATAGTGGAAGGTGCACATCCTGTTTTTGATGAGAACAACTTATAAACAAAACCCTTATATCGAAGGGTTTTCAAATAATTATGTCATAATACAAAGTTGACGGAAAACATTCATCAGTCTGACCATTTTCAGACTATAAAGTGACACAGCCGACAATCATACCTATCCCCCATTGCCCAATTATATCTCTTCGACGTTCATACTAAACGTTCCTTAGTTTTAAAAACATGTCACCACCGTCACCACTTGATGATACAGGATACACTTTATAACGTAATTGTGCATTAAATAAAAGAATCATTTTGAAAAGCAATGATGTTCACACAAAAACTAACCGTTTTAGTCCCGTGTAGCAACGATAAACACATGCCGTGAGGAGGGTCTGAAACACCCTTCACGATCCGATGACACATCCTTCCTTCTCGGAGTGTGATCAAAACCAATGTTCGTCTTTTTCTGCTTGCATTTTCTCACATAATTAATAGTCATATATCACAAAAGTAGGTGGCCATCTCAGCGAAACTTGGCAATACTTTGGTCTGTAACTAGTCTTGGTGCAAGACGTCCTTGGCGTTTTTTCGTTGCTACCTAGCGGTTATTGAACATCAACGCAGTCTTCTCTTTACTAAATTGACAAAAACAACCTTTTGTAACATTTGGCGATAGCGTAGCACTAAAGTGGCACGTGACACCTTTTATTCGTTTTTATCTCCTCTTTTCTTTTCGATTCTTCATACACATACTTGAAATATATGATAACTTCCGCTTAACAAAATACTCCGTTGTTGTCCCATTTACTAATCTTGCCGATTGCTTTGTTGTTCATTTATTACAAACAAACTACTGTTACAGTTCTGATTGATCATTACAAACTTAATGACCGTTGACACCTCATCAAGGAAACAAGACGCACAGGAAAAAACAGAAGTTGGCTCTGAAAACCTGTGTCCAATAGCTGTCATTGCCCCTCTCCGTGTAGGTGTTGGACTTCGCCCAACATGTTGAACTGTCTCCTTTTAATTCCATTACATTTTAATTGAATGAATTTATTTAAAAGAAAATTGGTGTACGTGCCAGTGTGGTGCTTTCTCTAGAACTGATCTCTTAAACGATCACCAAGCTATATATACCCACTTGTAACATTCCCCAATGTTACGTAATACACCTGTAAACACCCATTGCTACACAATGCGACCATCGTATAGCCAAGACAATTATTTCCCGCTATTACTTCGAAGCGCGGGAAATATTTAGTCTTCTCTTTACTAAATTGACAAAAACAACCTTTTGTAACATTTGGCGATAGCGTAGCACTAAAGTGGCACCGTACTAGAACGACTCCCAAAGCAAGGGTAAAGAAAGAAACAAATAATTTTAGGAATATTTCCTTTCCTTAAGAATTTAGTAAATAATCTTACCCAACGTAATACTTAACGTCATTTCCATCCGTGTTTAAATTAATATTCAATCTTAACTGTTTTTGCATATATATTTACCAATTGCTCCTTCTTTCCGCTTAACTTCACAACCCTAGCCCCTTAGTGACCGCTAGCCTTTTTTTAAGCGAATCAGCAATATAACCTTCTTTGCTCCAGGAAAAACAGTCCAGGCTTGTAGTTGCTGAATGATTTGTTGGACGAATATGTCGCTAACCCCTTGGCCGTGGAGTAGTCACCCTGTGTCTGCGTCGTTGGGTATGCCGAAAACCTGGACTTTCGGGTCTTCTTCGTCTGATCTTGTTTGTGCTTCTTTGTCGTTCTGATTTCTGCTCGATTAATTCTCTTCTCATCCTCTGAACCGGACGCCAGTGGATTCGTTTCATATTCCTTCACTACCTTCCAACCCAATTCTGATGAATCTTTACTAGCTTCTGCCTGTGCTTCATTAAGTCTATACCTTCTGAAATGTCTTTTGCTGCGCCAGCGATGTCCTTTCCTTGCTCCAATCTCGAACCAGCATCTTTCAGCTTGCTAACGACTTTCACGTTAGATTTGAATTGGTCCTCGCAACTCTTACGCTTGAAGGAAGAACTGTCGTTCCCCAAAATATCTTGCTGAATTTGAGACAATTGGGTGTCGGAAATTTGTCTTTGCGACTCACTTATTTTGCCCTAAAAACTAGAAAGCTTTTGTGATATCAAAGTGTCTAATTTGTCCATCAAACCAGTTTGTGAACTGATTACAGCTTGCCGCACCCTGTCGTCGATGTAGCTAGCCTGAGCCTCCATGCTGCAAAAAATTGGTGTACGTGCCAGTGTGGTGCTTTCTCTAGAACTGATCTCTTAAACGATCACCAAGCTATATATACCCACTTGTTACATTCCCCAATGTTACGTAATACACCTGTAAACACCCATTGCTACACAATGCGACCATCGTATAGCCAAGACAATTATTTCCCGCTATTACTTCGAAGCGCGGGAAATATTTATTAACTGTACAGCGCACTGCAGCGGTTCACCGTTAGCGGGCGCTGTTCACAGCGCTACGATCCATCGCGACGTGGCTTGAACGCACAGACATGTGTAATACCTATAGACCGATAGCAGGGGGCGCTAAACTGAAATTGTGGACTTTCTCAAACTATGCGCGGAAGTGAAGACGCGTCAACACTTTTGTACACGTTTAGGCATAGCCGCGAGGCAGTGCTCCCGTTTTCAAGGACTTTTTCTGAATTTTCAGGAGATATTGACCCGATGATGGCTTGTAGTGACCACTTTTAGGAAATTCCTTTAATAACTGGAGTAATCAAAAATTTGTTTGATCCACTTTTGCTGATTTTTGGGGAGAAAATCGTAAAATTTGTAAACAAATTTTACATACATAGCCTAGGGCAAGACCTACAGGACTGTCACTTTCCACACGGTTGTGTCGTTTTCATTGTGAAAGATCTAGTTTTTACCTTGAAATTAAAAAAAACCCCACACTTCATGAACATTCCATACAGCCGTTTACAATGTTGGGCGTTGAGGTCTAACCGTATAAAACGTCGTTTCTATAAAATTTTCGGGAAATAATCACTGAACACGCTCTTCAACATGATGATGTCATGATGACGTCATCGGGTCTTGAATTACAATAAATCAAAATTTAATATTTATAAAAAATCATAACTCATGAACCACATGTTGGATTCTTACAATCTACACATCATCGGATTGGTCGTTAAAAGTTCAACAAACGCTACACACAACATGACCCCATTTGACCTTGGCTTCCGGTTCAAACCGGAAGTTGAAAGTTTTAAAAATTCATATCTCAACAACTACGTAATATTTTAACATGAATTTTGCATGAGGTTATAGATGAGTTATCCTCCCGAAACTTTTGCACAGAGATTATAGCATTTTAGTCTTTGCATCTGGTCAAAACCGGGCGTCAAAGCGCTCGTGTCTGTTGACTTTCATTGTATGACAACGCACGATAGTGTAGGCCAACACAAACATACGCCGACACTGTAAATTGCCACGCACGTGTACAATGCTAGTCTTGGTGCAAGACGTTCTTAGCGGGGTTTTTTTTTGACCGATTGGTCATAGAATCGACTCTGTCACGCTTCACCAATAGAGGGCGCTCTATACACATCATTGAACTCCTGTTCATGTACAGACATGTACAGACATAATACCTAGTTTGTACCTGTGGTTTTTTTTTGCATTGTGGGCACAAGCCCACAACCTCGACTTATCCCGTACGTACAGAATGAAGTTGTGGACACCGTGTAGTAGTGAGTAGTGGGTTTTTATTTTACTGTGACACGAAAGCATGGTCAATGGTGCGTGCACTATCCGAGTTTTTCACGAAACTGGTGCAATGTCATTCGTTATTAAAATACAAGAAATAATTGCATATTAAATATTATGTTCTATTTAAGGGATAGAAACAACCCCGTCCCCCGGCGATTGATGCCCACAAGAAACATGAGAAAAGTACCAAAAGTTGTAAATCTGATAGAGAAAAAACACATTTACAAACATCCCCCCTGTACATAAACATAGCATAGCTCCTGTGTAGCATGTGTAGGTAGGGGGCAAATAAAATAAAACTTCAAAAGGAAGTACAACTTACAAGGAATAACAACTTACAAGGAATTACTCTTAGCCCTAAGAACTTGTAGTAGTAGGGCTAACGACGTTACATGTATGAAAAAGAAGGGTTCCAAAATCGTGCTGGGAAAAAATAAATAAATAAATAAAAAAGGAAATAATTTAGTCGGCCTTTGTATATTACGGTTATACTGTACATCTATCTGTGTCATAGGCCTATCTTGTGTAGACAACATTAATTGTATGAGTGAGTGACGTAAAATATACTTTCATTTTGTCAGTCACAATTTCTTACAATTTATAAGAATAATGTTCCCATTCCATTATTTTCCCCTTGGAACCTGCAGTTATGAATGTGCAATGTACATGGTTAAACATTACAATGATGTGAAAAACTAGGGAAGGGGGATGGAAATGAAACACTTTAATGGTAAATTAAGCCATGTTTTTCCATGGCGTCACAGGACAAAATTGGGTAGTAATAATATTGTTGGATCCAGACACCACGTGATTAATTTCTTCAACGATGATCAGTCAGACTCATTACAAATACATGTATGTTTAAAAATGCCCATTATTTTGAGTAAAATATGTTATAGGTAAATGGACAATTCTAAATGGACTATTTTTTCCCCTGTGAAAAACACGGCGCATATACCAAGCTAGATTGTGTTGGATTTTAGTTAATATTTTGAACATACTTTTCCTATAGAATTTATTCTTTCAGGCCTGTGGAGGCCATGGCTTCCTTTGCCCTGGTCTTGGCCTTAATCATTCCCCTATAAAATGTTTCCAATGTTGGATTTTTTAATGGGGAAGTGTACTTTTTATAAAGGAAGAATGGCCTCCCCCTTCAAGTGTGACATTTGAGAACTGTGATTATTCTCTTCACAAATGTTTTGGGTTTTGGGGTGGGTTTTTTTACAGATTGCTGATGAACCTGATGTACGTCTACATGTATAATGCTGCTGTATGACTTTCATGTTTACTTCAGCTTCATTTGGGTACCTGTCATCTTGTTGTGCTTTGTGTGCCTGTTGATCTTTTGAGAAAGTTTCAAACCTTGGTACAAACAGCCAAATACAATTCTTCCGTCTGACCTTTCTGTATAAGCAACTGTGTACACTCCACGGAGCTACCACTCGTGTTTTACTCCATCTCCAGCATCCACCTCCCGATAGTTTTGTAGATAGTTTTGACTCCATAGAGAGTGGACAAGTATCAGAGGACTCTTTTCCAGAGTCTCCATCAGGACAGTTTCCAAGCGTAACAACTGTTTAGAGCCTTAACTTGGTAAGTAAAAATATCTTTGAGCAGTATTGGAAAGTTTATTCAAAAAGCCCTACAGGGCTCCAAAAATCTGAAGTCTAATGGAGTCTGTAATTGTCGAGGAGTTGGGGGTGGGGGAGTTAAATGTAGCAGACTACCAGAAAAAAAAAAAAAATGCCTTGTCAATTTTGCAATACAGGTTCATAATGAAGCGGAGAACTAAAAATGTTGGCTCTTCATTCAAAGGTATTGCAATATGTTGATATTAATTACATTGTAAAGTGTGTCCCATTATTTCATAGCCACAAAAGCATGACCATGAAGAATTATGAAGATGTATTCAGGGCTTGAATTTTACACTGGACCGCTGGCCCGAGGCCAGTGATTTTAGCATCCAGCCAGTAAACTCAAGACCTAACAGGTCCTGCTGTCGACAAGATCAAGAAAAAGGTCTCATGGTTGCGATTACATCCAACCTGCACAGAGTAGTCTTTGTCAACATGGAACACCACGTAACTTCTGCACATTTGTGCCCTTCTCTAAATAAAACAGGAATAAGTAACTGATGGGTCTCATTGGAATAATTACTGTTTGCCATGACCAGATTTTTAAATTTTTCAACATCACCTCAGACCTTCAATAATTGTTGTACATGTACACATTAGACATACAAAGAATTTGTATACACATACACCTGTAGTAATTGTGTAAAGTTTTGACCTCTAACCAGCTCCAAGTAAACTTGCAATATCAATAAAGTAACCTTTCAAATGTATAGGTGGAGATTTTAAAACTTATTCCTGACTTTGCTAGAGATGCACTCGTTTTTGTAACTTCTTTATTGACTGATTTTTTGTTTGTGTTGAGTTTCACAAAAATGAAGTTAATGCATCGGCAAAATGTTTCATACGAGTCATTCCGTGTCAAATCAACCAATATTCTGAAAATTGGTACGATTCACCTCTCTGATTTGGCTGAAATTTGTTTCTAACATTCATCTATGGGTATAATGAGCACATGCAAGAAAGAAATTCACAACTCCACATCATTTCTGAATTATGACCCGTTAAAATTGGGGCAGTACCTCCCTCCAAGTGCAAGTAATTCGCATCGCAAGGTAAGAAAACAATATAAGGGAATCTTTTGCACATATCAATTTCTTATTTTTTAGTTTTGCATCAAGGTGATTAAAAAAGACTAAGCCATCTTTTTTTGAGCCTGTAAGATTGATTTTGGATTTAAAACAGCAGGGAACTCAATTTGCATTTAATACACCCCTTTATTAAATCAAATAAAATGGACCTGTACATTTACCCAATACCCCAAAAATGCTGTTTTATTAGAAAGTGATATTTTATACATGTTCTCCAACGCGGAGTAGGAATTTTGTTTTGCATGTGCTCATTATACCTATAGATGAATGTTAGAAAAGAGTTTGAGCCAAACTGGTACCACCATTGGTTGATTTGACACGGAATGAACATTACGTATACTTTTGCATCAGTGTTTATGTTTTTAAATGCCTGATATTTTTTCTGTGATCAACTTCAAAGACATGAGCAAATTATACCCTACCTCAGACTTAAGATTGAAAAGGAATGATGAATGTTTGGATGATAAATGATAAGTACTCAATTGTAATGTATGTGAGGCCAAAAACAACAGTAATTCAACAAAATTATGCAGGGGGTCTGGATCGTTTTTCAACAGTGGCTAATCAATAGTTTTTTAAGCTTTTGAAGATGTTTTAAAAGGAAATTACACCATTAGTTATTTTCAGAAAACAAACTGATGGAGTTATCTTGTATAAAGATGGCAGTGATGTCAAACTTTCAGAGAAAATCTTAGAGAAAACAACTTAATTTTATGCTGAAAAAAGTCAGACGTTATAGTTTTCTGTGAAATGTAAATTTAGTTTGTAATACTAGTCCCAGGACCACTACACATCCTTTTTACAAGACTGTAAAGTTATTTCAGTTCATTCATAAAGATTTTCACTGTCAAGCTGGGAGTATCACACTACACACTTTACACATAGAGCGTAAATAAAATTAAATGGTATAATTTACTTTTAAAACTGCTTGTTGTTGTGTATTAAGCAGTGAAATATATTAAGCCTTGTTTATTAATTCATGTTAGCATTTTTGATGTTATCCTCTTCCTTACATCCAAGGTAATTCAGCTTGCAACTTTACAAGGCTTGAGCCTTACTCATGTGGTGTGTAGCATGGTGCTAATTATATTTGTCTATGCACATTTTGATTTCCAACAACTACCACTATGAAGGTATATAAAAGTGGACCAATCCATTTTTGGCCCAATTTCATAAAGCAGATTGCTGTTAAGCATATTTTTGTGCTTAATATAGCAGCAAAATGTCCATAAGCATAGGCCCAAGTGTATTTCACCAGGATTTCATAAGTAAGCAGAAAATGTGGTGGTGTGCCTGCTTGTTCACCATGAATTTGCATTTTTATGTCACTTGCCTGCTAACCGGGGATAGCACACTTTCACTGTTTTGTTACAGCTAACAGCTTTATTTAAATAACAAATTGTGCAGTGGGCACAGAATCCGCTGCTTACCGGCTCAATGAAAAAGGGCCCTGATATCACAGTAAAGCTGCGCACTCATACACATTTTCAAAAAACTTGTCATGACAGGTTTAATAAAGTATGTGGTATTTTCCTAGCATTAATCATGTACATGTAAAGTTTTAAAAGGCATAATCATGTTTTCTTACATGTCCATATATATATTTTGAAACCTGTGGCAAACATTACACGGCATTTCCAAATTAGTTCATTTATTTATATAACAAAACTAATACATTGTAAGGAAGATGGTTGACATGCATATATACAACTTCAAATATTCTTTAGAATAACCATAAGATGTTTTCATCACTCAGAAAGTTGTAAAGATGTTTTTGTTGCCATATAAAACATGTTGAGTTTAATATAATCTCTTTGTATTTTTTTTCTTTTTCTGGAGAACACAGAGTTCAGTAAGAGTTCCCCAGCCACCTACAAATATTTATAAGAGGAAACAAAAATCGTTGAATTTAAATTCAGCTTTAAAGAGGCAATTTTAGTTTTGTTATTCACTCATCAATGACAATGTCAGGCACGTTGCCCCCAACACACTTTATCCCCGCAGTACCAAACAGATGTTGCCCCCAATGTCAGACAGACACTTTATCCCCACAGTACCAGACAGATGTAGCCCCCAATGTCAGACACACTTTATCCCCACAGTACCAGACAAATGTAGCCCCCAATGTCAAACAGACACACTTTATCCCCACAGTACCAGACAAATATAGCCCCCCAATGTCAAACAGACACTTTATCCCCACAGTACCAGACAGATGTAGCCCCCCAATGTCAGACACACTTTATCCCCACAGTACCAGACATATGTTGCCCCCAATGTCAATGTATGGTTGAACCTACGTGAAATGTTGTGCCCACAGTGTATACTCTACCTATCTCACAATGTACAGACAAAAATATGCTACCAGAGACTGCTGCGCCCAAAACACACGACTAATCCCCATCTCAATCTCTAGTCTCACATTGAGTGTAGCTCCAGTTGGAGCTCATCAATTATCTAATAAAGATCAAGACTTTTCATTCTTAGAATTAAACAACAGAAGGCAGATGAAATCACTCAAAACACTTGTTATATATAATGATTGTTTATTTATTATTTGTGCGTAGAAGCATACGCAATAATAGCGCACAACATAATTATTAAGTGTAACAGCCTTGTTTAACTTCTTTATAAAAGAGAAAGGTCTATTATTAAGAAATATTATAAGTTAATTTAAAAAATATTCATAAACCTGGGTGAAACTAAGTAGGTAGTTTCTGTTTTGCATCCCAGTGTCCTGAAGTTATCAAATATAGACTTATTTGAACATTGCGACCCGTTACAGCAACACGTTTGTTATATTCACTCGTTAAAACAATTTACTTACACCAAAGTGGTACCAGAAATGTTCAGAATGCGCAAGATTTGCACCGTCTATTGGTAAATAGGTGATGAACACTTGCTTATTCTGCAAATGAGATCCCAAGTTCAATTATCAAAACTACATTTGGAACAAACTTGGATTCAAGCATAAAACAAAGGCTGGCAATTGTACTTATTTGTAGCAAATATTATAATTTTGGATATTATGAAACGTTCACATGGTAAAAAGTAATTTCACCTTAGAATAAATCAACAAATAAGTTTATAATATACATTATATAACTTCACATATATTCTTGTCATGTGATTGGTTGAACATACATTATGTTTATAAGTTTTGCATGTATCCACTGCGCTTCGTCTCATGAAACGGAATACTCCACAAAAGAACTTGTAATTATATTTTGCAACAATGCACTCACTTGCATTCAACAATTTTATAAAAAATGTTTCAGACTGGTTTTGTATATTTCAACGAATACACAACATAGCCAACGTGTCATCAAGCCATGTATTCTACTTTTGGTACAAACAAAAATCAGTTTAATGTCAACAACTTATGCACAATCAAAATAGGCTTAATATTCACAGCAACCAGTTTATCTAGCTGCAGCATTGTGTGGAGTCGTAAATGGTACTTGCAGTGGAGTACAACTTCTTGTTAACATTCTATGTGACATTTTTTTCTTGAAGAGACTATTCGTTGTAGAGTATTGGCAGTTAAACACGTAGACTTGATAGGAAGCAAAGAATAACTTCTGAAAGTAAACAAAATCAATTTTATTACTCTATCTTACTCAACATTAGTTATACACATGCAGGTTTAATGAGAGGTAGCTATCTACAGTAAGATAGAGTATAAAAAAAAAAGTGTTCTTTGGCAATTCTAATGTATGGTGATTGATTACACATTAAATTATTTTGACATTTTTAAGTTGTTCAATAACAAAATAAAATAGTAGGTGACGATGTTTGAATCTGTGGTTTACAATCGGCAAGGTCGTGGCAATGTAATTAAGGACTGAGATTAAAGGTGCTTCATACGTTTGGTAATTGAGCCTACTGATTGTGTTAATCCTATATAAATGTAGGTATACACAATAAAACTAACCTGTGAAAATTTCATTTCAAAAGGTGGTCACGTTTTTGAGATATCACCAAAAAACCGGAGATAATATTTCCATGCCAGAAGAATATTCTCTGTAGGAATACAGTCTGAGAAGCGTTACAGTCTCAGATTCAAATTTTTGGGGATAATAACCGTAGTACTTCGAAGTGGAAAGTTTCTCAAAATGCATTATACTATCCAAAGCTGCTGTACTTCTTTAATTTTTAGAGTCATTACAAAACGTATAGAGACCCTTTAAGGCAAGGTCCTTTATTGTGCAGTCCTGACCCTGCAAGGTTTTAAACAGCCAGATAAGACCGAGTCACCACCCTTTTATTCCCATTTATAATAATCTTCCTTAAAAATATCCAAAAACCATATTACGAAAATGAACTACCAAACTTATCATTTCAATCACAATGTCATTTCAATATAAAATAAATTGAGGGAGAATTGATGGATGTACAATGTGGTACATGTACAATTATGAGCTTGTTTACAACTACAGTGCTAAAATATGAAAATTCCAACTTACTTACTTGCATTTGATGATGTGAGTTATGACAACAATGGCTGCTTGTTCTTGAGACCATTGTATACTACATCTTCTAATTCAGTCAATAAGTGCATGCTATTCCATAACTTTGAACTGTAAATATAAATCAGATCTGTGTGTACATGTACATAAAATAGTTACACACAAGTAACATGAACCACTTGTAAACTGATGTCAAATGAAGATACATTGTACATAGCAGATATTGCTATTGTGACAGAATCCTGGGTGAAACCTAACACAGCACCTGAGCAAAACAATATTGACAAATTGAACATGTTCAGCAAATGTCAGCTGGACAGGCATTCAACTCTATACCAATGACAGCATTAAAGCAGAACTGATAGAAGGAATGACTGTTCCCCCCCCCCCCCCGAGCTGGAAGTAACAGATTTTGGTGACGCATCCAAAACTACCAAGGGCTGTTCCCTACATTGCAGTTGCTGCAGTATATATTCCTCCAGACTCGCCGCACCAAGATTTGCTGGGGCACCGTTCCAAACCAATGGAAAATTGCGAATGTCATCCCTGTACCCAAACAGACACCCCCTTCAATTGAGAAACTTAGGCCTATTTCATTGACTTCAAGGTTAGCGAAAATTGCTGAAGGTCGTGCAGCCAAATATGTGCTTAAATCAATTTGACCTCATGTTGATGACAGACAATACAGAAACTGAAAGGGTATGTCAACCACACACTGCCTAATTGATGTCTACTACCAGTTGGTGTCGAAAGCTGAGAAACCTAGCAACATCAGTACTCTTGTACTAACTGATTGTTGTAAGGCTTTTGATGTTATTGATCACAACACTGCCTTTTCCAGCCTTCTGAACATGGGTGTGTCGCCTAATATCATGCAGTGGGTGGTTGACTTCATTTCTGGTTGAACATGTGGAAAGCAAAGAGTCAAATATAAACAAACTCTCTCTGATTCCATTACTTTATTGGGTGGGTTAGGGTTAGGGTTAGGGTTAGTGACAGTGAAGAAGAACAGTGTGCCTTTATTGGCAACTTGGGAAAGTGTACCAAGTTACAGTTTAGGAGTCCAGTTTTGTCTTACCATTTAAGTCAAAGGCAGAGAGACTTGGTTGATGCAGTTATGGAAGAGGTTTGTAATGATGACAATGCACCTATACACCTGTACTTGAACCCTAAGTAAAAATATTCTCAGTGCTGATTAGTTTTGCAGAACTCATGGCTTGGCAATAACATGAATAATCATTATTCCAAAGCCCTACAGTCATCCCACAATCAATTACAAGACCGATAGTTCTAAAACTATTGTTTAGCTTCTCATTATTTCTGCACTTAGTGTTGGAAAATTTAATAAACAAGTGATGACCTGATAGCAGTAAAACATGATCCCTTAAATCCAAAGATCCTTTAATAGGTCTCGAGCAGGCATGGTGTCTGGACCAGACTCGATCCAAAAACAAGGATGATTTAAGTCGGGCAACCTCCCTATCTCCCAGACGGGTTTGGTCTGGCGGAGCCTCACCGTCAGCCCGCAGTTTAAGGCGTGGGAGCCTGCGGGCCCAGCGTTCGCAGGTGAGCATAGCTCCCCACAGGAAGAACACCCATCCAGGTGGGATGTCGCCTTTTCAACCAAGAGTTTCAAAATGTCAGTGAAAATGAACAGTGTACCTTTATTGGCAACTTGGGAAAGTGAACCAAGTTTCAGTTGTAGAGTCCAGTTAGTGTCTTAACATTTAGTCAAACGCAGAGAGACTTAATTGAAGCAATAATAGAAGAAGTTTGCTTTGATGAGGCAATCTTGTTCACATCCACCCTGTTCTGCTACATTCTTAGAGAAATCAACTCTAAATTCACATCAATTTTGCTACTCCAACATGTCCAAGAATTTATACAGCTGTCACTTCCACTTCTCATCAAGCTTACAATAAAAAACAGAAAGAAAGTAAAATATCTGTCTTTAAAAAGTGGTGTACCACAAGACTCTTAACATAACGTGGGTTTACAAGAGGACAAATGAATCCATCCTGGCTGAAATATGTCCAAAAGAATGTTTGCTAGTAACCATCAGAAAACGCAAACTCAATTATTTTAGCCATGTACCTTGGGGGAAGTGCTGGTGAAATAAGCTCCATCATGTTGAAAGGCAAAGTCCAAGGAAAGCAACCTAGGGGAAGACCAAAAAACAACATGGTACTCCCAGCATCAAGAATTGGATCCACTTGAACCTCAGCTCAGCAATACGCCTGGCTCAAGACAGAAATGCATGGAGGGAAACATCAACATTAGCTGCTGCCTACCGTCCAGAGGATTGCTCCGATGAGTAAGTGATTGAGTGAATATATGCACAAACAAACAAAGTGGCCTAACAATTCTTTTTGTCCCTGGCACCAATTAACCCTAAGTAAAAGTTGTCTATACATTTCTCAAGACACAGTGCTGATCAGCTTGCAGAACTCATAACTTGGCAGTAACATGAATAATCATTATTCCAAAAGATAAACAAAGCCTTAGAGCCATTCCAAAATCAATTTCAAGACCGATACTTCTAAGCCTATTGTTTAGCTTCTCATAATTTCTGCACCTAGTGTTGGAGAAAATAGGCCTCATGCAGGCACGGTAACTGGTCCGGACTAAAGCCCAAAAACAAGGATGATTTAAGTCGGGTGACCTCCCTATCTCCCAGATGGGTTGGGTCTGGCGGAGCCTCACCATCAGCCCGCAGTTTAAGGCGTGGGAGCCCGCGGGCCCAGGGTTCGCACGTGAGCATAGCTCCCCAGAGGAAGAACGCCCATCTAAGTGGAACGTTGTCTTTTCAATCAAGAGTTTCAAAATGTCAGTGAAGAAGAACAATGTACCTTTATTGGCAACTTCAGTCAGTCCGCACTGCACACAATATCCGTTCGTTTTATCTGCAACGTATGCACGGATTTCGGAGCTTGACCTCTGCATGAATATTTAATGAGCGTGGCATAGTCTCAGGAATTTCATCAATTTCTTGTGATCAAAGTAATTTTCTGCCAAAATATTTACAGATTTATAGAGATGAATAACCGACCTTCAATCCAGTTGTATAATTTAATGATTTCGTTTTCAATAATTAGTTCTAAAATTGACTCAAACATTTTGTTTCAAAACGAAACAGTTTGCCTCGTAAAACATGGTACTTACTACTAATTTTCAATGTTACCACAACGTATCGTTGGGCTGACCAAATAGATAAGGTTATATTCTATCCAAATGCTGTACTTTTCTAATTTGATTTCATTTAGCTGGGTCAGGGCGCTCGTTTTGCCAACACTTCTCACAATTTAACGTTAACGTCTGTTGGTGAATATGCCGCCATGATCGCTTACGGATTTCCTGATCGCTGATTGGTCAACCGCGAAACATCAGGCTCTTCCACTGTACATACCCGGATGTACTTGTAAACAAAGTGCGTGATGGCCCTCGTTAGCAATTGTTTTGTCGGGGGCGGGAGGGTCTTTGGGGAAATATTCAAGCTGAAGGATTGGTGGCTAAATTTGTTTAGACGATTTGGTGTACTTGGAGAACAAAGGATATAAATTGAAATGGGTGATGGTCTGAATAATTATTAAATTATTAAATTGGGGAACAAAATATTAAATTTTGAAGGTGAGTTGCAAATTTCAAGTTAAATTTTGTTACTACTGGTTTATTCAGATATTGAAATACTTAAAAAATTGTTAAAATCATGGTCAGGAATTACTTGGCTAGTTGGAAGGTTAAAGGGTCAAAGTCCTATTGTTTGGGTCCTTATTAAACATAAATGCTCGATACAACAAAAACTCAAGTGAGCAAAATAAGATTTGTTTTATATTCTACATCAACAATTCCTTTATTTTAAGTCACATTTACTGCATAAACATGTAACACTATATAATTATCAAAGTTAAGGTACAGTTCAAAACAGTTCAGCCGCTTCCATTAAAATTGAACGAATAAAAATATACCAAACAAATAACCTGCTCCATCGTTAGGTAACTTTTAAAAATCAAACAAGAGAGTACAAACACAGATGTAATAAAAAATATAATAAAAGGTATTTAGCAAGTTGTACACCTAGGTTGGCAATGATTAAATTGACTTTTTATGAGACAGTTTATTGCTGAATGGAAAGTTAACAGTTGCTTCAATTAAATTGAAAAAAATGTACTAGTTCACTTGTTGACATAATAATAAAATAGCTACCAAAAACAAATTTCCGTAAACTTCATACCCGCATACTTTTACAAGCTAGCTTAACTCAACTTTTAAAGACAAAGTAAATAATCACAAATATAATACATGATTTCATTGCAAGGTGTCTTTGGTAAGTTCTAACTCATAGGTTGGCAATGTTTAAATGTCGCTTCATACCCGAGTCACTTTGTACCCAAGTCACTTCGTACCTATGTCAAATCAGACATACGCATGATATGGCGTACTTGGGTACGATTGTGTTAGTGGCGTTGTGAGCAGAAAAGATTCTTTTTTTTAAAGCTGAAATGTGGGAAATTTTAGGATTTTTTATTTTTATTTTTTTTAAGCTAGAAAATTCTTGAAAAGCTGGAAAAAGTCTTGAGCCTTGATTTGAGTCTTGAAACAGAATAACATCAATATCTTCGGCGAGGCTTTTTATAGACATTTGAAGGATCCAGCGTATATTTTTGTCAACCAATCATCAACTAAAAAATTGATATCTCTACAATTATAGAAGCCGCCGAATGACGGTGACTTGTGTACGAAGTGACCGACAAAAGTGCCAAGGCACTAACAAAAATGTAAACAAAATGTTTCAGTAATTGTACTTGTACCTTGTTGCGATTTTTTTGGAAAAGTAAATGGTGGAAAATTCAAGTCAAAACTAGCGGCCTCAAACCGGCCTCAGCTCATTCTTCGAGTCCAGAAGGTTCAGACGAGGCCAAGGCCAAGGCCAAGACCGAATCATTACGTAGCGAGGTCAAGGTTGAGACCACCAATGCCGTCCGAAGTCGGCCTTGAGGCCTCCAACACTGAAAAAACAAAATATATAATAATTAGAATAATTGAAACCAAGGTAGTATTGTACTTACTTGTATTAAGGCCTACACATGGAGAAAGATGAAACCACCCCGTCCCCATATTTTGTATTGTTTAAAACAAAAATAATTAAATAGGCCTCGAGGCCTTAGAGGCTAGGTGAGATTAATTTAAAATAAATAAAAATAAATAAAAACATGACAAAAATACTTAGGGTCTTAGTTCAGTAGACTAGAAAACAACGACTGGTCTATGATTGAAAAGCCGGCCAAGAGTATAACATAACCACAAAGCAGCCGACAACAACAGCCATGCGTGTGAATAAACTGCACTGTAAAATCGGTAAAAACAAGAAATCTCGCGAAAAGCAGAAGTGCGTCACGTTCTTACAAGTCATCGCCACACGTCAAAAAGTATACTAAACGATAGCTTACACTTTAATCTTTCGATTTTTAGTGGTATTATTTCCTCTTTTTATTTAGCTGGGTCAGGGCGCTGCAAACCAAAAACTATCCCAAATCAATCCTAACAATATCCAAAATGTTCGTTGGTTAAAAAAAAGGCCTTAAATTCTTTCAAACTTAACAAATTTGGTATCATTCGACTCGGAAAAATATTCTACGTGCACTTACCACGCCATCTTGGATGCCACCTGAAGCATGTGAGCATCGTGCCGTGTGCAAAAGGGGTCGTCGAACTCTCGCAGTATATCGCGCAAATCTCGAAGTCGATTCTGCACGTTGGGCTGTGCAGATAAAATTCGGGATTTGACCTCATTAACGCACGCATTGCGGACTGACTGACTTGGGAAAGTGTACAGAGTTTCAGTTGTGGAGTCCAGTTAGTGTCTTACCATTCAGTCAAAGGCAGAGAGACTTAGTTGAAGCAGTAATAGAAGAGGTTTGCTTTGATGAGGCAATCTTGTTCACATCCACCCTGTTCTGCTATATTCTAAGAGAAATCAACTCTAAATTCACATCAATTTTGCTACTCCAACATGTCCAAGAATTTATACAGCTGTCACTTCCACTTCTCATCAAGCTTGCAATAAAAAACAGAATGAAAGTAAAATATCTGTCTTTAAAAAGTGGTGTACCACAAGACTCTTAACATAACGTGGGTTTACAAGAGGACAAATGAATCCATCCTGGCTGAAATAGGTCCAAAGGAATGTTTGCTAGTAACCATCAGAAATGCAAACTCAATTATTTTAGCCATGTACACTACCTTGGGGGAAGTGCTGGTGAACTAAGCTCCGTCATGTTGAAAGGCAAAGTCCAAGGAAAGCAACCTAGGGGAAGACCAAGAACAACATGGTACTCCCAGCATCAAGAATTGGATCCACTTGAACCTCAGCTCAGCAATACGCCTGGCTCAAGACAGAAATGCATGGAGGGAAACATCAACATTAGCTGCTGCCTACCTTCCAGAGGATTGCTCCGATGAGTAAGTGATTGAGTGAATATATGGGTCTTTCTATAAATTAAGGGTCCAATTGGAAAATCAAAATTTTCAGACTTTCAAGTTGATTTATGTTAAATTGCACAGGCCCATGTTTGGTTTTTTTTCCTATATGATTGTTTCCCATGATCAGTTAATATAAATAAAAACTTGCCCCAACGATTTCTTCTTATGGTTATTTATTTAGGCTAATTATAAGAAGTTATAACCCATATGCTTTCTGAAGAAAAGTTGGACATTTTATGTTAAGCAGAAGTCTGTATTATTTCTTAAATAACTGGTGTATAAAATAATAAAATATTCAATATATTACTTGAGGGAGAAGTTCTCTCAATAAATAAATGTGTTGGAGCAAGTTTGGTTTTGACCATTTTCCTCCAACCCACCGGCAATATAGGCATCACACCGTAACTTTTCGTGTCCCAGGTTGTTACGTGAGAAACTATAATAGTAATTTGGCTATTAACCGTAGATATAAATAACTGTTGGTAAATTTAATGCATGCATTATATACCACGCGATCCCCGTGTTTTCCAAGGTCGAACAATTACACTGTAGACGAAATAAAAATTTGTAAAAAAGGTTCTTAATTCACGATCCAGCATCGCTAATATGGTTTCGTGTCCCACGGAATTGTTACGGTGTGGCAACGGAAGTCGTTGTGGCAAACACACGTGAAGAAAACTTTCACGCGAGACACTACCCGGGATGGTCCCCGGATGTGTTTCGGTCGATTTATACCCACCAGCGGCCGCCATTTTCTGCGATAATGATGGGGGTTGACGATCATTGATCGTTGCTATTCTAGTTACGATGTGATTTCATGTTACGGGGTAAGTATTCTTTTCATGACCTATCTTAGAATAAGTGAGGTTGTTACTGTTTTCTGGCTGTGTGTAAATTGAACAAAGGCCTATACTAAATAACAATGAAACTTACGACTTTCACCCTCACTCAGTTGCCCATCAAACTTAGATTTTCACCACGGTGAATGTACATGTGGATACGAACATTTCTCGTGTCCCAGTTACGGTGTTAAGAACTCCAGTAAGTTGAATGCAGTAAACTTAAAGAAATTCGAAACAACAACAGTTTTTAACAGGCAAATTCATACTTCTCTGTATTCATACTGTTATAAAACTGTCCAAAGGCTTTGAGGACTTCGTAATTTTATTCTTCTGACCGTAGTAGTACCAATATCCGACCAACAATTCACACCGTAACCGAGACGCCAGCCAAGTTCGTGTCCTCATGACGTGTGATCAATCGCAGCGATCCTTTGATAGTTTAGGGTTCATTAACAACAAAAGTAACCTTGAAATAACGGGGGTTTCCAAGAGTTAACCAATGATAACGTGTTGATAAGGTTCATTGGTTTTCAAGTGGCTGAAATCTTTGTAAATGTCTATGTTTTGTGTGAGCTCTTACAACATCGTAACATCGACACGAAATGTAGTTGAGTCTGGTTCCTTTGTTTATGCTGCGCAATTGGGGTTGTGTGCAGTCCACAGCGCACCAGACTATTCACATGTCCGTTTCATACTGCCTGTGTCAGGGTGCCGTCGCAATGTATTCTGGGATGTGAATAAGCCCACCCGACCCCTAAAAAAATAAATAAATGAGCAATAAAAAATAATATATATATATATACAGGTGTATATATATATATATATATTATTTTTCATTGTTTATTTATATATTTTTAAAATATATACACTGGATGTATAGCTTCGATTTTTTTTTTTTTTTTTTTTTTATTCTATCTTTTTTGCCCAACCTCTCTTTCTCCTTAAAGTAGAACTTACCTTTTTATTCTTTTATTATTTTCTATTGACAAGGCTGCAGTCTCTTTTCAGGCCATTTAGGAATACTCCCCCCCCCCCAAGGGAAAAAAAAACAAAAACAAAAAACAAAACAAGAGGCAGTACACGGGTCAGCAGTGCATGTTTATTTACAACTACGTATATTTTAAGAGGGAAAATGTTTTTATATAAGCATTTTATGTATACAAACAAAATTTAAAACGTACCTGCCTGGGCATACTATCCCTTTTTGGTGATGTTACAGGAAACGTATTTGTTTATTTGTTTGTTAATTAATACTATCTTAGGGCTTTATTTTAAGTTAGTTGTTAATTTTTCCCTTTTTTGTAGGCTTACAAGTATAAACATGCCACTACCATTTGCCTTGAGGATAAGATGCCAGGGTAGGAATAGGCCTAGTGAAGTAGGTGAGGCTAGTAAATCCTGCTCAAAACACACAAAAAAGAAACAAGAAAAAAAATCTGGAGCAAAGAAGGCAAAAAATAAAATAAGTACATCAAGAGGGAGAGAAACAGCAAGTCAATTGGAAGAAAACCCAACCAGTGTTGCAAGACCAAGCTCAAATGAAAATCAAAAGTCAAAGTGTCAGAACTGGAGAGACAAAATTAAGAAAATGATCCAGAAAGGTACAAAAAATTGCTAAATGAGCATAAAAAAAGAAATAAGCTTGACAGAGTCAACATGTACTTGGCAGACCATGACTTAAAAAGTAAGAGAATTACATCAGATGAAGAAAGACAAAAATTGGAAAAGTTGGTTGAAAGAAAAAAAGGAATAATGCCACAGCTGCTGCCAGGATGAGAAAAATGAGAGCGAAGCAAAAGGAAGAGAGAAAAAGAGGGCTAAGGCCCCAAAAGCCTAGAACCAGAGGTCAGAGGGAAAAAGACAGGTCAAGAAAGCAGGCGCAGAGGGAAAAGTTGTCAGACAAGAGGAAGCAAGAAATATTGTGCAAAAGAAGAAACAGGTATGCTGAGGAAACCAAACTGCAAAGACATCTAGAATGGGAAAAAGGTGAACTCCTTGAAAAAAAGAAGGTACTGAAAGAGCAAGAAAGACGCTTGAAAGAAAAAGAGGATCGACTTCAAAACAAGATGAAAGAGCTGGGTATTCAACTTCAAGAAGATCACAGATCAGAAGGCGCTCGAAAAAAAAGCTTTCAGAGAATGAAGAAACAGATGCCGAAGCAACCAGCAAGTTTTGTCAACACAACCATAGATCTCATATCTAAAGCTAGTCCTTGCAAACAAACTGCATTTAAAGAAGCTGGGATACACACAGTTGGTAAGTTTCACAAAGCGGTGTTTGAAATAGTATCTTCAGGACTAGCTGAGGAGCGTACATCCCCAAAGAGAAAGGTCTTAGCTTCCACTCTCTCAGCTATGAAAAAGTATCGACTACAGCGGCAAGCAGCCAGTAAGTTTGGTGTAAGTAGAAAGTTGATAAGAAATGCTAGAAAACGTATCACTGGACGTCCCAGACTTCCTCAATCAACCATAAAACTCATCCACAATTTCTATGAGAGCCATGCAACAAAACTTCCAGATAAGAAGCTCGTAAGTAAGAAAACAGGAAAGTCAGCAAGTCTATTAGATAGGCCAATTGCCAAGTTGTTTGATGAATTTAAGAAGACAAATCCTGATATCAGCGTTGGTGCCGCAAAATTCTACAAACATCGACCACGTCATGTGAGGACCATGAAACAGGCCAAGTACAGGGGATGCCTATGTGAGTACTGCGAAAACATCACCCTGAAGTTGAAAGTAATCAATTTCCACCTCAACACAGTACAGTCACACACCTTGATGATCAAGGACCACTATGAGTTAGCTCACAAGACCTTGTGTAGCAGAGAAGGTAAATTCAACAAACCAGAATGCATCAACAGAAGTTGCGTAGAATGTGGGGTAGACAAATTAGATAGACATTTTGCAGCAGCAGTGCAAAACCCAGCAATGGCAGACAACTTGGTTAGTTGGAAGAAGTGGGAAGTGGTGACCACTCAATGCATGAAAAAAAGCAAACCAACAATGATCAAGAAGAGAGTCCTCCAGAATGTACATGGGACAATTAAGAAACTGGTAAAAGAGCTCAAAGAAGAGGCTAAACCCTTCGCAAAACATCTATTCAATAAAGAATGGCAGGAGAAGCAGCTGTCCAACCTGAAAACACACCTTCCAGAAAACACAGCACTATGTATCATGGATTTTGCTGAGAACTACAAATGTGGCTATCAGGATGAAGTACAATCGGCATACTGGTCTCATAATTCAGCTACAGTCCATCCAACAGTTGCCTATTACAGATGTGAAGTACCTACCTGTACAGAGCTTATCACGGAGTCACTTGTATTTATTTCCAATGATTTATCACATGATTACCATGCTGTAAATGCATTCAACAAAGAGGCCGTTAATCACCTAAAATCTAGAATTCCAAATCTCAGCAAGTTGTTCAGATTCTCGGATGGCTGTGGACAACAGTACAAATCAAAAGGTCCAATCTCCGACATAAGCTACGCTCTTGATGATTTTAGTCTATCCATTGAACACAGCTACTCTGGGTCTCGTCATGGCAAAGGTGCCAGCGACGGTGAAAGCGCAGTTGTAAAAAGTAATGCCACCACCGCTGTTAAAGCAGGCAAAGCTATTATCAGCAATGCCCAGGAGCTGTTCGAATTTTGTGCAGCAAACCTTGACAAGCAACCAACTTCCAACCAGAGGGAGTGCTGTCATCATCGGCGGACAGTGTTCTACCTACCAAGTAAAAACATAGAACGTCCGCGTGAGAAACGTGTAGTAGCAACAGTTCAGGGAACCATGTCGTTACACTGCATCAAAACAGTAAAGGGAGGTGTCGTCGCCACTAGAAACTTGTCGTGCTTCTGTGCATCCTGCCAACTTGGTAGTGGAATATGCGCCAACAAAACCTACGTAAACAACTGGAAGGAGGTTCACCTTGGAAAAAAGACAGGTTATATATTACAAGTAGATTGTAGCTTTATTTTAATCTGCAAATTTGTTAAACAAAACAGAACAATGATAAACTTACAATTAACTTTAAAGGATCAGAGGTGGGAGAGTATGACGCTATATAGACTAGATAACTAAATTTATCTTCAAGCAAATTTGAATGCCCAATTTGTTTTCCTTCTATTTTTCACTTGCGCTTGTGTGGTATCTTTTTAAGAAATTCATGTTGAATAACAGGCATGTATGGAAAATGAGCCTGTCACCCACAGAATGAAGTTGTTGGTTAATAAGCATATTAAAAAAGGATTTCTACAACCGGTGAGCTACAACAATGTGCATTTACAAACATGGTCAGTTATCTGTTTTTATGTTCAATATCTTAGGTACAAGTACTACAAAAAAACAGATGAACAAGAAACATGCTGATCAGGAAGATGGAGAAGATGATGCCAAGGCAGGGAATAATGCTGATGACCAGGCAAGCAGCGGCGATGATGTCCTGGCAGGGGATGACGTTGATGTCCAGGCAGGGGATGATGCCGACGAACAAGCAGGGGTTGACGGTGATGATCAGGAAAAGGGAAAAAGGTTAAGGCACAAATCATTTTAGTTGCTATTGCATTTTTATTGAATACTTTATAATAAATTCAAGAAAGTAAGTTTAATTACGCTTTTGAGCAAATAATTTAAAATTTCAAAATCAAGCCACTCTTCATAGTGTTAACATATTTATGGTAAATCTTTACAGAGTAATGGCCAACGAGGGGGACTATATAGCTGTTGTGCTGTCCCACAGAAAACAGAAGGAAATGCCTCAAACCATCTACATTGCTGCTGTAAGTACTAGATATGTAGTGCTTTTTCATATAAAGTTGATGATTGACAGCCTTCACAAATTCAATTAGTTGGTTGTCTAACTATATTTGATAAAAAAGTAATATTTGAAAAACATGTGATTTATTTCGCTGGCTTGGACTTCAGTGTTCTTAAAATGAAACTTAATTATTTTACAGGTGGTAAAGAAGACTGACGACTTTGTCCAACTCAAATTCATGGAAAAAGTTGAAGGCTCTACATTTTTCTGGCCAGATGGAGCCAAAGGTGACCAAATATACACCCATCCAAGGACCGATGTTTTGTGTGTGCTCCAACCTCCAGGCCTTGTAATAAGAGGTCGGACTGTGCAGTACGTCTTTTGTTCTGATGACATAAAGGAAATAAAAAAACGTGTAAATGGAGAGATGGAAATAAAGTGATGTCACTGATCTCACTACAACTTAGAGACAGTCCACTTTTTGTTTGATTGTTGGTTACAATTTCTGAAGTGTTTTTAGAATATGTTAAGTGTTGGAGAAAAAAGGTTTGCATGTTTGCAAAAATTTGTTTAAACAAGATTTTGATTGGATATTCATTCGTATTCATAAAGATGTAACAAGACTATGACTACCAATATGATACACATTGTACTCACACTTAGTAGAAGTCGGCTTCGTCCATCAGGTGGTGCAGCATTTGATTGCCAGCCTACACAGTTTTGCCAGGGGTGTTTATCAAAATTTATGTACTGATTTTTTCAAGTCTATGCTTCTAAACTCAAAGAAAAATTACATCATATTTTCTTCAAAATACGGCACTGTAATCATTTAAATGTGCATTTAAAATATTTCAAGTATGTACTAACTCTTTAGGTATTGGAAATATTTTGATAATATATGGCAGATCAGTACAAAAAGAAACAGTTTTTAAAGCTTTTTTCAATAAAGTTTAAGGCCATGAAGTTTGATGCTTAGGAAATTTACTCTTATTATAAAATTGAGAGCAACGGTGCTGGTGAAAAAGTTTGCCTAGTGAAGAAATTGCTTTTCTAGTATGGACCTTTGGACTCTGCAAGTTTCACCTCTGTATAATAACCCTCGCCAGAAATAACCATGGGGACAATTTCTGTCTATTTTTAATGGGATTGTATTGCAGTGAATGATACAATACCTATCTACATAAAAGCAGTAAAAAAAATGGTGATTAACAAGTACATTACGTTAAACATTTCACACGTAACTGGGACACCGTGTCCCAGTTACGTGTGAAACCTTGCATTCATGGGTCTAGTATGTTACTTTGTGAAAGTGGATTGGTTGTTTTTAACAATTAATTGTCTGAGTAGATGTCATTATCATTATTTGTTATAATTTTTACCACATTTCAGGGCTTTCTGAAGAAAAAAAAAACAGTTGTGAGTGCATGCATTCCTAATTTTACCGAGTTAAGAAATCTGTTTGAAGTCTTGCGCAATATAAGTCCTTTAAATTCTGTCATTCTGTCATGACTTGGATTTTTAAAGCTTTCCATATTAATATCCTTTATAAATAAGTACTCTGGTTTTAAGTAGATCATGATTATGTGTTGGGTTACTGTTAAATTAGTGAATAAGAGGTTTGGTGTCCCAGTTACGTGTGAAACCTGATGCTTTTGGTGTTTTTACCACACAACATGCAAACTTACTAAACTGGGTGCACAATTTTTATGTTTTATTAAACCTCATATGTATGGCAACAAAAATAAGTATGCTGGATTTGTATAAAGTTGTTTTGAAATTTTGACATCTGTGTCCCACTTTGGACCCCTTTTTTATAGAAAGACCCATATGCACAAACAAACAAAGTGGCCTAAAAATTCTTGTTGTCCCTTGCACTAATAAACCTTAATGAAAAGTATTCTCTACATTTCTCAAGACACAGTGCTGATCAGCTTGCAGAACTCATAACTTGGCAGTAACATGAATAATCATTATTCCAATAGATAAACAAAGCCTTAGAGCCATTCCAAAATCAGTTACAAGACTGATACTTCTAAGCCTATTGTTTAGCTTCTCGTAATTTCTGCACCTAGTGTTGGAGAAAATAGGCCTTGTGCAGGCAAGGTAACTGGTCCGGACTAAAGCCCAAAAACAAGGATGATTTAAGTCGGGTGACCTCCCTATCTCCCAGATGGGTTGGGTCTGGCGGAGCCTCACCGTCAGCCCGCAGTTTAAGGCGTGGGAGCCCGTGAGCCCAGGGTTCGCAGGTGAGCATAGCTCCCCAGAGGAAGAACACCCATCCGGGTGGGACGTCGCCTTTTCAACCAAGAGTTTCAAACTCATGACTTGGCAATAATGTGAATGTTCATTATAGATAAAGAAGCACTACAAACCTCCAATATACAAAACTACCACTTCTAAAACTAATGTTAAGCTTCTCATATTTCTGCACTAGTGTTCGAGAAATTAAACCATTTGATAAACGAGTGACACTGACCAATCTAAGCAGACCTGGCAACAATAAACATGATCCTGTATATTTAAAGATCCTTATTTACCAATACACTGTACACTGTTTTGTAAAGATAAAAGATCCATACGGATTCCCGTTTATTCTAGTACAGGAGTCAAATTGTGACATAAAAAACAGGTCATAAATGGTACAAGTATAGCAACTCAGGGGAACCTTTGACAGAACAATTTGTTATTTGCATTTCAATTGTAGTAATTACATGTGTACCTGTGCCATATGACATAATTTAGGGTTGGCTTCAGTCAATAGGACTCATATTAGTCTGAACCATTAAGTTAGCTACACACTATACATGTGTATGTGCAAACAAATCCCAAACATGGTTATTCACTGCATCTCTACATTCCCATTTACTGGTCTTTTTGGTTAATAATGTTTAACAAGCTCTTTTTTTCAAAATTCAATTTTAATAGCTTCATGGTAACTATAGTATGTTGGTATGATACTAGTGTTAACATGATCAATACCTCTGGCATATACATGATCAATCAAAGTAGCATTTTCAGTTGTAGGATCAGTTACATATTGTTTATAGCCTTGATCTATCATTGCTTTTTCAATAAATGAATCATTACCCAATAAGTTCTCATTAAAATCTCCCATAACTATGCATCTGGTACTAATTTTATGAATTTCACTCACTAACTTTTTTAGATTATCAATGAAATCTTGCATCTTATAAGAAGGTGGTCTGTAAATGACTACAACTACAACTGATACATGTGAAATAATATGAAAAGCAACATACTCTAAATTGTGTACTGAAAAATTTAAACGACTGAACTGTTTATCTCTCTTGCCATACACTGAAACTCCACTGTTGCTGTAGTGTCTTCATAGAATCATCATATGACAACGCTCTTATCTGATGGTAGCACTTGAAATCTTCCAAACCAAATTCAACAATCTGATCAGCCTTAATCCATGTTTCCATTAAGCAGATGAAATCTGAACCAATCATTTGTCTTTGACATTTTAAATCCTGAAAATGAGGTGCCAAACCTTGAACATTATGTAACATAATACATGTACTATTATCAGTATGACTGTTACCATCAATAGAATAATTAATTCCAGTTACCACATCCATTGCCTCTAAAGCTTCTGCAACTGATTTATCACAGTATGAGTTTCTCATCATACCCTTCCATAACAAGACCCTTTAATGATGTTACACGACTCAAACTCACATAAGCTTGACCTGCTGAAAATGTACGTTCAAGACACACAACGGCTCTATCAGTAGTCATACCTTGTACCTTATGTTCTACATGCCCATGCTAGTTTTAATGGAAATTGTTTGCGGGTACAAGACTTTCCAATATGCTCTTCCTGCATCTCAATAGCAACAGTATTTACATCATGTAGTGATTATGACAGTCTTCTTAGTTTGGAACCAACTGTCTGATTATCAAATGTTACATTGATATACTTAGCACCATATTGATCAGGTAACATCTCTATACCACTCACTGTTCCAAACACTCCGTTTACAAGTCCATCAGATACATCTATATTTTTACTCAACATAACTCGAGCACCAACACCAAGCCATAATGATCTACATAAAGAACACTTACGAGTTGAATCAAAGATTGTTGTCTTTGTTTCAAATTACCATTTCCATCTCTTTCATAGTCCTGAGCTTCAATGTATACAGAATCTGGACACTTTTCATGCATTCTTTGCAGATATTTATCTACTTGCTTGTTTGTGGGATAAATATGTAAAGCATCATCATAATCCTCTCATGTCTAACAACTTTTGAGTAAATTTACCTCTTCATCTGTCAAAGTGTCTCTCTTTGTTTTAATTCGCAATTTATTTAAGATTTCTGTAAACTTCATGTCATGTTTTTGTCTCTTAATTTGATTTAACTCAACTTTCTTAAAGTTGTCATGCCATAAACTGGATTCAATTGTATTATGATGTAGGGATTTTCCTTTAACTGGAGGTAATTGATAAAAATCACCAACTGCTATAACACTTACATTACCAAAAGCACGTTGAGTTCGTGTTTGTTTTATTTGCCTTAATCTGCCATGTATATAACACAACATTTTTTTAGTCAACCATTGAGATCTCATCAATAATTAGTATTTGCAAATTGTCTAATTTATTACGTAATGTATTTAATTTTTCTTCACCAAGAGGTTTATATGGTAATGGCATATCAGTACTAATGCTGAGAGCAGAATGTAATGTCAGTCCGTTGATATTAAATGCAGCGACACCAGTTGGAGCTGTTAAAATTACAGATACATCATCAGGATTATGATTCATTCTACCAAGAAGGCGTACAGCTTCATTATAAATACATTTAATCAAGTTAGATTTCCCTGTGCCAGCTCCTCCACTAATGAACATATGAAATTCTTGCCATTGACTTTATCAAGACACCATTGTCTAATTTTATAGAAAACTTGACTCTGCTTGACATTCATTGACCTCATCAAGTTTTGAGCTTCACGTCTTGGGATTTTGGCTTTATGATATTCAATGCAATAACTTCTGTCTTTTCTTATCTGATTGCAAGTCTGGAATAGCACTCTCATCTTCATTCTCATTCTCAACTTGATTCATTTCATCTCTACATTCATGTCTTTCTGCTTCAGTCTCTGGACAGATCATTGCCCATGCATCTTCCTGAGGACCAAACTTTGCTAAATACTCTTCAGCTTCATCCATTGCTTCAAGATTTACTTCAAACATCTGGCGATTAGTGCTCACAACATACTTGACAGTTACTATGTTATTGTTACACTCATCTAATTTCACACTTCCATTGTTATAAATTTGTTCAAATGTTTCAAATCCTGGAGGTTTTAAATGTGCATCCACACGATGAGGTAAGAATAGTTGTAAAATACTATGATAGAATTGCTCTGGACATTTCATCACACTAAATCTTGGATATTTAATCACTGCACCATTTGTTCTTGTACGTTTTTGTATATATCCCAACCCATTCTGTAGTTGATGGACATGTTTGTATGTTTTACCACTATAAACCTTTAATGCTTCTGTACTTGACAGGACTCTATATTCTGAACAAAATGTACCTAAACACATAACATCAAATTCACTTGAATTTGGTCTTGCTTTATATCTGTCTAATTTACTGACCATCCATATGTTGTCATCATCACCATCTGATTTATTCTGAATCAATCTGAGTGGCAAACTCATTCTGACAGGATTATCTCCCAATGGAATAAATTCTACTTTTCTTGATCCTTCTTTCAACCTCAAATTACACACTCGGAAACATGCCTCTTGTGCTGAAACCTCTCTATTTTGTAAATACACTTGTCCAATTTGCTTCATACTTTGCTTAGCATCAACATTTCCTTTCAATGCTTCACTTTGTGCTTTGACCAAGTAATAATCCCATCTCACGCTCAGCTTTTGACATATATGATGCAACGTATGCAACAGCTCCATAAACATCATTGATAAACTGAATATCTAGATTAGCATTCCATACTCGTGATAAGGCTGGATTATACTGGTTAACCCATGCATCGTTAGGATTACGCTTCAAGACTATACCAACTTTCTTACTCATTTCGTTATTTGCTTTCTCAAAATCTGCTTGAGTTATTCCAAGGGCTTTGAACATTTCATGCACAGACTTAAATTTCAGGTTGTCATCAAGTAAAGCATCACGTACTGATTTCAACAAATCAGCTGCAGTGTCATCTGTACCTTCACATGCTGACATGTCAATACCACAATTATTTTGATTTCCTTGTAAATCATTATCAACAGATTTCTGTCCAGTCACAAACGTTCTCTCAGATGGAGGTCTCGGAAAGTTGAATCTGCATTCTGTTCCTTTCTTTTTACAACTCTTTGAGTGTCTTCTGCTGTGCATTTGAACATTTGAAATTATCTCATTCAATTCTTCATCTACTTCTTTTGTTGGTAAATCACAAGATACATACTTATCAATAAATTTGACAACTTTTTCATCCACATCTTCATTTAGTTTAGGAGCATCTTCAATCCAGAACAAACAATGTGTATGAGGGGAACCTCTCATCTGAAACTCAACTCTGTAAAAATAGTCTTTGACCTTTCCAATAGGATTAGCTTCTGACAAAATCACCTCTTTCAGAAACACATGGAATCTTCTATCAAACATTCTAGCCACAGTGACAGGATTACTCTTCAATATCAAACATTTATCAATCCAATCCAACTCATCTATTGTTCTTGGATCTCCTTGTTGTTTCAAAATTGTATTTATGACTTCAGGCCATCTCATATCTGCAGCAGAAAATGAACAAAACCAAGTCGGTACACCAAGTTGTCTTATCACAGCCAACACATAATTTTTAGTTGAAGCCCAGTAAGGAGGAGTGCCACGAATTGGTTTCAAAAATTTGTAACCCTTATCAGATTTCAACAAATTTCCTAATTTTTCCTTGTCATTCAGCATTGATGCAGTCAAATTATGTCCATCCCGTGTTCTGACAGAACCTTTTCTCAGTTCAATAGACACACATGACAACACTTGTTGAATTTCTGATAAATATTGAGCATAAAATATATAATCAGTACTTTGTGAAAATCTGTTGTCTACATTCATTAGTCTGTTATGCAAATACCTACAAAAAGTCAATCTAATATCACGTTTATCACTAAATATTGGACTGCCTTCAGGAAATAATGTAGGAAAGCATTTGGTTTCATTTCCTTCTTCCATTAAGACTCTTACTGGATTATTGCCTTCACAAGAAGCTACACAAAATACATCATCAAAATACTGATCTAGAATATCTTGACCAATATCTGCTGGTTGCATGCAAGTATCAAGCTTTACACCACATAACGTTTCTTCATCAGTAACCTCTTCACCAACCTCATAAGTGCTACAATCACCTTCACAATCTTTGTCACTGTCGCTGTTATCTTCATTTGCATTTTCAGGTACAGGATTAATCCATTCTTCTTTTATTTCAATATCATTGTACCATTTATTGTTCTCCTTTAAATAATGCAATGCTTCCACAACATATTCTTTATTCACAAATTTATACTCATAATATCCTTTATATCACAATTTGCGTTTTAATTTGATACGTATTAATTCATGCTCATTGGTTCTTGGCAATGATTGTACTGATTTATCAACATAAGCTGGCACACAAATACAAGGTCCAATTACTCCATTCTGACCACCCTTTGGAAGATTCACTATTTTCATGAATGCAATATTACGTGCTATCAAATGTTGCTCTAATGTATTGAGTTTCTTCAATTCTAGTGGTATATCTATTAAAGCCAAATTGTTCAGACTTGCTTCTGCTGGTATTCTGTTTTTACTCAACTTCCTATGACAGGTGTAACAAATCCATAAACATGATCTTGATCCAGACAAAGTACATTCTCCTGTACTACAGTCATCAGTGCATTTATGGATATATTCCTCTCATATGTATTCTGCATACTTATAATGATCTTTCTTACACTGTAAAACTTGGTTTTTATACAACAGTTTCAGACAAACAGCACAAACACAATCTGGTCCTGAATTTAATTTGTTCCTGAAATTTGTGATTACATTAACTACAAATTTGTGCCTTTTTTGTTATCAGCTTTCCTTTTCACACTCGTTTTTATAACTTTCTCTTTGTATAATGGACTTCCATGGTACCTGTGTTTGATGGTACTAATAACTTTCTCTCTGTATAGTTGATTTCCATGATATTTGCTTTTGATTCCATTAATCACTTTCTGTCTGTGTAGTTAATTTCCATGATATTTTCTTTTAACGCCATCAATCACTTTCTGTCTGTGTAGTAGATTTCCATGATATTTTCTTTTAAGGCCATCAATCACTTTCTGTCTGTGTAGTTGATTTCCATGATATTTTCTTTTAATGCCATCAATCACTTTCTGTCTGTATAGTATATTTCCATGATATTTTCTTTTGACTTCATCAGTTACTTTCTCTCTGTAATAATACAATGTATTAGTTCTTTTTTATATTCAGAATTTGTATGATATTTATGCTTCATAGCATTGTTTAAATTCATTGCATATTTTACGTTTGTACGATATCGCATTTTATTACCTTTAATTAAATTTCTTTTAAAGTCAACATCTGAATGATACTTTAATTTCATTTCCTTTATTTTCTTCATTCTGTTTTCTGCATTACAAGTGTAGTTCTTTTTTATGTTATCTCTTATTTTATTTTTGTTTATCTTATATTCCCTTTTAATTGCATTTGTCTTTTGTCTACAATCTGACTCTCCATAATATTTAGTTTTCACTGCAATAATTTGCTTTTGCCTGTGCAATTCATTTCCATGATATTTCATCTTGTTATACTTGCTATTACTTTCAAGTTTATCTCTAGAAACTTTACTATTTGAATGCTGTTCAACATTTTGGGAAACAATATTTTGTTTGCACTGATCTTCACTTCGTTTCTGCCTTTTCCTTTCTTTATCCCTTTTTCTTCTGAATTCTACACTAGTTCTGTGCTTACGCTTCTTTACTTTTGATACTTTACTTTGTTTACTACAATTTCTATCATCCTGTTTGTTTTCATTCAAATTAACACAATCTTCAGTAGTCTTCAATTTGGTTACATTTTCAATCAAATCATTGTCTTCATTACTGGTATGACAAACATTACATCCAGCTAAATCAATTGATTCTCCTTCAACAAGAAATCCTTTCATTGGTAATGAGCACACCGACAACACAACATCATAATGTATTTCATGAGTGTGATTCAGATAAATTCCTTCATTTGAAGTTACACAACCTATACTCTCAATGTGTCCAGAAAATATATACCACCTCTTTGCATGACCAAATATATATATGTCAGTTTCAAGCATATGTGCAGCAGCCATGATCTCTACTTCTGTAGCCCACACACCTGAACAGAACATGCTTTGCCTTCTAATATAACTTTCAATATCATTAAAACCTTCTCGTAAATAAGTCTTCTAAAAATGTCCATGCATCATCAAATAGTTGACAGTTGCTAATCTCAATCTCAAATGGCTACGTTCAGTTCCTGAAATGGCAAATGACAAAGCTCTGAAGAAACAGTTTCCATCACCTTGAATATTTCTTAAACGATCAGGATGTCCCATTCTTTCACATTCTTGAAACACAACAGACTGTGAATAAACTCTGGTAATTCCAACTGACTTGTATAATGCCTTCTTAGCTTCACAACTTAGAGGAACAAATTTAAAACCAGCTGCTTCAGATACCGCAATCATTTCAACATCACTACTGTCTTCACATTTATCATTACTTAAATCACCGTCAACATGTGTCATGCTGCATGCATCTTTAAAGTCACTGGTGTTTTCACATGGTGGTTTACTATCTTTAATATCATCGTTATTTTTGTCTGGCAGTTCACTTGCCACATATACATCTGCAAGTGTATCACATGTACACAAATCACTTGACTGAACCAACTTTACTTCCTCATCAACAAATTTACCTTCACAAATACATTCAGATGTATCATCATTTAGGCACAAAGTCACTTCTGTAATTTCAAATTGTTCATTATTATGCAAATTCATAGATTGTTGCAATTCTGTACAATACCTGTTAACATCTTGTCATGTTGGTGTAAATTTCAACAAGCTCTTTCCATCTTGTACTTGCCACCCATTCTCATTTCTGGAATGTGAATCAAAGGTAAAATATAAACCATCTTGAGCAATAACACCAAATGTATTCCCATTAAAACATATGAAACAAGCATTATATCTCTGCAATGTTTGCTCAAGCGCTTCGTTTAACTGCATCATATTGAATTCAGATAAATTCTCATCATCTTCAAACGTACCAGTGACAGACTCATGATAAATCATTGTGTAGCATTCGTTGAATACAACCAGTTCATTTGGCAGTTCATTAATTAACAGATAATTATTGTTCATTGTTGAACTATTGGATAAGTGACCGTACAATTCATCCCCAGTATTCAAAATTAAATCCATATCATAACTTGTCCAGTCTCTCAAATCTTTAACATGACTGTACATCATTGCACATAAGCCATTTTGAACACACAGTTTCCCAGTATTCAAACCAAATTTTAAGTGACCCTGATGAAAATGTCCTTGTACATGACATTTGACAGGTGTCAATTTTGAATATTTATTTATCTTCTCGTCATTCAACTGCAATGATCTCTTCTTCATTTCACAAGTTTGATGTACATGTAGATGTTCTTCTTCAGCACTATTATCATGTTTCTTGTCTTTTATCAAATCATTACCTGATGTTATTGGAGATGTCTTATTTCCTTTCTCATCAATGCAGGGCAAAGATTTGTCACTTTCCCATTTATTACAATTCTTTGATGACACTTTACTCTGCAATTGCTTGTTAGTTGCTTTTCTATCAGTGTTTGAACTACCACTTGCACTTGAATTATCAGCAGGAGATGAATTTGATTTCCTTTTCCTCAAGTAATAACCACCAGTCTGTTTTCTCAATGCCTGCTTTACACGGCTCACTTTCACATACCTATGATTTGCCATCGATATTTCACCATCTGTTGTAACTTTTTCCTTGGAAGACAATTCATCAACATGCTCATCATCAATACAGTGGTCCAATCCTGTATACAGTGAGTCAAAAATATTCCAATCTTTAGAAATACCAAACTTGTGTAACAAAGTGTCACAGTAATTAGCATGTCCACATTTACAACAAATCCAACTAAATGCCTTACTATTCAAATGTCCCTTCAACTTCAACAAATGCGTGCAACTAATGTGAAACGAGACACTACATTTATCACATTGTATTTGCCTTGTGCCATATCCATCAATTTGATCACAAAGCCAACATACATTGCCACTATCATCTTCATGCATGTCCTTTATTTTTCTTGTGGTATTTTAGGGGTATTTTTGCTATCATCACATTTTGGTAGTTTGTGGCACCTCTGATTGATTCTGCTCATTTCATTTGCACTCTGATTACATTTGGAACTGTTAATTTTGCTTATAGTCCTTCTTGTATGGCCAAATGTAGTTTGTTTAAGTTGTTCATGTACTTGTCTATCTTTCTTTGTCATACGCTGCTCTACTGATTTACCATTCTTGCGATAATTATACATCATATATTTTCTGGCTTTTGTGGTCAATCTTGTGCGCTTTGGTACAGTGTATCCACTTGTTTTATTCTTTCTTTTCTTTCTGTGTTGTTTTTTGCCATTCTTACAAGTACAGTTTCAATCATTTTCCTCTTCAATGAACGAGAACACTTCTGCTTTATTGATACTACAAATGACACTTTCATCTTTTTCATATGTCTGTTATACACATGCTTGTTACCAGTCTGCTTCAGACAACTTTTGTGATCTCCATGTCTGTCCTTTTCATGGCAATTTCCATTACTTTGATTTTTATGCTTCTGGTTACTTTTGTCAGATTTTGTGCTTTTTGCAACTAGTCTCTTGCTTTTTATGGTCAACTTTGTATGTAGTCTTACTGCTTTTGTTACAGTTCATACATCTTCCACATTTCTTAGGACATGCATTTGTCCAGCACGTCACATTTGTCCTTGTTTGGACATTTCTCATAGTATTGACTTAGGCTGAAGTAATTCTCACAGCTCCTCAAAAGATTTCTGATTCTTCCAATTTGCATAACTCAGATTGTTACAACTTGCAAAACTTTGTTTCTTACAACTTTCAATCTTACATCTTTGATTCGTACATCTTTGTTTTTTATATCTTTGTTTCGTACATCTTTGTATCATACATCTTTGTTTCATACAACTTTGATATATATCATGGCTGTCACTGATAGCAAGCACATCTGCAAGTTTCTCAGTGACGTCCTCAAGTGTAAACACTTGAGTCGTTTCTTTCATATACTGTTTTATATCATTGCTGTCACTGATAGCCTGCATATCTGCAAGTTTCTCAGTGACGTCCTCAAGTGTAAACACTTGAGTCGTTTCTTTCATACACTGTTTTATATCATGGCTGTCACTGATAGCAAGCACATCTGCAAGTTTCTCAGTGACGTCCTCAAGCATAGACACTTGAGTCATTAGTGAAAAGGAAGAATAGATCACAGAAGAACAGACACAAGTGGAAAAACAAGTGGTAAAGTCAGAAAGAAACACATCTGTCAGAGCACCTTTCAGTCCTCCTCAAACATCGCAGAGCCTCCTCATCCCTCCAAGCAGCTTGATATTTCGGCATCTTCTTCTGAAAAATAAAAAAACCCAAACACAAACATGTTAATGATTTGACTGTATGTACAAAAAAATGTATGACGAAACAATTATCACAACTCAATCACTATGGACACAGCATTTTTAAATTGAAATTTGTTGCATTTCCATTGTATTGTTCTTGCAGATCATTTGATTTGCAATTTTGTAATGCTTTTTTGTTTGCCAGCAAATAAAATGAAATGAAGCATATCCAACTACAGAGCAACATGCTGCATGCATTTTCCCTGCACATCATGTCACTTTGCCAAACATGAACCAACAGAACAAAAAAGATTATACTTAGAAGCAGGCAATTTGTTATAATTTCAACTGACTTGTCCAAACTGTGCTAAAAACCACTATGGACTCACAGCTACATTTGTTCATGAATGAATGTATGCCTACTAATCATGCAATGAACATTTACTAACTGATATGAAATGCTTTCACCACAAGAAATCTGTGTAAATTGTTACATGTATGAAACACTGAAAAACAAAGAACTGTTTTACAAACCAATTTACATGCAATATTCAATTCTTGTTGGCAAACATTAATTTTAAATTTTAAATTAAAACCAATGCACTCATCACAACCCAACTCATATACCTTCAACTCATGACTGGTGTACATGAATGATCTAATCAGTACACCGCACTTCAATGGCAAAGAACTTCATTAATCAATTACATCACTTTTAAGTAAACTACAGTAAGGATTCAAATATTAACACTCTTCGTTTGAAACACGCATCAAAAGAAAAGGACAGCTAAACCAGTATTCGAATCAATCATCACAAATTGCACAAACATTGTGAGTTCTGCATTGACTGTCTGTTTGCCTTCCAATTACTTATCATGCTTATGTTACGGGCATAGCAGTAGCACTGCAAAATTAATCATTTTCCAAAATGAAATTTTTGTAAACATGAAACGGTGACTTCTTAATAATAATTGTAGTTAAAAATTCCAACCGGACTAGCTTCAGCTTAAAATGAAGACTTCAAGCATGTGTCAAGCAATAATAAAGCATGTCAAGACAACATCTACACAATTCACAAACATGTCATATGTAAAATCCCCCAACTTGGTGGAAGATAATATTAATATTAATGTTGAGAATTGAGCAAGTTTTCTAGAAAATTATTGTTGCCTAGTTACCAACACAACTGTAAATAAATAAAAACTTCAGTCTGTTAATGTTATAAATACTTATTGTTAATGCGATGCGTGAACATTATTTAAATGTTCGTTGACGTTGAGTTTTACGTTAAATCAGTCAGTAAGGCTATCTAGCTACACGCTTCAAAATATATAACAAATTATAATTTTGTCTTTCCATTTAAATGATTATCAAACACATTCACTTCAAATAAAATACACGACTTTTGAGGTACTAATATGAATAACACAAATACAATCAACAAGCTAAAAACATGAAAAACTTTACTACTCTCAACACAGCTTCTGAAAAACATTGCGTTACCTTCGTTTGGCAAATCAACTCCGACGATTTTCGACTGGTCACAAGGACAGATAGTTCCCCTCCATCTAAAAACGAACAATACTTAATTAAAAGTCTAGGTATACGACAATCCAGCCTCGTTTCCATTGTTGTACGATCTCGCCGCACCAATTCTTTCCCAGAATACCTTGCTCTATCGCGATCGTAGGAGTCACTTTTGTATGAAACCCAAGCAGCGTTGACGTTGCACGCTGCCTTCCAGGGGTGAAGAGAGGTATAAAAATGCCCCGCTTCCCATGATAACGAGGCTAACACGACTTCAACATTTCCAAGTGACACATACTGCCCTCTACAGTCCAAATATCTTGTCGAATATTTCAGTGAATGGCACCTGATAGTGAGTGATACATAATGGTCATGATAGTTTAACTTTGAGTAATTCTAAAGCTTGCTCCGAGTTCTGCGCTGCAGGCAAGATAAAAAGGAAATCGAAAAAAGTTGCTCTGTATGAAATGATTTGCACTTTCAAGCCGCAAAGTTGTGAAAACTATGTCTGCACCTCGTTACAGGCCAGTGCAAACAGTATCATCTGACCTTTAGACAAGTTCTCTCTGTTTGATATTATATTTCACGCCTAGCTACACGCTTTCAAAATTAAAGTTATTCCTCTCCTGACAAATTAAATAATGGTTTTTTTTTTTTTGCTGAAACATTTTTAAAACACAAAAACAACCCAGCCTCTTGAAAGCCAATCAAATCTATTATCAGACAACTAAACTTCTAGATTCTTTCTAATTATTTATCAACTCAGCCGTTTGAAACTTTCACTATCTAATTATAATTCACAAATAATACTTTAATGTATACCGTATGGAAACACAATGAATGGAAACAAACAATCGCATCAAGGTTCAATGTCAGTTGCTTGTTGCTTACAGTGAAGATTCTGCGCTCAGGCATACAACAAGTGTTGAAAACCAATCTATAGCCATTAATGAATAACTAAACTTCAGATTCCGCCCAATGTTTTTGGCATGATCAGTCTTTTTTAAATATTTGCTACCCCAGCGACTTATCGTCGGTTTACACGAAACATCCATCCACATCCAAACCAAACAAAACCAACGTTAGCAGCCTAAATGTATCGAGTCTCCTCAAAGTTTTAACCACAGAACCCAGGTTGTGGTAACTTGTCACATTACACGATCAGAACAGTTTCATGACCGTACCCCCCCCCCTTTCCAGCAGAAAATATCAAAAAATAAAAAAATTCCCCGGCAAAAAATCAGTTGAGCACCATTCTCATCGGTTATCGTGAGTCCATTTCCTGGTGGCTTATCTCCTCAATATACAGGCCATACCCATGAATAAACTAATTGATAGCAATCCTACAGTCTTCCAGATGGTCTAGAGATTGTATTTCACCCTTCCAGGGACGGATCCATGAATATTAGGGCGGGTAGGGTCAGGTTTTCTTTGTGCCGATAATGGCCCTTTTTATGTTTGTTTGTGTGTTTTCTCCTCGCTAGTCTCCACCAATGTCCAATTTTGTATTCATACTTTTGAAAACTCCCTCCCTGGGAAAAAAGGACCCTCCTTTTCCCTTTTGTATATCTAGATACACTATGCTTGACTGGAAATAGTGTATCAAACAATATTATTATTACCGGCACACTCCTTTCACTACACGTGAAGTACATGGTGTGTATAACAGCTGTTTTCAGACAGGCTTCAAAGCACCACCCCTGATCCGCCCCCCCCCCACACACACACACGCACAATTATTCCTGTTTTTGCATCCCTGTGGAGACATCTTTTGTTCTTTCCTTTGTCCCTGTAGTTAATAACCTCCCATAGACTTTGTACACTAAGTTCCTTGTGGAGCAACCCAGTCTTTAGAATTTCCCTATGGGGACCCTTTGTTTTCTCTTTTCTGTTTTGTACTCGGTCTCAATAAGGTAATGAATATGAAGGCACACACACACAGCCGTACGGAACCGGTTTGTGGGGTACTGCTATTGTTCTATTATTCCCTTTTCTTAAGAATTCCCTTGTGGGGCCCAATTGTTCCTATTGAAATTACCTTGTGGGGTCCATTGTTCCATTGTTGTCAGGACCCCACAAAGCCCTTCCGTGTGTCCACACACACACACACAGACCAGGGTAGTCTACAACTCCCTCATACAGACAACAACTCATTCATCAAGACTCTTAAGCCGGCCTCAGGTCGACCTTGCGTCAACAAAAAACAGTCGGCGACTGACTTTTCAGGACCACACTGTGCCTGAGCTTAGACCATCGGGAACTTTTCCGTCAGCGATTATTTACGACCTGAGCGTAACTGCGATGATTTTAAGACAATCGGAAACAGTCGCCGCTCGAAAAAAATAACAGTCGCAAGAGTAGAACAATTTCAACTTGTACGACGTGATCCCGACGGTCGCACGATTTCTCAGTTGTGACCTGAGCATATTTTGTCTGCGCGTTGCCGACAATTTGTTGCGGGCGCAAGAACATCGTAGGTCGACCTGAGGCCGGCTTTTGTCTTAGACCCGTCAACCAAGTCTGTAATGTCTGCAGACAAAAGACTGAACGGAGAGTTCAATTACCCCCAAAACAAAGGCTTGTTTGTGTATGAGTCAATGGGAAATCCCTTAAAACCAGTCAACCAGTGGCAATTCTAAACATTGTAGCAAGAAAACAACCTTGTCCTTACCACTGAAACTTTAGATTATGGTTCTCAAGCATATTTTCTAAGAAGTCAAGGAAAATGGATTTACAACTAAATTCATACGCAGAGTAATTAAGAAAAATGCGTAATTAGCCAGTTGCTTCCTGGTACCGATACGCACTGCAGGGTTGTAAAATGTTAACCTGTTCGTGCTTAGCATAGTTTTTTCTGTACGTAGCAATCTTTTCTGAGCTTAACAAGTTGTTTTACTTTTTAAATTAATATTAGGCCCATCCTGCAATTTTGACAGTACTTGAGCCCTTTTCACACTGCATCTCTTACCCCGTGGAATACAGCCCCGTGGACGCCCGGTTTTTTGTTTACCCTACGGTTACCCCGGCGCACTTTTACACTATTCCCGCCTAGGTCCCTATTCCACAGGTCTATAAATGTGCAGCAACAACAGTTCTGAACACATTGTGACGATGCTACTGAAAGTATTTATTTTTAACAACTAAAATGTTTGTTTTTTTTATAACTAATACAAAACATACACTTCAAATTTTCTGTGCACAAAAGGTCAAGCTCTCTACAATACGTACACTCAAACCATTATTAAATTAAAATATAATGCTGGCTCATTACACAAAGTGTTTGTTATTATTTATACAAATATTATTCATACAATTATGTTTAAATATGAAATATCTCTGATGATGTTACAACTTCTGTTTTATCTAGCTTTAAATGATTACTATAAATGTGACAAATTCTCAAAAACGTGTTTTTAAGGGTTTTTCAGGAATAAACAAACCCAGAAACACCACAAGATAGCAGTTTTAGAACTTGTTTCTGATTGGTTAACCAAAAACTCCATCCATACTGCACTTGCAAACCGTGTGCAAATATACTTGTGCAGCAACAACAATTCTGAACACATTGTAAAGATACTCTAAAATGTGTTTTATTTTTAGCAACTAAATTGTAGTTTTCTACAAATAAAAAACATAAACTTCACATTTTCTGTGCACAAAAGGTCAAACTCTCTATAATACGTCCAATCAAACCATTATTAAACAATATTATAATGCTGGCTGAAAACACAAAGTGTTTGATCTTATTTATACCAATAATATTTATACAATTATGTTCAAATATAAAATTAGAATTTCATAATAGCTCTATCTCTGATTATATGACAACTTATGTTTTATCTAGCTTTTAATGATCAGGTTATATGTGACAACAAATTCGCAAAAACGTGATTTTAAAGGTTTTTCCAGAAATAAACAAACCCCAAAACACCACAAGATAGCAGTTTTAAAACTTGTTTCTGATTGGTTAACCAAGAAACTCCATCCATACTGCATTTGCAAGCCGTGTGCAAATATACTTGTGCAGCAACAACAACTCTGAACACATTGTAAAGATACTCTAAAATGTGTTTTATTTTTAGCAACTAAGTTGTAGTTTTCTACAAATAAAAAACATAAACTTCACATTTTCTGTGCACAAAAGGTCAAACTCTCTATAATACGTCCAATCAAACCATTATTAAACAATAATATAATGCTGGCTGAAAACACAAAGTGTTTGATCTTATTTATACCAATAATATTTATACAATTATGAAATTTGAATTTCATATCAGCTCTTTCTCTGATGATGTGACAACTTCTGTTTTATCTAGCTTTGAATGATCAGTATAAATGTGACAAAAAATCGCAAAAACATGTTTTTAAGGTTTTTTTCAGAAATAAACAAACTCAGAAACACCACAAGATAGCAGTTTTAGAACTTGTTTCTGATTGGATTATACTAGAAACTCGCTCCTTATTGGCTTAGATAGAAACCTTGCACTCATTGGCTTAGTGAAAGTGCAATACTAATTACCATATCCACCATCATTGGATAAACAAAAACTGTCCACTCATTGGCTAATTTAGTTATTCCTGATTGGTTAAATTCCCCAAAACACAATCTCAATCATCATTGGCTGAATTAGAAACCATGCACTCATTGGCTAACGTGAATGCTTCCAATTGACTAAAGCTAAAAGTCCTCAAATTCTGCAACAGATTCGCTTAAATTACTTTGCTCAAAAACCTCAGCGAAACTATATAATGTAGAAAAGGTAGACAACAATCAGTGTCACCAATTCTGCATTACAACTCAGTGCATGTTATACTCCTCTACAAATTCAATATAGTCTTCAGCCAGTGTCTCCAATCGACAGACCAATATGGACACCATCGAGGAATTTAAGCGATCAACAAGCAAACAAAAGTCATACCAAAGAGGCATAAGAGCTCAAATCATTAAGATCAAGCAAAACAAAACGCCCATGAACTAAGCCTAGCTGATCATACTGCTGCTATCAAATGTGTTGCATACGACAACATCTGTGAATCTTTCCATCAAGGCCAGGTGATCATGATGCGCCAATATGAAAAGGGTGCAACTGGAATCCTGATGATCAATAAGCACACAAGTGTTCGTCTCTGTCCTTCACTTAAACAAAAAGTAAGTGATGACATAATGAGTGCTGCACTACAACTAGTAGATCCACCAGTGCCACCAACTGTTTCCATCTCATCAATCCAGGCTGATACTGAAAGTTCCCCTGTAACTGTTCAAGGAATAATCATACATGTAAGTACTGCTAAACCACAAAATATATTGACTTAATAAATCTCAACTTAAATGTTGGCTCATGATTACATTTTTTGATGATTGATAAGAATTTCCGGCACAAACATCAACCAAAGAAAACAAACAACTTACAGTGTACAGGGGTACATGTTAACTTTCAAATAGTTTAACAAAAAGGCAAGGCACCTTAAGTGCCAACTAGTATATTCACCTCAAAATGTAGCATTGTTCTCAAAACTATGTTGATTGCTTTACATCAGCAAGACTAGGTAAACTCTAAATTTGTTGTTCATTAATCTACCTGCAGTTAACAAACAGGTATTATTATTTAACATGAAAATACACAGACATTATGGGCAGTTCCACGGTGTTGGACGTACATTTCAGACACTTTAACTGAGTGTATTATTACAATGCTATATAGGTAAAGGAATTTTTATTCTGGATAGAGGTATAAGGTAGTCACTAAAGTTATTGAATTTAGAAATTATCCATTCACTTTTAATGTAAAAGCCACTCGTCCAAAACACCATGGTGTCAGACATACTCAGAAAAACGCCTTTTTTGTAAACCATTATTTGTATTTCACACTCTGTGATGTGTTTGAACTTTAATGCAATTTTTTCTTATTAGTCAGTTAATGGATTCATTAGACCTCTGTAAATACACTTAATGATGACACTTTTGATTTTTAAATTTCAAATTTAAGCAACAGCCTTTACTATATCAGTGTTGGACGTACATTTCACAGTGTCGGACATACCTGTCCGAAATTACATTAAAAAGTAGGTAACAATCAGTTGTACTTTTAGGGGGTTGGGGGCCAATCATTCATATAAACAGTCCAAGAATACTGTACTTAATAAATTGGAAATGATCAAACACAAACTATATACTTGTTACTACATGTAGGGCCTACATGAAGCAATTGGAAGAAACTGTATAAAATTAACTCAAGAATCTTGCATGAAAAAAGCCATAAACTTTTACAATACACATGTACTTGTATTTAAAAGTGAATTGACCCCTAATTCCAGCAACAATTAGAGGCTCAAGCTTTTGAAGAACATCTTTTCTGGCACAAAATATGTGATCTTCACATTTGGCTATTTCCAGTGACTTCCAGAATCGTGCATGACAAAGACATTCATCATTCACCTTAACATCCACACTAAGTGTGTAACCAAAATATCTTACTGCCACCCAGCTACCAATATGCAACTCCATTTTTGTCCCTAAAGTTTATGTGACAAGTTCTGTCTGACTGAGTCAGAGAGTCATTTAAGTCAGCATCTTCCCTTTCCTCTTAAACTCTCACCTCTGAATACTGTGTTGAATCTGATGTAGGCCTATCACTTACACTGACCTATTAGAAGAAGAGCTTTCCGTTAGTTTTCACACTGAGTAGTTTATGAGTATTGCGTGCTGGAAAATAAAGTGTTTGACAAATCTGTCCACAATACCCTTTCCATGGGAAGTTGTAAAGAAGTGTTGCACGCACCGGAGCTCTATATCAAATTGATCTTCCCACATTGGGGAAAGAATTCTCTGTAACTAATGAGAATTTAATTTAATGCAAACGACTGAAACAAAGCAAAAAACTGTTTTGGCTGGTTTCCAAGTAGAGTTGGGCTTAGCCCACCTTCTTTGAACTATAACAGCCTAACAATATGTGTAGGAACATCTGTCCAGTCCTATCATAGTCACCATTATAGCTCACCCTTTATACATGTATGAGCAAGTCATACCACTTTGATTACAAATATTGCCCTGTTAAGAACATTGCATATTGCTCCTACACCTCATGTACATTAAACATGTACATGTAATGTACTTCATCTTATTCCTAACATTTGTGGAATTAGTTCGTCCAGATATGTTGTTTTGAAAAGGAGGAATAAAAAACTCTCGTAAAATATGTATTCAAATAAGTGGCAACTGGGTGCAGTCTGGGCACCAGTCTTTAAGCGAAATCACAACTGCACAAATCATATGCATGAGGTGACTATTTTACACAAGGTGAAAGTGCTTATGCAGGGCATGCATGCTGCATTCATGCGCACACAACAAGAAAGTAGGCAACGTCAGCACTATGCATACTTGTGATTTTTCTATCATCCAAGCAGCAAGATATTCACAATACAAAGATGGCATTGCCCAGTCACCACGTATTTGAATGCAATTTTTACTAGGGTACATATATGTCACAATGTAATATATGAAAGAATTAATCACTTGGTAAGCCCCATCATGCATCATACAGTGTAGTAATTCCTCAAATGTAAGGAATAAGGTGAAAAAATAGGCCTACGTGATAAGAGGGCAATATTTGCAGTCAAAGTGGTATGACTTGCTTGTACTTTAAAAATTTAGCATTTTAGACGCATACACATACTATAGAGAGTTGTCTGTAATGGTGACTATGATAAGACCAATGTTAGAAGAGAGCCATAACAGCCCAACAAGGTGGGCTAGGTTGGACTATAGATGCAAATTAGAAGTGTGGCTGTCTCTTTGAGTGTTATTTAAATTCAATGAAGTGATGACCAATACTTTTCATGTACATTTTGTAGGTGTTGGACATTCAGGGGTTGGACATTGTGAGGTGTCGGACATACGCAAAAAATGTACGTCAAACACCAAGTTTTTGTGCAGCTAAAAAGATTTTTTTAAAGAAATAATTCTATGTATGGATAGAGGGTATCAATTGTGCTTTGCAAAGTAAATTTGACAAAATTCTCCCCAAAGCTGAAATAGGGAGATTACAAAATCCATAATTTTGATGTCACACATACATTGAAAAAGTAGGTTGCCTAGTGAATATCATAAAATTTTGTATAGTAACTATAGCACACTTCATACAGTTACAAAACCAAAACAAACTATTTATTCAGGATAAAAACTTTAGTAAATTTTCCAAAACATTGTTTTTGACACAATTTCCTTTATTTTCAAAGTATTTTTTCAGTTGAAAATAACAGTTGAGCTGCTGAATATTTTTACTTTTAGTAACAAATTACATTTCAATAAAATTCATAAAATAAGCTTTAAAATAATGTATCATTTGTCACATTTATGCCATTTTGAAATTTTGGCATTGAGGTTTACATTTCCGTGGAACTGCCCTTATTATAAATTATTAATTAATCAAAATGGGATAAACATGTTGATCAGATTTATCGAAAAGCAATCAATAAGATATACATGCTTAAACTTTAAAGTGTTTAAAAAAATGTAATTTATCCATCCCTGATTTATTAAGTTTATAAGGGTTACATACGCCCACTGACAGAATACGCAGCACCGGTATGGAATGCAGGGTTAAATAGCGCCCATGTTAACAAATTAGAGAGTATTCAAAAGCGTGTTCTTAAAATTTACTTGGACTCTGGTTACTTAGGTTACGATCATGCCCTTAATAAGTGCAATTTGGTCTCTCTCCATGACCGCAGACAAGATCTCTGCTTCAACTTTGCTACAAATCTGCAAATTTGATATGTTTTGATGTGTTCCATCAGTGGTTACCTCAGCCGAGAAATTGTAAAGTGCAATATCAACTAAGAAACAGTAATAATCTTTCTGAAATTCAATGCAAAACAAACAGATACAAACATAGTCCGATACCTTACTTCGTCAGTATTTTGAGCCAAAAATAGTCTGCTTTTTACATTTAAAATTAATGTTACTTTATTTTATCTGATTGTGTTTTGTCTAAGTCTATAATTTTTTTTTTAAATCTGTATACAGCTTGGTGTTTTTAAATTGTAAACATTGCAGTAATTTAGCCTCCGGGATACAATTGCGTTGTTTTTAATAAACCAGAAATAATAATAATATTCCCAATTATAAGCAATTACTATTATAGTACATGTAGTATAGACAAAACATACAGTACAGTACAGTACTGACACTTTGAATACGTGGGGTGATGCAATGAGTACTGTTCAACATAGAAACGTCTATTTCACAAATATTTAACAATCACTGGCCATCCAGCTTAGTGAGGAATAGGTTAATCATTATTTTTAAAAAGACAAAAGAAACTACCAGTTTATGATGACTTATTCTGCCGCCACACGAACGATTTTCCTCCTGCCTTCGCAATCTTGGCTCATGCTTTTAGTTTACACAAGTACACGTACATGTGGCTTCGCTCGTCCCCAGCGCCTTGCCTTAAAACCAAAGGCGCTGGGATGGGCAAACGTATAAAGCACGCTCATTGGTTAATGCTCAGTCCCATCATGCATCACACTCACACTGCAAGCACTGCACGCATGGCATACTTCCTGAACAAGAATCTGGGCAAACTGATTAGCCCATCCCAGCGGTCCTGGATAGGCCGCTGGGGTCGAGCAAAACATGTGGCATGCATGGTGACCATGGTGTTTACGCAGTACCAGGGAACAAAATTACATAGTGCCCTCTATGTTTATTTATACAAATGTACAGTATGCTGTCTTGGAACCTAGAATAGCCGGGGGGCGGGGCGGTCCGCAATTTCAGTCATCCTTACTCACTATCTAACCAATTTAGAACTAAATTCCGCTTCATTAAACCATTTCTCTATGATTAAACCAAGTACCTTTTAAAATTTTGACGAATGAAAAACGAGTGTTGCTGTGTAGTGTTATTATTATTATTATTATTTATTCAGCCATTTCAACAATACACAGATACATGACAATACAAAAATACTTCCAGATAAGCTAGGAGAAACAAAAGCAAGATAATTACTGTGGTCCGTAGACCTGCCTCCCCACATCTGGTTGTAAAACAAGTAATAAAACAAGTAGTAAAATATATAAATATATAACAATTTATGTACAAAAGTAACTATAAATAAAAACATGTCCATGTACATCAAAGGTTGACAACTAAAACAAATAACAATATAAAACATGGAATATGTGAGAGTAAAACCAGTTTTGGAGTGTAAATTGAGAAAGTTTGCAAGTATGTAAAAAACAAAATAACAACAAACAAAAAACAGAAAAATTACTAAACACTTAAATAATGTAAAAGAATATCCAAGTAGAATGCAAATTAAATTTAAGTGACCAAATCTATAAAGATAAATAAATAAATACATAATATAATTTAATAAATAAATAAATGAATAAAAAAATATATATGAACATATAAATAAATAAACTCTTGAAATATAGATGACAAAATGAATAAACGAAATAAGTTATAAGTAAATTGTGGAATTGCACATAGTTATGAAACTGAAAAAAGATAAAACAAGAGACCAATTAAGAAATATGAGCTGTAGCTACACTATCTTCATGCTTATAAGCACACAAACTTAAACAACCACTTCCAAATCTTTACCTGTACTTACAAAGCACTTAAAACCAAACAAAATTTAGCTCATTTCAACACTAGACTTAAATATATCCCAACAAACTACTCTTCAGCAAATTTAGTGCCAATAAAGGAATCGAATCATAGTATTTTAATCAGTGCAAACAGATAATTATTACCCAAAAATCAGAAACACAATACAATATTAAGAACAACACACAACAATAATTACTATAAATTGTGCTCCCATAACCAACATATCTTGTTTCTATGTTAATTCTTTATAATTATGCAGTGTTTTTCATAAAATAATACAATCTTACTTTTAACCAATAATATGAGTGTTTTGGGTTCACTTGGCATTATTAACAGTTACTTTTAAAAATGAAACTGTGCCTATTCTTCATCACTGAATAAAACTATGTGTTCAAGCTGACACACATTGACTTCTGTACATCAGTTTTGAAACCAGCAACTTGAAAGTACACACATATTTGAAACACATACATTATTTGTAAAACTTCTAACCCAACTTTACACTTGTTTGTTAAATGATTTCTACTTATAGGACACAGGGCCGAAGATTGTTGGCACAAGATCACAAACTGTGCGAAACATTGCACTGGAGGACAAAAGTGGATCGGTCCAAGTAGCTTTGTGGAACAATATTTCTAAAAGCCCCGTAAAAGCTGGTGACCACATCAAGATCACACATGTGTTGCCAAGAATTAACACATTCTTGCAGATGATGACTCTATCTAGCACAACAAACACAAAGATTGAGGTAAGTGTACAAACTATTGATATCAATTAGGAAATAACAGTGCGATGAGCCGGTCTTCACTGCGTGGTAATGACCAGGCTGGTGGTTGGCCGGGGTTAATGGACCGAGCCGAAGGCAAGGTCCATTAACAGCAGCCAACCACCAACCAAGGTCATTACCACACAGTGAAGACCGGCTCATCGCACTGTTATTCCCATTAATAAATGCCTTATAACAAAACAAACTGTAAAAATCGTCAGAATTTGTGATTTTTCTTTCGCCGTTATTTTTAGAAATGTTCTACTCATGTTCAAGGGCAAATCGTTTGGCTGTTCAACTTTTGTGTGGTACCTAATCTCTTACACATAATTAACTGTGTATACATATTTTCAAGAACCAGACTATGACTTTGCATTATGTTTGTTTCATGCACGTACCAGCTACCCTAAAATGACACATTGTCTGCGCATTCACTCCTACGTGTGGTATGTTTTCGCATCTGTCTCTGCTGAAAAAATAAAATAAAAATAAATACGCACAAAGAAATGAGTTGATTTGACACAACAATGTGCTTGTTAAGGGGCCATTAATTCGCTTGTTCACTGAGCCGGTCTTTATATCGCCCGTTAATACACCCCCAAGTGATCGGGTTTTGACCATTCAGAGACCTGAAACTGTCCAAGGTAATTATTAATACCCATTATTGCATATTTACTAAAAACCAGACCCAATTATAGACCTTTCCATTGTTGATAAACAAACTGCGCTGGTTGGCATGGACCGCCGAATGTTAGTAAAACATTCAATCGTGTTAACAGATGTTTTAACCAAATTCAACATTTTCAGCAAGCTTCTAATTAAATAAAATACCTCCCATGATCGGTTGCTTTGTTTCCAATAAATTCAACACTATTTTTGAATATTTGTGTAACGTTGTTACAAACTGTAGCTATCTGTTTCTGTTTTGCATTTGATGGCTTTCCATAGTTTTCCAACCTGGGTTGGCAAAAACTTGGGCTGTGACGTTGCATAAGAAAGGTCTATATAAATAAATAAAAAATTACAAAATGTTATTAATAATCTAAGGATAGTCTATCTCTTCAAACCTTGCAAACAAAGATTTAATTACACAAACTGTATGTAAATAACAAGTGCAATTTTTATAATTTTATTATTAATATTATTCATTCATGTAATTACAGATGATGGCAGACTAGATCAAAGATGTCAAAGTAGAAACAATAACCGTCGAAGGCACTAATGCAGGTTCCCTACTGTTGATGTGCCAATTCGATGACTCCATCTCAACACTACACATGCCAAAAGAACTTGCTGAAGAGTTATGGAAATCAACAAGTTCTTCAGAAATAATCGAGGCACTGGAAGCACAACAAGAGTATACATTTGTTGTACAGTCTCGAAACATAATTCACCTTAGTGGCAGTTAGCATCATGAACCCAGTACCTCCAAACCAAAGCCTTCCACTGCCTTTTCCAAGTAATCAACTAAGAGATGCTCCAAATCCTAGACTTACAGTTAACTACCATTTCCTCATTCTACTTTAACCCTGTTTCTGTTTCTGTGTTAAGTAAACAAACTCCCTTACATTTGCAAGTGTAAAAAGTTTCCTTTGATTTACACTCCTTTGTTTTCCAATCACAACAAATGTGCTTTCATGTGGTTCATAAATTACTAGGTGAGGCCTTGCACAAAAGCTAGATGAAGCCAGACACGATCAGTGACATGCAAGTGGAAATACTAACAGTGAAAGCACTAAGCACTAATACAAGTGCAATCTTATTGTCATGCCAATTTGATGACACTATCTGTACACTGTTTATGCCAGGGCACTTGCTGAACACTCGTGGAAGAATTCAAGTTCAACAGAAATAATCTTTGCACTTGAAGAACAAGTGTGTACATTTGTTGTACAGTCTAGAAACATGATTCACCTCAATGACAGTGACCAACTTCAACCCAGTATCCTCAAACCAGGGCCTCGCTGGCTTCATCCTTGTCCTCCACTAAAAAAGATGATCAGTTCCAAGACTGAGTACTGCACAAAAGCTACATGTAGTTGATCAAAAAGCAGTCGGGTCAAACTCTTCTATCTGTGTTGATCGTAAAACTGGTACCACTGTGACTGTTCAAAGAATAATCATACAAGTGCAATCTATAATTAGTTATATAACATCAGTCTACTACAAAAACAGTATCTAAACAAACAAAGCTGATGACCTTAGGTCAGCTAACTTGACCATTTTGGACTCAATTTCATAAAGCTGTTTAATGGTAATCACATTTTCTTGCTGACCATAGCAGAAAAAGCACACACTTATTTCACATGTTAGCAAGAGAAAAAGGCTGCAGGTAAGCATGCCTGTTCAAGTGCTTACGATTAGCAATGCTATGGATACATACTACGTAACCACAGAATCCTCCATTAAGCAGCTCAATGAAATTGAGCCCCGGTGCAATTAAGTGTGTTGCATTATAGAGACAACATCAATGACTCTTTTTATCAAGGGCATGTAACTTTGTTCGATCATTAAAGTAACAAACAAACAAATGAAGTCTTGCAAAGTAATAACTTCCAAAGCTCAAACAAAACCTAACAAAAGCTTAAACTGTTAAAATACAAAACAAAGCTTTTGTGCTCAGCTCAGCCTACCTGTTCAAACTGCAAATATCAAATGTGTTGTGTATTACATCATCTGTAACTCTTTTCATGAAGAACCATTAATCTTGTCAGATCAGTGCAAAAAAAAACCACAGGTCAAGTCTTGCCCATTTATAAAAATGCACTTTCATCCATGTTCCTCCCGAACGGTACCAGATTTAAAAATAATCACAATTGTATCATTAGTTAATAACATCTAAACTATCATTTAAGTTAAACACTTCAGACTCGAATTTTGTCAATGCCATGATATTTGAACTATTTTCTTCTACATGCATACCCAACTCAGTTACTATTTTAGTTTTTAAAAGATCACTTTTTCAAGTACTGAATTATGTAAATAAGATAATTAAGTTTTATAAGTAAAATAACCAGTTTGTTTGAAAACAGATAGGAAGACTATTTGTTACATTTTCTTTTCTTGTTTGTAATTTCTTGCCATGGAAAACAGTGTGGATATTCATTATTTCATAAATTTTAAAAAAATAGACAAAAAACTGTCTACAAAACATTTAAATACCATTAATGATATACCTGTACAACCAGGACTTGAAATCTTCCCAGACAATTCTGAAGGCCATGTCACACGAGGCAATTAAACTGTTCAGGCAACCACTTCCAAGCAATCTGTAATAAAAAAGAACATCAATATTCCTGTTAGCAAATTACTTTCTAAGGATAACAAGTAACACTTAGAAAAATGTCTCTCCAGCTGAGATTTTTTTTACATATAGTGCAACTGATTGTCTCCAAGTTATCTGAACAAATTGCCTGGTATGACATCTCCTTTTAAGAATATTGATCACACAAACTTCACAAATAATTTGTACTGATTACTCTACTGTATTCACTAATTTCAATACTTTTGATTGTATCTAATAATTGTTAATATTTTTTTCCCGAACAAAATAAACACAAATTGTATTTTACATAACATCTGCATTTGTTTGAACTTTTTATTTCCTTTTGTACTGTATATTGTACACTAGTTATATTTTTCAGGTGCACAACCAAAACAGTTAAATGTTTGACTGACCAACCTTCTCTGCACTCTAAAAACCATGCAACCATGAAGCATATCCTAACCTATTCTCTTTGTTTTTCTACTTTCTTAACTAAACACTATTATCCACAACAAAATAAGGGCCAATGATGATAACAATTGAAACTGGTAAAAAGACTTTCCAAAAAAACTTACAAAATGTACTCAGGAGTCATGATCTTCCAATCCATCTTCTCTATTGGAGTAATCATAAAACATTGTTTTGGTAGCTTTGACACATACCAATAATTACACTGAAAAATACTTCAGCTGTATATATCTCAGAATGAACAAAAAGCACCAAATTACTGCTATCAATAAAAGCTGTACCTTTGTTAATTACTCAAAACAAAATTGATTAGAATTACTGCAAATCTCTTGATAATAATGTATGCCATTTGGAAAGTCAACTCCAGCCTTTCTAAGGAATGTAGTTTCAGAAAAAATGGTTTTCAACAAATTTTCAATAGGGAGAAATGTTCTGAATGTATGTTTCCAAACCTAGTAATAATAATATAATAAACACATTTCTTGTTTTTTACAAACTTTATCATGACTGTATGATGCATACTTTTATGATAAGATGGATTGTAAGTAATATATTCTGAAACATTTACATGCCAATAAAATGTCTGCCAAACTTGTTTCTGTAGCCCTTCCTTACAAATTTACACTAAATATACATCAAAACTACATCAAATTATATTTGAAATTGTCTCCAATGTCAAAATTTAAATTTTCTCATTTGAATAATGAATCTAAACTACACTTACACATAGACTACATTCCTAGATCAAATAGTATTCAAATTCACAGATTTACACTTCACACTTAGTCAGAACTGATCCTACTCAAAACTGTTTGCCCTTCCCATTTATGCATCTCCAGTTCTATTATGAAACAACACTTTCACCAAAATTTGGCTCTACACTACATGTTTGTGTTCTTTGTTTTGTTCTCACAATCAATGAACTCAGTGTTCTTCCAAAACAATAACTTCTCTCAATCATTCTGAATCTTACTATCTATTTATTTTATTATGAAACTGTTTTGTACGAGTGTTAAAGAAGAAATGGCACCCAAAGAGAAAACTCACACCAGTTGTGAACTACAAATCGATTAACTTAAAACTACACTAACTACACTAACTAACACTAGTACAGCAATAAGTAATCAATTAATGATTAAATTGCATGCAAAATTACAAACACTAGTACTAGTAGTATAAACTAAATACATAATAAATGTATCATACATGTGTTTGACATGTCTTTAAAAAAAATATCCTTCCAGCTGTCATGGCTGTTCTCATTAAACTTGCTTTGAATAGTGCATCCATATCATAAATAAATGAATGTTGACAGTCAACCATGCATGATGACACCTAGCACCATGTGGGACTTGTGCCCCATTGAGATGTTGAATCCGCAAAGATCTGAATCATGAAACTTACCAATCAAATGCTACTATACTTGCAGATAGCCAGACTGCTGATTTTTAAAATTAAAACATCACAGATTTTAGGGGAAAATTGATTGCTTTTCGAGTCTCAAGTGTGAATTTTTGTTCACTTATTAACAACTTCCACCACAAACCATACTTGTCAGATTTCCTCCATAATTACACAACATTTGTATGATCAACTGTTGGAACCAGAATAAAGCTGAATAAATCAGTCTGATCCCCGTTAAATTATAACAGTTTATCATATAACTGTTGTGGAGTTGTTGAGGGAACCTGACAAAACATGGTTGTCATGCAAGTTAACAATTAATACATTATGTGAACAAAAATTTACACTTGCGATGACTAAAAAAGCAATCAATTTTCCCCAAAAATCTGTGATGTATTAAAATATAAAATCAGCAGTCCGGCATCTCTAAGTTATTATAAGTATAAATAAAATAGCATTAGTATTTAGCCCACCTTGTTCGGCTGTTACGGCTCTCTTTTAACATCGGTCTTCATAATAATTAATAAACTTTCACCATTGTTTTGTCTACAACTAAAGACTGAGTGATAGCCCAACAAGAAGGTAAGCTATTATCAAAATACTAAATAGCATTTGATTGATCAGTAAGTTTCATGATCCAGATGTTTACAGATTAAAAATTTCAATCAAATGGGGTATAAAACATAAGTTTGCACACCGGTACGCAACACAGTGCTATGCTAACATGTCTAACAATTAACATTCAAAACATTACAGTGTAGTGTCATTTTGAAAGACAACAGTTTTATACTTCTCCCTATCAAGTTGGTGTGATGTTTCCGTTGCGACGTTTGCCGACTAAAATTCATAGCCAGAATCACCTTAAAAGATTCTGATCAATTTGTCCCAAACTAATATTAAAAAATAGCAATTTAATAGCGTGCAACAGCAGCAGCAACCAGCTCTCCAGCAGTAGCACGCTTGACATGCATCGGTCATATGCGACGATGACTTTTGCGCTTGCGCACTCCACGTTTTTTGCCTACCAAATGCTATCTAGAGGGCAGTATACATATTTAAGCCCTTTTGGGAGGATTAAACAGCTGTGACGTGGACGGCGGTCACTGGTCTATTATTGGGGGTTTCGGCCATCCGCCGAAACCACCTTTGTTTTCGTCGAGATTTTTATTTTTTAGCTGTTTCTCTTGTTTTCGTTAAAGATTTTTTTATTATTTTTTTTATTTGTATGTTTCAGCCAAAAAAAATGGTATTGGTGCAATAATGATCCTAAAACAATGATGTCATGATGACGTCATCACCTGTCACGTGATGTCATCTTAAAGTTTCCTTTTTTTTAATATTTGAAAATCTATATCAAATCAACCACAAGAGACCGTAGTTTTCTGTTTGCGGGATTGGGTGGGGATAAATTAGGTCTTCATTTTATCCAGTGTGCGTGACCTCACATGACCTCTACTTCCGGTCGAAACAGGAAGTGCTTTGTAATTCAAAAGTGGAAATAGTTATGAAGTTGCTTTCAATGATGTTATTGTCTGGCAAGGGTTGGCAATTTAAAAAAATACCGATGACGTCACAACACACAAGAGCGCCCTCTAGCGGCAGGTTGAAAACTGATCAAAATGGACTTTTTGAAGATGTGTGTGGAAATGTTTTGTGTAATTACTTCAAAATTTACACATGTTGATCGTCAGACAGCCATCATATGTGAAGTTTCAGATCAATGACGTCATCGGGGGTCACGTGACGCGGCATTAAAGGTGTCTTTTTTGAAGTCGTATAACTCCCGAAGTAAAAGTGCGATCATGTTGAAACTTGGTAGGTTGTTAGATATTGACAAGTTCTTGTAAATTTTGAAATAATCATCACATGATTTTTTGAAAATGTTATGGCGAAACAGCTCGGCATTTGTGCACAAATGCAATATGTCTAGTTTTTTTAGCTGTTTCGTAGCGAAGCCCAGCGAAACAGCTCATGTTTTCGTTAAAGTTTTTTTAGCTGTTTCGTTGCGCAGCGCAGCGAAACAGCTCTTAATTTTTTTTTATTTTTTTTTTTTTAGCTGTTTCGTAGCGCAGCGCTGCGAAACAGCTCTTGTTTTCATTAAAGTTTTTTTAGCTGTTTCGTTGCGCAGCGCAGCAAAACAGCTCTTGTTTTCGTTAAAGTTTTTGTTTTTTTTGTTGTTAGCTGTTTCGTTGCGCAGCGAAACAGCTCTTGTTTTCGTTAAAGTTTTTGTTTTTAGCTGTTTCGCAGCAAAGCGCAGCGAAACAGCTCTTGTTTTCGTTAACATTTTTGTTTTTATTATTTTTTTTTTAATTTGTATTTTTCAGACAATTCGTTCTTAGCGGCTTTTTGCATAGTTCCTAAAGAGCAATTGCAATGAAACTTTCAGGGATGAAAGGCATTGGTGCAATACTGATCCTAAAACAATGACGTCATGATGATGTCATCACATGATTTGTTAAGTTTTTTTGCATTTTTTGCACCTTTTAGTCATAAATTGCTAATAAAACGCGGTATAATCCAAATTCTTTTTTAAACAGGCTTGATACATCATAACTGCTTTGAATACAAAAAACTTTCATATTCAATTGAGTAACTTGAAAAAGTTATGGCGAAACAGCTCGGCATTTGTGCACAAATGCAATTAGCTCTAGTTTTTCTCTATTATTATTCTTCTTTCTGAAAAAGTCTCATAGCATTTACACATGAAATTTGTTACCGTTCGATCTCAGGAACTACAGTCTTAAAAGACACAAACAATACATCAAACGAAAGCCTGTACTCTAACTTAGATCAAGCAGCAGTTTGACCGCAGGTTTTTAATCCTTTGTTGACGATATTAACGATTTAAAAACACGTATCGTCAACAAAGCACGATCGTCTTGTGTGTGTACATTGCATGTAATTCACGCTGTACATCGCATACGGCCATACCCACACAGAGCCCATCGTCCACACGCGTGGCATCGTTCGACTTTTGTACCGTTCATTTTGGTTGACTACTTCGCTTCTGCAGTTAATGGTGAACCTGTATAGCGCCCTCTTGTTTGTGGAGAGTCCTCGAACTATTAAATACGGAAGCGTTTGGGGATATTAGTAGCGGTTTGTTCTCACGCAATTTCAATGCATTCTCCCAGCACAATTTATTTCAAGGTCCAGTATAGCTTATTAATAACTTTAGCATTGGCATGGTAATTTATTGTTTACAATTATTTATTATTTAACTTTATATCGTCTGAACCATAACGTAAAAGAGTTATATTTTGTACCGTCTTCTAGCTTATCACAACGTTCGTACGAAAAACGTGTTTTCATCATCGTGATGTCATCAGGTGTCAAATTAATTATTACATTAATTCAACATTGACAACAAAGCCGAAACCCCAGTGTTTGTTCGTTACAAACTCGTTTCTAGTTATTATTATTATTATTATTTTTATTATTATTATTTATTCGGCCATTTCACAAAGAACAATAACAATACATGTAGTTGCAAATAAGATTATAGTAATAGGAAACAAATTGTTAAAAAAATATGTTGAACAGAACTACATAATAATAATAATATTGTATTGTATTTGTATAGCACCTACTGCAGGCCAGCCTCTAAGCGCTTAACATTCAGTATTTCCTGCAAGGTATTTGGGGCTACGTTCATGAAGGCATACATGCTAAATAATGGCAACTAAAGCACTGGTCCTGAATGAAGATGACTGACATAATGTTTGGATACAACAAGAAACATGTGAAGAATAGATGAGAGAGTATGGTAGATTGAGAAAGGACATGAAACAGGGTGGGAGAGGAAAGAGCAGGGAACTAGGGACAGAAGACAACCCATTTCAAGCTGGCCAGGATTAACAAAAGAGTACTTAAACCCTGTGACCCTAAAGTCTGTCAATCCAAACTTGAGATGGGAACATATAAAGAACAATAGACTATAAATAAAAAAAATATATATATAAGAAAATACAAGAAAAAATAATTTTCAAAAACCTGTACTTAAATAGACAAAATAAAGCTTTAGAACAAGCAATATGACCCGAAACGAATGTCTCACTTGTAATAAAAAATTAATACAAACAGAAGTTACCTCAAGGTCCAAATTGTCTTTTCCAGGTTTTATAGAAGTTCATTCCAGAAAGTATGTCAAATTTAACGAGTGTGCAGAGCGCCGAAACAATGTATGGGCGCCGCCATTTTTTATTTACGAACTTTACTAAGAAATGTTTATTCATAAGTGGACGATACGTGATCGTCAATTACCAAATATGGGGTGTTTTTAATTTCATTTACTTTCTTTATATTAAGCTTGGATGTCAGGTAGAACCTGTAGTTTTACCATGATAATTTCTGTAATAGGCCTAATTATTTGTGTAAGAGTTTGTGGTTAACGTTGGGAAACTACCTTTTTGTAGAGATCTCAGTGGTAAATAATTATTTGCTTTTCCATGCGCGCGAAAGTTTGATGACATGGCGGCCTTTTGACCGATGAAATAATAGCTAGCTGCTGCTCCACTATAAAAAGGGAAGTTTTTCATCTGTTAAAACAGTTGCTGCTTAGTAAGCTGTCTATACTGAACAGATAATAGGTGGACAGTGGTGGCAACTCCATGTAGATTGACTAATTCAGCTTGCATCTGAGGGGAGTTTATTTAAGGGAGCGTCAGCGTACTCTGGCGGAGTAATATCAGCTTGCAACTGAGGGGAGTTTATTTAAGGGAGCGTCAGCGGACTCTGGCGGAGTAATTCAGTCTTCCGATAAATTAGGATAATTGTTTCGTTTGGCGAAACAAATTGGCTACCTAGTTGAGCAATTTGGAAATAACATATTGGTTTATGATGATTATAGACTGTTTACTGTTATGTACTTACAGAGAATAAATTGTTGTAACTGTTGATTTGATTCACTATCCAATTATTTAATAGTTGAGCCTCCTCTAGCCAGTAACTTAGCTGCCTGGTTGTATATTTCAACCCAACAGACTGGGGAAAATAAATTTATTTGTAGTGACGGTGATCATCGGTAGGTGTCGAGATATTCTCACTAGAGTAACAGTGCCCCCACCGACCGCCGCGCGCGACATAGCAACTACCTTGTCCAACTATAAAACTGCTGCTCTCGAAAGCGATCCAATTGAAACATGAATTTAATGAATTAAAAGTTTTTCAAACTTAAATCAACAACGTCATAACTACCTCAATACACACAAAATATAAACTTATTTTATTACTAAAAGAATTGGTCTATAGACTTAAACAATCCGCATGTTAAATACAAATACAAGTATTTACTAAGCTTTGAAATTCAAAACAGATTGATGTGATTTTTTAAATTCATTATTTATTTCTTATTTGTTCTGGGTACACAGCAACAATCCTACACAAACCCTATTATGACTTTCAGCCGCAGGGCTAGGGCATGGCCTTTTTTGTTAAGCTCCGTCGTGCACATTTGTTTTGTTTTCTACTTTTTTTAATGCTCTTTCATAATCATTCCAATAGCGTCGATTTAGTAACCAGAACATTTATTTCCCCATGTAAACTAAATGTAAACATGTAATAAATTTACACTCAACACTCAACACCCTTATTATCGATTCAAATGTTCTGACATCAACAAAATTACACTGACTCCAACAATACCCGAACACCTAGTGTTTGTTTCAACAAACACTAAAGCTCTAGTTTTTTTAAAACTTTTTTTTTGCTTATTCTTCTCAGAGTCGTTTGTCCGCAAGCAAAAGCATACTTGCGAATCTTGGATCAACTTGAAACTTGATGTGAAGTTAGACCATTATTAGCAGAAGCTGAGTTAGTTGTGACGTTGTGATGACGTCATCGGATGTCAAATTACAAGCGATTTTAGGTCAAAAAGTGACCATATGCAAATGCTTGTATGTTTGTGAATATTAAAGCTATGATGCTCATAATTGGGCATCAGATAGATCGAGACTGGGGCAACATTTGAAAAGTTAACGCCGAAATTGTATGACCTTAACTTCAAGGTCGTTACCCTAGGTCGAAGTTTACCTTAGATTTTTTTCTTCAAAAAGTCATGTTTTGGACTTTTCTAAAGCATAACTCAAGATTGAAATCGAATTGACGGTTGAAACTTATCAGACAATTGGACCTCAGAATCAAGACGCTACAAACATGATGATGTCATGATGACGTCATCGGGTATTGAATTACATTAAATCAAAGTTTAATACTTGTAAAAAATCATAACTCATGAACCACATGTTGGATTTTTACAATCTACACATCATCGGATTGGTCGTTAAAAGTTCAACAAACGCTACACACAACATGACCCCATTTGAACTTGGCTTCCGGTTCAAACCGGAAGTTGAAAGTTAATTATGTGAGAAAATGCAAGCAGAAAAAGACGAACTTTGGTTATGTTTTTATCACACTCCGAGAAGGAAGGATGTGTCATCGGACCGTGAAGGGTGTTTCAGACCCTCCTCACGGCATGTGTTTATCGTTGCTACACGGGACTAAAATGGTAAGTTTTTGTGTGAACATCAATGCTTATTAAAATGATTATTTTATTTAATGCACAATTACGTTATAAAGTGTATCCTGTATCATCAAGTGGTGACGGTGGTGAGATGTTTTTAAAACTAAGAAACGTTTAGTATGAACGTCGAAGAACATCGAAGATAATTGGGCAATGGGGGATTGGTATGATTGTTGGCTGTGTCACTAAAGTCAGAAAATGGTCAGACCGATGAATGTTTTCCGTCAACTTTGTATTATGACATAACTATTTGAAAACCCTTCGATAAAGTTTCCACTAATAAGGTTTCGTTTTTAAGTCGTTCACATCAAAAACAGGATGTGCACCTTCCACTATCTTTTTCTTGCGTAATGTCCTTACTCTGAAAAGTTGTATTGTTAATATGCGCCCTCGAACAGGTTGGTCCTGGAAAGAGCGCAGTATAAATTCAATAAATTATTAGTAGTAGTATGTAATCATGAAATGTTGTAAGGCTCGAATTTTTTTTATTTCAGCAGTTTCAGCTTGACTTAGTTTGCTTTGAGTCATTCTTTGTTTATATATATTTTTTCTTCAGAATTTACAAATCATCCAGTACCCGAATGGTCTCCAGGGAAAGATTTTATACTCGTTGTGTTCCATTCCCTAATTCCTTGCTGAGTGTATGATGCACCCTACAGGTAGAAATAGTCTTTAACTCATTACTAACATTTCTTTAGTAAAAATTCACTAGAGGCTTAAACTTGCCGTCTTCATGACTTGGATTTATCTTGCAAAAATATTAAAAACAAGTGTCTTTTCTTTCAATATTATAAATTTAACATACCGTTCTGTATGATGACTAAAAACCAATAGCTCATACCATGTTCGACTTATTTTGACGACATCATCATCAGTGAATATGTTTTGAACAATCAAAGTATTATGCACCGATACATAATGAGAAGCCAAATCACAGTATTTGAAAACCTGTTAAAACTTTTAAGAATTGTAACTTAATAATGTCAACATGATTTGCATAGTCGGATTTAATAATCAATAAAGAATCAATTTCCATTGAAAAAACAATAAACTTTAGTGAATGGCATACATGATAGTTGTACTTGTGAGTAATTTACTTCTTATTTGTTCTGGGCACACAGCAACGTTCCTACACATATACCCTATTATGACTTTAAGCCGCAGGGCTAGGGCATGGCCTTTTGTTAAGCTCCGTCGTGCGCATTTGTTTTGTTTTCTACTGTTTGTATGCTCTTTCATAATCATTCCAATAGAGTCGATTTAATAACCAGCATCATAAAAGAAAGAAGGCAATGATTAATACTGAAGACTATTATAGTAACCAGAATATTTATTTCACCATGTAAAATAAATGTAAACATGTAATCAGTTTACACTTTTTTGAAAGGTCAACACTCAACACCCTTTTTATCGATTCAAATGTTCTGACATCAACAAAATTACACTGACTCCAACAATACCCGAACACCTAGTGTTTGTTTCAACAAACACTAAAGCTCTAGTTTTTTTAAAACTTTTTTTTTGCTTATTCTTCTCAGAGTCGTTTGTCCGCAAGCAAAAGCATACTTGCGAATCTTGGATCAACTTGAAACTTGATGTGAAGTTAGACCATAATTAGCAGAAGCTGAGTTAGTTGTGACGTTGTGATGACGTCATCGGATGTCAAATTACAAGCGATTTTAGGTCAAAAAGTGACCATATGCAAATGCTTGTATGTTTGTGAATATTAAAGCTATGATGCTCATAATTGGGCATCAGATAGATCGAGACTGGGGCAACATTTGAAAAGTTAACGCCGAAATTGTATGACCTTAACTTCAAGGTCGTTACCCTAGGTCGAAGTTTACCTTAGATTTTTTTCTTCAAAAAGTCATGTTTTGGACTTTTCTAAAGCATAACTCAAGATTGAAATCGAATTGACGGTTGAAACTTATCAGGCAATTGGACCTCAGAATCAAGACGCTACAAACATGATGATGTCATGATGACGTCATCGGGTATTGAATTACATTAAATCAAAGTTTAATACTTGTAAAAAATCATAACTCATGAACCACATGTTGGATTTTTACAATCTACACATCATCGGATTGGTCGTTAAAAGTTCAACAAACGCTACACACAACATGACCCCATTTGACCTTGGCTTCCGGTTCAAACCGGAAGTTGAAAGTTTGAAAAATTCATATCTCAACAACTACGTAATATTTCAACATGAATTTTGCATGAGGTTATAAATGAGTTATCCTCCCGAAACTTTTGCACAGAGATTATAGCATTTTAATCTTTGCAATTGGTCGAAACCGGGCGTCAAAGCACTCGTGTCTGTTGACTTTCATTGTATGACAACGCACGATAGTGTAGGCCAACACAAACATACGCCGACACTGTACATGTACACAGCCACGCGGTGCGCACGTGTACAATGCTAGTGTTGATGCAAGACGTTCTTAGCGGGTTTTTTTCCTGACCGATTGGTCATAGAATCAGCTGTGTCATGCTTCACCAATAGAGGGCGCTCTATACACATCATTGAACTCCTGTTCACGTACAGACAATACGTAGACCTTTCCATTGTTGATAAACAAACAGCGCTGGTTGGCATGGACCGCCGAATGTTAGTAAAACATTCAATCGTGTTAACAGATGTTTTAACCAAATTCAACATTTTCGGCAAGCTTCTAATTAAATAAAATACCCTCCATGATCGGTTGCTTTGTTTCCAATAAATTCAACACTATTTTTGAATATTTGTGTAACGTTGTTACAAACTGTAGCTGTCTGTTTTTGTTTTGCATTTGATGGCTTTCCATAGTTTTCTTGAGCTGTGACGTTGCAAAAGAAAGGTCTATAGACCGACAGCGCCTATGAAAATCAACGTCTGGATACCGTAATTTTGAAAGCACCCGACCATACCCAAACTATGGGCAAATTCCGCAAAAACGCAAGCAAAAACACTTTTTTTTATCGATTCAAATGTTCTGACATCAACACAATTACACTGACTCCGACAATACCCGAACACCTAGTGTTTGTTTCAACAAACACTAAAGCTCTAGTTAAAGTTTAATCTCTCGGTTGACCCAAGGTTTAGATTTTCTCGAGCGCTGCAACTTGCGAGGGATTGAGTCTCTAGATGCAGCATGGAACAAGTCGAGAAAACCTTCCCACGCTGTATCGACATCATTAGGATCAACAACAAATCCCACGGAGCCAAATCAAGCAAACGATTAAAATGGACGAAGTCAGCTTTGTCGTACATTAAAAATTCACGAATAATGTTTTTGTGAGGTTGAATTCGAGTAATTCGAAGGCTGAAAAACACCATATTGTGGTCACTTGCGACTGGGTTCGGATGGACTGAAGACTCCATGAAAAGTTCCGGGCGATTTGTAAAAAGGTGATGATTGTCCCAATGGTAGGATTGTTGATCGAGGGACGGGCAACTGTTTTAACCATTTGGGTCGCTTCCATGGTTTCCATTACCGCTAACAAACGACTTGCCGAGGAATTTGGTTGTTTGAGATTAACATTCAAATCACCAGTGATGATTACTCCTTGGTAGTCTGAAGATGCAGATTAGATTTCATCAGTGTTAGCTTGAAGAATGTCCCAGTATGCAGCATTTGCGTTGGGAGGTTGATAGAGGACAATGACTAACCAATTTGACCCATGTAGGGATAACTCAGCACAGATCTGCTCCAGCTGTGGGTGCTCAAATTGGCTTAAAGGAACACGTTGCCTTCGTGTTGGGCGGTTTGGGCTATAAAAAGCGTTTGCTATGAAATGAATATGGTTGGAAAGATGTTTTAAAAGTAGAATACAATGATCCACATGAATATGTCCTAGAAATGTGTGGTTTTTGTTAACGTTTGTGACAAAGAACGGTTCGCCATTTTGTGGAGTCAAAATTTTGACTCCACTAAATGGCGGACATGCTCCGCTAGTCTTATTTCCAGTCGGAGCTGTTGAACTACGACTGAGCAATTACTATTACTATCACGGCGGTCCTCTTGTACGTGTAGTATATGCAGACCCTCCGGCTTATGGATTGTAGCGGGGCCAACCTAGCGCTAACGCTTTGTGTGATGCAAGAAGGTCTGGTACCCATTACTGTTTGTGTACGTGTAACGTGATCATCACAACGGTATGACACGAGTCTGATCGTGATTTCGTCGTGTTTTTCTCGCCTCTGTGTTGCAAAAATTGTCTAGTATTACTATTATTAGTGGAGCTGAAGAATGGACCCAATGGACGTATCATCCATGTCATCTCCAACACCAGCTAGGGGACGTCCTCGGCGTAAAACATCCGCTCAGAAGCTTAAGCTGTTGGCCGATAAAGTTCGGAAGAGAAAAAATTTGCGTCAAGGGCTTCGGAAAAGGGCCCTTCTGGAGTCGACTATTGGCAAGACCAATTGTGAAAGATGGACTTCTCTGAGGGATACGGCAGTCTTGACATGCTCAGTTGATGATAAAGATGAATCGTTCGCAGAACTGCTATTAGACAGGTAAGACCATTCCATTGCTCTCACAAAAATCGTGTGATAAAGTTATAGGCCCAGTGTGTTTTTTTATGGTGATGATGTTGATGGCACATCACAATTTGTCAATGATTACAAAATTACACTACACTGCAGTGTAAAATGGCCCCTGTAAAATACTAATTAGGCCTAGCTCCAGTTACTGGGTCTGTAATGGGCCTATACTGTAAACAAGACTGAGGATAGAACAACTTGTGGAGTTTGATTAAGCAAACTAGTTCCTACGGGATGGGGCTGTTCCAGGAAGGAATTCTTCTTGCACAGTACAATACCTTTTTACACCACTACTCAGCAGTAGGTGTGCAGTAAATGCATCATTTTAACAGAGCCAATACCTAGTGATTACAACATAAATTTAATTGCAGATGAATATCTTAATATTTTTTATAACTCCAATCCAAATTGACTCTAGGAGTAGGAGAGTGCACCTTGATGGAAATGATTATCTTGCCAGGTGTTCGAAAAACAAAACACATCACACCTGTAAAAATGCAAAAAGTCTTGCAGGAGGAATAGTGGTTAGCAATAACATGACTTGGACCATGACCATTTCACACAGGTGAATTTTTGTTTATGTTGTACAAGCAACAATACATCTTCCGTTTGAGATTTTTTTTTGGAGCCATGTTGTGTAGTTGATCAGCAAAAAAAATTGTAAATGTTTCATTTTTTTCCAGATATGAAGAGTCATTGCTCCAGAAGCCAAGACAGCATCAAACTTCAACACCATCAGTGCTAGGCAAGCTACATGTAGGCAGTGATGTCATTTCAAGCATTGCCACTAATGAAACACTTCCAAGGTTGGTGTACAATTCATCCATTTCTTGGTAATTATTTTTCTTAAAAACTATGCAATAATTTCATGATTATATACTCTGTTCCATGTTCTTTTCATTATTATTCCAATAGTTGCTCATCTTCACAACTTTCTGGAGTCCAAGAGCTTGAACGTAGTGTTGAGTCAATCCAGCATCATTGTGACACTGACAGAGAAATCTAAAAACCAAACCTTGTATGAGTGAGTACATTTGTTATTGCAATATAAACTGTTGTCTTTGATGGTGTTTACTATATACTTGGAAAAAAAACCATACATTTTTAAAATTTGATAAATCATTGAAAATATTGAATGATGTTGTGTTGACGGAAATTTCTTTTCAAAATGTTAGCATAAGTGTTGACTACTACCACGAGGGGAGCTACATTTTTCCAGCTGAAGACTACAGTGGGTCTGAAGAGGGGGATGAAGTCAGTGATGATAAATCATTTGAGCCTTACTCAAGTCTGACAATAAGGTAAGGTTTCAGTGGACAGGATGAAGACCCCCCCCCCCCCAATTGCTGTTCGCTTCAACACCAACCTATTGTTTGTATGTGTGAAAGTATTAATTGTGTTTAGTAATATATGGGCTTGTGGTAGTCAGGAGCTTGCTCTGACCAGGAGACTAAATAAATTACATTGGTTTCTGTTGTTAGCTTAGCGGATTGTGACGAGTCAATCGATGACTTACCGGAGGTGTCTGTGGCAGAAGAAGTTTTTGATATTGAAGAGGAGGATGCGGAATATGCGACTGATGATGATGAGACTGACCCTGCTGAACATGAATTGGCTTCAAGTCCTGATATGCTAGCCTCTCAACGATGCTACATCGTGTATCAAGACAACTTGCAAAACTTGTGTGACAAGGTGAAACGCAAATGCAGTGTAAAAGGATGCCTTGGTTATGCAGTAGCACACCTAAAACCATGTGGTTCTTCTGTAACTGTTCGTTGGGTAAGTGGTGTAATATGTCTTGCTGATTCCTCGGTTGTGTAAACAATATGATTGTATTTTTTTTGTCGGGAGACTATTATTCTTAAGCCTCATAACAACTGGTTGAAAGTGCTAGCAAAGCTGACTGTACTGTACTTTAACAATTTTAAAGTATTAATTTTCAACCCAAGCCAAATCTTTACACTGATTGTAGATCCTGCTATATAGTTGAAATTGAACTCCACTACAATGTAAATTATTGTATCACTGCCTCTCTTTCTCCTTTTTTACATCTTTGATTTGGTTACAGTCAGTACATAAGCAGATACATTTCTGCTTGAAAGATAACTAGCTGTTATCAGTTGACTTCCTGTGGTTGATACTCATCAATGGGCAAGTCATTGACCTGTTTATGATATGCAAACATTTATTTATCCAGTCAATCAATACAGAGGTGCCAAAAGAATCATACTTGTGGCCATTGGAATGGCCAACCACAGCTGAATGGTGTAAATATGGGAGATATATTGATGAGTGCTGCCATCCTGTTTTCTGGGAACCAGTATGCCAAAATAAGTATGATGTGCCATGTCATGAAACTGTGCCTCCCCTATGAGACACTATTACAAGATACAGCGGTTCTATTTACTACCAAGCATCTCCAAGTTTTGGAATCGTTTGCAAGATGAAGTTATTCTCAAGAGACATGGAAAAGAAGTTGTAATATGTGGTAAGTTCCCCATTCGACAGGCATAGCATGTTCTGCTAAAAAATATTTGTGGGTGCAACCTTTCAAAAGAAATCAATATTTCAATTTATTTATTTTCAAAGTGGTGGAGCATGAAGTATAGGGTGTACATATTTCTTTTTCCAAGGTGATGCCCGTAATGACAGCCCAGGCTTCAGTGCAAAGTACTTCACCTATACTGTTCTTGATGGAGCAGATGACAGCGTTTTGAGTATGAGTTTCAAAGATAAACGACAGTGTGCAGGCAAATCTCCCAACATGGAGGCCGCTGCCTTTACTGAAGCATTAGATGGCCTGAAGGAAAAGATCAATGTTGTTGAAGTGTGTACCGACTCTCACTCATCAATTACCAAGATAATGAGTAAGACACAAAACATTGTATGGCAGTGACTGAAATTAAGTTATACAAGTTTTCATGGCAAAAATGTTCAGGTCAAATTTGTTAATTAACATTAGTGCAGTTCACAATCACCTTTACTTACTTTTTTTGCTTTATAATTTTGTATTCCACATGAAAAAACACCAATAACAAAATCAATACAAATTGGAAAAATTCAAAATAATCAAAAGCTAAGAATTAAATTAAAATCTGTAATTGCTGTAGGGATTGCCACTTTATAAATTGCAGAATCAAAGCAAAGTACCAAAACCAATTTGAGACTGTGGTTTTTAAGTTCATGTCACAGTTTTGTAACTATGGTGAGACGTGCTCCAAAGAAAGTTGATATAAAAAGTAAAGGGTACTGTTATGCCCAGCCATGCACCTGCAGAAGGCCTATACATACCACAATGATTTCCCCCTTTGTGCCAATAGACTTTATAAATGGATTACAATCATTCATATCATTAATATTGGTTTTTATGTTATTTATTTCTAAGGAGAGAGATACAGTGACATAAAGCATTCCTACGATGTTTGGCATGCAGCAAAGAATTTGTCGAAACTATGCAAAGTATGTTCTAATTATCAAAGCAACAGTAAAACTTGTGATGTACTTTGAAGTTGGTGTTTATTTCAACTCGACTTCATTATTTACTTATTTTTAAGAGTACTGTTATGCACAGCCTACAACTGTAAGTCTGTAGTTTACTATACAGCATTACCATGGTATATATGTCAACAGTTGTTTTAATTCATTGCACATTTTTCCACTGACAGGTTGCAAAAAAGGCGGGTAATCGAAAATTACTACCATGGACTTCTGACATTGTAACAACACTTTTGGAAATGCTCAGAGCTTGCAGGTGGAAATCCAGATGTTTTTCTGGTAAGTACTACAGACAAAGAAGCATCAATTTAAGTTTTGTAAGGGGCTAGGGTCAACCTGAAAATCCAACCAAGAAATCAATACAGCCCATCACTAAAACTGCTTAAATGCATTGTTTACATTATTTTAGCTACATCTTATTTTGAGATCTTCAACAGCAGGTAAACTGTCTTTAAAAAAAAAAATATAAGCGCAATACACAAGAGTGTGATTCCATGCTTTTTCAAGTCTTCCCTGAAAGCTTGTCTGAACTATGTGCAATATACATTGGACATTGAAATAGATGCGTATAAGTAAATCAAACTAAGTAACCCATTTGGTATTTAGATGAGATGGAGAGGAATCCTACATCATGTCACAGGCCAACACAGATGGATGTCAGCGCTTGGTGATGGCTATGGTCCAGTGGAGTGTTCACATGGGGAGCTGCCACCTAATTGGGAATCCAAGATACTCACAGCTGGTAGTCCTGAACACAAAGCACTGTCACAAATTGTTCTTGACAAGAGTTTTCTGAAGAAAATTCCCCACTATGTCAACTTCAGGTTGGTCATATATCGATACGCCATCCGCAATGAGACTATTCTTGATTATATTGAACCATAACAAATAGTAACAAAGCTGGGTATTAGTTTTGGGAAACACAACATTGATGACAAAATTAGTGCCAAGACTGGACTCTATACTTAAAATACCGATATCTCTACAAAGATATTATTTTCAGGAAATTTGTGTTCATGTGCATTGTAAATCAACTATATTTTAGACCATCAAATAATATTCCATGCAAAAATATTTGTTATTGCATGAATATCAAATAATGGCCATAATTGGATTTAATTAATGGATTGGTTGAAATGTTACTTTAAAATAATTGTCCAATGTACTTATCCAGCTCCTCTTGCAATAACTTTAAGGAATAACAACAAATGTTCATTTTGTTTCTCTTTCCTTTTTTTCTTGTAGGCACACTGGCAAGTTGGAGTCATTTCATAACCACATATTGATGTACTGCTCTAAGAGATTTGCATACAGGTATGAAGCCCAAGGATATGATCCAATGAAGAGATCCTGTTGGGAGATTGGCTTTGAAACATCTCTGTATTTATTGAGCACCATTGTCTTACATGACAACAACTACTAGATGACCAAGCCCCCCACAAGGGATGAATCAGGAATCCCCTCAATAAAAGACAAGTTGTGCTTTCATATGATTGTGCATCCTGTAATTATAAGTGTTTGTTTGGGTTTTTTGTGCTTTTGAAATAAATTCTGGTTGAAGTGTAACCAATTCTACTTTTGCCAAAGAGAAGTGTGACAAAAATGGATGGCTGTTCTTGTCATTTTATTATGCAGGTGATTGTGATCCACTTTTTACAGTAGCAAGTCATTACCTTGAGTTCAGTTAAATGTACCGGGGACTTACAACTCTCCTGTAAAGTATAGTCACAGGTGAACTGGTCCCCATGGCTTTGGGTACACTGTTACTGGCCATGTCATAGATGGTGGCAAAGTCCACTTATTTGCTTGTGGCCCTGTTCGGTTTATACATTTATTATTATTTGATGTGAAAATGTTTGTTTATAATATTTTATATGTTTTTGTAATTCCTTGCTATTATAGTGGTCCTGTTTACGAAGCCCGTAATCATTTGGCAGCAATTGACTACATGATGCATCTGCACAGGGAGCAGATTAAGACTGCAGCTGGAAAGCTAAAGTAAGACTCTTATCCACTAAAATGAGGCATTGATAGTCGTGAAGAACTCGTTCAATAAAAATTAAAAATCAGAAAACAAGAAACAAATTTTCACTAGAACTTGAATAAAAACTGCAAAAATTGAACAGAGGTTGATCTTCTCTTGATGATGACTGGGGGTGTTATTTAAAGCTTCCTCTTGACTTCTTTTCCACTTAAACATTTCTTATACACCAGTTCACAAACTTTTCACCAACTATCCCTTTTTTCAGTTGTTTATTAGTGTATAAATATTTTGTAACATTTATTTTGTCTTGATTCCAGGTACCACAGAGCATACTCCAAAGTTGGGTGGTGAAGCCAGTAATGGAAAAGAAACAGTACAAGTACATCAAAGATCTGATGGTTTCAGTCCTTCAAGCACGCCTAGATGACAATCAGCCTCTTCGCAGGAAAACAATCCTACAGCAAACGATGCAAGGAGGATATCTTCTACCATTGCCCCTATTCCACCTCCACCAACAGAAGAATTGGTAGCAAAACACAAATCCAGATTTTCTGCTACTTCATTGAAATTTTCAGGTACCTGTCCGCTATCCGCTCCCCTCTCAACTTTTTGGCCACAAAATTGTCTTAAATTTTCACAGAATGAATTTGAAGGTTTTGTTACATCTGCTGTGTGCTTTAGACATGAGAATTTAACTAATCCCACTCATCAATGACAAACTCCCAGTATGCATCATTTTTAATCAGACTTGGTCACGAATTGAAAGGAACTTTATGAAACATTTATGGAAAATTAACATGGACATGTTTGTACACTTCACAGGAGTAGACAATGACATTTAATTTGTATTTGAAAACTTGACAGTTTTACTTTATTGATAAAACATGAAACGAGGCAAGTTGTACTAGGCATGTTGTGCGATATCAAAATACAGTTATACTTGTGTTTTGGTAAAACAATATTAAAATGGCACAGTATATCTAACGTTTTACAGAGGTCTAGTTTAAAAATAAAAAAGGTTGATATTTCAGATAAATTTCAGATAAATTTTTAACACAGTTTGTAAATGTTTTTGCATAACCCCGCTGTACTAGTTTGTATTGTTACACACATACTTTCATTGCAATCAATCACAAATAAAAAATAAATAAAATATGATTTTATATACATTATAAACAATTGACCATGTACTTTAAATTCCACTTTACCACATGTATATTGCAAATTATCAAAAATTGTAATACCAAACAAGTCCAGTGTGATGACAAACACAAATTTCCCACTCAGCTTGCATAACATGAATTACTTATGTCTTTATTGTTATGGGCACAAGTACTGTGCAAACAAAAAATACAGTTCACAAAAATGACATGATTGCCTTGACTTTTTACCTTTAAATCCCACATGGAATATTAAACCACTTCTATCCCTGGAAAAAAAACTTTTGGATTTGAAATTAATATTAACTTGTTGATAACTACAAACGTTGTCATTACTTGCCATTAGTTAAACCTGTTTGGAATAAATCCCGTGTACTGGCTCAAACTATCTGGAAATATGTCCCTTATTTTCCAAACAGCAACTAGGAATTGTTACTCTATTTCCAGCACCAAGTCTACCATGCTGCCACAACACATACTGTCGGTAGGCCGAGTGGCGAAGTCGTTTGTTGTAGACGTCATGCTCCCCTGGTGGAAGGTCATTTTGACCTAACAGGTCGTTCCTGTGGAGTCTTGCAAGCTCCAACACATGGGGATCCAGCACAAGATGCCTCATGATCTTTCAAGTATAAACAAACCATTTTGACAAAATAATTAAAATAAAAATTGGGTACTTGTATTGAATAAAATACCCATGCACTAACCGATTATTCTGTCAAGTTACATTAAAAAAAAAATTTCCTCAGTTATCCTAGAAATGAAACTAATATTTGGGATGTGGCAGTTCAATGTGAAGTGTTTTGGTACCGTTTACAACCTATGAAGGCAAGTGGTAGGGAAACTAACAGCACAAGGAGGCTGTATAAGGTATTACAATGAAAGCCTACATTTGGTTTCCTTATTGGGTTTAATCATTAAAAGATTTTATAAATTCCTCACAAAATTTGTTTTACAATTTTGTATTTTATTATGTTGTTTGTTGTGTTTAATTATTTATTTATTTATATATGTATATATATATAATATCAAGTCATGAACCACAAGGGAAACTGACTGGGAAATTTTTTATTTAAATAGTTTGGGTTTGAACAAAGACAAATTGACTGGAGCGGGACTTGAACCAACGACCTCCGGATTAACGTACCGGCGCTCTACCAACTGAGCTATCCAGCTCTATGTTGGCGGTCTCCCTATTAGTCAATATCTTTGTTCGGGGTGCCAGTCAGAAGCCATGTATGTATATATATATATACAAATTAGTAGGGGAGATGGCCTTAGCTTTCGATCCAATCCGGACCTTCGTCAGAGGCATAAACAAGAACAAACAAACATATCCATTTATAGCAAAAAGAGGAGCAAAGGATTAAGGGAGAGTATCCAGAAAAAAAGCGGGAAAATATAGCCAATCAGAGTTGTAAATAAACTGGCTAAGAACCAATAAGAGGGAAGAAGTGAGAACAAAGGATGGTCAGTGTGAAAGGCTGGATCACTGGACCATAAAGGTGGTACCGCATTGTAGGCATTACAATGCGGGAAGCATGAAAGGGTAAGATTAGAGGGCAAGCCACATAAGAAAATGCAACTAACAATAGGAGGCAGGATCAAAGTAATTATAGAACTAGAAATGTGTTTGTGCACAAACACAAGCTGTTTCTGAACAATCAGTTAGGTCACTATAAATATCATCTAGAACAGCACATTATAATATGTATACATGATCGCACTTATACATGGGGAGATATACGACTTCGAAAAAGGCACCTTTAATGCCGCGTCACGTGACCCCCGATGATGTCATTTATCTGAAATTTCACACATATGATGGCTGCCTGACGGTCAACATATGTGTAAATTTTGAAGTGATTACACAAAGCTTCGCCACACACATCTTCAAAAAGTCCATTTTGAACAGTTTACAACCTGCCGCTAGAGGGCGCTCGTGTGTATCATGACGTCATCGGTATGTTTTTTAAATGCATACCCTTGCCAGACACCAACATCGTTGAAAGCATGTTCATAACATTTAGCACTTTTGAATTACAAGGCACTTCCGGTTTCGACCGGAAGTAGAGGTCAAATGAGGTCACGCACCCTGAATAAAATGAAGACCTTATTTATCCCTATACAATCCCGCAAACAGAAACCTACGATCTCTTGAGGCTGATTTGATACAGATTTTCAAATATTTAAAATATAAACCTTTAAGATGACGTCACGTGACAGGTGATGACGTCACGATCACGAATTTCTTATAGGACCATCTGTGGGTGGTGGTCTAAGTATGTACCAAGTCTGAAGTTGATGAGATTTACGAAAGTACCCAAAGTGGATTGTTTAAAAACGTGTACAAACCCTATGGGAAAAAATGCATCTTTAATGTTACGTAACCCGACATCTTATGACGTCACGATCACGAATATCTTCTAGGACCACCTGTGGGTGGTGTTCTAAGTATGTACCAAGTCCCAAATCAACCGGTTTGAATAAAGTGCCAAAGTGGATGGGTAGAAGAAACGTGTGTTAAACCTATGAAGAAACAGTCTGAAAAAGGAGAAGAGAAAAAAAAAAAAAAAAAAAAAAATCTTAACGAAAACAATAGCTGTTTCGGTCTGTAACCAAAACAGCTAATAAAAGAATCAGTGTAAGAGGTTAAAACGAAGCAAGAGGAACCTGCAGAGAGAGCAGGTTATTAATTCCTCTGCAGAGGGAATAGGTTATAGACAGGTTGATTTTTAAAACTTTTTGAGAGAGAGAAAAGTGTAGGGAACATGTCAATGACAATAACTATCTATTTTGTACCAATGTAGTAAGCGAGAGAAAAAGCGTAAAAATAGACTAGTGGAGAGAACTTGTTATTTACAGTTATTGTATTTATTTTATATCGAAGAAAAAAACAAGCAAAGGTGGAAGGAGTGTGATGGGAATTTATTTAACACCAGTGTTTACGTTGAGTCCAAAGGGTTGGACTGTCTTGAGTTGGTGAATCCAGTGTGATTCTCTGAGTTTGCGGTGTGTGTCGTCACCATTGCAAGCCTCAATCACGATGAGTTCAACATCTTTGACGCTGTGATTAAGGCTGTTGAAGTGGATGGAGACGGGGTACAGTTTCTTGGTCTTTATGGAAGAGACATGGTTCGCAAAGCGAAGACTGAGTTTGGTCTTAGTCTCTCCCACATACTGTAGTCCACATCTTTTACAAGATATAACATAGACCACATTGGGTGTGCTACATAGGGAGTCGGTCTTGATATTGTAAGAAGAGCCAGTGCTATGACTATATATATATATATATAAAATTAGTAGGGGAGATGGCCTTAGCTTTCGATCCAATCCGGACTTCGTCAGAGGCATAAACAAGAACAAACACAAACATATCCATTTATAGCAAAAAGAGGAGCAAAGAATTAAGGGAGAGTATCCAGAAAAAAGCGGGAAAATATAGCCAATCAGAGTTGTAAATTTACTGGCTAAGAACCAATAAGAGTGAAGAGGTGGGAACAAAGGATGGTCAGTGTCAAAGGCTGGATCACTGGACCATAAAGGTGGTACTGCATTGTAGGTATTACAATGCGGGAAGCATGAAAGGGTAGGATTAGAGGGCAAGCCACATAAGAAAATGCAACTAACAATAGGAGGCAAGATCAAAGTAATTATAGAATAAAAGAATCAGTGTAAGAAGTTAAAACTAAGCAAGAGGGACCTGCAGAGAGAGCAGGTTATTAATTCCTCTGCAGAGGGAATGGGTTATTGACAGGTTGATTTTCAAAACTTTTTGAGAGAGAAAAAAGAAGTGCAGGGAACATGTAAATGACAATAACTGTATCTATTTTGTATCAATGAAGTAAGCGAGAGAAAAAGCATGAAAATAGACTAGTGGAGAGAACTTGTTGTTTACAGTTATTGTATTTATTTTATATCGAAGAAAAAAACAAGCAAAGGTGGAAGGAGTGTGATGGGAATTTATTTAACACCAGTGTTTACGTTGAGTCCAAAGGGTTGGACTGTCTTGAGTTGGTGAATCCAGTGTGATTCTCTGAGTTTGCGGTGTGTGTCGTCACCATTGCAAGCCTCAATCACGATGAGTTCAACATCTTTGACGCTGTGATTACGGCTGTTGAAGTGGATGGAGACGGGGTACAGTTTCTTGGTCTTTATGGAAGAGACATGGTTTGCAAAGCGAAGACTGAGTTTGGTCTTAGTCTCTCCCACATACTGTAGTCCACATCTTTTACAAGATATAACATAGACCACATTGGGTGTGCTACATAGGGAGTCGGTCTTGATATTGTAAGAAGAGCCAGTGCTATGACTCTTCACTTTAAGTGCAGGTTTGATGTAGAGACAGGTTCTACATTTAGAGCGGGTACACTTGTGACAACCCTGTATCTCTGTTAGTGGTGGTGTTTGGCCTGTACCTGGGGGGAGTTTGGCCCTGACTAGAATGTCTCCCAGGTTTTTAGGGCGGCGGAAAGCAACCATGGGGTTATCAGGGATTGCTGAGCGCATCCTCTTAGATGAATGGAGAATATCCATTCTACCATTGAGGATTGAGGAGAGATTGGGTAGGTTAGGGTAGGTTAGGGTGGTAGGTATATATATATATTTTTTTGGGTGGGGGATAGATTAAAAGCTTGTAACAAACTGCACTGCTTTGGACACTTGGCAGTGTTTGGCAGTATATGTATTTATTGTTATAGGTACTGAACTAGTCCGCCAATGACAGTATGAAACAAGTATCTGCCAAGTTAGAAATGCATCAGTCAGGCCTTTGCCGGCAGCACAACCGCTCCTGTTGTGTGGGCATCTCCCTACAATTATTACAAATGCACCATCCTGGTGAGAGCTGTGCTGCAGGTGCATGATGTAGAGGTGCCGGGTCTGATGAGCTATTTAAGAGGTTGAGGACAAGTCCTGGCATCCGCTCGCAAAGTTCCTGCAGCAATTTCTTGCGGGCTTCTTCCCCAAGTTCTTCTACCATTTTCTGAGAAATTGATATGCAGACCATGGATATAACTTCTTCAGTACTCCATAAATGCAGTTTCGCGAACCATTTTGACGAGGTTTCTTCTTTTTGGATGTTTCTTTACAGACTTTATCCTGTTCACGATCCATTTTGACACCTCTGTGCATGTACTGTGTGGGTGTTTACATGTTGCGAAGCGAGATACAGAATGGTATATATTACCTGGTGTTCATCTGATTGGTTTACCAGGCCACTGGCTACGGCACCAACCTAACGACAGTTCGTCGCGCATTTTGCCCATTACATGGACGGTGGTATTTACGGCTGGAAATACGTATACGTTTCGTGGGGCAGATGTCGGGGTCAGAGGTCATTGTTTTGTTTTTTTAATCGCCATTCACTAATTATAACACATTAAAGGCATGTTATTGCATAAACAACTCTTAATAAGGATATTGAACACTTCCAAACAGTAAAATTTCATGAGATTTTAAGGCAACGTGTTCCTTTAATCGTCGTGGCTTTAAAATTCGATTTAACAGCCATTAGCACCCCACCACCTCCTTTGTTGTGACTGTGAGTAGCGTTGTCAAGGAGAAGCGTGGATTGACGGTCTCGACGAGATATTACATAATTGTCAGGCATTTCGAGTTCATTAGAATCACAATTGTCGTCTAACCATGTCTCAGAGACACACACAAAATCAGTAAGTCTACATTCCAGATACGAATTCAGGTCCGCCATCTTATGACGCAGACTTCGAGCGTTAAAACGAATTCCCAAAACAAGGTCTTTCCTAATTCTATTCTCAGGTGTGAAAAAGGACTCATGAGAATCGTCTGGAGAATCACTGGTTTGAGAAATGTTGACAGATTCATGAAGATCGGAGTTTTCAAAGTAAGAATCAGCGAACTTTGGCAAAAAACAAAATGTACATGTCCAGGGCTCTCTAGGATTGGCGTAGTCGCTTGTACTCAATTAATGAAACTCCTGCACATTTGGTTTGGAACCACTTTTAGCAAACTGAGCACAAGAGCCCATACTGGTTGGATTTAACAGGTTTAGCACAATCTGGGCAAGGGAATTTATAGTTAGGACCCGGATTGATCTCAATATCGCCTGCCATTATCAAAACAATCATGACACTTGCTGCAGTACTTGCCGTTTTCTTTTGTGTTGAGCTCATAGCTGCAGTTGCTGGGTTGATATTGCTAAGTCTTGAAGCACCCAAAAAGTCGTAACAGTTAACAGCAAAGAAGTCATGACATTGTACGACATGATCAAAATCAATATGTGGACGGTTGTGTACATCAATCTGAGATCGGCAGTTGAAACAGTTAGACAACCGAAAACAAATTGCAATAAAACACAACAGGAACATGGAGCAATGTCCGACCGCCATGGTTTTCACTTCACTTGCCCATGGTTATAGATTTGATTGACACAAGACAAATAACATGTCATGTCATGTCATGAATGTCCTCAGGGTGATATACCCCACAGTAGATCAATCACTGTCAACTGTTTCTTAAGGGCTATTGCTAACTGAATGTTAGAAAAAAATGTTACTTGAACTAAAACTTGAGTGATGCTTTAGTAACTTTGGTACCATTACCTTTAGTTAAACTATACCTTGAAAATTTCCAAATCTAACACCATAGTATAACAATCAAATGTTTGTGGCTTGGTCATATAAAGCTAGGGAGATGATGTAGTCTTTCACCTCATGTGGTCCTACAAACGAGGGAGTTGATGTGGTCTGGAGTCCAGATGACGCGGTCTTTCACGTGATGTGGAGATGACGTGGTCTTTCACCTGCACCAGTATGAGTGATGATTATGTTGTCAAATCTTATCTTCGATATGTGCAGCTGCTGCATAGCTCACTGTTATAAACACAATTACTGTAAATCTTAGTGTCATTAAATAAATAAAATAGTACCAGGGGCCGATTTCACTAACGCGTTTTGATCATCGCAAACGCCGAAATCGATCGCTAAATCCAAAATCCATCGCAACTTAGCGATGGATTTTTGAGAACGATTTCACTAAAACTTTGCGACAAACTTACTCATCGCAAAACAATTATTAGTGATGACAATCTTGCGATGACTCATTAGTAGTCGCAAAGTGTAAGTTCATCGCAAATTATGATATATTGCGCCATTTTGTGCTTAGATTTTATTAGCGGTGTATGTCTCGACGTAGTATAGTTTGTTCGTGAATTAAAGAGTAAAATGGCTTTACGTTTACTCTTCGTGGTCTTTTACTGGGAGACTCGGGATACACACAACGCAGTTGGCCGATGACACCTTTTAGCTTGAATGTGGTTGTTGCCGAAAAAGCTTAAAATCGGTAAAAAAAGGGAGATGTTCATCTATTGGGTTCAGTTATTTTAACCAGCAATTTGGCCTAAAGTTAATGTAGGCCTCATGGCATCCACAATTTTTCCTTTCCGATTTTATACCATGTACACATTTTCGATGACAACACTTTGACGAAAATTTCGGGCATCTAGAAACGAATTCTTTTTGTCAATTAGGCCTCATAGTGATTATGCCTTCGGGAAAGTTAAAAAAAAGTCCCCTTTAGACGTTCGTATATGTGCTGAAGCTTATATAAAGGGTGTCAGACATTAATTACCAAAAACCAAAACCGTCATTCTCATTTTGTCAATTTTCATCCACCTAAACGTTACAATTATTTACAAGATTTTATAAAAGTAAGTATACTAGGGGGGGGGGGGGCTATAAGCCTACAAATGAAACATGTTGAATTTGATTTCATGTACACCCTTTTTTAAGTGAATGCCTAGAATTTAAGCATTAATATGGTCCTCTTGTTGTAATGTTACTTTTGATGCACCAGCATGACAACGTTTACATTTAAACTGCAATATATGCCGTTCGTTTTTAATAGAACCACAGCATGCAACAACATTTTGACATGTACGACGCCCACATGCGAAGACCGACGGTTTTCTTGAGGTTTGTGTCAAAGGTCACTACTTTTAGCCTCGTACAAAACATTTAGTTTCCTTGTCATGTCATCGCAACTGCGATGACTTTAGTGAAAAGCAAAATCAGCGACGTCGCAAGTGTGATGGATTTGGGGTTTGCGATCTCATCGCAAGCGTGATAGCGATGATCGCAAATGGTGACTTTAGTGAAATCGGCCCCTGATAATAAAATACAAAGGAATGATACATTATTGATCAATTTGCACAAGCTCAAATAGTCAAGAAATATTGAAAACCTTATACATCCCTATAATGCTCGTACATTTAAAAGCAGCATTCTGTTTGAAACTCTTATTCAAAAATGCTCATTGTTTGTAATACCAGAGCTTTTAAATGTAAATTACATTTTAGGGTAAAGCTGTTATAATATGTATGACAAGTTGAAAAAAATTCATACGAGTACTACGAAGATAGATATCAATTGTACACCACTGACACATACAGACAATTTGGCAAACTTGCACCTGTACATGTCAATGGCTCTCAGACATCTTGGAAAAACACTTACCAAAAATGTGATGATTGCAACATGTACAACTATCAAAGTACAAGCAAATGTTCTCCATGGTGACACTCCAACAATGATGCTCAGTTCTACACTCGGCATTATTACTCCATAATAAAATTATTAGGAAAGTTAGCATTTGGTCCATAACACAAATACTACATAATTTCAACACGATAATCTCATAGAGCTCTGTACATCAACTGATAGTGTTTCAGTTTGTGCTTTGATTTTATGTCATATCACATTGTGCAAATTGATTGAACTAATTCATTCAATCTAACTGCCATGAGGGAAAGATTCTGAAGGACTAGGTCCTATAGGCCCAAACAACTGCTTGTTACAGAATCAAGCATTCTAATCAAGTCCAAACAATTTGGTCTGATGTGACAATAGGATAATGGAGGGCATAGGTCACACACTAGCCAAATTCCTAAATCAGTGAGTGTTACAGAATGTATAATAAAAAAACAATGATTCAAGTAATTGTTCTGTCAATGACAATCTAAATATAACCCACATTATTTTGTCATTAATTTTTCCTGGACAAAATAATATTAGGTTCAATATGTTTCCGTTTTCTTACAGAAACTGATTATTTAACATACATTTAAAAAAAAGCACAAAGTCATCCTATGCTTAAACAGTGGAAAGAGTACTGTTTCATTCAAGGCAATAATGCAAACATTAACCAATGTTTTTAATTGAAAAGCACACAATTAGAAAACGTGTTCGTAAGTTGCAAAATGTTGCAGTGCTGGTATGTGCTACAACTCTTCACTTTTCCTTCAGAAATATCACTTACATTTTAAGAAGTCTATGCTGTCACCATACTCAAGCACAGAAGTCATGGAACTCAAACTTCATTTCAATACGCTACAACAGTCGTTAATGGTAATCCTAGCTCAGATCCACGACGGCATCCCATTTCCATGTCATCACACTGTTTCAGCACACTAGACTCAGTAAGTAGACGCCCAGGTGAGCAGGGTTATGATGTCACCCCACTTCAGCACACCAGACTCAGTGAGTGAAGTAGACTCCCAGGTGGCAGGGTAATTTCACCCTACTTCAGCACCCCAGACTCAGTCAGTGAAGTAGACTCCCAGGTGCCAGGGTAATTTCACCCCACTTCAGCACACCAGACTCGGTAAGTGAAGTAGACTTCCAGGTGAGCAGGGTCATGACGTCACCCCACTTCAGCACACCAGACTCAGTAAGTGAAGTAGACTCCCAGGGGAGCAGGGTCATGACGTCACCCCACTGCAGCACACCAATCTCAGCAAGTGATGTAGACTCCTAGGCGAGCAGGCAGGGTCATGTCACCCCACTTCAGCCTACCAGACTCAGTAAGTGAAGTTGTTTTCCCCAAGTCAGCAAAGTTACAATGGCAATCCATTTTGGCACAGAGGACAATATTGGTGAAAATAAAAAAAAAAATCGTACTGATTTTGTGATGATTGCAATTATCATGTTGCTCAAATGTCAGGGTACTCTCCAAAATCTTTACTAAGCAGACTCATGGATGTTTCACATTAACCAAGTTTACACAATACTTACAGGGCAATGTGTTTTGCTTGAGCAGAAATACCGACTGCTATGAATATTCATTATGAAGCACTTCTTCTGCATACATGTATTGGTGTCGTATAATGACACTCTTTCATCTGTACATCAATCAAAAATAATAAATAAAATCATTAATTTCATTCACTTTCCTTTAAAAAAGCTTGTCAAACTACATGTACATGTTTTTGTTTTTGTTTTTTTTCTTTGGTTCAATATACAATTTCAAAATTCATGTTCTGCTTCTAATGAAAAATGTTGCCGTAAAATAAATTAAAAAACACATACTGACTGACATTTTATCATGTTAACTTCAATGACTCTTATTGATGTTTTTTTTTTGAAGATTTATTATCAGTGAGCTAATGTACACTGTTTTATGTCAAGTTTTCACTGTTTTGTTATTCAGCCCTTGTTTTTGAATATCCTTACCAATATGAAACAATCATTGCTTTCACCTATTTATTGTTTCCCTAGCATTGCTTACATGAACACTTTAATTTTGAGTTGTTTTCATTTAACTTAATTTTCGCATTTAATCAATCTTTCTTTCAATAAGTTACGTTAGCAATGTCTCAAACTGAACATTTACATTTACAGCCTCATGATAACTGTAATAAGTAGGGATGACTTCACACTGAACCGATTCTATCCCTCTGACATACACATGATCTATTAATGTTCCCTTCTCAGTAGTGGCATTTACAACACACTGCGCATAATCATGCTCACTCATCAAATTCACAATACTGGAAGAATGTGTACTCTTCTCATTCAGGATATTTTCATTAAAGTCTCCCATTCTTATACATGATTCACAAGTACTTTCATATTAGATATGAAGTCTCGAAGCATATGAAACTGGTCGATAGATAACAACAGTTAATGTCACATTGGAAATTATCTGAAATGCAATATACTCAATATTGTGCACTGGCATGGTGAGTCTACTTGTTGCTTTGTTTGTTCTACTGTATACTGCCACACCTCCATGACACTGTTGGTGTAATGTTTCAGTCAGCTGACTGGAGTTATCATAGGAAAGACATCTTGGCTGATGGTAGCTTGTGAAGTTATCTAACTGTAAGTCATACTGCTGTTGATCTTCAGTCCACGTTTCTGTCAAACAAATGATATCTGATTTCATAATTTCACTGTTACATGTCAAGTCTATATAATGTGCTTTCAACCCCTGGACATGCATCATGATGTTAATAGTAGCAGGTGTGTTTGTACAGTCCATACCCTGTTTATTAATAAATGATGGCATATTATTCGAACAATCAGCAACATTGTTATTACAATATATGAATTTTTCATGAAAATCTTCAATGACAAGACCATTCAGTGATGTGACACGACTGAGACTCACATAAGCCTGTCCTGCTGCAAATGTTTTATCAAGACACACTACAGCTTTTTCTGTTGTCATTCCTTGTGAGCTGTGCATGCCCAACATAACTTCAATGGAAACTGATGACGTACCCATTTATTACCAATGCTTTCTTCCTGAATCCCAATGGGTACACTATTACCGTCATTTGAAGATGATGCAAATTTCTTCCTCAACTTCATTCCAACCTTGTCATTATCAAACCTAACATTGATACATTTTACTTCATCAGATTTATTCTGTGAAATTACTTATTGTGATACAGTTCCAAATACTCCATTAACAAGGCCATCAGATACATCAATGTTCTTAGTCAGCATAACTCTAGCACCAACACCAAGTAACAATGACTGTGGCAAGCTTCCAGACTTCTTCAGTTGTTTTCCTTGTTTAGCTTTCTTAGCATTGTGTGAGTCTGTCTCATAATCCTTTGCTTCAATAAGCACACAATCAGAACACTTTGAATGCAGAATCTTTATATTTTGTTTATCTACTTGTTTGTTACATGGGAATATATGGAGAGCCTCATTCCACTCTTCACCTGTCTGACGTCCTTTCAAAATTGTTACATCATCGCCCCGTAAGGCTTCATCTTTCTTTCTCACTCGTAGTCTGTTTAGTATCTCTGCGAACCTTCCATCTTCCTTTTGCCTCATTATTTTACTTAGTTCAACTAACTTGAAATTGTCAATCCACAGATCACATGTGACAGTATTGTGGTACAAAGCTTTTGCTTTCACTGGAGGTAACTGATAAAAATCTCCAACTGCTAAAATACTGACATTGCCAAAAGGGTTATGATTTCTAGATTGCTTAATCTGTCTTAACCGTCCGTGGATGTAATACAAGAACTTCTGACCAACCATTGAAACTTCATCTATAATCAATATCTGCAGCTGACTGAGCTTACTACGAAGTGTACTAATTTTTACTTCACCAAGTGGTTGAAATGGTAGTCTCACATCTGTTGGTATACTTAGTCCACTGTTAATTGTAGTACCCTTTATATTAAATGCGGCCACATCTGTAGGAGCAGTTAGCATAACAGACACATCATCGGGGTTTCTCATCATTGATCCGAGTATTCTTGTTGCTTCATAATCAATACACTTTACTAGCAGAGATTTTCCAGTCCCTGCACCACCAGTAACAACAACTTGAAATGCGTCAGGGTTTTTACCATTAGCCTTGTCTATGTACCATTGTCTAATATTGTAAAATACATGTTTATGTTGGGCATTTGATGACCTCATCATATTTAATGCATCTGACTCTGCTCGAGTGAGCTTCAATGTCACAGATTCTCTCTTCTTATCAGGTTTCAAGTCTGGAATACTCAATTCATCTTCACCTTCATCTATGATAGGCTGCATTTGCTCTCCACATTCATCTCTTTCCTGTTCAGTTTCTGGACTGATTAATGCCCAAGCATCTTCCTGTACACCAAAGTTCTCAAGGTGTAGTTCTGCATTCTCTAGCGACTCGAGACCAATTTCAAATCTGCAACGGTTACTATCCACAACAGTTTTTACAAGTTGTAATATTCCAAGTACATTGACAAAGCCATTGTTATATAAGTCAGAATATGTTTCAAATTTTGGTGGTCTCAAATGTGCATCAACACGGTATGGGAGAAACAGCTGCAGAATAATTTGATAGTATTTCTCAGGACATTTGGTGACTGAAAATCTTGGATATCTTATGACAGCTGGATCAGTTCTGCAACATGTCCTAAATCATTCTTCAATGCATGCACTGATGATTGTCTCTTATCACTAGATACTTTATAACTGTTGTACAGTACTCTGTACTCAGAAAAACAAAATGTAGCTACACACATTGATTCAAATGTATCAATATCTGGTCTTGCTTTATAACGATCATATTTGTTAATCATCCACACACTGTCTTCATTCCTATCATCGTCGTCGTCGTCGTCGTCGTCGTCGTCGTCGTCGTCTCCGCCGTCGTCGTCGCCGCCGCCGTCGCCGTCGCCGTTGCGTGACTTGTTCTGAATAACACTCAATGGCAAGCTCATTCGAATAGGATTCTCTCCTAATGGTATAAACTCAACCTTTCTAGAACACTCTTAAAGTCTCAATGAACAACAACGATAGACTGCTTCTTGAGCTGACACTTCACGATTTTGCAGATAAACACTACCAATCTGTTTCATACTGTTTGGCGTCTTGATTGCTCATGTAACTGATAACATAACATACACATGCATATACATCAGTGATGTATTGAATGTCCATATTGGCATTCCAGCATCTTAACAATTCAGGATTGTAATGATTAACCCACGCATCTTGGGGCTCTCTTTTCAACACAATATTCACTTTTTTCAGTAAGCACATCATTTGCTTCCTCAAAATCATCCTGTGTAATTCCAATCTTTGTGAACAATTCATCAGTTGTCGTGTGTTGATTTTCCTCATCACTAATCGCAGTCCATACTTATTTCAACAATTCCTTTGCATCATCTTCTGTTAGTGTATTATCTATCATCTTGATCATCAATATCCAATGGTACTGGATTAGCAACATATGTCCTCATGGATGGTGGTCTTGGAAAATTAAATCGACACTGGGTACCCTTTTTCTTACATGACTTGGAATGTCTCTTACTATGTTGCTGTACACTGCTTACAATCTCATTCAACTCTTCGTCTTCTTGCTTTGATGGCAATGAACAACTTACATACTTATCAACAAAGTCTGCCACTTCATCATCACTCTCTGTCCCCAACTTAGGTGCACCTTCAATCCAGAATAGACAATGAGTATGTGGTGAGCCTCTCTGCTGGAATTAAAAATAATAATAATTAAAATTTATATTGCGCCCCTTACATACAAAATGATCAAAGGCGCATAACAAATGTTAAAATGCACAGAATGGAAGAAAAAGACAAAGAATAAAGACTGGTCACCAGGCCAGTGCCCAAACCACAGTATGGGGATACGTCTGTCCCGCTAACAGAGAACTAAAAAATACTTATTACAATTACGTTTAGGCCTACCCCTGCTGGCATCGATAATGTTTTGATCTTTTCAGGAGACAGACGCCTCTAACCCTACCTATGTCAAAAATCTAAACTAACTGGCAAGGCGACCATAGAAGAAAGACAAACAAAAGACACAAAAGAACAAGACCAAAAAACACTAGAAAGCGGCTTTAAAAAGATGGGTTTTTATATTACATTTAAAAGAGGTAAGTTTCTACTCTATAAAAAATAATCTTTCACTTTCCCAATAGGTGCTGCTCTTGACATTATCACATCTTTAAGAAATGTATGAAATCGTTTGTCAAACATTCTCGCAACAGTCACAGGATTACTCCTCAATAACAGACATTTGTCATTCCAGTCCAAGTCATCAATACTCCTTGTATCACCTTGTTGTCTGAGTAGTGTATTAATTAATTCAGGCCATCTCATGTCAGCAGCAGAAAATGAACAAAACCATGTATGTATACCAAGCTGTCTTACCATTGCTAAAATATTCTTCTGACATGATTGCCAATGAGGTGGAGTTCCTCTGATGGGTTTTAAGAACTTGTATCCCTGGTCTGATTTCAGCATGTCTTTCAACTTGTCTTTGTCATTCAGAATTCTAGCAGTGACTTTCTGACCATCATTTGTTTTGCCTGAGCCTTTCCTTAATGCAATAGAGACACTGGAAATAACTTGCTTTATTTCAGACAGATATTGAGCATAGAAGATGTACTGTGTACTCTTTGCAAATCTGTTATCCACATTCATTAGTCTGTTGTTGAAATATCTACAAAGTGATATTACCACATTACGTTTATCACTGAATACTGGCCCACCTTTAGGGAACAATACTGGAAAACATTTACACTCATTAGACGGGTCCATAAGCACTCTGATAGGATTATTTCCTTCATATGGTGCTACACAATATACATCATCAAAATACTGATCAAAAAATTCCTGTCCAATATTGGCAGCCTGTAAGCATGTATCTAATGGTATTCCTCTCAAACGTTCTTCATCTGTTTCTACCTCATTAGCATTGTCAACTTCATTATTGTCTTCAACTTTCTCTGTGACATCACTTTTATTATCATCTTCTTCCACATCATCTGATCAGTCATTATTCCAGTCTGTATCAATGTCAATATTACGGTACCATTTGTTTTTGTGTTTAAGGTACTGTAGGGCAGTCTGTATGTGTTCCTTGTTCACAAACTGATACTGATAGTATCCTTTATACAACAATTTCCGCTTGAGCTTGACACGTATTATCTGATCAACATTTTGAGGTCTTGGTAAGGATTTCACTGTTTCAGACACATTTGATGGTACACAAACTACACGTCCATGAACACCATGCTGTCCACCTTTAGTTAATGCCATTAACTTTACAAATGGAACATTTAGGGCAATAAGATGCTCTTCTAACTTGTTCAAACATGCCAACTCTTCAGGTATGTATTCCAACTGCAAATTATTACAACAAGCTTCTGCAGGAATCTTTTCATTCAATAATTTGCGATCACATGTATGACATACCCACAGACAAGACCTGCTTGACTGACAAACAGTACATTGCCATCTACATTTATAATCACATCTGTGTAGATACTTTCCACTGATACAATCAACATTTGTATACTTATTCTTCTTACATTTGATGACTTGCTTACGAAACAAGTCTCAAGCACACTGCACAAACATACTCTGGTCCATTTGATATTTCCTTCTTAATCGAATGTCACATGCTTGATATCATGTTTCTTCACTTTCTTAAGAATTGATCGACAGTCATTTTTCTTTTAATATTCTGTCTAAAACTTGCATTATTCTGGTACTTCTTTTTTGTAAGGTCTATAATATTCTTCATAAACTCTTCATTACTTTGATACTTCGATGTTGAAGCCTTCTTCAGTTTATTTTTATAATATACATCAACATGAAATTTGTGGGCAGTTCTGTCAATTACTGATTTCATGTACTGTGGGTCGCACGGTATTTCAATTTGATCCCATTAATAACTTTGTTCCTGAAAGTCTCATTTTCGTGGTATTTTACTTCACTTGCATTCTTCACACGTGACCTGAATTCATCATTTATATTATACTTCAATTTGCTTGCATCCTTCACACCTGCCCTGAATTCATCATTTTCCTGATACTTTAGTTGGCTTGCAATCTTCACTTCTTTCCTGAAATCCTCATTTTCGTTATACTTTATATTAACTAGCATTCTTTACTTCTTGAAATTTTAAATTAGTCTCGTACTTTCTTTTACTTTGATCAATTTTCATGAACCTGTGTTTCGGACTTGAATGATATTTTACTTTTTTATCAAATTTCACCGACCCAATGACTTGTTTTCTATATTTCTCATCATCCTTGTATTTCATCTTTTTATACTCCCTACACTTTGCTTTCTTTGTCTCTCGAAAGTCAACATCATTTCTGTATTTATCATTGTCATATTTCCTTTTTCGACCTTCAGTCACATCACTTTGACTAATACATTTTTTTTCTCTGTATTTTTCTCTCATCCGTTCTTTCATTAATTTCCTGTGCTTCGTCACATTTACACGTTTCTTTTTCTTTGGAGTACATCTTTTCACAGATTGTTTCCTTCCAGTAGTCTTCTCATTATTACTCTTATCTATTACCTGCTTTACACATCGTTCAGACTGTTTGTCATCACTCTGTTCAGTGTAATCAGGACAGGCATCGCATCAAATGTCTTACAACTATGTCCTTGTTCATCACGCACATCATTCACTTGCAGTGGTAAATCATTTACTGATGTGACAACATCATAGTGCACTTTGTGTTTGTGATTCAGATAAATTCCCATATCAGATATATCAGCACTTTCCTCAACATTATTTGCAGAAAATTTTAACTACTTGCATACCTCATCAAACGTGTATTTGTCAATACAAAGCATTGGTGCCATTGCCAAGATTTCAACTTCCGTAGCCCATGTACTAGCATCAAACATTCTCGGTCTCATTACGTAATCCTCAACATTGGCAAATCCATCTCACAAAAAACATTTCAATTTGTTAGCATTCCTCAACAAATGATTGACACAAGCAATTCTCAATTGTACATGATTATCTTCAGTCCCCGACATCGCAAATGATATTGCTCTGAAGAAACAATTACCATCACCTCTTATATGTTTTACAGATCTGGGTTTACCCATGGCTTGCTTGACATTGTACATTAACCATGTTGGACTTGCAAGTTCGATACTTCACAACCAAATGCACAACAAAGAACAACCTTAGCTTCAAAAGTAAATTGGAGAGAACTTCATTAGACCAGGTCCGGATACATCAACTACTTCCACTTCATCACTACAGTCACTTTGTGCACTTTAATTACAATCTTTATCTCTTCCAATCTGTTTGCTTGACTTATGAAAATCACCTTCAACATTACAAAGTTCCTCTGTTTCACCCTCCACATCTTGATGACCAATACTTATATCTTTCCTAGTGTTTGTGTCATCTTCTCGTAATACACCAAACAAATCACAGTCCTCCACATGAAAACACAAGTCCATGATTTCTACTATGCCCTGCTGTTCACATGAACTTTCATTATTTGTACATTTACATGTTACAGCCTCACCATTCACACAGAGGGATACACCGGTTAATTCATACTGTTCACTATCAGTCAGATTCATGGATTGAGCTAACTTAGTACAGTACCTGTACACCTCTTGGCTTGATCTTGCTCGCATCACAACACTTGTTCCGTCTTGAATCATACAGCCATTGATACTTCTGGAATGGGAATCAAAGACATAGTACGTATACCATCTTGAGCAATTACAGCAAATGTGTTTTCATTGAAACTCATAAAACATGCATGATATTTCTGAGCATCTTGTTCTAAGGCAGTTTTCAACGACTTCATATTAAATTCTTCTAAGTGATGAGCATGTTAATTGAACGCTCCTGATACAGGGTCATGATACTTCACACTGTAATGTGAGTCAAAAACATCCAATTCGGTTGGCAATTCATTAATCAATAAGTAATTATTGTTAATTGTTGAGCTGTCTTGCAGGAATCCATACAATTCATTTCCAGTTATCAGAATACTGTCCATATCACTACATTTCCAATTTCTCACATCCTTTTTCTTGCTATACATTATTGATGCCAGACTGTTAGCAACACACTGCTTTCCAGAATTATCACCAAATCTTCTATCACCCTGATGAAAACTACCCTGTGCAATAATTGTTCCATCGTGTTCAACTGGGTTAATGATCTTGATTATCTCCACACACTTACTGTGTTTGTCTGATTCATTAGCTACACATGGTTGTGCCTTTCTACTTTGATTAATGAACTGTATCTTGGACTTTGTTTTCAATTCCACTTTCTTACTTACATCTGTTGGTTCTTGGTTCTTCTCTACATCAATTTCCTCTTTTTTCTCTGTATTTTTCTTGCTACGCAAATAGTAACCTCCAGTTTGCTGAACAATACCCTGGTTTTTGGCTACACAGACACATGAATATTTATAACTCAAATCATCTACAATTGCAAAATCCTCACCTTCAACTGTTCTGACATTAAAATCTTCAGTACACCGAACTCCATCATTAAACAACACAACTGCAAATTCTTCAATGTTACCATCAAGCACTGGAATTTCAAATTAGTTCCGATCTGAAGGAATTCCAAAATCATACATCAAAGACTCAGTGTAATTACATCGTCCACATTTGTGACACATCCATGACACCGGCTTGTTTAATATGGAAAATTGCACCTTGGACATTCCCAGACAATGTATATGATACAGTATACTACAATAATCACATGCTACAACCTTTTCAAGTGGACCAGTTTTGTGATTACACATCCAACAATGTCTCATTTCTCTATTCTTACAATTGTCTCTCTTTGTGATTTTTAGATTGCAATACTGTATTAGAATGCATGCTGTTCACAACACAACTCAAACTTCTTCTTGTATGACTTTCAATGTTCTTCTGTGCCTTCTGATGATTCCTTTTCTCCTCTTTACTCATACGTATTTCCACCACCTTACCATTAACTTCTTCCGTTCATTTCTTCCGACCTTCTTTCTGTTTGGTTTTGATACCTTCTTCTCATGATAATACTCCACCACGCATTCCAGAACATTACTCCTGCTACAGCACGTTTGTTTCCTTGCCTTCAACTTACTCAATGCCTTAAAATTACTTCTGGTCATCATATTCAGTTTGAACTTCTTCAGTTTTATCATTTTTCTTCTCTGCTTGTGACAAACACTGTTGATAATATTTACCGATGCATCCATTTCCTCAACTCTCATCTTACCATCCTCTTTGCCATGTGTTATCTTACTATCTTCTCCTTTACCTTCTACTCTCATGCTTCTTTCATATTTGTATTCATAGCTTTGTTCAGAGTTTATTGCACCTTTTCTCATAGCTTTATGTTTACTGACTCGAGGTGCCAACCTCAAGTCAGGTGCACCTTTTCTCATAGCTTTATGTTTACTGACTCGAGGAGGTGCCAACCTCAAGTCAGGTGCACCTTTTCTCATAGCTTTATGTTTACTGACTCGAGGAGGTGCCAACTTCAAGACAGGTACATCTTTTATTCTGTTCTTACTGCACTGGGGAGATGCACGAAACCCCAAAACAGCATGAAAGTGAGGTGAAATGTCACATGAAGGAAGGGAAACATGGGAAAACATGGAACGAGAGAAATGAGATGTAGAGGTGGATGAGGGAATGATATGAGACAAAACATTAACAGACAGGGGAGACATACATCTGTCCCGTAACCGGCGCATCACATCACTCGTCACACAGTAGCTAGGCATCTTCTGATGAAAAAACAAAACAAACACATCCAATGTCAAAAACAGTTACATGTAACTCAATAAATGTACATGTCAGTTGTAGTCAGCGGTAGTTATATTTCACACATTATAGTAATTGATCCTGCAGTGACAAGTAAATTAGTCAACAGCAAGCGTGAGCTATTTGCACAGCGTGAACACATATGCAGTTGGTTTCTTTTTCTAATTAATAATATTTTGATTTAGAGAATGATGTATAACAAAGAATTATTCTTAAATTTCTTTATTTTATTCAAGAGGTCAGTTTGGGAAATATACTGGAAAAAGGGAGAGCTCCTAATAAAACCTTGTTTACAGATATCATCATCAATTTGTTGTGTAAAATCATTTCAATGGTCACCCACTATTATCCATAACCATTCCGCAAGGAAGAAAGAACCAAGGAGAAATCCTGACCAGGCTTTTGAAGACACTATAATAACGTATGTCATGTTCCTTGTTTTAAACATATTTCCAATGTTCTGAAATATCCATAAAATTTGTCACATACCAGACTATACAAGAAGTATCAAAAACACAACTTTTAACAAGATGTTTCACAGTGAGCATCTTGTCAACAATCATGAACCCATCTTAACAAAAACTATCAATAACCAAGATACAATGTCAGTGACTCAGTGCTCTAATCAAGCAGTAAGGTTGTAAGTTTGTTGACACCTCAAACAAACTTTTATTCTAACAAGTCGTTTTCTGTGTGTCTACACATTAATTTTAAATGACCAAACTTCTTCTATGAAATTAACATCAATCTGCATCTGATTATATCTTAAATACAATTTCTTCTTCATGCTTCAAAATAACATTTATTAGAGCCTGTAATATTTATTATCCCCAATGCAATTATATAAACAAATTAATTGTTCCAATACCACCTGTCACATCCTGTATTTAGAATGGAGGGGGTCCTGGGTTACAATAAAACCAAAGTAGCTATATTATATGTGGTTTTTAACATATTTGTGTATTTTCATGGAACTATTTCTTTAGGCCTATATATCCATTTATTTCTGTCCTCTCCTTTCCAGCACAAAATGATTTTCATGAATAATGTACTCACCACAATTTATTACAGTTGCTAGGCCTAAAAAAAAGTCAATATTACAAGGGGGAAATTTCAGCAAAACACCCGAGTTTCTATTCAAAAGATCATCACATTTCTTCATGCTACATGTATATTAAAGCCGACAATTTTAACTAAAAATGCCAACAACTCAAGAAGCAGAAACAATCCAGTGCATTGGCAACTCACTTAGTACTAATTGCGATAATCGTAACCCTCCATCCTCCCGACGGTCAGAGACTGGAGGGTTACAAGTCATGTAGTGTTGTGGCTACACGTCTTTGCAATTTTGACCATTTTTGCCAGACTAGTCACCAGATTTGCCCAATTTTTAACCACTTTCAACAATCATGACACACATTTTAAGAACTGGATTAGGCCTTCAATGTGTAATGAATCCCTTTGTTACACTTAAAACGTCATCGAGAAAATATTTGGAAGACAAAAACGACAAAAACTTACCAGAGACTGACCAACTGTGGGCACAACGTCTAGCAACATCACAACCAATCAGTGTAAACAGAAACACAGCTTACTCACTACCACAAATTGAGCGCATTTCCTGTGATCGTGCAAATCAATGAAATGCGCTCAACTTGTGGGTCTGCAAGCTGCGTTTCGGTTTACGCTGATTGGTTCTGATGTTGCTAAATAATGTGTCCACAGTTGGTCTGTCTTTGGTAATTTTTTGTAGTTTTTTCCTTCAAAATATTTTCTCAAAGTTTTGAGTATAATAATAATAATATAAGGTATTTGTATAGCGCCTACTGCAGAGGCCAGCCTCTAAGCGCTTAACATTCAGTATTTTCCTGCAAGGTATTTGAGGTAACATTTCTGAAGTATGAGACCTACTCCTTTACATAGCACCATGTAATGGTTTACAAGGTGCTGTGGCGCAATATGCTGCCAATCATTTCAGTATAGTAAAGCACAAGACTATGTGGCAACTAGCACTACACTTGACTTACTATCTAGGTTAGCATGGTTAGCAGGGGACTACCTCTGTATGTTCTGTGGTTAAGTTAGTTACAATGTATACATATATGATAACATTTAAATTTAATAATATAATAATAATCATATTAATACTCAAATAATATATTAATTTCTACTCCGCATGCGGAGTCAATTGACTCTGCTCTTGTGCACGGATAACACTGACCATCCGTCCATATAGACATGATAATAGACCATGAATAGACCAAGAGAGGAACCATCCGTGCCTAAGAAAAAAATACGGTGGCCACATACTCATCTCATGCAATGCATAAATACATGTGTAAAGTAAACTGGTAAATGTACATTACTAATACTGTCTGTATACACATGTCCAACGAACGGGAACATACCCTGCTACCGTAATATATTGGCCTCATTAAAATACCATGCAAATGAGTAGCACATACTTAGATTGCTCCATGTCTAAACTTAACCAATAAAAAAAACACCATTTATACAAATATTGAAAATATACAACTGAAACATTTCAAGAAAACAAACAAATTCTAATTTATTTCACATAACAATTTTCATAATCTCCTACCGTTCTCCAGAATATCATATCTGGGTCCCAAGATGCCGCATCAAAATTCCCTTCAATTGCGTGCTGATTTTGCATGGGACCAGACTAATTGGGTTGAGCGACATGCAGCAACTGCCCCAACCCCAGTGTGGCATGGCAAAGCGTTGCCGATCCTCATGATCGAGCTCGGCAACGATCGTACATATTCATTTGGTGACGTCACACGATCAGAGTGTGAGAGAGGGCGCACTTGCAATCTCAAAAACTGTGCTCCATTAAAAACAATGTCGAAAATCAAGTCTGCATCCTGCTGGTGCTGCCATGATCATCACATAAAAAATGCATCTCGGCAAATCCCCAGAGCATTTGTACACAACGGAGCTTTAAAGGGGACATGCGTGAAAAAAAAATTTTGAAAAAAATTTGCGTGCGAACAAATTTTTTTAACATGCGAACGATAAAAAATATCATGCAAACGAAAAAATTTACATGCCAAGAACGAAAAGAATTGCGTGCGAACGAAAAAACTCTGCGTGCGAACAAAGACAATTTGCGTGCGACGAAATTTGTTTACGTGTGAACGAAAAAGAATTGCGTGCGAAAAACGAAAAAAATTTGTGCAAACGAAAACAAGCGAACCCACGCGCGCACGTGAGGGGCCACCTGCTGCAGTGTGTAGGGAATGGGAACCAGTCTACAGTTTTAGAGACCCAGACGCCATTGTTGCTGCAGGCGATCGAGGCAGGGCACATAGCGCGCTACCTGGGTGCATGTCACCTGGCACTGACAGAGATCAGCAAGTTTCCAGGTAAGAATTAAAGTGTCGCAGAGAACCGCCACCTTCTGCATTAAATTATACTGTTCAACAGTTGAAACAACTGACCCTTGTTTTTCAAACATACAAGATGGCTTGTATTGTAGTTGTATCATTAAAGGGCATCACCACAGAGTGAGACTTTTTAGGAGACTTCGTTTGTAAAATTGATAGCATGTACTTGATTCATGTGGTGTAGTCGTGCCCAACGTTATGTGTCGTCACTACTATAATCACTTTATGGTGGGGCAGCACAAGGAGGGCAAACAGTTTAATGGGTGCATAACTTTATGACCATTTTTGAAATTGCAGGTTAAGCATGACCAAAAGCATGACAAGTTAAGTGAATTCCTTGAGAAGAGGGATGTGAGTGAGGAGTGTATTCAGCGCATGAACGATGACAAGGTAGGTTGTGCGATCAGGTATAGAATTATTTTTTATTTATTTATTTATTTATTTATTTATTTATTTCCAGGCAAACAGAACATACAAAGAATATGCAATAAAAATATGACTACACAGAGAACAAGCCTGCGGATAACCAAAAAGCGAAAATATTCACTATCTAAAGGCGATCCAGACAATAAAAATAACAAAGGCACAAAAGGGTACACGGACAAAAACGTTATAAAAATTTGGAAAATAGCACATCAAACACCATACCAAATAAAAATATATATAAAATCTATAGAAAATTCATTAAAATTGCCCAAAAGGGCCTGGCAGCAAATTTTGTATAAAAAATGGATCAACCAGAAAAGACCACACATCCTCGCTCCTTACAAAAAGGTAGGATGCCAATCATTTTCCCTTTAATTCTTCCTTAATCAAAATACTTGTTGTCCTACAAAGCCAAGAATAAAACAGTTATTGAATATTGCACAAAACTAGTGAAACCAGGAACCTCAAAGGAACCATAAAAAAGGAAGTACATGTAGGTGATTGACAGCTAAACTAGAAAGGAAGAACATGTTTGTGGATAACTGACTTATACTCATGAGAGTCGATAGCTTTTTTTCTAATGGGAACGGGCAAGCTATTCCACACATAGGAATTTGATAAAAACGGAGTGTTTAAAAGCATTAGTTCTAGCAAATGAAATTTTGAATCTATAATCATCCAAATGCCGGGTGTTGATAAGAGGAACTAACTGTTGTTTGACATAACATTTGTGAATGCAATGTAAGACAAAAGTAAAGAGAAGATATTTGTGACGGTCTGCAATGGATGGGAGTTTGAGCACTGTTAGACGATCCTCGTAACTAAAATCAAGGTTATAATTGAAACAGGCTCTAGTGAATCTACGTTAAACACGCTCTAGTGCATTGGTATGATTAGTCTGAAAAGGAGACCTAGCAGGAACAGCATATTCAAGGAGGGGCCTACAAAGGGACTTAAAAAGCAAAACAAGAGAAACGGAGTCTTTGGAACGAACAGTGCGTCTAATGAAACCAGATATTCTAGAGGCTTTGGCAACAATGTTCTTAATGTGGGGACCCCAAGTTAAGTCATTAGAAATTGTAACCCCAAGGTATTTAAATTGGTTAACTAATTCCAGGTGATCATTGCCCAAGAAATAAGAACAATCAATTGGGCGACGACTGCGGGTTATGTGCATAGTTTTACATTTTTTGGCATTCAGTAACATATTTGTATCCATACTCCATAAAATCAAATTGTTCAGATCTTCTTGGTACGTGGGAATCCTGAGGGCTGTTAATAATACGGTAAATGATAGTATCATCGGCATATTGAGCAACTGAGGAGGAAATAATACCGGGCAAATCATTAACAAATATATTAAAATAAAGAGGAGCTAAAATTGATCCTTGAGGAACCCCAGAGGAAACCTCACACCAATCCGAAACTGAACCTTGAAAAATAACACGTTGTTTACGAAAAGAAAGAAAAGAATGAAACCATTTATGCAGAGATCCACAAATACCATAGTTATGTAATTTGCTGATGAGCCTATTGTGGGGCACCTTGTCAAAAGCACGAGCCCAGTCCAAAAATATAGCATCAACCCTAGGTGGCTGACGCTTGTCCAGGGCAGCTGACCAGTCATGAAATAATCTAGAGACTTGGGTAGTACATGAACGACCAGGTAAAAAGCCATGTTGGGCATCAGACAAAAATTTAAATGTGAATAAATGATCAGAAAGTCGATTAGCAACCATACGTTCTAAAACCTTACCTACAACAGAGCAGATGGAAATAGGACGATAATTACAAATTTCAGAATTATTCCCAGGTTTGGGAATGGGGACCACGTTGGCTGCTTTCCAAGCTAGTGGAACCTCCCCTAATCGAAGAGAGAGGTTGAAGAGCCGAGCTAGGGGACAGATATGACGGGCTGTAATTTTCAGCATATATGAATTAATGCCATCAGCGCCAGCAGATTTGGAGTGATTGACAGAATTAAGCAATTTGTGAACTTCAGAGGGGGAGGTTGATATTCCACTGAGGGGTGAGTAGCCAACGTGATCCCCACAGCCTTCAGGAAGATGTCTATAAAAATCAGTGGGTGTATCAGGAGTACTGAAATGAGATTTAAAAAGATTGTTAAATTTATTACAGATCACCTGAGGAAATTTATTACAGATCACCTGAGGATTTGAAACATCTGCATTATCAATGTGAAAACTGTGAGCTACATGAGAGGACCGCTTGCTATTAACAAAAGACCAGAACTTTTTAGGGTTGAGGTTAACATTAGAAGCCAGTTTTGAAAAATGAGAACAATAAGATTTTTTTACCAAGTACTTGAGCGAATTACGACATTGCTTATATTTTGTCCACTTTGGTAGATTTCCTGGATTTTTAAGAGCAGACTCATACAATCTTTTTTTCTTACAACTAAGCCGGACAATTTCAATAGAGATCCAAGGGGAGCGTTTTTGCCTATAAGTGTGATGATGGGAACATTGTCTCTAAAAGCAGCTAAAAACAAATCACAAAAGCTATTCCAAGATTCATTAAAATTTAAATCATTGAAACACAAGTCCCAATGAGTGTTCGAGAGACAGGTCATCAAACCTTCAAAGTTCATCTTGGAGAACTGCCAGGACGAATGAGAGCAACTTCTCGATGAGAACAATAATGAAATGGAGAAAATGATGCTGCTGTAATCACTTGAGGCAAGAGGGGGCAACTGTTCAATACCGGATACGAGTTTCCGTCGATTGGTAAAAACCAGATCGATTGTAGTTCCGTCTGAGGGTAGGTTTGGGCTGGGTCGAGTGATAAAGTTAATGAGCTGATGCATGTCCAATGCTGTCAAGCTATCCTGTAAGACTTTTGACTGTCCCAGTAGAGGTTCATCAGAAGTAAAAGAAATGTTTAAATCACCGCAGATGTAGATGTTGAGACACTCCTGAAAAAGGTCATGCCATTGAGCAGATGCGCTAGGTGGTCTATAGCAGCAGCCGAATAAAAGTTTTCCCCCGCTGGTAGCTATTTCAATCCAGATGATTTCCAACGATTATGTTGGAATATTGCAACAGTTTTGGGTGAAAGAGAAGGTTTTGCAGCTATGAAGACTCCACTGCCATTACGGTTTCTGTCACGGCGAAAGATGTTAAAGTTTTGAGGCACAATTTCGTGATCGTTGATTGATGGGCCGAGCCAACTTTCAGTGACAAGAACTATATCCAAGTCATTGGACATAATGAACAGATCAAAATCGGAAAGTTCGTTAACAATACTTCTGGTGTTGAGTAACCCCACTTTTATTGATGTAAAATATGAGTTCTGAGGTCTTTCTAGAGGTCGCTCAGGTTGTTGGGTGGGACCTGGGTTAAGAGATATATCCATAAATATAGTAATGTCCAGTGGAGGGTCAGATCCAGGAATGAATAAGCAGGTTGCTCATGTTTAGACCATTTCGTAATTGGAATACTCGACAGACGATGAGACTTCAACGGTCGGCTGGTAATGATGGGTGTAGAGGCTAGATGGTACAGGCCTGTACTTAGCGCAGACTGGATTGGAGAGTTTGAACCCACTGGATCGCTATAGTTATGGAGGTCATTCGTAATATGTGTACAGTTCCATGGTAGACAAAAAGCTGCTAAGCATAGTATACTCACAGACACAAAGGCCATGGTTAAAAAACACTGTAGAACCTCGATCACGTTACAATGGTTATGTAATACAGTACATGTATAGCCTTTGGGCCGTATCACACCGTGCAGCTCACAATGCTCGCCTCTCGTGTGGCCGTAGTAGACCACTCCGACTCCGGCCAGTGTCTGAGTTAGACGTCTTTGGCTATGAAGGCTGTTGACTTGTTGGATTGAATGAGTTTTACCAGCACATGGGTTTGAGTCCTAGTCATGGCAATCGTGTCCTTAAAGAGTTGCTCTAGGATGCTCTGAAATACTTTTTTCCATACATTTTTCCAATAGATGGAGTCCACAAGATATTGAGTCAGAATGAGTTTTACCAGCACATGGGTTCGAGTCCCAGTCATGGCAATCGTGTCCATAAAATTATAGAAAAAAAGAGGCAACGTTGCAATTACACCATGGACTATGGAGGTCCAAACACCAGGGTGTTCACTATCCCTAATCTGTTGTCGCTCTCATTGGCATTGCTTACTTTTTGTGATTATAGTGTAAAACTTTATTTTTTGCCGTAAGAGCACTTTTAGGTCAGTTGAACAACATGTATTTCAAATTCCATCATCAATAGCAATACAATGAAAATAAAAGTGTATATAAATATAATAGGAACAAGAGGCACAGCTAAATAAGCATAGCTTCACGGCCAAATAAGCATTTTTTGTGACAACTTCTATCCATTCTTTAAGGCGGGAACCGTGGAACTTCCTACTTTCGGCTGCGATATTGGATAGCTTGAGTTTGTTTTCTTAACCAACAATTTCAGCATAAAAAAAATACCACTTTACTGTTACTTACTTTTTTATTAATTTAAAAACAATTTTTTATTGTATGCATAAAATTATGTGATCCGATGGTGCTTAATAAATGTGCAGTTTAGAATTATTGACTGTTTACGAGGGTGGTGTATGTCGTACCTCTTTCTAGACTGCAAAGCATGGCGAAAATGGAGCATAATTAATGTTGCAAAATGAACATGTTTTTTCAAAAAGTCAGCAGGGATCTGGTTTAAGGGAATAAACTGCCACACACCACTTTTACAACAAACTTTGCTATGCTGTTGATATCCTGGAGAATTAATTTACCTTCTGCAAGCATTTCCTTTTCTTTTAGTCGTAATCTCTAAATTTTAAATGCCGATGCAAACACACATGTTTGAGCCACTTCTTAAAACTTAGAGAACAAGTGATGTGCACAATAATTAGTTTCAGGTATGCAATAAGTTTTTCTTTCTTGTATTGTTAATAAAAAGATGTATAGGTTCGGGATGATTTTTGTTGGTTGGGCCAGGTTATTGAAAACACATGGGTTGTGGTGGTCTTGTCTTAGATCAACTGATCTCATATAATGCACATAACCGTGCAAAGGATTGGTTTAACACATTGATTATATTTTTCCCAAGAGTCTGGACATTTCACTATAAACAGTCTTTTGTGTTTCAGATAGATCTGCAGGTGATATGTGTGATGTCTGATGACGCCTTGAGAAAATATCTACCCAGATATGGAGACCGAATTGCAGTAGTGTCATTTGCCAAGAGCAAAGAGAAACAATTTGAGGGGAGCACACACCGAAAAACTTCTCTAGTTGAATCCTTGAAGAGCAAGATGGCGTCGCACCTCCAGCGATCCAAGAGCCAGATCGGGAATGAAAATGCCAAAAAACAAGAGCGCCGTGTTGAGGTTGGATGGGTACACTACGATGTTGACATGAAGGACTATAAACAAGTTTACCAGAAGAGTGGAGGTGGGATAAAACATAAGAAGTACAGTGTTTGCACACGATTGACGGAAATTATGGAACAAGCAACGGCATGGTTCTTTCTTGGTGGGAAGAGCAGACATGGGAATGTTTCCGATCATGAAATCTTCATTACCGACCCATCCTATGTTAAGCTTGATGGAGACACCACCGTCGAACAAATGTATGAGACATCTCATGTAAGGTTACTGCGCCTTTATATTGCAACCAAAAGAAAAGTAACCCCTGATGAAGATGTTGAAAGCTGTAGTGCATTTCCTGAAAGTGCAAGTGGCACCTCATCTGACGCATTCACACATGTACCTGTGGCAAAGAAAAGACAGAAACAAAGGTCCAAGCAGGGTACTGCAAAGGTGCATAAAACTCCAGATGAAAAGAAAAGAAAAGTCAAGAGCCACAAACATCATGAAACCAGAATTCCTGAAACTCCCCCATTAGATCTTAAGGACGATCTGAAACAGTCACGTCTGATAGAGGGACAGCTTCAATCCCTAAGTTGCCCTGACGCATCTGACGTTGTTGATGTTTGTACCACCCCATTAGCTACAGAGCAGGCTGCCAGGACAGTTACACCACAATTGAGTGTTGTTCAACATTGTCTTTTTTTAATGGGGGTGGTATTTTTTTTCACTTTTTTAAGCTTTTGAATATTCTGCCCCCTACAAAACATGAAGTGGTCTATCAGAAGAAAAAAAAGGATTTAAAAAAAAAAAAAAAAAAAAAAAAAAGTTTAAAACCCCTGGACATCAAGTTGAAAGGTTTTTGATGAAGAGAGCCCCCTATGGACGGTCTGTTTTACTGACCTGTTCCTTACTTCATAAAATTACTTCATTTCAAATTGTTTTCACTTTTTTTATGTATAGAAAAATTTGTTAACAAAACAGAAAAGAAGTAATTTCAATCCAAACAAACCCACTGGTGTACATGTAACTTTTATCAACCATGGAAATTTTCCTCCAAAATGTTGTTAGCAAATAATAGACAAACTGCATAATTATTAAATAAATTGGATTATTTACTAAATTCACACGTGCTTCTTTTTACTTGCAGTTCATCAAAACTGATACACCTACAATTATGTTTCGTAGAGATGCATTGGATGACTTACTGACAATAAATTGCACTCCGCCGGAGCCCTCCTCACCCACTGTGGAGTTAATAGTGAGTGATACCGGCATTCAGTTTCCAGAAGAACTTTTGGATTCCAACACTGAGTTGCAGCCCGAACCAGAGCCCACCCCTTCTACTAGTACGCAACTAGATACTGTTTGGATCATTGACAGCGATATGGCTTCTGATTTGAACCACTACCCACAAGAGCCAACCCCATTTGCTAGTTCACAAGCAGATAGTTTGGAGTTGCCAAGATCACCAAGTCCACCACCAGAGATCACTACAGACCACCAAGTCCTGACTGTTCATCGCTGCCGAATTCAACAGGAAATGATTAGCATTTTCATGAACCCAGATATTTTAAACTAAAAAATAAAGTATCGTTTCAAAAATGAAATGGGGGCAGATGCTCAAGGAGTCTCACGGGAGGTATATTCTTCTTTCTGGCAGGATTTTTTTCAGGCCTCGTCATTAGGTGAAGATGAAAAAGTTCCTGCTCTTTTTCCTGATTACGGAAGAGATGAATGGGAGGCCATTGGCAGGATCCTTTTGAAGGGCTACGTTGACACAAGTATTTACCCGCTGCAACTGGCATACGCCTTTTCATGTGCAGTTATATATGGAGAGGGTGAAGTCACCACAGACATGTTGGTAAATTCTCTCCGAATGTATGTGTCGGAGACTGATTGGCACATGATCGACAAGGCTCTCCTTGGCCAACCGCTTGATTCAGATGACCAAGATGATTTTGTTGACCTTTTAGGGAGAGTTAACTGCCATTCAATCCCATCTCAGGATGAAATTCGTCCCATGGTCATAAGTATTGCTCACAAAGCTCATACAAGAACCCAAGTATGTATTAGATGCCATTGCTTCTGTTGCAGGACCCGAGCTACAGATCAGAATTCCAAGTCCAGCAGATTTACAAAAGATGTACACCAGCAAAAAGCCAACTTCACGAAAGGTGGTCAAGCTCTTAGATTCTTCTCCAGTGAACCCGGGGCAAGCCTCAGCATTGGCATACCTCAAGCAGTTCATCAAAAGTTTAGATGACAGAATGCTCAGAAAATTCATGAGGCATTTCACAGGATCTGAGTTCATCTGCACCAAATCCATAGAGGTTACTTTCACTCGAAAGAGGGGTATTGACAGGGCACCAATAGCCCATACATGTGGTCCACTTCTGGAGCTCCAGTGTACATATGGATCGTATCCAGAATTCCAGTGAATGCATGCACATACTAGATTCCAACTACATGAACATGGACATCGCTTAAACCTCTGTTAAATGTGTGTTTATACAGTAAACATATTTCATGATGTGCAACAACATTGGGTAAAACTAAGTTCAAGGGTGTCTCCACTTCACTTACCTTCATAGACAGTATGAAATAGATATATTATTATTACTTTTTTTTTAAATTTTATTTATTTATTTATTTATTTTTATTTTGTATTTATTGTATTTTTATTTTATTTATTTTTTTATTTTTTTTTTTTTTTTGGGGGGGGCTGTTTGCTTAAATTTTTGTTCTTCAAAATGCATGCATATATCTAAATATGTTTAAACCACTTGAACTTAACTGTTGTTCATTTGTGCTTCCTTTGAAATGTTAAGGAATGTTTCACGGCATAAGTAAAAGATTGTGTTATTTGAAATTGTAAGAAAGGGAACACACTGGCTCTGTGAAAAAAAGGGTTTAAATCAAGTTTACCTTTTTAAAGCCCCAGCTCAATGTTGGGGAGGAGGGAGGAGGGAATGTTCACAGATTTGTGCATAGGTTACATTAATGAAGATGGTCATGGTGGAAATATTCCCCTAAAAAATGCTGACTGAACAGCCATAGTTTTTAAGAAATGAGTGAATGAATTAATTTCATTCTCAGTGAGAAAACAAACTACATGTTCTAACAGCAAAAAATTAAAAATAAATAAATAAATAAATAAAAAACAACATTTTGCAGTATTTTTTGTCAATCTCATGACTGATTGAGCTCATACTTTCACGAAAAATATGTTATGAATACATTGGGTCGCATAAAGTGTGGATACTGGTCTTTAACAATAATTGTCAATATTGAGCTGTGGCTTTAAGTCTTGTTTTATTATAAATAGTGTTTTATTTCATATACAGCAGTTTGAGCTTAATTTGATGACTTTAATGTTAAAATTTGTCAAGAAGACAACACTTTTTGAATGGGCCTCGTGTCTCAAGACGTTCTCTGGTTTAGTAGATTCTATTCATTTTATTTTGTTTCATTTTTTATTATTATTATAATATCAATCTTGCCAAGAGAAAGTAAACATCTTTATTGCTTACTTTTTCACAGCCTATGCTGGGAAATGGAAAATTTGCTGTCATAGGGCTAATTTGAAATTTCTTTCCATTTGTTTTGGTTCATTAGGAGCTAATTTCGGGTGGCATAAAAGGTGTTAATATAAAAAAGTGGAATCTTTTGTAATTTTTTTTTACAATTGTTTCCTACAATTTTATGCAATTAAAAGAAAGGAGGTTGTGTGATCAAACGGTTATATAATTATATTGTACGTTTTGTAATGTCTTTGATACTTCATCATAAAGTTTTGTTTGGAATACTTGGTAAAATATTTTAAGTTTTCATAAAGACACACACAAAAGTTAATCTCAAAGCTTAATTTTAGTGAGCACTTTTATATGTGGTGGAAACAAGTGTGATCTCATCCAAAAATCCTTGTTCTATATACCATCCTTTACATAGCTTTGTCGTGAGAACCAACAGACACATTTCAACAGGCTAAATGCTCTGGTATTTTGTGATTATATTACTTCGTATTTTAGAAGTTTGTTTTATCAGATGTTTTAAAAGAGTATTTTATACACTCATTTTACAAAGAGTAATTAATAACACGGTTTCTTATACTTCATTCAATTTTTGCATTGTCTTTGTTACTTCATCATAAGGTTTGTTTGAAAGGCATTAGATAGCATTGTGTGTGCACACAATCCAAAACCAATGTTTGTGCCAGCCTTTAATCAACTTTATTGTATGAACCAAGACATGTGTTTAAAACATTTATACGCCATGTTTCAACTTGCAAAAGGCTAAGAATCTTATACTGTTAAGTGTTATTTATACATAAAGTTATATTTTGGTTTCTTACAGTTTTAGCAGTTGCATATTTTTACTGCATTTGATGCACTGATGTTAAAGTTTTAGCAGTTACTAACTTTTTACTGCATTTGATGCACTGATGTGGAATGGTCTTGTTCAATAAAAATATTTTTATAATATAATTTGGTTTGTATTTCTTGAAATTTAGATTTACTTGCAACTCTTGTACTTGTATTATATCCCCGTCAACTAATTTTTAACTTAAGGTTTCACAAAATAATCTAAATAACATTAAAACCATTTGTTTACATTTTGACAAGTGTTGCTGAGCAAAATTATGTTTAAATTAAATTTCAAGCAATGTGTTTGTCTGGACCACGGGTCCATGAAGTGGATATCTTTGAGAAAAACATATTGTGCTTTTTATATCTCTAAAGTGTATGAAAACTAATTGACATCCCCTTTGGTTATCTTTATTGAAAATTGCACTTCTTTGAACAGCATGCTTGTCCTGACAACTGAGGGCACTGTTGCTGTGACTATGTACAGACACAGTTCATAATAGATGTTTTTATGATGAAAACCTAAAATTTGCTAATTGAAAACATTTATTGTCTTGCCATAAACTAATATGACAAAAAATCACCGAAGAAAAGCAAGTTTACGAGTGCGTAAACATTCCGGCTCCCCCCGGCTCCCCCCCGGCTCCCCCCCCCCGGCTCCCCCCCGGCTCCCCCCCGGCTCCCCCCCGGCTCCCCCCCGGCTCCCCCCCCCGGCTCCCCCCCCCCCCCCCCCCCGGCTCCCCCCGGCTCCCCCGGCTCCCCACTAAGAAGAGCCAGGCTTCGCCAGTGCCAAAGGAATTCACTGATAAGACAAATATCGCCTGCTCACCTGTACAAGATGCATGAAGCAATACTGCAACAGACCAACATTAAAGAATCCGCCGTCACAATCCCCCACAGCTTCAACATCACGGAAAAGACAAATCCAAAAGTCAGTGCACTCCCTGCGCAGAAAGTTACACATACTCTATTCGTTGGTTAGCTGTACTACGACCTTCTAAATAGCTATTTTCACCTGCCCTGTTGTCATTGTCATTGCGCCGAAGATATCTTTGGAACAGATGAACACATACATTCTCAGTTCCAAGGTCACCTCGTATCATCAAAGGGCACCCATGCAGTGATGAAATGGCTTCCATGAAGTAACTGCCAATTACTCTTGAATCGCTATTTGTGATGTAACAGTTCAGCCAGACAATATACCTGGAGAAACCGTCAACGCATCCATTAATGCAAAATCCAAGCGTTTTAGTTTGTCATAAGAATCAAAATGCCATAAAAAGTTAGGACCTTTGGAGATGTACGCCGTCCTTTTCTTTGCTTCGTTCCCTCAGGATCCAGCATACGGAGAATGATGCGGACTTCTTCTTGTGTACTTTTCAATCCGCCATGTTGCTTGCCTGACTCATTTAACTGGTGCTCAACAAAGCTAACGACATCAGCGATATTACTGTAATCCTTTCGACGTGACAGTCCCATACCCTTTAAAATACGCTTTAAGTGTCTTTCACTTATTACCGTTTGATGATACTGTGCCAATGCACGGAGAATATCTGAATATACTAATCCCATTTCAAAGTAAACCTTGATTATGATGTTTCTCTCAGCTGCATCAATCGGAAGCCACATCATGCAGGGAGATACCGAACCATGAGTCTGCTCTGAAATAAAGACAAGGCAGTCGTTATTTTGAAATTCCAACTTTTCCACACACAACTAAATTCAAAAGTATTAAAGAAGAGTGTCAAGCGGTAATCATCCCAACTATAGGATAGCACATCGGCAAACCATACATAAATTGAACGATAAGGCGCGCGGTCCATTTAGGGCCGGTTCAGTAACCGTCAGATGGTTGCCCAAAACGATTCATTTACAGAGCGCCAACCGTTTTAGTTTCGGCAAGCAATCGTTTCTCTGGGATTAAAGACAGTCTTTTGAGGCTTAACCTCTGGTGACAGACAAAAGGAGTGCTGTTTGACTGGGGTTTACACCTAACAAAGGAGTTGTCTCATGCCAGGCTATCACTGACACTTCCGCCGCTAATCCTAACTAATCCTACACGGTTGGGAATGCTGGTAACAATGGTTGTTTTGGGTAGATGCATGTACATGTACGCCCAGGTTGTAGCTATTTCTTTCCATTCATGAATGAATGGAGGTTTTTGGCCAAAACGGCTTTGAATATATTGCTGTGCAATTTAAAGTTCGGGATTCGATATCAATGCCACGCCATTATTTATATATAAATTTAAAGAAAAAATCTTGCATATAAATCATTTTTATTGCAGTCTTTTAATAAATGCAATTTCATTTGCTTTACAATTCCAATAGTGTCTTAACAATAATTATAAATTTAACCTTTAGACGAGGATGTATTGATTGAAACCCCATTTGCAAATCACACCCAAATTCGTACAACCTATTCATATATTCCATAATAACATACACATCAGTTGGGAAACATTCTTAGTTGTTCACAATCAACTGAAAACTGAGATCGTTTTGGTCACGAACGTTCAAATACATGTACACACCCGACGGGCACTTGGCATTGCCAATGCCTTGCAAAGCCAACCAGCAAATACATTACGTAAACAGGTAGCTACGATCTCAGGTTTTACTTTATCGATTTTTATGATTAAAAAATAGAAATAGCAAAAACAGAGCGCAGTTATGAAGCGTTAGGCTTTTTAGTTTTGAAATTCATATTTACTGTTAGTGCTTCAACAACCACAGCTATAATCCCAACACAATGAACAGTAATCCGATTATATATCCCTTTTGTTCGGACTCTGGAGGACCAGATAAGCTCAGCGCACTGAAGCATTGAATAAACTATCCCCCAACCGTTTCACAAATGCTGCTGAACCGTTTCTAACTTCAACCGTTTGTCAACCGTTTGACGGTTGCCGAACCGACCCTAAATGGACTGCGCGCCTAACTATGGTATTTTTATCTGCATCTTGGACAGCTTTTTGAGACACTGATTTAAATGATTTCATAAAATGAATGCTATGGACAAACTAAAACCATCTGTTTGGCAGCACCGTGAAATTGAGCCCTGGCTTGGATTTTGAACTTGAATTTTTAATTTAGAATTTTAGTAAATACTTGCTATCACGATAACCATCATATTCATCATCATGGCTCCCATCACTGTGTGAAGATCCGATTCTCTGCCAGGTTGTTGCGACGGCGTCGAGCAAGGTGTTGCCTCCAGCGAAGATCATGGAAGTTCAGTGCCGATCTCGCGGCACCGGCCTTAATAGATGATCTCCAGGATGCACGGTCGTCGGCTAGAAATTCGGGGTTAGGGGTGATACCAAAGTCTTTCAGATATCGCTTGATAGAATCCTTGTATCTGAGGAGTGGACGTCCAGCAGAACACTTGCCAGCAGCCAGTTCACCAAACAAGATGCTTTTAGGGATCCTGCTATCATCCATCCTACGCACATGACCAATCCATTGCAGTCGTCGGCGTCGAATAACTGTCCAAAGGTTGGAGGAGTGGGACAGCTCAAGCACACGAACATCTGAGACCTTGTCTTCCCATGATACACCAGAGATTTTCCTCAGACATCGAAGGTGGAATGCATTTAAGCGACGTTCCTGTCGGCTGTAGGTTGGCCATGATTCATACCATATAGTAGGATGGAGAGTACACATGTCTCGTAAATCTGGACCTTTGTGTGAATCTTCAGCTTTTTATTTGACCACACCCTTACTTGCAGATTACCAAAGGTAGAGGCAGCCTTACCAGTATGCTGGTTTAGCTCAGTTTCAAGGCTCGGCTTTCACGTTACTGTTGAGCCTAGGTAGCAGAAGTGGTCTACGTGCTCCAAGATTGAGCCACCTATCGCAATGTGAGGTGGAGATTGCAGACCCTGCGACATTACTTTGGTTTTAGATGTACTTATGGTAACACCAAAGTCAGAGCAGCTTGAAGCAAATTTGTCACACAGACTGGAGATCTTGTTCACTATGTGCAAAGAGAACAGCATCGTCTGCATACAACAGCTCCCGGATGAAGACAGGGCGCACTTTGGTCTTTGCCCGAAGTCTCGAAAGGTTGAACAGGCTACTGTCACTGCGGGTTATCAATGAGATTCCACTGGGGTCGGGGAATGCATGCAAAAACAGCACCGAGAATAAGATACCAAACAAAGTAGGCGCCAGGACGCAGCCCTGCTTAACACCAATTGTGACATCAAAGTCCTCTGAGCAACTGCCATCAAACTGCACGTGTGCTTTCATACCATCATGGAATGACTGAATTAGGGCCAGCAGATTCTGAGGGCAGCCGATTTGCTGCAATATTAAGTACAGTGCATCTCTACTCACCAGGTCGAATGCCTTCTTCAGATCAATGAATGTCATCAGAAGAGGGCGGTTCTGTTCTACACACTTCTCCTGAAGTTGACGCAGAGCCAGGATGGAAACCACATTGGCTCTCGGGGTACACCTGGTTTGCCAAAACATTGAGTCTTTCTAGTATGACACGTGCTATGGTCTTACCAGCTACACTGAGAAGCGATATGGCTCTATGGTTGTTACAGTCACGTCTGTCACACTTGTTTTTGTAGTGTGATGATTGTAGAGTCTTTCCACTGTTGAGGGACAGAACCAGAGCTCCAGCAGTCAACAAGAGAGTGTAGGCAGTCTACCAGTGATTTACCGCCAAACTTCAGTAACTCAGCTGGAATACCATCAACTCAAGATGCTTTGTTACATCTCAGTAACTTCACAGCCCGTGCAATCTCGTCGACAGTGGGTGGAACATCAAGTTCTGTCATAGTTGGGAGTTCAGGAACAGCTCTAATTGCATCCATATTGACAGGTGCATTACGTGAGTATAGGTCCTTGAAGTACTGCACCCAGCGTGTCATTTGTTGCGCCTTATCAGTGAGTGTATTGCCCTCCATGTCTAGAACTGGTGCAACTTTTCTGGGTTTCAGTCCAAGAGGTTCCTTAATTCCACTATAGACTCCACGTAGGTCACCGGTATCAGCACAGAGTTGGATATGTGAAGAGAGATCAAGCCAATACCTTTCAATACACTGTCCGGACACACGCTGAACCTTGGCTTTGATTACTTTGAAACAGTCTGAATTCGCCAGAGTTGGATTAGCTAGGTAGAGACTGCGAAGCCTTCTCTTCTCTGACAGTAAAGGCGAGATGGTATCAGCAGATGCCGAAAACCAGTCAGGTTGTCTACCACACCGAAAGCCAAGAGTTTCTTTAGCAGCACTGCTCAGCGACTTGCAGACACTATCAAATGCAGAATCCAGATCGTCAGCAGGCAGGGAAGAGGCACTCAGCTTTTCTGCAACAACACTTTGATAGGTGGTACGGGTACTGCTGTCCTTCAGAGCAGTCAGGTTCAGCCTGGGCTTGGTCTAGGTCGTGATGTGTGAACCTTTTTCAGATCAATAGCTATCTTGCAGCAATCCAGGGCGTGGTCGGTGTTACAATCAGCACTGTGCATGCTGCGAAAATGGAGGACACAGTTATGGTTGGCCCTACGGGTGATGACGTGGTCAAGCTGGTGCCAGAGCTTCGATCGAGGATATTGCCAAGTTACTTTACTGCGCTCAGTTCCTTGAAATAAGAACTTGAAATTCTCAGAGAGAACTGACTACAGAGCTCAAGGAGACGTTGACCGTTATCATTCATGCTACTAACACCATGTGGACCTAGCACACCATGCCAGGAGTCAGAGTTCCTGCCCACACGAGCGTTAAAATCACCAAGGACAAACATACTATCAGAAGGTGGTATTCCGGATAAAGTTGAGGACAGGGTGTCGTAAAAACGGTCCTTATCATCATCAGAGGAGACCAGCGTAGGAGCATAGGCTGCAATGATATGGCAGGTTGACCCCGAGCATTTAATGCTCAGCTTCATAAGTCTCTCCGAAATCCCAAGAGGTGTATTCGGGCAGAACGGGATGATAGAGTTTCTGATAGCAAAGCCCACACCAGACTCTCTTCGCACCAGCAGGACGTCCAATCCAGTGAAATGTATAGTCATTCTCACGTATGGACCCTTGTTTAGACAGTCTTGTCTCAGACAGAGCAGCAATGTCAATATTCAGTCTCATTAGTTCCTGTGCAATCACAGCAGTCTTTCTCAAATTAGGATGAGTCAGTACAGAATCAAAGCCAGTAATCATAGTCCGGACGTTCCAGGTCGCAAGGTTTAATCTTGTCAGATTTGAATTTGGAGCAGGAAAAAGGTGGGTAGGTGTAGGCTTTTTTGGTATACCTTTTCTAATACCGTCCCCTGATTGGGGCATGCAGGCCATCCCTAAATAGGGCTGCATGGTCATGTAGCTAGCTGCTGAAGTGATCTTATACACCATTTCAATACACAGCGACCATCACAGCTACACCTGCGGCAGAGAATGCCTGGGCACTGAATAAAGAGCTGAACGCTTGCCCTAGGACGAACAACCCTCTCTCGTCAAGTAGAACAGCAGTAGGAGGCAAGGCAAGCCAAGACGTCCCTCTTGTCCTACAAGATACCCCTAATCCAGCCAACACTTTACAAAGACACATTAGGGTGACTCATTAATTAGAATTTGATAAATTAATGAAGTAAGGTATAGGGCTTTGTTGGTTAGTCTTACCTGTACGCTTTCATTCGGAAACATGTGGATAATTACTGTTGTGTGCTGAATGCAGCGTCGTTAACAATTTGTTTCGTTCGCACGCAGATTAGTTTCATTCGCACGCAGATTTTTTTCGTTCGCACGCAGATTTTTTTCGTTCGCACGCAATTTGTTTTCGTTCGCATGTAAGTTTTTTCGTTCGTACGCAGATTGTTTTCGTTCGCACGTAAAATAATTTTGTTCGCACGCAAATTTTTATCCAAAGTTTTTTTTCACACATGTCCCTTTAAAAGCTCCGTATGATTTTGTTCAGTCCTAAAAAAAACCCTGTAAAATATCAAATAGTCAAATTGAACCTTAATACATAAAGAACCTTAGCCTTCGAAAAAGACTCTGGTAGGGTCGAAACATCAGGCCACTAACTATTTTTTGGGTAATTCCTAATTTTTTAACCACGTGATCTACATTTGAATATTTAATTAGTCTTTGTTTGCAGCACCATATCTCAAGAACTACACAACCGATTTAAAAAAAGTTTTAGTTATAGACTACTTGTGCATTGGAGAGTAGCCTTGATAATTCGTGACCCCATGTTGACCTTTGCTTCGGGATCAACCGAAAGTGGGACTATATCTCAAGATTTACAAAGCCAATTTTCAACTCATTGGGCATTAAATATTAACATTGGGTTATCTTGACCCTAAGTTGACCTAAACTTTCGGTTTAACCGGATATTGGACCATATCTCAAGAAGTACACATCCGATTTCAAACTTTTTTCAATTATGTACTTCCTGGCATTGAATGTTAGCCTTGTGTAACCATGACCCCATATTGACCTGAACTTCCGGGTCAACCGGAAGTGGTACCAAATCTGAAGTACTACGCACCCGATTTTCAATTTTATTTCAGTAATAAACCTTTTGTGCATTGAAGATTAGCCTAGGGTTACCGTGACCTGTGTTGACCTTTACTTCCGGGTCAACCGGAAGTGGGACCATATCTCACGAACTACACAGCTGATTTAGTTTCTTTTCAGTTATTAACCCTTTGAGCATTGAAGATTAAACTTGAGTTACTGTGACCCCATGCTGACATTTACTTCAGGGAAACCGGAAATGGAAATATATCTCAAAAACTACACAACCGATTTTCAATTTCTTTTCAGTTATAGACTCATTGAGCATTGAAGATTGAACTTGGGTTACCATGACCCCATGTATGTTGAACTTTACTTCGGGGTCAACCGGAAGTGGGACCATATCTCAAGAACTACACAACCGATTTTCAAACTTTTTTCAGTAATAGACTCCTTTGGCATCGTAGATTAGCCTTGGGTAACCGTGACCCCATGTTGACCTTTACTTCGGGGTCAACCGGAAGTTGAACCATATCTCAAGTCCTACACAACCGATTTTCAATTTCTTTTCAGTTATAGACTCATCGAGCATTGAAGATTGAACTTGGGCTGCTGTGGGCCCGTTTTGACCTTTACTTACAGGCTTAACGGGAAGTTCAAAAGTTAAACAAATGATACCTCCTACAACATGCACAAAATAGAGAATCAGTTCATGTCTTGGGCTACATGAGAACTTCTTAGGTCAACAGAATGGAACAGCTATGTGATTGTTAATAACAATCACAATTTCTAGTTAGCTGTTCTGACAGTCGGAACAGGTATTGTTTTCGTCGAGATTTTAATTAGCTGTACCGAACTTTCAATCGGAACAGGTATTGTTTTCGTCGAGATTTTTATTAATTTTATTATTATTATTAGCTGTTCCGACCTTTCAGCCGGAACAGGTATTGTTTTCGTCGAGATTTTTATTATTTTTATTAGCTGTTCCGACTACAATCTCGTCGAGATTTTTATTATTTTTAGCTGTTCTGAACTTTCAGTCGGAACAGCTATTGTTTTCGTCGAGATTTTTATTATTTTTATTATTATTATTATTATTATTCTTTGTTTCCACCCTAAATCCCATAGCATTTGTACACGTTTTTCTTTAAGCCTTATATCCTAGAGCGTAAATAGAAAAGAGTTGAATCATATATCAAATTGAAGCTTAGAACATAAGCTTGACTCTTAATGTAAAAAATATTAAAATTCTTAATTAATTAGCCACTTTACAGCGAGGTGAATATTTAATTAGCCAATCTTGAAAGCACCATAACTCAAAAAGTATACCCCCGATCGTCAAACTTGTTTCAGTTTTAGACTTCTGAGTTACTGGAGATGTGCTTTCCGGTCTAAAATGTGGAACGACGTCACAATTGCGTCATCTATTGCGCATTTTTGCCCGTGTACAAAACACATGGGATGCTTTTTAAACTATTGAGGGCGCTATACCAGTTTAACGGTGCTCTTGTTTGCTTTCTTGAAACTCGATCAAGTCGTAAACCCAATGACCCGTTTGTTGCGTTTTTTGTATGTAGAGTATATTATAAAGAGTCATTCCTGCGCCGACTAGCACAAGTCTACGTTCATTCACAAGAATCGAGAAGAATTTGTCTTGCTCTCAGAGCGCAGAGCGACGTGTCCGCTCAGATCTTGTTGTTATTCAGCGTGAACGTTGAAAATCAAACGCCGTGTGTTGGGCGATATTGCCCGCGTGTCAGACTTGTCTGCGCTTGGGTCCCGTTCACCGGAAAACGATCTTTTAGGTTTCTTATGCAAAGGCATTACTTGAAACTGAATCGTGAAGGAAACAAGGCTACCCATTCGCCTGAAACCACGTTTTTAAGGTTCTTGTGCGAATGCATTACTTTGGGAAATCACTATGTAGCAAACAACAAACCTGTTGGGGGTTGCAATGAGGCTCGAATTGTAGCTGAATGGGGAAAGGTGTAGAAATGAAGAAAAAAAATTCATGGGTGTGCATGAAGAGTTAAAATGAACAATAAAGTCATATCCAATATTTACTACTTTAGCCCAACAAAAACATTCAGTATTTAAAAGACACAACAAATGTTAGTACAATAGCATAGACCAAAATTTAAATCGTCTACCTAAAATTATTATGTGCTACTAAAGCGCAATTGTGGCATGCACTGAGATGTTATATCAGCGGAAAGCAGGCGTAGTAACAGATTAATGATTCGTTTTGAATTAATAATTTGTTTCGAATTGATAATTCGTTTCGAATTCATAATTCTTTGATAAGAGTGGCAGTTCGTGTTACGTACTAACTTATTAACTTATACCGCATTTAATATTTTATCGCAACAAAAATTACATACACAATATTAAAAAGTTTTTGTTTTTTTTGCAATTATGATTTTAATACAACAGTATAGACCAATCTTTACATAATAACTTGTGAGACCTGTGGTATGATCGCTTTACTTACTAAAATGTGAGACCTGTGGTGTGATTGCTTTACGTACTAAATTGTGAAACCTTTTCCATGATATACAGTCTTGTGTGGTTTGCGTACTAACTTGTGAGACCTGGACCCAATTTCATGACTCTGCTTACCGTAAGCAAAAAAACGACGCTTACGGAAGCAGAGAATTCCGTGCTTACGTCAAGCGTATTTCAGGGGTTAGCAGAGACTTTCGGCTTTTTCTCGTGAGTACTTCACGTAACTAGGCATTCTTCGCTTACACAGCTAGCGCAGAAATTTGACGCTTGCAAAATAAGCGGAGAATGGGTGACTGTAAGCTAGGATTTCGGCAGCAGAGCCATGAAATTGGGCTCATTCATTTAAATGAGGGATGGTTCACTTAATACGCTAAGTTGTGAGACCCAGGCCCAAATACATGGCTCTGCTTACCAAAAGCAAAAAATCAACGCTTACGGCAGCAAGTTCCGTGCTTACGTCAAGCGTATTTCAGGGGTTAGCAGAGAATTTCGGCTTGTGCGCTTGTGTACTTGACGTAACTAGGAAATAATTATAGTCAATGTTTCGCGGCACTTTTTGATTGAATTGTTTTACGCTTATCCAAACCGTAAAAATGTAAACAATTAACCGGTTGATCGGTTGGTTAACCATGTAACTGTCAAAGGCTTAGTATACATGCTAACTTGTGAGACATGTTCCTCGATAACGAAATTTCGATTTAAAAAAAACGTTAACACATCTGCGGTTGTGATCAAAAACATTGCCTCTTCAATGCAACATTATTTGGCTCTGCACAATCATCCTGCAAAAAAAAATGTTCAATCGAATTGTTGTGGAACGCCCTCTAGCGTTCAATGTTTCTTGCATTTAATACCTCAAGCATAGTTTTCATATAACAAAGACTATGAGCCTGATTGGAAACGATATTCAAGTGCATTTCAAGTTCTTTTCAGTTATAGACTCATTGAGCATTGAAGATTGAACTTGGGTTACCGTGACCCCATGTTAACCTTTACTTACGGGTCAACCGGAAGTGGGACGTTATCTCAAGAACTACACAATCCAATTCCATTTCTTTTCAGTTATTAGATCCTTTGAACATTGAAGGTTGAACTTGAGTTACCGTGACCCCATGTTGACCTTTACTTACGGGTCAACCGGAAGTGGGACCATATCTGAAGAACTAAACACCCGATTTTCAATTTCTTTTCAGTTATAGACCCCTTGTGCATTGAAGATTGAACTTGGGTTGCATCAAAGCACAACAAAACGGAACAGCTTTGTGTTTGTTCACAAACACCTCAATGTCTAGTAATGTAAAAAATATTAAAATTCTTAATTAATTAGCCACTTTACAGCGAGGTGAATATTTAATTAGCCAATCTTGAAAGCACCATAACTCAAAAAGTATACCCCCGATCGTCAAACTTGTTTCAGTTTTAGACTTCTGAGATACTGTAGATGTGCTTTCCGGCCTAAAATGTGGAACGACGTCACAATTACGTCATCTATTGCGCATTTTAGCCCGTGTACAAAACACATGGGATGGTTTTTAAACAATTGAGGGCGCTATACCAGTTTAACGGTGCTCTCGCTAGCTTTCTTGAAATTCGATCAAGTCCTCCTAAACCCATTGACCCGTGTTGTTGCGTTGTTTGTATGTAGAGTATGTTATAAAGAGTCATTCCTGCGCCGACTAGCACAAGTTTACGTTCATTCACAAGAATCGAGAAGAATTTTTCTTGCTCTCAGCGCAGAGCGTCGTGTCCGCTCAGATCTTGTCGTTATTCAGCGTGAACGTAGACAATCGATTGCCGTATGTTGGGACGATGTTGCCCGCGTGTCAGACTTGTCTGCGCTTGGGTCCCGTTCACCTGAAAACGATCTTTTAGGTTTCTAATGCAAACGCATTACTTGAAGCTGAATCGTGAAGAAAACAAGGCTACGTTTTTAAGGTTCTTGTGCGAATGCATTACTTCGGGAAATCACTATGTAGCAAACAACAAACCTGTTTGGGGTTGCAATGAGGCTCGAATTGTAGCTGAATGGGAATAGGAATAGACAAGAAAAAATACATTTTTCATGGGTGTGATGAAGAGCCAAAACTAACAACGAAGTCATATCCAATATTTACTATTTTAGCCCAACAAAAACATTCAGTATTAAAAAGACACAACAAATGTTAGTACAATAGCAGACCAAAATTTAAATCGTCTACCCAAAATTATTAAGTGCTTCTAAAGCCTTGTTGTGGCATGCACTGAGATGTTATCAGTGGAAAGCAGGCGTAGTAACAGATTTATACATGTAATTCGTTTTGAATTAATAATTCGTTTCGATTTCATAATTCGTTTCAAATTCATATTTCCTTGATAAAAGTAGTAGTTAGTGTTATGTTCTAACTTATTAACTTATACCGCATTTAATATTTTATCGCAACAACAATTACATTCACGATATTAAAAAAAAATTCTTTTTACAATTACAATTTTAATACAACAGCATAGAGCAATCTTTGCTTACTGACTTGTGAGACCTGTGATTTGATCGCTTTACTTACTAAATTGTGGGACCTGTGGTGTGATTGCTTTACGTACTAAATTGTAAGACCTATTCAATGATATACAGTCTTGTGTGGTTTGCGCACTAACTTGTGAGACCTGGACCCAATTTCATGCTGCTTACCGTAAGCAAAGAATCAACGCTTACGGAAACGGAAGCAGAGAATTCCATGCTTACATCAAACGTATTTCAGGGGTTAGCAGAGAATTTCGGCTTTTTCTCGTGTGTACTTTATGTAACTAGGCATTCTTCGCTTACACAGCTAGCGCAGGAATTTGACGCTTGCAAAATAAGCGGAGAAAGGTGACCGTAAGCATGGATTTCGGCAGTAACCAGATCCATGTAATTTGGCTCATTCGTTTAAATGAGGGGTAGTTCACTTTATACACTAAGGTGTGAGACCCAGGCCCAAATACATGGCTCTGTTTGCCAAAAGCAAAGAATCAACGCTTACGGAAGTAGAGACTTCGGTGCTTACGTCAATTGTATTTCAGGGGTTAGCAGGGAATTTCGGCTTGTGCGCGTGTGTACTTGGCGTAACTAGGCATTCTTCGCTTACACAAATAGCTCAAAAATTTGACGCTTCCAAAATAGGTGAGGGGTGACTGTAAGCATAGATTTCGGCATTTACCAGAGCCAGTTATAAACTCATTGAGCATTAAAGATTGAACATGGGTTACCGTGACCCCATGTTAACCTTTACTTCCGGGTCAACCAGAAGTGGGACCATATCTCAAGAACTACACAACCCATGTTCCATTTCTTTTCAGTTATGAGATCCTTTGAACATTGAAGATTGAACTTGGGTTACCGTGACCCCATGTATTCTTTACTTCCGGGTCAACCAGAAGTGGGACCATATCTCAAGAACTACACAACCCATGTTCCATTTCTTTTCAGTTATTAGACCCTTTGAGCATTGAAGATTGAACTTGGGTTACCGTGACCCAATGTTGACCTTTACTTCTGGGTCAACCGGAAGTGGGACCATATCTCAAGAACTACACAACCGATTTTCATTTTTTTCAGTTTTAGACCCCTTGTGCATTGAAGATTGAACTTGGGTTTAATCAAAGCACAACAAAACGGAACAGCTTCGTGTTTGTTCACAAACACCTCAAAGTCTAGTTATTATTATTATTATTATTATTATTATTATTCTTTGTTTCCACCTAAATCCCATAGCATTTGTACACGTTTTTTCTTTAAGCCTAATATCCTAGAGCGTAAATAGAAAAGAGTTGAAACATATATCAAATTGAAGCTTAAAAACTTAAGCTTGACTCTTAATGTAAAAAATATTAAAATTCTTAATTAATTAGCCACTTTACAGCGAGGTGAATATTTAATTAGCCAATCTTGAAAGCACCATAACTCAAAAAGTATACCCCCGATCGTCAAACTTGTTTCAGTTTTAGACTTCTGAGATACTGTAGATGTGCTTTCCGGCCTAAAATGTGGAACGACGTCACAATTACGTCATCTATTGCGCATTTTAGCCCGTGTACAAAACACATGGGATGCTTTGTAAACAATTGAGGGCGCTATACCAGTTTAACGGTGCTCTTGCTTGCTTTTTTGAAACTCGATCAAGTCGTAAACCCAAATGACCCCTGTGATTGAGTGTTTTGTATGTACAGTATATTATAAAGAGTCATTCCTGCACCGACTAGCACAAGTCTACGTTCATTCGCATGAATCGAGAAGAATTTGTCTTGCTCTCAGCGCGGAGCGATGTGTCCGCTCAGATCTTGTCGTTATTCAGCGTGAACGAAGACATTAGAACGCCGTGTGTTGGACGATGTTGCCCGCGTGTCAGACTTGTCTGCGCTTGGGTCCCGTTCACCGGAAAACGATCTTTTAGGTTTAAAATGCAAACGCATTACTTGAAGCTGAATCGTGAAGGAAACAAGGCTATGTTTTTAAGGTTCTTGTGCGAATGCATTACTTCGGGAAATCACTATGTAGCAAACAACAAACCTGTTGGGGGTTGCAATGAGGCTCAAATTGTAGCTGAATGGGGAAAGGTGTAGACAAGAAAAAAATACATTTCTCATGGGTGTGCAAGAAGAGCCAAAATTAACAACAAAGTCATATCCAATATTTACTATTTTAGCCCAACAAAAACTATCAGTATTAAAAAGACACAACAAAAATACAGTACAGCAAATGATACGGATAATGACCATGCAGGTAGAAATATTTTGTAGATGGGAATTAACAAAATACAGCAACAAGGCAAGCTCCGAACGTAACGATGTATGTATAAGGACGCTGAAAACAACAAAACGTTTCACACACGCACAGTCCATGTGCACACATTCTCAAAAATGCATCCTTGTGGAGCATTCTTTTGTTCTTTCCTTTGTCCCTGCACTTAAAAGTTTCCCATATACTTTGTACACAAATTTCCTTGTGGAGCACCCTGGTCTTTAGAATTTCCATGTGGAGACTTTTTGTTTTCCCTTTTTTGTTTTGTCCTTGGTCTCCATAAGGTACCGAATCCGAGCCCACACAGCACACACACAAAAATATAAACAGCGACGGATGTCCCACCAAAGCACAAGCAAAAAGCGCGCCATTCGGAAATGACCACATCGAATTGCGGTGTCTGATCCACCTTTGCGTTTACACTTGTATTTGGAATCCACTTTGCCGGATCTGATCCACCAATTGCCGGATTCAACCCTCCTCGAAAGGTTGATTAAAATTGCCGGATCTTGAACGGGTCTGATCCTGCTTTTTTGCGTTTACACTAGCCGTTAATCCACATTGCCGGATCAGACCCGGATCTGATCCACCTTTCTAGTGTAAACAGGGTCCAAGTGTGGTGGTAAGTTCATCCAAAACTATTGCCCTGACACACTTCTGTTGAAACATCAAAAAGGAACTGATTACCAATCCTTCTGCAATTATAGTATATAAAAACATAAATTCAAAGCATCTGAAGATGGGAAAGATGCTTTTAAAAAAATCACTATATTGTTTAATGCCATTCATCCCCCCATTTACATGTATAGAGTTCAAGACAATGTACGGAAGCTGCATGTCAGACAGATCCAGTGAGAATTCTTTGTGATGATATTTGAAAGTATTAAAATTCATGCATAGTCATGTCCATTTTCAGATCAACATCATAATTTTGCAAAGTATATTTTTTTCTTATTCTTTTTCTTTTCTTATTTTGGTTAAAGTTCATGATTATTAACAACACATTCATTTGTCTAATAGATGTAGAAGCAGGAATACAAGCTGTACCTGAAGTTTATTGCTTCAATAATATGCAAGCTGTTAGATGACGCAAAGGTTGAGGATGTACACACGGAGTCTCATGACATTGAAGATGAAGAAAAGAGGAAGAACAACAGCGTGAAGATTCATCAGACTATGAACCATCATCATCGTCATCATCATATTCAGAACCTCGACGGGCCCAATCATTCAAAAAGTAATACTAAGAATTTTGTATAAAAAGCAACATCAGAAATAAACGGGGTTAAATAATTGTTTGCATTCATTTAACCTTTTACTTTGAAGATGAGTAGACCTACTTTTCATTCCTAGACTAGTTGTGCTGTAAAAAAAGTTTTCCCCTAATTTTATTTCTTTTAAATATTTGTTTTAACAGAAGGGGGAGAAGTCCTCGAACAGTGGAAACTTCACTCGATGCTCATCCTCCAGATCATCTAAAGTACATTGTCTTCGAGGGGGAGCTAATGAAACTGTTCAAGAAGTGTTTTAAATGCGGCTCAAGAAATGCTAACCTTACAAAACGTACTGTGGGCACATTTACTTCAGTATTCCAGAGTGTGGTGCCTGCAAAGCGAAGGAAACATCCTGGAATTCCCAGCCTTGGCTTGGTGCCACACCTGCAGGAAATCTGCTGCTGTCTGCTGCTCTACTGTTTGCTGGTGCGAGCCCCTCACAGACCCTTCGAATGCTAACCAGCATGGGTGTCGCGTGTATATCACTGCGCACATTTTTTTCACCATCAGAAAACGAACCTGATGCCATCTGTAGAAGTAGTGTGGGCAGAACACATCAGTGAGGTAAAACAACTGCAGATTGCAGGTCAGTCCCAGGTCATTGGCGGGGATGGAAGAGCTGACAGTCCAAATCATCTTTGCACCAAATAAAAGCTGTTGTCTGATGCATTAATTTCAGTCTTTTTATTTCAATCATTAATTGTAATGATTTCACTATGATGTGTAATTTAGACAGGTATTTTATTTTATTTTATTTATTTCTTTATTGGTGTGCCTCTTCCACCACCGATGCTGAGAAAGACCTCAGACAAGCCAAGTGGGCCTCACTATGCAACCACATCGTTGGAGTACATGAAGGCCATTCTACTTTGTATCCTAAGTGTGACCATGGCCGACTTGGGAGGCAAAGAAAGAAATGGTTGAAGCCAGGTATATAAGAAAAACAAAATCCAATTTTATTGCTTCATTTTACAATTTCTTAATGTAGGTATTATGAATACTCAAAAACTGTTTTCCAATTCAACACTTATCATTTTTTGGGGTATGTTTTTGCAATGATACAAAAATTCAGTGGGTTTTTTTGCACGCAGTGTGCAGAATGAAGGTTTCTGATTGCAAACAAATGCATATGCAAAGAAATTTTCTCGCAAAACTTTTGAATGCCATTGCATTACATATTTTTCTTCGGTTGTGATTCCTAATGGCATACTGTTTCTTGTACACAGGATATGTCAAGACTCTGTTTGCAGAGGCTATCCGACGATGCTGTTTTGTTGTACCCAACCCTGATGCTCCTTCCAGACCCCCTGCCATGTCAAAGAAATACACTTTTCCAGAGAAAGATGTTCTGATCTCAAGACACAGGAGCAGATTTAATCAACCTTGAGCCTTAAAACCTTATGATATGTGTTCCATTGCAAATTGTAAAAAAAGTGGCCTTTATATGAATGGATCTTTCCTGTTTTTGTAACAAACAGCAGTTGCATGCCTGACACTTGTCACAGTGTATCAGGAATGAATGTCATTTCCTAGACTTAAAAAAATTTGACTTAAAAAAACAAATAAAAAAAACCATGTTTTTACCAAACTACAACGAAAACATAGTTTTGCCTAATCCTTTCCTAAAATATCTTGCCTCACAAGTACTCAAGTTGTTTTGCTGAGTGTTTTTTATTGGTCTGATTATACATGTTAAAGGCCAGTAAAAGGGGCACTGGTACATATTGGGGATGCAGTATGTTGACTTATCACTGTGATAAACAAATAAGACTGACACTAAAAAAATAAAAATGACACGTATTTGAAGTTTTAAATTGTTTGAATACAAAAACATAAACAAGATGGCTTTGGTGGAGCAAGCACTCCATTCAGTTTTGAAAATGTAGTCAAGTAATTTAATCGCTTTTGTGGACTTTTCAGTGTATTGTGTATTTTTTGCCCCAAGTTTTCTGTTGGGGAATATACCACAAATTAAAATACAGTAGGAATAATATCAAGCCTGTTTATGTGTCAACAAATCCCTTGTACTCTTCATCATTTGTGGAGAACCTCTGTCGGATTTTGTTGACAGCGCATGCAGGGAGAACAACTCGCACTTCCTTCCCAAGATAGCCCCAGCACCACCTAGTTGTTTAATAGGTGCTTTCTGCCTTTGACAATGATATGTATTGTCTTCATATCATTTTGCGCAATAAATTCATAAACGTAATAGTCAAATGCATATTTTGTGGTCATTTATGGTTTAACTTACTGGTTTTCTGATCCCTCGTGAGCCTGTCTACCATACTGTTGCTTGTATTGATAATACGCTGTATCTAGCACCCAACGATCTAAACAAACGGTCCTGAATCCTGGATGTTCCGTAATGCAGTCAATATCCAGAAATAAAGACTCCATCTTCTTGAAAACGGCATCAATCTCCTTACAGCATTTGCTCTCTCGAACGCTGGGCGATCTGAAACATGATATCTAGTCAACACTCAACCTGTACATTTACATGCTTATTAGACTATTATTGTATGTCGGCAACAATCTAACCCTAACCCTAACCCTAACCCTAGACAAAAACAAACAACCAATAATCGTCACCAAGTTAAATGATTGTAAGATAATAGATTTTGAAACAACTGAGTCACGTTTAACAACAATTCTAGATAATGTTTAATTCTCACTTTGGTCAAGTTAAGCGGAGTTCTCAGGTTCAGCTCAGCGAAGCATGTACTCCACGGCCTCGAACGACTTCCGCGAAATGTGAATAGCGCCCCCAAGCATGGAGTTAGAACAACCATATGTAGAGAAAACTCGATAAGAGAACACTTAAAAAGTTCGGTATTTTTCAAAAAAGACCCCATTAACAACCATTTTGTTAGGGAGTTTCAATCTTCAGAAAGACTAAATCACTTCCAATCAATTCTCAACCATTAATCATTGTTATTATGTGAATAAAATCCGTTTAAATCTGAGAGACGGCTGATAATGTGACAATTTTTTGTAGCTATTGTTTTCCATAATTGAGAGTTGCTTCTATCAATCAAGTTTATTTAAGTGTATCCACAGGACGAACAAATAATGAAAATGACAAAAGTTTTAGATTCTGTGGTGAATGAGATGAACCATTAATGTCATTACATGATACATGTACATGCAGTTTATTAAAGTAACTACTAAGCTAAACAATTCAGAAGAAACTATTATCTATAAAACATTTAAATTTGTAATTGTCAGATCTTTTAAGAACCGAGTATTATATTTATAAGAGTGTTTTATCACACTGTACGTTGGAGTATAAAAACACTACCAAACTATCTGCAGTGATAGCTTCCCACATGCTCATATACTGACAACCAGTATATTGAGGTCCCACTTGCATGTGTCTCTGTAGTGCTATTGGGTCTTCCAATTGATCTCTGCTGATGACAGTTCTACATGGGGTCTGTCTCACAAGAGACACAGTCTGTAATCACGGAGCCTTGTAACACAAGGAGATGAACATCTTGAAGCTCATGGTTGGTGACGGTGGAAAATTCAGTTCTCTGTCATTTAACTGTCTGTGTGTTCATAGCCGGTATACAAAGCTAGCTTGATATCACACTCAATACACAACCGTGTTTGTCGTCTTCTTCAAATTAAAACTTCTTGTAAAAGTAAAATACATATGAATGTTTTACTACATGTCTCAAACAATGTGAGATTAACTGGTTCGCTTCGGAGGATACAATAAAGCACAAATCTCTTAAATAAAATAACTATACTAGCATAAGCATTCAACTTTCTGTGTATGTTTGTTGGTAATCATGCCAACATACCACATGTGGTGAGGCAACTTTGTTGGTTGTACAGGCACCTGTTTCACTGAGTCCCTGTAGTCATGATATGGTGTTGCTGGTCATAGGCACTGCAACCAGTTACATATTACCGTTTGGATGGATTTTTGCCAAAGTGGCTTTGGCAAAGACCTGTTCCTTTCACATTCTCGCCAAAATTTTATTAAGGTAAATTTAAGAACTACTACATTCATGAGGCATTTCATCTCTCAGAATGCCGTCTGTTCGACCAGGAGTAGGTCAATGATCAGCCATTACTTTTAATGGCTTTCCAACAGTCTTGTTGCGCTTCAGAAACACAAATGTAGATTTACACAAATATGACCAATTAAAATCTGCAAATATTAATGGGTGTCCAAACAGAGTATCCTTCACACACAAAATTATAAATGGTAAGGGGGAAAAAAGTTGCCTTTTCATTGAAAAATCGTGCATTAATCCTGCACAGGTAATGAGACGAGTTTATTTTCTGAAGCACATTGGTTAATGTATTATCTGTTATCATTTCAAAAGTCTGTATCATACTTTACTACGTTATTCAAACTTTTATTTATACATGTACATATAATTCTGTATCACAGTATAGTAGAGTATGTTTATCTATTCTTCACTCTTTCAAGCGACAAAAATAAAAAATTTACATTGAATGTAAATTTAATAAAACTGCAGCACAGGACAGTAACATTTTTAATATTATGAAATGAATACAGGAATTAAGACAACACTATAAAATAACTATAAAAACCCCAAAATAGTGCAGTACACCATAAAGAACAATGGCAAAAGTGGACCACCTCAGATCACAGACTGACACCGTCGCGCCCCCTCCCCTTCCCCCCTTGAGCATCGTCAATGGAAAGAGAGTAACTTCGAACTGTTCGAGTGACTGATAAAAATACATTGAGAAAGTACCTCCCAGATTCAAATCATTACATTCCCACTGCTCAGTCAGCCCCCCACCACCCCACTTCATGATGAGTAAAAATAATCCACTGAAATCATTATAACTCTAACTGAGAATTGAACACAGAAATTGAGATGTTTTCTAGCTTTTCTCTCATTTTAATGCTTTCTTAGCTTTTTCTCTCATTTGTAATGCTTTTTTAGCTTTTTTCTCATTTTAATGCTTTCTAAGCTTTTTTTCTCATTTTAATGCTTTCTTAGCTTTTTCTCTCATTTTAACGCTTTCTTAGCTTTTTCTCTCATTTTAATGCTTTCTTAGCTTTTTCTCTCATTTTAATGTTTTCTTTGTTATCTCTCATTAAAAAATTGTTTAGATTTTTTCTCCCATTTGAACGTTTTTGGGGTTTTTTCCTCTCATTTGAATGCTTTCTTAGTTATTTCTTTTATTTTGACATTTTGTTTGTTTTCTTTCTCTCATTTTAATGTTTTCTTGATTTTTTCTCTCATTTTAATATTTTGTGTGTATTTTCTTTGATTTTAATGTATTGTTTATTTTTTCTCTCATGTTTTCTTAGTGATTTCTCTCAATTTATTTTATTTTTCTCTTTCTCTCATTTTAATGTTTTTTAGCCTTTTCTCTTATTTTAATTTCTTCTTTGTAGTTTTCTCTCATGTTCTAGTTTTCTTAGCTTTTTCTACCATTTAATGTAAGCTGTTTTTTCTCTCATTTTAACATTTTCTTTGTTTTCTCCTGTTTTAGGGTTTTATTTGTTTTTGTCTCATTTTAATGTTTTCTTAATTGTTCTCTCAGTTCAGTTTTTTCCCCCCAATTTGTATGATCATATGATTTATTTTGAAGGTCAATGAATTTCTTTTAAAACAAAGGTATATAAAAAAACTCCAGATTTTAGTCTTGCACTTAGGGAGTAATTCAGTTATAAACAATCGTTCAGGGTACTTTTGCACTACAAAGTATTTCAAAACCATGCGCAAAGTTCCAACTTAATTTGCACACACCGAATTACTACACATGTAAGATACACCCTGTTCAAAAAATTCTGCTACAATGTCTTCAACTTAATTTTTATAGCTTCATGATAACTATAGTATGTTGGCCTAACTGTAGCTACAATATTATCTATACCTCTGACATATACATGATCAACTAGACATAAGAATTTGTTTGATAACAAATTCGAGGTGTTCGGATTCAAGTAAAGCTGACTGGAGTAATCGTGAGCTGTGCTGTTTGTTATTGTGAAAACAGAATGAATAGCTATTAAATAATGTTTTTAAAGCGTTTTACAGAACTTCCAGATTAGACAGGTTAAAAGGTCAAGACAAGGTCACCAACATATTCATTTTTGTGAAGTATGTGGAGCCCATGTTGAAACAATTATAAAAACTCTGCAAAAGGCTTCTATTAAAACTGTATTTTGAACTGTTTTAACCTGCCGCCAGATGGCGCTCTTAAATCTTATTTTGTTTTAACCAGACCCTTGTCAGACTACAACATCGTTAAAATCAACTCCAAAAAAGTTGCACACTTTTTGGTTCACGAGTTATGTTTTTTTCCATACACAGTACATATTCATAATATACCTGAGCGGGGATTAGCATCAATTCAATCAGATAGTTGAAAATTAAACCATGACAAAATAATGATTTTTGAAAGTAAAAAAACAAAACAAAAAACACAAGGCAAGTTCATGGATTAAACATATCAACATTATTGAAGACAAAAAAGGAATGCCCCCTCTTTTTAACGGTGATTTTGAAATAAAGCTTACCATTTTAATCACCGTGTCTGAAGGGCATACTCAGAGGGCTTAGAGCGCCTTTGGCAGGCATGGTCACGTCGATCAACGTAACGTGGGTCTCGGTGTTTGATTAGAAACAAACCAATGTCGTTCTTTTTCAGTTGAAGTTTTTGTCATTTAGTCAAAGTCATACAAACCCCTAAAGCAGGTGGACATCTCAGTAAAACCTCCTATTTTATTCCTTGTTTTCCATTAAGCCATCAGACGAGCACAGCGGAACTTAATTCACACTGAACTTTGAATGAGTTTGAGTTTTTTTTATGTGCGGGACACGTGTTGTTACAACGTACAAGAATAAGCAACGCAATGATACATTTCCGTTGTGTGGGACTACACGCATAGGCTTCGTGGACTTTGAACCTTATGAATAATGGAGCGGACAGTCAGATACAGCGCTTTTCTCCATACACAAATTAACTGCGGTTGATACTAACTTTGCCTGTAACACCCATTTAGGACCAGAAGTTAAGGTCATATTGGCATCATTTCTGTGCAAAAGTTTCGGAATCACAGAGCTACAATCTGATGTAAAAATTGTGATGAAATGATCAGTAGTTTTTGAGATATGAATATTTTAAATATTCAACTTCCGGTTTGAACCGGAAGTCAAGGTCAAATGAGGTCGCGTTCAGTGTAGCGTTGTTAGAGTCAAACCAGGCCTATCCGATGATGTATAGATTGTGAAAATCCATTGTGTAGTTTTGGAGTTATGATTTTTTCAAATATTAACGCTTGATTTAACGTAACTCAACACCTGATGACGTCATCATGACGTAACTGAAGCGGTTTCATCTCCTAATACATATCTAACTATATGTAAAGTTTCAAGTTCATATGAGCTTGGGAAGGGTGCTTTTGTTAGCGGACAAGGGACGCTGAGAAGAAGAAGAAGAAGAAGTATTAAGAAAAAAAAAACTAGACATAATTTTTTGTTCCATAACAAAAACAAGGTGTTCGGTATAGACATTTTCGAGTTAGCAGAGGTAGTGTTTTCAAAGCAAAAACCGAAAAAAACTTAGTACGACAAATTGATACGTAAAGTGAATGGTAGAAGATTTCGTATTTGAAATAAAAAACTTTGATAAATTAAAAAACTGATGAAATCATTCCGTTTTCATAGCTCATTTTATTATCAAAACATTGAGATTCATAGTTATTGTTTTGCTGGAATTGACAGTCCTATGGGTAAAACTGTATTCGATATACATGTAGAGGGACCATCTGATTTCAAGATCATATTGTTTGCAGGCCTCAAAACGAAGACCGGGAGTGATTATTTTCACTTAAGCTCTCAGTTTTGACCAGAATTGAAGCTCACAGGGAGACACAGTTTGTGTAATCATTGGGGATGGTGCAAGTTATGTATATAAAAATTTTGGTTCTCCGGATAAAGGTTAATTTAATGTAAGGACGCCATCGAGTCGTCATCATCCCGAAAATAACTGCGGTTTCATCTACACACTCGGGTCTAAGTATGTAAAGTTTTAGGTCTCAACCCTTTTTTGGTTAATGGGATATGAAGTTTTTAAGTATGGAATAAGCATCTTTCAGTTTCGACCAGAAGTAAAGGTCACAGAGCTGCATAGGGTCACACTGTGGTCTTTCACTCTGTGGTCTTTCACATGGACCAAAGATCTGGTATGTAGCAGTTATAGTTTTCCAGATATGTTTTTTTGTAAAAATTAAACATTGATTCAATGTTATGACGTCATTGATGACGTAATCATGCCGAAAACCTATGTGGTTTCATTGACACACTAAGGTCTAAGTACATGGTTAAGCATAAAGTCAAAACCCTTTTTGGTTCAAGAGTTATGTTTTTTTCCATACACAGTACATATACATAATATACCTGAGCGGGGATTAGCATCAATTCAATCCGATAGTTGAAAATTAAACCATGACAAAAATAATGATTTTTGAAAGTAAAAAAACAAAATAAAAAACACTAGGCAAGTTCATGGATATCAACATTATTGTAGACAAAAAAGGAATGCCCCCTCTTTTTAACGGTGATTTTGAAATAAAGCTTACCATTTTAATCACCGTGTCTGAAGGGCATACTCAGAGGGCCTAGAGCGCCTTTGGCAGGCATGGTCACGTCGATCAACGTGACGTGGGTCTCGGTGTTTGATGAGAAACAAACCAATGTCGTTCTTTTTCAGTTGAAGTTTTTGTCATTTAGTCAAAGTCATACAAATCCCTAAAGCAGGTGGACATCTCAGTAAAACCTCCTCTTTTATTCCTTGTTTTCCATTAAGCCATCAGACGAGCACAGCGGAACTAAATTCACACTGAACTTTGAATGAGTTTGAGTTTTTTATGTGCGGGACACGTGTTGTTACAACGTACAAGAATAAGCAACGCAATGATACATTTCCGTTGTGTGGGACTGTGTGCACAGGCTTCGTGGACTTTGAACCTTATGAATAATGGAGCGGACAGTCAGTTACAGCGCTTTTCTCCATACACACATAAACTGCGGTTAATACTAATTTTGGCTGTAACACCCATTTAGGACCAGAAGTTAAGGTCATATTGGCATCATTTCTGTGCAAAAGTTTCGGAAGGATCATAGATCTACAATCTGATGTAAAAATTGTGACGAAACGATCAGTAGTTTTTGAGATATGAATTTTTTAAATATTCAACTTCCGGTTTGAACCGGAAGTCAAGGTCAAATGAGGTCGCGTTCAGTGTAGCGTTTTTAGAGTCATACCAGGCCTATCCGATGATGTATAGATTGTGAAAATCCATTGTGTAGTTTTGGAGTTATTAAACTTTGATTTAACGTAACTCGACACCTGATGACGTCATCATGACGTAACTGAAGCGGTTTCATCTCCTAATAAATATCTAACTAAATATGACTTTTCAAGTTCATATGAGCTTGGAAAGGGTGCTTTTGTTAGCGGACAAGGGACGCTGAGAAGAAGAAGAAGAAGAAGAAGAAGAAGTATTAAGAAAAAAAAAAAAAAAACGAACAATAATAAGAGGTGTTCCGGGCTGAATGCCCGAACACCTAAAAAACGAACAAAAATAAGAGGTGTTCCGGGCTGAATGCCCGAACACCTAATTAATGTGGCATTCTCTGTTGTTGCATCTGTTACATATTGCTTATATCCATGCTCTATCATTATTTTCTCAATATGTGAATGTTTATCATAAATATTGTCATTAAAATCTCCCATCACTATACATCTATTGCTCATCTTGTTGATTTCATCAATTAACTTGTTTACATTCTCAATGAAATGTTGCATCTTATAAGTAGGGGGTCGATAAATTACAACTACTATTACTAAAATGTTAGATATTATATGAAACGCAATGTACTCTAGATTCTTTACTGCAATGCTTAAACGACTGAAGTTTTTATCTCTTTTGCCATACACTGCAACTCCATGACTTTGCTGCTGTAGTATCTTCATTTGATCATTGTATGACAAAGCTCTCATTTGGTGGTAACATTTGAAATCATCTAAACTGCATTCTATAATCTGATTAGCATATATCCATGTTTCTGTTAGGCAGATAAAATCCGAGTCCATCATTTCTCTTTGACATTACAAATCTTGATAATGAGGTAATAAACCCTGTATGTTATGCAGTATAAAAGTTGTATCTCTCGGAGTAATATTTTCATCATTCACATGTTCCTCAATTCCTCTTACTACAGGCATTGTCTTCAGAGCTTATGCTACTGTTTTATCACAGAATATCAACTTCTCATCAAAACCTTCAATAACAAGACCCTTAAGTGATGTCACACGACTCAAACTGACATATGCCTGACCTGCTGAAAATGTTCAATCAAGACACACTACTGCTTTATTTGTTGTCATACCTTGTACTTTATGTGCAGTACACGCCCAGGCCAATTTCAATGGAAGTTGTTTGCGGATACATGATTTTCCAATATGTTCTTCCTGTATCTCAATTGCAACAGTAGTATTCACATCTGGTGAGGCTGATTGTCTTCTCAATTTAGAACCATTGTTAATATTAGAAAATGTTACATTGATATACTTAGGCCCAGATTGATCAGGTAGCATCTCTATTCCATTTACAATCGCAAATGCTCCATTTACAAGTCCATCAGAAACTTCAATATTTTTAGTCAGCATAACTCTGGCACCAATGCCAAGTAACAATGACTGACATAAAGAATTTGATCTTACTGATTACAAAGGTGTGTCTCTCAGTTTCATCTTTCCACTTGCATCTTTTTGATAATCTTTGGCTTCAATCAATATACATTATGTACAGGTTTTATGCATTCTGTGAAGATTATATTTATCAACTTGTTTATTTGTTGGATAGATGTGCAAAGCATCTTCAACATCCTCTCCAGCTTCGCAACTACTGAGTACATTTTTATCTTCTTTTGTTAAACTATCCTTTGTTTTAACCCTCAATTTATTTAACACTTCTGTAAAATTTACATCATTTTTTTGTCTCATTATTTCTGCTTAATCAATTTTTCTGAAATTATCATGCCACAAATTGGATTCTATTGTACTGTGATGCAATGATTTTCCTTTAACCGGAGGTAGCTTATAAAAATCACCAACAGCAATCACACTCACATCACCAAATGCACATTGACTTCTTGTTTGCTTAATCTGTCTTAATCCAACCTCTTCCCCAGGGTGTGTCGAGCAGTACGAGGTTGACTGCTCTCTCACCCTGGTATTGGAACATTTGCATATCCAAAATTTTTGGATACGTATGCAAATTAGAATAGTCTGGCTGCATATCGAAATTCACATCTTCGCAATAGTCTCGTGGTCCGGTACCAGATTTAGTAGCTTGTATGTATTGGAAACATGTACATGTGCTAATGTAATGTTGTTGTCCAATCAGGGTCCAAGTGAGGAGTTTCCATCCCAGGGTTTACTATTTACAAACATGGTTGGAAATAAAGTAAACCATGGGGACGAGGTTGGTCTTAATCTTCCATGAATATAGCACAACATCTTTTGATCAACCATAGAAACCTCATCAATAATTAAAATTTGCAACGGGCTCAAATTGTTACGCAGGGTACTAACTTTCTCTTCACCAAGAGGCTTATATGGTAGTGACATATCGGTACCAATGCCGAGAGCAGAATGTATTGTCAGGCCATTGATATTGAATGCTGCGACTCCTGTTGGGGCAGTTAGGATTACAGATACATCATCAGGATTATGACTAATTCTACCAAGTAAACGTACAGCTTCATTAAATATACATTTGATTAAGTGAGATTTCCCGGTGCCAGCTCCTCCAGTAATGAACATATGAAATGGTTCAGGATTCTTACCATTGGCTTTATCAAGACACCATTGTCTAATCTTATAGAACACTTGACTCTGCTTGACATTCATTGATCTCATCAAGGTTTGAGCTTCATGTCTTGGGATTTTGGCTTTATGGTATTCAACACAACAATTTCCGTCTTCTTTTTTAATGGATTGTAAATCAGGAATGCCACACTCATCCTCATTCTCTTCTACATTTTCATTCATTTCATCTCAATTTTCATGTCTTTCTGCTTCAGTTTCTGGACTGATCAATGCCCATGCATCTTCCTGAGGACCAAACTTTGGCCAATATTCTTCAGCTACATCTACTGCATCACTGTCTCCTTTGCATCACTGTCTCCTTCAAACTTTTTATGATTACTATTCACAACAAACTTTACAGATACAATATTACACTGAGCTAATTTGACATTTCCAGTTTGAAAACAATCTTCAAAAGTTTCAAAGGGTGCAGGTTTCAAAAGATTATCAACACGATGTGGCAAAAACAATTGTAGGATACTTTGGTAGTATTTCTCTGGGCACTTGACTGAATTAAATCTTGGATACTTTATAACTGCACCATCAGTTCTAGTACGCTTCTGTATATGTCCTAAACCATTCTGTATCTGATGAACATGTTTAAATGTTTTCCCACTGTGAACCTTTAATGCTTCTGTACTTGACAATATTCTATATTCTGAGAAAAAAGTTGCAAGACACATTACATCAAATTCACGTGATTTAGGTCTTGCTTTATATCTATCTAATTTACTGACCATCCATCGATACAATCATCACAATCTGATTTTTTTCTCCTAATGGTATAAATTCAACTTTCCTTGTTCCCTCTTTATATCTCAAGTTACAAACTCGGAAACATGTCTCTTGTGCTGAAACCTCTCTATTTTGTAAATATACTTGTCCTATAGTTGTTATGCTTTCCTTTGCATCACCATGCAACCCTTCACTTTGAGCCTGACTAAGCAATAATCCCATTTCACGTTCTGCTTTAGACATATAAGATGCAACATATGCTACAGCCCCCAAAACATCAGTAATATATTGAATATCTAGATTGGCATTCAATGCTCGTGATAAGTGGATTATACTGATTTACCCACACATCCCGAGGATTGCGTTTCAATATGATACCTTCTTTCTTACTCATAAGTGTATTTGCTTTCTCAAAGTCTCTTTGATAAAAGCCAAGACTATCAAACATTTCATGTACTGATTTCATGTACTGATTTAACAATTCCTTTGAGATTCACTAATTTTACCATCATCAACATCTTCATTCATCCTGTCATCATCACTTAAAGTTTCTTCACCTTCATCATCATCTTAAGGTTCATGTCTTATCACAAATGTTCTTTCAGAAGGAGGTCTTGGGAAATTAAATCTACATTAATTTCCCTTCTTCTTGCAACTTTTTGAGTGTCTTCTGATGTGCATTTGAACATTGGATATTATTTCATTCAGCTCTTCATCATCCTCTTTAGCTGGTAATATACAAGATACATATCTATCAATAAATTCAACAACCTTGTCATCATCATCACTTAGTTTAGGAGCATCTTCAATCCAGAAAAAACAATGTGTATGAGGGGAACCTCTCATCTGAAACTCAACTCTGTAAAAGTAGTCCTTGACCTTTCCAATAGGACATAATTACCTCTCTTAAAAAAATATGAAATCTTCTATCAAATACTCTGGCCACAGTCACAGGATTACTCTTTAGTATCATACATTTATAATTCCAATGTAATTCCTCTATCCTCCTTGGATCTCCTTGTTGTTTCAGTATATTATTAATAACTTCAGGCCATCTCATGTCAGCAGCAGAAAATTAACAGAACCACGTTGGTTTACCAAGTTGTCTAATCATTGCTAGTACATCTTTGTGAGCTGATTGCCAATATGGTGGAGTACCTCGTATTGGTTTTAAGAACTTGTAACCACTATCAGATTTAAAAATGTTTCTCAATTTGTCCTTATCATTCAGCATTGATGCAGTTACACTCTGTCCAGTTTTTGTTTTTACAGAACCCTTACGAAGAGCAATGGATACACATGACAATACCTGTTCAATCTCAGACAAATACTGGGCATAGAAAATATAGTCAGTATTTTTGGCAAATCTATTGTCTACATTCATTAATCTATTACGTAAATATCTACAAAGTGTTATTCTAATACAACGTTTATCTTTGAATTTTGGAAATCCATTAAGAAATAGTGTAGGAAAGCATTTGGCTTTATTTCCTTATTCCATTAAGACTCTTACTGGATTATTGCCTTCACATGGAGCTACACAAAATATATCATCAAAATACTGATCTAGAATCTCTTGACCAATGTCTGCTGGTTGCATGCAACTGTCAAGCTGTATCCCACATAATCGTTCTTCATCAGTAATTTCTTCTTTATTCTCATCTTCCACCACATTTTCTTCACCCTCATTTCTACGCATGTCTTCATTTGACACTTTAGGTATATGATTTACCCAATCATGTTCAATTACAATGTCTTTATACCATTTGTTATTATCCTTTAAATAATGCAAGGCTTCTTCAACATGTTGTTTATTCACATATTTATACTCATAATAACCTTTGTACGACAATTTGCGTTTAAGCTTGATTTTTATTAGTTCTTTTTCTCCACTTCTTGGTAATGACTGTACAGACTTTTCAACATTAGCCGGTACACAAACACAGGGTCCCACTATTCCATTCTGACCACAAGATTAACAATTTGTATAAATGCTATATTTATAGCTATTAGATGCTGCTCTAATGTATTCAGTCTTTGTAATACTTCAGGAATTTCTGTCAATGATAAGTTATTAAGATTTGCCTCTTCTGGTATTCTATTCTTAATCAACTTCCTATGACAAGTATAGCAAATCCACAAACAAGATCTTACTTTTGACATATCACATTTTTCTGCATTACATTCATCATTACATTGATGCAAGTATTTCTGTGTAATGTATACTGATGACTTGTATTTATTCTTGTTACATTTTACAACTTAGTTTTTAAAGAGCAATTTGCAACAAACAGCACAAACAAAACCTGGCCCATGCCCCATTTTGTCTTTGAAATCATTGATTACATTGCATGTTTTTTGTCTTCTTTCCTTCTTTGAAATTCTTTGCTGTAAAGTGTTAATGATTGTTCTGTTTATACAAGACATTTCCGTGATAATTCCTTTTTATTCTATTAATCGATTTATGTTTATAATGTCCACTTTGAGAATATATCTTTTTAATTCCAATAATTTGTTTATGCCTATAACTTGCATTACTATAATATCTTGACTTATCAGAGGCTCTTTTGCCAATCTTGTAACTGCTTTTTTCATTGTACTTAGTTCGTTTGGCATGTGTGATTTTGTCTATAGTCTTGTCGTACGACATTCTGTTTGCCTTTAGTTTTCTTTCTCTACAAAATACATTTTCTTGGTATTCAGTTCGCATGCTTCTCTTTATACTTTCTCTCCAATCCGTTTTATGATGGTATTTAATTTTCAATGCAATCCTTTTTCTTTCTCTGTAGTGTAACAAGAACTTGTCTTGTAAATCCTCCGCAGCAAGAACACAATAAAACACAGCAGGATACAACTTCTCTGTCTATTTTCCCATGAGTTTATTCAACACGTCTTTTTCTAACCGCTTACATCACAAGTAGAACACGTTTAGGCGACGTCTTCCCAGCAAGACGGGTGTCCTGACCCTTCAGCAGGGGCTCGCTACGACACAGCTCCACAACGGTGCCGTGGTATAGCGCCCTCTAGGAGGCTGCTCGGCAACACGGCTCCAACCGGGGCCGTGTCAGCGCCCTCCCATCATCGGCCGACTCCACTCCAGAGCCGTGCTGGCGCACTCTCGCTGAAGGGCCGGGCCAATCGCTACACTGCCCCCTCCGAGAACACTGCTTGCAGGCAGCGAACTCTCGTCCCGCCAGGAAGACAAAACCTGTACAAAAGAAATAAAAGCAAGAAAAGAACAACAAAAAAATGGCTGGCAAAGTCTGTCCAACTACTGGAGTTGGCCTTGTGTCCATAGTCCTGGCGTCCCTGGCGGTGGCCATCACTGCGTCTCCGTCTGCTGGCGCAGGTCCTCCCAGAAGGCTCGTGGGACGTCACTCGGGTACCTCGTCGGTGGAGGGGCTCCTTGGGGCAACAAACCCCCCAAGGACGATTGGCTGGCGACTGTGGGGTCCACGAAATACTGTCCGTATTGTTGCCCATCATACGTCTGGAGCAGGCGCCTGGGGACCCCGTAGGTGTGTGTCACCCGGGCGCGGAACAGGCGATGACCGTCTCCATCAGTTCCCGCCCCCGTGTGCTCCAGCCGCCACTCGTCCCGAAGGTGTTCACACAGGGGTAGGTCCATGTGGGTGGATGCGTCCCGGTGATGATAATGCGGCTCCGACTGGACGGCGGCGTCCTGGAATGACTTGTGGGCCGCGAGGGTGCCGTCCACCGGCAGCGTCCAATCGGAGCCATCCGGCATGATGATGCGAGTGCCCGCTGGAATCCTGTCGCAGCCCCAAACCCAAGAGCAAAGGCGGCGGTGGACAGGTGGGGGCCTCCTGCTCAGTCCTGGACACTCCATCCCTCTGATGTGGCATCTTCTGTTGTCGGCCGGTCCAGCGGTTCCCGAGGACTCCAGAGGCCCCTGCCTCCGGTGAGAGCCTGGTGACGGAGACCTCTCCGTGTGGGTCTGGTCTCTGTGGGGGGGTCTCTCAATCGAGGGGGTGGTGTCCCCTCCCTCTTTCCGCTCCCCAGGTGCCGCGGGGGCGGCTGTGTCAGCGTACCAGGCGCGGCGGAAGGTCGCTTTCGGGTGGACTGTCGTTTTTCTCGGGAAGGAGGTCTCTGGCGGGCGTCCTCGGACTTGGGCGTCGGAGGGGCGTTCCGAGCGATCCCCAACCCCCTCCCTGCTCCATGCCGTCCATCTCCATCTCCGCGTCACTGGCGTGGACTTCCAACTGGTCCTCCACCCGGACCGTCGCCACCTGACCCGGCCTCCGCATGCAGTATTGTAGGTGCCGCATATCATGCCTCTAAAAGTCCCTCCCACATCCAAACGGGCACGTGAAGGCCTAAAGGGGTGTGTGACTGGGCAGGCGGTGTTGAGGTGTCGTTTCAGGTTCTCAGTCCGGGTGAACCGTTTCCCACACTGTTTACACTCCACCCCCTCCATCCTGGGAAGAGAAACACACAAAAGGTCTTTGTTAGTAACACGAAGGCAATATCTGCCGGGCTTGATCACCCTACGCCCACACCTTGTCGTTCAACTAGGAATGGTTTCTGGCTCCCTGCTGCTGGCCGTGGTTGCCCACCCCCTCCATTACTGGTTCCTCCCGCTCCTATCTCCCCCTGCACACCTGCCCCTTCTCCCGTTCTCGAGGGTGTCTCCTGTCCTTCTGTCCTCACGACCGCTTCCCGGCCATCCCCCGCTACGGATCCGGGCTCTGGGTCACGATCGGTGACGTCATCCGATTGGCCATCAGCTCCCAGAACGGGCCTCTGTTCCAAATCCAGCTGGCTGTCCATCCTCGTCTCGATGGGCACCCCCTCCTGGTCTAACCGGTCGTCTGGCCCCTCCCCCACGGGCACCTCCGCCTGGTCCGCCTGGTCGCTAGTTTGGGTTGTCGGCGTCTCCACTTCCTCCTGGTCGGTGTGGTCCTCAGCCTCGGGTGCCCGCTCGTCTGGGGCTGCAGTGGTGGGTCGGCAGCGTGTCCACCACCCCGTATTCGCCTTGCCTTGGTAGGGCTTCAGCCGATTATAGTGGACCACCTTAGCCTTCGCCCGACGAGACCTCTGGATTCTATAGGTAACCTGGTCGATCCCCTGGAGGACCACGTAGGGCCCAGTCCACCAACACTGCAACTTAGGCGTCCACCCCACCTTTTTGTTGGGTGTGTAGAGCCACACTGGCTGCCCTGGACTGTAGCGAGCCCCGTTCACGTGTCTGTCATACTGGCGTTTCTGGTAAGTCTGGCTCGTCCGCAAGTGGCGCTGCGCCAGACTGGGCCGCCAGAGTCTTGGTCGCCGTCCGGCAGCCCAACCACCAGGTCCAGCGGCAGTTCCACCTCTCTCCCCAGCATTAACATGTTGGGCGTTAGTTTGGTGCTCTCGTGGTGGGACGACCGATAGGCCATCATCACATAGGGAAGGTGTTTGTCCCAGTCATCCTGTTGTTCAGCCACAAAGGCTCAGCATCGTCTTAACGGTACGGTTGAAACGCTCAACCATACCGTCCGACTGTGGGTGAAACGGTGTAGTGCGGGTATTGTGTATGCCGAGGGACACCGAACCGCGTAATGGCTTGTTCGACCAAGACCCTTGCCACCCTCTCCGACTTCTGGTCAGGAATCGGAAAGGCTTCGAGCCACTTGGTGAAGTAATCAGCAACCACCAATGATGCTGCTATTCCCCTTGCGTCTTTGGGAGTCTGCCGGTGAGGTCGATGGCGATGCGCTCCATCGGCGCCCCGACCAAGTACTGTTGGAGGGGGGCCCGCAGGGCTCGTGGAGGTGGCTTCTTCAATCCGCACTTGTGGCACATATCCCTCCAATAAATTGGAGCCTGTTGCAGCTGGTTGATGGTCCGGGTCACGCCCAGATGGCCAGCAGTCCGGCCGTCGTGCGCCAGCCGTAGCACCTCAACCCTCTTCCCCCGTGGAACCACCACCTTCCATGCTGGTTTCCCACCACTAGGCTGGTCCCACTCGATACAAAGGACTCCCTCGACCACCCGGAGCCGCTCCCACTTTCCCCACCAAAATTTGGTGGCCTCGTCGAGTGCAGCAACCTCCCGCCAAGGGGGGCGGGGGGCCCCTTCTTGTTGCCACTGCAAGACTGTCTGAAGTTCCAGATCACTTCGCTGCTCCCGTTGTAACTCTTCTCTGTTCCAGACGGAAACGAGTCCATTCGGTGCCAGAAGTTCGTCTTCCTCGCCCCCGGAGTCCCGGTCTTGTTGATTTGTCACGGCATGGACCTTTGGGTGCTCGGGTGGTGCCCCCTCGGCGGTAGCTTGGGGGCGGTCCGGCCAGGCGGCCACCTGGGCGTCACCCTGGTAGCACTCCTGGGTCTCTTCCCTCGACCTTCCACACTGACCACAGGGGATTCGTGAAACAGCTTCTGCGTTGATGTGCTGAATGTCAAATTCGTAGCACCCCAGCCGCTGAATCCACCTCGTCGTCTGGCTTTCGGGCTCGCGGAACTGGAACAACCATCGCAGGGACCCGTGGTCGGTTCGGAGGAGGAACCGCTTGCCAAGGAGGTAGTGCTTAAAGTAGTCGACGAAGTACACCACAGCCAACAACTCTTTCCGTGTGGTGCAGTAGTTGCGTTCGGCCTTGGTAAGGGTGCGGCTGCCATAAGCCACCACCCGTTCCCCGTTGTCCCGAGTCTGTGACAGTACCGCGCCAATTGAGCACTGACTAGCATCTGTGTCCAGGACGTAGCAGTGGTCTGTGCTGGGGTAACATAGCACCGGGGCCGTCGTCAGTGAATCTTTGAGGTGTCCAGTCAGTCCGCAGCACACACAGAATCCGTTCCTTTTCTTTGCACTGTATGCATGGCTCGGACGTGCGTGACCTCTTTGAATATTTAATGAGCTGGAACCGTTCGTGGAATGTGGGTAGTTTCTCAGTTTTTATACGTAAATTCACAAAAATATTCCCACAATTGCTAAGATTGGGAGTGTATTGTCCATTTTGCTTTGAAAATAATTGACTTAATTGATATTCTAGTGGTGTATTTTGATCGTCAAATTTTGTTTCAAAACGAAACGAAACCAACACAATTACAACACAATATGTCCCTCTAATAGATTCTCCCACAAGCCAATTCTCATATTACTAGATAGGGAATTCCATATTCTATCACAAAATAGTTGATTTCTGGACTAATTTTGTGTAGTCCAGTCAGGGCGCAAAAAATGCTGACGATAGTTCAAAACATCGTAACGTAAAAAGCCGCCATGATTGCACATGCGATTACTGCATTCTGATTGGTGGAGACGCGTGGTGAAAACTGTCCCGGATGTACAATCACAACACTATACACGTGTGGGGGATCAGAGTATCTATGGCTAAATCGCTACTTTCTACAAACGTTGTAGTTTTTCACCCCGAATTTCTCATAAATATTGATTCCCAAACCGTAATAACACCAATAATAACATTTTTTTTCTATATTTCACAATTCATTTTAAAAATAGAACCAGCTCGTGGCATAAATACGAGTTTTAACAAAACGTCTGCAGTGGCATAGACAAATCCATTTATCTTTATACTTCCGAAAATAATTCTCACATTGGCCTAGCCCTTGTACACTGTACCTAGATTATATTTTTCTCAACAATAAAAACTAGAAAGGAGGGGGTGATCAATAAATAATCAATACAGATAATCCACACAGTCCAAAAACAATATTTTCAAGTAACAAGGATTGAAATTTCACTTGTGAAAACACAGATTTATTTGTCAACAATGTTAAAAAATGAAAGAACAAATACATGTACAGTGTACACGTATAACTACATGTAGAATGTTTATAATCTTATGGCATCTGCACATTTGTGAAAAACTGAACAACCTGTGAACCCATTTACAGGTAGTTAAGTCAAGTAACTAAATAAATAGCACACAAAATAATATAACAATTACACACATAGCTATTATAATCCTGTTAACATAAATAAAACATAATGTAGGGGGCCTAAAATATAAAAAAATATGTTTATAAAAAATATAAATGATTTTCTAGAATTGAACAAGAAATAAGTTACCTTAAAAACATGGCATTTAATATGGCATATGATATGGAAGTACATGTACAATGTTATGGCAACTATCATACAACTAAAAATCAACTTAAAAGTAAATGTATATGTTGGCTTAAATCAGACATGGTATTTGGCCCTTGGACAAAAGTAGGGCCAATCGACTACAAGGGCTGACCTGCAAGTACGTTGTACACAGATGTAGTGTATGGGCTTTGATCAACTTTACAGGCTATTTTATCACAATTTTCCTGATTTTTCCAAGGGCAAAACAACCTGAAATCAGATTAAAGTTGGAAGAACATATAATGCTTGTTTAATGTAAAAATTTATGATAACATATCACTTGCCAGTAAACAGATTTTTTTTCCATTTTACATAGCACACATAACTTAACAATTCAACAAAAAAAGTAAATACAACACAGCACTTCTTGTTCTTGAAGGTTTGAAAATAACAAGACAAGTAAAATTAAAAAGTTTACAGGCATCCTCTAAGCTCTCACCATGCTGTCGTGGTTAAGGTGCGTTGATCAAAGTCTTTGACTGAGGGAATTTTTTACGGGTAGAAATAATTAAACTAGAAAAATTTCAAAAACTAACTTCCATGAAACCAAACTCCAAATCATAAGTTCCCAGATGGATTAATATCAAGTCTGGATGATGGTTATTGGGGACAATATACAGGAAGTGAGTTTGCAACCCTAATGTTGTCACACCGTGAAGACAAGTTACATTGGAGTTAAATATCTCTGAGTCAGGGATATTTTAGTGCAAGTATTTTGTGAGAGAATCACCAACAATCTCAACGTTGTATTTCTTAGATCTTGGTAAAACTGGTAGAGCTGGGGCCTATTGAGGGAGTCGGTGGCCAGGATGGATGGAGGTGGCTGTTGAAACCTTCAATATGAAAAATAACACAAAATGTTGATTTAAAACTACTTGTTTTTTCCATTTTTGTGTATTTCAGTCCCGGTAGATATTTAGGTCTTTAAACTGTCAAAGTCAAGAAAAAAAGAAGAAGAAAAAAAAAAGTTTAACCCTGCAAGCAATAATAGGAATGGTATGCCCAACATCATAAGGTGCCTGAAATGCCCGAACCAATTACTTGGGTATAAACCATTATCTGGAAAACATGCAACTGTAATATTCACAAAAATACAAAACCGCTGAATTGAATTGATTGTTTATGTTAGCATTTAGGCTAAACATTTGCATAAAATTTGTTTTAATTAATTCTTCGATAAACATTCGTCAACCTTAAACATAAAATTGTCATACAAAAATCCAAACCTTTCTTTACAAAACAATGCAATTACATGATGTATGACTCTAGCACTAGCATGCAGTAGCACAACATTTCTAAGAATGCCGATTGTGGAATGGATTTTTTCAAAATAATGTTGAGTGTTTACTATGTATTATTAATATACTTCGGCCCTGGCTTAAGGCACTTTACATAAAATTTTGCACAAAATAAAAAACATAAAAAACCCATTCATTTCTTGTGCATGTTTAATCTCTTCCAACGTTAAATTTGCCCCACCGTACTTTTACGTGGTGGTACACGCACACACAACACGGCGACGTCGTAAACACGTGCGCCAAAAATCGTAAAAAGGCGAAATCACGCAGATAATATTCACCCAGAAAAGGCTATGCACAGTGGCTCCCACAACGTAAAAAGCATACCAAACGATAGCTTACACATTGATCTTTCTGCATCGTCAGTTTTTCTTAACAATTTTGTGTAGTCCAGTCAGGGCACAAGTAAAATACCCCCTCAAATTTACCTATAGATATTAAATTTTGTTTGACAGTGAATAAAGTAAGCTAAACTACATCGAAAATAGCAAAAAAATACATCATTCGAAAGAAAAATTCACACTTCAAACACTCACCACGCCATCTTGGACACCAACTACTCGGGCAAAATGTCACGATGCAATAAACAGACACCTGTCGAACTCCAGTTGTTCCTCGTGCAAATCTTGCGCGCTCGCTGCGGTTTTCTCCGTGCAAAGAAAATTCGGGATTTGACCTCATTAACGCGGGCGCTGCGGACTGACTGTGTCCAAAAGCGCTCTGGCAGTCCTCTGTCCAGGCAAAGCTCTTTTGGGTCTTGTTGGTGAGGCCGTGCAGGGGGCCGGCGATTTCCGCGAAGTCGGGGATAAACCGCCAGTAGTAGGAAGCTAGTCCCAGGAAGCTTCGGACCCGTCACATTCGCGGGGCAAGGCCAGCCCCGGATAACCGCCACTTTCTTGGGGTCTGTGCGGACTCCTGCAGCTGACACACGGTGTCCGAGGAAGGACACCTCCGAGTTAAAAAAGACCGCACTTCTTCGGCTTCAATCGAAGGCCTTACGAAAGCGTTCCAGGACTGTGGCCAACCTTTGGTAGTGTTCCTGGAAGTCCTTTCCCCACACGATCACGTCGTCCAGGTACACGACGGCTACCTGCCGTTGGAGCCCCGCAAGTACCCTCTCCATCAGGCGATCGAAGGTCGCCGGGGCGTTGCACAACCCAAATGGCATCACAGTGAACTGATGGGGTACGCATCCTTGATTGTAACCTCGTTGACTTTCCGGTAGTCGACACAAAACCTGACTGTCCCATCTTTCTTCTTGACCAGCACCACCGGTGAGGACCACGGGCTAGTGGAGGGTTCGATGACGCCATCCTGCAGCATCTTCTCTACCTGTTTCTCGGCCTTGGTACAGCCGTTTCCGTATCAATGCGGTGCTCAGCCAGTTGGCGGAGCTGCTGACACAATACTCCGAAGCTTTCACGGGGCCCGACAGCCAGCGCCGTCTTCCCCAGCCGGCCATCGGGCCCCGTGAAAGCTTCGGAGTATTGTGTCAGCAGCTCCGCCAACTGTGCACGTTCCAAGCTGTCCAAGCGTGCGGCCCCTTGGTCCAACAAGTCCCGCTGGTGGCCGGGGACCTCCCCCGGCTGTACCATGTCATTTCCCTGGGCTGTGGTAGACAGGTGACATACCGTGGGTTGCGGGTGCTCCGGTTCTGGCTCCATTATGTCATGTGCGTCTAGTGGAGAGAAAAGTGCCTTATAGGGGTCGGGTGTCGGGTTGAACACACGGATCGGCAAGGCCCTGGCCCCCCTGTCCACCATGCCCGCTGCCACCGCCACCGGGCACCCGTCAGTGGACTCTAAGTTGGGGTACACCATGCCAACCCCGTTTCGGTGACTACCTTTCACCACTCCCCGAACGATTGCCTCGTGCCCGGCCGGCACAATCGAATTCTCCGTGACCTGTATCCTCGCCACAAACGGCCGCTGTCTGCTTTCCCTGAGAACCACAGCCTTCCCGTTAGTGATCACTGTGTTGTCACCCCACCGCCACTGGCAATGATTGGCCGAGAGGAAGTCAATTCCTAGGATCACATCTGGCTCGATGTTAGCCACAACGCAGACCTGGCTCAAGGATTGATCTCCAATGCGGAGTTCAAACCCAGCCTTCCCCCGGGCCTGCATCGAGCTCCTGTCTGCTTGTCTCAACGCCGAAGGCGGAGGTTGGAGGTCCGGCCGTTCCGACCCGCGAAGCTCATCGTAGATCCGTCCAGATACCAAACTTACCGAAGCCCCTGTGTCAAATAGGAAATAAACGGGCAACGATGCGATCCACCCCGACACGTAGTTCTTCCCCGGCGGCGTCTTGTTTCTGGTGAGGGGGGCCTCCGCCGGTTGATTGCTGTGTCGACTTAGATTCAGTCGGCACCTGTTGCTGGTTATTAAATCCCCATTTCCTGAGCGGGCAGTCCCGTCGGATATGGCCAAACTCATGGCACCCAAAACATTCCACCATCTAGCGACCGAACATCTTTGGCCTCTTGCCGGCTACTTTTGTTCTGCTCTTGGGATTCCAGGAACGCTTCCATCTCGGTGGCGTGGGTGATGGCTTCATTCAAGGTCGTCGCCGCACTCGAGAACACGTGGCGTTGCAATTGCTCGTCTCCCAATGCATTTCTATGCCAAATCCTCTTGAGCCTGGGTGGACAGCTTCGGGTAGCTCCTCGCGACCAACCGCTGAGTAGACTGTCCAAGGCTACTTATAGACTCACCAATACCCCTGTGAACGACAGCTGCGCCCGATGCAGTGGTATTTGAGCCGTGACTCCGAATCGCTTCTTGAAGTATTCCAGGATACGAGGATACTCCTTACGTGCCGCCGGTTCCATGTCAGATAAGGCTTCTTGTGCCGGGCCCTTCATATGGGAGGCCAGAAACATCGCCTTCTCGGCCTCCCCCCACTGGTTGACGGTCGCGACGCTCTCGAAGTGGATTAGATAGTCGGACCAAGAGGATCCGCCGTCAAACTTATTCGGGAGCATCATGGGTCTCAGACCCCCTGAGGGGGCGGGACCGACTCCTCCCGTCCTGCGGACGGCGCCGCTCTGCCCGCAGCTGTAGTCACTGGTGGTGCGCCACAAGCCCGATGTGCCGAGGGTTGGATATGGTGGTGTACCTTGGCTCCAAACCAGGGTCCACCCGCTTCGGTTGTGTGATAATGGGGTTTCCCAGAGGCCCAAGTCCTTGGTGGCTGGTAGCCCAGGGTTTCCCGTCCTTCGGTTGTGCGGCGCAGAGCTCCAGGGGGGAGCACGCCTGCCCTAGATCGCGTATTGTGGGGGCGACCCATGGGCTCCATGCCACAGGCTGGTGCAGTGTGAAGCTGAATTAAGGGCTCCACCCCATAGGTTTGTGCAGTGCAGAGCTGTTGCACAGCCTCCGCTCCATAGCCTTGTGTAGTGCGAAGCTGACTCACAGGCTCCGCTCTGTTGACTTGTACAGTGCGGAGCTGTTGCACAGGCTCCGCTCTATAGGTTTGTGCAGTGCGGAGCTGACTCACAGGCCCCGCCCCATTGAATTGTACAGTGCGGAGCCGAGCCAAGGGCTCTGCCCCATAGACTTGTGCAGTGCTGAGCTGACTCACAGGCTCCGTCCCATTGAATTGTGCAGTGCGGAGCTGACTCACAGGCTCCGCTCCATTGACTTGTACAGTGCTGAGCCAAGCCGTGGACTCTGCCCCATAGACTCGTGCAGTGCGGAGCTGGCTCACCGGCTCCGCTCCATAGACTTGTGCAGTGCGGAGCTGACTCGCAGGCTCCGCTCCATTGACTTGTACAGTGCGGAGCTGAGCCATGGACTCCGCTCCAGACTTTTGCAGTGCGGAGCTGGCTCACCGGCTCCGCCCCATTGAATTGTGCAGGGTCGAGCTGAATCAGGGGCTCTGCCTCGTAAGGTCGTGCCGTCCGCATCTGTTCATCAGGACGACGCACTTCTGCGCCGTGACCACGTGACTCCTGAACCCGCAATGATTTGGAGTGGGCGTCTGGCGCCTGGATTTTTGCCTGGTGGAGGGACTCCGAGAGGAAAGGCTCAACTACTGCCTGTCCATGGTGGGGATGGGGTGACCACCCTCCTTCTGACCGTGACCCCTGACCCTGCCGCGGTGTAGACTGGGCATCCCCATGTGGGCGCGCTCCTGGAAGAAGGGCCCCAAGGGGAGCTGCTCCGCCACCGCATGTCCAGGTAGAGGGTGGCCTGGCTCCAAAAAGAGCCGCCCTCTAATGTTCCCCACCGAATACCCCAGGGAGGAGAAGGTCTGTTCCGTGTGGGACCGCCCAAACCCCTCCCCGGTCTCTGGGGCATGCTGCGGAGAGGCACAGAACGATCCCTCCCCCCTCACGTCGGAGCTCTGCGTGTGAAGCAGGAAAGACTCGACGAGGGGCCGCCCCGCCCCTTCCGCCCCTTCCGCCCCTTCCGCCCCTTCCGCCCCTATGTCGATACGCTGAGGAGTGAGGTACCGCGCTGCGCCCTCCGCCCTCCTCATGTTGGTGCTCTGCGGAGAGAGCGGGAACGATTCCGTGAAGGACCTTCCCAACTCTTCCACCCTCCTCGTGTTGGTATGCTGCGGAGAGAGCCAGAACGATTCCGTGAGGGACCGCTCCGACCCCCCCGCGCCCACCTGACCAGCCACCTGGCGCCCTCTTGCTGATGGGCCAGGCCAATCGCAACAGTAGTCTGGATCATCGGCATATTTACTATTCCATGTTACTCTTTTTTGTTTCTCTGTATCTTGGATCATCTTGGTATTTAATTTTCATTGCACTTTTCTTCCTTCCTCTGGTACTTGTACTTTCATATTTTGTTTTCTCTGCAGCATTTTTCTTGAGCTTACAATCAATATTACCACGGTACCTCATTTTATCCAATGTGTTCCCTGAATGCCTTTTGCTGTCATCTATACTGCTTGTATATTTGTCTCTTTCTTTTTCTTATATTCATTTCATTTCAAACGTCTATTATCTCCATCTGTTTTCCTTCTCATAGCTGCATTCCTTTTTTGCTTCTGTTTTCTCCCCTTTCTACCTTTACTCATCTGACCATCATCTAATATCTGTTCATTACATTCAAGATACTCATTGGTATTATTGTCATCAGTTGCCAAACTGTCTATATCCATACTTTGTACTTCTCTTTCTTCTCCCTGTTTACTAATTACATCATATATTATCACATCATTAGGATTGGTTTCCATTGGTAACATGTGCACTGACGACACAACATCATAATGTATGACATTTGTATGATTCAGATAGATTGCTTCATCTGATGTTACACTTCCAATTTCTGCTACCTTTCCAGAGAATATGTACCATCTACCATTAAATGTGTATACATCTGTTTCAAGCATATGTGAAACAGCCATGATCTCTACTTCAGTTGCCCAGACTCCAGAACGAAACATTCTTTGCCTTTGAAGATAATCCTCAACATTATTGAATTCTTCACGTAGATACGACTTGTACTGATTGCCATGTTTCAACAAATGATTTACAGTAGCTAGCCTCTATCTCATATGGCTATGTTCACTTCCAGAAATTGCAAAAGAAATAGCTCTGAAAAAACAGTTTCCGTCACCCTGGATATGTCTTAACTGTTTTGGATGTCCCATTCTGACACATTCTTCAGACACTACAGTTTGTAAGTACACTCTGTTAATTCCAACTGAATTGCACGAAGACTGCTTGTGGTCATATGACAATGCATTAAACTTAAATACTACTTCCTCAGTTATTACAACCATTTCAATGTCATCATTATCTTTATTATTCACCTTATCATCTTTAAACCCATCTACAGTAGGTCCATCAGTAGAATCACTGACATGAATCACTGACATTAATACATGTACTTTCTTGATTTGGAATTTCACTAGAGGTTTCATTATCAACAACTGGTTTCTAAATCATTTAGCTCAGGTATCTGTTGTTCCTGTTCAATGTCTTCAGCAGCAGCAATAAAGTAATTATTTGTACCATCATCCTGACAGACAGTCACTCCTGTAATTTCAAATTGTTCATGGTTATTTATATCCATTGAGTTCGCCAATTCAGTACAATACCTGTGAACATCTTGCCATGTTGGTGCACATTTCATGATACTTGCTCCTTCACTTGTTAGATGGCCATTACAGTTTCTAGAATGAGAATCAAAGATATAGTACATACTGTTGTGTGAAATTGCACAAAATGTGTTTCCATTAAAACATATGAAACAACTGTTATATTTCTGCAATGATTGCTCAAGAGCTCTATCCAGTTGCATCATATTAAATTCTGACAAATGACCATCATCTTCAAACATACCACTCACTGATTCATGATAAATCATAGTAAAGCTCTTGCTGAGTACAATTAACTGATTTGGCAATTCATTAATTAATAAATAATCATTGTTCATTGTGGAACTGTTTGATAAATGACCATATAATTCATTGCCAGTATTTAATATCAAACCCATGTCAATGCTAGTCCATTGTTTTAGATCTTTAATATGACTGTACATCATTGCACACAAGCTGTTTGCAACACACTGTTTCCCACTATTTACACCAAATTTTGCATTACCTTGATGAAAATGTCCTTGAACAGCAAAAGTCTGAGTCTCCTTTAACTTCACATCTTTCTTCAATTTCTTCTCTTTCAACTCTTCATGAGGACACACTGACCTCTTTTCTTGACCGCACTTCTACAGAACAGCTTGTCCACTCATTCGTTACTTCTCGTCTTGACATGGGAAATTCACTTTTATTTGGTCTTCCAGATGTCCAACTTTCTCGTCTTCAACGCCTACAAAATACTGCTGCTCGTGTGGTCACTCTAACGAAAAAACACCTCATTTAACACCTGTCCTTCTAAATCTACACTGGCTCCCAATATCGTCCAGAATCATCTACAAGCTGATGCTGATTGTTTTCAAAGCACTCAATGGGCAAGCACCAGCGTACATCCTGGACATGCTCAACATCTATAAACCATGCCGCAACCTTCGGTCCGGAAATAAATGACTTCTTCAAGAAGTAAAATCTAATCACATCTTGGGAGACAGATCATTTTCTGTTGCAGCACCAAATCTCTGGAATCAGCTGCCCTTGTACATTAAAACCTCATTACACAACCAGTACGCTCTTTTCTTACTAGTGTCTTTTGCAGTCTTTGCTGGTTGTTTTGTTGCTTTACTTCTTAAAAAGTATCCTCCCCTTTGTTTCTTAATTGCTACTTTATTCTTTATCTCATTGGATTGATTTGTTTCAACGGAACAGTTAACTTCTAATCTGTGGCCCACAGCCGTTACAAGAATTGCTATCAATGTTGTCAATCAGTTCATTCTCATTGTGAATAGACATACTGAGATCGCATGCCTGGTTCACAATGTCTTCACTATAGGTACACATTCAAATGTCATACATATTTACATCTGTTGGAATTCCAAAATCACAGAAAAGAGAATCACAATAGTTACTTTCCCTGCACTTGCAACATACCCATACACATGATTTATTTCTGAACATGTCATTTCTCTCTGTAACCCCCATGCATTCAACATGATACAACTTACTACAATCACACTGTATTTTAGCTTCTAATGATGCAATCATCTTATCACAAAGCCAACACTGGTTTTCATTAACACTTGCAATATCAGGTCTAAGAGTCCTTTTTAGTGCACCATTTTTTCTGTTTTGCCTTGAACTTCCACATGTAGGTTTTTGTACTTCCTTTTGTAGTACAGGTTGTTCAGTTTTCACACAATAATTATCATTGGCCTTTTCCCCATTGTCTCTACATCTTTCAGTTTCTTCGCAACAAGATAAGGAGTTCTCTTAGTATGGGAGAAAATGCCTTTCTGTGACTTTTCATGCAATCGTCTCTCTTCATTGCTCATACGGCATTCTCAGTGGCGTAACTAGACATTTTCACTTGGGGGGGGGCAAGTGGGGGCAAAGATTAAATTTGGGGGGGCCAGAGAAGTGCAAGATTATCATTAAATATGTTAACTGATAGTTGATACACACCAATGCAGTTCTAAAACAGTCTACATAGTTTGCAGGTAACAAAAGATTGCAAAAACAACCAAATCTTAGAGAACTTGTCATTTTTATAAGATAAAAATTTTCGACTGTATACAAGGATTAGATTACCAAAAGTGATTACCAAGAATCAATTTAGAGTTGTACACGGCATTCTGAAATTAGGGCATTTGTGCTACTAGCGCTCCATGTCTTACTAACGGATACATCTTCTTCTCGGCGGAATCCTCGGATGCAGAGTCCATGCAATACTCTGATGGTACCCGCCACATCAGAATCAGAATCTTCTGTATATTTTTCCCGTCTCTGCCTCTTAGGTGTTGAAGCACGAGGCAAAGACGGGCGCTTTGATATGAAGAAGAAATGGTCTAAGCTACCTTTTTCGCTGGCCATTTTACTGTTTAAACCTCTCTGTTGTGCATCTGACTACATTGTGTTAACGGAGCTATAGGTCTGCGTTCAGACCACCACGTATTAAACTGAACTTTGTGACTTCTTGCACTCCCTAACCGCAAAACCACAACATACACTTTCCAACAATACGATCGCGCGCGCGTTTCCATGCATTTGTCATGACTGCGTTATAGTCCACATACTGATATGAATAAAAGTTTTCCTTTTTACGGCAGCATTTTATGCAGGCCCCCCTGCCCCCTCTGGTGACGCCACTGGGCATTCTACAACTGTGCCACCTTTCCTGATATTATGACACTTTCTGAATGCTTCTCTTCTTTGTTTCCGTCTGTAACTTCTGGATACTTTCTTTCTCCCTCTTCTTTCAATAACCTCTTCTACACAGTCCAAAATCTTCCCACCTCCACAATGCTGTGTCCAGTTACACTTTTTGAGCCACCCTAAATTGTTCACATTACTTACTCTCGAGAAGCAAGAAAGTCCCTTTCTTTTAAGTATAACCACTTTCTTCCCAACTTGATAATGCAGCTTCTTTTTGTAGTCTTGCTGTGCCTTCATTCGTTGCTCTTTTCTGAAGTTCAAAACTTCTCCACAATAAGGCTTCACTCTATGTTCATTAGCAGTTGTGTATCTCTCAACTTCATTCTGAAAATTTTCATATTTTTTTAAACTCATATTGTATCTCATAACTTGGATCTCACCAGGTACCCAGCACTCCCGGGATTTGTTTTCTGATAACCTGGCTCTCTTATCCAGGTATCTGACTTGTTTTGGTCCTTGTAAAAGGCTGTCACTTCGACACAATTTGCCCATAACTATAGAACTGCAACAAAATCTTCAAAAGACAAACAATAAAGAAGAACTCATGTTAGCTGATACAAAACACACAAAGAAAGACATTACATGTTTTGCCTTACTGATTATCAGAATCACTTTCTCCTTCAAAATTTTCAAACCAGTGGCATCATTACAATTTTTCATTTTTTTAGGAAAAGGCATGAAAAATTTAAGTTAAGTCATTTGCATGGGAGAAAGCTTTCATAGTTTACCAAAATACATCATTTGCAAGAAGTGCACAATACAGGCCTACATGTATAAGTGGGTAGTGGGTAACAATTAATTATTTATTATAAAATCCTGAACCCTTCATTTATGCATTTTCACAAACACTCAATAATTTTAAATAAAGGTTAAATGCGTAACAGCCACTTTACTCACAAAAACCAAACAAATACACACTTCTTTTTAACTTATTTGTTATCGTCCTTTTTTTCTTTTTTTAATACATGTATTGCGAGTTTTGTGTTTTTAATGCCAAATAAATAATAATAATAATAGTTATATCTGATATCACCAACAAAACATTTTGAATCCTAAAAATGACCCATACATTGTTTTGAGTGTTATTTTCCTCAGCCACCTTTCATTAGACCGTACTCCCCACCACTTGTACACTCATTCTTGTAATCCAAAGTTTACACTAACCAAATAAACTGAAGAAAAGCTCTAAACCTCTACATTACACCAATAGGGAGTACTGACTTTTAACAACCACAATCACAGGTACTGATTAGCCTGACCCAATAGCGATATAGTTCCACTCATGCTACTATTACTAGTATTAAGCAGTGTCAATTTTGCTGGCATTGAACATGCTCAGTGACTGTTCTTAAACTTGGACCATTTCTCAATGTCAGACCTCTTCTCCCTAAAAAAAAACAAAAAAACCTCTGGACCATAAATCAGAAAAAGCTGTAATACTACCTTTTTAAATGTAGGAGTAAATGTGAGAAGCATTGCATCTATTGATAAAGTATGTTGAGCAAGTTTCCCTTTGAAGTAATATAGTTTGACGAAGTAATATAGCTTGATAATTTTTCACCCCAAATCATTTGAACTCGAGAAATGATTTATGCATGAATTGTTTCTCAGATTTCAGAGCAGTGAGGGTATGTGTCCGACCATAGGCGAATGCTGCAACCAGATATGCAGTTCATACCCAGTGTCACCTCGCTAAACATGGTAAAATACCATGACAGATTTTTACTGCTTTTTCAGCAAGTTGACCGTTTAGACACTTTTACAAATAAACTGAACTTTTACATGCGACTTTTATTGTACCTTCCTATATAATTTTGCCTAATAAAATATAATAAATAAACATTACATAAAAAAAAATAATCTATAAGTGACCCTACCTTAAACGATAAAACTTAATTATTTTCTAATATTTTGGGGAATGGAACAAATGAAAACCAGCATTAGCGGGGGGATTCAAAAGAACATCATGTCAGTTGATACACCTGAGCCAATCCACCGACCGAGCTACATCATGTGCATGTACTGATGTAATGTCAATGATATTGATATGATCTGCCGAATCAGCGTTTAAGTCAAAATTGGCTAGTGCAAGTGTGGCTGGGAATTCTGTCCTGCCCTTACAGAGATTCTGAACAATGAAAAGTTACAAACACCAATGCACGTCATTTACTTAGCTTGTGTAGAGGGCGCTTGTGTTGTGCAGTGGTGGCTTTTGCAACCTCTCAAGAAAAATATTTTTTCATCACTCTTTTTCCGTCTTTTTCAACCTGTTCATCCTCCATCTTTCAACATCTGCTTGCTAATACCACCTACCAACTCTGGGATGTTTTTGAGGCTGCATTAAACACCACTCTTGTGAAGATTGATTTAGAATGAAATGATGCCATGTAAACATCAGTCAGCCATTTTGAATGACACATTGCCGCCAATGCATATCCTTCATCATCAAGAATTGTAGGAAATTATCCAAAAACTTGTTACAACTTTAATGGACACATAAGGACATTAAATCAGGAAAATGAATCTGCTTGTTACATCAAGTTTATGCTGCATGCTAATGCTTCTTACAGTAATTAAGCATTGGCCGTCTAGTCCCTCACACACCTCCCATCAAGTTCCAGTTATGCTTGACAGACAACTGAACAGTAGCTGTATGAATGATCTGGAAATTGCTTGTACCTATAACATCTGGTCGCTAGCCATGAACTCTTTATACAAGTGTCATAGATCCCAAATCAAAGGACTCTTTCAAACATCTTCTAAACCATCAAGCAAGTCTCGACAGGTGATTATCTTGATTCTTCTATTATCTGGGGTTGAATCAAATCCAGGCCCCAACCCTGGTATTTATAAACAGGAAGTAGAGCAGAGTCAATATGCCATCCATTGTGATCAGTGTGACAGCTGGATACACACAGCTTGTGCAGTGGTATCTGAAGAGATGTATCAATTGTACACAACCCATTCCAATTTATCATGGATATGCATGAACTGTGGTCTCCCAAACATAGGTTCATCATTAGACAGTGATCGCTTCTCCAGCGTCAACTCGTTTGAAGCATTAACTGATGACTGTGACGAAAGCCTGCATGAATCCTTTGAACCAAGAAACACCTCCACACCTACCAAGAGGAATCCAAAGAAAGATAAAAGTCACCTAGATTGAAGGCAATGGTGATAAATTGTGATGGGTTGAAAGGTGAAAAAAGTCGACTAGACTTTCAAGCCACAGTAGCTCTACACACACCTGATATCATCATTGGATGTGAATCCAAGATTGATTCAACCATCCCAACCTACTCAATTTTCCCAGAAGAGTACAATGTATTCCGCAAAGATAGGACATCATCAGGAGGTGGTGTGTTTATAGCAACTAAGAACTCCCTTGTTACAGTCGACCTACCAGAGCTGGATTCTCCATGTGAAGCAATATGGAATTACATTGAGTTCGCCAGGTGTGGTAAATTGTATATAGGAAGTTTCTATCGCCCCCAAACAGAAGGCATGGTACCAGTGAACCGTTTGTTTGACAGTGTTGCCAAAATCGCAAAATGTCCTTGATTTGATTTGCACCAATAATCCTAACATCATCAGCAACATACGGACGGACACAGGAGTCAGTGATCACCTAATACTACTGTTTGATATAAACATGAAACCCAAGAGACAAAACAAACCTCCACATAAAGTTCATACTTATAAAAAAGCTGACAACGAAGGTCTCAAATCATGGTTAAACAAGTTAGACTGAGAGCCTGGTGACATTTCATTAACAATTTAAGCACAAAAGGTTTGATAGTACCAAGTCATTGTCTGTTGTGGGGTGGTGCTAAAATTGCAATTCTTAAGTTCCCCTGGGTCTGATTCGGGTCACGTGACCTTGTTGAAAGGTCAACAATTTTAAGTTTAATCAACATGTCACGCACAAGTACCCTTTTTGGATTAAAGTGTTAAGATTGACCCCCTGATAATCAAAATATAACTTAAGAACACATAATGGTCGGACAAAGGTAATTAAGAATGACATTAATTAGCATGTAATTAGCACTTTAATTAACATTTTGAGCACAAACGTAATGTTTGCGATAATTAAGTCTTATAAGTGACCTGAAACAATATTTGTAACTTAAGAATGAGAAAAACTTGGATAAAGTGACTTAAGAACGATAATTAAGAATGACATTAATGAGCAAGTAAATAGCACTTTAATCAACATTTTGAGCACAAACGTAATTGTGACAATTTAGTCTTATAAGTGACCTGAAACAGTATGTGTAACTTAAGAATAACAAAAAGGTGGATAAAATAACTTAAGAACGATTATTCAGAATGACATTAATGAGCAAGTATTAAGCACTTTAATTAATGTTTTGAGCACAAACGTCATTTTTGTAACATACTTTTACAAGTGACCTGTCACAGTAGCCTATGTGTAACTTAAGAATGAACAAAAATGTCAGATAAACTTTGGCCTATTGCCCAAACAGTTGAGGTAACTTGACTGTCAGCTACTGCTACCCTGCAGATGAGTAGTGTTATTTTGATCTCTCCGGGTTTTATACAAATTGTACAACTTTGGTACAATTAAGTTATACAAATTGTACAAAATTGTACAAAGTTGTACAAAGTAGCCCTTTGAATAGCACAGAACCACAGTCATCTTAAGTCATACAAAGCTAGTCCATCGTCCTGTATGCTACACACATTGGCTGTTGTTAGTTGCTTGTGCTGACGTTCTTAAACATTAACTCATCATGTTGAACCCAGATGACGGTGAGTACCCAACGAAAACGGAAAGTTGTGAATGATATCCATTTCTTGTGGTGCCAGGAAAACAAATTTAAAACAGTATTCACGGGTAAGAAAACTAGCCGAGCTTTCGGTGGTGATCTACATCCCTCTTGGTTAAAATGACATTGTGTAGGTGGAACAATCACGGTAAACTCCTTTTTCAACACGTCTGTTTGGAGCGTGCAGTTAGAATATCACACGATATTCCAAAGACAAGTGGTTTTGATTTTGTTTTCCTTTTAGCCTACCACCAAACATTACAGTGCATTAAGCAGCTTTTTGAAAATTAAATTTAGATCCCTTCCTAAGTAGGCCTATTTGATGAAAAGGTTTACTGAAACTTACGAACGAAGTATAAAATAATCTGATTTTTTCCAACCATTATTTTAGTTGAAAGGGGACAACGAGAAAAAGAGGATGGTGGAGACAACACGGCTTCAGATGTTGTGCCGACTGTTGTTGGTGAGGATTAAACCTAAACGTAATTTAAGTGATTACATGTAGCACATTACACGGAACTTGAAGGGGAAACCCTCGAACATGTACGATGTCAAAATATATGTGTATCAGGTGTGCAACATGGATGAATTAAATTATCGTTGACAACATGCATTCTTGCAGTTTGATTTTAAGAAAAATATATTATAAATGTAATCAATTCAAAATTAGATCCACGGATTTATTTCCTAGATCCTAATTAATTATCTCATGTTGATGTGTCATAGGCCCGTTTTCTACATTTAGATCATAAGACAATTATCTCAGGCTAATGTATCATAGGCTGATATTAAACAAATAAAATAAAAGGACCGCATTTTGCTAGTTAGCGAGATGACATTCCTGTGTATCATAGTTCCTAAAGCTTGTAGCGAATACGTCCATTTTACTTGCAGGTGTTGAGCCGGAGCGAATTTACATTCCCACCAGTTGCATAGTACACTTGGAAACCTCGCCGCTCGGTGCTTTGTTGCTGATGAAACCAAACATCTGGGATTCCATTTTGAAGGCAGCTTCCTTGCGTCGGAGCAAGAAGAGATTTGAGTCGTCAAAGTATTTCGGTGCTATTACAAGTCTTCCTGATGTTCCCAAACCACACCAAGGCTACCATGTACACTGCTACAAAAATTTCACAGCAGTACCCATCACTGACTCTCCTTTGAGCACCAACAGCAGTGATAAAAACGTTAAAGTGCTTAGATCTAGTTGTAGTGTACATGTAGGTGAAAGTACTAGTCAGAATACCTCAGGAGTATTTCCCGAGGATTGCCTGTTTTGCAATAAGAAAAGGTTGTCAAAAGGAAAATTTAGAGTTGAAATGCTCGGATCTTGTGAAACACTAGAGGCAGGTGAATCCATCCGTAGGGCCGCAGAAATCCTTCATGATGATAAAATGCTCACCAAGATAGCTGGTGTTGACTTTGTCGCAAAAGAAGTCAAGTATCACCATTCATGCAAAAGTAAATACCTAAAGTCTGCTGAGAGGGCCAAGATGGCTCCTCGTGAAGTGAATCTTGAGAAAACCTGCGTAGATAAAATATGCTCATATGTTGAAAGTTCTGTAATAAACGACAGTCGTTCTGAGTTGTTAGCATCGATTTTTGACAGATATGTCGACATGTGTGGAGATGCCGTAGAAATTCCTGTTGCTACCAATCAAAGTCTTTCCCGCATCCTTCTGAGGAGATTTGATGGCAGATTAAAACTCCAGTCTCCGAAGGGTAAGAAACTAGGGGTTGTCGTTTACAACGCACAACTTGCTGATGAGGCCGTGCGAGTCGCATTTAACTACAGGTCAAGTGCTGAAGGCAGCATTACTCAAGCGGCCCTCCTCCTTAGGACAAAAATTAAGGCGGTTACTAAAAAGGAGTTTTTTGACCCTTTGACGTGTAAATCTCTCAAGGAAGGTGAGGCTTCACCACCTGATCTTGTGAGGACATTCTTCCGGATTCTGTATGGAGGGCCAAACAAAGATAAACACAGTAGTAGTGTTCAGCGCCGGGCTGAGTCTGCAAGCCAAGATGCCCTGTTTATAGTCGGAAACGGGTCGATCCGACCTCAGAAGCATGTAGTTCTTGGTATGTCAGTCAAATCAATGACAGGAAGCAGAAAGTTGGTTACCATTTTAAATCGATTTGGGCACTGCATCAACTACAGCTGTGTTGAAGAATTGGAAACAGAGATTGCTTATTCTCAGCAGGACACCCATGTGGCTTGTCCAGATGGTACACAGCCAAATCTTCCCATTGGGCTCGCTTTTGACAATTACGACGAATTGTCCTACACGCTCTCTGGCGCCGATACACTGCACGACACCATGGGTATTTTGTACCAAATAGAAGGTCCACCACAGCCAGATGTTCCTGCATCGTCAACAGGCAGCAAAGAACCTAAGAGGAAGAAGAGAAAGCTGGATATTCCAGATCTCACAATTCCCCCGTACAACAGGAAACCCAAAATGACGTCTTTTACATATAAGAAGACCGATGTCTTCCTCCGTCCTGAATACATTGACAAGGCCCGCAGCAAAGATTTGATCTGGATGATGTGTCAAGCACTGGAACTGGAGAACATACCGATGTGGGCAGGCTTTATGTTCGGGGCTTTCCACATACAAATGTGCTTTTTCAAAGCCATTGGAAAGGTAGTTGCTGAGTCAGGAGGTCCAAAGATGTTGACAGAATGTGACGTCCTGGCACCTGGATCACTGAGGGGATTCATATCTGGTACTCACTTCAATCGCTGCAAGCGCATCCATCCAATCTTAGCATTGGCCTTGCGGGTGCTTCACTTCCGTGAGTTCTTGTCAGCATATGGTCACAACGAAGAGTTAAGGGATGTCTTACAGCTCTTTTCTAACCAGAGTAAATGGGAAGAAGTTGAGACTCAACTTGTCCAAGATGTATTGACGAAGTATGAAGAGTACACAGAGGAAACACGCAGTGGTATACATGGGAAAACAGCCCAATTTTGGGTAATGTACTTGGACTACATTCAGCATTATCAGCTTCTTGATCGAGCAATCAGAACAAGTGACGTTGAACTGTTCATTTATGCACTGACACCAATGATCGGCCTGTTCTTTGTCACCAGTCACGTGAATCACTCCCGATGGATGACGAAATACCAACTGAATCTGTTGAACGTAGATGAAACGCACCCTGGACTGCGTCCAGTACTGGAGAATGGAGCATTCTCTGTCAGGAGAAGTGACAATGATTTCTCCAGGTGTCCAGTGGACCTAGTACTAGAACAGACAGTGAACGCAGATGCAGCCTCCAGATTGACAGGGTTGTCGGCAGCAACAAATAACTACAATGCCAGGCTGCGATGGATGATGACAAAGTCAACAAGAGCATCAATGATAAGTACTCTCCAGGCTATGGTTGGACTTGTAGGCCCAGACTCGGTTATTGCTGACGCTCGCCCTTGCAGAATCAAAAGAGACACAAGTGACCTGAGAAAGGTCATCCATCATATCAACCAGTCCTGTAATCCATTCCATGACCAGGCCAGCGATGGTCTTTTTAACATCCACACGGGCAAGGCTGCCAGTAAGGAAGTTGAGAAAAGTCTCTTGTCCGTGCCACAAGTTGGTAAAATCAGGCACAAGGATTTTATTGACGCCTGCATTGCTGATCCCTCTAAATTCGAGCAGCCAATCAAAAAGGCAAATTGAAGAACTTTGAATCCGAATGTGCTGTCAGTCGGCGATCATCTGACCGTAAAGTTGCAGAGCTCCGATGTACCCGGGACCTCATGGGGCGCCTCCTCATTCTTGCAAACAAGCAAATGTTGGATCTCCCACACGTGTTGGCCTATCCCTTAACACCAGTACCACTAGCTCTCTGTCACACTGACGGCACTATGTGCAAGACAAACAAAAACAAATTAATGCACATTTTGGAATCAAAAGTTGAAGATGGTATGGTTCTGTCCACCGTTGATGCTTGTGTTATTGACGGCAACTTCATTCTTCACGCGATGCCACCCAATTTGCCTGGTACATACGGGGGACTTGCAAGAATGCTTCTCATCCAGATTACCTCATTGTGCCGCAGACGAATTGATATTGTATTTGACACCTACAAGACACCATCAATCAAAGATCTTGAAAGGGGAACCAGGGGAGCTCAAGACACAGTGTACAACATCACAGGTCCAGATCAAGCTAGGCCCGAGAAATTGTCAGATGCCTTAAAATCCGCTTCCTTCAAACACCAGTTGCCATCTTTTCTCGTCACAGAATGGGAAAAACCAGAGTACTCTTCCATAATTGGTGAACGAGACGTATTTGTTGGTCACGACAGTACCTGTCATCGGTTTCATGTGCAGGGCGGTATGGTCATCAAGGATACTATTGATGCATTGACAACGAATCACCAGGAAGGGGATACAAGAGTTTGCCTCCACGTTAAGGCAATATCCGACAGTGGAGTGAGCGCCAATACCGTTGTCAGGGCGTCGGGTACTGACATTGCTGTGATACTGCTTCATCATTGTCATAAATATGCAACAACAGTGTGGATGGATGTTGGCACTGGTAAGTCTAGAATATGCATCAATATCACATCAATTGCCAATAAGATTGGGCGCGAGATGTGCGCTGCTCTGCCAGGTTTGCATTCATTTACAGGCTGCGATTATACCTCATCATTTGTGAAGGCTGGGAAAGGAAGGCCATTCACACTTGTAGAGAAGAGCCAGGTTTATAAGAAAGCATTTGCTGGTTTAGCTGAACCGGAAGTCACTGATGAAGTAGAATCTTCCCTGGAGCAGTTTACATGCACCTTGTACCGGTTCCCATCAGAAAGCAGTATCAACTCAGCAAGGTGGAAGTCATTCGAGAAGGCTTTTGGACCATCAGCAACATCGAAAAATCCTTTACAGAAACTCAGGGGAATTGATGCAAGCAGCCTCCCACCTTGTAAAGCAGAACTGGTTAATCACCTGAAACGGTCAGCATTCGTGACTAGAATGTGGGCAGCAGCAGACCAACCCTTCATTGAGCAGGAGCCTCTTGAAGGATGGGAGGTAGTGGATGGAAGATATGAAATTGTCTGGTTCTCTAGCCCACAGCTTCCTGCAGACCTCTTTCCTGAAGATGCTACTGATGATGATGATAATGAAGAGCTTGTCCTTTCATCAGACGATGAAGTGTCTGATCTTGAGTGATAACGTAGTCTACAGTAGTCTTCAACGACAAATGTTCCAAATTCTTTCTCTCTCCAAATTTACTGCACTACTCATTAGTCTTATAAAGTCATTTTTGTCATATTAAGTTACACATTCTGCTTTAGGTCAATTAAAGTGCCCTACTGATAGAAATTTAAACATCTGCTGCAGAAATCTTTAGTGATTAATGTATTATTTGATTGTTATCATTTATCTTCCTTATTTTGTCAATAAAAGGTACCTCAACTGTTTAGGCATAAACACGATAAATAAAGTAAATAAAAAAGTATAATTTTTAAGTTGCTCTCATGGAAATTTTTCTGACATTATTGTACATAAATGTTACACATACTGTAACAGGTCACTAGTAAAAGTATGTCACAAAAACAGTTTGTACTCGACTTGTTGACGAAGTGCCAATTACTTGCTACAAAGTGTCATTCTTATTCAATATTCTTAAGCAACGCTATCCGACCTTTTTCATTTGTTAGCCACAAACACTGTATCAGATCAATATTAAAAGGTATTTGTCATAAAAAAAACAGTTTGTGCTCAAAATGTTAATTAAAGTGCTAATTACTTGCTCATTAATGTCATGCTTAATTATCGTTCTTAAGTTAATTTATCCAACTTGTTTTTATTCTTAAGTTACACATACTGTTTCAGGTCACTTATAAGACTAAATTATCACAAATATTACGTTTGTGCTCAAAATGTTAATTAAAGTGCTATTTACTTGCTCATTAATGTTATTCTTAAATTATCGTTCTTAAGTCACTTTATCCAACCTTTTCTCATTCTTAAGTTACACATACTGTTTCAGGTCACTTATAAGACTAAATTGTCACAAATATTACGTTTGTGCTCAAAATGTTGATTAAAGTGCTATTTACTTGCTCATTAATGTCATTCTTAATTATCGTTCTTAAGTCACTTTATCCAAGTTTTTCTCATTCTTAAGTTACAAATATTGTTTCAGGTCACTTATAAGACTTAATTATCGCAAACATTACGTTTGTGCTCAAAATGTTAATTAAAGTGCTAATTACATGCTAATTAATGTCATTCTTAATTACCTTTGTCCGACCATTATGTGTTCTTAAGTTATATTTTGATTATCAGGGGGTCAATCTTAACACTTTAATCCCAAAAGGGTACTTGTGCGTGACATGTTGATTAAACTTAAAATTGTTGACCTTTCAACAAGGTCACGTGACCCGAATCAGACCCAGGGGAACTTAAGAATTGCAATTTTAGCACCACCCCACAACAGACAATGACTTGGTACTATCAAACCTTTTGTGCTTAAATTGTTAATGAAATGTCACCAGGCTCTCAGTCTAAGTGCAGTGAGTCCTTTTTTCAAACCAGTCCAAACATAAGAACAGTGGAAGAAAACTGAAAACTATTTAAGAGCTACACCCTTGAAGCAATGGAAAGGTTCATCCCCCACCGTATGTCCAAGAGCAAACAAAGTCACCCTTGGATTAACAGAGAAATCATCAGACACATGAGAAAAAGGGACAAACTGCATGCTCGTGCACGCAAAGTAAAATCACAAAGTTTGTGGAGCTGTTACAGGAAACAACGCAATTATGTTACCAAGTTGCTGAGACCGTCCTACCACTCATTCATGGAGGATATCCTAGGACCTAGTTTGGAGGAAAATCCCAAACAGTTCTGGTCATTCACACGCTCCCAGAGACGTGAGGCTGTTGGTATCCCAACTTTGACAGTTAATGGGAAAAATAGTTCTACTGATAAAGAGAAGGCAGAAGTACTCAACCAGCAGTTCACCTCTGTGTTTACTGACGAGGACCTTTCCACCTTACCAACCAAAGGAAATTCCAAGTTCTGACCTGCATTGCTTGTAAAATAATGGAGCACATCATTCTCTCACACATCTCCAAACATCTATCTGCCAATGAAGTAATCGTCGACCACCAGCATGGTTTTCGTGGAAAACGATCATGCGAGACCCAGTTGCTGGAAGTAGTTCATGACTGGTCAGAATGTTTAAAAAGGAGCAGCCAATCGGACGTCTTGCTGTTGGACTTCAGCAAGGCGTTCGATAAAGTGCCACACCAGAGGCTAGCACTCAAACTTCACCACTACGGTATCCGAGGAAATACACTGACGTGGTTATTAACCGGGAACAGTGTGTTGGTGTCAATGGAGCTCACTCTAGATGGTCATCAATGAAATCAGGTGTACCACAGGGGTCCGACACTATTCCTCCTTTACATCAACGATATCGTAGATGACGTGAAATCTAACATCAGGCTGTTTGCTGATGACAGTATCCTGTATAGAGAAATCCGTGGAGATGAAGACCATGCTACCTTTCAAAAAGACCTTAATACAGTGTTTAAGTGGGCTGACACTTGGCAGATGAGTTTTAATGCCTCCAAGTGCCAACTTCTGACCATCACACGTAAAACCAAACCCAGTCTCTCCAACTACAAAATAGATAATCAAGTCATAGACCGTACAATCAATCACAAATACCTCGGTGTTACCATCTCCAGTGACCTGTCTTGGAACCAGCATATTGCCAACATAAGATCAAAGGCCTGCTCTATTCTAGGGATAATAAGAAGAAACCTGGGACCTTGCTCTAAAGCAATCAAGCTTAAAGCATATCAAGCATTAGTTCGTCCGCATGGAGTCCACTCACAGCAAAAAACATCTACTCACTGGAGTCGGTTCAACGCCAGGAAGTCAGATACATATGTGGAGTCTATGACCGCACTTCCAGCATCTCACCTCTCCTATCAATTAAACACCAAAAGACTTCTGCACCAGTGCACCATGTTTTACAAGATTCACCACAACATCGTCAATATTAGTTTTCCGCCTTCTGTTCAACTTCACCCAGCCATAGGCAGAACCTGACACCAACTTCATTATCTACCAATCCAGGCATCACGAGACTCATTCAAATTTTCTTTCTTCATCCGCACCATTCCAACCTGGAACAGGTTCCCGTTGGAAGCAGTGACAGCACCATCAGTCAAGGTTTTTCAGGCAGTAGCCCTTCCGGCGGTGAGAGACATGCGTCCCACCACCACCCATCAACAGCTTTACCACCGCACAACACGAGCACCCCTATACCACACCTTGGACAAGCAGTTAGCTTTCTAGGTGTATACTCATCAAGCATCAAGATACAAATACATGGGTTTACACTTTGGCGGCCATCTTAGCCTCAGTCTGAAGTCGCGATGAAAACAACACAGTGAGCCGCGTAGTTACCAGTTACAACCAACGTTAAACACAGCGATCATTTTTTGTGTGAACAGAAAATTTGCACTATTTGTACCCCTACAGTACTCCCTGGACAGCTTGCTTGAAGCAGGTGAGATATATTAACGAGGTTATATTGTGTTTTGAATTAAATTCCATGCACTCCATTTAGGAAAGAGGCATTTACGTCACTTTATATTTTAAAAATAATATAGTTTTTGTTGCCCTGTCATGCCCGTATGGCCCAATGCAAGGTAGAATAGATAGCTCAGTCAGTAACGTTAGCGTGTAGCTGTGCGCGTCAGAAATGAGCGAATGGAAGAATATTAACAAGATTTACATTATTATTACTATAATTTTGACAATTTCAATAATGTGTATGCTTTGAAGCCTGCTACAATACAGTAGTACAAAGCACTGACTGGCATGCCACTGCCCTCTGCTGTGCTAGTGACGGTGTGGCAGTCCGTGCTAGATCGACTACTGTCTAGTACTGACACTCGTCATACATGACTGTGCTACTGTTAGTGCTAATGCTAGCCTATATATGGGCATGAAAGGGGCACCAGCATTTGGAGTACATGTAGCTAACGTACTGTACTTTTTTAAGTTAAATAACGCATGTTACTTGACATCCTTTCAGTCATTCAATTTTTCCCTTCTTTTTGCATGTGCACCAGATCAGTTAGTACATGGGGATGGCTAACTCTCAGCATTGTTATGTCATTGGTTGCCACAATGGAGACTACCATCTCCAACTATGGAAAAAGGGACACGAATGCCCACAGCAGCCTTGCATGTGTGAACCACCATTTAGGTGAGTATAATTAGCAGTACATTATAAGTTATCACGCAAGGGCAAGTAGAATACGAATAAAAATATAGCGCATCTGCGTCCCACATCCTACGAGGCCATAGGCCAAGTTGGATATGGGACGCAGATGCGCTATATTCTCAGTATTCTACGAGCGTGCGTGTGATAACGAATTTTTGTGATTAATGGCGAGGGCAATAATGTTAAGTACTACTACATTGAGAGTTGAGGTTGTATCTTGTCTTGTTTTGTTGTCTTAATTAAATTTGAAAAGTTCAAACACCCCCTTACACCACCTTTGCTTTTAATCATGTTTATAATTGGGAAAACATTACTCCTGTGAACTTGTGAACTTCACTTCATTATCATTAACAAGTGCTGGAAAAAAATGCAAAAAATGATTATTCATGCCTTCGATTTAGAGAGATGTTTGTTTGTCCCTAGGTTAATCACATTTCCAACGTGCCGTCAGCCTGATGTTAGAGAACAGTGGCTCAGAGTCCTTAAGCGGGCTGATCCCCAACACCCTCACCATTTCCTAAAGCCATCTAAGGATCAAAGAGTTTGTTCGCGGCATTTTGAAGGTAGGTAGGTGTGAAGCCAGCCTCACGAGAAGCATAAGGCGCTGTAAAGCTGCTGCCAATTTAGCTCCAAATTATTTTCTTTTTTGGTTGTTTTCTAAGCGGTGTTTCTTGATCAAGTTTCAACAGTTTATTCCTATATGGGCAGTCCACCTGCTAGACGAATCTCCAAGCTGGAAATGCTATCAACTAGTGGAAATTTGTGGATGTTTTTCTTAACTATTTTTGCTGTGAATCTTTCACATCTTAAACTCAGCCTCAGCCTACACCAGCATTCACTTGCTTTCTATTGTGTTCGTGTAGCCACCTGGGACAAAGGTTTGGCTCTTGGAGACTGCTGCTACTACTGTACTCAGGATCTAAATTGTATAGGGATTACAGTGACTACAATGTCTTGCAGGCTTCAATATAATCAAAGTGAACTGCTATCTCTGAAACATGCACGGGGCACTGCAACTATTCAACCAGTGGTGTTTTAAAGACTGAAAGATCTTGGAATTTTGCATCTGAGAAGTCGCTACCATATCCGGAAAAATGCTCAGCGGAGGCATGACACTAAAGCAAATTTCTGTGCGATAAATGCAATTCGCAATAAGACTACAGAGTTTGTCGAGTTTGTTGTAAATAATAAATTGGAAACCGTTGCGGTGTCTGAAACATGGCTCCGAAAAGGGGATGATGTGATTGTTGGGGACCTGACGGCTACTGCATCAAACAGGTTCCTCGCTCTGCATCTAAGAGGGGAGGTGGGATAGCTCTTCTATACAAACAAGGTTTTGATATACGCTTTACAGATTTGGGGATAACTCATAAATCATTTGAGTACCTATCAGCAGAGATAGTTAGCTCCACACTGTCTATGACTTAAGTCACTATCTACAGTCCTCAGCAAAAGTCCACAGGCAGTTCACTCAGTGACTTTTTAGATGAACTTGCAGTAGTTATTGACAATGCCCTTCTTAAACAAATGCCACTTCTTGTCACTGGCGATTTCAATGTTCACATCGACAATCAAGATGATCGCTGCACCAAAGCATTTCTTAGATTTCTATCCAGCAATGGACTTCAGCAGCATATTCATGGAGCTACTCATAGAAAAGGTCATACCCTTGATCTCCAGATTACTCGTGAATCTGATCCTCCTGTCATTGACAACCTGGACATCATTGATGGAATCTCTGACCATTCTGCAATGACTGGAAAGATTGATTTTCAGCGTCCTCCTGCTCAGACAAGAGTGATAAAAATCACGAAATCTATCTGCTGTTCATACCCATCATTCTGCGAGGACATTAATCTATTATGTCAAGTCCAAAGATTTAACAGTGCACTTGCCAAAACACTCAATCATCATGCACCTATGAAGGAACGAGTAGTGAGACTTCATCCAAATTCTCCATGGTTTCATGAAGGGATAAGGAAAGGAAAGAAAGTAAGACACCAACTTGAGACGAAAAGGCGAAAGTCCCGTCATCATGTTGATCAACAAAACTACCTGGAACAAAAGCGAAAGGTGACTCACGACATTAATGTAGCCATAGTCACAATACTACAATGATCTCTTCATGGAGCATGCAAAGGACCAGAGGCAGATTTTTAGACTTACTGATAAACTCTTACACAAACAAAGGAAATCATCCCTTCCTAAGAGTGAGTCTAACCAGGACATGGCCCAGCGTTTTTCTCATTTCTTCACAGACAAAATCAAAAAGATACGAGAACGTTTCCAGATTATGGATAATCTTCATGATCCTCCAAACAACTCTACATCAACTAAATTTTTGGAATTCGATGAACTATCGCATGATGACTTCAATGGAGTTATCTCAAAGTCCCCTAACAAAGCATGTGAACTAGACCCAATTCCAACTTCACTTCTAAAACAGTGTGGTAGCGCCATCTTTCCAGCCATGATGTCTATCATCAAGAAATCTCTGCAGTCAGGTGAGGTCCCGCCTCTTCTTAAAGTTTCCCAGATCCACCCTGTCCTGAAGAAATCAAATCTGGACCCAAACGAGATGAGTAACTACCGTCCGGTATCAAATCTGTGTTACCTCGGAAAAACACTAGAGAGGGTTGTATCAAAACAACTCACAACCTACTTAGTTGCAAGTAACCTTCTTGATGACCGCCAATCAGCTTATCGAGCCAATCACAGTGTAGTCTTGGTTCCAAGACCTTCGCGTGGATCAATTCCAACAACAGTGAGTCCACTATCCATCGACGGTAGTTCGCACCGAAATGGATCAATTCAAACAACAGAGGGCGTCACTATCCTCGGTTCGATTTCCAGCTTGCACGAAGGTCTTGGATATCTTGTATGAGGGTGCTTAAGTGTTTAATTGTTTTTCCCCCGACTTTCCGGGGAAGCCAATCAACGATCGAGTTTGCACCTTTTTGTGAATTATTCATGATTCGCCATGTGTTTTAACAGCTAGCTCGCTATGGGACGTTGTTGTGAATGGTATTGTGGCGAAAAGTACCTTCTCGCAAGGAATTATTATAAAGTGAATAAAATGCATTCTGAAAAGAGCTTGACAGTGGGTTAGGGTTTAGACTTAAAAATTCTCTAGATTATTCTGAAATTGCTTACCTTTTGTTTAGAATAATCACTACTCAAAATATATGTTGGCATAAAAACTTACTTGGTAACAAGCAAAGGAGAGCTGTTGATAGTATAAAACATTGTGAGAAACGACTCCCTCTGGAGTAACGTAGTTTTTGAGAAAGGGTAATTTCACTAAAATATTTTAATCTGAGAAAGACTTCAGGCCTGAAGCCTTTTTTAGGCATCTGAAAGCACACACATTGTGCAACAAGGGTGTTTTTTCTTTATTATTTTCTAGCAATTTCGATGACCACCATTGAGCCCAAATTTTCACAGATTTGTTATTTTGCATGTGCTGAGATACGCCAAGTGAGAATACTGGTCTTTGACAATTACCAAACGTGTCTAGTGCCTGTAACTTAGTCTTTGTTTGTTGAAGGTTTACATGAACAGTGAAGGAATGAAGGAATGGCCGTATTAACAATAACGCATGAACATAGATTTCCACACACATGTACATGTACGGTAAAAAATAGGCTGGCTAAAAAGTTGTATTACATTTATTTATGCACTTTGACCTTGCAATAGAGAAACTGCATCATATCTATGCACAGGGCGCGCGGTATTTGAAAAGCCAGTCAAAACCGCAAAGAGCAACACACACTGAGACAACGACGCTGGCGCCCGGTATTTCAAACGCTCATTATATATGCAGCAACTTAAAAAATACTAAAGTAGCATGTTGGAGTGATGGCCGTACGAACATGATCCAAACACAGTTTTGAGTTCACCCTCTCTTTCTTTGTGAATTAGGCCTACATATAAAATATGCAGTAAATTATCCCACTACAGAAAATTACAAAAGTCCTCATTACATTCGTGTAGTTTCAAAGAAAGGTAAAAGTAAACAAAGTAGAATTGTTATTGCCAATAGTTTATTTTCAGGGCATGTCGAATGGTAGAATGATAAGTACCGTAATTCAGATGCAAAGATAACCTTTTCTAAAATTACATGGTTGGCATCGGCAATGTACAAGATTCAAACGTCCATTAAACAATGACCGACCGATAAACCTAACCGACTGCAAGCATGTAATTTAGCTTGAATAATTTCAGAATCACTTGCTTAGTGCGTTGATAGCGATAAAGAAGTCATGGTCAATCAACGTGAGTGCGCGTGCATACTGCATACAATCATGCTCGATCGTGTCGACGACCTCGTGACCTTTCATATCTTGCTTTTCTTGCAAGCTTGTCATTTTAGTCAATAATATGAATAAAACATGACTTGATGCTTCATGGAAATAACTTGGCCACGCCTTCTTAAACAAGATATCCAAGACGTTACTACAGACAGTCGTCAACCGAAATGAATTCAAGAAGAAAAGTGCGCCCTCTGTAGGGTTATCACGTTACGTTACGAGTATGAGATAGTGACGTCTTGCACCAAGACTAATCACAGTGTTGAAACAGCAGTCGTCAAAGTCCAGAATGATCTCTTTCTAGCTATGAATAATGGGAAGATTTTTTTATTTGTAGCATTGGATTTGTCTGCAGCATTTGACACTGTAGATCATGATGTACTTCTGTCCCGCCTAAATAGCCGTTTTGGGATAACTGGTATCGCCTTGGAATGGTTTCGCTCATACATTAGTGAGAGGACTTGTTACGTGGGTATACATGGAGCACACTCTGAAATATCTCTTCAATATGGTCTTCCTCAGGGATCTGTTCTTGGACCATTACTGTTTTGTATGTACACACGTCCATTAGCGGATATTATCCAGCGTCATGGTCTGATCTATCACTGTTATGCAGATGATACTCGGATTTACGTCTCAGTCAAGCCTGTTCAGTCAGAAGTCACCCAAGCTCTTCAGCTACTTGAGGCATGTCTTGATGAGCTCCGTCAATGGATGACCCTGAATTTTCTGAAGTTAAATGACAGTAAGACAGAGTTCATGATCATTGGGTCAAAGCAACAACTATCTAAGGTGGATGTCACTGGGTTGAGAGTAGGTGAGGCTACTGTAACACCAGTAGATAGCGTCAGAAACCTTGGAGTCATTTTTGATTCGAATCTCTCTATGGTCGATCACATCACCAATGTATCTCGTGCTCCCCATTGATCAAAGAATCATCTACAAGATCAGCCTACTTGTTTTTAAGGCAATACATGGTAAATCACCATCCTACATCCGTGATCTTATCCAGCAATATGTACCAGCACGTGATCATTTACGTTCAGCTGCTGACAAGTTCCGTCTTGTGGAACATGCTGGAATTAATTCATGGGGATCCCCGTTCTTTCCAGGTAGCTGAAGGGAAGGTGTGGAACGGTCTACCACATTCCATCAGAGCCATCCAGACAATAGACACTTTCAAATCAACCCTGAAGACCCATCTTTTTTCAAAAACATTTCAATAACATTCAATAGACATTGGAATTTTTAGTTTTTCTTGATCTTTGCACTGCTGGAGGACAACCAAGGGGGAACGTTTTTATTGGAGCAAGCGCCATGAGCACTTTTTTGTGGATACCGGCGCTATAGAAGACGTCATTATTATTATTATTATGACTTGGGCATAATCAAACATTGCCGTTAGATTTTACTGACATGTACAACAAAAGACATGTGCTCCACATGTAAGTCTTCCATGTAAATAGATTCCCAGTTTTGCAAGCACTTCAAGATACGTGTAGTTAGCGTACTACTTTCACAACTATCCTTTGTATTTGTCACAGATGGGAAACCAACAGAAAAGAACCCTCTTCCGACTCTGCATCTAGGGTATGATCCACCACCTGTTTCAGAGGCTGCAGAGGCACGTAAACGACGAGCGGAGAATAGGACCCTACATGAACATCAAGTAAAGAAACCTTTGGCAGAGACCACTTCCAACACCAAGAAAGAGGAGTAAACAAAGCAAGTCACTGCCCTCATCCGTGAAAATAGGGCGCTGAACAATAAAATTTTGTCTCTTAGGCAAGATCTCAAACACAAACAAGTGGCACCTGTAGTGGGAGCTGGTCGGTGTCGTCGTGGTCGTCGTGGCTGCACCGGCAGAGGCCAGGGTCGTTGGCCTGCTCGGCGTCGAGACGCTCCGGTCGCCAGGCCGGTTGACAACGTGAATGTGGCCCACCGTGCGACAGATTGGCAGGCCAACATGGCGGACGCCAACGACGCCGGGCCTCCAACAAGACCATCGGCCGAGCTGGATCGAGCTACGGCCCACCATCGTGCGACAGGATCGCAGGTCAACGTGGCGGACGTCATGGACGCTGGGCCTTCAACAAGACCATCAGATCAAATGGGCGAGTCTGACAGTATCCAACCTGTTCCTGTCAGAACAACCGGGCAACCGGTACAAAGCGGTGGCCATAATGGTTCAGAGCCACTTATCGGCTCGGGTGTTCAGAGATTTAATAGGCCGAGTAGTAGTACTAATTATGCTAGACAGGTTCCCAATGCTATCAATGTACTTGGCTCTAACGCCAATAGTTCTGGTGAAGGTTCAATCATGGGAAATAGTAGACCACTTCCCATTCCACCGATCCACTGCTCTTTGGGAATGCATGTGCCCATGTCATTAAAAGAAAAGATCTGGGCTGGGCAGTATGTAGACTTTGCCGCTTTAGTCTGGGACAATGCTGTTTTTGCCTTGACGCAAGACACCACTAGCTCCACCATGACGTTAGCGGTTGAGGGCAATCAAGTAGTTAAACCAGCTTCCACTCAAAGAAAGATAATTGATTCAATAGACAGATGGACGAGTGCCTTCCATACATTCATGTCCATTTACACTGAACGCCATCCAGGCCTCTGTGCAGAATTATTGAAGTATGCAGAGACAGTCAAAACCGCGTCCTTGCAATTCCCAGGTTTTGGCTGGCGGTCTTATGACGAGCAATTCCGCCTTCGTCAAGAAGCTAACCCAGCACGTTCATTGGCTCAGTTAGACGTAGAACTGTGGGTGACAGTGGCTGCTGCGTCGGCTCTGGTGCCGGGTATGCTAGTACGAACAACAATGGGAACGCACGGACCGGTTTCACGCCAGGTCGTGCGAACAATGCCTACCAGGCTTCTACTGGCCATATTTGTTTTGCATTTAATACGGACAAAGGTTGTCTCTGGCAGCGTTGCCGTTTTTCCCATAGTTGTAAACGTTGTAATAGAGAGGGTCATTGGATTACATGTAATGTGGGCAGGGTCAACAACAATAGATTGAACAGTACTAATAGTAACAGTAACGCTAGGACAGTACGGAATGGCCTTAGGAATTTCACGTCCCAGCCTTCGCCTACTCATAGTTTGCAAACCGGGCCGATCACACACCAGGCAGGTTTCCGTGCTGGTAGGGGTAGCGGCGAACAAAAAGGGGCTGCCAGAACCATACAGGGGAATTTTTTTGCCCCCAACACCAATTAATTTAGGTGTTCTGCGCAGTTGGTTATGCCACTACCCAAATAGGGAGGCTGCTGACCTCCTTCTGAGTGGTTTTACCCAGGGATTCAAAATTGGTTTTACCGGGCCACGGGTGGGACGTGATTCCGATAGCCTTTTATCCGCTGCCCAGCAGCCACTTCTAGTAGAGGAGAAATTGTATAAAGAAATTAGTCTTGGTAGGATTGCAGGCCCATTTGACCTCCCCCCATTACCGAATTTAGTGTTCACCCATTGGTTTAGTTCCCAAACATGAAGCGAATTCTTTCAGACTGATTCAACACTTATCATTTCCAGCAGGTGAATCAATTAACGATTTCATTGATAAACGTCAATGCACTGTGCATTACACGTCATTCGATCAAGCAGTGGACATGGTATTGGGGGGCAGGTCACGGGGCTTGGATGGCCAAATCTGATATTAAATCGGCTTTCCGGTTACTACCGGTGTCCCCTACAGAATACGAGCTTTTGGGTTTTCGGTTCAATGGTAAATACTATTATGACAAATGTTTACCAATGGGATGTTCCATATCCTGTTCTCTTTTTGAGACTTTCAGCACATTTCTCGAGTATAAGGTGCGTCATGTAAGCCAATCAGAGTTAGTTGCTCATTATTTGGATGATTTCTTGTTTGTGGGAGCATCGGCGCCACGTTGTGGTGCATTATTAGATACATTTAAAGGTGTATGTAACTCATTAGGGGTGCCAATTGCGTTGGAGAAGACCACAAGTCAAAGTCAATCCATACTTTTTCTGGGCTTGGAAATTGATGTAGTGGAACAGCAGGTTCGCGTACCATCTGACAAAGTGCAGGCTTTGTCTGATATGATTCAAACCACGTAAAAAGAAAGAAACGCTGCGGCAAATCTATCCAATAATTGGATCCCTTAAGGGAAGACACCAAAAACATTTTACTCGGCGCGCCGTGGCGGGCCGTGCAATACCGCAGAGTCCAGGCCGCCGCAGTGCGGCCAAGCGCGGCCGAACCTCCAACAGGCTGAATAGCATATTCATAAAGATTGCATATTCATAAGGGTCGCGGCTGTTTCGCGATGCGCTGCAGGTTCGCCGACCATCTGTAGAAGTACATGTACACTGTACTTGTACAAGAATTTTTACGCATGATTGCCTTTATGTATAGCCGCTCTGATCCCGGCCTTCTGTGATGTTTACAGTTGGACGGTATGTTTACCCAGGATTTAGGAACAAAATATTACATTGTAAAGAATAAAGTGTGCTTTTGATTTTTGTTGAACTTCGTTCAATTACCTATATATTTTGTATAGACAAACTTTGCAATGCGGGTATTCAACAGTTTATTTCCCCCCAGCGTCCTTGATAATTTACTCAAAATCCAAAGTGTTTTATCTGCGAGCCCCGAGTCTTGGAAACAGCCAGTGTTAAATGTATCTCTGTATTAAACGTGCGAATAATAGGCATAGGCCCTATATGAAACTATTTATAAAAAATTGTATTTCGACTTTTCGTCGACTCATGTCCGACGTACAACTGACCTTAAGCTGCCAGTGTTTTAATGTACCTCCTCTGGAGTAATCCAGGAAACTGGTGTGCAGATTAATCAGATCGATTGCCCTGTACATGTATAAACATTTGTCTGCTTTGCAAGGAATGTTTTTATCAAACCTTGCAAATTCTTGGTGTCTTGGAATGGTTTTGCCTTCATTTTTGAAAATCTAGGTTTTTATAAAAACTAAAAAATATAGATGCCCGAGGTTTTCTATGATATTTAAACTGAAAGGAATAAAATAAGCAAGCAGACGTACAGTTCCGATAAATCATTTAGGTGTTTTAATATGAAGGTTTTGCCAAGGTATTTTAAAAGGTGATTCTTTTAATCACAACATTACGTTACAAATCGACATTGGTTTTAACAATCTGGTATTATAATAATTGATGCCTAAATATAGTTGTAAATGTTAATTATATACAAGTCCATAAAGCCTACACATGTGGGTTTTTTTTTTATTTCAAGCAAAAAGCCTAAAATCTTTGGCTTTTTAAATCGAGTAGGATTTGATCTTTTTTTCTTTAAAAAGTCCGAAGTATGGCACCACTTGGTTTATATTTTAAGATAAATTAGATTTACGTGATTGATTCTGAAAACCACGTATGAATTAATTCTCGACTTTATTTTGATTGCCGCATCCCCCAATAAACTACATGTACATGTATATCCCTGTTTAAGACGTGCAGATAATCGTCTTACACTGCGCGAGCCAACCAAGATAGGCTGGGTGCACAGTCAAAAATGGAATAATCCATTTACATTGTAGGGGACACAACCACGTTCATATACAAAGAGGCAGAGAGCAAGATGCTTATTTACAGCTTATTTACAAGTAAAGAATTATAAATGTTCTTATAATATTTTCAAGTTTCACAAATAAAGAAGAGGTTATAAATATTAAATTGGCAAGTTGCCCTAACAATAGTAGCACTGTTGGCATCCAACACGTCGGGAAAAACACCCCTATTAGTTGAACGCAATGATCCAGCCACAGTGATTCGAAGAACAACTTGGAAAACCTCAAATTCGTATTACTTTGGGAGTTAAAACGGTACACATTTAAAAAAATGTTTTATAATTACAAAATAATTATTCTGACAAACAAAGCAAACCCGTTAATCATTCTGGCTGCGTTCTTGTTTTTATCCGACAGTGCGAGTAAAAAGCCTGTGGTGTATTAAAGTGTAATATTCTGTAACGCACCTTGAACAATTTACAAAAGTAAAATCATTGGAAATATCAACAAAGTAATTAACTTAATTGTTATTAATTTAAGTGATTTTGTTGGTTACTGAAAAGTTGAACGGGGCACTTTTGTTTTTTACCCAAATACCAAATATGTTTTTAAGAAAATACGACGCACCCCCATTAGCTATGTCAGTGGATACAAGTAAATATTTAGTCAATACTATAAACTGTTTGTTAAAATAAATTATCTCCTGGGGTGTACCTTCTTCCGATGGTCATCCTGGTCTTTCCGACTCGTGAAAACATATTTGCACCCTGACTGAGGGAAGGTTTCGGCGTGGGGAAGTTCCGTACACACTGCAGCATCTCTTCAGCCACCGGTGGAGAAGATGAGCAGTGTTGACAGGATGGATCGGTGCATTTAGCAAAAATTACCATGCCAATGCGCCGATCCATGTGTCGCATGACGAACCTGAATTCGTCATACATTGCTTCATCTGCTCGCAACCTAGTGGCTGATGATGATACTGCAGCATGAACTCGACCAAAATCATTAAACGGAGTTTCCTCTGACCCGCTGGGTAAAGATTTAACAAGGATGTGCTCATCGGCATACTTGGTTGTCGACCAATACCTTTTGATGTCCTCCATAGCGTTATCAAATACCTGGTTCTCCTTCTGAAGCCGTTCACGGTCACTCAGACCCCTCTGGTGGCAGGGGGTCAGTTCATTAGGCAGACTTGCGGGGATGGATGCCGAAGTTAATGCTCGCGTGCAGGGTGCCCACAACCGTTCTACTGGGTTAAAAGCAGAATGGCCTGGGCAATAGCTGGTCGCAATAAGGGCGTCCAGCTTGCACTGCTTGAAGAGACGGCCATAATAGATTTCGTTCACCGGATGGTTCACGTTGAAATCTGGGCCGCCATCAGCAATCAGCACAAGCAATGAACGCCCTTGTTGAACGTGTTCTCTCACATGCAGTTCATTGACAATGTCGTTCATGTGGGAGGACACGTGGCAGGGGTTGCGTGGACTCCGGTTCACTATGGTCGCAGTGCTGCGCTTAGGAAGACTGTTGGGAATTAAAACAAATGAAAAGATTGCGAAGTATTATACTATTCATTTTATATTTGCTTTTGCTATTTTACCTTTATAATTCCCACCGCTGTTGCTCTGAAATCTAACAAATAGATGAGCGTTTGCTGAATGGCTCAATTACAGGTGGCAAATGAATTAGTTCTTCCAACAACCAACGATGTTAACATTCACTTTCTCGAGCGCTTAAAGTTGATACATTTTTCTTTGAGGAGTCATCGGGTTGCCGAAGGCGGTGCACAAAGGAGCACTAGTAATACATTTCAAGGGTATTAAAGAGTCGGCAACGTAAGGGCTGTCAATCAGTATGGCAGGGCAACTGTTTAATCTTCCACAAACAGGACCGGTAAAAAAACAAATTATATGTGTTTTACTCTGACATGCTCAATGAACAACTGACAAGTATTTGTAAAATGAATACGGGTAACATGCATCTCGTACTAATTTTAATTTTGGAAATGTCCGTCCAAATTATAAAATGATGATCCTTTTCAATTAGAAAGATACTTGTCAAGCACCCCCCCCCCCCGCCCCCGTGAGTTATCAATACTTTTTTATCGAAGTAGTTTGAGAATTCCTGGGTCATTAATTATATTACCGTTTCTTGCAAACATGTTCTGGAAACATCTTTATTTATTGTAGGCCTAGCGTAAATTTGTCACACCCATGGTTTGAGTATAAGTTGGATGGGGAACAAATGGCTTGTGAAGAAGACTGCCGACAAATTAAATATTCAGATTCAGTTTTTGCAGGCGCAGTTAAATACCCATTTTCCTTAATATAATAAGCGTACCTTGTAGTTCTTTCTCCAGTTGAGTGAAATTATAGTTCGTACGTGGGCATCTTTCTTAACTATTTTATTCTGATGTTTTGGCTGACAAGTTTGTCCCTTTCTTGCGTATCCAACTTGTTTTCTTAGTAGTGTTTAGTATTTATTTAATCACATTGTTTAATGTACTGTAGTACTGTACTTACACAAATTGATCTCGTCCAATCTGATCCTTGATCCTTGGTGGTGAAGCTGGAACCATCTTCAGGTAGCCACACGGAACAATGTAATACCCAGGTGTGGGGAAATCGTGGTCAGAGAGGTTGGGTTTATCACTAGTCGGAAAAAATCGATTGATCTTCAGACGACGGTCGACGGATGATATCTAATTTCCCAACTTGATTTTGTTCTTATTATCTACAGAGTAGATAATTGAAGATGTATGGAACTTGGCAGCCAATTCCATAACGTACCTCACCCGGGCCGAGTAAAAATGGCTGTTTTCATCCTCTTTACGTATCGAGTTGTCCTTGGCGGGAATTCTTGCATCAATGAAGCCTTTATATTCTGCAGATGTCCTGAAGGATTTGTTGGGTGGCTTCATCCAACGTGCAATAGTTCTGTCGCCTATTAAGAAACAAAGAGTGAGAATTAATATTTCATAAACTCACTGTACAATTTCATTACAAAGAAGTATGCAATATGAAAGTAGTCCTTTCAACTTGTACGTTTATTATTATAGCTTGTGCTAAAAAGTTTATTTCCAGGCGAAGTTCTGAAAGATTCTCGCCATAGAAGTACGTACGAACAGCTTGCAATCAGCTAATTCTTTAAAATTAAAACGTGGTTGGAGTACGAGTTTACACATAATTTCTTTTTAAAATGGTGTTCCTTGATGGCAGGGATTGTTGAGCCACAGGTCCCGGTGTCCTCTGCTCGACCTCGATGTGCCTTGAACCCATTACTTTCAATGAAAACTTTAGCTGTATCAACTATAGTTGGAAATATATCTGCCACTGATGGCCGTCCTTGGCGTTTCTTTGGCATTGCGTTTTTTAATTTAGCAACAGATTTTCTTCTTTTCGGGCTTTCAAGAAGCCAATCCATTTGGGATTTATGCTTGTTTGGTAAATTTTCACGGGAACGGAGAGCCATGTTTTATGTCACAATACAACAGCTTCATGAAATCGAGCGTAGACGCAGACTCCTAAAACAATCAACACGCTTTCTTAAGATTATTTTCTCGGCAATTCAACGGTTGAGAGACTGTTTCTATACACATAGGCCTTAGACTTGTTTATAGTTTATCTTGTTCATTCATCCGAATTTCCGTTCATCCATTTCCGTTCATTCCGTTCATGCTGCTTATTTCTACTAGCTTTTAAATACCCTACAAAGCTTTTGAAGGTTCATCGTTTTTACGAAAGTCATCATCATACGCAACACGCAATAAGAACTCGCTATGTCTTCAGCCAATGTTACCGTCGAGTGGCTATTGCCTAAATGGTCCGGAATTACGGAAGAAATTTCTGTAAATCGCGTAAAAACTAAAGGACCTCTCATCCCTGGAATGCAGGTCCGAGTTTCGTACAAGTCAGGTCTTTTCAAGGCCAAGATCGTTGATATTGGACGCGGTAAGTTCTTTCGTTTATTCTGTATAACACGTTTCTTGTCTAAGATCTTATCATCTTACCTCGGCTGGCATGGAAGATAGCCAATACCATCTAAAACAGATTTAAACAAGGTTGTACCCTCAAGTTCACTATATTAACATGGTTTCTTCTCATCAATTGTTTACACCATGCAAAGCTTCAAACATTTTATGATCTTTTATTATTTACCTACACTCTTCCTTAAAATGCTTTTCCTTGAAACTTTTTTGGTTTAATCCGTATGCACATTCATCAAAAATATTTGTTAGATTACTGCACATTTCAGTATCCAACCTTATGATGATCGAATATAAAATTCTAGAAATAAGGTGGCTATAAGATTGAATATACCTAAACTTGAGACTCGAGTTTGTGTAATAAAATTGACATTTCAATTTCTTTTCTCTTTAATTACAGGGCTTAAAAAGAGCGTGTGTGAAGCCAGCAGTGACAGCGAGGAAGACGTTCCATTGACAGTCCTAAGCAAGCGCTTTGCTGTGTGGTCTGACCCAGTGACTACCATAGCAAAAGAGTCCTGCGGTCCTGCTCCGGGCCCAAGCGGCCCCCTAGTGGATCCACGCCCGGATTCCCCCTTAGACTTTGAGGAAGTCTACCAAAAGCACGCCAGTCCCGCTCCGGGACCAAACGGCCCCCCCCCCCCCCCCCCAGTGGACCCACGTCCGGATTCCCCCTTAGACTTGGAGGAAGTCTACCGAAAGCACGCCAGTCCCGTTCCGGGCCCAAACGGCCCCCCAGTGGACCCACGCCCGGATTCCTTGGCAGAGGGACCAACCGCCGCGCCAGTGGATGCGAACAGCCCGGATTGTTCAAGTACATCCTTCGCTTCAGATCCCCCAAGTCCAGTTCCAGGGCCAAGCGCCGCCCTAGTCAATTCAGGCCCAGATTTCCCCCTTCTGGACTTAAAATTGCAGCTAAGTTTGGGTTTTAATCCTTCAGTAAGTTTGTTTATATTTTTTTTTATTTACATTTTTTTTAACAAACAAACAAACCTTCTTTTGTTTAAATAATTAATGTATCTTGAGGTGTGGCCAGGTTTGATTTAAAACTACTATACTTGATTTATTATATATATATAAAAATTGCTATAATTGACAACCCTTAGGCCTAATTGTTATAGGTCTGACCATAATGTATTTGTCACCAGGGGTCTTGCTTGGGTTTACAAACATAACTGAACAACTCCGTTTAAAGTGTATTTTTCTATTATTAAATAAAACTTGTTTTTCATGTTAAGATTTCTTTAAAAATTTGCCTTTAAATCAGCATTACAGTGACAAACCCAACGATCGATGACCCTACCTGTAATAACAACAGAAGTTCTACTTTAACACCAAAGTGAATTGGTATCAATAAATGTTCATAATCCTCAAATTTAATTCTCGTATTTGTATATTTATTATGTTGGCATCGTTATTTTAAAACCCATGTAGCAAGTTTCTAGTCATTCATAGCCCGTCATAATTTTTACAGCAATAATTATTACGTATTCTCGAGCCATACCGTTTAATCATTTAATCATTTTGCTAGCCTTCCGAGCTCAATGAAAATACATGTAATAGGTGCGGATAAAAGTACTTCGTTTTTGATTCGAATCCGGCCGTCTACCTTCTCTAAAAACAAGACAGAAAGAAAACATAACATCTGCATGGCGATCAAAAGGTCTTTCCCCTCTGACCACAATCAGTCATGCTCTGATCTCCATATCCGCAGTGTGACCGCAGCCTCTGCAGGCAAATGCCGGCCAGCCGCATGAGAGCCACGGCACGGTCCACTGATTTCTGCTGCTACATATTCATGATACAAGCACAAAGGACTTCGATAATGAGATCTGGGGGCAGCGGTGCGCCGCAGAAAAGCCGAGTGGCAAAACTCACCGCGGCTCTTTGCGGGAGCGCCGCGTCGCGACGCGGGATGCCGATTAAAATGTTTTTGGTGTCTTCCCTTATATCATGCTTTGAGAATTTCCACACCAAGCGATAAATTAGGTAAGCAATTAAACAATGTATAAAGCCAATTATGTACACAATGTGTAAAGCTGTTATACCATGCTTTGAGAATTTCCACACCAAGCGATTAATTTGTTTCAATACTTTCGGAACACCCCCCCCCCTCGCTACCATGTTGGGGGGTAGAAACAGACTGTTGTATGCAGTTCGACCTCTAATAGAAAACAAACTCGCATGATATGTAAACAATGTGTAAAGCTAATGTGTGTTATACCATGTTTGAGAATTTCCACACCAAGCGATTAATTTGTTTCAATACTTTCGGAACACCCCCCCCCCCCCCACTACAATGTTGAATCCCACAAGCGCATGCCAGTCAACATTGAGGCGGGGATGGTGCTTCGAAAGTACTTCGAAAGTACAAGTATAGTACTTTGGGAATTCCTTATTTACCAGTTGGTTCATGAAAGGTGTAAATTTGTATAGCTCATTCCCCTGACATTAAATGTGGTAACGAATAATAGTTTGGATTTCAGCAGTAATTTCTTTCCAGTTCATATTGTGCGTAATCAAACCTTTCTTGTTTATTTTAGGCAATATTTTTATATTGAATGATGAATCCTATGCCAACATTGAGGGGGGGGGGGGGGAGAGGATGGTGCTTCGAAAGAAAAACAATTGCACTTTTGGAATTCCTTATTTACATATTGGTTCATGATAGGTGTAAATTTGTACAGCTCATTTCCTCCGACTTTAAGGGTGGTAACGAATACTAGTTTGTATTTTAGCAGTAATTTGGTTCCAGTTCATATTGTGCGTAATCAAACTTCTCTTGTTTATTTTAGGCAATATTTAATGTTAGTTCCTTCTGTACATATGAGTTCATGATAGGTGTTAATTTGTACAGCTCATTTCCTCTGACATTAAATGTGGTAACGAATAATAGTTTGGATTTTAGCAGTAATTTTGTTCCAAGTCATATTGTGCGTAATCAAACCTCTCTTGTTTATTTTAGGCAATATTGAATGTTGAATCCTATGAGCGCCAACCAAACTTTCCAACATTGAGGCGGGTTGGGGGGAGGGGGATGGTGCTTCGAAAGAAAAACAATTGCACTTTTGCAATTCCTTATTTACATATAGGTTCATAATAGGTGTCAATTGAGGCGGGGGATGGTGCTTCGAAAGGAAGCTATTAAAACCTGTTTATTTTAGGTTTCAGAAACAAATTTTCCGAGGGAAATAATTTTCATGCAGATTGGTATGAACAGCAACTTTAGAAATGTTAAGTTTTCACATTGAAACTACTCAATTTGGTATTTATTGGTCATAATACCAAACCTCGAATATATGTTTAAGGCAATTAATTAGTCAAAGGCAATATGCCAAAGGAAACAGTCATTTCATCATATACTTCATTGTCAACATTGGTTGCTTGTACAAGTTGCATTCTGTGACTAGGACCCAGGCTAACCCCAGTCTGCCTTGTGAGGGCGCTGTAACCTAAAACTTTACAGAATACTCTTGGTAACCAAGTAGTCATGTCGGTGAAATTTCTCTGGTCACCATTGCATTAGTTGCAAGTATCTGTTGGTACTGAAAGGGTTATACAAAGTGTGCAAATCAAAATATGTACAAACAAACAACATTGGTTTTGTGTAGACATAAGTTTGATCTTGTTCACTTTTCATAATTCTCATGGCCCTATAAAGGAGTCTGGCACAAGGAAACTTATCTTTCATAATTATAGGCCAGTTGTCACACAACAAGCATGGAAAGCAAATGCAGGCCCCCTCTCACCCCAATGCCATCATTAAAGAATCATACAAAATTACAACACTTTGTTTTACAAGCTTAAAGTACCTGAGTGCCAGAATTCCTCCGATGGTATTTACAGGAATATCGGTAAATCCATCCGGGTTGGTTGGATGTAAACGATCTAACCGGGATACTGATTGGATTTAACCAGGATGTCGCAAATTCAATGAAGGGGTCATCATTCCGTGTCAAATCAACCAATATTCTTAAAATTGGTACGGGTTACCTCTCAGATTTGGCTAAAATCAGTTCTAATATTCATCTATGGGTTCTAATATTCGTCTATAGAAAAATTTGGCATCTCTGGATGGTTTGCACACAATTTAACTAGCTCGTCCCATGAGAAAAACAAATATTTGCATGTCCATTATTTACTTACTGTTTAATTTCAGTTTGTCGATCCACCAGTTTCATATCTTTTTTCAAAATTCTTGAAGTTTGTGCACTTCAAAAATTTGTTTTCCCTGTCATTGAAAACCCACTCCTGAGTGAAGCCAAGGATCTGGTATTGCTTCAGATATGACAGATCCCAGACATAATAAGTGAACATTAAGAGTAAGATCAATGCAAGTATACCATCTTCCGGCAGACATTCGATGACCTCTCCATCAGCTAATATGAACCCGCTGCTAAAGAGGTCGTTTTTCATATCCGAGAGCACAACTAGCCTTGGGCCCTTTGGTCCAGTGCAAATTTCTTTAAATATTCCAAGAGAAATTTTCAATTTTATTATAGTGGGCGTTTGGAAATACTTTGGAAATACCAGGTTTGAATCTTGCAATCAATGAATACTTTGCTATTAAAAAAAATGCATTTATAAGTAATAACACTTACCTCTTATCACTCCCAAGGATGCATCCGATATATTTTTGCTGCTCATCCACTCCAGGACTTCCCTCAATGTGGAATTACTATTAATCTCCATATCAAAAACTGAAAGTAAAAAATAAAAGCACTGATTTTTTAGTAGATAACATGATTACTCTTTTAACAACGTTTCAAATTCATGTATGTATTTCTCATCCTGTCAAAGTTTTGTTTTCACACCGAGTATGAAATCTGAATGGGGAATAAAGTAAGACTAGACTTACACTATTAATTTACATTTATTTTCAGAAGGGAAGGCGTATTCAAATCATTTGGAACAAATGTCACATGTGAAAGTGACTAATCATTATACCTGATATGTTTAGGCCCATTTGGCGGAAAATCCATTATGCCAAGCCAAAAAAACGGCTGTGTAATTTCCTTAGAATTAAGAAACTGACACAGAACTCATATTTTCGCAAAACAAAAAATAATACTACTAGTCATTAGGTGTTTGTGAACAAACACAAAGCCCCTTCACCCTTCACCTTTGACATACCCTTATTTTGACTTTTAATATGCCTATCAAAACCTAAACCTAATTAACGTTCATTACGATTTTGACACTAAAACTGTTTTAAGCCTTTATGAATGAAAGTTCAAAGTGTCAAAGATGTCAAATGGAAAAAAGGTTTTGATATGCTGTGATTCGGGAAATGATTCTTTAGATTTTTATTTGAACTTCCTGTTTAACCAGAAAGATAGGTCAAAGTGGCATCATGTTTTTGAACTAAATGTCAGATGTGTCATAAGCTACAATACGGCACAGAGATTATTACTTTATGTAGTTCATGAGATATTTTTTTAAAATTTTATATAGCTTCGTGTTTTAACCGGAAGTACAGTTCAAAATGGGGTCACATTTCATAATAAAGTACACATATGCTGTAAGCTACAAGGCGGCACAAAGATTATAATTCCAGGACACTCTGTTCAGAAGATATTAATTTTAAAATAATAAACTTTAAATTGATGTATCGTAACACCTGATGACGTCATGTGGACGAAAACACGTTTTTCTTACTAATTTTTTTTTATAAGCTAAAATACAAAAAATTTTGTCGTTGAGTCTGAAATTTTTAAATAATCTTGTCACGTTTCAGAAACTATGTGAAGGTTACGGAAGCGTATGATATGTCTGTATACAAATTATTGATTTCATTTATTCTGTTAATGTATTTCCGGCATTGATATAATATAACCAACCCACCTTATGAACTTATTAAAAAAATTAAATTTGGCAGTTTTTGAGATTGCAAGTGCGCCCTCTCTCCATCTCTCAACGTGTGACGTATCCACCTTTGCGAAGAGCTAGCGCGATCAGGGTCGTTGGCCGGGGGACGAGCGTAGCCGAGCCGTTGTTTTATGCTGCATGAAATGGATACGATGTCAACTCAATGAGTCTGGACCCGTTGGAGACTTGCATAAACTCTAGGAATTTGCGTCTAGCATCCTGGGAGCCAGATTTAACATCCTGAAGAACGGTAGGAGTTTTGGCAAAATGGTTATCTAAAATAAGTTAGATTTTACTTGTTTTAGTGAGATGTTTTGGTAGTTATTTTGTAATATTTATTTTAAAATTGGTTGTTGTCATTGGTTAAATCTGAATTATCAACGTGCTCCTCGTTTGTATGGTACTTTAGTGAGGTGATAGGTAGGCCCACAACGGTGTACAATGACTTAAAATAAAAATGAGTCTGAGTAGTAGTATGGTGTGTAAACGTAACGTTAAGCAGGCACCACCGTCTGACGTTCGTTCCTTGCAGAGCCAGTCTAGCCTGCATGTCTGTAGATCTGTCATTTTAGTTTATTAGTTCCCAAACATCGTAAAAATCAATTTGCCATTGCTTTATTTTAAAACATCTGGTTATCCGAAATATATACTGTAACTAAGGCTAGGCATAGCTCCCGTACCGTATTTCACATTCAATATTTGAGGTCCAGCAGTTGCCAGTGCTGTGTGGTGCCTTGCGATGTTCTTTGGCTAGCACTCCCTTTGAATATTAATATTCGTACTTACTGGCATAGGCCTACTGTCTGTAGGACTAGCACTGCTCATGCTGCTGCAGTTTATAGCAGTAGACCAAATACTAATAGCACTAATTGGCACTCGGTCATATTGTGGGGCTAGTTACACCATGTGGTAAGGAACTGTAATGATCTTTTGAAAGAGAACTGTTTTTGGCTGAAATTTGTTTGTTTGTTTTGATGTTTTTTAACGTTTTTAACATCAATATTTTTCATAAAATAACACGAAAAACTAGCAAGCAAATTTTTTTGTAAGTACTCCCCATAATCATGCTAAATGGTTATATTTGGAGGACAATTTTGGCAAAAGAAGAGAGTTTCCATCCAAAGATTGTGACAGTTCCCAATGCTTTGTGGGCCTAGGGGCAAGATGCGTAGGGTTTGAGGCATATTGGTATGTTTATGGGGTTATAAATGTATTATGTCCATTGTTTTGGTACTAATGTGAGAAAATTAGTCGAGAACATGACTGTTATGAGTGCTTTGGTTAAACTCTGACTCTCAAGTTGAGGTGATCTTGTGAAGTGTTCTGTTTTGCTCAAGCATTGTTGAAGGAAAATAGAACGGTCTGAGGAGCACCGAGGGAGTTGTAAATTTAAGCATAGCATGAGTAAAGGCAGTCAATATTTCTTTTGAAACACCCGAGCATATGTTGTTTTAGGCTCCTTCGCTTCGCTCATCCGCATGAAAAACAGTTTCATTCTAAGAACAACCTCAATGACTACACTATGACAAAAGTATTATTTTTTGAACTCTTAAAGACAACTTTGGATAAGGGCCAGCATTCAGATGCTGATTACCCTGGGTTCCGTGACAACAATACTATACTTTATTTTAACGAAAAAAAACCACAAAAACATGTGTTGTACAGATACATTTTTATCTTATTCATTAATACAAAATCTTAATATGAAAATTATAATCCTAAATTTTAACATAGCAGACTTAATTCCAGCTTACATATTTTACCATCCATTTACAATTCCACATAGGAAATACAGCCTTTACGGCTCTTCGGATTATCTGTCCGGCAATACTCATTAATAACAACAATATTTTTCTCAAGTTTCAATTAGAAAAATAGCCCTTTCGGCTCCTCGGAAATCTGTCTGGAATCCATCTCTTTATAATTTCAAAACATAAAGTAATAACTTTAACTATCTTGCTGTATTCAAACGAGGAATCTACACTTTCATACATAGTTCGGAATCAAATTCTTTGCCTTATCTTCATGACAACATCTTAACCAAACAACCAACTGTAAAACTCGCAATGGAATAAATATATTTATTACTCGCACAATAAACTCGACAAGGCCAAACGAGTTTGTAAGTCTCGCTTAGTGTACCTGTTTTTTGCTTGTTTTCCACCTACCATGCTGCGTGATTAATTCATCTGATATACCCTTATTGGCTAAATGTGATGTGCCTCCAGATCGCATACTATGTAAACCAAAGGAACGCGGACGCTCTACACCAATTTGTTTTATTGCGTCTAAAAATAGTTCCCTGCATCTGGTATAACTTAGGGGTTTATGCTTAACCGGTTTGTACGATTTAGTACTCGAATGAAATGATAAAGCCGTAAAAACATATACATCTTGACCCAGTTTTATATCACATTGATCCATATATCTACGCAACATTTCGACTGGACAGTGTGCATTTTGTGTGCACGACAGAACTGTAGTGTTGCCATCTCTAAAAATGTCCGTTTTAGAACGGGGAATAAAAATACTCAAACCAGCTTGATTTTCTAACTCGGTGATGTGACATGCTTTTAGCTGTACCATCTCATCATGTCTAAATAAAAGCGAAAACATTAATGACATAACAAGCTGTTCTTAATTGTATGAGACTACTTTCTGGATTAGCGAATTTTTCAACTATGCTTTCACGTGATCAAAAGTTACAGGTGCCTTCTGCTCTGGAGGTTTGTGCAGTGATTTTCTTTGGCTGATCACAATTTGTTTTAGCAGTGGGGAGTCTACTGGGTTAGGTTCGATATTCAGGAGTGAATGTAGCCATTTAACTGCAGCAGAAATTGTAATAATTGTACTTTCAGAACGCCTTCAATTACTCTTATCGACAATAAATGCTGCCACAACCCTGTCCTGAATAGGGAATCGAAGAGGAAAATTATGAGCAACCAACCAAGCGAAAAATTCTCTGCATTTATAAAGATAACTATTTAGAGTACTCTCAGCTTTGGCTAACAAAATATCCTGAAAAATTTGTTCCTTGAATGCTTCTATACCGTTGGGAAATCTTGACCAAAATTCTTGACTGCGAATGACCTATAGCAAGAGAAAATGTTTAAGAATAAATAATCACCTCTGCAACTTAATCAGTTTTAGTGCAATCGAATAATATAGCACATACTGGATTATTAAACTTATCTGAACCCAAAAGAGAATTCTTGTTATTTCCCAACTCTAGATGTCTGCACCTTTAACGGTTATCATATCCATTATCCATGCTCCATGACCACAACAACGGCCAAAAGGGAGAGGAGAGCCACCAGGGAAAACAAGGGCTCCTCTGCCCTTACAGAAATACAAATGTTTCAGAACACTGGGGATCAAAAGTACAGGGGGTACTAACAAACAACTTTCCTTTGACCAATCTTGTGCTAATGCATATACACCGGCTGTGTTTGGATTCCAAAATCTGGAAAAGAAGCGGGAGACTTTAGCATTATAATAACTTGCAAAACAGTCAACTGAAAAAGGACCCCACATATCAGTAATTAATCTAAAGAATTTTTCTGAAATCATCCAATCGTCTAAATCAATCAATCTACTGACAAAATCAGCTTTGTCATTCATGGTTCTAGGAATCCATTCTACTTCTAGACGCACATTATTGTTTATACAAATATTGAATATATTTATAGCCAAACTATGTAAATGTACCTTCATGCTTCCTACTTCCACAATACGGGCTGCTGTCTGACTATCCGTAAAAACTTTTAGTTGTGAATTGGATACTAATGGAAGGAATGATTATTATTATTATGGTTTATTATTAAAAAAACAGATACATGGTTGGCAGCCACCCAGCTTACCATGACAACCTGGCCCAGATCTGGCCCAGAAGTGACAGGCCCTGGCTTGATCTGGGCCAGTTGATGTTATATCTGGGCCAGCTCTGACCACACCGGTTCATATGCTGTCAGATCTGGGCCATGTTTGGCCAGACCAGGTAATCCTAATGTTAGATCTGTGCCAGGTCTGGCCACACCAGTTCAGATGATGTTAGATCTGTGCCTGGTTAGGCCAGACTAGGTCATATCTTGTTAGATCTGTGCCAGATCTGACCACACCGGGTCAGATGATGACACATCTGGGCCGTGTGTGCCCAGACCCAGAATTCTAATGTAAGACCTGTGCCTGGTCTGGCCACACCTGGTCAGCTAATTTCAAATATCGGCCAAATCAAATCAGATCATGTTAGATCTGTGCCAGGTCTGGCCACACCAGCTCAGAGAAGGGCATATCTGGGCCAGGTGATGTGAGACCAGTTAACCCTAATGTTAGATCTGTGCCAGGTCTGGCCACACCGGTTCAGATGATGTTAGATCTGGGCCAGGTTAGGCCAGACCAGGCCAGATCTCGTTAGATCTGTGCCAGATCTGGCCACACCGGGTCAGATGATGACACATCTGGGCCGTGTGTGCACAGACCCAGAATCTTATTATAAGACCTGTGCCAGGTCTGGCCAAACCAGGTCAGATGGTTCTAGATCTTGGCCTGGTTAGGCCAGACCAAATCAGATCATGTTAGAACTGTGCCAGATCTGGCCACACCGGTTCAGATGATGTTAGATCTGGGCCAGGTTAGGCCAGACCAGGCCAGATCTTGTAAGATCTGTGCCAGACCGGGCCAGATGATGACACATCTGGGCCGTGTGTGCCCCGACCCAGAATCTTAATGTAAGACCTGTGCCAGGTCTGGCCAAACCAGGTCAGATGGTGTTAGATCTTGGCCTGGTTAGGCCAGACCAAATCAGATCATGTTAGATCTGTGCCAGATCTGGCCACACCGGGTCAGATGATATCACATCTGGGCCGGGTGTGACCAGACCCAGAATCTTAATGTTAGACCTGTGCCAGGTCTGGCCACACCAGCTCAGAGAATGAGAGGTCTTGGCCAGGTGTTGCCAGACCAGGTAATCCTAATGTTAGGTATGTGCCAGGTCTTGCCACACTAGGTCAGATGGCGTCAGACCTGGGCCAGCTGTGGCCAGGCCCGTAATGTTAATGTTAGATCTGTGCCAGGTCTGGCACCACCTGATCTGAAGATGTCAGATCTGGGCCAGGTTCGGACAGACCAGGTAATCCAAATGTTAGATCTGTGTCAGATCTGGCCACACCTCGCAGATGATTTGAAATTTGGGCCAGGTTTGGCCAGGCAGAGGAATCTTGAGGTTAGATCTGTGCCAGGTCTGGCCACACAAGCTCGGAGAATGACAGATCTGGGCCAGCTGTGACCAGACCAGGCCATTATATTGTTAGATTTGCTCCAGGTATGGCCACACCTGGTCATTATGTTGTCATATCTGGCCAGATGTGGCCAAACCAGGAATCCTAATTGTTAGATCTGTGCAAGGCCTGCCTATACTAGGTCAGATGATGTCAGATCACGGCTAGGTGTGGCCAGACCAGGAAAAATGACGTAATTGGATCTTACGAGGTCTGGACCACGTCACTTCATGAATCACTTGGGTGCAAAAGATCATTGTTGTGCAACACAAAACAATCAAAAACGCCGCTTCCGACTTTTGAGTGTGGGGAGAGTACATCCCCATGCACGTCTTCGCTGTGCTGAACGTGACGTTTTTCATGATGAAAATCAGGCCATGCACTAGCCCACCAGCCCATCCCAGCTGCAGTCTTCTTGGATGATGAGACTGCTGAGGGCCATCAATCGGCGCACACACTAATGCGCTAAAGAAAGTCATCCAGCGTCGACTCGTTAGAATAATTTTTTTGCGTAATTTTGTGTTGTAAATCGAAGATGTTCCATTAAAATTGATCACTAAAAACGATCCAATATGGAGCCCCCTGCATTTATAACCCTCTGAGAAAGTGGATACTTAAAAGTGAATAGGATGATAGGCCTGTCATGATTACAATTTTCAAAATTAGTCTGGTTTTTTTTTTACCCGTTCATGGGTGTTTTTGGATGAGCTTATGGCTGACAATAACTTAGGTTCTAAAATAAAAAATAAAATTAGTTGTCAGCAAATTACATTTAATTGTTTCCTGTATGAGAGACTTCGAATAATAAATTTGTTTAGTATTAATGGCGCCCTCTGTTGCCGAATAACGCTAAAGTAAATGCTTAGATCAAAATTAATGGCTAGAACTCCTTTACATAATTTAAAACAAAATCTAAGCTAAGTGTTGAAATTTATGTAAATAATTATAATTAATGTAGGAAAGTTTTACTGCTAAATTAATATCCATGACTTTACTTATCGTTTTCTATTATATATTTTTATGAACGAGCTTTATGTCGTGGAAACCGTCCATACGTAAGCGCAGTTTTCGAGGCGGGACAATTTCAGAATCGTGCGCCACGGTTTCAAAAGCGGCCATGTAAGTTTCATTTTGCGCGCCGCGAATTTCGAAAATGTTCATGTTTTAAATTGCGCCCGACATGTACACGCTTCAAAACATTCCGGGCATTCATAGCATCCATATTTCTATATAACAGTGAATTATGGACACTAACCAAGTCACTAGAACAGAAAATTGACGCCTTTCACAGGAGGCTCCTGCGTTCAATCTTCGGCCTTCAGTGGCCCAAAAAGGTGTCAAATAAAGTTCTCTATGAAAAAACCAACGTGAAGCCTTGGAGTGTCATAATCACCAAAAGATGCCTGGGATGGACAGGCCATCTCCTGTGACTGCCTGATGAAACACCAGCCAAGCAAGCGCTTATGGAGTGTATACGTCATCACAAGCTGCCAAGGTGCGGTCAAAAAACAACATGGCTGAACATAATAAATAAAGACCTGAAAGCCACGGACCTGAACATCAAGGACCGACATACCTGTCACTTGGCAGCTGATAGAGAACAGTGGAGAATACTTACAGAGTGCGCAATGTCATATGTACTTGACGAAAGCGCTTAGATGATGACACGCTTCGTTCGCGGTGTTTTTACATCAGCAGTACACGTGCTTGTGGGGCGTGCATCCATCCATCATGCATCAATGCTCTGTCTGCTGATGGTGTTCTCCACTGCTAGTTATAGTACTACATGTATTTGGTATGATTAGATTCACATTATAGGTCTTATATTAAAATAATTAATAGTAACATACACATGTAGGTTGAGCAAGATCTGAAGTTGATTCTAATAATAATAAATTAATAGTAATAATAGTTCAGTCTAACTGTTAAGGTCGGAAACGTTTAGTTTAGACTTTGAAGTTTAGTTAGTTAATTTAAGTAAGTAGGCATACATACACTGTTTAGTGTTACAGTGTGTGTTTTTGGCATGTTCATTGTTGATCGATCATTCAAAATCGACTTACACTCTTTTGACTCTACACATCACATGGTACAACTACGAGAACCAAGTTGCCGTGACTCGTGAGCCATCTGTACTATCCTGACCAAACGTAAGTGTAGATCGTTAAAAATAATCAGACAATTGAGTATCATTACTAGTCATGCTAGTACTACTGAGACTTAGGTCAGGAGGAGCATGACTGACTGTGTGAGGAGGGGGACTGGTATTGTATATCACATCAGTGTAGATTAGAATAGATGATATGCCCATGACAGCTGTACATTCATTGTTTGTACTCTACTCGAACATCAAGCTCTGTTTGGGGGGAAAAATAGTCCATACATTTGCAGTTGCTCCATGAAACGGAGTATCATGTCTGAGCCTCATCGTAGTCGTAGTCGTAATCGTAGAGGGGATCATATTGGACACATTGCAGAACTATAAATGAGAACACAGCTGCTCACATGCGTGATGTTGTGAATTGGTTGAATGAAACAAAGCCATCTACTAGTACTAGTCCATTTGAGAATGAATCTCTAACCCCATTCAAACAGAGGAACAGGGGGGAAATTTGTGTGAAGTGCATCCTAAGATTCCTACTCCTAGGCCTAGTCAGTTTAGAAGTCAACATGACAGGTTTGAGTTGACTGATAGTGAGTGAAATCACAAAAGAGCGAGACATTCAAAGTTTTATGGAACCAGAAGGAGAATCACATTTTAGCCTGGATACCCCTGAACCCCATCTATTTCACAATGATATTAATCAAGAGCATTTGTTCCCAGAGCTGCTTCATACTGGTGATAGTGATGTGTCCAGTGTGTTGAGCTGGTATTCATTTGCCACATCTGATGATGGGTCTAGCGAGGCTAGTACTACGACTAGTAGTCTTGATAACAGCAACACGCTAAACAAAAATTCATGTACAGATGACTCCGAATATTTAGCACATGGATTGGCCAAATGGGCTTCTTAATTCAATATTTCTCATGTTGCCCTGAGAGATCTTTTAAAGCAACTGCATACACACTTCACAAATTTACCCAAAGACCCCCGGACCCTTCTTTCGACAAAGCGATCGTATGAAATCAAGAGACTTTTGGGAGGACAGTATTATCACTTTGGTATTGCCAAAGGTATTTTAGACAAGCTTGGCACAGTAGATAGTTGTTCAATGGATGTCCAGTTACTTCATATCCAAATCAACATTGATGGGATTCCACTCCACAAAAATTCAAAAACACAATTCTGGCCCATATTAGGTCGGATTTTTGAACTAGATAATTCCACCACCCCATTTATTATAGGTCTTTTCAGTGGTCAAGAAAAACCTCATAGTATTGAGGTATATCTTCATGATTTTGTTGAAGAGATGAGAAGTCTTGAACTAAATGGCATAATAGTGGAAGGATCAGGGAATGCAATAATGATTGAAATATCTTGTTTCATCTGTGATGCCCCTGCTCGGGCATTTGTGAAGCAAATTAAAGGACACAATGCATACTATGGTTGCAAAAAATGTGTCCAATTTGTGCTTGACCCCATGCACCTGGTCTATCTTGGTGTCATAAAGAAGCTTATTGGTCTTTGGATGAGAGGCCCAGTGGCAGCAAGATGTCGGATAGGTGGCAATCACTTGCCAGCTATTTCTGAATTGCTGTTGTCGTTTCACTCTTTCATCCCACGTGAGTTTCCAAGGAAAAATAGATCGCTTAGTGATTTTGATAGGTGGAAAGCAACGGAACTTCGTCAGTTTCTACTTTACAGTGGTATTGTTGCTCTGAAGAGAGAATTGTCTGATGCATTCTACAAACATTTTTTATTATTATTTGTTGCAATATTTTGTTTGTGTAACCCACTTCATTGTCTGACTGTGTGATTATGCACATGAATTGCTGCTTCTGTTTGTAAAACAGTTCGGGGATCTATATGGTGAAAACATGCTAGTGTATAATGTACACAATCTAGTACATTTAGCTGCTGACGTAAAGCAGTTTAGCCCTCTTGACAAGTTTTCTGCTTTTGCCTTCGAAAGTTTCTTGGGCAAAATTTAAAAAATGTTGAGAAAACCAAATAATCCCTTGTCTCAATTTATAAGAAGACTATCTGAAACAAAGAAACATGAAACTTGCAAACCTTGCCCAAAATTTGATAACATGCCTAAAAAGAAACAAAGGGCAGGACCACTTCCCCACAGGTACAGAGGTTATTCGCAGTTCAGAAATATTCATTGTGGCAATTTGTTTTTCTCTGTGCAAAATGCAGATAATTGTATCTGTGTAGGCGATGAAAAAGGCCTAATACGTAAAATTTTTCAAAAACCTAGTTTTGATACTGTATATGTTCTTTATGAACCGTTCAAAACAGCCACAGACTTTTTTGATTATCCACTTCCCTCTTCTCATTTAGGAATATATAAAGTATCTGAACTTTCTGGTTCCCTTAGATGCATTGCATTAAAAGAGGTGAACTGTAAATACATCAGGCTCCCCTACAAGGAGTTTTACATTCTTATACCTCTTTTGCATCAGTTTGTGTAGCTCAACAAGCACTCTCTGATTCATTACTTCTTACTAGGGAGCAAAATCCTGTGTTGTGTTTACTAACCATGCCTGCCAATCTGTTTACTTGTAGTGCTCATATAAAACATTACAGTTCTATGAGTTTAGTTTAAATTATCAAAATGTATAAACATGCAATCTTTTTAAAACAAATATTTCTAAATAGGTAAAATAAACATGAATGAATTCAAATATGTAGTAGTGGAGTTCACCGACGAGCATACCCTGTCAGTCATTCCATCTACATGGCTAGACGGGACTAGTTGTGCCCTTTGGCCTCCCTATGATAATACAACACGGTGTCGCAATAAGAAGGGATGTCCCAGGAGATGACTGGAAATCATTTCCAATCAAGGAGTGGTATTGTACAAGTAAGTGCAACCAAAATTGTATTTTGTTGTAAAAACTGATTGTGTAATTCCATTTATACATTTTCCAATTTGTCTTTGTTTACCCCAAATTAATTAAAAGAAGAAAGACAGAAACTAAGAGACAGAAAGACAATACACATTGAAACACACTTTTACTTGTCGAGAACTACAGGCCAGCAGTACCCTACAGATGAGATACTTTTAGAACAAAACGAAAACTCAGAGAAACAAAACAAAACAAAATTTAAATCAATTCTTGAATAGATAAGAAAGTTGTCATGAATTTCAATGGGATTTATTAAAGAGTCCCAGTCATTAAACGGACAAATTTTTTGTCCAGACTAGTCATATAGTTATATTCCTAAGAGGACGTTCTAGGAGTTTTCAATCTGCAAGGTATTGTGTTAACTATTGTCATATCACCAGCTTTTGTGAGCACACTACGCGTACGCTTTCAAGAGTGTTAAGTACTTATATCCCATTTAATTTTCAGATGAGTGGGATGAAGCAAATCGCAAGTTACGGCGACTTGAGGAGAATTCCAGTGTTGATTCTACCGATGTGGAGAACTTGGGCCGGTCAAAGAGGCGTAAAAGGTAATTTAACTTAACCCCTAGGTGCAAGGTAAATTACATTGGATTTTGTGGGATTAAGGAACATTAGGGTTATTTGTTCCTTCTGAATTATTGAAGGTTTGGTTGTTAATTTTTAGTCTAAGGGGCCATTCAGAATAGTCATTGTTAAAAAAATTTGATCTTTTTTCGAAATTGTGGCTGGGTGGGGCAAAACAATTTCAGAAAAAGATCAACATTTTTTAACATTGACTATTCTGAATGGCCCCTAAAGTGTATGACATTGTGTGTTTGTTTACTTGCATGCTTATTTGTGTATCTGTACTTAATGTGCTTATAACCTACAGCTCCAAAAGAAAAAGAAAGAGTTTGATCGACTGATAAAAATGTAGTTGATGCAGCGTAAAAATGTCAAAAAACATTACACTGACCTGACAGATCCATAAGCTTAAAAAATCTGCCTGAGGAATATCACACTTATTGTCTTACAATTAATAACAGACCTAAAGCTGTGCTCATTATGACATGTAGAGATGTAGAGATTATAATAGTCTAACCTGTCAAATTGTTTTCCTTGCAGTAGAGCAATTATCAATCATTCACATATTCATCAGGACACAAAGACGTTACTCAGATTCTGATTCAGAGGCGAGTACAAGTAGTCAAGCAAAGTAAGGCCCATCCAAACCTAGAAAGCAAGCTGCTCCATCTGCACCATCTGCACCACCTGTGCCACCCACATTACCCACACCACCAGACCTACGAGCAAGGCTACTATGTAAGTAAAATTTAATATGGAGCCATTTCTTTTTTTAAGTATCTATCAGCAAGTATTTATGGCTCTCTACTGATACCTTGCCCCTATCTTAATCTTTTGTATAATATCTTGCTTGAGTCTAATTTTCTACTCGTCATGAATTAATCTAGGTAATTTGGCTGACACAATCATTCCTCCTGAACCCGCACTTCTGATTCTTTACATCTGATATTTTTTCCAGCTCCAAGTCCACGAGGCAGCCCCTCAACAAGCACACCCCGACAATCACAGGAAATGATCCGTGTGTCAGCCACTGAACCTATTTGGGTTCTGCATGCTACCCTGTGATGAAGGCATGGTCATTTGACACATTAGCCAGTGGTAAGTGGTGCATGCCGTGAGACAATTACAGACACTACATCTACTAGTCTTCAGATGCTGCAGTTTTTGTTTGAAAAAAGTTTTGTTCCCAAATTTCCAAATAGAATCAATTTGGTTTGGATTTGCTTGCCCACTACTTACAGTTATCATTAAATGTTTCCTAGCACTAGCAAAGGTGAACTTATTTGAGGTTGTGGGTACTCTTGATAATTAACACCAAGTGTGAGATTATTTCACACAACTTGTATTATTTTGGATAAATGAACCGCAGCACTGGTGTAGATCTTCATCCTGTTTGCTCTTTGATCCATTCTATGCAGGTCTGGTATCTAGGGGCATTCAACGGCAGAAGTGTCAATGCAGGAGTAAAACGGATGCTGGAGGAGACAATGGACCATCATCTAGCGATGAAGTACAATTTAAGCGGGAAGGGGAAGAGTGGAAAGAAAAGTTTCCAGCAGCTCCACCTGTACAAAACCATATTTGGTAAGAATAAACTGTCCTTGGATGTCATTGGATTCACAATATTTTTGGTATTATCTCGAAATACATAGAAGCTGAAAAAATAGTAATAACTAGAAATTTAGTGTTTGTGGAAACAAACACTAGGTGTTCGGGTATTGTCAGAGTCAGTGTAATTGTGTTGATGTCAGAAGATTTGAATCGATGAAAAAGATTGTTTGCAGCTTTTGAAAGTTCACAGAAAGTAAATTGTAAATCTCTTACGTTAATACCCTAGTTTACCAAGAAATAAGTGCTAACGCCACTACTTATGGATTGAGCTCTACAAGCCACGTCTATATTAACCATATACGACGTTTTTCATGTAAATATTAATCAACTTAACTGATAGTATACTATTAGGGGCTTCTGAATTTAGCTTTCGTTTGGACAGGAGGCCTGATCAAATGATGTAAATAACACTCAGTTATACCATAGAGAAAGGATACACACAAAAGTGCGCATGCTTAAAAATCATGATAGATATGTTTTTGAAGATTTTTGTTATTTTAAAAACTGATGACGTCATTATGAAGTTAGAAAAGTTGTTATCAAGACATAAGTATTTAAATATGTGTCATGTGAAAAACAAAGGGTCCATTGTCATTTCATAGTCATACAGAGGAACATTTCCCCCATCCCCTTCTTGGCTGCAGATCTTGAAACGAGCCTTTGAATTACTCACAAGTACAACTATTATGTATGCCACTCGCTAAAGTTTATTGATTTTTCAATGGAAATTGAATCTTTATTGATTATTGAATCCGACTATGCAAATCATGTTGACATTATTAAGTTACAATTCTTAAAATTTTTAACAAGTTTTCAAATACTGTGATTTGGCCTCTCATTATGTATCGGTGCATGATACTTTGATTGTTCAATACATATGCACTGATTATGATGTCAAAATAGGTCGAGCATAGTATGAGCTATTGGTTGCATTTTTTTTTTAAACCGTCAACTACGTCAACACTTGATGGTTAAGGATAAACTTTATAACATAACTGCATTAAATAAAAAATCGTTTAAAGCGATAATGTTCACACGAAGCTTCCCGTTTTATTCACCGTGTTGCACCGATAAACACTGCCGTTAGTGCTGGTCTGAAACGCCCTTGACATGCCGATGCCATGTCCCTGCTTCTCGGTGTATGATCAAAACATAATCAATGTTTGTCTTTTTCTGCTTGCCTTTTCTCAAAAAAAATAAAAAGTCATACGAATCAATAAATGGTGTTTGAAGCTTTGCATGGTGTGGAGGATAAGAGTAACTATAAATATAAATAGTCAAACTGTGGATTCGCAACAGCGTCAAATTCTGCTCCCTTGCAATTCGTCGTAACCGCCTCAACTCCACGCGAGTCTTGGCAAACGTGACAAACCGCAACCAGAACAACAATTGCAAAAATCAACAAAAGTACAACAACAATCCACATTCGCATTGCCAACTCTTGAACCTTTGTACTACTTCCTCTTCTTAATACAAAGGGGGAATAATCTCAACAGAGAGCTCGACTTAATCGATTACAATCATCCCACTTCTGACACCATTTGTGGCGGAACTTTACAACTTGATCCCGGGCCTACTTTCACCTCCGGTTGTAGATCATAAAGTAATCTGAACACTAAGGAGCTTTGTCCGTTTTGGAGGAAATATACCGCCGATTGTAATCAATTGTCTCTCCCTTATACACAGTAATCAATGCACAAAATAATTCACAAAGGACATAAATGTATAACCAACAAGCATCAACCAGTTTAATTATGTTGTTGCCTTTCTCCAGTATGATTCAACAGAATATCAGGTTAACTTATCTAACGTCTAAAATAAACAGATCACTAAGTCAACCACGTACTGTGTTCCTGCTTCTACTGTTATTTGCCCGTACAACAGCTACGCGCAATTAAATCACCTAGTCAACCATGTGTCACTACAACGCGTCAACCAGTACTACACCCGAGCATTGACTGGAACACACATCAGCCAACCCCAGCGCGCACTAGAGTACAGGTTTACTTAGCAATAGCTTCACGAAAGATCGTGACTAACGGTTCTTACGTCCTACCGGTAAACCACACACGCAGTGATAGTCAACCCGGTGACAACCGTTCAACCCAAATACAATGTAAACCTCCACAGGTAACAGGAACACACGTCAGTTAACCCTGTAAACCTTCACGGCTAACTGGAACACACATCAGTCAACCCTGTGAGTCTCGGATTCTCTGGCTCAAACCCTCTATGCACCTCTAGCATCAACCACACGCAAAAGCATCGCAAAAGCAATTGTACTGAGCATGCAGTAAACAGAACAATGAACACGTACCTGTTACTTCTTCAAGATCTTGCAGCCGACTGACTCGCCTCGTGCACACCTCGTGTAAACGACGACCAACCAGTCGCTCCGCCCGGCACATGCGTAGATCGGCACAAGTCACCGACCAGCTCGCACACGCACCTTTGCATACAATTTAAATACATACAACATGCACTGACCGTCACATTACTTTTGATGCACCAGCATGACAACCTTTACATTTAAACTGCAATATATGCCGTTCATTTTTAATCGAACCGCAGCCTGCAACTTTTTGACATGTACGACACCCACATGCGAAGACCGACGGTTTTCTTGAGGTTTGTGTCAAAGGTCACTACTTTTAGCCTCATACAAAACATTTAGTTTCCTTGTCATGTCATCGCAACTGTGATGACTTTAGTGAAACGCAAAATCAGCGATGTCGCAAGTGCGATGGTTTTGGGGTTTGCGATCTCATCGCAAACGTTATAGCGATGATCGCAAATGATGACTTTAGTGAAATTGGCCCTTGACCCCAGTTATTAACATTAATTTTTTTTTTTAAATCAGGAACAATCCATCTTGAGAGTGTCTTCAATAACACACGAAGCAACACTGTAGTTTGGAACATGATATTTGCGTATTTTATTTGATGATTTTCCTCGATTTTAAAAATGTATTTTATTCAGAATACTAGTTTATTATTGTTTAATATGAGAATGCACATACAGGTATACATGTCAAATAACAGTTCTCTTTATGTATCAGTTCATCAATTTCATGCTCAAATTTTTGTTAATGTATTTTACTACACTTTACATTGGCAAACAATAAAAGGTACAATCCCGCCCCTAATTTTTTTTTTCAAAGTTCACATGTTGCAACGTTCTCATCGGGGAAGCATTTTGAGTTCATGCCTCACCCTCTTGCATCTCTCGTTGAGGGCCTCAGCTGTTTTACATTTATGGTCAGTATACCAGTCAGAGAAGTTCGGGAACTACATCCGGGCTTGCTGGAAGATGCTGTGGAGTATTTCCCAATCTATCTGTGGAATTCTGCACGCCTTGTTATTATCATCAGCAGACTGAGGCAGCTTGACACTTTCTTTGATGGACATCTCGTATCAATATCTTGTATTCGTGAATAGAACGAACCATGTTTTCGTTACCATCAAGAAGATAGATGTCTGCATCTGCTCCAGATACGAATCGAGAAGGATTGGTCTTGGTAGGCGTTGGCTTCTCCGGAGGCTGGTTGCTGGTGTCACGGTCTCAAACGTCCGGTGTGCTAAAAGTTCCGGGTGACGTCAGCGGGCATTTCGCACGCTGTCGTTGCGGGCGTGCGTCTCCTGTGCTCTGCTGCCGCCGAATAAATCTCCGAGACCTATTTTTGTTCTTTTCCGATTCTTTTCTGTTCAGTCGCATTCTGGTGACGCATATTGTATTTTGTTAATGTTTACTGTTTGTAAAGCGCATTGAGGGTTCTCATAGAACGCTCTATAAATGTTCACAAGTTCATCCTCAATTAGGCAATTAACACCCCTTGTTTAAAAAACAAGCCCCTCTTTTCGTGCGACTATAATGGCTATTATTCCACATGTTAATTGTCCACTACAATTAAAAATCATAAAAATACCCAGCACGTCACACAAATAACAGAGACAACTCTTTATGAAATGATAAATCACAAACAGATTTTATTTTTTATCGTAAAATAAACATTAAATTACACCGAACTTACACAAATTGTATATGACACAAGACCCCCAGAAAAAATAATAATAACAAATAATTCAATAAAAAATACAATAATAACAAATAAACTAAGGGGTCCAAAGACAATAGGCTTCTGGAGGATCCCTAGACCGAACCACAAAACCAAGTTTGAATGTGTATACCTACTCACTGACAAGCGCGCGCACACGCACACGCACGCACGCACGCACGCACGCACGCACGCACGCACGCACGCACGCACGCACGCACGCACGCACGCACGCACGCACGCACACAGAAGGACAAGGTAAACACTATATGCCCCTTCGGCTGGGTTCGCCGGTGGGGCATAAAAAACAGGAATCAAAATGTAACAGGAAAAAACATTAATAAAAACATGACATCGGCTTACAGTTCATGACCCTAACACTAGAGTTATTAAGACTGTACTTCCGATCAGATTTGTACTTCCGTGTATGCATGACCTAAAACAGACACTTTTAATGTGATGAAACATGGACACCAACCATGATGGATGGCATCTATCTTTGACACATCACTAAGACCTCTATATTGTATAGGATGTTTGTTCACTAATGATTAACAAAATAAAAAAAATGAAAAAAATAACAAACAAAAATGGTGTTTTGACAAACATAAATGCCCCGCAGAGATTAATATTGTTCTTTGGTTATCGCTTAGACAATAATTGAACCACACACTGTAAAACACAGGTGGTTTTGTTTGATGTTAAGTGGCTAAAAAATTAACTGGAAGACACAAATCTTGCACGGACGTACATGCAGAATGGACGGACATGGCACTGCCGCAGTACACATGGAGAGATTCCCTTCAGAAGCTGCTCAGCAAACTGAAAATAAACATAAACAACCATGTCAAATAGAGATCATATTTGTGATGTCAGTTTTTTATCTCTTTTGTTCTAACAAACTGCCTGCTTAGGGCAAATGCTTTTACTTAGTTAAATACAACAAGATCTGACAGAGGTTTTTTTTTACCATCAGCACAAACACTCCACAGCTGTGGGTGTCAACCTGGCGGGAGTTGGTGTACAACTTGACGGTCCATCTGGAGGGGGTAAGGGGTACTTCTCTTGCCCTGGCACTCATGTAGTTTCTGAAATATCAGAAGGGTGAAAAAAGTACACAACTGACATATTTCCAATACTTAAATGGGCATATGAAAAAGATAATGTGAACTAGAAGCAGTGTCATTTGTAGCATGTTTTATTTGCATTTCCTCAAAGTTATCATAATCACAAAAGAATGGAAGCAGAATTGATGTACATACATGAAGTGAGAACAGTATCGCTTCTCAGCTTTGCTGTATCCGGGAAGGGAATTTAAAACTCCAACACATTTTGTTGCGGTGTTTGCCGCAAGCAAGACCCAATGATCATCATCAACACAAATGGGAAGCAAGATCCACAAATAGTCAGCGAAAGGAATCTGAAATCAAAATTAGAAACATACATACATTGGATGTAGTCGAACTGGGTATTTCAGACCTGTTCTGATGATGTTGACTGTCCAGAGCTGTGCAATGTTCGATTTGATTCACAAGATCAGTCAACATTGACTACATTTGGTATTGTGATTCTTTTTAATTTGAACAAAGGAATGTTCACAGAGTCACTGCAATACAGAGCTGTGTGAAAAGGCAGTGCTTTTCGATATGTGACTGAAAGATTACGACACACGCTATTTGTGAACAGCAACCAACTCATTTGTTTCCCTGTTTCTTCCATTCTAAGTTTTTCACACATTAGTTCTCTTCTATGAAAGTATGCACACGGCATAATTTTCTACAACTTACATTAGGATAAAGCAACTCATTGTATTGATGATTCTCCCAAAGTCCTGCTATGTGGCAGGGCAAGGAGAAAAAATGCTGGTTGGACTGATGGTTAAGCTCTGTCTAAAATTTCATTGCATTATACATGGAAAGGAATGAAACAGGACGTTGTAGAGTTTGTAAGTGGGATAACACTTTATGAATTGATGTTTGTGTTGTGTAATGACACCTATATGTTTCTAGATAACTTTTATTTGTTGTGTTACAGAATGGATTCCTTCTCCCCATTTAAACTCACCTGTTAATCTATTGTCGTGGATTACATTGGGACACCTGAAGACCGGTCCAGTGCAACAGAGAGAATCAACTGCATCCCAACTACCAAGACGCTGCAAGGACGGGCCGTTAACTTCAATAAAGACGACTGCCAGTGCAACCCAGTCATCTCTCACCGGTATTTTAGGGTCTTTAATTTTGCATTGTATTAATATTCCCACATGTAATTATATTGCTTAGTTTACTGTTTTTGCGTATATAATGATTATTGCATTAAATTATTTGTTATTAATTATAATTGCTGGTGCTAAGTATCTTCATGTTCTGTCTTTCCACTTGTCTCTGTCGTGCCTGATTCTTTTGATCGCTTAGGGATTAGCCGCACGTAACAGAATTGGGGTCTTGTCCGGGAAAGAACTGGACAAAATTCAGCGAATTCCCAAGCCATTTCATTGTTCATTTTTGCACTTAAAATTCTTAAGTGAACTAGTAAATTCAATTGATTGTTTCACCAGCAATTATCAAGATGGCGGAGAAGTTTTCAATCCAAAACTGCGTCGCCGACTTTGAAGAGTCCCTCTGAGGACAAAGTAATTGGTTTAAAAAGAGCCGAATTATTTGAGGTTGCCAAATACTACAAGATTTCTGTAGCTGCCAGTATGAAAAAGGCTGACATTCGGGCAGTGATTTTAGAATATCTAGTTGATGAAGAGATATTGGAAGAGTCAATTATTGAAGAAAAGCATGTAGTCGATGTGAATGGTCACTCAGAAGAAACAGTTATCAAACTTAAGCAGTTAGAGTTAGAGATTCAGTTAGAACAAACAAAGAAGTTGCAATTAGAATCGAAACTCAAGGCTCAAGATTTAGAATTGTTTCAGCTCAAACATTCAAAAACAATTGAGCAACCAGGTTTTACTGTTTCTACAAAGAAGTTTGATCCTACCAAGTACATTAAATTGGTCCCTCCTTTTAAGGAGAAAGAGGTAGACAAATATTTTGCTCACTTTGAAAGGGTAGCAAATAGATTAGAATGGCCAAAAGACATGCATACTTTGCTTTTACAAAGTGTACTAGTTGGCAAGGCACAGGAAGTTTATTCAACTTTACCAGTAGATAAAAGTGCCGACTATGATTTGGTTAAGGCCACCATTTTGAAAGCCTATGAACTTGTACCAGAGGCATATAGACAGAGGTTTCGGGAAATGCAAAAACAAGAAAACGAAACATATGTTGAGTTTGCTCATGAGAAAAAAACCTTGTTTGATAGGTGGTGTAGAGCATGCAAAATCGAGAAAGATTTTGGCAAGTTACGACAGCTAGTCCTTCTAGAGGAATTTAAAGCTAGTATGCCTTATGCTGTAAAGACCCACTTAGAAGAACAAAAGGTTACAGAGTTAGAGAAAGCAGCCATGCTGGCTGACGACTATGTTTTGACTCACAAGAACAGTTTTGTACCAAGTTATAATAATGGTCATGATCGAAAGAAAGATCACAAGGCATTTGCCAAATCTAAACCTGTATGCGGTAAGACTGAGACAAAACCACAGTCATCCTTTTACTCAAGTTCTAAAGCTTCAATTTCGAAAAGCTTTTTTGACACCACCAAGCCAGTACAATGCAAATACTGCAAGAAATCAGGGCATATACTAGCGGAATGTTATGCATTGAAAAGGAAAAATGCGGCCCTTACCGAGTCAAAACCAGTTGCCTTTACAAACAGTACACCTGATGCCAGTTTAAACAAGTTTAAACATAGTAAGGCATCATTGTCTGACATTAGAGAGGAATTTTTGCCCTTTGTCACTAAGGGATTTGTGTCGCTCGATGAGCATTTAGATTCACCTAATTACCCAGTAACTATTTTGAGGGATACGGGGTCCACTCAGTCTTTGTTACTTTCAGGGGAGGTTCCTTTAACAGAAGGATCTTCATTAGACACCGCTGTGTGTATTACGGGAATAAGTGATGAATCTTTTGATGTGCCTCTCCATCGTTTGTATTTACAGTCAGACTTGTTTTCTGGTCCTATGTCCGTAGGAATAACCTCAAAACTGCCCGCCGGGCTTAATGGTATTACACTTCTACTTGGCAATGAAGTTGCTGGTGCTAAAGTAGTTGTAGAACCTTGTATGACTAGTGTGCCGTGTTCTGATAACAATACCAAATCTTTAGAGAAAGAATTTCCTGGTATTTTCCCCGCTTGTGTTACAACTCGATCAATGAGTCGTAAGATTAAGGCACTGCCAGTTCATACTGATGTAGACTTAGACATCTCTGATACTTTCATGTCTAGTTTACTTGATGATGAAAACCCATTGGTTTCTTTTGAAAAGAATTGTTGCAATTCTTCTAATGCAGAGAACCACACTGTTCCTCATGACACTAAGGGATCAGCCTTATTGAGTGAATTGGGTGTGTATTCTGACATCTTCTTAAGTAAAGAGCAACTAATATCCGAACAACGTAAGGATCCTGAATTGTTGACTTTATTTAATCAAGCACATACTGAGACGGAGGCAAGGAGTTCCTCTGTTTGTTACTTTATCAAGTCAGGTGTGCTCATGCGCAAATGGCGACCGCCAGATGTGCCCGCTGACAATGAATGGAAAGTGTTGTATCAAATAGTAGTTCCAATTTGTTATCGTCCACATATTCTGAGTTTAGCTCACGACATTCCTATGTCTGGACACTTGGGAGTTACTAAAACATGTGACAGAATTTTACAACATTTCCACTGGCATGGTATCCGAAAGTCAGTTTCGGAATATTGCCGCACATGCCATACTTGTCAGATGGTCGGAAAACCGAATCAAAAACCTCCCCGTACACCATTACAGCCTATACCTGCGTTCAAAGAACCTTTCAGCAGGGTGATTGTAGATTGTGTGGGACATCTGCCTAAAACTAAGTCTGGTCATGAGTATTTACTCACAATCATGTGTGCGTCAACCAGATATGCAGAAGCGATTCCACTTAGATCAATCAAAGCTAAACCAGTTGGCAAAGCTTTGAGAGATTTTTTCACTCATTTTGGACTGCCCGAAGTTGTTCAAAGTGATCAGGGAAGTAATTTTACTTCTAAGTTGTTCCAAGAACAGTTGTATGCTCTAGGAATTGACCAAGTTAATTCTAGTGCGTATCACCCACAAAGTCAAGGTGCCCTTGAGCGTTTTCACCAAACACTCAAAACCATGATTAGGACTTATTGCATGGTCAATGGCAAAGATTGGGATGAAGGTATTCCTTTGTTATTATTTGCAGTACGAGAAGTTGTACAAGACTCATTAGGGTTTAGTCCCTTTGAGCTGGTTTTTGGCCGTACTGTTAGGGGACCATTGAAATTGGTTAAAGAGAAATTGTTGTCTGAGGAAACGGAGGATAATGTTCTAAGTTACATTGTTAAGTTGAAAGATCGCTTACATGGAGCATGTGAATTAGCCCAATCTAGTATGAAAGCCTCTCAGCAGGATATGAAAACTTTGTACGACAAAAAGTCAAAGATCCGTAGTTTTAATCAAGGAGACAAGATTTTAGTGTTGTTGCCACTGTCAGGTCAACCACTTAAAGCTCGCTATAGTGGACCATATGTAATTGACCGTAAGATCAATGATGTGGATTATTTAATTTCCACTCCTGATAGGCGTTAACAGAAACGTGTATGTCATATTAACATGTTGAAACAATATCAGGAAAGAGAACTGGAGAAATCGGACAAAGTTGGAAAAAGTGTTCCTGTTTGTAACACAAACGATGAGTGTAGAATGTCAAATGATGAGGTTGTGAATCGTTCGGAGAACGAGGTTGATCAGTCATCAGACATTCCAGGCACCAGTTTCAGATTGAAAAACTCACAAGTTTTGGCAAATATGAATGACAAGTTGAGTCATTTGACTACGAAACAACGGTCTGAAATTTCTGATTTAATACATGAGTATTCACATTTATTTCCCGATGTCCCAGGCCAAACTGATTTTGCCTGTCATGATATACAGCATCCTTATCGAGTAGGACCTTTTAAGCAGGTGCATATGAATGAGGGGATTAAGTACATGAAAGATAATGGTATTATAGAGGAGAGTAACAGTGATTGGAGTTGTTGGACTATGTGTGAGTGGGTACTTTAGGCCTGTGTGCAGTTTGACTATTTTAGCTGTCCAGTACCAAACCTATCAAAACCCAACAATTACTTTGTGCGCAAATTTTTTATATTGTTTTGGTGGGCTCAGCACAGTCGCAAATTACTTTTGCTCTGCCCTAGAAAACAGGGAGTTGGTACCACACCTGGTGGTTCCAATATAACTGCCATCATTGCCCTTTTTTTTTCCTTTTTTTTTCTTTCTTTTTTTTATATTTATCAGTGGTTGATTGAAGGGGGAAATGGGGCTTTGTTGAAGGAGAGCTCGGTGCTAGTCAGTTGAACTTGACGTGGTGTTTGTCTCCGTGATGCCTGCGGCGTGGTACTTCAAAAAGCACTCCCCTGGGCACAGGTTGACCCCACAAACTGGACAGCCTTTTCTGGTTGTTTTGGGCAGCCCTAACTTGGTTGTGATGTTCTGTTGCCTGCACCATCTGCACCATCTTGCATTTTTGCCAGGCATCTTGGTGGAGTAGTGGCCTCCACTGTTGTGGGCTGGTACCGGTAGTGAGCCACTGGACTGCCGTGGGGTGATGCCTTTTGAGTAGCCCTGGATCAGATTAGTCGCCACTTCAAGTACAAACTTGGCATGGGTCATCTTACGGGGATGGTCTTGTTCTGTGGTGTCGCTGATAGATGGAGGGTCCGGATCGTCGTCTGAGTCGGGCTCGATGAAGGTCTTCTTCTTTCTCTGCCGCTTTTTTCTTGGCTTTTCTACGGGTCCGGCACCCCCTTCATCCCCACTGTCTCCCTCGTCCTCTCCTGTGTCGTCAGGGCTTGCCTCTTCTTCTTCCTCCACGGCCGACTCCTCTTCACAACATGGAGACTCGTCTCTTGCCTGGGCCATGGCCCTGTCTAGGAAACTCTTCCTCCTCAGACTCCGAGGTTTCCACTAAAGCCCGGTACCCTCTGGTCATGCTGACACCAGCCTCTCTAGCGCTTCTTCTCAGGGCACTTCTCATGCTTTCTTCTTCCTGTCTTAGGAGTTTAGCCTCCTGCGCAGTGCGGCTAAGTTGTGGCTTCACTTTCCCCTTCCCTTTCTTCTTTCCTTCTTTCACTTTTCCCTGCACCTTCTTCGCTCCTTCATCTCTGCTCTCGTGGGTCGTTTTTCTCTTTCTTTTCTCCATCATGGAGCCGACAAATGTCTCCGCTTCTCCTCTACTTAAACTCTGTTGTAAATTTCTCACTTCTCGAGAGGTCATGTTGACTTTGGTCAGTCAATGTCAGACTGGGGACGATACTCAGAAAACACCCTTATTTATAGCAAATATTGCTATTGTTATTTTAATTATTATGTAACATTACATCATAATGACTTCATGTACTATTGATATCAAATACAATACAGTTATTTCATATTATAAATACTATTCAATAAATACAATAGAGTTCTGCAAAAACTAAAACACCCCATGGCATAAATGGTATGTTCTACTTTTATTGTGTAAGGTGCAATGACAAGGATACCTAAGTACAATAACTGCCTTTATCATTTGTTTATTTCACCAGCAGGTTGTCCATGTTTAGATAAGTGTACCCAACAAAGCACTTAACTACTGGAACATGTCCCTCCAAATAAGAGGTCAAAGTGCACCCAGTGAACCAATCAATGCACAAAGTCAATTCCATGCCCTACAATGTACATGCAATAGCTGACCCTAATACATGCACTGTGAACATAACATTTTTCAACACTCAGCCAAAGTCCAACACTATTATTGCTAACTACAGTACCACCATCCACACTCAGCCAAAGTCCAACACTAGTACCTTGACCCATTAGTACTCAACCATCCATAGTCCAACAGCAAAGCAAACTTTCACAGAACCAAACCATCCAAATTCCAACAAAACCATCTGTTGGATTTTGGCAGGCCTGGGGTGGTTAGGGTTAATCAGGCTTCCTGTCCAAACGAAAGTTAAATTTCAGTGTAGGCCTACTATCAGTTAAGTTTATTAATATTTACATGAAAAACGTTATACACTGTATATGGTTAATTAGAAAGGGGCTTGTAGAGCTCAATCCATTAAGTGGTGGCGTTAGCACTTACTTCTTGGTAAACTTGGGTATTAACGTAAGAAATTTTCATTTTAATTTCTTTTTCATCGATTCAAATGTTCTGACATCAACACAATTACACTGACACAGACGATACCCGAACACCTAGTGTTTGTTTCAACAAACACTAAAGCTCTAGTTATTCTTGTGTTTGGGGAAACGCGTGTGAATAATGACAGCAGTGGTTTGATTTATAATAATGTGCAATACAACGTGCTGGTGCATCACACACACAACACATCAGAATTGCCCGTAACAGCATGTTCTTTCCATTGACACACAATTCTGCCCCTGCAAAATCAAATTTTTTAAAAAGCAATTATAGTCATGCAATTATAGTTTTGTAACATATTATGACGAGTGTACATCCATGAGCAATGCTACATGAATATGAACAAGTGTCCAGGCCCTAAAAGTTGACAAATTTTTAATAAAAATAAGGTGAACAGGAAACTGAATAGGTAAATTTTGAATAACAAAGATGTTCACAAAATACTGTAGGGAGACTGCCAACATAGGGCTAAATAGCTCAATTGGTGGAGCACTGGTATGTTTATCTGAAAAGCCTGCTTTAGTCAATTTTTCTTTGTTCAACCACAAATTATAAAAACAAAGTGTTACATGTACTCAGCACAAAAAAAACGCTGTAGCAAGGCTATTCACAATTACAAAAGTAATATTCTAAATTTCTTTGTTTGCTTTGTTTACATTTGTACTTGCCACTTGATGACAAGTTGTTGACTAAAATATCAGATGTGTCAACCATAACTTTGGTAGGTAATGTTTGGTGGAATTTTCAATCTGCTGCTCTGGTTACTTATGGGAATTTGTTAGGGTTTACTGAGACTACATGTACAGGGATAGCACAATTGTGTAGGCTGAAAGTGTTTAATGCAATGACTTTTTTGTGTGGTACTTAGTAGCATCCAGGTCGTAAGGTTAAATAATACTGGGCAGTGGAATTAAAACCAGACATTATTATTTAAAATATTTTTGCATAGCAATTTGACAGAATAAGGACACAAACAAGTAAAAGGAAAAAAGACACAAAAATAGATAGTCAACTCTGCCAAGAGAAAAAAATTACACACAAAATAGATAATCAACTTTGCTTCTGGATAAGTTTAACACGACTGGTATCCGTCAAAAAAGTGCAGGAAACTATGTGGATTACCATAAAGTGGAATCGAATATAGTAATTGTCGAAACATGTATAAACATTCTTTTCTGACCTTTTTGGAACAAATCGAGGAGTCGTGCCGTTACTACTCTCAGTAAAACTGATCTTTCTGGTTTACTCTTCCCAAACCACAATGCACCGAACAACCGAAACTTCCTTGTGAACTTATGTGCAAAATATAAAGATATGACATTAATGAATATTTAATTGTTAAATTTAAGTCATAGTTGGCCTTTGTTTCATCATAAAAAAACCTTTGTTTCATTATGAATTACTTGCTCTTCATAATGCTTAATTGATAAATTAAACTGAACTCTATACATTTGATTCAGTTCACGCTCACCTGAAGGATAAATAAGCCTTTCATGTTTATCTAGTATCCATTGCATCAACATTATTAATTTTTCTTTGATTTTGTTGTTAAATATTGCGCCTTTTGAAGGGGCACAGCAATTTTCCTCTGATAGGGGGCACTTCTATTATGAAAATCTAAATTAGTATTTGAACTTTGCAAAGGCCACCACAGCAACTGCTGTGGGTTACTTCAAGGCCTGCATGAAAACTTATGTATTAAATCTTTGATGATCAACAAAAATATACCAAATAAAATATCAAACTAAAAAAAACATTCACCTTAATGCCAGTGGCAATTCGTTAATGGTAAAATACACTGGCCAGACTGCATACATTGAGGACCGAAAGAAAAACACCCCATCCATGTTCATCTGGAGTGAAATGTGGACCTCTCTCTTTCTTGCATCCTGATCAGTCCCTTTGAAGAACGAGCCATCAAATTGCTGTTTGTATAAATCGCCATCCAGAACATCAGTAAGAACATCCTCATTGTGAGGAAATGACTCTTTGTACTTGTTGATTTCATCTACACAATCTGATAAGTTAATCCAAAAAAGAACAATAAGAAGATTATTATACTTTTATTAGTTAAGAAAACCCTGCAACACAACTATTAATTATGAGTCTTCAAAGGACTCAGTTTACAAACAACAATGTACACAGAAGAAGTGTTTCTGTATCTTAGTTTTCAGTCCCACGAAGAACTTATCAAACTTATGAATGGTGAATGCTTGACAAACAGACGCAGGCAACAACAAGCTAACTAATGTCAACAGTTCACCAGTTGCTTTTCTGGTTAAACTATGGCGGAGAACAAATGTCATAATTAACAGCATAGCACTTCCCACTGTCAGCAAAGAGGTTGCATACAGCGCCTGTTCCTCATCTCTGTTGTGTTCTAGCTCATTATCCACTTCAGAATCACTGCTGTTATAACCGAAAATGTCGTCATCTTGCAAGTCGGCTCCTTCCATCACAGAATCAAGATCATTTGTATCTGGGGCTTCTTGTTCAGCATGCTCATCATCGGAAGATTCTTCACATTCAGACAGTTTATCAGTATCCGGAGTCTTCTTCCACCGATAATATGTAGATTTGGGAACTTTTGGGGGCTCAATCTCATTCACAATCACCATCTGCAACCAGGTATTGTCTGTATGGGCCTCTCTTCTTACTCGTCTCTTGGCTGTTCCTAGGGTTTGCCATAATTGCTAGTCAGCAGTACAACTACAACTTACAAGTACCAAACAGGAACACAGCACTCTGAAATAAATTGTATTATTACAAATGTAATACAAAAAGGGCCATCAACTCCTTCTTTTCCTGACAAAGAACACACCCTCGTGCAATTTGTGCCTGCCATTTCTGCAATTTTGGGAATCAATTTCTTCATTACTCAAAGCTAAAAAAATTGGTTTTTTTTAACCCGACAACAAAATTGAAGATGAGTGTTGTGGTCCTTTATCTCACCCAAATTGCAAAGAGAATTTTCTGAGTTTCCATGGAGCCTAGTGTTGTGTTGGCGAGACCCGGTTTCAAAAGAGAACTCTATGGCTTTTTAATTTTGATAGATAAAAAAAAAAGGGCAACAAGTTTGTAAACATGTCACTCTACCAATACATCATGAGTAAAACCCAGTTACGGGGGGGGGGGGGGGGGCTGTACTCCTTTAAAAAAAAAACTTGTCATTCTCGGTCGTACTACGAGCGCCCCATATATTTTTTGTAAGTCTCCCGTGAAACCACTATTTCTGATATTAGACGGGTGCCCTGCCTACCGCATCGACGGGTGCCCTGCCTACCGCATCGTCTAACAGTAACATTCACAGAACCCCATTCACAGCACAGCGAGTATTATATTGCAGTCAGTAGGCAGGTCACCCGTCTGGGTATTTTTGTCATTTTGGGGCATTTTTGTGTGTGTGACAATCATAGAAAATTGTAGTTTGACTTACAAAAATTATCTGGGGCGCTAGTAGTAGTACGACCATAGCTAGAGCCAAGGACCTTGCTTTAGGGTACGACCGAGAATGACAAATTTCAAGAAAAAAAAAAGTACAGCAGCGCTCATCGAGCAAGGTTCACAGAGACAATCTATCAGTGTATTACTAGCGACATCAATGGTGTAGGATGTAGGACTGAGTCCTACACGACATATGTATTTATTTTTTTCTCCGCAGATCTTGCTGGGTGTAAGTTAACTTGAGCGATGGTGCTAGATTCCGTTTATATTTAATAATAATAAAAGTTGATACTAAGTTAAGTACTTAATAAAGAAGGAATCCCATCAAACCAGATTAAACCATGCAAACTTTAGTAATAAAAAAAATCATTTGGAATGCCAATCACTTTGCTAATTTTTGTGTGTATTGTTTGAAGCTAAACAAAGTTCACTTAACTTACCACTTTTCCTGTTACAACCTAATTGATCGGTAATTAATAGTCATCGGAACTCTCCGATCGTCGTTTCGCACAAATGGTCCCTGACTCGATCCCCCCTGACATCGACATGCATTGGCTGGATGGATGCTACGGGATCACCGCCTGCGCCACATACATACCAACCTCGTTCTCATACCGGTTGTCCACCACTCAAGTTTGCATGGCGTTGCCCGAGCATTACGAAGATACCTCACCGCCCTGGGTAAGTGTTACGGTATGGTCTAGCTCCGCAAAAATTACCGTTCGTGAGTGTTCATGTATACTCTTGGGATCATACTATTTTCGCTGGTATCCTACCCTAAAGGCCGGTTAGCACAACCGACGATCTAAAAAGGCGGCAATTCGATTCGGTGGTGTCAACTGTCAAATCCCGAGATCTATTCTAGCTCCCCCTCTCTCCCGATTCTCTTCTGAAATCGTCCTTCACCGTTAACAATCATGTCAAACCGACTGGTTAAGAAGAAAAGGTTTGCTGAAAATGAGAGTAAGTTTGTGAATATTCTTAGTCAAGTTAGTCATGTTCAATGTTAGTTGCGACGGTCGGAACCCATCCTCCCGACCGTCGGTATGCAGTATTACTAAACTAGCAAGCACGTACGTAGACTATTGTATTTTTATAATATTGTATGTATTAAAACTATTATTATTAGTAAAACCAGTAAGTAGCACTAGCAGTAGCAGCTGACCACTGACTAGTGTCAGTTACTGTGATTTTGTGAGGGTTCGTTATCAATTTCTCCCCATGATAATATGATATTTATAACTACATCTTTTTATAAAATATAAAGTATGGTTGGACCATGGCCATGCATGATGGACAGATGGAGGAAGGAATTGGACTGTAGTGAAGTATTGGGCGGCAGACATTCCTAATCCTACTCCTTCCTAGTGTACTATAAGTATTGCTGTAATTTTGTTTTCATTTTTGAAAAGAATAGCTGTTTTTTAGTTTTCATGTTCAAATCGGACGGCAGTTCAGTTTTGAAAGTAAATTACATATTTAGTCTGGGGAGTTATTTCCCCACTGACTGTACGATTTTGTGTGTGTTTACCAGTTTGTGTGTGCACAAGTTATTGTGTGTGACTTGGTTGGTGGGGCACACGATCTTGACCAATCAATGGGTGGGATGCGTTAAAACGAGTTGACCCCTTTTCTCAAAAATTCCTCAAAAATCACTGCGCATGTTCAGTGATGATGATTCGGATTTGTACAATTTACTCTGCAATTTTTTTTCGTGTTGGCCTTAATTAGATGGTTTTATGTTAGCCTTTGACAATGTTTGACTTTGAGTTGACAGTGACATGAACTATGAAGTATGAACTATAAATTTCATGTGAATACTGCATATGCATGCAGTACAGAAAAGGCTTAAAGAAAAGTAACAATATTTTCCCATCATTGCAGCTTGGGTTACAGTGAGCTTCATTGAAGACGACATAAAGTCTGTAGTTCTACTTGGGGACTTGGATGTAGATGTGCCCGAGAAGGTTTTTATCGGGGACAAAGTAAATGCCCGGTACTCCGACAAGTTGTACCCAGCCATTGTAATTGAAATCTCAGGTAGGTATACATTGTAAGTTTTGTTATATATTGAGCCCAGTTGCATACCAATCTAACAATGTCCACTGATCAATAGGGGACCAGCACTTTGACATACTTTTTCAATTATCATGAATGATTATGCAAATATTAATTGAGACAATTACCAACAATTCAACGTATTTCTCGTGTGGCCCCCCATACCCACTGCTTGAATTGCTGGACTTTTAAGTGTGTCCTGCATACATGTTGTACGATTGCTTGTCATCAAATGCAAACGGAGGGGAAGTGTTTGCTTAAATATGTTTATGCCTTATCCTAGTGAACGATGTTGTCGGTTTAATTTTTGTATTACTTTTGTGGACTGTAACAAAGTTTCTGTATATTTTTCTAAAAATGTGTAATTAATGCAATGTTGTATTTTGTTTTTCAGAGGATAAAGACAAATGCCTGATGGCGAAGATAACCCCCAGCACTAAAAATAAAAAAGAAAAGCGCAAAAAGTCACCTGCATCCAAGAACTCACAAGGTACATTGTATTAGCAAGGAGTGAATGTGTGCACAACTTGGGAAATATTAGTGGAGGTAGCAGGATGTTCATATAGACATTCTGGTATTCTAATGGAAGCTGCCCTTTAAACAAGCATGTGTCTCCAGACAAAGTGGTCTCTCCGTGTCAGGATTAAAAATTTATGTCTAATCAATCTAAGAAAGACCAAAAGGTTTCTTCTCAATTTGATCACCTCCCTTGGTTAAAATTTGTCCTCTCAACTTGTAAAAATATTTTCTGTTTCAAAATGGGTTATTCGTGTATGAATTTTATAACGCTGCAAATAATTCAATCAATAACATTTGAATTCATAGTTTGTTAAGGCCTGTATGCATTTTTTTTTATACAGGCCTGTTTTTAGGGGGTTTGTTATGGTCTTTTTAAGTAAACCCCCATTTCAACTGCATGTAGGCCCAGTACCTTTTCCCACCTTTTTGGGCACATCAAGTCATACAAGAGGAAAACAAGATTCACACAAAATATATCTTGTTTTCTATATAGTAGCCAAAAAACCTTTAATTTTATTTTGGTTACTGAATTGCTTATTTGATTTGCAGATCAAAACTTAAGTAAAATGATCGAAATTCAAACATTTCTTACAAAAAGTTTACCAATGATTCACCTTTTTCTAAGATGTTCCGTCCAAGACCACAAAACCTGCAAAAGAAACATCTTCAAGACAGAAAATGCTGCAGGACATGGGGTTGAACATTCATAACATCCTACAGGTAACACCTTCAATCCAACCTACAAAGCCTTCCTCCAATGCCATTCCTTCACAAGCTTCCGCTCTGCGATCTCCACAACAATTCTCCCGGCCATCGCTCTACCAACTATCATCCATATTCCATCAGTCATCCTCACCTGCACCACCACTGTCCTTCCACCAGCCTGATCCACCAGCTTTTCATCATTCTACCCACCAACCATCTTTCGTGCCTCAACCTCTCTATCACCCTTATTCACTACCACCACGATCACCCTCTCCCATGTCCATTGAAGAACCCACATTTGCGGAGCTTGTTACTCGGCACCTTGTCACCGACAATGAAGACTATGTACCTGTTTGCACAAATGACGGCTGTCGCCAACGAATTTCTAAAAATAAGATTTTGCAATGGAAGTGCCCTTTGCAAAATGAAAATGGCCTTCCCTTTTTAAAGATGAAATTCCAGACCTGATGTACCCAAAACCTTTTTAAATATTTGTACAAGTAGTAAAGTGGAACACAGGAAAACTGAAAAGAGTGGATTTTAAACCTAAAAGTCGTCATTCATAAATACATTACATTTTAGCTGTGTTTGAGAACCTGTAGCTTTTGAGCGAAAGATTGGTTGACAATCTAAAAGTAAAAAGAAACCAGTATTTAAACATTGAAAAGTTGTGGATGAAATAACAATGATGAGCCTGAAAAACCTTACTACTTGGGAGCACCAAATTTGTAAGGTTTAAGTGTATGTCTAGGTAGCGGAGATGATAGTGATCTACGTGCTTGCGACTCAAGTCCAAAACAGTAACATTATTTTGCTCAAATTAAACAATACATTTAATCTATTTCCATTGAGTTTTCTTTCTTTCCTTATTTATGTTAATACAAATGATATTATATTTACAGTTGAACTAAAACGAGGCAAGCCACTGGACCAACGAGGATAATATCTACTGCCGCCCAAAGCCAGGCTATGTGGATGAAGATTTGGCGAAAAAGTATAAGGTAGTTCTGTGTACATGTACATGTACTTGTTTTATTCATTGACCAACTGTATCTGCTCCATGGTTTCAAATTGTAACTAAAGTTAGCATTCCAACTGAACTTGATTCACATGACACATTGTACACGTGCACTGACGCCAGGAACTGGGGCAGCAATTGGAGAAAACAGCGTTTTAGTTCAACGCTTTTGAAAACCAAGCTTTCCCAAAAAATTTAAGGACATTTTCTAAAATTTAAGTTTTTATAAATGGAGACTTTATGGTTTGAACTTTATATCTATGGTGCTTTTTAATGTCTTTCGTCCTAAATTTTATTCTAAATGTATTTCACCATGTTCTGTGAAGTACTTATCATAGCGTGCACTAGTACAAGTAGCCCAGGGGCCGATTTCACTAACGCGTTTTGATCATCGCAAACGCCGAAATCGATCGCTAAATCCCAAATCCATCGCAACTTAGCGATGGATTTTGGAGAACGATTTCACTAAAACTTTGCGACAAACTTACTCATCGCAAAACAATTATTAGCGATGACAATCTTGCGATGACTCGTTAGTGGCCGCAAAGTGTAAGTTCATCGCAAATTATGATAGATTGTGCCATTTTGTGCTTAGATTTTAGCGGTGTACGTCTCGACGTAGTATAGTTTGTTCGTGATTTAAAGGGTAACATGGCGTTACGTTTACTCTTCGTGGTCTTTTACTGGGAGACTCGGGATACACACAACGCAGTTGGCCGATGACACCTTTCAGCTTGAATGTGGTTGTTGCCGAAAGAGCTTAAAATCGGTATTAAAAAAAAGGAGATCGTCATCTATTGGGTTGTTATTTTAACCAGCAATTTGGCCTAAAGTTAATGTAGGCCTCATAGCATCCACAATTTTTCCTTTCCGATTTTATACATTGTACACATTTTCGATGACAACACTTTGACGAAAATTTCGGGCATCTAGAAACGAATTTTTTTTTGCCAATTAGGCCTAATAGTGATTAGGCCCTATGCCTTCGGGAAAGTAAAAAATAAATAAATAAAAAAAAATCACCTTTAGACGTTCGTATATGTGCTGAAGCTTATATAAAGGGTGTCAGACATTAATTACCAAAAACCAAAATCGTTATTCTCATTTTGTCAATTTTCATCCACCTCAACGCTACGATTATTTACAAGATTTTATCAAAGTAAGTATACTGGGGGGGGGGGGGCTATAGGCCTACAAATGAAACATGTTGAATTTGATTTCATGTACACCTTTTTAAGTGAATGCCTAGAATTTAAGCATTAATATGGTCCTCTTGTTGTTACTTTTGATGCACCAGCATGACAACCTTTACATTTAAACTGCAATATATGCCGTTCGTTTTTAATCGAACCGCAGCCTGCAACAACATTTTGACATGTACGACGCCCACATGCGAAGACCGACGGTTTTCTTGAGGTTTGTGTCAAAGGTCACTACTTATAGCCTCGTACAAAACGTTTAGTTTCCTTGTCATGTCATCGCAACTGCGATGACTTGAGTGAAACGCGAAATCAGCGATGTCGCAAGTGCGATGGATCGATGATCGCAAATGGTGACTTTAGTGAAATCAGCCCCAGGCATTGTCAATGGTCAACCACTCTTTTGGAGAACAAATTAATACAGATGAAATAATCTGGATGCCACATTCAATGACCTCTGACCCCTAAAAATTATTTGTGCACACATTTTAACATCTATCAAAGAAGTGATGTGAAATTGCTTGATTTGTGTTTCTACGCAAGTTACAGACTATCCTGTCTAAAATATTATGTTTCTTGTAAGCTTTCGTTCAATCTTTGTTGTTGTCTGGTTGTCTCTTTCCACAGATGATTGAGCTTACCCAAAGCAGCGGAGTGTATATCCACGCTGAGGATAAAAGGTTGTTGTTGGGCAAAGGAGATGGGAAACAAGTGCGGATGTTGTTTGGCTAGTGGGTGCAATGTTCGGTATGTGTATGATTCTGTTCTGTATCCAGTCTTTTTTGTGGGGCTGTAATTAAGTTTGCCTGTACATGTATACTGTGATGTCTCACCCCGTCGTAGAGGGCGCGACGCGGACGGCAATGACGAACGTCTCCGAGCGGTTAGAGACGAGTCCGTTGGGATGGATGTATACCGTCCCGAGAATGGTTGGTCCTTATTGCTTGTAGGGACGAGGGAAACGCCTCAACCTCAGACAGGTAGACAACAGAGGGCGTGCTTTCAGGACGAGTGTGCCGCAGCAGCAGCACCAGCGACAGGAAGAGGGGGCAGCGCACTATTACTCAGCTGACAGGCAACAGCATACCAATAATGATTCCACAAACCCAGCGTGGCCCACAAGCTTTATGATTGGGCTATGTGACTTTGTTAGTGGACCAATAGGGATAACACCACGACTGGCAATGAACCCCTCAAAGAGCTCCTCGAGGAACCCCTAATCGCCGCACTACCCAATTGGCCCCTCAAAGGAACCTATTCGCCGCACAACCCAATATGGTCCCTCATTTCCACCACAAAGCCCCCTCAATTAGCTCATGCAAGAATCGTTACAGCCGACTTATAAGTCAACCGATCCCAAGACACGCAACAGCCCCTCAGTCCAGCTTACCTAGTAGGACGGGACGCGTACAACACTATATCCAACTGTGCAGTCAGATTGGCTAGATCACTATTAGATTGATCGTTCCGCAGCTAGCGGAAACGCAGCCCTCATCACTCTGCACGTCGCTGCTTTTATAGCCTTCGCCACGTGCACACGAGATCGCGCTCACCAATAGCACGTGCTAGCGGGATCACTGACACTGGGGACTATACCACTCCTCGCGCAGGGGTGCTCTACTCTGTTACGCCACAATACTCACGAAAGGAATACATTAATTTCTTTAAAAAAACCAAATCAGTGATTTGTTTGTCTTCTTACATAGTTACTGTGAATAATCTTGGATTGTTTACAGTAACTATACTTATGTTTGCCATCAAGCATGTCAAGTTCTTGGCAGTGAGCACTACTAAGTCAAAGATAGTACAGAATGCATTGCTAAATGACATCACAAACACTACGTATGTTGGAAGCTTTCACTACAATGAACCATAATTGATACATTTTAGAAAATTGGGTCAAAATAGTATAACCAATGCTGTTAACCTACATTCACATATTCATGTAGTGAGAAATTTCATATATTGCTAGGTCAAACAAAATTTGTGCATTCAGGTGTACTCCAAATTAATTACATTAATATTGTAGTATTCGGAAATTTGTATTCCAACTTGTTTTGTTATTCATGTTTTCTTTTATATTGCAGCATATATTGTGATAGCCGAAACAACAGAGTACTCTCTAGCCCAGCTGAGGCAGACTATAAATAGAAAACTTTGTGCGTTCCGAGCACATGCCAAAAAACCCCAGTGACAATGGGATAGATTACTTATTCTTAGTCACGTGACCTGAGATGGGTGTTGAACATTAGCTCAGTTGGTAGAGCCCGGCACATTATTCCGGAGGTCGTTGGTTCAAGTCCAACTCTAGTCAATTTTCTTTTGTTCAACCCTAAATTGTTTTAAATTTACCTAGTCAGTTTCCCCTTGTGGTTTATATTAATTTAAAACAATTATATCTCATGAACCAACTAGGATTCAGGCTTGATACCAAAACCTTAGTGTGTAAATCAATCTGCAACTGTTGATTGTTGATGGCATCGTCGATGACGTAACAACATTAAATAAACGTTTATTGTTTAAAATATTCATATCTGGATAACCATAATTACTTCATATAATTTTTAATTGTAAGCATCACCATGTATGATTTATTCAACCAAATGTGCTACATATGTATTGTATACACCCCATAACACCTCATGCTTGCTGTTATACCAATTTGCCACATCAGCTGCTAGGATGAGGAAATAACTTATATGTGTAGCCAGATTGATCAAGATCACATATTATTTCTCTCCATTTTATGTTCTAATCTAAATGTAACAAGTTGCACATTCTACCAATTGGAAAAAATGCAGTTTGATGCAGATAGTAAATTTTTTCAAGGGTTCCCAGTTTTTCATCACATTGTTCTATATAATCTGTTTTTCAAAGCATGTGCAAGATGATGTTTATGTTATCACTATCAAATGTTTTTTCAAAGAGCTTTGACACCCAAAGTTTTCAAGAATTTCTTGCCATTTGTGTTTCCTCAGAGTATTTATTTTGGCAACTTTCAAATGCATCTTTCATTACAGCTCATTAGAGTTGAGACTGTCACTGTCAACAAATGTATACATGAACTTGCCAAACATGTATTTGTACACCATGTATTAAATTCAACAAATGTGTGCTAAATTTATCTACCTCATAAATCACACACATTTTAAATGTTTTACTGTTGTTTTATATACTTTGTAATTGCAAGCCAAACAATTCTTATTCAACCAAAGATGCTACATGTATTTTATTTACACTGTTATAAGATATATTTTGTAACATTTGTGCTTTTTTGTAACTTTTAACACTGGCGACATTTTCTTAATAAAATATTACCCAAATTTGACTTTCACTTCCGATCCAAACAGGAAGCATTTTAGGTCAATGGAATGAACCAGCTTTGTGATTGTTACAATCACATAAGTTCTAGTTTGTATTTGTAAGCGTTTAACCATCAACCAAAGGTACTGCACAAATTGTATTTACACTGATCTTTCATGTTTTGTACAAACAAGATAATTATATCTTACATAGTTGTTAGTCTTATTATTGTCAAAGTTTATTGATATAATTAAAGTAAAGGTCTTTTTTGATAGTTGTTTTTCAGTTTAATATGTATGTCAGCCACAGCTCTCAAATGCATTGTTCATTATAAAGTTCAAACATATAGTAATAAAAAAAGAAATTGCCACACAAAGGGCAGAATTGTAATTATACTGCAGTTCTTTTTAATTTTTTACAGCATGTACCATAAACAACAGGGAGTACATGTACACTCAAACCATATGCACCAATACTACACCATTGTTGTATGTGCGTGCACCATTACTACACAAATTTTGTATATGCACCAATACTAGACCAATTTTGTGTATGCACCAATAATAAAGAGCATTTATACCGCGCTATACAAAGAACAGAGCGCCTAACAAGTGTGTAAAATAAACCTAAATAAGACAAAAGAACACTAGAAGACAAAAACCAAGACAGATCAAAAAGTGATGGGGAAAAGGTGAGTCTTAAGACGACGCTTGAAGACAGACACAGACTCTGACTCTCTCAGATGAATTGGTAAGTCATTCCACAGACGGGGAGCAGCAACGATGAAGGAAATATCCCCGGCTTTCTTTTTGGACCTAGGGATAGAAAGCCGAGTCTGATCAGAGGATGAGCGGAGTCTGTGTCTGAGTGCATCTGGAGCATTAGCATTTTGTAATTGGATGAGATCAACCATATATTGTGGTGCTTGAGAATGTAGACATTTATAAACCAACAGCAGTATCTTGAAGACGGTTCTTTCTTTAAGTGGAAGCCAGTGTAGCTCAACCAACAGGTCGGCAGATGCCCCATCCCGTCCGCACGAGAAGATTAGCCTGGCAGCCCTGTTTTGCAGGCATTGCAACCGTTTGAGATCTTTCCCGGTTGTGCCGAACAGAAGAGAGTTGGCATAAGCGAGGCGGGACAGGATAAGGGCTCTGACGGCATGGTGGCATGCATCCTGGGTGATGAACCGACGAATGCGCCAGAGATTGCGCAGGTGAAAATTCACGGATTTGCATAAGGAGCTCATGTGACCAGACATATTGAGTGAACCATCCAAGATCACGCCCAAGTTCTTAATAGATGTAGAGGCAGGGATGGATATGTCTCCCAGTTTTAAGCTAAGATCTGGGAGAGAAGATAGTACATGTTTGGAACCAAAAATACAGAATTCGGTCTTGTCAGTATTCAGTTGAAGCATATTTTGAGCCATCCAGTTGTTGATAGAGTAGACGCAAGATGATAATCTTTCAAGAATACGCTGAAAGTCACCCGGTGTAGTAGGGTCCAATACTGCATAAAGCTGTATATCGTCAGCATAAGCATGGAAAGATATATCATAGTTACGGATAATCGTACCAATAGGGTTGGTATACATAATGAAACATTGTGGGCCCACAACCCAACCCTGAGGCAAAGAGTAAGTGAAAACATGTTCATTGGATTGAGTACCCTTAATAGAGACTCTGGTGGTGCGGTTCTTGAGATATGTGCTAAACCAGGATTTAACAGTACCACCTATATCAAAGCTAGTCTCCAGTCTATCCAAGAGAGTGTCATGTTCGACTGTGTCGAAAGCAGCCGACATGTCAAGCAGGACCATGGCGACAGCTTTGTTCTTATCTAGAGAACTGAGAATGTCACTTTTGACCTTCAGGAGGGCAGTCTCGGTGCTATGGTGCCTTTTGTAGGAAGACTGAAACAGTTCACCCAGGTTATTGCTGTCTACATGGTCCGTAACTTGACGTGAGGCTGCCTTCTCAATAACCTTAGATAGGAATGGTATATTGGACACAGGACTGTAACTCTTAAGATCATTAGGATCAAGGGAACTTTTCTTTATAACAGGAGTTATAATGGACCGTTTGAGATGTGTAGGAAATATACCAGTCAGAAGAGACGCATTCACTATCTTTGTAATTATTGGGCATAGAACAGAAATATTATCCTTAACTAACCAAGTCGGTAAAGAATCAAGCGGGCATGATTTACTAGAGAGCCGCTTGATGATACTTTCAACGACATTGTTAGGTAACTGTTGGAAAACTGACAATGTAGAATCTGTAACAATAGAGGGTTGTTGATCATTGATGAAGTCAGGGCACCTAACGGAAGAGATATTGGTTCTAATTGTCTCAACCTTGCTGATGAAAAATGACAAGAAATTCTCAGCAAGGTCACTCTTGGAATCGTGAACAGGGAGTGATTTAGTGGACTTATTAAGTAGACCATTAATGACAGCGAACAGATCTTTCGTATTAGAATTATGGCATTTGTCAGAGAAGTAGCTTATCTTAGAGTCAGTAATGAGTTTATTGACACGAGCTTTTTGAGTTCGGAACGACTCCTCATCCTCAGCAGCGTGGCTCTTTTTCCATTTGCGCTCGAGCTTACGTCGGAGAAGTCTCTCAGTGTGGATACTGTTATTATACCAAGGGAGCCTGGTCTTTAATGTACGCTCCTTAGTAATCAGAGGGCAGACTTCATCCAAGGCCGAAGATGTAATGGACAAATAGGACTCGACAAGTGTGTTGGGGTTGTCACTATCTGGAAAATCATGAGTGAAACGATACTACACCGATTTTGTAAGCACCAATACTACACCACTGGTGCTCTTTTAGTGCTAATTTAAATAATTGGGACTACACCAAAACTGCACCAACATGTACAAATTGTAGGTTAGGTGTTTTCAATGTACACCAAAAGTGCACCAATAAGACGCTCTGGTGTAGTTTTAGTGTACACAATCTTTTTCAAATGACTACACTAAAACTACACCAACTTGGCACCAAACTGGCCCTAGAGTTGGCTAAAGGAAACTTCAAGCAAAGAAACCTACTATGTATTTTTTTGTTTTTAAATCTCGAGTGAGGATCCCCAATAACAAAAAATGAATGACACCACTTATTTTGATTTACGATTAAGTAGAATTGCGTGATTGAGTCTGAAAACCACGTATGAATCAGTTCTCCCTTATTTTAATTGCTGCATCAAAATAAGCTTCCAACACAAAATGTCCACTTGTTGTTCGTTAGCCTTTTGCAGGTTGCAAACAAACTCTTTCTAAAACCAACAACGATATAAAAACACTTTTTCTTGGGTGCTTGAAGTTGGCACCATTTTCTTCAGGACGGGATCAAGTTGTGAAAAGCGGCGCACAAAGGAGAGAGTATGTAATACATTTCAACGGTATTAAAAGTCGGCAGCGAACGGGCTGTCATTCATTTTGGCAGGTTAACCTTTTTCTATCCGACAGACAGGACCGATAATAAAAAAAAAACATTTGATGTAATATTCTAACATGCTTATCGAACAATTGACATGTAAGTAATATCAATTCTGATCAATTCGCAACAATTTTATTTGTGGGAAATTCTGTCTCAGTTATATTATATTCCTGTTTAATTGGAAATACTTGTCAAGTTCCCCGAGTTATACTTCCATGGTTATTTGTAAATATTGTTTTTAATTGAAGTAGTTAGAGAATTATTGGCACAAAAACTATAGTCCCCTTCCTTGGAAATATCTGTAAAACTATTTATTTCTGTAGCGAAAATGTCAAAACTTTACGATGACAACTATCTAAACGCAAGTTGGTTCACATACGAACTGCTTGGAGTACAGGTTCGTTGGAGTACATATGTTTCCAATCATAAGAGAAAACTGTTGGCAAAAATATGTTTCCAATCATAAGAGAAAACTGTTGGCAAAAGTGTAATTCAGATCAATTTTTTGCAGGTGCTGGCTAATTTTATTCAATAGCTTTAGTTTAACATAGTTTCTTTCTTCTACTGAAGCGAATTTATAGTTCGTCGTCCATGGGAATTTTTCATTACTATATTTAATGTTTATGTTTTAGCCATTCTTGGCTTTTTCTTGCGTATTATTTGATTTAATGCACACCGTACATACCAAAACTGATCTCGTCCAATCAATCAGGTGCTTGAATAGCCTTAATTCAAGGCTGTGTATAGTACAGGATACGCAGGCCTGCACCAAACTGTGCAGCTAATTTTTTTTCACACGGCTCGTGAACACATGCCAAGTTGGAGTCTAGCCAAGTTTTGTTATGAATATGGTAATTTATCAAAGGCCGATCAGTGTGCGGACTTTGGACTTGCTGTACAGTACTGTATTGTACCATAGCAGTGTGTGTGCAGGGGCTCGGAAAGAAATTTGATAAACGTTATGACATGATTATGATAAAAGTCAAATAATTACATTGACAAATATTGTGACGATGATCTTCTACTTGTAAATACAGATACTGCAAGCACAATCGCACGTCCCAATATAAATCTGGTTCCCAACCTACCTTATAACCACAAAATGTACGTGTCATCGCGTAGGGGAACCCGACGAATTAAATAAAACTGCGCCCTTACTCGTTAAAAGAATAACATCAAAAGAAAGTTATTTTGACTCGAAGATGTCGTAGATGGCGTGGCGTAGATCGTGCACTATAGGTTGGTTGAGCGCATTCCGCAAATTTGCGCCATCTGCATATTGTGCTCTGCAGACAGGGCACCTCTTGTGTCAACCCAGTGGTGTACGATAGTAATCTTGTGCAGACTGATTTTTAAAATAATGCGCAATGTGCAGATGGTGTTAAATTAAATTATTGTTACGCCTATTGGTTGCCAGTAGCCTTCTGTCTGTGGTGGAAGAGTCTTCTGTGGTCTTGCTTATTCTTGTCAGATGTGTACAAGAACTTGCAGTCAGGGCATTTTCCCAACTGTTTCACTTGGCGTTGTGGCATGTGATAATCTGGGGATCTTCTGGAGTGCCTCACTGAATGTATGGTAGTAGTGCCCAGGAAAGCTTGTGGAAGGGGTAGGTGACGGAAACTCTTTGTACATGCCACAATTTCTGAGTTGTTGATGGGATGGAGACTGCAGTGATCGCACTGATCAGGTTGTTGGCATTTGGTAAAAATTACCATCCCAACCCGTCGGTCAATGTGTCTCTTGAAAAAAATAATGTCACTGTGCACATCGGCTTCCTTGATGTTTTCTGCAGAGTAGGGAGTTGGCTTGTATTTGCTTGATTGATGACTTACTGCTATTTTCACTCAAGCATACTGTACATTGTCCCAGTACCCCTCCAGCGTGGACAGGGCAGCATCAAACACTTGACCCTCTTTCTCCTTGAGTGCCTCCTCTGTCAGATGCTGTTGTGGAGGAGGAAGCTCGCCTGGCAAACGGTCTGGCAGATATACAGCAAGGCGGCATAGTCAGAACCCCCCGGACGTGCTCTATAGGGTTTCTTGCTGAAAACCCCGGACAATGCGTTGTTGCAAGGAGTACATCAAGGTTTAAGTCCTTAAATAGTCTCATAAAAAACCACTCGTTGGTCAAGTGGTTGACATTGAAGTCCCATCCACCATCGGATAGGATTTTTAGAGACAGCTTCTTGCTCTGCTGGATGAGTGGATATAAGTCGTTGCAGTGGCTTGCAATGGTAGTCTTAATGTACGGCCCTCGGCCCTCGACATTGATCGCACTGCACTATGGTAGCCTATATCCTTGTCTTCCCACCTTGTCTAGAGTGAATTCTGGCACAGTTGGAGGTTTCATCTCCATGTATCCAGCCGGAATGATTAAGTAGCCAGGAGTGGGAAAATCATGATCGAACAGGTTTGGGCTGTCATCAGTTGGAAAGATTCTCGATAGAGTGCATCTCCTGTCTACTGCCGGTTTGCAGGAGCCAACTCGCAGCTTGTTTTTATTGTCCGCGCTGAGCATGGTTGTTGACTCCGGAAACATACTGCATGCCTCTCGTGCATACTTCACCCTAGCCGAGTAGTAATGTTCATTGTAATTTTCGTTGTGTTTCTTGTTTCGCTTGGGTGGTACTCGGAATAATTATTAAATAATTATGTTTGAGCTCCCTGCAAAAATTGTGATAACAAAAACACATTCCATTTCACAAGATGTTGTGCTGTATTCCATGTTGCTGTTTTGTAATTGTTTTGGGGTTTTGAAGAACCAGTGTTCTTTACCAAGTCAATCACATTGCATATGAAGTTGGTCAGACTTATTGGAAACACTATTATTCTTCACTTGGCCATGACGATTTCATTTTTTTTCCTTTCAAATTACCTGTTTTTGTTGAGTTTTGCTAGGCCTGGTGTGACATCAAGGAGATGTTCGCAGATGTTGGCGAGTGTTGTGCCGCATTTTCCAGTGGTATCTCTCCACCTATGCGTCTCAAAGCCATTCTCTTCCACAAATGCTCTGGCAGGGTCTACAATCCCAGGAAACATACTCTCGATGGACGGCCTGCCTCTTTTTACTCGGGGCTTCATGTTGTCGGTTTTCAACACCTGCAATATAGATGAAAATACAAATTAAGTTTTTTGGGGGCTTTTTTTCCCTTCTTCTACGCAGTACAATTTGCCGCACTTCATTGGGACAGTACCATTGTAATAAAGTGTAAAAATTTAACAATATTGTGTAAAGATCGAGATGAAACATGCTTTTTAAAGTAATTGACGTGTGTGTGGTTTTTGTTTTTATCGAAAGTGACATAGGCCCCTAACAAAACAAATGTCGACATTGAAAATATTAACCCTGATCTTAACGCGCTGCGTATCACAATTAAAATGTCCCTCTCTAAACACGCATGTCAGCTTACCCATATCATAATGGTATATTCCAGATTTAAGCCTAACGGATTTTTTATTTATTTATTATTATTGTTGTATAAGAGAGACTACGACCAAACTCAGTCTGCTTTGCGAACCATGTCACGAAGAGTTAAATTATGTGTCATTACCTTAATAGATTTTAACTGTAACATTTTCAATAATTTACTGACAGTAAGAACTTTCTTTTTTTGTACAAAAATCAAAATTAACGCAAAATATATGATTTTGTATTTCATTAATGTTATAGGTGATTTTATCACAGTATAAAACAATTCTTTGGCAATAATTTAACAGCTGTCTGTAGGCTATTGTTGTTATTACATTATAATACCATTTTTCAAATACAGGGGGCTTGACACATCAGTGTCAAATAACAGTAAGCCGCTGTTTTACAAAGAGACTTTTGAGACAGTAGAGGGCGTCCCATTTACAGTAGCTTGGAAAGAAGGTATAATTTACAGCATAATACTGTTGACTAATTTACAGTATCGTACTGTCAAAAGTGAGCAACGGTAAATTACAATACTGTTTACACTACACTAATGTAATTGTATTAACAGTAAAGCTTGGAAAGAAGGTATAATTTACAGTATAATAATACTGTTGCCTACTTTACAGTATCGTACTGTCAGAGTGAGCAACGGTAAATTACAATACTGTTTACACTTCACTAATGTAATTGTATTAACAGTAGTACAAAATGATCCTGTACAAATTATAGTTTGTTACTGGCGCCCGTACTGTCAGTAATTTACTGTAAAATTGAACAGTTAATATTTTACAGTGTACACTATATAAAGGCTGGCTGAATCTTTTATCTCTCAGTTTACATCTAGCAGCCAGCAGCACCACTCAGTCAACAGTGAAGAATATGATGAGTATTCCAGCATGTTAACTTAAGCTTTAATTTGGGTTTGAACAAAGAAAAATTTACTTGGGTGTGATCCCTGGCTACACGGCAGCTAACAGTTGAATGGCTTCTGACTGGCACCCTAAACAAAGATATTGACTAATAGGGAGACCGCCAACATAGGGCTGGATAGCTCAGTTGGTAGAGCGCCGGTACGTTAATCCGGAGGTCGTTGGTTCAAGTCCCGCTCCAGTCAATTTTTCTTTGTTCAAACCCAAATTAATTAAAAATTTACCCAGTCAGTTTCCCTTGTGGTTTATTACTTTAACTTTAGCCTTAGTTACGTCACTGTGGTGTTTCCATTAGGCAGTAGTATACAGCTAATAGGTACACCACAGTGGCCTAGTTTTATTACTTTAATTATTCACGTGGCAGCGGTGTGAGTATTTAATTAGTCAATCTTGTGTCCACCATATCTCAAGAAGTAAACACCCGATCTTCAGTTTTCAGTTATGGACTTGTCTTGTGTTGTAGATGTGTATTCTGCCCAAACATTCTCCGTCACATCATCATGACGTCAGTTGTTGGCGCCTTTTCGTTCTGTGTACAAAACACATGGCTGAAAGTGTAAATGTTTTGACAGTCAAAAACACAATATTATCAATTAAAATTACTAATTAGTTTCCTAAATTACATAAACTGTTCAGAAAAGTTAATTGCTTTTAATAAGAGATGTTCCTGGTCTTTAAAACTATTCAAAGTTAAATCTTTTCCAAGATAATTAACAATTAAGTGACAAATTGGACACCATGGCTAGCCGTTTTGATTGGGCAATCACGGCAAGGCGTTGGAGATTTCCTTAATATTGGATTCCTAACCGGTAGAGGACCCATTGCTTTTTGCACAGCCCATTCCATTTGTACATGAGCAGTAGTTAGGCGGGCGGACATACAGAAATTGACCTTTGACCTAATTTATGTACATAATTAACATAAATTAAGTTTAATGAGGCGCTTTAGCGTTACGAAACAATATGCGGAAGGATGACCTGATTTGCATAAGGGGGAGGAGATGAAGACGAGGTGAGGCGGGTCACTGAGATAATGAGGGGGTTTAAGCGTTGGAGTAAGGGGGGAAATTTATACGGCAAGATGTTCTCTTTTAATGAGATGCTAATGAGATGTTAATGAGTTGGAGATAATGAGGGGGCTTAAGCGTGCAAAGCAATGTGGGTCACGTTGATTTCCAAACTGTCATTGAGAATTGGTAGTAGGGTTGTTGCACTTGGCAAAAAAAAAAACGCCCATCTGTCAGATGATCCTTGACTGTATTGTATGGAGTAATTTAACTCTGAACAGATTAAGTAATTGTACCATGCAGAGTGCGGACGAGATCTTTAGGCGTAGGGTCAGTGGTCAGTGTGTCTAAAAGACTCAAACACACCGGCAAAGTTTCCAAGATGTCTGACGGATCGTGAATATCCAAGTTATCTTTGAATTTCACCGTGTAGTCAGTTCCTTTCGTGTCGAATTTCTGCACTTAAACTTCATTCACCTTTGTGACGTAATATAGGTTTCTAACATCACCACCGAAGATATTTTGGTTCTTTGGTGTAAGGTTGAAGTCCCGTGGCCAAATTGAGGCACATGCTGACCTTGCATATGTCTGCATAGGCTTAATGTCGATTTGAGCAAACATTTTCCCGCATTCACCACTGTTGTTGTTTGATATCAGTATGGCGGGCTAGATGGCGGTTACGATTTTTACGCCTCGAAAATAGTTCATGACATTCGTCACAGGAAAACAAAATCATAAAATTACCTGTAAACTAAAAATTTACCACACAATCAATTTTAAGTTTACAAATATTAGCTACAAATATTAAACACATACAAACTCTGAATGTATACAACAACATTTTCTGTTGTTTGGATATGAAAAAAGATACTGAAAGCAGAGATGTGACGCAATATTTACAAAAATATGCTAGGTTTGATGTATTACGTCATTTACTATCAATAGCAAAGTTGATAACATCGCACCGTCACACGTAAAACAAAGCCTTCCACTGCCACTTCCAAGTCTTCAACTAAGATATGCTCCTTTGTTTTCCAATCACAACAAATGTACTTTCATGTGGTTCATAAATTACTAGGTGAGGCCTTGCACAAAAGCTAGATGAAGCCGGACAAGATCAGTGACATGCAGTGGAAATACTAAAAGTAAAAAGCACTACACACTAATACAAGTGCAATCTTATTGTCATGCCAATTTGATGACACTATCTGTACTTTGTTTATGCCAAAGGCACTTGCTGAACACTTGTGGAAAAATACAAGTTCAACAGAAATAATCTTTGCACTTGAAGAACAACAAGTGTATACTCTTGTTGTACAGTCTAGAAACATAATTCACCTTAGTGGCAGTGACCAACTTCAACCCAGTGTCCTCAAACCAGGGCCTCGCTGGCTTCATCCTTGTCCTCCACTAAAAAAAGATGATCAGTTCCAAGAATGAGTACTGAACAAAAGCTACATGTAGTTGATCAAAAAGCAGTCGGGTCAAACTCTTCTTTCTGTGTTGATCGTAAAACTGGTACCACTGTGACTGTTCAAAGAATAATCATACAAGTGCAGTATATAATTAGTTATATAACATCAGTCTACTACACAAACAGTATCAAAAACCTAATGTTTGCAAAACACAAACCCTACCCAAGAACTTCATTTATAACAAAACCTTATTTAAAAAAAGAACCTGTTAAAATTAAACGAACAAAGCTGATGACCTTAGGTCAGCTAACTTGACCATTTTGGACTCAATTTCATAAAGCTGTTTAATGGTAATCACATTTTCTTGCTGACCGTAGCAGAAAAAGCACAAACTTATTTCACATGTTAGCAAGAAAAAAAGGCTACAGGTAAGCATGCCTGTTCAAGTGCTTAAGATTAGCAATGCTATGGATACATACTAGTAACCACAGAATCCTCCATTAAGCAGCTCAATGAAATTGGGCCCCGGTGCAATTAAGTGTGTTGCATTATGGAGACAACATCAATGACTCTTTTTATCAAGGGCATGTAACTTTGTTCGATCATTAAAGTAACAAACAAACAAATGAAGTCTTGCAAAGTAATAACTTCCAAAGCTCAAACAAAACCAAACAAAAGCTTAAACTGTTAAAAATACAAAACAAAGCTTTTGTGCTCAGCTCAGCCTACCTGTTCAAACTGCAATAATCAAATGTGTTGCGTATTACATCATCTGTAACTCTTTTCATGAAGAACCATTAATCTTGTCAGATCAGTGCAAAAAAAAAGACAGGTCAAATCTTGCTCATTTATAAAAATGCATTTTCATCCATGTTCCTCCTGAAGGGTACCAGTATTAAAAATAATCACAAATGTATCATTAGTTAATAACATCTAAACTATCATTTAAGTTAAACACTTCAGACTCGAATTTTGTCAATGCCATGACATTTGAACTATTTTCTTCTACATGCATACCCAACTCGGTTACTATTATAGTTTTTAAAAGATCACTTTTTCAAGTACTGAATTATGTAAATAAGATAATTAAGTTTTATAAGTAAAATAACCAGTTTGTTTGAAAACAGATAGGAAGACTATTTGTTACATTTTCTTTTCTTGTTTGTAATTTCTTGTCATGGAAAACAGTGTGGATAATCATTATTTAATAAATTTTAAAAAAATAGACAAAAAACTGTGTCTACAAAACATTTAAATACCATTAATGATATACCTGTACAACCAGGACTTGAAATCTTCCCAGACAATTCTGAAGGCCATGGCACACGAGGCAAATAAACTGTTCATGCAACCACTTCCAAGCAATCTGTAATAAAAAAGAACATCAATATTCCTGTTAGCACATTACTTTCTTAAGGATAACAAGTAACACTTAGAACAATGTCTCTCCAGCTGAATTTTTTTTTTACATATAGTGCAACTGATTGTCTCCAAATTATCTGAACAAATTGCCTGATATGACATCTCCTTTTAAGAATATTGATCACACAAACTTCACAGATAACTTTTACTGATTACTCTACTGTATTCACTAATTTCAATACTTTTGATTGTATCTAATAATTGTTAATAATTTTTTTCCCGAACAAAATAAACACAAATTGTCTATTACATAACATCTGCATTTGTTTGAACTTTTCATTTCCTTTTGTATATTGTACATTAGTTATATTTTTCCAAACAGGTGCACAATCAAAACAGTTAAATGTTTGACTGACCAACCTTCTCTGCACTGCACACTTCAACAAAGCAAAACTCTACAACAACCACAGTTTGATTGAATGCAAATTCCAATTATATATTTAAATTGTTTTCTGTAAAAACCATGCAACCATGAAGCATATCCTAACCTATTCTCTTTGTTTTTCTACACTTTCTTAACTAAACACTATTATCCACAACAAAATAAGGGTCAATGATGATAACAATTGAAACTGGCAAAAAGACTTTCCAAAAAAACTTCAGGGGTCATGATCTTCCAATCCATCTTCTCTACTGGAGTAATCATAAAACATTGTTTTGGTAGCTTTGACACATACCAATAATTACACTGAAAAATACTTCAGCTGTATATATCTCAGAATGAAAACAAAAAGCATCAAATAACTGCTATCAATAAAAGCTTTACCTTTGTTAATTACTCAAAACAAAATTGGTTAGAATTACTGCAAATCTCTTGATAATAATGTATGCCATTTTCGAAAGTCAACTCCAGCCTTTCTAAGGAATGTAGTTTCAGAAAAAACAAATTTCCAATAGGGAGAAATGTTTTGAATGTATGTTTCCAAACCTAGTAATAATAATATAATAAACACATTTCTTGTTTTTTACAAACCTTATCATGACTGTATAATGCATATTTTTATATGATACGATGGATTGTAAGTAATATATTCTGAAACATTTACATGCCAGGAAAATGTCTGCCAAACTTGTTTCTGTGGCCCTTCCTTACACATTTTCACTAAATATACATCAAAACTACATCAAACTAGATTTGAAATTGTCTCCAATGTCAAAATTTACATTTCCTCATTTGAATGAATCTAAACTACACTTACACATAGACTACATTCCTAGATCAAATACTATTCAAATTCACAGATTTACACTTCACACTTAGTCAGAACTGATCCTACTCAAAACTGTTTGCCCTTCCCATCTATGCATCTCCAGTTCTATTATGAAACAACACTTTCACCAAAATTTGGCTCTACACTACATGTTTGTGTTCTTTGTTTTGTTCTCACAATCAATGAACTCAGTGCCACTCTGCTAAAAATTGTTTTTGCACAAAACAATAACTTATCTCAATCATTCTGAATCTTACTATCTAATAATTTTATTATGAAACTGTTTTGTACGAGTGTTAAAGAAGAAATGGCACTCGAAGTACACTTAAAACTACACTAACTAACACTAGTACGGCAATAAGTAATCAATTAATGATTAAATTGCATGCAAAATTACAAACACTAGTACTAGTAGTAAAAACTAAAAACATAATAAATGTATCATACATGTGTTTGACATAGTCAAGTCATGTCTTTAAAAAAAATATCCTTCCGGCTGTTCTCATTAAATTTGCTTTGAATAGTGCATCCATATCATAAATAAATGTACGTTGATAGTCAACCATGCGTGATGACACCTAGCACCATTGGCTTTGCAAACATATGGGACTTGTGCCCCATTGAGATGTTGAATCCGCAAAGATCTGAATCATGATAGCCAGACTGCTGATTTTTAAAATTAAAACATCACAGATTTTAGGGGAAAATTGATTGCTTTTCGAGTCTCAAGTGTGAATTTTTGTTCACTTATTAACAACTTCCACCACAAACCATACTTGTCAAATTCCTCCATAATTACACATTTATATGATCAACTGTTGGAACCAGACTAATGCTGAATAAATCAGTCTGATCCCCATTAAATTACAACAGTTTATCATATAACTGTTGTGGAGTTGTTGAGGGAACCTGACAAAACATGGTTGTCATGCAAGTTAACAATTATGTGAACACAAATTTACACTTGCGATGACTAAAAAAGCAATCAATTTTCCCCCAAAATCTGTGATGTATTTAATATAAAATCAGCAGTCCGGCTATCTCCAAGTATAAATAAAATAGCATAAGTATTTAGCCCACCTTGTTCAGCTGTTACGGCTCTCTTTTAACATCGGTCTTCATAATTAATAAACACTCGCCATTGTTTTGTCTACGACTAAAGACTGAGTGATAGCCCAACAACAAGAAGGTAGGCTATTATTAAAATACTAAATAGCATTTGATTGATCGGTAAGTTTCTGGATCCAGCTGTTTACAGATTAAAAATTTCAATCAAATGGGGTATAAAACATAAGTTTGCACACCGGTACGCAACACAGTGCTGTGCTAGTGGTGGTAGGGTGCATACCTACTTACTATACACGTGTACATGTACTGCTAAATACTATGCATTATAGATTCATCATGATGATCACGTACACGTATTTCTCACAATCTCTAACATGTCTAACATTCAAAACAGTGTAGTGTCATTTTGAAAGACAACAGTTTCATACTTCTCCCTATCAAGTTGGTGTGATGTTTCCGTTGCGACGTTTGCCGACTAAAATTCATAGCCAGAATCACCTTAAAAGATTCTGATCAATTTGTCCCAAACTAATATTAAAAAATAGCAATTTAATAGCGTGCAACAGCAGCAGCAACCAGCACGCCAGCAGTAGCACGCATGAGATGCATCGGTCATGCGACGATGACTTGTTTTGCCTACCAAATGCTATCTAGAGGGCAGTATACATATTTAAGCCCTTTTTGGGAGGATTAAACAGCTGTGACGTGAGACGGCGGTCACTGGTCTCACTTTTAATAAAATTGCTAGTTTTTAATACAAACAGAAATTACCTCAAGGTCCAAATTGTCTTTTCCAGGTTTTACAGAAGTTCGTTCCAGAAAGTACGTCAAACTTAACGAGTGTGCAGAGCGCCGAAACAATGTATGGGCGCTGCCATTTTTTATTAACGAACTTTACTAAGAAATGTTTATTCATAAGTGGACGATACGTGATCGTCAATTACCAAATATGGGGTGTTTTTAATTTCATTTACTTTCTTTATATTAAGCTTGGATGTCACGTAGAACCTGTAGTTTTAGCTTGATAATTTCTGTAATAGGCCTATTTATTTGTGTAAGAATTTGTGGTTAACGTTGGGAAACTACCTTTTTGTAGAGATCTGGTAAATAATTATTTGCTTTTCCATGCGCGCAAAAGTTTGATGACGTGGCGGCTTTTTGACCAATGAAATAATAGCTAGCTGCTGCTCCACTATAAAAAGGGAAGTTTTTCATCTGTTAGTAAGAACAGTTGCTGCTTAGTAAGCTGTCTATACTTAACAGATAATAGGTGGACAGTGGTAGCAACTCCATGTAGATTGACTTCCACATGTATAATGCATGGCGTCGGCGGAGTTTACCGTTCTACCAGTAGATAGTCTACTGCGGTGTGAGTTACGATATAGCTGTTTAAACCCGGGGAAGAAAACTGCAGTGATGGAAGATGGCGAAGGGTCATTTATTTAAGGGAGCGTCAGCGGACTCTGGCAGAGTAACTCAGCTTGCAACTGAGGGGAGTTTATTTAAGGGAGCGTCAGCGGACTCTGGTCGACTAATTCAGCTTGCATCTGAGGGGAGTTTATTTAAGGGAGCGTCAGCGGACTCTGGCAGAGTAATATCAGCTTGCAACTGAGGGGAATTTATTTAAGGGAGCGTCAGCGGACTCTGGCAGAGTAATTCAGTCTTCCGATAAATTAGGATAATTGTTTCGCTTGGCGAGACAAATTGGCTACCTAGTTGAGCAATTAGGAAATAACATATGTACTTACAGAGAATAAATTGTTGTAACTGTTGATTTTTTTCACTATCCAATTATTTACTAGTTGAGCCTCCTCTAGCCAATAACTTAGCTGCCTGGTTGTATATTTCAACCCAACAGACTGGGGAAGATAAATTTATTTGTAGTGACGGTGATCATCGGTAGGTGTCGAGATATTCTCACTAGAGCAACAGCGCCCCCACCGACCGCCGCGCGCGACACAGCAACTACTAGTCCAACTATAATACTGCTGCTCTCGAAAGTGATCCAATTGAAACATGAATTTAATGAATTAATAGTTTTTCAAACTTAAATCAACAACGTCATAACGTTGGGACATGGTTGAGTGAACATGTGAACACCATCCATTCCGAGCTCCCAAAATTCCTTAAATTTCAGCTCCTTGACTTGCTTCGAATTTCGTTTTTCCATCCAATCCATTAATATAACTATCGTCAAATCTTTGGGTGCATTTTGGTCTGCAATATGCCTTCTGGTCGGCCGAAAATAACGAAATCCCGAACGACTTCATCATCATCAGTCGATACACCGCCTTCACTATCGCCACAACAGCACGCACCCACCGTGTCGACCCTGGAACCACCACACGACCAGCCGCCGGCCATTGACAATGAATTCCAGCAATTTGTCAGGGACGCTCTTACTGAGATACGCCGGGGTCAAACGGATCTTCATAAACGCATGGACCGGTATAAAGTAAATTTCAACAAGGCCATCGAATTTCAGTCAACCCGGATCAACGACCTGGAAAAGCGAGTTGGGGAGCTGGATAAAATGGCCCTTCAAGTTGATCGGTTAGAAAAGCTTCTAACTGATCACACAGAGAAGTTGAACAAACTTGAACGCTTCAGCCGAAGAAACAATCTTCGGATAATTGGCATGCCCCAAGAACCAAGGAAGATTGCCACAGCCTAAGCCATCAAATGCTGAAGGACAAATTTGACATGACCGACATCAAACTGGAGAGGGCCCATCGGGACGGGCCGAAGATCTCTGGCCGTCCACAGCACCTACTGGTAAAATTTAACTGCTACCAGGACAAGATTGCTGTCTTGCGACAACAACGTCAAGCCCTCTCAGATGCCCCCTTCTTCTGTGTCGAAGACCTCACACGCCAAGAATACCAGGAAAGGCGTCGATGGTCTACCCAAGTTGCCAAGGCCTACAATTTTCTTGGACATTTGCAACAACTGCTTATCATCATGGACTGTCTTTTTTTTCTTTGATTTGTTTGATTTGATACTTTTCCTTTATTTCATTTAATTATTTTACAAATTTTACCTTCTCATTATAATTTTTTTCCGCCCATTTTCATGCAAATTCTTCATTAGCCTTTTTGTTTTCATTGATTTCTTTGTTTGATCGGATTGCTCTTCTTTATTTGATTTATTTATTTTACGTATCCAACCGTACTGGGCTTTGATACTTTTTGGGCTCATTTTATTGCATGCTCTTCATTATCATTTTGTTCCTTTTGCATGGGTGCTATTATTTTGCAAGTAGTTGCTGCATCATCTTTTTGTTGTGTTTTCTTTATCCCGTTTGGGCTATTTTTACTTTTTTTTTTTTTCATCATTCTTATTATTAGCTCGTTTCTGGATTCACTTCCCCGTGTTCTGTTTGGATACCCATATTTAGTATTTTTTCATTGTATATATTGTTTCTTGTGCATTTATTCCTTGTTATTTTGTTGTTAATTGTTTAAGGATATTTAATTGTTTTTTTGTTTTGTTTTTAATTGTTAGTCATGTTTTCTGATTTTACTAATGCTACTCCATCCAATGCTGATATTCATGTCAATAGCATTACCTGTTCTTACCTTGAATGTAATGAATTTAACAATTTAAACATCTCCTCATCTGGATGTTTTTCAATATTTTATATGAATTCCAGGAGCCTCTGTAGACATTTCTATGATATTCAGGACTACCTGTCCACCATCAAACACTCCTTTTCCATTTATGGTTTTACAGAGACATGGTTCAAAGAAACCCCTCCGACATCTGTTCATATGAATAATTATCATCTTGTTAACTCTTCACGTTCTCACAAAACTGGCGGAGGGGTTGCCATGTTTGTTCATGACTCGCTGACTTTTCGCGTCCGTGACGACCTTACGTCATCAGGTAACGACTTCGAGTCGGTCTTTATTGAAATACAGCGAGACCATGGTTGTAATATCATTGTTGGAAATGTCTACAGGGCTCCTGGTTCCTCACTCGTCAACTTTAATCGGTCTTTTGACCTTTATTTGAATAGTATTACAAAGGAGAGAAAGCTGTGTTACATAATGGGTGATTTCAACCTTAATTTACTCAACTGTTCTGAGCATCAACCCACAGATGATTTTATTAATGCTGTCTTTGGTTATGGGCTTCGCCCATTAATTGACAAACCGACTCGCATCACTCCTTGCACTTCCACACTTCTTGATAACATACTAACAAATTCCGATCTCGATATCTCTGCAGGTATTTTTTACTCGGATATCTCAGATCATTGCCCACTGTTTCAGGTAACATCATCATGTTTCTCCAAAGAAAAGCCTCTGCAGCAGACATTTATTACAAGGGATATCAATCCCAATTCTATCAATTCATTTAATGCTGACATTGCTGGTACTGACTGGAATGAAGTCTATGCATCTGACCATGCAGACGCCGCTTACGACTCTTTCTTCTCAATCTTTTCTTCTCGCTACAATGCTCACTTTCCTCTTATTGTTAAAACTGTTGGTAAATCTAAAAGTAACCAACCGTGGATCACTCAGTCCATTATTGATTCATGTAATCTAAAAAATAGGCTCTACAGGCGTTTTCTACGCAACCCCACTGAGAGTAATGAGCTTGATTACAAGACATTCCGTAATCGCCTGACTGCTACTATTCGTAAGGCAAAGAAAGACCATTATGCCCGAAAGCTCGATTCTCGCAAGAATGATTTGAAAAGTCTGTGGCGGGAAATAAACAGTATTCTTGGTAAGGGTAAAAAGACATCTTTTCCCGACAGTTTCACTGACGGGGAGCGTCTTCTTTCGAATCCTACTGACGTTGCCAATTTTTTCAATTCCTTTTTTACTAACATAGGTTCTTCATTAGCTAACAAAATCCCTTCTACTGACGTCCACTTTTCAAAATACTTGCACAATCCTAAATCATCATCTTTTTTTCTTACTCCCACTAGTCCTTTAGAAATCATACGCATTGGAAAGGAACTCAAACCAAGCGCAAGCTGTGGATTTGATGGTATCAGTTCTACTTTGATAAAACATGCTCTCCCTTTTATTGCCTTTCCTCTCGCTCATATCTTCAATCTGTCCTTTTCTACTGGTTCTGTTCCTCTTAATCTTAAAGTTGCCAAAGTTACTCCTATCTTTAAAAGAGGTGATGTTCACACCATCGGCAACTACAGACCCATTTCAATTCTCCCTTGCTTCTCTAAAATCCTTGAGAGACTTGTCTACAATCGCCTTTTCAAATTTGCTTCTGATTTCCATCTTCTCTATGATAACCAATACGGCTTTCGCAGCAAACACTCCACTGACATGGCATACTCAATTTATTGATGTTACAGATGCTCTGTGTAAGAAACTATATGCCATTGGTGTGTTTGTTGATCTTTCGAAAGCTTTTGACACTATCAACCATTCTATTCTTCTTTCCAAGCTTGAACACTACGGTATTAGAGGAGTTGCTCTTCAGTGGTTCAAAGATTATCTTTTTAATAGACAACAATTCACATCAGTCATGAACTCTGACTCTGACCGTCTTTCTATTCTACATGGCGTTCCGCAAGGTTCTATCCTTGGGCCGCTTCTCTTTCTGTTCTATATCAATGACTTACATCGTTCTTCTTCTCGTTTGTCTTTCACACTTTTTGCCGATGACACTACTATCTTTCATTCTAGTCCTAACTCTAATACTCTGGTTGAATCTTTTAATTCTGAACTTCGTCAGGTCTCTTTTTATGGTTTAGAGCCAATAAACTTTCTTTAAATCACACCAAGACCAGTTTCATTTTCTTTTCCAAATCTACATCTTCTAGCCAGCTCCTATTGCCTCCAGTTATGATAGACGGTATCCCTATAAAAAGGGTGTTCTCCACTAACTTTCTGGGAGTAATTGTCGACCATAAGCTTTCATGGTCTGAGCATATTTCCTCTATAACCAAAATCACTTCGCGCAATACTGGTGTTCTTTCCAAACTTCGTTACTTTATTCCTTCTTCTTCCCTGGTCTTACTATATAACACGCTTATTCTTCCATATCTAAATTACTGTAACATTGTCTGGGCTCATTCAAGTAACAGTAAGCTTTACTCTTTATCTGTTACCCAAAAACGTGCCATCAGAATCTGCACCTCATCGCACCCTCGTGAGCACACTGCACCATTATTCGCTCAATTACACACCCTTACTGTCTCTGATATTAACAAACTTCACACTGGTATCTTTATGTACAAATACTTTCACAACCTCCTTCCCGCGAAATTTTCTTCTTATTTTACCTCTACTGAATCTGTGCATGGATACTCCACAAGATCTCGTCGAAATCTTTACGTTCCTTTTACTCGCACCACTTATTCTATGCACACACTTCGCTTCTACGGTCCTCGTCTTTGGAACGCCATTGACAGTAGAATACAAAATCAGCCTTCTGTGGGTCATTTCAAAACCTCGTTCAAAAGAGTCCTCCTCTCCAATTATGTAGCTTAGCTTTCTCTCCCTGTGAGTTCCATTGGTCCCTTTAAGCTCTTTAACTTCTTGTCATTAGTTTCTTCTTTCTTATTGCATTAGTTATACTTGTACCTAGCTCATCTAATTTTGTCCCGTCCCCTTTGTTTTGTCTGTGTTTGTTTGTGTCCCAGGCTGTTCCCTACAAGCCTCCGCTTATTTGAACAGCCTCCATACTCATCTGTATTTTTTTTCTTTTTTTTTTCTTTACCTGTATATTCATTAATTAATGGGTTCTCCAGTTTGGACCTGAAGCTAAAGCTACATTAGTTTTTTCTTTGTTCGTTTACAAACTTCGTTTATTTATGCCCTTAATGTGCTTATTTAACATTCGGTTACTGTATTTTTATGTGAGTATGTGAGTATGGAAATAATTGTAATATTGGATTAAAAATTGAAAATTGAACTACCTCAATACACACAAAATATAAACTTATTTTATTACTAAAAGAATTGGTCTATAAACTTCAACAATCCGCATGTTCAATACAAATACAACTATTTACTAAACTTTGAAATTCAAAACAGATTGACGTGATTTTTTTAATTCATTATTAGGTGTTCGGGCATTAAGCCCGAACAATTTTTTTTAATTTTTTTTATTATTAGGTGTTCGGGCATTAAGCCCGAACAACTCTTTGTTTTTGTTCGTTTTTTTTTAATTTTTTTTGTTTAGTTTTTCTTCTCAGTGGAATTTGTCCGCAAGCAAACGCATACTTGAGCGAACCTTTGATCAACTTGAAACTTTATGTGAAGTTAGAACATAACTAGCAAAAGCTGGTAAAGTTGTGACGTCGTGATGACGTCATCAGGTGTCAAATTACAAGCGATTTTAGGTCAAAAAGTGACCATTTGCAAATGATTGTATATTTGTGAATATTAAAGCTATGATGCTCATAATTGGGCATCGGATAGATCAAGACTGGGGCAACATTTGAAAAGTTAACGCCAAAATCGTATGACCTTAACTTCCGGGTCGTTACCCTAGGTCGAAGTTTACCTTCGATTTTTTTCTTCAAAAAGTCATGTTTTGGGCTTTTCTACAGCATAACTCAAGATTAAAATCGAATTGACGGTTGAAACTTGTCAGACAATTGGACCTCAGTATCAAGACGCTACAAACATGATGATGTCATGATGACGTCATCGGGTATTGAATTACATTAAATCAAAGTTAAATACTTGTAAAATATAACTCATGAACCAAATGTTGGATTTTTACAATCTACACATCATCGGATTGGTCGTTAAAAGTTCAACAAACGCTACACACAACATGACCCCATTTGACCTTGGCTTCCGGTTCAAACCGGAAGTTGAAAATTTGAAAAATTCATATCTCAACAACTATGAAATAATTTAACATGAATTTTGCATGAGGTTATAGATGAGTTGTCCTCCCAAAACTTTTGCACAGAGATTATAGCATTTTATTCTTTGCGTCTGGTCAAAACCGGGCGTCAAAGCGCTCGTGTCTGTTGACTTTCATTGTATGACAACGCACGATAGTGTAGGCCAACACAAACATGCCGACACTGTACATGTACACAGCCACGCGGTGCGCACGTGTACAATGCTTGTCTTGATGCAAGACGTTCTTAGTGGGTTTTTTTCCTGACCGATTGGTCATAGAATCAGCTGTGTCACGCTTCGCCAATAGAGGGCGCTCTATACACATCATTTAACTCCTGTTCATGTACAGACATAATACTTAGACCTTTCCATTGTTGATAAACAAACAGCGCTGGTTGGCATGGACCGCCGAATGTTAGTAAAACATTCAATCGTGTTAACAGATGTTTTAACCAAATTCAACATTTTCGGCAAGCTTCTAATTAAATAAAATACCTCCCATGATCGGTTGCTTTGTTTCCAATAAATTCAACACTATTTTTGAATATTTGTGTAACGTTGTTACAAACTACAAACTGTAGCTATCTGTTTTTGTTTTGCATTTGATGGCTTTCCATAGTTTTCCTGAGCTGTGACATTGCAAAAGAAAGGTCTATAGGCCGACAGCGCCTATGGAAATCCACGTCTGGATACCGTAATTTTGAAAGCACCCGACCATACCCAAACTATTGGCAAATTCCTCGAAAACGCAAGCAAAAACACGGTTTTTTTTCGATTCAAATGTTCTGACATCAACACAATTACACTGACTCCGACGATACCCGAACACCTAGTGTTTGTTTCAACAAACACTAAAGCTCTAGTTTTTTATTTATTTTTTTTATAGTTTTACTTCTCAGTGGAATTTGTACGCAAGCAAACGCATACTTGCGAACCTTTGATCAATTTGAAACTTCATGTGAAGTTAGAACATAACTAGCAGAAGCTAATAAAGTTGTGACGTCGTGATGACGTCATCAGGTGTCAAATTACAAGCCATTTAAGTAGACGGATGCGTCTGTTCAGGACACACAAAGGAAATTAATCCGATTAAAAATATTAATCCGATTAGTAAAAATTGATATGAGGTGAATATATAATGACACACAATGGAAGGGGGACATAAAACAAAATGGCGGAACGGGTGTGGAAAAACAAAATGGCGGAAAGGAAAGGTGAAAGATGTAAAGAGGACACAAAACAAAATGGCGGAAAGGAAAAGTGTAAAATGTAATGACACAAAACAAAATGGCGGAAAGGAAAGGTGTAAAATGTAAGGAGGACACAAAATGGCGGAACGGGTGGGAAAAACAAAATGGCGGAAAGGAAAGGTGAAAAATATAAGGACACAAAATGGCGGAACAGGTGGGAAAAACAAAATGGCGGAAAGGAAAGGTGAAAAATGTAAGAACACAAAATGGCGGAAAGGGTGGGGAAAAACAAAATGGCGGAAAAGAAAGGTGAAAGATGTAAAGAGGACACAAAACAAAATGACGGAAAGGAAAGGTGAAAGATATAGACCTTTCTTTTGCAACGTCACAGCCCAAGATTTTGCCAACCCTGGCTGGAAAACTATGGAAAGCCATAGATGCAAAACAAAAACAGATAGCTATAGTTTGTAACAATGTTACACAAATATTTAAAAATAGTGTTGAATTTATTGGAAACAAAGCAACCGATCATAGGAGGTATTTTATTTAATTAGAAATTTGCCGAAAATGTTGCATTTGGTTGAAACATCTGTTAACACGATTGAACGTTTTACTAACATTCGGCGGGCCATGCCAACCAGCGCTGTTTGTTTATCAACAATGGAAAGGTCTATAAGTAGGACACAAAACAAAATGGCGGAAAGGAAAGGTGAAAGATGTAGAGGACACAAAACAAAATGGCGGAAAGGAAAGGTGAAAGATGTAAAGAGGACACAAAACAATGACGGAAAGGAAAGATGAAAGATATAAGTAGAACACAAAACAAAATGGCGGAAAGGAAAGGTGAAAGATGTAAAGAGGACACAAAACAAAATGGCGGAAAGGAAAGGTGAAAGATGTAAAAAAGACACAAAACAAAATGGCGGAAAGGAAAGGTGTAAAATGTAACGAGGACACAAAACAAAATGGCGGAAAGGAAGGTGTAAAATGTAACGAGGACACAAAACAAAATGGCGGAAAGGAAGGTGTAAAATGTAAGGAAGACACAAAACAAAATGGCGGAAAGGGTGGAAAGGTGTAACATGTCAGGACACAAAACAAAATGGTAGAAAAGAAGGGTGAAAATGTGATGAGGACACAATAGATGTGGAGAACGTGGAGACATTAAAAAAATAATAATAATAATAATTTTAAAAAAACATGAAAAAAAACACAATAATAATAATTAAAAAAAAATAAATAATAATATTAATAATAGTAATAATAATAGTAAGATAAGACTTTATTTATAGTTATCAATATAACAGACAATAATATCATCTCTCTTTTGAATATGTGGTGGCTCTGAAAGAGCCGGTCGGTGATACATCGTCGACATTACTGTTGTGGGCGCCTCTCCCCGTTTCTCAAAAGTCTTGGCCACATCCTGGGTGGCACCCCCGGAACGACTCTGTCCGAAAGTACATCATAGACATAGTTAAGGCTCTGCTTATGACCCAATTCGGGCAGAATATCCCCGGGGTCCCTATGGTAGATGTCGACCAGGACATTGAGAGTAGTACGCCCGCGGGAGTACGTCCACCCTGCCACCTATATGGCCGATACGGCGAAAGTATCGCGCACCGGCAAATAACAGTGACAGGGGGTGCCAAAACTCCCGCTGCTTCCTCATCAGATGCAGCGTATAATCGTGCCGGCCTGCACGTCCTGCGCAGGCCCACACTGCCTCCTCCGAGATAAGGTCTTGCCGATGATTTCTCACCAACCCCCGTCCTATACGCCACTCGGCGTTAGCCGAGTTTCTCCACTCCTCGAGTTGAGGAATGGAGGCGTTGTTAATGTTAAGATAGAAGTTTCTTTCGTGCTGGTTGACCATCTTGAAATGACGCCAAGAAGGAAGAGGGGGCCTTTAAATATATGTTGACATGTTTGGGACGTTGCTACGACACCATAGTTTTAGACGATCACCAACCCCCCGAGAATAGGACACACACACATACACAAGTGTGTAAACACCTCCAATCGGGGACCTCCTATTGTCCCTCTTTTGTTTGGACTCTAACTTTTTGGCAACAGCTCCCATTGGTTTTGTACACAATTTCTAACTGGGGACCTTTAGCCAACCGGGGACCCTATTGTCCTCTTTTGTTATAGGTCCCCGGTTTGAATGTGAAAACAAACTCACACACACACATAATAATGATAAATATGTTACATGACACCATTCTTGTTTTTACCCAAATACAGAGAGTCATTAACAAGATCTTAAGAATCGAACTGGGGGGCGATGGTAACATTAAGCCGTTAATGGTCCTTCGTTTTGAACCATCTTGTATAAGTCAATAGCAAAGTCTTAAGATTTAAATTGTACAAAGGATGGCGAGAGAAACGATAAGTAGGTTATTGTACTTTGTTTGAACCACCTGGTAGAAGCCAATAACAAGGTCTTAAGAATCAAACTGGGGGGCGAGGGTTACATTAAGCCGTTAATGGTCCTTCGTTTTGAACCATCTTGTATAAGTCAATAGCAAGGTCTTAAGATTTAAATTGTACAAAGGATGGTGACAGAAACGATAAGCCGGTTATTGTCCTTCGCATCTCCCTAGAAGGTGTTTGTAAGATGAATAAGAGAATAGGCTCACCTGGTGAAGCTTCCTATCCTAGATAATGCAACACACTGAGTAACAGGTTGTTTGTTGCTGTTGTTACTGATTTATTTTTGTTGAACCGTGTCGGCAATATCTTAGCAACCTCCAGTGGCACGATCTTGCCTTAAGATTAATCACGCCATAAGTTTAGCAAGCTCACATCGACAGCCAGTTTTGTATTTCGTCGAGACCAACTAATTATCATTGAATGGATTTTACTCGAGTGTGAAGAGGAAATGTCCACGAATCAACGAACATAATGAACTTCACCCCGGAATTTGCCAGCACCTTGGGAATAGCTGACATACAATTCTTCCTTGAATATTGGTGTCTGTCTTCGGAGGAGGTTGAAAACTTAAACGAAAGATTATATCAGCTTTTTTACGTGGAGGGAACCAACATTTCTGAACGGAATATACTACCAGAACATACTTAGACGGTTGAGGGCGCTCGTCGTGGATGGACGTTTTTATTTTTGTGTCCTTTTTTTGATCGTTTTTATCGTGTAAATCCCCTCTTTTCTTTTTACCATCCGTGTTTTTCGGTGTTGTAGTTTGCCTCCTTTTTATCCAGTTGTGCTGCTAGTCTGTTTATTTCTTGGTTTTTTTAGTCGTGTGCCAGTCATTTTGATGGTTTTTATCCGTAACTTTTTTACTGTATAAAGACTGTTAGGGCCTAATTCAATTCAACACGCTGGTGGTGTCACATTGCTACAACAAGTAACATCTGTCCCGCTACTTCAGTGAAATAATCAAACTATGGCTGTATCGTTCTACGGCGTCCTGGTTGCTGTTATGTTGTGTGTCCTGCTCCAAAACCTGCATTTTTGGCATGCTTCAATTTCCTCACCAGCTCCATCTTTGTCATCGGCGTCATCGGACAACAGACGGGCTGCATGTATGGCAAGTGTGTTCAGTTTGAATAGCAAAAAGTTCCACCACTACCAACACTATAAATTTAGTCGTTCACCCGCCCTGTACATTCTTCTTCTTCGTATACTGACCTCATGTGACATTGAACTGAACCCTGGGCCACAACACTCATTAGACTCATGCAACTCAAATAGCAGTAACGCCAATGGTAATAATTCTCCTTCAAGTATGTTTCCTTGTGGCACCTGTAAAGTTCCAGTTACCTGGGAAGACAAAGGCATTATGTGTGAAAGCTGTGAAACATGGTACCATCTTAACTGTCAAGACATCAACGACTCGAGCTACGAGAATCTAGGGAAGAGTTCAGTCATTTGGGTATGCCTTACATGTGATACCCCAAATTACAGTTCAGTTCTGTTCAATCTCCACGGTTTGCTAACAGAAAACCGTTTTGAAATCCTCAGCGACAGCGACGACATGATCAGTAGCCTTGATTCAGATGACACTTGTCTTCGTTCTAGTCCTAGATTTACATCATCACCAACTAAACCAAGACCAAAGTCGTGTATTGGGCCCAGACCATTAAGAATCATCAATGTTAACTGCCAGTCTCTTGTGAATAAAAAGCATACTTTCTACAATGTTATCGATAGTACCAAACCAGACAATAATTGCTACAGAAACATGGTTTAACAGCAGTATCGTCAATTCTGAATATTTCAGTACTCACTACAATGTTTTTAGGCGTGATCGTCTTGCTGGCATGGGTGGTGGGGTGATCATTGCCATCAACAGCGACTGCCTTTGTCTGCAAGTAGAACTGGAATGTGAGACCTCAGAAATGATCTGGGTTAAAATCAACATTAAAGGCTGTAAGACGCTTTACATAGGATCCTGTTATCGTGCCAAAATTGATGATACTGTAACGCTGGATGCTCTTGACTCGTCACTTCGGAAAATTACTAGCAACCATAATAACATTGTTATGCTTGGAGGGGACTTCAATCTTCCTGGCTGGGACTGGTCTACAAAATCTCTCAAACCTAACACTGCTTATCCATCAGTCCATCATAAATTCAGTGAAATTCTGGATGACAACGGTCTGACCCAAGTGATTGAAGAACAAACTCGTCTTGGGAATATACTTGATCTCCTGATAACTAACCGGCCTAACCTGATTAATAGAACGGAGATTATTCCTGGTATAAGTGACCACGACATAGTCTTTGCAGAACTGGACATAAAACCTACTCACAAAAAGCAAGCGCCTCGCAAAGTTCCATTGTACAACAAGGCCAACTGGAAGGAATTTCAACAGCACGCCCTGCAAGTGGCCGAAAAAATTGCTGCGGCTGAACAAGACTCGACAACTGACCAACTGTGGAAAATCTTTAAGCAAGGCATACATGAAGGCATTCATTTATATATTCCACATAAAACAACCAAAACCAAAGACTCTCGACCATGGTTTTCGGCTGATCTTAGAAGAAAAATTCAGAGGAGGGATAAAGCATACAAAGCTAGCAAAAGGTTTGGCAGATTAAACCAAGAACTTAAATTCAAAAGACTCAAAGCGGAAGTCCAGCGTGAGCTCAGACTGGCTTATTGGAAATACGTAGAAGACGTTATTACTCCCCAATCCTCAGACCCAAACAATTTCAGCTGCATGAAGAGATTTTGGACTTACATTAAACATCAGAAGTCTGATTACGTAGGAGTTGCCCCTCTCAAGGTTGACGGCAAGTTAGTTACAGATGCACGACTGAAAGCAGAAGCATTGAATCATCAATTCCAATCAGTTTTCACTCACGAAACAGAATTTGATATCCCCGCACCCAGTGTACAATCATCATCCATGCCTGACATCCACATCACTGAACCTGGTGTACTCAAACTTCTTAAGAATCTGAAACCAAGAAAGGCTGCAGGCCCAGACAACATCAGTCCACGGGTCCTTAAGGAGCTTGCTGAGGAAATCTCGGATCCACTCACACGGATTTTTCGCAAATCTCTTCAAGAGGGCCAAGTACCAGCGGATTGGAAGCATGCCAACATTACCCCTATTTTTAAAAAAGGTCATAAATATCTCCCCTCGAACTATCGCCCCATTAGCCTTACTTGCGTGGCATCCAAACTCATGGAACATATCTTATTCAGCAACATTATGCACCATGCCAGTACTCACGATCTTCTCAATCCGCTCCAGCATGGTTTTCGTTCTAAGAGGTCATGCGAAACCCAACTTATACAATTCATTGATTATATAACAAACAACATGCAGAACGGCGTCCAAACTGATGTGTGCGTACTTGATTTTTCAAAGGCCTTTGATAAGGTTGGCCACCGTAGGCTTCTTGAAAAACTCAACTGGTATGGCATCAATGGGTTAGCAAACGACTGGATTGCTAGTTTTCTCTCAAACAGGACTCAAGCAGTGTTGGTTGATGGTTTTACCTCTGGTACGGCCCCTGTTATTTCTGGTGTTCCCCAGGGGTCAGTTCTCGGACCATGCCTCTTCCTGTTTTACATAAACGACATCGCTGGTGGTCTCAACTCCACGACGCGTCTTTTTGCTGATGACACAATGCTTTCTATTGCAGTAAGAACTGAGCAAGATACACATCTTCTTCAGGCTGATCTGGATCAGTTGACTGCTTGGGAAAAAACATGGCAGTTGCAGTTTAATCCAGAAAAATGCGAAGTCATCAGTATTTCTCGGAAAAAAACAACAATCAATCACAAGTATTTTCTGCAAGGGCACGAACTGAACCACGTGAACAAGTCCAAGTACCTTGGTGTCACTATTACACATGATCTCAAATGGAACAAACATGTTAATAATGTTGTCTCTTCAGCCACCAATTCACTTAACTTTCTACGTCGAAACCTGAGAGTTCGCAACTCCAACTTCAAGCAGCTGGCCTACAAATCACTAGTTAGACCCCTAATGGAATATGGATCGACTGTCTGGGACCCCTACACCAGTAACCTCACCCAAAAAATTGAAATGGTCCAACGTCGTGCAGCAAGATTTGTTCTAAATCGTTATGAACGCACTTCAAGTGTCGGCACGATGCTGGAAGCTCTGAAATGGCAAACTCTTGAGGAAAGACGCATAACAGCTAGACTGGTAATGTTTTATCAAATCCATCATGGCCTGGTTGCCGTAGACATGCCATTTGTCTCAAAAAACTTATCTGCCCCTTCACGCACAGAAAACTCTCAAGCCTACAGGTACCCCTCTGGCTCTAGAATGTATCGTCAAATGTCCTTTTTCCCACGTACCGTCCACCCAATGGAACAATTTTACTCAATCCACCGTATTAGCTCCCAACCCACTTAAATTTAAAGAAATTATGTCTGCTCACTACTCGCCCATTCCGCCACACTAGCGCCCCTCTAGAAATCTATCATACAGATTAAAGATCATGGAACGCAAACGTGTTGCGCTAGGTCTATTGTTACGGGCATTGCCATTCAGGAAAATAAACCCGAAGTAATGTATATCAAAAAGAGTCGAATTCAACAAGTATTGGCTAGTCAATTGCAGGTCAAGGCGGGAGTGAGACAGGGTCCGTGTGGAATCAAAGAGATTCAACAGTTTCAAGAAGTGATCGACAATTGTCAAATCGTCGTACTTTCACGCGATCATTTTTATGCGTCTATTTTTAAAGGACCACCGAAAGATCGTGTAATATATTAACACTTGGCCGAAAATCACTATGACCTTATCACTGCTATGTCAGGATTTCTAAATAAAAGCAATTTTTGTAATGCGTGTCAAAAGGGTTATGACATAGCCAAAATAGATCACATTTGTAATATACAATGTAAAGTTTGTTATTCCAAGGGTTGCGAAGAAGGGACAACGAGTTCTGAGTCTCACTGTAATGATTGTCACCGAGATTTCAAAAATCAGAAGTGTTTCAAGAATCATAAATCCAGAATGATAAGGGGTACAACCATATGTCAGCTGTATTTTAGATGTGGGTATTGCGATAAATTCATAAGCGCAGGTATGACGTTCAAATACGGGAAACACGATTGTAACAAATCGTAGTGTAGTATATGTAAACAGATGGTATCCTTTGACCATGAATGTTTCATAAAAGTTGTACAGAAGGATTTTGAAAAAGAATCGGTGGAAGAAGATCCAATACACATTCAGAAGCTTGAGCAAATTCCTCAGATAAGTAAAACTGAAGAGGAAGAGATATTAAAGTATATCTTTTTTGATTTTGAATGTACGCAAGATGGAGGTATTCACAAACCTAACTTATGCGTTGCTCAAATGGTCTGTGAACGTTGTAGTGACAGAGAAATTGAATACATATGCGACTACTGTACGGGTCAGATGGTATTCAGGGGTGAGCAGTGCGCCACTGAGTTTTGCGAGTGGCTGTTTCAATCTCCGTACACTAAAAATAGTGTCAGTATAGCCCATAACATGAAAGCGTACGATGGTTACTTCATTCTGGAGTATTTGTATAATCATGCTGTTATTCCTGAAGTGATTTATACGGGTGCTAACATCATGACTATTACATTACCTCAATTAGAAAGGAAAATAATAGACTCTCTCAATTTCCTTCCAATGGCTCTAGCAAAATTACCCGGTACGTTCGGTTTGACTGAACTTAAAAAGGGGTATTTCCCACACTTCTTCAACACAAAGCAAATCAAGCGTATCAAGGGGCTCTTCCTGAAGCTAAATACTATGGTCCTGATAGTATAAGTCCAGAAAGAAGGACAGAGTTTTATGCATGGTACGAAATAGAAAAGATGAACGATCTGCCATTTAATCTTCAGGATGAATTACTGGCATATTGCGTGAGTGATGTTGATGTATTGAGGCAATGCTGTATTCAGTTCAAACTGTTATTTCAGAGGGTAACATCCACTGAACCTATGGATAAGAGAAATGTATAACGATAGCTTCTGCATGTAATCTAGTTTTCAGACGAAATTTCCTGACCCCCAAATCCATTGCGGTACTTCCGCCGAATGGTTATAATTGTTCTGATAAACAATCCCAAAAGGCCATACGCTGGTTGAGATACGTAAGTAGGACGAAGGGAATTCACATTCAGCATGCGTACAATGGTGGAGAGAAGAAGATTGGAAAGTATAAGTTGGATGGCTTTAGCAGAGAGGGTCGAACGCTGTTTGAGTTTCATGGGTGTTTTTTTCACGGTTGCCCACTCTGTTACACAAATCGAGATACCATAAATCCTGTAAATTTGACACCCATGTCCGAACTGTACGCAAGAACCTTGCAAAAAGCGTTGGTTCTTCAAACCCACACTGATTTTGATTATGTAGAAATGTGGGAATGTGAATTTGATACAGTCTGGAAAAACGTACCCAAAGACGTAAGAGACGCTCTGGATCGAGGAGTACCAGATTTTGAGAAAATGAGATTAAATTCAAGAGATGCATTTTATGGGGGAAGGACAAACGCTGCGCGCCTTTTTTATGAAGTAGTTGATCATGAAAGGGTCCTTTTCTATGATTACACCAGTCTCTACCCGTTCGTAAACAAGTATTGTTCTTATCCAGTCGGTCATCCAAAAATTATAACTGATAATTTCAAAAATGTATCTGAATATTTTGGACTGATAAAGTGTGAACTTCTCCCTCCTAAATCCCTATACCATCCTCTGCTACCGTGTAAACTAATGGGCAAGCTAATGTTCCCATTATGTAGAACCTGTGTAGAAAGTAAACAACAATCACCGTGTAGACATAACGATGAACAGAGGGCTTTACACGGTACTTGGGTAACAATAGAGGTCGATAAAGCTATTGAGTTAGGGTACCGCGTCATCTCCATACACTCCGTGTGGCATTTTGAGCAAAGAGAATTGATAATCCGATTACCAAATCGGGGGGGGGGGTTATTCAGTGGTTACCTCGATTCATTTCTCAAACTCAAACAGGAGAGCTCGGGAAAACCGAGTTGGTGTAAAACTGAGGAGGATGTTCAAAAGTATATCAGAGAGTATTACAAACGGGAGGGGATTTTATTGGATGGGCATCATATAAAGAAAAATCCTGGATTGAGGGCTCTGTCAAAACTGGACAACGCATGAACATGCCTAAGACCTCAATTGTAACCGAACCTGATGATTTGTACAAACTACTTTTAGATGACAGTACTGTTGTGAATAATGTGAATTTTATCAATGAACATGTCGCGGAGGTAAAATTTGAGGAGGAAGAATTTGTTGAACCCAATCCTCGTACCAATGTTGTAATAGCTGCGTTTACCACGGCGCATGCGAGGTTAAAGTTATACGAAGTGTTAGAAAAGCTTCAAGACAGAGTGTTATAGTATGATACGGACTGTGATATTCGTAGATAGACCGGGTGAATACAAACCTCCCATCGGTGATTATCTGGGTAAATTGACGAACGAAATCAATCCAAAAGATGGTGATTATATTAAATGTTTTGTATCTGGCGGACCTAAAAATTACGCTTACCAATTAGATACAGGAAAAACATATTGTAAAGTAAGAGGGTTTACGCTCAATTTCAGAAATGCCCAACAGATCTATTTCAATTCTGTCGTTGATTTGGTTAGGAATAACCGACATGACTCAGACATTACAGTCACAGACCCACATAAGATAGTTCGAGATACAAAGACGAAAACTGTCCAAACAAAAGAAATGAAAAAAGACTATCGTATGGTTTATGATAAAAGGGTGATCTTGGATAATTTTAACACGGTACCTTACGGTTATGAAAGAACTTAAAAGGGAGGTTATATCTTTACTCGTATCATTCGACCAAAGGGTACCATGGAGAACGCACGACCAAATGTTCCGCGTCGAATAATTATTATTCTAATTATTTTAGTGATAGCCTCAATTATTTCTGCGTTATTTGGAATAGAATTAACGACAGTTTTAGGGGCAGTTCAAAGTGTGGGAAGTTTTGTATACCTAACCAATGCAACACACTCAGTAATTTTTTAATTAATTGTTTTATGAATATTTGAGTTTATAACGTAGATTCATTCAAATCAATGATTACTAAGTTACACCATCCGGCCACCTTTTGTATAGCCGCACCTAGTAATTCCGGAAAAACCTGGTGGGTTATTGAATTGATAAAAAATAGAAAAGATGTATTTGTTGATGCACCTGAGAGAATTTTGTGGTGTTATGGTCAATATCAGCCGGCTTACGATGAACTTTCTCGGGATTTACCTCTTGTGGAGTTTCACGAGGGTCTCCCGTCGGATTGGACAACCATCATCAACCCGGGAGTCAGAAATCTAGTCATCTTGGACGATCTAATGACTGAATGTGGGAGTGATCCCGAAGTGACTAAATTATTTACCAGAGGATCCCACCATCGAAATTTATCTGTAATATACATTGTACAGAACTTATTTCATCAGTCAAAGGAAAGTAGAACTATCAGCTTAAACTGTCACTACATTGTACTCTTTAAGAATCCTAGAGACCGTTCGCAAATTATGCATCTGGCTAAGCAGATGTATCCCGGACAAACTCAATTCATGGTAGAGGCCTATACTGATGCAACGAGAGAACCTTATTCATACCTCTTTATTGATTTGAAACCCAATTGTCCAGAGGAGCTTCGATTACGAACCAATATATTTCCAGGGGAAGTAAGTTACGCATATACTCCTAAATAAGACTGTTTATCAGTGACTACCTTCATTTAACACCATGACACGCAGGCTGAAGGATAACGTTCACGCAATGCACGCGTTGAGTAAATCGTCTATAAAGAAAAGGAAAGAAATTCTCCGTCACGCCGATAAGGAACTTATCACGTGCATCTGTGAATGCGCTCTGAATATTTTAAAAGGGAGAGTACCTCTGTCGCTCAGTCAGAAGAAAAAACTGTCGAGACACAAGACGCATCTAAGAACCCTGGCCAATAGAAAGACATCCCATACCAGACGTAAGAACTTAATCGTTCAGAAAGGTGGATTTATAGGAGCCCTTCTTGCTCCGGTTTTGAGTACATTGGGTGGACTTTTATTAAAGTAAATGCGCTACGCCAAGAAAACTATGATTAGTGCTCCCACGGATCACATCACTAAAGCCATTCAGAATGTACTTTTGGCCCGGAACCCCATTCAGAGTAAACTACAAGGACTGGAGAACCACATGAAAAACATTATTGAAAGGACCGATTTACAAGATGATGTCAAGATCAACTTATATAGACAATCATTGCAGAAGTATTTACAATTTGATCATGCTCGGAAAACTGAACCCGTTTCCGTTAAGATGTCCACAACAGAACTGACAGTGTCTGGGGCAAGTGGTGTACCTGGAGCTGAAGATGTCGATACGCTACAGCATGAAAAAGCGCTTCCTACGGACGATGTCGACTTGACACCACAAATTCTCAAAAGTGTACCAAAAACATTTCATAGACGAGCTAGATTGCAGTTAGATAAACTAAAAGATAGCGATATTATGTCTTGGAATAAAAATGACGAACTTGTTTATGATGGTAACATAGTGAAAGGGTCTAATATCGTGGATTTACTTAACGACACTTTGAGGGGTAAAAAGGGGTTTAATCCACACGGGTGGCAGTATTTCATGAGGGGTTTGGCTAAATCAAATGCACCAGAAAGTACGATTGGAAATGAATCTCGAAGAGATGTTGTCAGACAAATTAAACAATCTCGAAGAGATGTCAGACAAATTAAACAAAGTGGTGTTCTAGAAAAACGGACGTTACTAACACCTCAATTATCTGAGAACAAAGCAACATCCTCGGTAAAACGAAAAAGCGTAACAACCACTCCTAGGAAATCCAAAAAACGTATTCAGTGGGAAACTTGGTAATTCATTTTCTTAATATATAAAGTGTAGTGTGATTTGTGTGTGTGTGTGTATGTAGTATTTAGTGTATTTTGAAAATGTTTTAACTTAAATAATAATATAAAAATGCAGTGTACGTTTACAAGACAAAGGAACCACGAGATAAAAACTATAGTAAAGTTGATATTTTAATAAATCAGTACAATATATATTTGTAAATGAAACCTTTTCTCAATTTTCGTTTTCTTTCGGTATTTGACACTAAACATTCACTACTTTTTAAAATTAACTTCTATATCGTCGGTTTTTTTTTATATTTTATTTTATTTATTACAATTACTACTTTTTTTTCTTGTTTAAATAACTTACAATCACTACCATTTAAAAAAAAATTTACATACATTACTTATTTTCTAAAGTGTTGTCTTTTTATACAAATCTGGTTACACAATAATTCAAAATCTGAAACCGGTACATCAACATCGTACCTTTCTTTTATAAAATCATGCACTAGCTCATCATTTATGAAAGGATCTTTGGTGAAAACAGATATAATTTTTTCTAACGACACACCCCGGGATCTATGTATTAAATAGAAAATACAGAATTGGCCACAGACTGAACTCATCAATGACTGTAAACATTTTGAATTATGTGTAAAACCAACACTGTTCTTCCTTAAAAACTGCTCAAAGAAGTGGCCGTAAAAGGTCGGAGGTAGCCCGTAGGAGTCAAAGAACTCCGCTCTTTTGTTACTGTCAAAGTAAATTGCCAGCCAGTGGGCACCGGGTAAGTGTTTTGTATCAGTGTTGCAAATCAATACATACGGATAGGAATGAATAACTGGTAATTGATCAGCCATGAATACACCTCCTAATCGAGCCCTTGTATATGAATCTGATTTTAAAACTCTCAGAAGCTGTTTGCTGTTCATGATTAATTTTAGTAATCAATCAGGATATTTCTGCTACTGTCCACTTCCAGAATGGATTCAAATTCGCTATACACTATAGCTGTTATCGTTGTTGGTAAACTCGACCCACATTTAACTTCTAAGCGTAAATTACTTTTCTTAACCAAATTGAAATTGGTTCCGCTTGAGTGGTCGGGTGACATGTCAAAGGCAAAGAGGGTGTATCCGGATTCGTAATCCTCGCGAGTTATACAATTTCCGGTGTCCTCATACTGTGTGTTAGTACCGGGAAATAAAGATTGATAAGCGAGTATAAAAGCGTCATTCTTCCCCGAAAACTTGGGTTGTAATGGCCTCCCCGGCGTCTGTTCGTTATCTACCTAGAGTCCTAGAAAATTTAAACCAAAGTGTTTAAAATTGAACGGATTCTTATTATAATTACCGTTAAACGAAGAATTGTCAACAAATCCAATAACTAATCTTTTAGGAATCTGACCAAGAAACAGATTTTCTCTCGTAAAAGATTGATTACCCTGAGGAATAGAAAATGTTTTGACCTCTACTCTACGCATTGGATATTTTGCACTTGTAGTCTGTAAAGTTTTAGCGTGAGCGAGTGCCACCGAGGGACTAATCACCACCTTCCTTACATAAAAAGAAGCCTCGACGATTTTTACCTTATAATTTTCATCGGGGAGCGCGCTCATCAAACAGAATGAATTCTTACTACGGTGAAACTTAAGTTTCAGGTCCACCCCATTTAGTAGAAATCTATCTTGAAAAAATATATCCCCGTGAATAGGACCACTGAGCTCAACTACTCGGCTCTCTTTGGTTAGTCTATATCTATGTTTGAGACCTTCGTTGACATCTTCTGAACTTGTAGGGTCGAATTGTCCTATTTGTGCAGCTGTGTCTTTATAAAACAATGCCGAAGTCAGCTGAGATTCTTTTGCTGCCGGTCCGTACGTCAGTAATGTTTCCAGTAGAGCTCTGTACGGGTATGTATTCGATGGTGACGATATCATTTTATCGTTCAACGAAACGTCTACCTCGGAGAACAGCGAGTGAAGCATGAGGTTTACGGGGCCAACTGGTGAAACGGCGTTAAGGTCAGTTCCATCTTCGGCTGTTATTTTTGCTTTCACTTTGAAAATGGTGTGAGCTAAATCCAAATAATGTTCTGTCGATCCACTGATGTTGAACTCGATCGAATCAGAATCTATATTTGTCAACGGATTGTACTGAATCCATTGTCCTTTTGATATCGAAATTTGCGTAGGAGGAACAGAAAATAAATCTAGTTCTGACTTTGTGCATTCGCACGAGTGCTTATTTATAAATGCCATTATAAATTAATAGTCAAATATGTCCAAGGTCCTCTTCTTTCCTCTGTCTGCAGCCTTTATGCGAGAAGTACTCCTTGCTCTCCTTTTTAAACCTTTATTTCTTCGTGTAGATTTTTTCTTTCGTGACAGGTGAGCAGCGGCCTGATTAGTAATCTGCCGTCCCGCTTGTCTCAGACGTTCCTTGGCAGCTGACTGTACGTGTTGACCATTAAGTGCGTCTGAAGCGATGTTTACACCCGTTCTTAAGGCCTGTTTACCGAGTGTTGTTGCACGTTGTTTTAAGACGGGTAAGGCCGCTCTGAATAACCCTCCGAGAATATTTCCCAGCCCATATCCTCTCTGAATAGGGGCCCCCTTAAAAAAATTACCACCCCCACCCGCCTGATTTCTGTAATATCTCTCGTAATCGACCATGGTGTTTAAAAGAGATTAGGACGACTTCTTCTAAAATGAAGTGCAACCGTGAGCTTACCACGTTGAAATGGTACCTTTTCTCCGGTGTCAGTTCTTATATCTATATGAATGACTTCAAAATTATTCAATTTTACAGGAACGTAGTGTGGTATATTAAAGATATGAGCAATCGTATCCCCTTGCGTAACCATCGATTTCTGAATGGGGACGATTCTTAGTAACGGTGCACTAACGTCTCCAATTAACTGATTTTCTACCAAATCACAATATACATATAGTCCATAGAAACCGTTATTGATGTCAACGGGTAGATGTCCCACTGTGTTTTCATTCACAGCTTTTTACTTCAGACCTAACATTCTGTTTAATTCATCGTCGAAATAGATGAAGGCACTTTCTTTTAGTTCTATGTGTACACGCCCTGTGTAGTTATTTAACATGACTAACATTATCTCTTCCAGTATCCGTCATTTCCTGTTTGATTGCGTCCACAATCTCATGTATAGACTTGTAATACCCGGGGTAATCCTTGCATGGGTTTGCGTACGACCAAACTCACTGTATGTAAACGAATTGTTCTTACTGGTAATATTATACCACGAGAAAGGGTAGTGAATCTCCGTGATAGCAACCTCCCATTTACCCTTTAGATTTATCTGATTAACTAATCGGGTAGTGTAACTACTCAAAGTATTATTTGGATAAACTTTCATCGATGAATTACTTGGTAATGTCACGTAAAACTGAGTAGGTGCCGTCATGATGATCTTTATCGTACAAAATCAGTCACCCAACTGTTGAATGAAGATGGATAACCTAACCAATTAACTAGATATTCGGTTTTACCATTTTTTCTACTCTTTCGAATCACCTTCTCCACTGTATAGATGTCGTCATACTTATTAATTTTCTGTAGTTCTTGTTCATAAAATGAACCCTGTATTTGTTCGTTATTATAATCGATCAGTTTATATCACGGTCTATACTGTCTATTACTCCGTTTTACTACCGTAAATATTTCTTCTGACCATCCGGGGAGATATGATTTTTCAAACGTTAATCTCTGTTTGCTTATTCTTACTTTATCACTCAACTCAAATTTAAATTTGCTGGAAGGTTCTGATTGGGCATACAATGTTTTCCACACAGCACTTTCAGTTTCCCCATTCACTTCAACGGGTTTCATTCTAATCGATCTATGATAAGATCGATTATACCCCTTTACTAGAGATTGTAATATGTCTAAGTATTTAAGACTTCTTATGTGTAAAGTATTTCCACATCCTAGTTTTTAACGATCTGTTGAACCTTTCCACGATCGAAGCTTTCACTTCGCTATTGGTTGTGTAAAACTTAAATATTTTTATCTTTAAGATAACGTTGAAATAATTTATTCGTAAATTCACTACCCTTGTCTGAATGAATCATAATAGGTTTTCTATTCCCTCTACTTAACACCTTTTTGTAAGCTGCGACTAGAGTTTGTCCCGTCTTATTCTTAAGTGGAATCACCCAAGCAAATTTGGAAAATACATAAATACACGTTAATAGAAATCTATTACCGTTATTATACTCTGATATATTAGATACATCCACCAGATCTAACTGATGAATTTCATCCGTACCAATGGCTAGAACATTATTCCTAGGATAATTCTTACGTACTGGTTTATGCAACGTATAAGTATCCTCACCACGAAGAAAGTTTTTGATTTGCTGACGAGTTATTTTAAACTTTCCTTCTTGTTTAACAGCGCGGTATAATTTATCAATGCTACTTAAACCGCTCTCCCTATGGACATCGTAGTATAGAGTTCTTAAATAATCGTTAAGGTTTGACATGTTCCCAATGATTCAATGTTTCAAATAAAGTAATAACCTAGAAACAAAATCATTTATAACATCCATGACAACGTATAAAAATTGTAACCTCAACCAATCATCTTCTTCGTCATTTTATTTCATTTTTTTTTTCAAACACACATGCACACTGAAGAAGGTAAACAACACCATAACTGCTGGTTTGCACATTCAAAAGTTAAATTTAAACAAATGTTCCAAATGATATGTCTTATTTTAGGAAAAAGAAAAAAAGTATAACACCATAACTTACGCGAACGTATACTTAAAACGATAACAATTCTTGATGTGTTTTTATTTTATTTTGATATTACTATTTTTATTTTTTTAAATTTTTTTATTATTATTTTTTTTAATTTTTTTTTTTTATAGTAATTATACTGTTATCAGGTTTTGTTCTGATGCCGGAATTGCTATTAGTGGATTTTTGTTTGATAGATGTTTTTTTTTCTTCTTTTTTTCTTGTCAAAATTTTTAAAATAAAAATAAGAAGTTATTATTATTATTATTATTATTATTATTATTCTGTTACAAACTTCACCGCAAACATTAAGCAAACTTGTATTCGGTACATTTTACCAGTTTTCCTTGGAGATAATCGTATTATAAAAATTTACTGTACGCATGATTTAAATGTTTATTCCTGACAACACTCATGGTACAGTTTAACTCTGGTAGAGCGGAATTGATTTTTAATTAACAGGTCCAAGTAATCATTGAAAACATTGGACCTGTCACTTTCTTTACAGTAAACGGCCAGTACTTTAGGGTTGTCGATTGCTATGATCATCCAATTCATACGACACGTTTCTATCTTACTATCTAGTACTTCCTCTAGAGCCTCCTCAAAATAAACATCACATTGCTCTTCTAAATTCATCATGGTACACTTATCGTGCTGTATCTGAGACCCGTGCCAATTGTTACACCCATAGCATTCCCGTTTTACCAACGCTTGAATCACACCCCCATACAAGTCACAAAAAGAGATTGTATTAATGAAAAGGCCAATTTCTCACATCTGCGTTTAACGTCCCGATCCTTTGCATCTATCCCTTTGTCTACGATCTGTAAAACATCTTCAGGATCAGCTGAAATTAATAAAAAAATAACAAACGATACATAAGAGTTTTGACAAAACAGAATCTGAAATAGTAGTTGGGAATTACATCTTCAGTAGGAAATGAATTGGATTAAAGGAGATAACTTACCCTCATTTTCCTGTGCATTCTCTGTGTCTTTTCCCTTCGGTTGCTCTGTCTCCCTTTTGAGTTCTTGAGCTATGTCGTTCCTTCCAATTTTATGAAGAGCCACTAACAGCTGATCCCTATGATCCTGACGATTCTGCCCCTTGAATAAAAGTAGCATTTAAAAGATCTGTTCCTCGGTCCCTTTATGATCACGTTTCAGTTTCCCCACCGTAGCAGAAGAAATGTCTAAGTAGGTTGCCAGTGTTTCCCAACCTGATGCCAACTGTTTGGAGAGTCCCCGCAGTGTTTTCTCCGTCAGCCAGTTATCGCTAAAAGCTACATCATCGTCCTGAAGCTTTCTCTTCTTTCGCTCCATCATCTATTTAAAAGTATCACATAATACAAATTAAAATATTGTATAAAACGGAAAAAAAGATGCGCGCACATTTATATTGAATGTTTTCCCTTCTGTCTACAAAACCTTTAAAAAAAAACCAATAATAATAATAATAAAAAAATAAATGGTTATAATAATAAATTCACCTCAAGATCATTAACCGCATGGTTAATAACAGGCACCGCTGCTACCAGCGCCTTCCAATCCTCAACAGTCATATTTAACCCGCGGTGCGTCGCAGTCCACTCCTCCTTATCTTTACGCTGAATGTATTCTCGGATCTTGACGTACACCTTTCCGTTGTACGGCTCGACTACTGCATGTTTACTTCCCATTAGAGGGAAACGACAAGATAGGGACGCTTCACTCGTCTGAATACGCCTCTTTCTATATGGAAAGGGGGCAGTGCGATCTTCCTTCCTCGTTATCATACGCTGCTCCAACTTCAGGGAGCGATCGGGGTTAACATTATTCAACCACTCTGGTTTATACTCTCTCACTACATTATGACTACCGGCCATATCGTACGATGATGATGATGATGCCATGATGCCATGATGTTCAGTCAATGATATGTTTTCGTTAACTAGATTATTAAAAATCAAATTGGCGCGCGTTGTAAATCTTCAGGTTTTTTATGTCTCCTCGTTTATCAGTTCTATTGTGTCTCCTCATTAGCTATTCACCCTTACCTCTCCGCCCTCTTCCATTGTGTGTCCTCATTACATCTTTTACCTTTCCTTTCCGCCATTTTGTTTTTCCACACCCGTTCCGCCATTTTGTTTTATGTCCTCCTTCCATTGTGTGTCCTCATTATCTATTCACCTCATCGTCACGCCCCTTCCATTGTGTGTCCTCATTATATATTCACCTCATATCAATATTTACTAATCGGATTAATATTTTTAATCGGATTAATTTCCTTTGTGTGTCCTGAACAGACGCATCCGTCTACTCATTTAAGGTCAAAAAGTGACCATATGATAATGCTTGTATGTCTCTAAATATTTAAGCTATGGTTTTTATATTTGGGCATATGATAGATCAGGACAGGGGCAACATTTGAAAAGTTAACGCCAAAATCGTATGACCTTAACTTCTAGGTCGTTACCCTAGGTCGAAGTTTACTTTCGATTTTTTTCTTCAAAAAGTTATGTTTTTTTTTTGTTTACAGCATAACTCAAGATTGAACTCGAATTGACGGTTGTAACTTATCAGACAATTGGACGTCAGTATCAAGACGCTACAAACACGATGATGTCATGATGACGTCATTGGGTATTGAATTACATTAAATTAAAGTTTAATACTTGTAAGAAATCATAACTCATGAACCACATGTTGGATTTTTACAATCTACACATCATTGGATCGGTCGTTAAAAGTTCAACAAACGCTACACACAACATGACCCCATTTGACCTTGGCTTCCGGTTCAAACCGGAAGTTGAAAGTTTGAAAAATTCATATCTCAGCAACTACGTAATATTTTAACATGAATTTTGCATGAGGTTATAGATGAGTTATCCTCCCGAAACTTTTGCACAGAGATTATAGCATTTTAATCTTTGCATCTGGTCAAAACCGGGCGTCAAAGCGCTCGTGTCTGTTGACTTTCATTGTATGACAACGCACGATAGTGTAGGCCAACACAAACATACGCCGACACTGTACACAGCCACGCACGTGTACAAGGCACGAGTAGTCTTAGTTGACATTAACTAAATGTTCTATATTGCCTACTTTACTTCTACATGTGCGAATACATTTGGTGTCGAAGAACAGTAAATCAAAGTTTAATAATTCAAAAATTCATAACTCGTTAAATACACTACGGATTTGTACAATCGACACATCATCGGAGAGGTTTTTTAAAACCAAACAAACGTTACACAGAGTGTGACCTTATTTTACCTCGACTTACGCTTCAAAACGGAACTTGAAAAATTCACAAATTATACCACAACTATCTGGCCCGCACGCTGACCATACGAAATGAACTGCCAGTCAAGACACTTACAGACCAACGTAATGCCATGTGCGCCTTCTCTGAAGTGGCGTGATCCATCCATGCAGTGTTTTGACACCACAGGTCATATCGTACTTACAACGTGGTGCAATCTTATCGATGGCGTACTAACATATAGATCTGAATTCCGTTCATATTCAGCGTCTAATATTTCCCCTGTTCGCCCTTCTCGTGGCTTAATGGTCAAAATGGAATTAAAGACGAAGTTTCGCTGAGATGGCCACCTACTTCATTGATTCATATGACTATTAATTATGTGAGAAAATGCAAGCAGAAAAAGACGAACTTTGGTTATGTTTTGATCACACTCCGAGAAGGAAGGATGTGTCATCGGATCGTGAAGGGTGTTTCAGACCCTCCTCACCGCATGTGTTTATCGTTGCTGCGCGGGACTAAAGTGGTAAGTTTTTGTGTGAACATCATTGCTTTTCAAAATGTTTTTTTTATTTAATGCACAATTACGTTATAAAGTGTATCCTGTATCATCAAGTGGTAACGGTGGTGAGATGTTTTTAAAACTAAGGAACGTTTAGTCGAAGAGAGATAACTGGGCAATGGGGGATTGGTATGATTATGATTGTTGGCTGTGTCACTAAAGTCAGAAAATGGTCAGACCGATGAATGATTACCGTCAACTTTGTATTATGACATAATTATTTGAAACCCTTCGATAAAGTTTCCCCTAATAAGGTTTCGTTTATAAGTTGTTCACATCAAAAACAGGATGTGCACCTTCCAATAATTTTTTCTTGCGTAATTTCCTTACTTTGATATGTTGTATTGTTAGTATTCGCCCTCGAACAGGTTGGTCATGGAAAGAGCGCAATATAAATTCAATAAACTATTATTATTATAATGTAATTATGAAATGAAATGTAAGGCTTGAATTTTATTTATTTGAGCAGTTTCAGCCTGACCTAATTTGCTTTGAGTCATACTTTGTTTATAATTGTTTTTTTCATCCAGTACCTGAATGGTCTCCAGTGAAAGATTTTAATCTTTGCATCTGGTCAAAACCGGGCGTCAATGCGCACGTGTCTGTTGACTTTCATTGTACGGCAACGCACGATAGTGTAGGCCAACACAAACATACGCCGACACCGCACACAGCCACGCACGTGTACAATGCACGTGTAGTTTTAGTTGACATGAAATATACGTTCTGTATTGACTACTTTACATCTACATGTGCGAATACATTTGGTGTCGCTCGCTATTTTTCAATATTTAAATCATTGAAAATTAGTATCAATTCGATAATAAGAGAACCTGGGTTGCTTTTTGCGGGATTATACAAACGTAATATAGGTCTTCGATCTTAATTGTTTGCATGCAACTACGTGCCCTCTACTTCCAGTTAAAACCAAAAGTGCATTGTAATTAAAAGTGGCAACTTTTTTGGAGTTGATTTTACGATGTTGAAGTCTGACAAAGGTCTGGTTAAAAAAATAAGATTTCAGAGCGCCATCTGGCGGCAGGTTAAAAACAGTTAAAAATATAGTTTTACTAGAAGCCTTTGGCAGAGTTTTTATAATTGTTTCAACATTGGTTTACATAACGACCTTCATGCAGACATCATAATGTGTTGAAACGTAGATTGATGACGTCATCTCGTACTACGTGTATCGCTTTAAATGTGCACTTTTTTACAGCCATGTGTAGTATTTACTATGTTTACCTAAAGACGTCGTCGTCCGAGGGCTGAGCCGCGTTGCTGAGACCTGGGAGTGGGGGAGACTCATAAAGAGCACACAAGCACACAAGCACACAGGTTTGATTCAGGAATACGACTGGCGTGACCGTGGTCAGCGTCGCGCTGATGTGCGCCCCGGTCACGCATGACTTGTTTTTATTGTTGCATAACAACGTTTCACTACATTTGACCCGGGTTTTTTTTCTTTCTTCTTTTCCATCTTACAAACGTTACAGCTATTATTCACATCTTTATGAAACATCTGTCTAATTGTTGTTCTTACTTCTTTTCCTTCTTACATTCGTTTTTTTCCGAGTCTGGAAAAAAACAAAAATCTAAATATACACACATTTATATATATATATTTTCTTCCATTAGAGGCTCTTTTTCTCCAACTTGAAAACCTGAAAACATTTTATCTCCAAATGAAAACTCTTTTTTTCACTTGAAAACACAACATAAGTTTTCAATTGGAGACACTTTTTCTCCAACATTATTTTAACAAAAAGATAACTGTTACTTTCAGTCTAAACACATTCAAGGATTGCTTTTCAAGTATTGCTTAGAACTTATTTTAAAACCTGTTACTTCCAAAATTTGTCAGGAACGCTTTAGAATTTAATGGAATACATATCCTTAGTGTTCCGTAAACAGTGCCTGAGAACTTCTTGTTCTGAGATGCCACGGAGACGCGCGATTTCTCTGCCGACCTGTTTAGCAATTGTGGGGTTGCTAAACGGATGGTTCCTTCCAAGTTACGGGGGATGAAATACGGGGAATCTGTTTCTAGGAGTAGCATTCTAGGGACAGATTCTTGGCAACTTCCTGTGCTCCTTTGTTTTCGAAAGTGATTAGCGGCGTTAACCCGATGTACAAGTTTGGAAATGTAGAGCACCATTTCTAAGCCTCAGCTAAATCTTGTGTGAAACAGTGCAGGTGTATTCTCCAGTGGTGTGGAATGGCTTCGTAGAGGATCTCGAAGCAATCGGCCTCAGCTTCCCTGCAATGTATCACTAGTGGTAGATTTTTGTATACGGCTGTTTGAAGCAGCTGTCGAAGAACAGACATCTGGAGAGTCCTGTGTTTACGAAAAACACCCGAGTAATCTAAACCTACTTCTCCCAGGGCACAAACCTTAGGGTGTTCCAACAACTGCCGAATCACCGTGTCTGTGTCCGGGGAGAAGTTGTGGGCTTCCTTGGGATGTAGACGCACGGTGGCAGCGTAGACGAAAGGGTCGTTAACCAGGGTTGACCAAGTTTCTTCGTTAGAGAGTGACTTGGTATCGCAAAACACAGCAACGCATCCGAGGAACCCATCCATGTCAATCGTCGTACCTGGGGTGTCAGTGGCAAGAAACATGCTCAGGTTACCCGTGAAGTGGGCCTTGCGTAGCATGCGGTCTACATGGCAATGAGAGTCAATAAACCAAGCCTTGGATGGAGATTGTACAGCTGAATCTTCGGCCAATATCAGGAGACGTTGCAGTGTTCTCCAGTGAAAGACTGAAGATAATCGAGAAGGTGAGCCGATACCTCTTTGATGTAGCTTTGGGAGGCCGATTTAACTGTCATAGGCGTCCCAGACTTCGCTTTCTTCGGAGTTGAACTCTGAGATTTCATCACCAAGGTGATGGGTACAAACGAACTCCAGTAGATCCTCAGAGGAGTTGAGGTGGAGAGCCTGACAGATGTGCTGTGAGAAGCGTCTTATTAGTTGAACAAGTGCGGGAAGGTGTTCTTCCGGGGAAAACGGGCCATGTAGACGGCAATGCGTCGCGATCTCCCACTTTCTGCAGACCAAGCAGGCTACCAAAGGATGAAGGAACCACCACTCTTCGTTGCAGAGGTGTTGTCGTACCACATGACGTTTCATTTTATTTGTTTTGAAACCACACCCGGGGTGAGAGCACGTGGACTTGTAAGATTTCCTGTTTGTGACGGCTGGTGGGCCCATCTGCACAGGGGTTCCTGGGTGGGGGTCTCCATCCAGTGGCTCAACTTCCAGAGAGGCTCCAGTTGGGTCGGCTTCATCAGGGGGGTCGTCCTGTAAGGGCTCCGCGTCTACAGACTCGTCGGTTGTTTCCTTCGATATTTCGTCTGAGGATAGATCTTCTGCGTAGTCTGGGACGAAATCAACTTCTTCCATTTTGAGTTCATCTGCAGGACTAATAAATGTGCTCGGCACATGGTAAGCCATAATAAGAAATAATAATTTGGGGCTTATATTGCTTTATTTAATTTCAATACTTAGCTATTCATACTCGTAGTCATCTCTAAACCTATTAAACTGGGGGCCTAACTACCCTACCACTTTTTGTGGCGAGTGTAGGCTTAGTGCAGCGTCCCACTTTCGCAGCGGGCGCTGCATCCGTGGCATCACTGTTATTGACGGGTTGTTCCACCTGACGATCAGCAAACGCCGCGTCAGTGGTATTACCCGTGTTAAATAGGAGATCAAGATCCATACCGTTATCTGCGGCCCCGGTCTCTTCCAACCCACCCATTGAAAACAATTTGTTGCGAGCTTTTCGGAGCCAAAATGGAATATCTTTGGTGCAACCTAATATAAGTAGATCATGGTGGACAACCTCTGTCCTCTTCCTCCCTTGAATTTTATACAGTACTGGGGATAGGGCTTTGATTACTAGTAAAGGGCCGCGCCAAAGTGGCTGGAGTTTTCGCGACTGACCAACTTTAGTAGCTTTGTTTAGTTTGTCTACTAGGTCGCCTGCTTCAAACATGCATGTTTTGATTGACGTTGTGATCATAATGCCGCTTTTGGTATGTTTGAGCACCGCCGATATTAGCCCTCGCTATAGTGTGGACCTTACGCAGGCGCTCTTTTAGGTTTTGAACGTATTCATGAGGCTGTACACTTGGGGTTTCAATATCTTTCACCTCCCGTCCCAACATCATTAGGTTAGGTGTTAGCCCTGTATTACGGTTTAAGAGGGACCGGATGGCGCCAGTAAGTATAGGTAGATCTTCATCCCATTTCGCCACTTTACCTTTTAAATGGCACCTCATAGTCTGAAGCAATGTTCTGTTGTATCGTTCTATTTGACCATTTGAACAGGGGCGGTAGGGGGTTGTCCTAGTTTTTGTAATTTCTAAAAGATCACATATTGCTTCAAAAAGGGAACTGGTGAAATTTCTACCCTGATCAGTGTGAATTTGGTCTGGGCATCCGAATCTGGACATAAATTTGTCAACAACCACAGTGGCAGTACTTCTTGCGGTTTGGTCCTTTAGGGGGTAAGCCTCCACCCACTTTGTAAACTGACAAATCAGCATCAGGATGTATTTGTTTCCCGATTCTGAAGGGGAGAATGGGCCTAGGATATCCAAGTGTAGACGTTCTCCTGGTGCACCCGCATGGAATTTTGTTAGTGGTGCTTTTTTTTTTCTTGATGGTCGTTTGTTTTCATTGCACTGGGGACAACTTTTTACATACAGTGAAATATCTTCGGCCGTCTTGTGCCAATAGGCTGTTTGTCTCACTTTCTGAATGGTTCGTGTGATGCCAGGGGTGTCCAGCGATTTTTGGCGCATGCGAGAGTTCCATAGCCTCATGTTTAATGGCACTCGGAACCAGAAAAAGTGATCGTGGTGAGTGTTCACACTCCCAATGATAGTAAAAGGCACCGTTTCGTATGCCCAAAAGTGGGAAGTTGAGCCAAAAGCTCTTTTCACACGAAAAAAAACCAACGTTCCTTGCGACGAATTTAACGAGCGCTGAAGTCATCCCACACCTGACCGCTTTCGCAAGCTTTCACAAGACACAAAGTAAAAATGTGACCACGTTCCATGAGACGAGAGTACAGACTTAGCTGGTTACAACTGAACTATAGAGTTTTTGTTCTTAAACAGCGCTAGTACCAGTTAAATGATGACGTATGTCGCGTGTGCAGTGTGTCGCGGTAAAAAATAAACCATGTAAACATTCTTCAAAATGGCTGACTCACAAAGACGTTGGGGAATCCATTCATAATACTACGCCCGTAATATCCTCCAAAAAATGACCGGCGAAGACATCAACCAAAGATAAGAGTAAGAAGGCCAAGAAATCTTGGTGCTACGAGGAAACGATTGCCTTAATAAACATTCTGGAGAAGGAAACCACCCAATCTAAAATGGATGGTTTGACCCAAAATGGCCATGTTTGGCGGGAAATCGCGGACGAGGTGGCAAATGGTCGCAACGGTGACCAGTGCCCGGTAACGGTGTGTAAACACACAAAGGTCGGCTCCCGAAGGTTCTTCACGCATGCGTGTTAATACTGCTTTCGCGAGGATTGTCGGTCAATAAACAACGTATCGTTTCACACGAAAGTTTGACTAGATTCCTTGCGAAAAATTACGCTAGCGTAAGATTTTGTCGGAGGTCGGGACCTACTACAAAACTGCAAGGTTTGCGAAAATTTCGCAAGGAATGTAGGCGATGTAAAATATTACTGTCCTTTCACACGAAGCCCAAATTGTAATTTTTTACAAAAAATTGAAAAATTTCGCAAAGAATGTTCGTTTTTTCCGTCGTGTGAAAAGGGCTAAAGGTATTTCACGGATGGGGAACAAAGTTGCAGATCGTTTTGTGTGGGCGTGATGTTATTTTCTACCCAATTTAATAACAGACCCAAGTCAGGATCCCGCTGCTGCATCTCTCTCAACTGTTTATGATTGTATTTGCTTCGGAATGCCGAACGGTCATCAACGAGTGACCCATGCTTGTCGCGAGCGTTTGCAGCGGGTACCTTCCGGTCAGCCACCAGCGAACGCCGGCTTTGACCCACCAGGTTGTTTCCGCTGGTACTTACTGTTGTGTTTTTGTTTGGAGCAACAGCGGGTCCCTGCACTCGTTCGTTAAGGTTGTATTCCAGTGGAGTTTGTACACTACTAGACTTAGTAATTTGACGCACAGCCAATGGGAGGACATCATCAACGTCATCGTTGAAACGCTCCCACTGGTTGTGGATTCGCGCACAAAAGTTACATCCACCGCATGTTACATTCACTTCACAACCTGCATAATAACAATTGCAAAATGGGGTGTTACAAGGTACTCGTGAAAGAGCATCGGCGTTGATATGCTTCCCTCCTTTTCTATGGAGTAAAACCATGTCATACTGGCTGAGGTTTTCAATCCACCTGGCTAACATACCAGAAGTTAATTTGAACCGCATAAGCCAGGCTAGACCGTTATGATCTGTCAGTACATAAAATTTGCGGCCCAATAGATAATGACGAAATTGCCTCGTAAACCTGACTACTGCCAAAAGCTCTTTACGTGTGGTGCAATACTTCCTCTGTGATGGGGAAAGTATGAAGCTACACTGAAAACATTCGGAGCATGACTTCTGGTCTCAGTGACAAGAACCCATCTTGTCAATGGAAACGACAAGATAAGTTTGTCATATTGACAAGATACCTGTCCCAGTATGACAAGATTATGTTCACAGCGCCCTCTTTGTTTTTCGCCCATCCGTGATTGCGCAATCTCTGGTCCGATCGAGGGGGACACTAATCCAAACAAAAACACGATCGTTTTCGTCATCCACGAACATCGTCTCTATTTTGTAATATTTTACTTAAACAAACTTCACAAAAGATAATTAAATAGTTTTTCTTTCAGTTTTGTTTTGTTTTGGACTAACAACAATTATTTTCTTTCTGGAAAGTTACGCTAAAACGTTGCTGTTTGTGAGCCAAAAAAGTGAGAAAGGGTCAAATCCTACATTTTTCTGTGGGCAAGCTCATTTTTGCATTGGTTGAACCCATAACTGCAACTGGTCGTGATGGTTGGTTGCGTGCAATGGAAAACCACGGTGAAACAATCTGAAATTCGCATTCCATTTTAATTTGCGTCCCGTCCACAACCGCTACTTTACAAGTAGAACTGACCCAGAATTCTGTGAGAAGTTTCAAGGTTGAAGGCAAGGCCCACATACACAGCAGTGAGAAATGTATAATAAACCAATCAGTGACTTCCTATTAAACAATCGGCTCCGGAGGCCGAACAACGAAGTCACTGATTGGCCACCAGATGCGCGCTTAAACAAAAACCCATGTTGTGCTAGCAGTCGTCAGTCTTCCGTTTCTGAAAAAGGTAACATGATTGGTGATCATTACCCAGTTGTAGTGAAATATTTGAGCAGACGCATCGTCGTGTGTGACATTCTTTCTATTGACACAGTAAAGTTTCTGAAAAAGGTAACTGTTATATCCCAAACTTCAGACAGTTGTTACTCTGATGCTCGCTTGGTTTATTGTGCTACACATGCTTGTTACATAAATAGGGTATACTGCACTATGAATAGGCTACTGTTTCAAGGGACTTAGGTGGGGTCATGAGATTGGATTGTGGATGATGTAATGTCTAGTTAAGGGGGAGTGCTATCAGTGTGCAGTGTAGGGATATGGAAACTAGTGTAGGATACTACAGTAGTATTTTGTGATTGTTGATCATTACCCAGTTGTAGTGAAATATTTGAGCAGACGCATCGTCGTGTGTGTGACATTCTTTCTATTCACAGTAAAGTTTCTGAAAAAGGTAACATTTTGTGATTGATGATCATTACCCAGTTGTAGTGAATTATTTGAGCTAAAATGCAATACATTCGAGGCAGACTTGTCATTTTATAAGCAGTTTTTCCCTTGCATACGTTTGTTTTAACTCAACTAACGCACGTTAGTCCTCCAAGGTTAGTCCATACACATTAGTTGTACAAGCAACGTTAGGCTGTATGCGCATATTTTGTACTGTATGTACTGTAGGTTAGCTGTCGTATGCAAACAAGCAATGTGATACTTTTTAGTTGTACTTGTATAACATTCACGCGCGCATGCTGCTGCCTGCGTTATAGCATAGAGCAATAGCACTCCCGTGTATAACACCAACGGTTGTGTTTTTGCCTGCACCATTATGGAAAACCAGAACAATGTTTTTATTTGCGTTTATTGTGATTATGAAACCCATCAATTCAGGAGACTATTAAACCATTATAGGTTTGTACACGAAATTGGAAATGCCATTTTTAGAATTGTTTGTGATATAAATGGATGTCACATAAATCTCTCTTCAGTAAGATGTTTTGTCAACCACATCAAAGTACTTCACAAAGACTTTTACCGCATACATTACGCGAATGCAGTTGAAAATGATGGTAATGATGCCAATGAGCTTGTGGTAAATCATGGCATCATGGGATCACCTGAGCAGCATGTAGGCTTACAAGATCAAGGTGATGTGGATATGCAAGATGTACAAAACGTAGGCCTTCCTATGCACATAGATCTAAAGCCAAAGGTTGTACTGTTTCTTCTGAAACTAAGAGTTACATAAAGTACCAGGGTCTGTTTGTAGTTTTGCTGCGTCAGAGATTGTAAATATTTTGCAGATGTCTAAAACAAAGATGCATTCTCAGTTGGATGCAGCTCTTCTTGAAGATGATGTCAATCGGGATGAGATTGTGACTGCCATGGCTTTTATAATAATAATAATAATAATAATAACTAGTTCTTATATAGCGCATTTCACAATGACGTCTCAATGCGCTTTACATTGGTGCCCTGGTCATTGGGCCAATAACATTCCTGTAATCTTTCTCAGCTCCCTGGGGAGTATACAGCCCGGGCTGCCGTGGCGCTCCAAAGGCTTTTGTTATTCAGTCAACAGAATTAGAAGACATTTTTCACAGTTTGAAAGATAACAGAAAACTGAGTAGTTATGAGTCTGAGTTTCCCTATGTTGAACCAATCGAATTTGTACTTGGTGTAGATGTTGGGGGCAAATGTGAATCTACACAGTACATACCCATTTTGGAAACATTGAAGTTACTCTTGCAAAATGAAGATGTATTAGCAGAGGTTGTGCAGGGTCACAAGTCTGAGGATGGTAAATTGAGAGACTTTTGTGATGGCACTATCTTCAGTGAAAATGTATTGTTCGCTTTAGACTCTTCAAGTTTACAGGTTGTTATATTATGATGACTTTAACATTGTAAATCCACTTGGAAATAAGGTCAAGAATTACAAACTTGCAGCATTTTATTTTGTGCTTGGAAGCTTGTCACCACAATACAGGTCTAGGTTGCATGTCATTCAGCTCGCTCTTTTGTGCAAATCAAAACACTTGAAAAAGTATGGATTTAAGAAAGTACTTGAGCCATTGCTTCTTGATCTTGCAGTGTTAGAAGAGGAAGGTGTTTGTGTGAATAAGAATGGTCATGAGCATCGATTCAGAGGCACAGTGTCTTGTTTCATCAGATAATCTTGGTGCTCATTCACTAGGAGGATTCAATAAAAGCTTTAGTGGGTTAAGGATCAGTCGTTTCTGTATGGCCACGAGACAAACCTTGATGATTGCTTGACCACAGATATTTGTGAAATGAGAACAAAAGAGAGCTACAATGCACAAGTTGCAATGGTGACCCAAGATAGAGCATTGGCGACAGCCTATGGCGTGAAAGGAGATTGTGTTCTTAATAATCTTGAGTATTACCATGTTACCAGAGGATTGCCATCCGACATTGCCCATGATCTCTTTGAGGGGCTCGTCCCAGAGGTGCTTCGGAATCTTGTGTTGTACTTTGTATCAGAGGGTTACTTCAGTCTGGACCAACTTAACACAAGGATTGGGAGTTTTTCTTATGGTAAAACTGACAGGGTGAATAAACCCACTATGATGGCTTCAACAATAGCAGATTTCCGGGTAAAACAAACAGCCATGCAGTGTTGGTGCATGTTGAGGATGTTCCCAATTTTAATTGGTGATAAGGTTCCTGAGAATGACCCTAAGTGGGATGTTTTGTTACGTATCATGTTTATGGTGGAAGCAATTTGTGCACCAGCTTTTTCAGAAGGTGATGTTATTTTTCTCTCTGATCTCATAGAGGATTTCTGGTACACATATCAAAACGAATTCCCTGATGTAAATGTCAAACCTAAAGGGCACTATACACTGCATTATCCCTCGCATATTCTGCGATTTGGTCCACTCATCCACTGTTGGACTCTCAGATTTGAGGGGAAACATAACTACTTCAAGGAAATAACTCATGGCTTAAAAAACCGACAAAAACATCTGTAAAAGTATGGCTGTCAGGCATCAGTTTATGCAGACAATTTTCCTGGCATCTGATAAATACTTGGAAACACAGAAAATTGACACAAGTTGTGGAAAGCTTAGTTATGTCAGGCTTTTATTGAAGGACGTGCAAGATCTGTTGGAACCACTTTTGGGAGGTCAAGACCGAGTTTTTGAGTGTAACTGCATCAAGGCTAATGGTGTAAAATACTGGTGTGGTTCGTGTGTTGTTTTTAGATACAATAATGGCTTACCTGTATTCCTTAGGATCGAGGACTGCTTCCTCATTGGAAACATTCCATACTTGCTGTGTACTCAACTCAACACCTTACACTTCAGTGTCCATTACCACGCATATATTGTGGAATCCTGAGACACAAAATAGCTGTGTAAAGGTCAGTTCTGCTGCAATAACTGTAGTATCCTTAGTAACCATCAAAACAATAACTTGAGTCATAAACTATCGATATAACAATAACGGAAATTTCTTGTACTGACTGGTATATGATCATCAACACAAAAACAACTGTTACAATTTCCTTCCAGAAAATACATCTCAAATTCCATGTCACATACAAAAGCTCAAAACAAATAATTCAGCTGGAATCTGCAACTGAAAAGGGAAATGTGGATGACATAGCCAATTCCATATGTGAACAATTCAAAATACCAAGAGATGGGGAGACTATGCTACTGCAGTATTTTGACAGACTTCGGAGATTGGGTTGATGTGGCCCCGATGTCCTCTCTTGAAAATATGACGAGATTGCAGTCCTGACTGCAGATGCCAATGATGATGTGGTGTCTTCTGCGTCTAGTAGCTGCAGTGAAACCCCTGAAGCCATTGAATGGTAAGTTTTGCTTTGATAGACATAAAAAGGATGTGTCCATCTCAAAAATCACCACAGGCAAGGCTTTAAACGTTAAGTGAAGGCAGGGGCGGATCCAGAATTGTTTGCATGGGGTCAGGTTGTTCTTTTTCTTTATGTCTGATAATAACACCCTGTTATGTTTTTTAATCATTTTTGTTTCAGAGCAGGGGGGTACCCCCCCCCCTTTATTCGCACCTGGATGGATTCTGTAAACTGGCCAGTATAAATACAGATACTGTCAAGATGTATTTGATGCAGTGTATTAATAAAGCTTAATATCTAAATAAAACGCTCTAAAAAATAATCGGTCCCAAAAGTCTGTGTCTTCCTTTTTGTTATACTTTTACCTTTGTGGTGAAAGAAAATTGAAACAAAATAAACTAAAATCCCCTACAAAAATGGTGTCCATATTTTAATTGTCCAACTACGTTTTTTTGTCATTTAAGTTTTTCTGAGGGACTTTTTTTAAAAAATAGTTGCTCAGATGATGACATTGATTTGAAATCAAATATTTGTTGTTTTAAATGTTATGTTTTCAGCAGCCCTACTTTGAGCACTGCAACTACAGCAAAGGCTTTTCGGGTGTGGCCAATCAAGTTCAACTTTCCGGTGTACGCTCTGCGTGCTGGAGTGCAGCAGAAGCTGAGAAGTGGTGAAAAGCTAGATAGGGGAGACAGAACACAGATCACTGATGCTATTTATCAGGATGTGACAAAGTATACATAGTAAGTCTGAATAACTTACATATTTTTCAAGTTGGACATAATCCTTCTTGTATGCATACGTATGAGTCAAGCTCAATCAAGGGACCTATAGTTTTACATTATAAACTGCTACCACTTTATTCCAGCAGCATCCTATTTCCTTACAAATGGCAAGTTCCACAACTGTACAATATTACAACATTTGTTTCATTCCATTTAGTTAGCAAAAGCACATGAGGATCCCTGCAAGCAACCTGAAATGGAATTATTTCATCTTTTCAAACTTCACTTTTCAGGACTTTCAGGGTTTGCAATGAGTTTTCATATGCTGAGTGGTGAATTTCATCCTTTAATTTCCCATTCATGTTTGGCATTTAATTTTACTTCTTTTCAACAGTTGCCCAAAAGAGTGGCAATACACCGAGGTAGTCACAGCTTTCCTAGAGACGTTTCCAAAAGTGAAGTCCAATGACAATTTGTCCATGGTAAGAGTTTAACATGTGGTTGAAGCATACACTCCTGCATTGCAGTATATGAACAGACAAAACTTATTATCATTATCATGTATTATTATTCTATATGTCTTGCAATGAAATCTGAAAAACAAATAACCAAACTAAGAGCACCTGGTGATCTTTAGTGAAAAAGTTATTGGTAAAATGATTATAATTCAATTATCTTGTTATCAGAGTCTGTGGCGTCAAAGGATTCAGTACCGGTTTCAGAACGATAGAAGAAGGGATTGTGTTCCAGGAAAACGCACACTTTCAGATAAAAATGCAACAGCGGGACCACCTCAAAAGAAGAGTGACAAATTGATGTGGGGCCTAAAAAACTACCTAAGTCAGCGACCGGAGGGCGAAGACGCTACCTCAATTGAAAGGCACAGAGCTGCAATAAAGACTGAACTCACCAAGAGGAACCCAGACCAAAGCCGGATTGATCGTCTTATGACCCTTACATTTGCTGATCGCAGGGACATCATTGTGAAAAAAAATCCACTGATGGTGGAGATCAAAGCAGATTTTCCAGCTCTTCTTTAAGGGGGAAGTGAGGTAATTTTATGTTTTCTGAATGGCATCTCTTGAGCAAAGATATTTGGTATTTTTGGAAAGCATCAACATAGAGCCAGAATGCTCAATAGGTAGAGCGCTAGTACATTAAACCACAGCCTCAAAATTCAAATCCCAATTTTGCAAAATTTATTTGATAAAATGTATATATAAAAATATTTAAAAAAATAAAAAAACATAGTTTGTAATACATGTGTTTGATGCATGTGTTTGTTATTATGGACTGTTTGAGTACAAACTGCAGTATACATTGTACATAGGAAAAGCACAATTTTTCTGTACAGATTAATATACTGTTCCAATTGCCAATTTTGTTTTGTTTATGTTGGGTTTTAATTATGTTTTATTTATGAATATTGTATCCATATTGTGCAGGTCCTGAAAGAGTTTAAGCGCATATCAACTGAAGAACTGGGGAAGAAACTGACAACTGGTTTGCAGAAGTACCACAAGCAGCTTTTTGCTCTAGCCAAGAAGCAGGATCACACCATCATCAAGAAGCTGGTTGAATCTGCATCACTTGAAACAACTGAAGAAAATCGTCAGGGTAAGTATTTTGCATTTAAGAAGCATTGAAAGTGGCACTTGCCTTTCCGGGCTTTACTCAAAGTAATCCCAGTGTTGTAGTCGAGTCACCTAGGTTAAGTCCGAGTCTGAGTTCAAGTCTTTGGCCGACGTGACTCAAGTTGAGTCCAAGTCACGAAATAATCAAGTCCGAGTCCCGCAATCAAGTCCTACAACACTGGTAATCTGCAACATACTTCATGGTACTCTCAATCTATTTCAGAAAAAGCATACTGTGCTTCCATTGCTGTGGTGCCAATACTACTGAAGGAGAAGCTGGATCATCTGCTGACTCAACAGGTAAGATGATGAAAAGGTTGGAAGTGGTTAGACACATAAATATGGGCTGGAGTTTTCAAATTCATCGCACTGTTCGGGAACTTTTCCAAATGGTGACATGCTCATAATCCCCATTCACCCTCCATCATACTTGCACATGAAGCTATATGTGAATGTGCACATTATCTCATTTGGCTTTGTATACGTACTTAATCAAGTACAGGTGAAATTGCATCAGGATTTTCATTTTGCCAAATAATTTCCAGTCATCATTTCAGTGGTACACTCCAAGCCTAGACTACATGAAGCATGATCCCTTTGCTCCTTTGGCCGGTATATAAGAAGCCTGGTTTTACTTGCAAGCCAATATGGGGGCTCATTGGTTGGTTTAATGCAACACGTGCACCGAATACTGGCCTTCATACATCCATGCATTTACTCACTCTCTAATATGTATTACTCTTTTCTTTTTTGTCACACTTTTCAGAGTGAAGAATCACAATAACGCATCCTGTCATCGAACAACACGATGACACCACATTCAAGGTCATCATCGAAGAGGAGACGGTCATGAATAACACATACTTGTTTTCTGCATTTGAGGTTTACTTTGCATCGTTTTATGTTTTTAATTTGTCCTATCCCAAAAAGTTGAAGAAGACACTGCAATTTTTCCAAAGGCCGGTCTTGAACATTCAGGACAAAGAAAAAGTCAGCACTAGTATGTGTGCCCTGCTTGAAACCTTATCTCAGTAATAACTGTTGTGACTTCTTTCTGCATGTTCAACTGACAGGACCAATAAAACAAGTTTTGAAAGTTATGTCAACAAAAGTGAACTTATCAAGCATCTTTAGTTATTGTACCCTTGACAAAAAATTGTGAAGAGTCTTTTTCCAAAACGCCATATATTCAGCAGAAAATTTCACTACAAATTCTCAACTTCAATATTTTATGAACAAAGAGAAACATAACTTTGACTACTTTACCATAACAATTTGTTATAACACTGTTTTTAAATCACATCTTTGTGTTTATTTTAAAAAGTTTTTTATGACCGAGGGGGAAAAAAGTAGTCTACCAAAAACAAAAAGAACAAGATCTTGAAGAAGTAACAGGTACGTGTTCATTGTTCTGTTTACTGCATGCTTAGTACAATTGCTTTTGCGACGCTTTTGCGTGTGGTTGGCGCTGGAGGTGCATAGAGGGTTTGAGCCAGAGAATCCGAGACTCACAGGGTTGACTGATGTGTGTTCCAGTTAGCAGTGAAGGTTTACAGGGTTAACTGACGTGTGTTCCAGTTACCAGTGGAGGTTTACATTGTATTTGGGTTGAACGGTTGTCACCGGGTTGACTATCGCTGCGTGCGTGGTTTACCGGTAGGACGTAAGAACCGTTAGCAATAGCTTCACGAAGTAAACCTGACTCTAGTGCGCGCTGGGGTTGGCTGATGTGTGTTCCAGTCAATGCTCGGGTGAAGTACTGGTTGACGCGTTGTAGTGACACGTGGTTGACTAGGTGATCTAATTGCGCGTAGCTGTTGTACGGGCAAATAACAGTAGAAGCAGGAACACACAGTACGTGGTTGACTTAGTGATCTGTTTATTTTAGGCCTTAGATAAGTTAACCTACTGATATTCTGTTGAATCATACTGGAGAAAGGCAACAACATAATTAAACTGGTTGATGCTTGTTGGTTATAAATTTATGTCCTTTGTGAATTATTTTGTGCATTGATTACTGTGTATTAGGGAAAGGCAATTGATTACAATCGGCGGTATATTTCCTCCAAAACGGACAAAGCTCCTTAGTGTTCAGATTACTTTATGATCTACAACCTGAGGTGAAAGTAGGCCCGGGATCAAGTTGTAAAGTAACAACAAGAGGACCATATTAATGCTTAAATTCTAGGCATTCACTTAAAAAAAGGTGTACATGTAATCAAATTCAACATGTTTCATTTGTAGGCCTATAGCCCCCCTAGTATACTTACTTTTATAAAATCTTGTAAATAATTGTGGTTTTTGGTAATAAATGTCTGACACCCTTTATAAGCTTCAGCACATATACGAACGTCTAAAGGGGAATTTTTTTTTTTTACTTTCCCGAAGGCATAATCACTATTAGGCCTAATTGGCAAAAAGAATTCGTTTCTAGATGCCCGAAATTTTCGTCAAAGTGTTGTCATCGAAAATGTGTACATGGTATAAAATCGGAAAGGAAAAATTGTGGATGCTATGAGGCCTACATTAACTTTAGGCCGAATTGCTGGTTAAAATAACTGAACCCAATAGATGACGATCTCCTTTTTATTTTACCGATTTTAAGCTCTTTCGGCAACAACCACATTCAAGCTGAAAGGTGTCATCGGCCAACTGCGTTGTGTGTATCCCTAGTCTCCCAGTAAAAGACCACGAAGAGTAAACGTAACGCCATTTTACCCTTTAATTCAAGAACAAACTATACTACGTTGAGACGTACACCGCTAATAAAATCTAAGCACAAAATGGCGCAATCTATCATAATTTGCGATGAACTTACACTTTGCGGCATCGCAAGATTGTCATTGCTAATAATTGTTTTGCGATGAGTAAGTTTGTTGCAAAGTTTTAGTGAAATCGTTCTCCAAAATCCATTGCTAAGTTGCGATGGATTTGGGATTCAGCGATCGATTTCGGCGTTTGCGATTATCAAAACGCGTTAGTGAAATCGGCCCCTGGTTTGGTTTGGAAAAACAAGTTTAATTTCAAATGATTAAATAAAGATTACCGATTGAGTACAGTGTACACTAGCCAAGGGTTTCATAATTGTTAATTATATCCTTTAGTGACATTTGTTTTTAAAAAAAAAGAACATTTACGTTACAACTTTCTGTACTGCCCATGCGCGCCCATATTATCCATAGCAAGTTCGCCACATTCGTTCATGCTTCAAGCTTGGTATGCATTGGTTTCGATTTTTTACAATAGTTTGAGAAATATCACCAAGTACATTATCGACTCATTCACTTCATATAACAAAACAATACAGTATCGATACCAAACTAACACTAATCAAATAGTTTGCTTCAGTTGATGAGAAAGTCGATCAGAGTTGCTTTGCAAGCTCACACGTCAATCAGAACAACGTTTACAACGAAGGCGTGGATCTTCTATTTATTTTCTGGAATAATGTTTCTGTGGATATGTTTGGTGTTTGTGGACCCATCAAAAGAATAGTTATGGATATCAATAATATATGAACGAAATTTCAGCTTTTAAATTAGGTAAAAAATAATTGTTGACTGCTATTTGTGATTTCCAGTAGGCTTTTCCATTGTCCAAATTAATCCTTCACGGATTTACTTTCGTGGTTTTGAAAGCAGCCAGCCAAAGTTGCCTGCCGGCGGCATGCCTTTGATATTGCCGCTGGGCTTGAATAATTGTCTGCCTCTGGGGGATTATTCACAGCTTTAAGTTGTGTCTATTGTTTGGTTCCAGAAGCGGAGCCAGGGCAGTAAACTCAGCAACAATGGCCCTAAACAGAATAGCTTGAAGTTGGGACAGTAAGTCATTCACTTGAACTGGACAAGTGTGCGTGTCACCCAGTTGCTCACCCGGTTTGGGATACCGGGGGACGGTTGGTAAACCGGGTGAGAAAAGAGCTTGCGCCTAAGGGCATGCGTTATACATGTATTACACGTAGGTGCAGTACACTTTGGAAATAAATACAAGCATTGAAACCAACTAGAGCCAATGTTTCTTAAAAGTTAAAATAAATAATTTGTCGCCACAATCAGAGGGAAAAGAAATAGAAATTGAACGTGCTCATCGTAGCCCAGCTGGGAGGGCAAGTTGTACAGGAAAACCCAGACCCATTCAAGTGAAGCTTCTGCGGTATGGAGATCGAGAAAATGTGCTTCGTTCAGCGCCGAAATGTTTAAAGAACAAGCTTTACAAGGATAGGAGAGTGTCACCGAGAAAGTACGGGAAGAGAGAAAGAAATTGGTACCGGAAAGAAACAAGCTGCGTGAGGTGGGGAAGTTTGCCATAATTCCCTGGAATGTTCCTGCCTGCTTACTAGTGAAATCTCAGGATGGAAAGTTCAAGCGTATGTCAACAGCAGACTTCGGACAATAAATTGAGGTAATTTACTTGTGGCGTTGGACATCGAGACAGAGTTGACACCGTGAACGTCGATCCTTTTCTTTTTTTTATACATTGGATCTTGTTGGTGCGTGCCTGCTTTTTTTCTTCTTTTTTTCTCGGCTGTTAGTTTAACATTGTTTTGGTCAACCTCTTCAGCCGAGCTAACTTTGACGGAACTCAACTTTGGTGGATATGTGCTAATTTACTTTTACCTACATGCGGACGACTGCTGTCATCCACCCTAGCCACATACATTGACTTGTTTGTTTTTTGTCCTCTGGGGTGTACCCCTTCTCGTTTGTGTTTTTGGATGTGTTTTTGGATGTGTTTTTGTGTGTTTGCAACTGCTTTTCTCAAAAGTGTATTTATTTCATGTACCTACATGGTCTCTCTTGAGGTTTTCCGGTTTAGGTCATTATGCAAATGTGTCCACTATTTGGGGAGCCTATTCTTTAATTGTTATTAAGTACTGGTTCAGTGTGCTGCGGCATTGTCTGGTTACATAAGTGTCAAATTATAGATCTGAAGCACACATTTAGAATGGCAGTGCCTGACCCAGGTGATAATTGTTGTGAGTTAAGAGGCCCCATGAATGGTGGTCCTTCAAGTATTTTCTTAAATTATGTTCTGTTCCTGGGGATGATTTAAAAATCTTTTCTCTTAATGTGAGAGGCTTAGGGAACTTCAGGAAACGTAGGAGTATTTTCAAGGCAGATTTAATTTTGCTCCAAGAAACAGCACTAAAGAAGTCGGAAGTACAATGGCAACACGAGTGGGGAGGTAACATTTCATTCTCTCATGACTCAAACAATAGTCGTGGTGTTGCCATAATTTGTCAGAATGGGAACAACATTGATGTGGACGAGATTTTCAGAGATGACTGGTAGAATTTTGAATACTAACTTTAGGAAGAGTGATTTGAGTTTTATCCTTGCGAATACTTATGCCCCCAACATTGAGAACATGCAGGTTAGTTTTTATAAAAAATTGAGTTGTTTATTTTATGAAAAAGACTTTGAGATTAAGGAAAGGATTATTGTAGGGGGCGATTTTAATTGTGTTCTGGATTCTGGCTGGTACGGTACCGTCATGACTGACAGGTCGTGACCCTTATGATGACGCGCCAATTCTGTCGGTCAGCTGCAAGTTGGTACGCAGATGTAAGTGGTTGGCCAGTAAGAAGCTTTATCCTGTCCACCCAACGTGACCTTGGTCGACCTGGCTTCCTTGTACCTTCAACTCTCCCTTGCACCTTCAACTCTCCCTTGCAGGATTACTTTTTCGAGGCAATTGCCTTGTCGTCTTGCTATATTACCGAAGCAGCTTAGAGCCTGGCGGTTGATATGTGTCAGCAGCCGGTCACAACTGATTTCCTGTAGGACACTGGCGTTTGTTCTCCGAGCAGTCCAGGGAATCCTTAACATCCTTCGACAACACCACAGCTCAAAGGCACAAATCTTATTACAGTCTGCTTTAGTAAGTGTCCAGGTTTCACAGCCATATGTTGCAACTGGGAAGACAAGAGCCCGGACTAGACGTGATTTAGTGGCTTTGGTTACACTCCGGTCAGCCCACACATTTGAGAACTTGGCCATCGTAGATCTTGCCATTGCTAAGCGCCGTCTTATCTCTTTCTCACATCCGCCATCCTGGGTTATGAGGGCTCCAAGGAAATTGAATTGTGTCACTCTTTCTACTTCCTTTCCATCTACAACTAAAGGACCTGTGGACTGGTCATCATTGATGGTCATGATTTTGGTTTTGGCAACATTGAGTAGTAGACCTTTAGACTTACTCTCCTCTTTTACTTTCCCCAGGAGTGTGCTCATTTCTTCCATAGATGTAGCTAATAGGGTGGTGTCATCGGCATAGCGCAGGTTATTCAGTTTCCAGCCTCCAACTGTTATGCCATCATTCCAGTCATCAAGGGCACGTCTCATGATGTGTTCAGCATAAAAGTTAAAGTGTTGGAGATAGGATGCATCCCTGTCGCACTCCTTGGCCCAGACTTAACCAATCAGTGTCACCCTTTTCAGTTCTTACACAAGCCAACTGACCATCATAAAGATTCCTGATTAGCACAACCAAATGGGCAGGCACCCCCATTTCTAGCAATGAACTCCATAGAGCCCCATGTCTAACACAATCAAATGCCTTAGCATAGTCAATAAAGCAGAGATATACCTTCCTTTGGTATTCTTTGCACTTTTCGATAATGTGTCTTATGTTAGCAATATGATCTCTGGTACCTCTGCCTCTCCTGAAGCCAGCTTGCTCTGGGGGAAGTTCTCTCTCAAGATGTTGCCTAAGCCTTTCGTTTATGATGTGTTATAAGATCTTACTGGTATGTGGGATAAGCGCAATTGTTCTGTTGTTTTTACACTCACTGACATCTCCCTTTTTTGGAAGGGTGAGAAAGACAAATTTTTTCCAGTCATCTGGCCAGGTTTTAGAATGCCAAATCTTGTTACAAAGTTCTGTCAATAAACGTATTCCAACTTCATCAATGCTCTTCAAAAGCTCAGCTAGGATCTCATCTGCTCCAGGAGCCTTATTGTTTCTCATTTTCTGGATGGCATTTCTAACCTCTGAAAGTAGGATGTCTGGTTTTTCTTCCTCTGTCTCTATGTGCACACCTGGGTCAGTTTCCTTTGAAGCAAAGAGCCCCTCACAGTAAGCCTTCCATTTTTCTTTGATGTCTTCAGTTTCTGTCAAAGCCAAACTATTCTCATCTTTGATGACTGCCATTCTAGGAGTATTTGTGTTGGTCAGATGTTTCACAGCTTTGAAAAGACTTCTGCTGTTATTCCGTAAGCTGTGGTCTTCAATTACCTTACAAAGTTGGTTGAGGTGTTTGTTTTTATCCCTTCTAGCTCCTCGCTGGTTCTCACTGGATAGCATACAATACAGGTTACTATGTTGTAAACATTCCTCCTTTACAAGTCGTTGTTCATCAGCAAGATCCAAAACTTCTTGAGAAAGCCATGGAGATTTTTTTGGCTTACGTCTCATCGGAATATGTTTCTTTGCTGTAGTCATGATTGTTTCCTTAATATTTAACCACAATTTGTCTGGAGTCATCTCTTCTTCCATGCCCATAAGAGCTTCAAATTTGTTGGTGGTCTCGATACTGTATTGTTCGTCAATTTTCTGCAAGTCAAATCTCTGCACCCTCCGAATAGAGCAAGTTCTCTTCAGTTTGAGGCATATATCTGCTATAAGGAGATGGTGGTCACTTCCTATGTCTGCTCCAGGCAAAGTCCTTGCAGATTTAACTGAAGATTTCCAACGATTCTTAATAAGGATGAAATCAATCTGATTGCGTACTTTGTCACCAGGGCTGACCCAAGTGTAGAGACGCCTGGGATGCTGCTGGAACATGGTATTTGAAATGAATAAATCATCTGCAATGCAGAAGTTTAGAAGAAGATTGCCCCTCTCGTTTCTTTCTCCTAAACCAAATTGTCCAATTACTTTTCTCTCCTCTTCAAGCTGGATTCCTTTGCCAATTTTTGCATTAAAATCACCAAGCACAATCAGAAAGTCTTTCTTAGGCAGCTTATCTAGGACTTCTTGAAGTTGACTGTAGAAATTGTTTATAGTATCTTCAGATGCAGCAGATGTTGGTGCATACACCTGTACCACACTGACATTGAATGGACTAGCCTGTAGACGGATAGTAATGATACGATCACGCACAGGATTGTAGCTAAGTACGTGTTTGTTCACATCTTTGTTGGTTATGAATGCAACACCATTAGATCCTCCTTTCTCATCGCCAGAGTAATAAACTACACAGTCATTATTAGCTGTGAAATGTCCTTTTCCAGACCAGCGCATCTCAGAGATTCCGAGTAGGTGTAGATCACAACGGTCAGTTTCTCTCAGTAGAAGCTCCAGATTGCCAGATGGGAGCAGAGTTCTCACATTCCATGTGCCTATTCTGTGAATACTTCTTAGCTTAAAATTCCCTATCTCTTACCATTCTGTCGGCTCTAATAGAAGCGTCATGCAGCAGTGCGGGATAGGGTTGGTGCCCGTTCCTTTCCCCTCCGGAGCCAGAGGTACCACCTTGGTTTGCTGGGCTAGCTGCTGCCCCATCAAATAGATTCATCATCATAAAAGGTTAGCAGGGGCAAATAGTGAGGTGGGAGCCCAGGTCCTTCCTCACCAGCAATATCAGCTCACTTGACAAATACTGCCAGCCGTTGTCCACAACTCATGGATCATCCGCCTGCCAGAAATGACACCAAACCGTTGGTCAAATAAATCAAGTTATCCGCTTTGAAGTCAACCTCAACCTTGCATGCCAGTCAAGGACTATTTCACCCATAGATGGGACCCTTACAGGTACTACCACTCCGGGTCAGAGTGGACCTGAGAGTAGTGGTGATTAAGGGGTGACTCCACCCTCCCCAAAACTCCAGAACTCCTGTACTGGAGCCGCACCACTGGATGTAGTTTAGCGTCATACCCAGGACTAATTGATAAAAAAGTACTGATAAAAAAGGTGGTATTGCTAAAACAAAAACCAGTGTGGCGGATAAAACCAAAAATCTTACAGAGAATTAAGAGTTGGTTGATATGGCGTTTGAAGAACCCAAGTGTGTGTAGATTTACATGGAGGCAGACTAGTCCTCTCATTCAATGTAGGCTGGATTATTTCCTGATAAGCAATAATCTTATTGAGAATGTCAGGAACACAGACATTTGCCCAGGTATTAGGACCAATCATTCTGCAATTGCTATTACATTTCATTGTATAAAGAACCTAATAGAGGCCCCGGCCATTGGAAGTTTAATAATTCCTTTTTAGAAGATGAAAACATTGTGCAGGAGATGAATAGCAATCTTCAAGTTTGGTTAGGTGACCCATCAATTATAGATCAGCAAGTGAAATGGGAGTGGATTAAATTTAATGTATAACGTAGGACGACCTTTAACATGTAGGCTTGTCCATAACATTTCACTAGAATGTGTAGGGTGTGGATCCTCTTCCTTCGCAATCAAGTCCAAGCGTAGTGCTATCAGCACCCCTCCGCCAGTGGTGTCAGATGGAGAATCATGTCGAAAAATTTGGTGTGACGATGGTAAAAGTTCACTAGAGTAAATCGAGTCCTGAAGCCAGGTTTCTGTACCAATCACTATGTCAGGCTTTTCAGTCTCCATCAGCGCTTGGTACTGTGTAACCTTATTACGGATGCTCTGGAAATTTATATTCAGAATCTACAGAAAGTTACCGGGGGGGCTTCTTATTTGATGATTTCTTATTCATTCTATTAGGACTCTGTTCATGTTTACGCTTCTTTGGGCTAGATGAATGTAAGGGACTTCCTAATGATTCAGTTCTATTTGGATTGATGCTTTCCTCATTTTCATAAGTAACACTGAGTTAGTTATACAAAGGTTCAAAAGAGTTTGATGTATCCACATCTGCTATGTCGAGCAAGGAGCTGTAAAAGTTCGGAAGTCCACATTGACAACATAACCAAGAATACGAGTTGTGTTGCTTGTGCACCTGGTACAATATGTCTTTCATGCCTACACACCTAGTGTGGTACCACACTTCACATTCCTCGCATTCCATGGCTTTGTGGTTTGAGTTGACATTTTTACCACACGGAAATTTGGCCATTTTAGGACCTGGATTGAGTTGAATGTCACCAGACAGTAACAATACCATAGACTGACATGCAATGAATGTGCAGTAGATCTATTATTCAAACGGGGACTGCTGTACAAGTACCGGTACTTATCATACTTATGGCCGCCATTTTGGAGACCAGAATTAAAGTTCGATAAAATATGAAACAAGCAGGTATGGCATCGCAGGGATGTAGTGTTGGAAATCCTATATAGGTGTATGTGCTTGCTAGATGAGTTGATCTTGGCAAGAAGAGCAGTGATAAAGAGAAGACCAGCCAGTGTTCGCTTGAGATCCATCTTCACGTTTTCAGCGTACGCTAATTCACTCGCAAGGATGCATTCTTAAAAACATCTTAAAAAGTATCAAAATAAATGACATACGAAGACCAAAACCACGAATCCACATAGATAAGCAGTTCAAAGCTCTGCAAATCAAATGGATCCAGAGATACAATAATGGGAGTCTGGCTCCTTGGAAGCTTGTTTTCAAGAAATATATCTCACCTTATGGTGCTAATCTAATTTTCCACTGTAATGTTAAATTTAGCCAAGTGAAAAAGTGGAATGACATTCCCTTGTTTTACAGGGAGGTGCTTGTCTCGTATTTTGATTTGGTAAAACCAAGTGATGTAAAGATTACTTCACAGTGTATTTATAACAACCACTGTATTATTATCAAAGGTAAACCCCTTTCTATATAAAAAATTGTATGTTGCTGGTATTGTTCTATTAAGTGATTTGTATTATGAGAATGGTGCTTTGATCCCCTTCTCTGAAAGGATTAGGAGGGGTCTTTCAAATAGAGATTATTTGCATTGGAGATCATCCATCCCAACAAATCGGAAACATATCCTCAGCCAGGGCTTTGATAGAAACAAATGCACAAAGTTTCATTGTACAGGATAATGAAGAGACTCATATTGACACTTAATCAACCAAGATGATTTACCAAATGTTTATTCATAGATTTAGGGAAGTACCCACTTCACAGAAGAAATATAGTGATGTTTTTAACATTGATGATGAGGAGTGGTGTGGAATCTACTCTTTGCCTTTTAAAGCCTGTACTGAGGTCAGAACAAGGATATTTCAATACAAAATCAATCTTAACTGTTTGACGACTAATAGTAGGCTTAGCAAAATGAGAATTATCTCTAACGATAAGTGTTCGTTTTGTGAAACTCACCCGGAAACAATGAGGCATATGTTTTATGTTTGCACTTTTGTTAAGACTTTCTGGACGAATTTAGAGAACTGGTAGGAGAAAGTATTTTATGATGCAATCCGATTGGAGTATAAATCTATCATTTTTGTACATAATTCTGAGGTACTGTTGGAAAATGTATGTATTATTTTGGCTAAGAAAGCTATCTATAACTGTAGATTCAAGAACAAGAAACCTATCATGACCATCTTTTTGAACTTACTTAAGTTTCACTATACATTGAAGATAATAGCTTTGGAGAACAACAACCTGTACAAATTTGATAAGTGGACTCCTCGTAAATATGACTTTTTTTTTTCATTTTCAAAATAAGATACCGGGATTCCGGACTACCGGACTGTCTGTTTTTTATCTCATTGTTTTTCCTTGGTATGTAATTTGTACAAGTGTGTTGTATTGTTTTGTGCTTACTTGAGCATCATAAAAAAAAAATTAAAAAAATAAATTAAAAATTTTAAAAACATATTTAAAAAAACCATGTTGTTTTGCCAATGTGATGATTTTGTCAAAAATAGACAGCTGAGGTTGAGGTGATGGACTACGTTGAAGACTACAGCTATCACTACAAACATGGGGGTTGAAGGATATCACATCAATGTTGCAGGTTGTCTTCTTGTTCTGCTTTGCAGCCTTCAACCAGCCAAGCTTCTTAAAACAACTGTGGCAGACAAAAGGCGGATGAGTAGACAAAACATCATGACTGATGTCAACACCTAGGGCTTTTGACAAAACACTGCTGTACTTTGCTGTGAGGGTTTCTCCGAGCAATACCAGCTGCTCCGGGTCCTGCACAAATCCTGAAGACATTGTTTCTCCTGCAAGTTATAACTAAAACAACAACATAATTAACGGTCATTGTTTCATGTTCTATACCAAAGTAGAAAACATTATGAACACGATTGTACACGAGGTTTAGCTGTACTACTGGCAAATATTGTGTAATTGTGTAATTTTAAATTGAATAGCTTTTGTTTCTCAAAACCATCATAAAGCAGAGCTAAGAGGTGGGAAATGTAAGGATGAAACAAAATGCAAGAGATCTAAATTATTGTCAAATTCACTGTATCATGCTGTAAAACTTCATTCTCGATTTTTTTAAAACAGACGGAGCTCTATGGAATAAACTACTAACAAAGTAATGTAATTTTACTTGCTACAATAAAAAATATAAGTTTAATAATTAGTACTACTAGTAGTACTTGTAGTATTTGATAAAATAATATATTTTATGACTAGCGTTTTAAATAAAACACAAACTTTGCCAAATGCACAGCTCACTATCAGGCATTTCAAAACTAATAACTACTAAACTATTAATATTCTTTGCATTTATATGTCGTGAAAAAAAGTGTAAAAGTGCTTCACAACATCGTCGTCACACTCACCTCAAGCCCTCAAAATTATAGCAAACCAGTTTGTAACCTTAAACAGCTCTTGCACATTTTCACCTATACAACATACACAAAAATAAGCATTTGTCAACGGCTGTTTGTTGCACACTTCTTCCCCAGAGGGTTTTTAACTAAGAATTACAACATTTCAATGCTTTTAGGCCAACAATATGCAATAGGAATTACCACTTTATACATTTTTAAAAAAACCAAATTTCAGTTGACTAATTACGGCTCTCTTAAGTAGCCAAACAAAATACATCCCACCCAAAATGGTCATAAAGTTTTTAAAAATGCTTTTTGAAATTCCTCTTTTTCAGTTTGTGCCCAGATGTGTCCAGGGTTCAAATGCACATCCCCCAATAGGAAAAACGTTTGCAAAGGCCGGAGACCGCAGACATTCTTTTCATGATAAAAAAAATCAGTATTACATATTTCATAATTTCCCTGGTAAGCAAAACCTAAAAAGTTTCATAACTCACAACAGGAACGGCCCACAGTAGAAAGCTCAGTCGAAAGTTTCTCATAATGCACTATGCGCATACAACGTGGCTATACATCGTCTACTGCGCACGCGTTGAAGTTGTTGGTACTTATTTTCTCCAATAATTATGAATGGAAAACGTGATACCAGCGACGCCAGCAAAAAGCGGTAATGCAGGTGGGGTACAAAGAGCTCGCTGTGGGTGGCCTCCATAGAATTTCCACTGAAGCTAGGTGCAGCGCTAATTGGATTAATTGGAGCCTGTTGTAACTCCTTCTGTTCCTTGCTGTCCGGTAATACTACACTTTTATGTATTTTGGCGGAATATCCCAATGAAAATACATGAGCAATACAAGCTCGTTTAAGACGAGGTTCAGATAATACGCGGAAAACGGGCCAGTCCGGCGGACCTCGTATTAACGAGAGTTGACCTCAGGTTAATTTAACGGTATGAAATATTAAGCCTGTGACGGTTACACGGTTAACCGACCGATTATTCGGTTAAACGTTTACGTTTTTTCGGTTCAGGTAACCGTAAAATCAGTTCCAAAATGGTGCTTTGTTGAAATTAGTAAATCCGTAAGTGTTTTAGACCGCAAGTCACGATCTTCTATTCTCCAGTCAGTTCTTCAATTTTTTTTTTCGTCGAGCGTGAGCGTAAACATGTCAGATCTTCGAGGTGCGCCGCGAATAATAGTCTTCGTCTTCCTGTTTTGTCTACGAAAATAACCACAGAGGGGACCCTGGTAAGTGGCAGACAATAGAGGCAAGATAAGTCTTAAGAAAATATTGGACAGGTTTGGCCCATTGAGAGTGCGCGCGTTCAATATCAGGTTCATCATCAAAGGACACTAGCCGACACTGAACTTTCTTTGAGTAGATAAATGACAGCCGAAGATGGGGTTGTCTTGCTCGTAATTATCTGTCCAATTATCACGGAGAAACACAAAGGAAATCGATCTGATTGGACAGTGGCGAGTGCGTGGTGAGGGGAAATGAGGGGAATGAGGGGATATTTCTTTGATTGTGTACACAATCATCACACTTCGGTGCAACACTCTCGTGATATCACATCTTTGTTTTTCTCTGGAACGTTTAGTTATTATTTGCCTTGCCTGTTCTTATATATTAGTCATAAATTCTTCGAACTTATCGTTTGCGATTTTTAAAAATAATTTGCAATCATGCCGCGGGTTGGCAGTCAAGTATGGGCATTCTTCGACAAGGTTGGGGACAAGTTGGTGAAGTGTCGGATGTGTGATATCACCCTGTCATACGTCGGAGGTTCAACTGGGTCAATGAACAATCATATCCGAATCAAGCACCCAACCTCGTCAACATCGGACAAGAAATCTTCTCAGCCATCATTGACGGATTTTCTTTCCCGGAAAGAGACTAAGTGTAGTCCCCATCGAGCCGAGACGATTTCTCAGCTTCTGGCAGAGATGGTCGCCAAGGACTCTCTTCCGATCAGCGTAGTGGAGGGCAGTGGGTTTGGAAAACTCATTTACTTCATCGAACCCGGCTACACCATCCCGTCAAGGAAGGCAATCACCGCCAGGCTGGAGGCCAAGTACAAGTCTGAGAAGTCCAAGCTGAAGGAAGAGTTAGAGCACCAGCAGTCCGTAGCGTTAACGACGGACTGTTGGACCTCGCGGAGCCAGGAGGGTTTCATGACAGTTACCGCACACTACATTGATGATGCATGGTCTCATCAGTCCGTCATACTCGACACATCACCCGTCGCTTCCGTAGAGGATGGTGATGGTGTCGAAGAGCCCCAGCGGCACACCACCGAGGCCTTGTCTAAGCAACTCCATAGTGTTACCACGGAATGGGGGCTGACAGATAAGGTGACGGCAGTCGTTCATGACAACGCCAGCAATGTCAAGAACATTGGTGAACTGAACGAGACTAGAGACGTTGGATGTGCCGCCCACACTCTGCAGCTCAGCGTGACGAAGGGCCTTGAATCGTCAAGGTCCATCCAGTCGACCATCGGTGCTGTGAGCCGTCTCGTTGGGCATTTTAGACGGAGTAACATTGCCATTCAGGGCCTGCGCATCAAGCAAAACACCATGAAATGTCCCGCACATCGCCTCATCCAGTCCTGCAAAACACGGTGGAACAGCGTGTACGATATGATGGAGAGGGTGAAGGAGCAACGCTGGCCCATATGTGCTGTGCTGAGTGACCGGACATTGACGTAGACCAACGAAGCCCGCACACTTGAGCTAAAGGACAACCAGTGGTTGCTTGTGGAGGGGATGGTCACCAGTCTCAAACCACTTAAGGTTAGTTTTTTATTCCCTTTCTAATTCATCCATTTCACAATATGTATGATGTCGCCGTCGTGGGAAGAAAACGGAACCGGATAAACACTGTGATTTCAGAAAACCGAGTTGTTAAACCTCGGAGTTTTAACTCTGATAGGCCTGCCCTTTAAAAAATACATGTTCTTTAAATTTGTGTGCCGTTCTATAACTTCAAATGTGCATGTTAAATAATACCATAAGCCTCTATACAACTGATTAAGGTGTAACAATGATATGAGACTAGTTTTAGCCTCAAACTCCTTTTATATCCCGGAGCTCCAAACCCGCTCCATAAGCCTCTGATTAGCCTCCAAATCCTCGGTTAGCCTCTTATGCCTCGGTTAGCCTCTCACAGTCGAGTGCTCCCCCAGATTCCCCCAGTAGTTAACCTGTCTGACAAAGCTCTAACCGACCCACAGGTTAAACTCCTCTCAAGGGGTCTCAAATTTTGCCCCACACCCAGAGAACCGGACCAATTGTCTTTTAACAAGACATGGCCCAATTCAACCGTAGATTACGCCTACGTGAATATTTTCATGTAGAGCCCTCCACAGAGGACGAGTCATCTGTGGACGTCCAACCCCCCGCAACCGCTTCAAGGAGAAATATAATTGGGTACCCCCTAAGAACCAAGAAGTGGCTCTAGATACCTACATCAATTCAGTCAGCTCCGAGGTTCTTAAGGTCCTCAACACCTGGGCACCCAACAACCTTCCAAAAGATGAACGCCACGCCCTAACACAGCTCCGCCAGTCACTAGAAATAGTGATTAAACGTGCTGACAAGGGGTCCGCAGTTGTAGTCATGAACACACATCGATTTGGATGTCGTCGTGAACAGACGTGATCAGACCGGTGCTCCACAAAAACCATCGTATTTTCCACATTTTGCTCCTCCATTTCTTTATTAAAGTCACTGTATTCAGCAGCAACTCTCACAGTTCATTAACTGACAATCTCAGAAACTAAAATTTCCAATTATAATGCCTCCAAGAAAGGAAAAGAAAAGCTCAGCTCCTGCTGAATCTATAGCCCAGCTCCCGCCTAGTGTACCAGGTGACCTACCGACGCCATCAGCAAGCGCCACCGCAGACAATGACATAGTCACTACCATACGGCGGGAAATGCAAAACATGGCGGGTGATCTACATAGCAAGCTTGATAAGGTCATACAAAATCAAGAGTCTCTACTCCCAAGAATGGAGATCATCGAGGCCAAGCAGAGAGAGATGGAGGAGGCACTGAGTTTCTCAATTCTTGAATCCATGAATCCATGGGTCTCCAGCAACATGTTAACAAACCTACTCATGAGATGGGTCACACACTAGATCTTGTTATTACCAGGAAATAGGACATGGTTCTTAATAGCCCCCCGACACCTCACCACCTTTTTACTGATCATTTTTCTGTTATTTGCAATTTGCAACAAAACAAGTCTGCTTTTCCTGCTAAACAGATTGTTTATAGGGATATTAAATCCATTGACATTAATTGCTTCAAAGGTGACTTAGTCTCTTCTAGGCTGTGCAGGGACACTCCTCAAGGTCTTGAGGAGCTTACGAAGTGCTATAATTCTACGCTAGCTGGTGCCTTCAATACACATGCCCCACTAAAGTCTAAGATGGTCACCGCTAGGCCCCGTCTACCTTGGTTTAGTCAAGAAATCAACTCTGCCTTGAGGATGAGGAGAAGTGCAGAAAAGAAGTGGCGACGAACAAACATGGTCTCTGATCTTTCAGAATATAAGCTTATAAGAAATAAGGTTACCTTTCTACTTAATAAAGCTCGCTGCAATTTTTACAAAGACTTTATCGAAAGTAATGGTTCCGACCAGAGGAAATTATTTAGAGCATCTAAAAAGCTGCTTGGGCATAGTGTTGACGTCCTCTATCCACCTTTTAAAGATAAAATGACTCTTGCTAATGATATGGGTAGCTTTTTTGTAAAGAAAATATCTAATATTCATGCTTAACTTGATGACTTGGAAGTTTCAACCTCTGTTGACAGACCGTTATCTTTTACACCTGAAACAATGTCCAGTAATAACCCGTCATAGTTTCGCACCATTAACCGAGTCACAGGTAAAACAGCTAGTTGTCAATTCTTCTAAGGGATCATGCGCTCTGGATCCCATGCCTACTAACCTTGTGGGTGAGTGCCTTGATGTTTTGCTTCCAGTAATTACCAACATTATAAACTCATCATTAGTTTCTGGTACATTTCCTACTGACTGGAAAGAAGCTTTAATATGCCCTTTATTAAAAAAAAACCAATCTTGATATGAAATTAGAAAACTACCGACCAATCAGTAACTTACAATTTATTTCTAAATTAACTGAGAGGGCTGTTTGTGACCAACTTTATAGTCACATGTCAAAACATTCCATGTTTCCGGTTCTCCAATCATCTTACCGGAAGCATCAGAGTACAGAGACGGCTCTTATTAAGGTTAAAAATGATTTACTGATGAGGATGAATTCCCAACATGTTATTGAAACGTCTTCAGTCTAAATGTGGAGTCACTGGCAAGGCCCTCGATTGGTTTTCGTCCTATTTGTCAGATAGAAGTCAACGTGTGTCCACTCAAGGTTCCTTATCAGAGAAGTTTAACATCAACTGTGGTGTTCCTCAGGGATCCTGCTTAGGACCATTTCTATTTATTGTCTATGCCTCTAAATTGTTTGACATCGTTGAGCATCATCTGCCTGATGTTCTTTGCTATGCCGATGACACTCAGCTGTATCTATCTTTTAGACCCGGCGACGACAAATCTTGTCAAGCTGCTGTGACTATAATCGAAGATTGCATTAGGGACATCAGGCAATGGATGTTACATGACCGGCTTTTAATTAATGATGCTAAAAGTGAATTTTTGATTATCGGATCAAAGCAGCAGTTGAAGAAAATTAATATTTCCGATATAATGATAGGTGAAGCTACTGTTTTTCCTACAACATGTGTTCGTAACTTGGGGTCTTGGTTCGATTCTAAACTTACAATGAACACCCACATCAATAAAGCTTGCTCTGCAGCCTTTTTTCATCTTCACAACATCAAACGCATTAGTCAATTCCTTACACAAGACTCTCTTTTAAAACTAATTCATGCATTTGTGACCAGTCGACTTGATTATTGTAATAGCCTTTTGTATGGTCTGCCAAAGTCACAGATAGCTAAACTACAAAGGGTTCAAAACGCAGCTGCCAGAATTGTTACCAACACACACCGATTTGAACACATCACACCTATAATTCGTCAATTACATTGGCTGCCTGTTTCGTACAGGATTAATTTTAAAATCCTGTTGTTGACATTCAAAGCTCTTCATGGTCTTTCTCCAAAGTACTTACAGGATCTTGTTTCCATCCGGAAAGCATCTTCATATAAACTTAGGTCAGGGAATAATGGTATTTTCTTGGAGTATCCTTCTGGTAAAATGTTGACTACATTTGGTGATAGGGCTTTTTATGTGGCAGCCCCTAAGCTCTGGAATGCGCTACCGTTTCACATACGTAGCGAACAGAAACTCATCTCTTTTAAATGTAATATAAAAACCCACCTTTTTAAAACCGCTTTTTAGTGTGTCTTCTTCTATGGTCACCTTGCCAGTTAGTTTGTATTTTAGCATAGGTTAGGGTTAGAGGCGTCTGTCTCCTGAAAAGGTCAAAACATTACCAATGCCAGCAGGGATAGGCCTATGTAATAAGTAACTATTAGTTCTCTGTTGGCGGGACAGACGTATCCCCATACTTTTGTTTGGGCACTGGCCTGGTGACCAGTCTTTTTTCTTTGTCTTTTTCTTCCACTCTGTGCTTTTTAACTTGTGTTCTGCGCCCTTGATCATTTTGTATGTAAGGGGCGCAATATAAATTTTAAATATTATTATTATCAACCCAATCAATGGAGGAAATCCAAGTCAAAAGTAAGACATTTTCTGATGATATATCAAATATGGCGATGTAGCTGCATGAGGCTCACAAGAAGATAGATCATCTTGAGGAAGCTACTCTCAATCTTGAACGATACTCCCGCAGCTTTAATCTTCGGTTTGGGGGATCCAAGAAAGTTCTCAGGAAAGCCCAAATTTTCCCTTCAATAAAGTCAAACATATCTTAGCGGAACAATTTGACATGCCTGAGGCTGAAGTAGAAAATGCACACCGGACAGGCAAACCCCCTGCAAAGGCCACCAACAAACCCTGACACATCCTGGTTAAGTTTCTGTACCGCCCAGAACGTCACTCCATCCTGAAACAATCCAAAACAGCCCTCGCCAACACCGGAATATTCGTTCTACAAGACTTACCAACTGCAGACGCCATTAAGAAACGATCACTTCGTCATGTCATGAAGAAGGCCTACGATGCTGGTAAAAAAACACTATACCGTAACGACCAACTGTTCATCAACGGTATTAAATATACCTCGCCATCCTAGATCTTCTAGTTACTCATTCGTCTGAAGGAACTCTTGCTGAGCTATCACTGAACGAACAGTGTTTTTGTTGGAGCATACACTATGTCTGCTCACCTTTCCCTAATATTGCTTTAGTTAGGCGTGCGGTCCATTTAGGGCCGGTTCGGCAACCGTCAAACGGTTGCCCAAAACGATTCATTTACAGAGCACCAACCGTTTTAGTTTCGGCAAGCAATCGTTTCTCTGGGATTAAAGACAGTCTTTTGAGGCTTAACTCTGGTGACAGACAAATGGAGCGCTGCTTGACTGGGGTTTACACCTAACAAAGGAGTTGTCTCATGCCAGGCTATCACTAACACTTCCGCCGCTAATCCTAACTAATCCTACACAGCTGGGAATGCTGGTAACAATGGTTGTGTTTTGGGTAGGTTCATGTGCATGTACGCCCAGGTTGTAGCTATTCTTTCCATTCATGAATGAATGGAGTTTTTTGGCCAAAACGGCTTTGAATATATTGCTGTGCAATTTAAAGTTCGGGATTCGATATCAATGCCACGTCATTGTTTGAATTATTGGTGAAACAATATACATTGAATCTTGGTTTTGCCCTATTGGAACGGACTTTTTGTCGTAGAAAACCTAAAACGGGTGCTTTCCAAATTAACTTTCTAGGGGAAAAAATGATAAAAACACGGTTGTCCGATCATAACTTTAAAATATATAGGGGACTTCATCTTTAACGATGTCCACTAAAACGTAATAACAGGAAGGGTATATATAAATGTTCTGTTAATAAATTGAGATGATCTGTTTCAGTTATATGTTTAAAGAAAAAATCTTGCATATAAATCATTGCTTTACATATCAAGTAGTGTGTCTTAACAATAATTCTAAATTAAACCTTTAGACGAGGATGTACTGATTGAAACCCCATTTGCAAATCACACCCAAATTCGTCCAACCTATTCATATATTCCATGATAACATACACATCAGTTGGGAAACATTCTTAGTTGTTCACAATCAACCGAAAATTGAGATCGTCTTGGTCACGAACGTTCAAATACATGTACAGACCCGACGAGCACTTGGCATTGCCAACGCCTTGCAAAGCCAACCAGAAAATACATGACGTAAACAGGTAGCTCTGATCTCAGGTTTTACTTTATCGTTTTTTATGATTAAAAATAATATGTGGTAACTTTTGGCTAGCATTTTATAAGTAGCAAAAACAAAGCGCAGTTATGAAGTTTCTAACTTCAATCGTTTGTCAACCGTTTGACGGTTGCCGAACCGGCCCTAAATGGACCACGCGCCTTATTTGTTGTCATTACCGATTTTTCACGTTTGTGTACCCGTATAAACAAGTATAGTACAGACCTATGTATACAACTTTTCAATAGACAGAGGGTTTCCCTGGTGACATAAATACCAATCATTATTCATTATGAAGTCATGCGACAGGTGAAGCTTGTGTTGTCCATGCGGTGCCCTCCCCTTTAACCACCTGAATCAAGAAGACTTCCATTTAGCATTATTCGAATTCCAAACTAATGCCGAAATCGAGTTTATAGAACTTCACAATTTTCAATTTGGTGTCATTGGTTTTAGTGAAACTTGGCTGAATGAAAACAGACAGGGGATGACAGGAGGGGAGTGGCAATGTACATTCACAACTCATTCACTTTTATCAACCGCCCTGACTTAGAAATTTGATACAGCTTATTGTGATTCTATCTTAATTGAAATACCTCAGGTTAATGGTAAAAATATTGTGACAGGTGTTATATGTAAACCGCCAGATGTCGGTGTCAACAGGTTTGTGGATTCGTTTGACAATCTGCTTGAAAAACTGAATATGGAAAATAAACATGGGTGATCTCAACATTGATCTTTTAAAACACGTTCACAATCCAACTTCCCATTTTGTAGATTGTCTTTTCAGTAACTCTTTCTTACCCAGTATTTACAAACCCACTCGTATCACTGACTCTACAGCTACACTGATAGACAACATTGTTACAAATTGTTGCGATTTTCCATCCAAATCAGGTGTATTAACCAAGGAAACATTAGTCGATTTCAATGGATTTAATGAAAGTAAACTGGATGCTAATGTATTCATGTGAAAACCCGGATTCTGCTTATGACACCTTTATTTCAACGTTTACTCACCTGTATGATCATAATTTTCCAGTTAAAACGACTAAGGTTAATAAAAAAAAACATGGATGACTAATGGCATTATTCAATCCATCAAATTCAAGAACAAATTGTTCAAGATCTTTCTAACCAAACCGAATAATGCCAATAAAATAAAATACAAGCAATTTCGTAGCAAACTAAATAGTCTAATTAAGGGTGTCAAAGCAAAATGTTATGCAGATAAGCTTTCTGGTGCTAAATAATATTAATAATAACTAGACATTGAGGTGTTTGTGAACAAACACAAAGCTGTTCCGTTTTGTTGTGCTTTGATTAAACCCAAGTTCAATCTTCAATGCACAAGGGGTCTATAACTGAAAAGAAATTGAAAATCGGGTGTTTAGTTCTTCAGATATGGTCCCACTTCTGGTTTACCCGGAAGTAAAGGTTAACACTGGGTCATGGTAACCCAAGTTCAATATTCAGTGCTCAATGAGTCTATAACTGAAAAGAACTTGAAATGCACATAATTGTTTCCAATCAGGCTCATAGTCTTTGTTATATGAAAACTGTGCTTGAGGTATTAAATGCAAGAAACATTGAACGCTAGAGGGCGTTCCAGAACAATTCGATTGGACATGCTCATTTATTTTGCAGGACAATTGTGCAGAGCCAAGTAATGTTGCACTGATGAGGCAATGTTTTTGATCACAACCGCAGATGTGTTAACGGTTTTTTTTACTCGAAATTTCGTTATCGAGGAACATGTCTCACAAGTTAGCATGTATACTAAGCCTGTGACAGTTACACGGTTACCAATCAACCAGTTAAACGTTTACATTTTACGGTTTGGATAAGCGTAAAACAATTCAATCAAAAAGTGCCGTGAAACATTGACTATAATAATTGCTTAGATACGTCAAGTACACATGCGCACAAGCCAAAATTCTCTGCTAACCCCTGAAATACGCTTGACGTAAGCACAGAACTTGCTGCCGTAAGCGTTGATTTTTTGCTTTTGGTAAACAGAGCCATGTATTTGGGCCTGGGTCTCACAACTTAGCGTATAAAGTGAACCATCCCACATGAATGAGCCCAATTTCATGGCTCTGCTGCCGTCATCCATGCTTACAATCACCCATTCTCCGCCTATCTTGCAAGGGTCGAATGTGTGCGCTATTTGTGTAAGCGAAGAATGCCTAATTACGTGAAGAACACACGCGCACAAGCCAAAATTCTCTGCTAACCCCTGAAATACGCTTGACGTAAGCACGGAATTCTCTGCTTCTGTAAGCGTTGACTCTTTGCTTTTGGTAAGCAGAGCCATGTATTTGGGCCTGGGTCTCACAACTTAGTGTATAAAGTGAACTACCCCTCATTTAAACAAATGAGCCCAATTACATGGCTCTGGTTACTGCTGAAATCCATGCTTACGGTCACCATTCTCCGCTTATTTTGCAAGCGTCGAATTTCTGCGCTAGCTGTGTAAGCGAAGAATGCCTAGTTACGTTAAGTACACACGAGAAAAAGCCGAAATTCTCTGCTAACCCCTGAAATACACTTGACGTAAGCACGGAATTCTCTGCTTCCGTAAGAGTTGTTTTTTTGCTTACGGTAAGCAGAGTCATGAAATTGGGTCCAGGTCTCACAAGTTAGTACGCAAACCACACAAGACTGTATATCATGGAAACGGTTTCACAATTTAGTACGTAAAGCAATCACACCACAGGTCTCACAATTTAGTAAGTAAAGCGATCATACCACAGGTCTCACAAGTTATTAAGTAAAGATTGGTCTATGCTGTTGTATTAAAATCATAATTGCAAAAAAAACAAAAAACTTGTTAATATCGTGTATGTAATTTTTGTTGCGATAAAATATTTAATGCGTTATAAGTTAATAAGTTAGTACGTAACACGAACTGCCACTCTTATCAAAGAATTATGAATTCGAATCGAATTATGAATTCGAATCGAATTATGAATTCGAAACAAACTATGAATTCGAAATGAATTATTAATTAAAAACGAATCATTTATCTGTTACTACGCCTGCTTTCCGCTGATAACATCTCAGTGCATGCCACAATTGCGCTTTAGTAGCACATAATAATTTTGGGTAGACGATTTAAATGTTGGTCTATGCTATTGTACTAACATTTGTTGTGTCTTTTTAATACTGAATGTTTTTGTTGGGCTAAAATAGTAAATAAATATTGGATATGACTTTATTGTTCATTTTGACTCTTCATGCACACCCATGAAAAATGTATTTTTTCTTTTCTACACCTTTCCCCATTCAGCTACAATTCGAGCCTCATTGCAACCCCCAACAGGTTTGTTGTTTGCTACATAGTGATTTCCCGAAGTAATGCATTCGCACAAGAACCTTAAAAACGTGGTTTCAGGCGTAGCCTTGTTTCCTTCACGATTCAGCTTCAAGTAATGCCTTTGCATAAGAAACCTAAAAGATCGTTTTCCGGTGAACGGGACCCAAGCGCAGACAAGTCTGACACGCGGGCAACATCGCCCCATCACACGGCGTTCTATTTTCAACGTTCACGCTGAATAACAAGATCTGAGCGGACACGTTGCTCTCTGCGCTGAGAGCAAAACAATTCTTCTCGATTCTTGGGAATGAACGTAGACTTGTGCTAGTCGGCGCAGGAATGACTCTTTATATCCTCTACATACACAAAACGCAATTACACGGGTTATTTGGGTTTGCGACTTGGTCGAGTTTCAAGAAAGCAAACAAGAGTACCGTTAAACTGGTATAGCGCCCTCAATTGTTAAACAAGCATCCCATGTCTTTTGTACACGTGCGAAAATGCGCAATAGATGACGTAATTGTGACGTCGTTCCACATTTTAGGCCGGAAAGCACATCTACAGTATCTCAGAAGTTTAAAACTGAAACAAGTCTGACGATCGGGTGTATACTTTTCGAGATATGATGCTGTCAAGATTGGCTAATTAAATATTCACCTCGCTGTTAAGTGGCTAATTAATTAAGAATGTTAACTTTTTTTACATTGAGGTTTAAGTTTATGTTCTAAGCTTCAATTTGATATATGATTTAAATATTTCGTATTTACCCTCTAGGATATAAGGTTTAAACAAAAAACGTGTACAATTGCTATGGGATTTAGGTGGAAACAAAGAATAATAATAATAAAAATTTTGACGAAAACAATACCTGTTCCGACTGTAGGTCGGAACAGCTAATAATAATAATACAGAGCATTTCTACCGCGCTATACAAAGAACACAGCGCCGAACAGTGAATAGAGACGAAACAAAATAGATACACATTTGTATATATTAGTGAGAATTTTAAAGGTGGTCCGCTGTTTCACTGGAAGCCTATGCAACTCTACCAACAGGCCAGCAGAGGGTTGTTCCCGTCCACACGCAAAGACCAGCCGCGCAGCCTTATTTTGGAGGCGCTGCAAGGGTTTGAGGTCTGATTAGCGAGCGCCAAACAAGAGCGAATTGGCGTAGTCTAGGCGGGACAGGACCATGCTTCTGACAGCGTGATGACGGGCTTCTTGGGTGATGAATCGGCGTATGCGCCACAGATTACGGATGTGGAAGTTAATGATCTTGCAAAGTGAGGTAACATGATGAGACATATTTAAAGACCCGTCCAGGATGACACCTAAGTTTTTAATCGATTTGGAAACTGGAATGGATAAATTAGGTAATTTTAATTCAAGATCGGAGAGAGTTGGTAAGACCCGACTGCTGGCAAAAACAAAGAATTCTGTCTTGTCTTGGTTTAACTGAAGCATATTCTGCTTCATCCAATTGTTGATTGCAAAATCACATGAAGCACACATTGACAGTCACCATGGGTTTTAGGATCGAATTCCATGTAAAGCTGAATATCGTCAGCATATGCATGGAACGAGATGCCAAAATCACGAATGATGTCCCCAACAGGTGTGGTGTACATTATAAATCCAAGCGGTCCTACAATGGAGCCCTGGGGCAAAGCATAGGTAAGAACATGCTCTCTGGAGAAATCGCCTTTGATAGAAACTCTAGTCGTAAGGTCTTTGAGGTAGGTACTAAACCAAGACTTGACTGTGCCACGTACACCAAATAGGCTGTCAAGTCGAACGCGGCGGACATATCAAGTAGGACCATGAGGACAGCTTTGTTATTATCAAGGGATCCAAGAATATCGCTCTTGACCTTCAGAAGAGCAGTCTCCGTACTGTGGTGTTTTTTGTTCGCAGACTGTAATTGCTCACCTAAACTATTGCTGTCAACATAGTCAATAACTTGACATGACGCCGCCTTCTCTATAACCTTAGACAAAAATGGGATGTTAGCCACAGGACGATAATTCTTCAGGCTATTATGATTGAGAGAACTATTCTTAAGTACTGGTGTTACGATAGACTGTTTGAGGTTTATTGGAAATATACCTGATGTAAGTGATGCATTCACGATCTCTGTAATGACCGGCAGCAGGGTATGGAGATTTTCTTTGACTAACCAAGATGGTAGAGGGTCAAGGAAACAAGAATTGCTGGTGAACTGCATGATGATCTTTTCAACATCATCGCACGTAACCTGCTCAAATTCGGTCATGGATGAAGCAGTGCCAGTGGGCTGATGTTCAGTAACCTGATAACTAATATCAAACAAAACTTGAGAATAATTTATTCTCTCCTGAAGAAAAATTCAAAGAGCAACAATCAGCAGGACTTTAAATCTAACGGGCAAGTGCTTAAGAATCCTGCTGAAATAGCCAATGCTTTCAACAATTACTTCACTCAGATTGGGTCAACCTTGGATTCAAAGATAAGACCTGCACCTCATGACTTTAAACACTTTCTTGGTTATCCTAATTCCAGCTCGTTCTTCTTGAATCCAACCTCTCCTTATGAAGTCTGCCAAATTGTGAAATCCTTTAAAGATGGTGCTGCAGGTCTTGACCACATAAGTCCAAGGTTTGTCAAATCAGTTATTTTGCATCTCTGTGATCCATTGTCTCATATTTTTAATTTATCTTTATCCAAAGGTATTTTCCCTAGCAAACTTAAGCTGGCTACAGTAACGCCGATTTATAAGAAAGGCGATCCATCTGAAATTGACAATTACAGGCCTATCTCGGTTCTCCCTGTGTTTTCAAACTGTTGGAAAAAATTGTATATGAAAGAACAATCAAGTGTTTGGACAAGTTTAAGATACTTTTCCATGGTCAGTACGGTTTCCGACAAAAACATTATACTTCTATGGCACTGCTTGACCTTACCAACAAAATTGTCAACGGCCACTCAATATTATTACACAAACTAGATCATTATGGTATTTGAGGTATTGCGCAGGATTGGTTCTGCAGCTATTTATCTAGTCGTTTCAATGTACTAAATACATGAATGTTACTTCTGACGTTTCAAAAATCTCTTACAAAGTACCACAAGGAAGTTTGCTTGGACCCCTTTTGTTCATCTTGTACATCAATGACATTAAATCGCTCTTCCGAGAAATTGTCTTTTATTCTGTATGCCGATGACACTTAACGTTTTATGCAGTAACAAAGACCTGCCTTCTTTTATTCAATGATGCTAATAACCACCTTTCTAGTGTCTGCGAATGGTTCCAAGCGAACCGGCTGTAACTCAACCTTCAGAAATGCAACTTCATGATCTTTTGCACAAAAAGAAACAATGTGATGTTAATAATCTTAAAATCACCATTTCAGATCATGAAATTCCAAAAGTTGATTTCACAAAATTCTTGGTGCTTATATTGACAGCCGCCTTGATTGGAAAGTTCACATAACCGAAATCTGTAAAAAGATCTCCAAATCAATTGGCATTATCTCCCGACTCAAATCCGTTTTTCCAGATGAGATCTTGCGTACACTCTATTGTTCACTTATTCTTCCTTATTTATCTTACGGTAACATTGTCTGGGGGAATACCTCTCAAAGTAACTTGTATAAAATTAAGGTGTTACAGAAGAAAGTTATTCGCATTACTGCAAAATGTCATTTTAGAGCTCATACTGCACCCTTGTTTAAACAATATAACTTATTATGTATTCATGATATTATTATTTATCAGCTATGTATGTTTATGTACAAGCAATCAACAAACCAACTTCCTCATCACCTAGTTAGCACATTTCAGATTAATAGTAATTTTCATCAATATCAAACTAGGTCTTCATCTTTATTTCATTTTCCCAGACATAGAACAGCTGCATTTCAACACAGTTTATTATGGTCTGAACCCTTCAACTGGAACAATTTCCCCGCTTATATAACTTCATGCAGGAACACAGTTGCCTTTCAACGCAAGCTCAAAGCACATATTGTTCAAAACCCCCTCCAATCCACAAAGCGTCCTCTTTAGTTTTCACCTCGAATTTACATGTATACACCCTGTGTTATTGTTAATGGAACCCCTATGCTTAATCCTATGTTTTGTTATAAGTTGCATCCCTCTGACATCACTTAAATTCGCATAGAGTCTGCTCTGTATTACTTAAATATAGTGCCTATCACTATATGTCCATGTTAGTCCATTGTGCTCTGTTTGTCTGGGCATGCCTACCACAAGCTTTGGCTTTTCTGGTTATGCCCCCATTTCCAATTTTCCTCAACACTTTTGGAATGAAAAAACATGTCTTGAAATGAAATGAAATGAAATGACTACATAGCTGAGGGCCTTAGACAACTCAGCAACACTGATCATTATATTGAATGTGACACTAACCCTACTCGATCATTTTCCAAACAAATCAGTGACACCTTGGTTAGAATCCACAATGCCAACGGTGTCGACAAAGATACCTTCAACTATCTCCTTCCACAGGACCCCCTTACAGCACGCTTCTACCTTCTACCTAAGATACACAAGCCCAACAACCCAGGCTGACCCATTGTATCTGGTAATGGTAGCCCTACAGAGCGCATTTCTGAGTTTGTAGATAGCTTTCTCAACCCCTTAGTCTCCAGCATCCCTTCCTTCAAAAAGGATACCACAGACTTCCTTCATAAGCTAGAGGATGTCAAACATCAAATACCTGACTCTGCTTTTTTGGTTACTCTAGATGTTTCATCACTGTATACTAACATACCCCATAATGAAGGCATAAATACATGTGTCTCTTCTCTTAGCGGTAATAAACAATCCCGCCCCTCAGTGATACATATTAAGGAACTCATCAGCCACATTCTCACTTTTTCTCAATTTTTCATTTACTGACGGGCATTTTCTACAGATACAGGGTACCGCCATGGGTACAAAAAGGCGCCCTCATATGCCAACATTTTCATGTCTGACTTAGAGGAAAAACTCCTGTCCTCTGCCCCCAGCCGCCCACTAGCTTGGTGGGGATTTATTGATGATATTTTCTCATTCTGGTGTGGTAGTCAAGACAGCTTGGATGAGTTTATCGACCATTTAAACTCATTCCACCCAACCAAAAAAGTCCCGACCAATAGAGTTGCCCTGGTCACCACCTACCACCCTAAACTACCCAAACTCTCCTCAATCCTTAATGGCAGAATGAATGTTCTCCATTCCTCCAAGAGGTTGCGCTCAGCAATCCCCGATAACCCCATGGTTGCATTCCACCGCCCTAAAAACCTGGGAGACATTCTAGTCAGGGCCAAACTCCCCCCAGGTACAGGCCAAACACCACCCCTCACAGGGTTGTCACAAGTGTACCCGCTCTAAATGTAGAACTTGTCTCTACATCAAACCTACACTTAAAGTGAAGAGTCATAGCACTGGCTCTTCTTACAATATCAAGACCGACTCCCTCTGTAGCACACCCATTGTGGTCGACATTACACTAATTTTGGACCCCCAGATATGTGTATGCGCGCCAAATTATGACACACCGGCGCGGAATATCACAACCTTCCTCCCCCCCTTATGTATGAGGACTAATTTTCATAGATTTAATTTTCTGCATCAATTATAATCCGACTGATGTTCTAGCTTTAGCTAGGCCTTTGCTTCTTCTTGGGTGACTTGTCTTTTTGAGTGGATTAATTTTATTGCTAAAAATTCATATTAAAATAGGTTTTTTTTTCTTACCAATTATGTCGGTAGGTAGGCCGATATCATAATATGCAAGTGGCAACATTTGGCTGCTGTACAGGCAGACAGACAAATAATGTACAACAATCTTTAAAATGTAAGAACACAGAGAATACTCACATTAAAATCATATCTTATAGCACCTCTTTATGCTCCCCCATGCCAAACTTTCAGCTGACATTGCACACTCATTCGTGTTTGCCTTTAATATTCGTAAACGTGACTGGGAGCATAGAGGTTCTCTATGCTGTGAGTAAGCCTTATGTGTGGGAGTTGAGCAGACTCGCCATCGACAAAGCAGATTCTGGATGAGTAGATTCTGGACACAAGACCTTCCGATAACTTCAATATTTGTCAGTGAATAAATGAGTGAACAAATTATTCCAAGCCCCGTCTTAAAAAAACACAGTTAAACAGATGACCAGTTTCTGACATTAACAGTAAGCAATTCACACATCATAAGAAGAAAGGCCAGTATGCTTTTAAGATATCTACACTGTCACATATTGCCCAGTAGTCATAGCATTACTGTGACATGGCCTAAACCACAGTTTATGCAGGGCTTGATTACGTAATTTCAATTGACTGATGACTGCTGTCCTGCATTGGGTCCTGTTGTATGTAGCTTGGACGATACCTGTACATGTTGTAGCGTTTCTTCAAAGTTCCACTATTAGAACCCAATGCTCTAATAGTACATGTATGGCATCTTATTCTTATGGACCTCAACAAAAGCTTACCATAAATTAATAAAGTTTATTAGAAGTACATTTACGTGTCAATGTACTGTTTGTTAAGTACACCGCAAAACATGAAACCATTCATGAAACCCCCCCCCCCCAAAAAAAAAAACCCCAAAAACAAAAAACAAAGATACTGCCAGACAAAACACTGCACATGTTTACATGATCTATATGGGATTTGTTTTACAAGTGCTGTAACTTTGTAGGCTACCTAGGCAGTAATGGGAAACACGTGCTACAAGGACAAACATATAGCTCTGGACATGGAGGCTGTTCCGAGTGCTCACTAGTATCATGGAGGGGTTTCCTTCCTCCATGCTGGTGTAACGCAGAAAATAATGTGCGCAGGGAATTGATGTCGTCCTTTGCTTTCCTGGTTAACTATAAAAACTGTTTGGATGAGCGTGTGCCGACTTCAATGAACAATAATGTGAGCAGGGCTCTCCTGGTTAACTATACAACTATAACTGTTCGGGTGAACGTGTGCCGGAGCAGAGGGCGAGTGTAGACGTCAATGAATTAATGGTGGTACAACAAACAAACGTTTAGGTCAAACTTTAATTGTAACTTATTTGACTTATTTAACGGTTGAAACAACAGGTACAACAAATCTAGCTTGTAGATATATGAGAGGCGAGTCTCTGGAGTTTGGAGCAAATCAGCTAACTCAAGAATTAGGGTCCGAATAAAAACACTTTGAAAGGAGAATTTGGGGGATGTTGGTTTCTGGAGGTGGGGTATATCTAGATTAAGATGTCACAGAGAAAATACATAAGATCAGTGACATCATTTGAATATAATAAGTTTGGATGAAGTAATGGTCAGCAGGTGAGTAATGGTCAGTGCCCTGGGGGACCTTGAGGTCATAGCCTAGGAATGTGTGTGGTGTGTTTTACAAGATAAGGGAGTGAGCTTTGAAGTGAAATGGACCGCCTGTCGATAATGTTATGATTACAGGGGATAGGGGTAATGGTGAATTTAGTGCCAGAAAATGAGCCTTACACTAGTATCAAGCTGACAAAGTCCAATAACAAACTGACCCTAACATTTATGTAAATCATCAAATTTGTTGCTCAGTGCAAACTGCTTATCGATGTGGAAAGTGGAAAGTGGAATCCAGTTTGAAATAATAAGAATAACAATAATAATGTAAAAATGGAAATACGGGGGATACGATACCCGAAACTTTAAACCTCACACCAACTGATTGTACATTGTCTTTTCATTAAAAACTAAAACCCATAGTGCCCAGTAATCGTAGCAACGCTCTGACACTGCCAAAAGCAAAGTACAAGTTAATAAACTTCAGTTGATGACTCGGTCCTCGGTCCCCGTTACCTATATGGTGTGTGTTCTGAATAATGATTTTTTCTTTTTTTGTTTTTTTCTTTTTTTTTGGGTGGGGGTGGGGGTGGGGGGGGGGGGGGTGGGGTAGCTCAAGATTTGATGTTGCTTGGCCCAATTAATATTATATAACTTGTTCGTTCTTGGGTGAAACATTGCCTGAGACAGGTAAATATAGCATCAAGCACAGTAATCAAATTTTATGTTGTTTGTCTTCGCAGGTGTTTTTTGGTCAGTGAGCGAATGCCTGTAGTAAGAATATCGTAAACATCGTTGACTCAAGAAACAGAAGTCATCCTAATTCCTATCAGTTTTATGACCACATATATGTGCAATGACCATTAGTTTTGTCAAAACATTCAGATTACTGATCTGCAACCACACTTGACGTGAATCCTCCATTAAAAACTCAAGCCCATTTCAACCGACTTAAGGCCCTTAAGTCGGGTACTGGACCCTTAATTGTTTGAAGTTGAAGCCAAAAATGCTTAAAAAGTCACAATTTCAGCTCTGGAGTCAAAATGAAACAGAATTCGGACATGGTTTCAGTGTACAAAATAAAATATGAATCATTACTTTTTAAAATAACACATTGATGACGTCATCAAATGTTAGTTTGTTACGACGAGTTTAAAAATAAGTTAAGTTATTTTTCTATTTCAATTTTTTTTTGAGCAAACTTCCTTTTGAATTTTTTAATAATAGATAACGACTACAACAACCTAATTGTGAAATTTGAACAAAATCAGCCATTGCATAACGAAGTTATATTAAGGTAAAAAGTGCCGTTTTTAGCGCAATCGGGGAAAAACGCATGTACAGCCATAGAGCAAGTTGAGCAAGTTGCTCTATGGTACAGCACAGTACAGCAGTATTACACCACATGCGTGTGCACTCAAATGTGATACGATTTTCTTTGCAGACACTACGAGTCTATGACGACTGTTTTGTGTAAACTTTCGCGGGGTCTGAGACGTTCATACTCGTTACTGGTGCGTCTGTGTTGTATGCATGTGCAGTTCGCATTCACCGTAACCTTGCTTATGCCTTGACTTGGTGTAATCACGTGATCGTCACATGAATAAATTTGAATAATCAACCTTCACTGTTATATTTCAAGAAGTATACATCCGATTTTCAAACTTTTTTGAATTATAGCTTCATTGGGCATTGGAACTCGGTCCTGGTTACCATGACCCCATGTTGACCTTAACTTCCCGGTCAACTGGAAGTTGCACCATTAGTGATTTTTTTTGCAAACGTTTTGCATGTCTTTTTTATATGCAAGCTTGGTTACCGGGTACAATCAGAAATTTATAATTTTTATTTTATTTGTTGTCTTTTTAAGGCTTTTTGCTGATACTTTTATTTATATTCCGTTTGTTTACTAGTTACTTGTTACTTATATAACATTGTTGGCACTTCTTCTCTCTCTCCCAGTCTTTTTTTTTCACGAGTCATGCCCTTTTCGTAATGTAATGCCATGGTTGTAAAATTCCTTCAAGAAGTTAAAAAAATGCAGGGCCCAAATGATAACCAGTCTTGCTACTGATTAGGCTTATACTGGATGAGTGAGGGAAACAAAGTAAATACATAAATAAATACTCAGAAATCATTGCATCTAATTTTTCTTGTTTATTTATCAATTTGGTTTACAATATTTTGAACTACTGTATACAAATAACTACTTGTTTTTCAAAGGTTTTTTTTGTCACCTCAACAAATCACTACTTATCCAATTGACAAGCAAAATGTATGTTCTTGACCAACACACTAGACTACGGCCCTTTCTGAATAAATGATTTTGGCTCTGGATTCGGCTCAGGCTTGCTTGGGGGGGGGGGGCTGAAGCTGAATTAAAAGCTTAAGCCATGGATTTGAAAAGTGCCTTTGACTGCTTCTCTTCCCCTAGGGATAATTGGATACACTTGTGCGCAGAGAGGATTTCTTTTTCATTGTATGCACAAGAAGTTTACAGACACAAACAGGCCTCAAATTTAGGGGAAAATCTATACCCATCACTTCATGTGTACAGGACTACAAGTTATTAAAATGTCCCCACTTGTCCCACAAAATTCTCCATCAGTCTGTTCAAGCTCCTTCTCTCCTTGCTGATTGAAAACATTTACAAAACGATGTTACTAATGTGCACAGGCACCAAGTCCGCTCATCTTCAGACTTGATCGGCTTTCCAATCCTAGATCTAAAAGGAAGATCAGGGACAGTGCCCCACATGTGGAACACACTCCCAGCTAGTCTAAGAGACGTAGCATCAGTGCATGTTTTCAAATTCCTCCTAATTAAGACCAGAATCAAAATGTGCTGAACAAGCTCTAAGAGACAACCAATCTCCTTTGTCTGCTGGTTAGCCGAGTATAGCTTGATACTCAACAATTGAATAATACTTATCAGACACAATATAAGCAGTATTTTTCACCAAGATATTACACAATGTGGTGTTATTAATCAATTGACAAATGCAAGAGTAAAACGGCTTGTAAACTGGCCCAATACTAAAACTGCTGGTCTGTGGTTTCTAGTTTGAATTTTGAATATTTTGGTTAGTTTAAATCACTTTATTCTTCATGTCCTCATTTTCCTTGACACTTCTACTACCTGTCTACGGGCCAGTTCCAATATCACGTGGAAGCTTATAGGTGAAAAAGAACCATTCAGAGACAACAATATTTTGGTTTGGAGGCATTGGGTGGTGTGGTATCAATGTATATTTTCCTAGTGCAAAAACTTGGTGATAAAGTTCAATTTGCTGTGTAGATTGTTCACCTTCTAGATTTCAGACATGAGGAGGATTTCTGAAAAGAACTGTCGTGCTTAAGTTGGGTAATACCTGGAAGTAGTAGGAATCAGCCTGCAATTAGTTAGCTGAGTAGATAAAGTGAAATTCTTGTAATAAACTTCACTGCTAATGAATGAGTTCACTGGTCTCATGCTTTCACTTGCTGCTCTGTAATCACTTAATGTGTTCGTTATACGAAGAATAATAGCATAATTAGTTCTAGCAAGAGCAGTCTACAAAGGAAACTAGATATCATGGTGTTATTGCAAACCAAATGTACATAACATGTTTAGTCAGCCTGTCCAACGAGTCACTTTTCTCAAGAATCTAATTTAGCCTGCTTTGAATCAAATGAATGCCCAAGTTTATAGACAAGCCACAATGCTATGTCACATGCATCATATGCAACTGTATCCTGCTAATGTTCGGTCAGGAGACAAGACACTATTTCTTAAATAATCATCCCAATGAAAATGTGTCCTGAACAAAACAATGCATGCAAACCATGTACATGCACTCTTAATTTACACTTTAACTGTGTCTACAAGAGCACTATGTATGGTTGTCTTAAGAGTTTTAACATGCAATTAAGGGAAAACATTACTAGCTGTACGTGGATCATATGAAGTTAATCAGAGCAGGGTGTGTGCTGTGTTTGTATCTTCGAATGGACATGTGCAGAGATGAAGAAAAAGTCCTGCAAATAAAATTAAAAAATAATAATAATATAAATATGATTTATAATGCGCCAAATCCACTCTGCAGAGTGCTCAAGGCGCAATGGAAGAAAGAGAAGGGACAAATGAAGAATTAAGAATAGGAACCATTAAATAGGTGAGTCTTCAGGTAACGTTTAAATGTATCAGCAGAAGTGCAATTTCTTATAACCAGAGGGAGAACATTCCATAGAGCTGGACCAGCATGTGCAAAAGCCCGTTCCCCCCATACTTTTGTAGATTTGGGAATAACTAGAGAACCAGAGCTGGACGAACGTAAAGATCTGACAGGAGTGTATTTATGAACTAGACCAACATTGTATTGAGGAGCGGAACCATTAACCGAGTGGAAGACAAGAAGGAATATTTTAAATATGATGCGATCTTTTACTTGTATACAGTGAAGAGATTTTAGAGTGGGAGTGATATGGGTATGTTTTTTTAGAGAGTGTGACAATAAATGCTGCAGCGTTTTGGAGCTTTTGGAGTTTGGACAACTGGGTCTGGGGTAAGTTGAAAAGCAGGGCATTCCCAAAATCAAGTCGAGAGGAAATTAGTGCGTAAACTAATTTTTCAGTGTTTCCTAATGAACCCAATATTGCGAAGTTGGTACCTTACAGATCTACAAATGCTGGAAATTTGATGAGACATTGTCATGCCACAATCTAACATTACTCCTAGGTTGCGACACGCCTGGGACACATTGATCGTACAGCCAGAGAAAGAGATGGATTCCAAATTGACTTTACTTAACTGAGTCCTTGAACCAAATAAAAGAAACTCAGATTTGGAAAGGTTCAGTTTTAATGAATGAGAGTTCAGCCAGGAATGGACGTCAAACAAGCAATTTTCAAGGCGGGTGACTGCATTTGTAGCATCAGCCTGGTTGGGTTTGAAGGAAAGATAAAGTTGGATATCATCGGCGTATATGTGATAATTGATATTATGGCGTCGTAGGATGTGTCCCAAACTAATCAAGTAAACAAAAAATAAGGTGGGCCCGCCCACAGAACCCTGTGGTACACCGCGAGTGAGAGGCATACTGTTTGATTTGCAGTCTTTGATACAGACATTCTGTGAATGACAAAAAAGATACGACTGAAACCATTCATATGCCTGACCTCTAACACCGAATGAACGGAGGGTGTTCAGCAAAACAGAATGATTGACGGTGTCGAAAGCGGAAGACATATCAAGTAAGAGCATGGCAGTGATATTTCCTTGGTCCATACCCTGAAGGATGGAGTTGGACACGTTGACCAGGAGGGTTTCGACACTGGTGAGGATGATATGTAGATTGAAAGGGATCAAATAAATTATTATCTAAAAAATAATCAGTGAGTCTTGAAAAAACAACCCTTTCAAGAATTTTTAACAAAAATGGCAAATTAGAGACAGGACGGTAGTTTTGGAGTATGTCTAGATCTAGAGAACTTTTTTTCAGGAGTGGAGTGACATGTGCAATCTTCAGACAAGAAGGAACATTGGCCTGGTCAATGCTTAAATTAACTATCTGTGAGATAATGGGAGCAAATGTAGATGAACAATCTTTCAGCAGAATGGTAGGGATAGGGTCTAATTGACATGACTTAAAAGGTATTTTTCTAAGGATGGATTGAATCTCATCAGGATTAGTGGGATGCAGAGTCTCAAGCGAAGATGCAGTAAGAGGTTGAGGTAGCGATGCATCTGGAGAAAGACTGTCGCAGAGAGCCCGAACTTTAGTTTGGAAGAACTGGATGAACGTCTCAGCCATCGCATGACTATCGGTATGACACGGTAAAGGGGAGGACTGCTTGCGATTCAAAAGACGGTTGGCGAGAGAGAAGAGCTTCCGTGAATCGTTGCCGCAGCCTTCGACGAGACCAACGTTATGTGAGCGTTTGGCCTTAATCAACGAGTTCACCAAGTTCTTTTGAGCGCACCATAATTCTCTGTCGATGTGTAGTTTACCGTTGGAACGCCATTTACGTTCAAATCTCCTACGTTTCCTCTTTGCTGCAGAGATGTCCATATTGAACCAAGGGCAGTCATTACGGTTCTTGATCTTTCTAGTCTTAGCAGGAGCGTGAAAATCAAGGAGTGTGCTAAGCTGTAGATTGTACATCTGCAACAGCACTGTCTACACTATCCGTATCAGAGGCCATAATGGTGTAGCTGGCAACATCCATGGCTAACGCTGCTCTATCAATTGCCTTGATGTTGCGGCAGGTGAACGTGGAATCAGTCAGAAGTGGTTTTTCATGTCGAAGCCAGCAGGTGATGGCTGAGTGGTCTGAGATACCAGGAACAACCTTCAGACCAGAGCAGAGCACATCATCAGAGTTCCGCACCATGAAAGCATCAAGTGTATGACCTTTATCATGAGTAGGAGAAGTGATGAGTTGAGAAATACCATGACTACTAAGAAGATCATTGAACTTCTGTGTGTTCTGCGATGTAGCATTGTCAAGATGGATGTTCACATCACCTGTGATCACGACAGGTGACGATTTGTAGATAGTCACAACAAGAAGCTCTGAAAACTCATCGAGAAATGCAGAGAAGGACTGATTACCAGGTGGTCGGTATAAAACAATAATGTCCAGGCGAGAAGAAGCATTAGAAATAGTTCCGTGCATTGATTCAAAAGTGTCATGTTCTTGGGATGGGTTGATTACAACTTGGAGATCGTTCTTGTAGAGAAATCCTACCCCACCTCCGCGCTTGGAGACTCTAGGGCGATGGAGAAAGGTATAACCACTTGGCAAAGATCCGCAATGACTAAGTCATCTGAAGGGGTTAACCATGTTTCACGGATACATGTAAAATCAAAATGGTGATCTAAAACAAAGTCGTGGAAGATAGAGGATTTGTTACAAATTGAACGGGCATTTAGTACACCTAGCTTAATATAATTTCCTACAAGATCACAGCTACTTCGCCTACCACGATGTGTCTTCCGCTTTCTGTTGATACCAAGAGACACAATCCGACTCCAGGCAGTGCGGTTAATATCAAGCCAACTCTTAAGATTATAATGGTTTCTGAAATGTCGACTGAGAGTTTGCATAGTACTGTACTGGTGTACCAAAATACATGTACTTCCCCAATACATTAGATTGAGATGAGTGTACATGGACATGAAGACAGCCAAGAGGCTGGAGCTGATAACAACTACACAATAAGTTCACAGTAAATACAAAAGCTACCAGGCAGGCTGGCCTCATTGTGGAGAACATACTTTAAGCACTAAGTAACAAGGTAATAGAGCTACAACACTCAATAGCACAATAACCCTAGAGAACACAATAAAGAATCGATGAGCTTGGCTGAACAGCAACTTCAATAGCAATGAACATGTGGGTATAAGTGAAAATGGCTACTGCTTACAGAGTGACCATAGGTCCAAAATGCAATGACTTACTACAACAAAATGCAACAAAATGCAACAAAATGAGCAGTATGGGAGCAGTATGGGAGGGCCACCAGCAGGCGCACACAACCAAATAAGCAATGTTACCTTTGGAAAATAAAGATGTTGAAAATTAATTTTAAAATGTTTCTTTTGGAAAAAAAAGATGTTGATAAAATATAACGTAATGGATATGTGATGAATTCAAATATTTTCAAGTTTTTAAATGTATCCTTACTTCATGTTCTTAAATGTGTCATCCCTGGGACACCACTTGCGGCTTTCAAATATGAATTTTTCATATGGAGATATTCTTATGATATGATCAATATTATTTAACTGCGCCTGTCAAACAATGTATTTTTTCCAATCTGGATCATTCAATATGATGAAGTTGTCGCATATAATGCTGATTGGAAACCAGCAAAGGGCATCAATGAACGCTTTGCATGATGCATGGTCAATTTTTTGGTTGAGGTCAATAGGAAAGTGTCAACTTACATTTGCAAATACATAGGACTTGCCGTCTTGTTTACATCTAGCTTGAACTGATGGCGAATATAAGTATAACTGTCCATCGTAAGATTTTTTTCTGAAATTAAAATATAAATGAAAACATTGGATAATGTACATACATGTAGAAGTACATGTACATGGTAAATAGTGAATACTGAATGTCAATAATTCCATGTTGAACTTTAAGTACAATAAAGGCAACTAATGTGTGCATTGATGTCCAGCAACCAGCAGAGAGGATTCAATGTATACATGGGCGGATCAACATTATACATGTACAATGTTCACTGCTTGATTGGTAAATCCTCGCCCCCCCCCCATTTGGAAAATCCTGGATCCGCCCCTGGTATAGACCAATCTAGACGCTCAAGTGCTGGGCATCGCGTGCAATTGCTGCGGTGACTTCAGTGCATAGTTTTGTGCACAAAGACATAAGCAAATCATGCTGCTTTTAACATGAAGGAACATGTCGTGTTATACCAATAACAAGCAGTATACATGTGTGTACATGTACTCTATACATTAAAAGGAATATTGTATGCAGAAAAATATCTGATAATTGAGTTAATAGTACAATATACTAACGCAAAGCATGTTGGAACATCATATCAGCTAACTGTATGGTGACAACATCTTCAAAGGAAAATTGCTGATCCTGAAAAGTGTTTTACACCGAATCATGCATTGTTGATGACATTTGTATACTGACATCTTCCAATGAAGACCATTATAGTTCTGAAGACTCTGCTTAGCACTGATTCATCCATTCACTGTTTATCACATTGGTATGATGACCCCATCTTCCAAGGAAGATCATTTATTCCAAAGAGGAGTTAGTACTGAATCATGTATTGTTGGTTACATTTGTTTGATGAACACTTCCAAGGAAGATCATTAGTCCTGGAGAGTTGCTTAATAGTGAATCACCCTTACCGAATATGACTGCTGTCCAACAGCAGTTTTCATAGCATTCAGCATAGCATGCGAAGGCTATAAATAACTGCTATCTCCAATAGCATTCTCATACAGCAGTCATTGAGATATAGCATTCCAATAGCATGTGGATAGCATGTGAATAGCATGTCCAGGAGCCGAATTATTTAAATGAGCCATAGCATGCGCATGCCAACTGGAATGCTACCACCTAATGTGCACGCTATTGTGAATGCTATCATAGCATGTGGATGCTATTGTGAATGCTATCATAGCATGTGCATGCTATGTGAATGCTATAGCATGTGCATGTGCATACTAGTATAAACAGGTTTATCCATGTGTCCAAGAATTTTTCAGATTATTTTATTGTTTCACTCATAGTATGCCTAACTCCTCAGTCTTAATTACAAATTTTATAGTGAAACTAAAACTCGCACAGCTTACTATAATAATTATACAGTCTGTTTTAACACAAATTAGTATGAGGACCACATTCAATGGGATCCCACTGTGATCCAATGGGACCACCTCAATGGGATCCTATTGGGATCCAATGGGACCACATTCAATGGGATCCCATTGGGACCCAATGGGACTACAGTCAATGGGAATTTTCATTATCCCATTGAGCCTAGTGGGTGTCCCATAGAATCCCAATAAATTAATGGGATCCCATTGACAGTCACCAGTCTAGTTGGGTCTCACTCAAAATATCAATGGGACTCAATGGGATTTAATGGGAATGTTCTCAATCCCATTGAGCCTAGTGGGTATCCCATAAAATCCCATTAAATTAATGGGATCCAATTGACACCAGTTGGGTCTTACTCAAAATATCAATGGGACTCAATGGGATTCAATGGGAATTTTCTCATTCCCATTGGTTTCCCATTGAATCCCATTAAAACAATGGGATCCCATTGAATCCAATTCAAAATATCAATGGGACTCAATGGGATTCAATGGGAATTTTTTCCTGGGTACTCAACAGAAGGCTGAAGTAGTATCCAAATTTTTATGTAGTTTGGCTCATGAGCGTACGATCTCAGGTATTGCGTAAAGGGATCCCCTTCGAGATCACATAAAACCATCTATTGGATGTAGAACACTAGGACTGACCTAGAGGTCTAAAGATCCTTGTTTTGCACTCTTCACCGAAAATGTATACTCCCACATAGCATACAAATTCCTTTTTTGTTGCAGTTTCCTTTACATGAACAACTATGTTTCAAGCAATGACAAGACACAAAAATCAAGGAGATGTTCCTTGCTCTATTGATTATATCAGTTTTGTCTAACAAAATTACACTTTATTTTGGTTTCCCCCGAATTTTATAAATATTTAGTGTCAGGAAACACTTTTATAGTTTGTGTTTTGTTTTAAATATGACCGGATTGTGAACATTTGCATGAAGTTTAAGTTTGAATTAAATATTTAGAAATACAAAAATTAAACTTTATTCATGCATTGGATTTATCAAAAAAAAAAAAAAAAAAAGTATTTGGATCATCACCTTGAGCTGTTCTATCTAACATGTAACTGTGAGTAACTGGTATGGTTTACTAGGTGGGTTGTTACAGCACTTATTCGGTATTTAACAATTCACCAAGAACACTTTACCAAAAGAGTAATTAAGCAGCTAAACTTACCACCTTCCTAAAGCCATAAGCAGTGAAGAGCATCGGAACACAGAGTCGCAGAGGCACTAGTTGAAGTATTTTCAAGAGTTGGTGTTCCACAAGAGATCTTGACCGACCAGGGTGCACAGTTCACATCAGGTATTATGAAGGAAGTCATTACGGGAAAGCTCCATTAAAGAATTTCCGAGTTTTGGCTGAAAAACTCAGAAAGTATCCATCCTTTTCAGCGAGAGGGTGTGTTTATATTGCCATTACTTGAATCAACAAACTTAATGAATGAGCAGTTAACCCCCCCCCCCCCCCCCCTGGGGCAGTCAGCAACACAATTGGCTGGCGGTTTTTAAATAACAAATACTACATGAAACTCGGTTTCCACTCCTCAGATTTCAAAATAATGTTTTAACTCACAAAATGTTTTCATATACTCGTTCTTGAGTCATGAAAAACAAGTCAGTATGAGCAGATAACCTCGATTAGCTTGGCACTGGTCAGTGCGTTGTGTGCGAATGGATATTCAAAGACGATGACGTGTTGTTGAAAATTGCTTACTAATTATTTCCTCAATACAAGAAGTCAATTGTTTGTACCCTTGGACAATGTTTAATAATTAGTGTATCATTTTAATCCGGTTTGAATGAATTTCCATCGGATAAATGGTTATAATTTGTCACACTGTTACGTCCTACTTTTCTTGACGTAGTTTAATGGTCGTGATGAGGAAACACGAGACATGCACATAAAATAGCGTAACGGCTCACACTCAGTTACACATTACTGTGCAGTTTGTGTTTGTGCACGTCAACACAACCAACCTGCTTGGCTGGGAGCCAGACTGCAGGTTGGTGTTTATGAAGAATGGTTAACTTGCAAGAAGTTTTGTGTTTCATCCGTCTGACTATCAGCCTCCATGCTATCAGACAACATTTTGTAGTTGTATAAATGTAATATTTTGTATACTGATGTTTTCAAGAGGAGCAATCACTCAAAACTGCATGCTTCTTCTCCGTCATAGTGTCCCATCGAACCAGTGGTACTGGTGGTTTAGACATATTTTAGTTGTGTACTTTTGCGATTTATACATGTTGGTATTTACTGGACGTTCTTTAGTTGAGCTACACTTGTTTGATTTATTTTTATTTATTTATTTTTTTTACAACACAATAGGCCTGCATACACAAACAAGTTAATAAAATTCAAAGATGTATGTTACTGCGCGCATTGTAGTTTTCAGTCTTCTCCATTGACCATGGAACTCCATGTAATGACCGATAAATTAAAGTCTTAAAGTAAAGACATACTATTTTGAATCCTCCTCTTCACCTTTGTCTTTCAAGAAGGCCTATAGCATAAGCACGTTAAGTTCAAGAAAAGCAAAATAACAAAATGAAGAAAAAACATGTATAAAATCACTTTCACATGCTTTTATGTATACCCAAACAAGCCTGCAAATGATTGGACCATTGGATTGAGCACACCCACCCCACCCCTATAGGCTATTCTAATCATGGAGCAAGGAGCAGTTAGGCTGCCACCTGCACGAACATAACGTTACATAAGAGCATTAGATTTACAGCTGGTAAGGTGTTTTTGTTTTTGGTTTTTTTGGGGGGCGGTGTACCGCCTTAAGGCACCTACCCGTAAAAAGGTTCCGCCTTAGCCCTGTCCTATGCCGTGGTCTTAAAAACAATCACATCGAGTGTAGCTGTTCACTTTCTACGGACGCATGGCCGGACACGATTGTCTCTCCTTACTTATAATAGTTACTAATACACAAACCGCTGCTTAACTTATATTATAATGCATTGCTTAAAACAACAAAAAGTCATGGCAGTAAGATTTTTCCAAAGGCAGTCGGGTACAGGCAGTTGACGAATTAGGCAGGTGGTTCAACGCAAGAGTTGAAAAAGAGGATGAAGCGGACGACGGGGTGTTGGTTTCTTTCCCAGGATATCCAGGAGATGACATCAAAGTTGATGAAAGTGACATCGGAGCCCCAGTTCTTTCGTTTGAACAGCAGCAGAGAGGCAAGTACACACACTTTTTGAAATCCCCATGGCATTAAAACTTACAAAGTATTTGTTCTAAGGTGGTTTCAGTGAACTAAAAAGAAGACTTGCCCGTTTCGAAGTGAATAATTAATTCGACAATTAATAATATAATTGATGGTCAACTCCTATTTATTGAGAAAACACACACACACTCTTACACACACAAACTCTTACACACACAAACACAAGCTAATCTACAGTGTTGGCCAATACATTTTAATACCTCAACAAATACATGCGTTTTTCATATTTGTTTAGTGTAGGACCCTAATATTTATATAATTATGCGTTCTTGTATTGTTAGTTTTTTCATTAATGATGGTACTCTACTAACTGACCAAAGTCAGTGGTTAAAAACAGTGGAAACGGGCAAGACAATGCGATTAACCTTAAAACGGCACAAAATGGCTCTGTGAAAAGATGTTTTTTGGAATGTTTGCACAGCATATTTGGAAACGGGGAAATATTAATCGATTTCCCATGTTTTCCTAGTGCAAATTGTTTTGTTTTTATTTGAATACAATTTATGATGAAAGTTATCATCCAGGTGCTGGCTTTTTTGTTTTAATTGAACATGGTTAATATTGTCTTACCATGTACATGCTAATTTTGACTTTCAGATCTTTTTTACTGTAATTTGAAAGAGGTGCTTTTCATGCAGTTACAGAAAATGTCATTTTATGTTTTTTTAGGTAATCTCGCTGGAAGAGGAAAACGGAATGCGTCCCCTAAATGTACACGTGAGCATTTGAAGTTCCTGTCAGTTTGTGAAAGGGGGAATTGGTACAGACTGTGGAAGGGATAGCAACCATACAGAAAATTGATCCGTTCAACAGATGCCTGGATTTGGAGGGTGGTGGCATGATCCTCTATAGGCTATTCTAATCATAGAGCAAGGAGCAGTTAGGCTGCCACCTGCACGAACATAACGTTACATAAGAGCATTAGATTTACAGCTGGTAAGGTGTTTTTGTTTTTGGTTTTTTTGGGGGGCGGTGTACCGCCTTAAGGCACCTACCCGTAAAAAGGTTCCGCCTTAGCCCTGTCCTATGCCGTGGTCTTAAAAACAATCACATCGAGTGTAGCTGTTCACTTTCTACGGACGCATGGCCGGACACGATTGTCTCTCCTTACTTATAATAGTTACTAATACACAAACCGCTGCTTAACTTATATTATAATGCATTGCTTAAAACAACAAAAAGTCATGGCAGTAAGATTTTTCCAAAGGCAGTCGGGTACAGGCAGTTGACGAATTAGGCAGGTGGTTCAACGCAAGAGTTGAAAAAGAGGATGAAGCGGACGACGGGGTGTTGGTTTCTTTCCCAGGATATCCAGGAGATGACATCAAAGTTGATGAAAGTGACATCGGAGCCCCAGTTCTTTCGTTTGAACAGCAGCAGAGAGGCAAGTACACACACTTTTTGAAATCCCCATGGCATTAAAACTTACAAAGTATTTGTTCTAAGGTGGTTTCAGTGAACTAAAAAGAAGACTTGCCCGTTTCGAAGTGAATAATTAATTCGACAATTAATAATATAATTGATGGTCAACTCCTATTTATTGAGAAAACACACACACTCTTACACACACAAACTCTTACACACACAAACACAAGCTAATCTACAGTGTTGGCCAATACATTTTAATACCTCAACAAATACATGCGTTTTTCATATTTGTTTAGTGTAGGACCCTAATATTTATATAATTATGCGTTCTTGTATTGTTAGTTTTTTCATTAATGATGGTACTCTACTAACTGACCAAAGTCAGTGGTTAAAAACAGTGGAAACGGGCAAGACAATGCGATTAACCTTAAAACGGCACAAAATGGCTCTGTGAAAAGATGTTTTTTGGAATGTTTGCACAGCATCTTTGGAAACGGGGAAATATTAATCGATTTCCCATGTTTTCCTAGTGCAAATTGTTTTGTTTTTATTTGAATACAATTTATGATGAAAGTTATCATCCAGGTGCTGGCTTTTTTGTTTTAATTGAACATGGTTAATATTGTCTTACCATGTACATGCTAATTTTGACTTTCAGATCTTTTTTACTGTAATTTGAAAGAGGTGCTTTTCATGCAGTTACAGAAAATGTCATTTTATGTTTTTTTAGGTAATCTCGCTGGAAGAGGAAAACGGAATGCGTCCCCTAAATGTACACGTGAGCATTTGAAGTTCCTGTCAGTTTGTGAAAGGGGGAATTGGTACAGACTGTGGAAGGGATAGCAACCATACAGAAAATTGATCCGTTCAACAGATGCCTGGATTTGGAGGGTGGTGGCATGATCCTCTTGCAAGATGTGCTGTTATCAGGTATGTTCACTTTTGTTTCTTTTGTCACTTTTGTTTCTTTTTTCTTTTTTTCTTTCTTAAGAGCAATATTGTCAACCCCCGAAAAGCCAGAGCCATCTGATTTGTTTTCTTTTTCCTGTTTTCATAATGTAGAAGTGAATTGTTTTCCAATGCTAATGCAAACACAGCCGGCTCTTTGCAGATGGTTTGAATTTTGAAATTATTAAATAAACTATTTAATGTGTTCAATTGCATTATTTATTAATATTTATGTCGGTTAAGTAAACGATGAATGCTACACTGTGTGTCCTTGCTTTCGTCATTTGATTCACCATCAAAAGGCAGACTTGCAATTTTTGTGTAAGTTTATTAAGTACCGGTCATTGACACATAATGGGTGCTCAAGAAGGTTTACATTCACCAGGTGCACGGAAAGTTTTGAAAGCATTGTTTATCACACCTTTATAGCTCCATGATCACACTAACTGAACAGCAATTCATTACACACACATGTACATATACAGGACCTGAAAAGCAACCTGCAAAGAAGAGGAAGAGGACTGTCAAGCAAAAGTGTCAGGTAAAGATGTTTTTCAAAGATCAAATAGTCTGTGGCTGAAATATTTTCCGTGTTCGATATTTGAATTGCTTTAAATGTTTCTCTTCTATTTGCATTTTACAATCCTTCCTCCTTTTTCTCCTGTAAAAACAAATCATTATCTAGGATCACTTTGTGAGTATCATAAACTACAGTTTGTTTTATGTAGATAGATATCAAACAAACTAATCTGTGCAAATTTCAGTTCAAGCAATTTTGAGATAGGCCTATTGCCGCAAATCCGGAGCGGTTACATGTACACGCAGGATGAATAATCTGTAATTGGATTACAAAATCTGAGAAACGTTCCTGACAGTAGCGTTTCTCAGATTACGTTTTGGGACATAAAACTTGATATCTTTTTACATAACCACATTACATGTACTTTGAAGTGAAATGTTTGTCAAAAAAAGCTTAATACTATCGAAAGCTGCTGTAATTCTAACCAATAAGTTTTTTCTGCCGTTAATTTTAAGAGTGATTACCAAACGTATAACTCCCCTTTAACAATTTAATCATAAATAATTTGTTTAGAAGAAAGTACCACAGAAGAACCATGTCTCTTATGTCTTTGTTGGAGAGAGTGCTGATCAACTCAAAGAATCTTCAGATGGGATGTCTTCCAAGCAGGACGAGGCACTAGATGACTGTCTACAAAGTTGGTAATTTTCAGTGTGGAAGGGTACACGAGGTAAGTTTGCTACACTTTTGCTAAAACAATGCGTGCAGGTTTTGAAGTGAATCAAATCGAATTGTGGATTAAAAATTGCATATACCACATTGATCAATGAATAATTTTAAAGTAACGAATACTGAAAAATGTGGAAACATGATGTCGATCACGAAATATGATATTGCGCATATTTTAGTGTTTTCTCCTTAATTTGCAATGCACCCTTTCGAGACGCCACAACTGTTGCTCATGGCTGGTAACACATTGTTGTTTTACGGTTACAGGTAAAGCATCTTGGCATTAATGTTTTGGTCAAAAGCCTGAACATGAGAGACAATACCTCCGTTTGCTGGCCAGTCATCGGAGATGTAGTTCAGCAAGGTATCAGGATGGAGATGAATGTTTCACATCTTGCTGAATATGAGATTCCGGTAAAGGGTCCTGTGAAAAAAATTGCATTAGCTGTAGCAAGAGCGGCTTACGTAAAAACAAAAGCAAATCTTGCAAACCACTTGGACTCGGTGAGCTTCAGAAAGATTCAGGTAATGCAGGCTCTAATCAAGGAAATTTCATCAACCTTCTGGACAACAACCCGTAGGAGAAACTTTGACTTGGGGTTGTTGAGCATCGATGTCGACTGGAAACGTTTGGTTTAGCCCTCCCAGACTGTACTTGTGTAGAGTTCAGTTATTCAAAGTTTCAAGACATGTACATGTTTTTGGGGCGCTGTTGTGCTGCTGCCATACCTCCCAAGTTATCTGTTAATCATGTTGGATCTGTAGAGTTTCTTAACTCTGAGTGAATGTCAAATGGCCATACTAGTTACTGTCAACTTGCTAGATGATTTTAACCTCTTTTTGACATCTTGTTTTGGAGTAAAATCGGTATGTTATCTACTCAAGTTTGGGCTGTCTGTGTGCTGTATTTTAATATATACTGCCTTGCTGTAGCAAATCCAGCAGTGAAGACTGGTGTTGTCAATATAATCCCACCAACAATGGATAAGCTCCTTGTGAGACCGCAGATGAATAGTGAGCTTCTGGATGAACGAACTGCCTCAATACCATGTGTTCTCAAGCCATGGTCTGGTTCTAATGGATCGGATGTGTATTACACAAGGCAAGCCTTGTACTCCCTTCGCCATAGTAAAGGAACTCATCAGCACCTTTCTCAGAATACTTACAATTGCATTAAGGAGTTGGGTATAGGGCACATGAGAGGCAGAAGAGGTGGACAGCATATTCGAAATAGAACTGGTCGTGCCTGGGCACAGCAGGATCTACAGAAAAAGTATGTACATACTCGAGAGAATAACAGTACCATTCCTGTGATTACAAGCCCTTGTAGAAAACCAACTTCTTGCATAAAGGCGCAACCTACCTCTCGTAACCTGGTGCCTATTCAGAGGGAGCGATACAATAAACTCAATGTCCACCTATGGAACTGTAATTCACTCAGAAACAAAACATTTGTCTTATTTGATTACATCTTGGAAAACAATGTGGATATCATGTTTCTGACTGAGACATGGTTGAAGAATGACGACCCTGTGGTGATCACTGAAAGTACCCCAATAGGATACACCTTCATCAATGTACCACGAGGCAGAAACGATGCCCACGGTGGGATTGCTGTCATCTACAGATCTGTACTCAAGCTGTCTATCACTAACTTGGAACCAAAACATGACACTTACGAACGAGTCTGTGTTACTGATCCTGGAAAATCTACATGCTATATTGTCATTTACAGGCCTCCACCGTCTATGCGGAATTGCCTTAAAACTACCGATTTCCTTACAGAGGTTGATGAACTGGTAAAAGAGCTTACTACAAGTTCTTTCAAAATCCTACTGCTTGGTGACTTTAACATACACGTAGACATCCCAAGTAAGCCTGACGCAGCTCAGTTTGTCTCGTCTCTTGAGGAAGCAGGTCTTCACCAACACATTCAGGGTCCAACTCACAAGTTTGGTCACACGCTGGACCTGATATTTTCGAACGCCAATGATTCTTTCGTGAAATCGTGCCAGATCCATGACAAATTATACTCTGATCATCATTTTCTTAGCTGTGTGCTTGATGTGGCAAAACCTAGGTTGCAGAGTGTGACGTCAGTTTCCCGTAACTTCCGCAGCTTGAGCAAAGATAATGTTAATGAATGCCTTGATAATTTCTGTACTGTTACTCAGGGTGTGTTAGATAACCAAGAATGATTTTCAAAGATCTATTGATAATCAAGAGGCAGTTATTTTGGTGATGTTAGATCTTAGCGCAGCCTATGACACTTTAGACCATGACATAATGCTTAATAGGCTTCACTCAGATTTTGGTAGTTGTGAAACAGCTCTTATCTGGTTCCAATCATATTTAGGTGGCCGTTCCAATCGCATTTCCATTGGCAGTCATTACTCTGTTGCTCATCCAGTCCGGTTTGGTGTTCCTCGAGGATCAGTCTTGGGTCCGAAGATGTTCACCATGTACACTAAGCCAGTTGGCACTATCATCAAGCAGCAGCAGGGTGTCCAGTATCATATATATGCTGATGACACCCAACTTTATGTCAGTTTTGACCCCAAGATTCCTGGTGAGCTGGAAAAGACCTTGCACGGTATACATGAAAATTGCGCCACATTCCTTCATAAACTTCTGGTTTGAGGAGTTTACCCTCATTAGATATGAGTATAACCCATAACGCTGACATAGTAGTTGCACAATAGTTGACAAACGCCGAGTGTTCAGTGAAAAGCAGGAGTTGTGTAATCAGTTCAATTATGCCAAGTGAAGTTGCGCTGCCACAGCTGAATACTGGATGGCGTTTCATTGTTTCCAGACATGTTATGAAAATGGCTGTAGCACATGTTATGGCGTCATCTTTTGTGAAGTTTGTCTTTGGTCGTTCAGGCGCTTGATGAACAAAAAGTGAAACTTATACATGCCATTATAAAATTAGTTTGAGCATTTTATTATAATTAAGGACTCACAACTAAATCTGTAATTGTAACAATATGCAAGGTGTATTTTTCAGACACTATTAATTTGTTTGCTTCGTTAGTGTCATTACAAATGCTGATAACATTGAGCAGTAATTAATTTTGAAAGGTTGATTTTAAACTTACAGGGTTAATATGTAGGTCTGCTTTTGCCTGTATTCTCTGTAGATTGTTGTTTTATCCGAATAAGTTTTAATTTGTAGACCTCAAAATAACAAAGATTTCAGATAAAAAATTTAGCAATCATCAAAATGTTCAATAATAATGCTGGTCATAGATGGGCAGCCATTTAAATACCTTTGTTTTTTGTCTTTGCCTTGGCTGTAGTGACTTTGCCTGTTGTCGCTTTGTCTGCTTTGCCTTTGTTGACTGGTGGGTTTACAGTTACAGTTGCTACACTGACATCCACAGCCGATGAAGGGCCTGTATACAAGATTATTCAAATGTTGTAATGGTAGTAACATTAGCCTAAATTTAATTAAATTTTAACGACTGAACAGAAATGTTCTTTCTGTATTGTATTTTTTAAACTAATTAGGTGAGTCACTGACATATTTTAAGGCGGAGGGGTTCAGTCAACTTGTGAAATAAAATTAACAAATTATGTCTACAGAGCAGATTGATTCTATCCCTGATTTGCTATCCCTCCTGATCCTGAGTATAGTAAAAATTGTTGGCAACTGCCTTGTGTTTGGCACACAGGGCAACTTCTTGAACCAAAAAATAGAGAAATGAATTTTAAAATAAAGTCATATTCTAACTTGGTCAATGTATTTATTTATCAATAATGATCTATAAACATGGTCATAATATTGAAATAGATTGCCATGACTGTAATACTAGTGCGTCGATGCTGCCGGAGCGCATTATACTGATTTACCCAATCAATCTTCAAATTGCGCATGGTTTGCCCAATCTGCAGATTCAGCTGTTCAGTCAGTAAAGCGCAATCTGTACATTGCGCAAATCCGTAGAATGCGCTACACGAGAATCGATGTGCATCAGAAGTCACGTGCGATCTATTTTAGGGCGTCAGTATTTTAGCTGAAAATTTATTCTTTTTTGAGAAACCATATAGAAAAGAAACGTATCTGACACAATTTTACCATTATATTAATACTGGCAATATTTCCAGTAACTCAGACAATTCTCCATGGTCGCGGTTGACTAATTTATAAATAAATAAAACTCATAGGCCTAATTTCTTTTTAGTATTAAATTCATGCATGTTTTAAACATTTTACCTGCTGCATCAGGACATGTAGTGGGGCGGCAGCAGGGGCAGAACCAATCCTCCTCGGGCACCGTTTCTTTTGTTATCCCGGCGCATTCGTAATGCCACCATTCAACGGCGCAGTTTTTGCCGTCACACCCAATCATTTCTTTGGTCATTGGACCACCGCACACGCAATGATGAAGCCCTTCATCTTCAATCTCAGAACCCGAAGCTACACTTTCGCTGTTCTCTTGTACATTTTCATCGTCAGAGAAATCGCTAAAATCACTGAAATCGTAATCTTCGAAGCCGCTGTACACGAAGTCTTCCTTACCGTACGCTGCCATTTTGGTTGCTGGGGACGCGGTGTCGCAATGCACTCTGGGAATTTTGGTTACGTCACACACTGCTCAGCGGCAGGAAATGCGCCCCAGGCTTATTTATAAAGTAATTAGCGCTGGTCGTAAAACAGCTGTTTTACGACCGCGGTAACGCACATAGAACCTTTGAAATCCTTGTAGTTGTAACTCCTTCTGTCCTTTCTCTATGATAACATGTATAATGACTACTTATGTGACTACTTATTGACTGCTTATGGTGATGAAGGCATTCACTTTGGTGAGGATTTATTCAATGCAAGTCCCTCACTGTAATTGTTAGCCAGAACGTACATACTGTACATGTAGGTCTGATGGATTCAGTCATACAAAAAAGCTATGTACATGTCTCATTAATGTTCCTGCATTCTCAGTGTACTCGACATGTAGGCCTATCTATGCAGCAAACAAAACTTTGCTACTGCCGCCATTCCCTGAATGCAATGTAAGATTCATGTATGTATGTCAATGTGTACACATACATGTATAAAACTTCTCATTTGTTGAATGTAAGCTACTTATCCAGTTGTAATATTAATTCCTTCCAGTATTGATGCTAGCCATTCAGAGGGTGCGTGCCGTGAGGTTAACGACATACCAAGCAGAGATGCTAATACTCTCATGAAGGTTATCCACATATCTGCCTGTTCGCACGAACATCTATTTCAAAGGCAGATGAACTTCGATACGATTATGGGGATACAAATTATCAATGGCGAGTTAAGGTAAGGCAAAGTTGTTAATAGGGCACAGGTTAAAGCAATATGGGAGACTTCTTCATGTGGCAACACACATTATACAAGATAATATCTTGATGTCACATATGTGACCATGATGTCACATGTGTGACCAGAAACTGTGTAATATGTGTATGGCACTTTGTTGTCTCACTTGCTTGTCAATCATGTAAATACAGGACAACTGTGCTTGCAGACACTATGTAAATGCACTGAGAAGCAATTGGGTTGAATTTAAAACAACTCTTCAGAACACTTCATTGTCGCAACTTATGGTCATACTTGTGCCATAAGGTGGGGGGGGGGAGTGGATTAAGCTTGGGCGAAACTGGGTTTTTTTCATCCACAATATATCGCAATTATCGATGGTATCGCGATTAACCCTTGACGTTGACACTATTGTCAACCAAATGACCGACAACTACAGGAATGCGGGCTCAATCAAACTAAGCCTGTGCGTTTAGGGTTAATTTTGTAACCGTGTAACTGTTTCTCAAAGGTCGGTTACACGTGTAACCGATCCTTTCAGATACAAAATTTCCAGGGAAAAAAAATCGTCTACACGATCGGGAGTATGATCAAACTATAGGCAAGTGAACGCACAGATAATATCTATAAAACAGTAATTATCAAATAATGTAACCTTTTCTTACCCATAAACAAGATTGCGAACATGTGAAGAAAGTACAATCTGAGAATCCCCTATTGAAATATGTGGGACTGTGATTTTGGTGAGGTTTTGCCGGGATCCAATCACGATCAAGTTTTATGATAATTGAGCTTTAGAAAGTTCTGCTTCATGGAATCCAGATGCGAATTTCTTGAATACACATTTCAATACGTTTAATTCAGTCGTTGGCATGCTGTTGTATAGGATTGAAAGTGAGGTAGATTTGTGTGTCGTCTGCATAAACATGACAGCAAAGGTAATAATTTTGAACAATGTCACAAACTGGGTAAGTGTAAATGGTCAACCATGGCGGTCCTATGACAGAGCCCTGTGGAATGGAATAATCTAAAAGACGGGTTGTAAAGCCGCACTACCATCACACACATATTGCAGTCGATTTACACCAATAGACTGGTTGCGCGACCCGCTTCACGTGACCTATTGTTGGTTTTAATTGTAAACAGACATGACGTCCTCCAAAGGAAAGTGCCGTACAGTACATGATGATTGTTGCATTTGTTTATCTGTTCAGAGTGGTTTCTGTGCTAGTGTCAAGTACTCGGATAGAAGGAGCAGGAAGGACGATGTGCGCGGGCCAAAGCGTGACGTCGAGTCCATCTTCCTGACCACCTCCTCCATCTTCCCCCGGGCTTCGTCTGCAAAGGTAAGCTTGGAAGAAGCTTTCCCCTTATCAGCGGCAAGTTTATCTGTCGCCGAATCCGGCAGAAGTGGGGTTGAAAAATATTTATCAAAGTCACCCGAGGGGAATCGATAATAAGTTTCCGCCCGCTTTGAGTAAGCACCCCAAGTGGTCGCCGACATAATGCCATCGATGCGGTCACTGCAGACACGATCGATTGGCCTAGCCGGGAATTTTTTTTCGCTCCTCCCCTGTTTGAATGATTGACGTTCAACGGAAGGGTCCTCCGATTTCTCTGCTGGAAGGCCCAGCACCCGAATCATGTCCCGTTGCACAAGGCGCAATTCAGTTTCGGCAATTGAAAGCTGCTGAATGCTAGTGGCCAACTCGTCCACTTCCGGGGACGAGTCGCCGGGCTCGAGAGGGCCGGAGGCCCCCGGCGAAGGTGCGTCATCCAACGGCAGAGCTGTGTCTTCTCCAAGGTGATCCGGCCCCGATCCCGGTTCGTACACGGAGGACCCTGAAGGGTGCAGGCTAATCCCCGGCGGGGATGGTGCACGGGTATCCGAGCGTGACCGTCATTCCTGCCCCGCCAAGAACTCGTACTGTCCCGGGGGAACGTCCCCAACTTCCGCTAATTACTCATAATTTTAAAAAACCACACAAAATACACTCGACTAGCTGCTTATCTTTATAGTCTTTAATCTGAAAATTAAGTCCAGCAATCGGGTTTATTTATCGAAAAAAACTGTGGACACAGGAATTAGCGATCTCACCCGTTCTGTGGCTAAGAGAAAAGAGGACGCCAGCGTGGCATGCATGCCGCGGGGCACTGTGGGTAGGACGGTGGAGGGCGCTATCGTGTGTAAAAGTCTTAGCAATATTGCCTGGCGGCATAGGGAATATTCAAATTAGTAATTTGACTCTACCGGTAAGTAGAATGAAGTAGACCTGTAAAATTACAGCTTATGTCATTGTTTATCTTTTGAGAAAAGGGTAAAAATGAATCCAGCATTTTTTGTACATATTCATCATAATGACAAGAGTTTTCGTCTCAGGACCTCACTATGATTAAACTCACTTATTATTCAAAAACGCTAAAACAATATAGGTTGAAATATTTCAAGGAAAGTTTGCAATTTTTGTCACATATGGAGCACTGTAGTTTCTGTTGACCTGTGACCTGTGTGTCATAATAAACGACACTCTTGATTCCTGTACATGATTCTCCGTTGTCAGTTTATTACAGTGTCAGAATTAAGGAGCCCTTAAAAGTGTTTTAAAGGGTAAAAGAACCAGACAAGTTCGACAGAGGAATGAAGATAAGTTCCTGATTTCGTCACTATAAGGACATTGAGTGAGTAGCCAGAAATAATTGTGAATTTTCGTGAAGAAAATCTAGTCTTTCCACACACGTGATCGACAAAACGTAGCGTTATAAAGACACATGTTCGTGAAAGTCGTGATCAAACGTGGATAAGAGCAAGCAGTAAACCACGAATATAGTGCAACGGACAGCCGTACGACTAATTCTGAATAACTGTAGGGTTAAAGAACTCACAAATAAACTATTGTTTTACCAAATTTTAATTGAATTTCGTCACACACACTCATCTCATCGGCGAAAATAAAATCTACAGACAGACATCAAGTAGTTAAAAACAGACAAGCCTAGCATGAATTTGCTTGCTTCTGATCTACATAAAGAGTGGAAACGTTTCAAGCAACACTATCAATTCAAATTTAAAGGTCCTCTTGCTTCAAAATCAGAGGTAGAGAAAGTCAACTACCTGATGACATATATTGGAGACAAAGGGAGAGAGATTTATGAGACCTTCACATGGACACCTGGAGTTGATGACACCACAGCTGAGAATGACACTCTGCAAGGAGTTTGTGCTAAATATGAAAGCTACGTGGCACCAAAGAAAAATCAGATCAGAGCTACAGTGAATTTCCATTGAAGAAAACAACAAGATGGTGAGAAATTTGATGCTTTTGTTACTGATTTGAAAAATCTTGTAAAGGACTGCGGCTACACAGATGAAGACCGCAAGATCCGTGATGGCATTGTATGTTATGCCTGGCATTCTAGAGTCAGAGAAAAGTGTCTTGACAAAGGTGATGAGCTAACCTTAGACATAGCTATAAGCATTGGGCAAAATCATGAAACATCACAAGAAAGCCTGAAAATCATCAGCAAGGAAGAAGACTCGAAAGTCCACTCCGTCAAGAAACGCCACTTCTCAAAATCAGCTGAACAAACGCACAAAGGAGGAAATACAAGAAAACCTCAACCCAGACGCTCTCCAGCTGATAGGACGCAACAGAGGCATGGGAAAAGCAGCCATGGTGCCCAATCAGGTGACCAATTATGCAACAAGTGTGGATATAGCTCAACACATAGTAAGTGCCCAGCTAAAAACGAACGATGCAGCGTCTGTCACAAGTTAAATAATTTTGCAGCAGTGTGCCGCCAACGAAAGACAACACATCTGGTTGATGAGACAGAGATCCATATATCAGATAATGACTCTGCATCCGACAATGATTATGCTCATCTAATCAGCTCAGTTGGAGATAACGATAGTCATGAATGGTATGAGACTGTTAAAGTAGCTGGCAAATCTGTGCGCATGCAACAAGACACCGGCGCTGTCCAAAGTATCATGCCACACAATGTCTTCATCGCTATTGGCTCCGATCTAAAGTTTCAGCCAACAAAGCAGAAATTTGAGTCTTACTCCAATCACCCCCTAGATGTGAAAGGATGCGTGAAGATACCAACACAATACAACAACAAATCAGTGGATGTTCTGTATTATGTTGTCGATTCCAACAGGAAGCTGCCACTCCTGTCTGGAACAGCTAGCCAACAGCTACGACTCATCCAAAGAATCCACAGCATAGATAAATATCTAGAGCTGAAGAAAACAACCGGTACACTCCCAGGAACGTACTCACTGAAAATAGACCCGACAGTCACACCAGTAGTACACGGCCCAAGGAGACAACCACAGGCACTAAGATCAAAGATAATCAACAAATTGGCAGAGATGGAGCAAGATGGCCATATCACCAAAATCACAGAGCCCACAGACTGGGTCAGCTCAATGGTGACAGTGGTCAAGAATGGCAAAATCAGAATATGTACCGACCCGAAGGATTTGAACAAAGCCATTAAAAGGGAGTACTACCCCATCCCGACAGTTGAAGAAATAGTAGTTGCAGTTCCAAACACCAAAGTATTCTCCGTCATTGATGCCAAGTCGGGATTTCTTCAAATTAAACTAGACTACGAGTCAAGCCTCCTGACAACATTCAACACGCCAGTTGGACGCTTAAGATGGCTGAGACTCCCATTTGGCATCAAAAGTGCGCCAGAGATGTTCCAAGGCATCATGGATACAATACTCGAAGGCATAGATGACGCTCGTGCAGTGATGGATGACAATTTGGTTGCCGGCAAAGACGAAACACAGCATGATAAGATCATGAAGGAAGTCGTCAAGCGAGTGGAACCTCAAACTAACAAGTGTCAAGTCAAACAGCGGAAAGTTAATAACGTTGGACACTTGGTGACAGAGAATGGTCTCCAGCCTGACCCTGATAAAGTGAGAGCAGTCAGAGAACTACCAACTCCTAAATCCAAGGAAGACATCAGAAGGTTTCTTGGAATGATACAGTACTTAGCCAAGTTCATTCCAAACCTTAGTGCTGTCGATGCTCCACTGCGAGAGGTCACAAGGAAAGACACATAGTTCCACTGGGACAAGCCACAACAACAGAGTTTTAACAAGCTCATAGAGATGTGTAGTAGCACACCTGTACTAGCCTACTACAATGTACGCAAACCTGTCACAATTCAGTGTGACGCTAGCAGCTTCGCTCTTGGAGGCGTTCTTTTTCAAGATGGTAGACCCATAGCATACAACTCCAGAGCCCTGACTCAAACTGAACAGCGGTATGCCCAGATAGAAAAGGAGATGCTAGCCATAGTACATAGCTGTAAGAAGTTTCATCACTACATCTTTGGCAAAGAAGTTACAGTAGAGAGTGATCACAAACCACTCCAAGCCATCTACAGCAAGCCATTACTTGCAGCACCGATGAGACTTCAAGCCATGCTACTCAGACTCCAACCCTATGACTTAAACGTGACATACAAGCCTGGCCGAGAAATACCGATAGGAGATGCACTCAGTCGTGCTCATCTACCAGAGTCCGAGCCAGACATGAAGCCAGTAGTAGTAAACATGACTGACTTCATTGCCGTAACGCCAGTATGATACACACAGTTCCAGAAGTGCACAGCGGACGAGCTAAATGAGCTGCATTCCATAATCCTCAGGGGATGGCCTGACACAAAGGATGAAACTCCTCACTCCATCCGACAATTCTGGACTTAAAAGACGAACTGTCAGTATCTGATGGAGTTGCCTATAAGGGCAATGCGCATTGTTGTACCCCCAAGCATGAGAGCTGAGATGCTATCACAAATCCACGCATCACACCGCAACAACGAGCCCAAGAAGCCCTCTACTGGCCTGGCATGAGTGAACAGATTTCAAACCTTGTTCAAGACTGTCATCTGTGTAACTCCAACCAGAGTCGTCAACATGCAGAACCAATGAAGCCCTCCAAGGTTCCCGACCTACCATGGAGCGAACTAGCCTGTGACATATTTGATTTTGAGCAATAGCAGTACATCGTCACCATCGACTATTACTCAAAATTCATAGAGGTAGACAAGTTGCCTGATATGAGCACAGCAGCCGTTGTAGATGCACTGAAGGCACAGTTCTGTCGTCATGGTATTCCAGAGAAAATGAGGACAGACAATTGACCTCAATACTCTTCATCTGAGTTCAACAATTTCTGCAAGGACTATGAAATTCAACACATCACTTCATCACCTTATCATCCACAGTCAAATGGTGAAGCAGAATGGGCAGTACAAACAGTGAAACGCCTATGGAAGAAGAGCCTAGACAGACACATGGCTCTTCTCGATTATCGTACAACACCATTAGCCAGCTGCAACTTATCTCCAGCCCAACTACTGATGGGACGCCGACCCCGTAACAAGCTACTAACATCAAAGTCACTACTTCAGCCGAAGCTATATAGCAACCCAGAAGTAAAGCATCGCTTCAACGATGACAAAACCAGACAACAGTACTACTACGACAAGAAAGCTGGTCGAAACCTTCCAGCACTCATCTCTGGAGATCCAGTCCGAATGGCCCCACTGCCTGGTTCAAATCCCTGGCTCCCAGCAACAGTCGTTGATCATCACTCAACACCTCGCTCTTATGTGGTCCAACACAATGGCCGCAAATACAGAAGAAACAGAAGGGATCTTCGTCTTGCCACTCATGAAGCTAACAAACCTCTTCATCGCACTCCAGCAGATTCAGACCATGTAACCTTGCCAGTAACAACACCAGTTGCAAACCCAAGCACACATTCCAGCAGCAAAACCCTCAGAAGGACACTCCACCCCTCCAAACTCAATGCCCAAACCCCCTGAGCCCACCATGGAAACCAGCATTGCAACCCCACTGACCTATGTGACGAGAAGCGGACGCCTCAGCAAACCACCAAAACGCCTGGACTTGTAGAGGATCTTCTTCAAGATTTCTACGTCAGATTTACACTTGAAAAACAATTTTGTTCAGTGATTTAAAAAAAAAAAAAATTAATCACGATTCTCATTAAAAAAAAAAATTAATTAAAAATGTGAAAAGTTTTCACATCCATTTAAAAAAAAAAGTTATTCCGCCCGAAAAAAGGGCCATTGACCGTTTTTTGTCTTTGTTTTCCTAAACAAACAAAAAGAAGAAAATATTTTAGTCAATTGAACTTTCAGCTTTCGCTCAAAGACATCTCAGTTGTATTGCAACTATAAGAACTATCAATGATGAGCTCTCTGGACAGTTGGACAATTGTGTAGCGTACACTTGGACTCTTCACATTTTTTATTTTAAAGACTTTAATACTTGTTTTTTATGTGCTTTAAAAAAAAACATGAAAGAAAAGGAGATGTCACATATGGATTACAGTAGTTTCAGTTGACCTGTGACCTGTGTGTCATAATAAACGACACTCTTGATTCCCGTACATGATTCTCCGTTGTCAGTTAATTACAATTATCATTAACTTTATCATTACCATTCTGTGAACATTTCTGTTTTCGATCTTATACCAATGCTGTGGAGGGGCTTTAAACTGTTTTATGTGCAAGAAACCAATTGTATCTAACATTGAACATCATGTGTATTTCATGTTAAATTCCTCAGATGGGTATGACGCTAGGAATTGGGCAATGGTGTAAATAAGTTCAAAATGGTGAGTTTTCTTATTTTAAATTTACCCATCCATCACAGAATCTGTACACTGGTGTACCAGCCAGAGCAGAACTTGTGAATGTGGGGAGGTGGGTGTTCGGAGAATAAATTGAGTTATTGTTTCATTGATGTTCAGCCACTACTATAGGTACACCGTTTTCGTGGGTGTTCTGTATGAATAACTAATTTAACACCAGCAATACAGGGGAGTAGGTAAGTAGGGTAGCGCAGTGGGTCTTCCCTCGCTTTGCACCACTTTGATCCTGTGATCGGATTGGCGGCCGATGTACTATGTGCATTTGGTTTCAAACACATACCCACTACAGATGAAGCTATTTTAATACTGGAGGAAAGTATCACTGTGTTAAAACTCGGTGATACTCTCCTCCAGTATAGTCTGGTTCCCTGACCAAATTTTCCTTGACGTCTCGGCCGTGTCCGAATGAATGGCTTCGGCAGTGGCTACGGCCGGATCGCCGAAAACTCCTATTCTTCAACGTTGTCTCTGCAGCCAGCGGCCGTAGCCGCAGCCGAAATCGCTTCATTCGTGTCCTAGGAGATTTTGGGGTCCGGGAACCAGAATACGACCAGACCGTTTCGCGCGTGGCGTAGTGTGGTATGGTGCAGTGTGGCTGGTTGGCGAGGCAAGTTGGTAAAACCTTTTCCTTCCCCACGGTAAAATAAAACCAACACAATATCAAGTGACGATGAGTATGAGACAGCGACGACAAAAATAAAATTCATAAACGAATTCATTGGTAAGTTTCTCTCTATTAGGTCTTCTGCCGTCTCGTCTGTCTCTTCGCCTTGTTTGTCTCGTCTTCGTTCTGCCTGTCGTTGTTTATTTCTTGTGTGCAGTGGGCTGTTTCCTACAACTTACAAGCCTCGGCTTACCCTAACCATGTAACAGCCTCATGCTCTTGATTCTCCATTGTTCATAGATCCTATTTATTTATTTATTACCTTCAAGCATTTAATGATTTATATTATTAGAGGTGACGAGCACGAACACCTTTTTTGTTTTTGTACTGTTTTTTAGGCTTCTCCATCTTCTTCACCCCCTTAACTCTTCTCGGCAGCATAACTGAAGAATGAAAGCATGTATGAACTTGAAACTCGCCATGTACATAGATCTTATAGTGAGTAGATGAAACATAATTTTTTGGGAATGATGACGTCATTGATGACATCATTACATTAAATAAACGTTAAATAATGAGAAAATTCATATCTTAAGAACCACAAAAGCAACATACAAGATCTTTGGTGCATATGAAAGGTCTTGTAATGTACAAATTTTATGCACATTGTGACCTCATTTGACCTTTACTTCCAGTCGAAACCGGAAGTTGAAGTATGTTATTTGTGGCTCTTCAGCCTAAGTGAATGAAAATATGATTATACTTCCAATGCATAATATTTTCTTTAGCTCATGAGCATTCTAGAAATATGATATAAGACGTCATAGCTACGTCACATCGAAAATCGTACACGAGGTCGAAAAAAAAAAATTTGCTATCTCCAAAACTAAAGCTTGTACGGACTTGCAAATTACTATATACCTAGACCACAGTGTGTACATGACAAAGCAATTTTTTTTGGAATGATGACGACATGGATGACGTCATTACATTAAATTGAAGTTTCAATAAATAAGCCTTTACTAATATAATGTTGGATTGGCTTTTGCCACAGCTTGGAGTTTATATGTCCTTCATGTCCTTGCGGGATCCTTGCCGAGTTCTTTGGTTTGGAAGATTCATTAAAAGAACAAATAAACCCCCAAAACACAATCGGACTTGGTTCCATGTACGTCAAACACAAAAGGGGGTGACTTTGTAAGGGGGCGACTCTGTGCATGATGATTGATGTTGGATCCTTAGGAATTGTATCTCCCAGCAGCGGGATAGATCCTGATGCCACCATAATGTACATGTATCTCACCCTGCCTCCCCCTCCTCATTGCATGTTTTTCTTTCAGTTTCATTTATTCTCACTCGACCCACTTTTCTATTTTCTTCTGGCTCGGGGATGAGGGTGGGTAGCACCTGTTGTCAGATGTTGGAAATTCAATGAAGAGTTTTACTATACCTCATACATATTCACAAGTGAGAGCTGACTTCTCACTGGTCCAGTCGTTTACCAAGCGCATGTGCGACTGTTAAAGCACAGGTTAAATATGCACGAGTATACATACATGTAGTAGACTGAATGCGGTCGTCAGTCTACTGCAGTCGTCAGTCTACTACGCTCGTGCTTTACGATCGCGGAACTGTTCACCGGGTGTTGTACGCATGCACGAACATAGCCCTAGCTACGGCCAGCCACACACGAAAAGATGGCGGCACACATATATGTCAATTCCCAGTTTCCGAAGCTCAATGATGCCAAACTCAAGCATTGTGGACAATAAAGATACCTTCGCAACAATTGACTATGTGTGAGGTATAGTAAAACAAAAATAACATGTTATTTTTTGGGTAAACAGTTGTTATTAGCTCCCCTCGGTATTGGAAGTTGAGAAACTTGTTCCCTCTGCTGCACCTCGGGAACTAGTTTGTCAACTTCCCAATACCACGTTAGCAATAAAAATTTTGTGGCTGACTGATAAAATTTTCCATGAATGTGCGCAAAGTGTTACTCAAATAGCACCCAAACTCTTATTAAATATACCGTGGCGGCCATTTGGACAAAAAAGTAAAAAGTAAAGCGCTGCCGCCTCCTGTCTTTTTTTTTTTACTTGGTCTAATGTTAAACTGATCCAATTATTGTGTACATGTACACAACCACAGTCATGGTTGCACTTTTAAAATGAAACAATAATGTAATTTTAAATAGCCCCAAATTGTACTTCTAGGCTCTGGAATTGTAAAGGCCTAAGATGGCATGAAATAAATGTTGCAGTTCTAAGCTTACATTAATATGAAAATTATCAAAACATTACTACATGTGCCAAACGGGTATCGTTATGCTTTTACATTTTTAAGGTAGGGGAACCTTTGCAACACAAACCTTCAACAGAGGTGATTTCCTGTTAGAATATAAAGGAGAACTCATCACCAAAGAAGAAGGTGAAAACCGTCAAGATCTGTACACTGTGACTTTCCTGTTCTTTTTCCAAGATAAGGGCAAATCACTCTGGTTAGTATTAAAACAAACTCCTCCAAAAAAGTTTGGAAACTAAAGTATGACTGACGATTTCTCTCTTGTTACAAAGTCATTGTCCTTAAAACAATGTCTAAGGTTGGGACATTTAAACGTTTCATTGGGAAAACTAACGTTTAAATGTTCACGATTTTCTTAAACATTTAAACGGAAACGACACGAAAAAAATTGGACCTTCCTTCCCGAGTGCCTGTGATTGTGAAGAATTATTTCCCTGCTTTGTTTTGTACCAATGATAATTGAGCAACGATCAGCAAGCACACTAAACACAAAACAATAGTGTATAGTAATACAATTACATGTAATACATTGTTGCATTCCAATTTTTTTTTGAGGAAATACTTTGCTTCTGCCGATGTTGTTTTCTTGTTGGCGAGTGCACACTTTCAAAAAACGTGGAAAAGTTTACCTGTGTAATTCGACGGGTCTAATATCGATCTCCTGTCCACAAAATTGCCATCGCTGATTTCCATCGTTATGCTACCGGTGTCACTTATTCATTATAATGTCCGATAAACAGCAGTCGATTTGGATTAAAAACTTGCTCAACGTGAACGCAGCGTCGGCAAAAAAACCTCAACGAACTGGGACACATTGACCAACCTGCTTGCAACAACTCAACATAAATCTACACCCATCTTTTTTCCGATGTTGCACCACGCACGCAACAGACCAAAAACACATTCACTATACACGTGATCTGTAGCGGGCGCACACTTGATCGTCTGCCACTTGATCGTGCAAACAATGCAGTGCTAGTGCGCTCTACTTCCTTGCTGATAAATTCAAACGCAATGCACATGACAAAGGTGCAATGTTTGCAATGTCAGCGCAATCAAGTTGCGCTGCAGACAAAAACACGTGTGAGACCGGACCAGAGAGGAAAAAGCGACCCGTTTCAAGCCTGCCAATCTTTTCAAATTCTCAATCCTAATCCAATTTTTTTATTTCCCCATTTGAACTTCACAGAGAATTTAAATCAGGCATCAACGTTTTTGGGTACCCAGCACCTGCACTGTTTTCCCCATTCTCAATTTGGATTCATTGCTAGAAATGTTTAAACGGAAGTCACAAGCTCCATTTAAACGTTTAGGAAAATAAACGTAGATGCACAAGCTTTTTCACAGGTATCAAAATAAACGCTTTAAACTAAAAGGGACTTGAACAACGTCTACCATTACCAATCCCCAGATGTCTACATACATATAATGTATATGGATTATGGGCCAGACTAGACATAGACTTCTCACAAAAATGATAACCCCATACGCAAAACCTTGTGTTTGCAGAGTCACAAGCACATTGCAATGTCAAACAAAGTGAGCCAAACATCCATGTAATGGGAACAAAGTTGTTTTGCTTGTGTGATCCACTCATACATGTAATTCTACCACCAGGGACGGAGGCGAGTAATGTAGGGAAATTTTGTTTTCATTTGTCAGGTTTTAAAATGTTAAACTCAGTCATAAAAGTCTACAATAAATTCTTTCATAAGAAATCGGGAAATACGCATACATTGTAGTATGAGTGGAAATACAGGTTTTAGTGTGACTTCATTTAGGTAAAGAATGTACATGTAAAACCGTACAGGCGTGCACAACACGTACACTGTAAATACTGCCTATGTACAGTGCATACTAAATGTATGTAGTGTATGTAACGTACGTTTAGCCCAGATTGGACTCGTTTCACTACGATGCAAATTCAAACAGTTGAACAACTCAAAAATCATCAAATTACGAAGGTCACAAAAAAGCTCCATTGGTAACCATTGCGGAAAAAGAAAGAAAACTAGAAATTTAGAGTTTGTGGACAAACTGTTCGGCTTGAATGTAATAAAGTGATGCGTAATTGAAAATAATAGTACAGTTGGATATATCAGATATATGGATCCAGCTCGATTTTCGTGCCAAAATGGATTTTATTGGCTAACTTTGTCAATTTGGGGTGTACATTACCAGGCCTCGATCTTGGGACAAAAAGGGGCACGCCACTTTGGCCTTGCCCTCATCCAAATTCCACAGGGCACTAAGGCCAATTGTTTCAAAATCTTTAATTGACATTTATTTACAGCCAGTGTACACTCACCTACTATCTAGGTCACATATTCGAGCCCTTAAAAGTATTGTATGATTTCAACAGATCTAACATTTAAAACAACTCGTATCCCTTAAAAGTTTCTGAATTTAAAAAAGTTATACTAATACAGACGACTCTTGTTAATACGAGTTAATACGAGGTATTTCACTGGTCCCGAACTGTCCCTGGCGTATTTCTATGTCTTAAAAAACGGAAGATATGAGCACGGTCTTAACGAGAACACGGATAATACAAGGTATTTTTTTGCGGCCCCACGATCTGAATCTGAGCGAGATCTGAAAAATATTGCTGCATAAAAGCTTACCGTTAGTCAAGGTTCGGAAATAACATTTTTGACGCCAAACTATTTATCGGATCAGACCGGCTACATGGTTCTGTCCGATCCGAAAACCAGAAACATTTCACTGGTAACTTATGCTTGATATGCTACTTCGCCTACACTCTGATGGTTACCAGCGAAAACAACGTTCAGCATAGGCGCTACGCAGTATCGAATCTGTCACATCATGGTCACATGAACGGCAAGTTTGACGTGACTTTGCTATGATTGTTATCATGAGTTATACAAAATATTAAAATTCTATGATCGTAGTCAACAAAAATGCATTTATCATTGATATTTTTGTGTACAGGATGCTCGTAAGAACTGAACTATGAAGCAAACCGCTCCGTTCTAGCCTAGACACATGTGTAGTGCATGCACTATGACGACGTGTGTATACATGTACGTGTAAATAGTGCACTGTGTTTAAGACAAGGTTCGGATAATACGAGGAAAACAGGCCAGTCCGGCGGACCTCGTATTAAAGAGAGTCGACAATAGATATAATCACTTTCAAAATATAAGAATTTGATTTTTTTTTTTAATGTTTAAATGACGAGTCCATAAAATGTTAAGGCCACTGATATACAAAAAGTCTGATTGTGGTAAATTTTTAGTTATTTGATTCATACGTTTTCTTTGAAAACAACTTTTCAGTTTAAAGCTTTTGGCATTTTAAACCTTCCTTGAGAAAAGCATCCCTTTTGCACTCTTTACACGATCATGTGAAGGCTTACTTTTGAGGGACGTTTTTGGAGATCGGCATGTAAAAACGTTGAAGATATTACACTTTTATTCATAAAAATAAGTGTAGGTGTAACCTGGAAAAATGGACCACTAGAATAAACTAAATAAAACTAAACGCTTGCTTGGGGAAACTCACTTAATCTACAGGACCGAACAGGGTCAAGACGCGAGGTAATGAAAGAAGTGGGACAGTGACTCAAAATGTAGGTTTCTTCAATAAAAAAATAATAAAAATAGCTTTATTGATTACAAATCAATGACTAATGGAAAACCAGTGATTGAAATACAGTAATAAAAAAATAGCAACAAAACAAAAAAACAAAAAAAAATACCTTTGGACCTAAAAACTTATCTTTTTGAAACCTTAACTTAAAGGTGCATTACAGGATTGGTTTTTGCTAACAAAACAGTTGCTGGCAGTGTAAGCACTTTATGTAATCCACCATATACATAAACTGACAAACCTGTAGAAGTTTGAGATCGATCGGCCATCTGGGTCACGAGAAAATTGTGAAAAACCGATTACACTTTTGCATGAAATCATTTGAATATCCAGGCATGGTCCGGGCTTGCAAATTTCCCTGGATAGATTTTTGAATATCGCCCTCATGCGTTTCAGCACGGACAGCCGTTGATATACTCGTTCCTAATCGGGCTTTGGTGGCCGTCCCGTATGCGGTTGTTATTGAAAGGCCACCGAAGGGTCATCTGCATAAATAATGAGGCCCTCTTTCATACGCGTACAGCACGTGTAGCCAAGATAGCTTCCTCTACAGCTGGGGTTAGATCTTCCTGCTTCCTGAGCGATGAAGGGCTATAGTAGACTGTTGTCGGTTTGGACTGGCCATGAAACTCTCGCCATTGCCTCTGGCAACTTCTGGAAACTTTACTGCTCCAAGCAGAACTTCCTCTCTGGCGCTGTCGACCATCCATTTGCATCTGCAATCGCTGCAACAGTTCTTCTTGTTGCTGCTGAGCAACTACCTTTCCAAGAAGATCCTTCACCGTCTCAAGCAGGCTCTTTTCCTCAGGCTTCTCCGTCAACTGAACTGGGGGTCTTTCTTCTGGATCTGATGGGTCAAACCCACACATCTGAAAAGTGGTCAAAAATGGCTCAACCACTGGTTGGAGGATATCGTCCCAACCATATCCAGGGGGAGGAGATACGTACGGTGTTCCGTCAGGCAAGATGATTGGACTCGACCCTTCAACAATATTGAAGTTAAAATACTTCCAAACTCTGGCACTGTGTGTGTGACCTAAAACTAATGACTGTCCCTACTTTTGACAAAACCTGGCTAAGTTCTAAAGGAACATAAACCCTGCCCGGATCTTCCACCAAAAAAAATGTAACCTGGAAAAATGGACCACTAGAATAAACTAAATAAAACTAAACGCTTGCTTGGGGAAACTCACTTAATCTACAGGATCGAACAGGGTCAAGACGCGAGGTAATGAAAGAAGTGGGACAGAGACTCAAAATGTAAGTTTCTTCAATAAAAAAATAATAAAAATAGCTTTATTGATTACAAATCAATGACCAATGGAAAACCAGTGATTAAAATACAGTAATAAAAAAAAGCAACAAAACAACAAAACAATAAAAATACCTTTGGACCTGAAAACTTATCTTTTTGAAACCTTAACTTAAGCAAAAGAAAAACCCAGTGAACCCTAAACTCAGATCAAATTCACAAACTGAACCTAGAACTCAGTGAAAACAAAACTAAAGAAACCATTAAAAACACATGTGATTAAAAAACCACAGAAACCCTATAAAAAAACACAGTAGAAACCTAAAAAAACACAGTGCCAAAGAAAGTTACAGATTAAAATCAAAATGGCTTTAAAACCGAGTCCATAGCAGGATAAATTTGATGCAGGCAAAACTTTAAACCTTGAAGACACAAAAAATGGAGTGTTTCCCTTGCGCTGCCAGGCTGCTATCTGAATTAAACTACATTGCTCACTAACCACACTACCAAGGATTATGCAAAGGGTTCATTGTTTATGCTAGAAAGAATTCCTAAGAAATTAACTAAAGGGGTGCTAGAAGAGCTTATAGGGAAATATAAGCAGTGGAAGGGTAATTAACTCCAACATCAACACTAGGGCTTTCTACACCTGTCACATAGGGATTCTGGGAAAAGGAATTAAATGTAAGCCCCCAATTTGAAAGCTCAACGTAAAGCTGATTTAACTTTCAGTTAATGTTCAACCACACAATGTTTTTTTGTGTGACTTCAAGATTATTAAAATCGAACGAAAATTAATAATACCACTACGATTTTATACTAGTCATCGCATCATTCACTTGTCCCCCACTTATGCGTGGGATATGTTCGTTGTTTTACAGATGACCATAATATTGTTGCCGTCACCGCTGCGCAGCATGTTCAGAAAGCGCAGAAGAAGCACTGATTAAGGGCGCAGTGAGTGCAAGTTACACGTTGCATCTAGCACGATTCTGCTAATATTCACGCATTCTGTACGTTGCTGTATTTGAGGCCCAATTCTGCGACCAAGCCGTAAATTCAGTCATATTCACGGCTTGGCCGCAGGATTTGGCCTCAACTACGGCAATGTACAGAATGCGTGAACATTATTGGAATCGCGCTAGTTGCAACATGTAACTTGCACTGTGTGCGCCCTAGATCAGTGCTTGCACTGCGCTTTCCGAGCCATGCTGCGCCACGACGATGGCAAAATTATCATGGTTTCATTTTTGTCACGTGTATGTTCAAGCAAAGCTTGTTGTACGATGCATGATTGTCACGACAGGATGTAGAGCATAATGTTCTGATTAACGGGATCCTAGTAAAGGATCCCACTGAATTACCAATGTAAACGCAGAGGTAAATACAAAAGGGCACGCTGGCCAAGTTGGCCGCAACATGTGTATTTTTTGAAGCGGCATTGGGGCCAACTTGAAAGGGCATGCGGCCATTGGGCCGCGCTGGCCACGGTAAAGATCCAGGCCTGTATTACAGTACACACACTCACACCCACCACAGTGTGGAAGTATTCAATGCACATACAGTACACCGGCTGTTTTTACGCGATATGACTGTCACACCCCGAGTCGTTCCCTGACCTCGGCGGCCATGACCTTCGGTAGTTGTTCGCACACAGAATAAGATGGTAAGACGAAACACGTTTATATTTACAAGAATGTACACATTTATTTACAATGACATTAGTTTAAAGTTTCACAAAACAATATGAACGTTAGGCTCTTAGGAGTAACTTAAAATCCGGTGCTTTCCGGTTAACGGCAGTCTGTGTGTCTCTCTCTCTATCTCTACACCAGTCCTCGTCTACAGAGCTGATAGCCCATTGGGTCTTGCTGAGCCCCGTCGCAAGTCAACCCTCCAACATAGCACATCAACCTCAACATAGTACATCAACTTCAATGGTAGGTTTTAACCCTTGCGGGAAAACCCTGGAATTATCAAATAAATACAAACGTACATTTAAATTATTTGAAGTAAATAAATTAGCTTATATAGCAGATTCATAATTAGAGGCCATTTCGTGCCGGTTTGAAAGTACACTTTCCATTATTGCCGCAAATCAATACTTCATATAAATCAAACGTTGTTTAAAGTCGTCATCTCTCAAGCAACTTTGGCGAGGCAAACAGTAAATCGAAACTCTAGTGATAAGTGGCTCCACCATTACACAAAGCAACTTCTTATAATAGCAATCTTAACTTCTTATAATAACAATCTTAACTTCTTGAAAGAAACAACAATTAAATAACTACTTACAGGTCGTTCTGACGATCCTGGTTCTACTGTCTGGCGGGTCTCGTGAGCACTATTTCTGTGTGTCAGGCGCCCATAAATGTCTCAAAATCTTAGCAACGAAACCGTGTCTAAAAGACTTCAGAGTTCTTAAGAGTTCTCAATAACTCTTCATGCTGCTATCTAAGTTTCATGGAGTTCTCAATAAACTCTAAGTACAAACCTTCGAGGCTGACATACAGTCCTCTTCTCGGGAATCTCAGACGGATACTGACACACCTAGAAATTTACTCCCGCAAAATTGGCCTAAAATTTCCTGTGACCAGATCTCGTGACTATCCCACATTCCAAATCTCAAACACAAAAGAACTTTCGGTACGATCCCATATTGACCAATCAGAACCTTTAAATTTCTAAAGAAGTTTGGTAGTCTTATACCCTAACACAACTTGTATACAACCAAAGGAGATGTCATGTCATGTGTGGCGCTTTGATCATCACCCTTTAAATACTTGTTACTCTCAGATATATTTACATTTGGAAACTGAGAAAACAGAGTAATTCTTTACAAATTCACATCACTCTGTGACAATAAATGAAGGTCATTTTTGTGTAAAAATGTATTAAATGGTAGAGCAAAAATATACATGTATGTTTAAATATCAACATAAAAAGCCATTAAATAGAGCCTTTTAGACAGTCAACTTCTTATATTGCCTTCATATAAGGCTTCATTTAGACAGTAAACTGCTTTAAATAAGTCTTCATAAAGCTTCATTTAGAAAGTCGACTGCCTTCATAGAAAAAAATCATCTGCTTATATTTAGGGCTGTATCAGCCTATCGAGGACTGCTTAGCTGAAGATGAAGGCTGAGCTCATTTGCATTTTTCAGTTTTGGGAAGGCTTAGCGACTGCGAAAGACTGCTTATTGACTGCTTATCGACTGCTAAGAAACCTTTGAAGGTCTATGAAAAATATCAGCTCAATAATTGACTACAAAAAAATGACTACCAAAAATGCTTTTAGGACTGCCTATAACATGTATAATGACTACTTATGTGACTACTTATTGACTGCTTATAGTGATGAAGGCATTCACTTTGGTGAGGATTTATTCAATGCAAGTCTATCAGTTATCCTTTCTCACGACTGAATTCCTCACTGTTAGCCAGAACGTACATACTTTACATGTAGGTCTGATGGATTCAGTCATACAAAAAAGCTATGTACATGTGTCATTAATGTTCCTGCATTCTCAGTGTACATGTACATGTAGGCCTATCTATGCAGCAAACAAAACTTTGCTACTGCCACCATTCCCTGAATGCAATGTAAGATTCATGTATGTATGTCAATGTGTACACATACATGTAGAAAACTTCTCATTTGTTGAATGTAAGCTACTTATCCAATTGTAATATTAACTCCTTCCAGTATTGATGCTAGCCATTCAGAGGGTGCGTGCCGTATGGTTAACGACATACCAAACAGAGATGCTAATACTCTCATGAAGGTTATCCATTCTGCTGATGGAAGTGCACATCTCTGCCAGTCAGCACGAACATCTATTTCGAAGGCAGACGAACTTTGATACGATTATGGGGATACAAATTATCCATGGCGAGTTAAGGTAAGGCAAAGTTGTTAGTAGGGCACAGGTTAAAGCAATATGGGAGACTTTTTCATGAGGCAACACACATAATACAAGATAATAACTTGATGTCACGTGTGACCAGAAACTGTGTAATATGTGTATGGCACTTTGTTGTCTCACTTGCTTGTCAATCATGTAATACAGGACAACTGTACTTGCAGACACTATGTAAATGCACTGAGAAGCAATTGTGTTGAATTTAAAACAACTCTTTAGAACACTTCATTGTGGCAACTTATGGTCATGCATGTGCCATAAGTTGGAGTGTAAGGGGGGGGGGAGTGGATTAAGCTTGGGCGAAACTGTTTTTTTTCATCCACGATATATCATCAAGAATATATCGCAATTATCGTTGGTATCGCGATTAATCCTTGACGTTGACACTATTGTCAACCAAATGACCGACAACTACAGGAATGCAGTCCCAATGAAACTAAGCCTGTGCGTTTAGGGTTAATTTTTGTAACCGTGTAACCGTTTCTCAAACGGTCGGTTACACGTGTAACCGATTGTTTCAGATACAAAATTTCTAGGGAAAAAATCGTCTACACGATCAGGAGTATGATCAAACTATAGGCAAGTGAACGCACACATAATATCAATAAAATAGTAATTATCATATAATGTAACCTTTTCTTACCCATAAACAAGATTGCGAACATGTGAAGAAAGTACAATCTGAGAATCCCCTATTGAAATATGTGGGACTGTGATTTTGGCGAGATTTTGCCGGGATCCAAGTTATTTAGGAGCAATCATTATGAATGTTTGTAAATACTGAAAATTCACAAGATGTGCATGTTTTATCAGACATGTTCAATACATGTGGGTAACATAGCTAGCGCAGAAATTCAGTGCGAACTTTAAACCTGTAGGCGGAGAATGGTGACCGTAAATGCTGCGGTAAGCAGCGCCATGAAATTGGGCCTAGGTGTGCAGTGTGCGCAAAATCATTAATTGTTTCTGTTCTAAGAATGTTTTTCAAAGATCAAGTTAAACTGGGAATAAACGGATTACTCTGTTATTTGGATTAATTACAGTCATTAGTTACTTTAATTTGTTGTCTCATATTTTTACCACCAGAAAAATAAATCAGCGATCACATGGTTTCAGTCCGGACCAGAAATGCTTGCCTTTAGTTTTGGTGACGCCACTGTTGGTGACGGACATACTGAAGTAACTGTTGGTGGAGAGTTCAGGTCAGGCAAAGAGCCCTGGTATGCTTTGAGGATGGGTTGCTGTACCCTCTTTAGCAAAGATGGCAAAGCTTAACACACGAAAACAAAAAAGAAAATCAAAATGTAACCAATAAAGTGCATATCCTGTAGTTAATTTTAGGTAACAAAATGAATATAGATTCACAGATGATCACAACCAGGCAGTGGCCCATTTCAGGCTGAAACGTTTAAGTAAAAATAGATAGGATAAAAAGTGTTGGTGCTGTCCCATCCAGTGACGTTGTATCTGTTGACTTGTTGCAATTTTAAAAGTGTATTGTGTTAATACTATTCCAAATATGGTAACTGTGCTGTGCTATTTCCACTTGTGTTATTTTAACAGAGAGGTGTTGGAAAAAATAGTTCAACCGAGAAAATGTGACCTTTTCTGACCATGTTGGTCGGCAGTGAACGGAGATAAAGGATATGTTTGCAGATCCTTTGAGTAGCAATAACTAGTTTTCGGAAGTCATGTTAGCCTCCTCATCAGTTGCATATGGGTCGATTCAGTAAATCGGGCAGATCTCTTGTTACACCTTTAAAAGATGTGTGGGTTGCAACCATTATGTGGTGATTTGGGACATAACCGTGGGTATGTCTGTAATTTTGAATAAACATGGCGTGTATTGTTTGTTGGATTGTTTTCAAAGTAAAGCAATCAAATCCTCAAGTGTTTCTTGTAATTCAAATGAATTATCTGCAGGAGAATGATCGTTGAGGGTGTTTTCAGACTCAGTTGGGTCTGGTGATAGTTTTGCTCTGATGATCATTTCCCGTATATTTTTGTCTTTTTTGAAAGCAATGAAGGGTGGATTCGGAAATATTTCCGTTAATGTGTCATCGCTTTGAATTTGAAGCCAGAATTTGGTGATCGCTCGTGAAATATCCTTGTGGAATAACGCCGGGTTGTAGGTTGTTGTACTTACTGTCTTTTATGAATCATATTAGCACGTTCATGATGTGATACTTTTTGTATCTGTGTGTTTACTTCATCATGGGTGTAACCTCTTGTTGTGAGTTTGTTTTTGAAAATCTCGACTTTTTCGTTGAAATCCTCTATGTTGTCTGTGTTTCTTGCAAAACGGAGGGTTTCTCCGTATATGAACGCGTTGAACGCATGTGGGGGATGGGATGAGGATTTATGAAGGCATTGGTAGGTTTCCATGGGCTTGGTAAAGACTTTGGTGTCTAGTATACCTGTTTCACGGAACCTTTTACCTTTGAATATGGTTAGGTCAAGATAGTTCACTGAGTAGTCACATGACGTGTCCAGTCCTTTAAAAAATCTTGCTGGTTTCACACATACTTTTGGAGTGTCCTTGAGTAAACACACTGTCCTGGCATCCAACTAAGATAATCCCTTTAATCCCTTAAATAAACAACCTGCTCTGACAGGCACTGACTGGATGATTGCTGGAACTACTTTAAAAAGCCACAAGAAATGGCCATTGGCAATATGCATGGAAAATTGTACAGTACATGTATTTAAATTACCTTTTCCTTCTAAGATTTTAAGTACAATTTGATAATTCTGTCATTAATCTTATTTTTTATTAATGGGTCAATTAAGCTTATTATACATTGATTCTAGATTTTATTTGGTCATGATACATGAATGTACATGTGTTTTTTCCAAAGATATTGTAGCCAGTATGGAAGCTATAATTGCAGTTTTCTTTATGGAATTTGTAAAAAAATATTGCAAATAGATTGCTGATGGTGATATTATAGTAAGAGTTAAACCTATAACAAAGAGGGCAAATCGGAGCCCAAATCAAAGGGAAATGACACCCCGCAAAAAAATCCCCAAAACAAAAGAAATAAAGAAGAAATAACTCTTACATTATACAGTAAAATAATCCAAGGTACCCTAGTTGGTGTAATTTTTATAAAATAAAGCCTACACGATGTCAGTTTTTCGTAAACAAACTAACTTTTCCGAGGAACTGCGCTTCGCAGACCATTCTGTCGGCGGCCTTTGCGTGAGTACCAGCGACGACACGGCTAGCCGCGGCCTTTGCACGGTTTTAGCGCGCACACCAGCGATGGTGTGATTATTGCAATTCGGGGGAAAAACCCCTTTCCCGAGCATGCGCAGACACGCAAAGTCTTTGGTCAAGGCGTTAGTTGTATCTATCGAGTAATGCATTAGGATATTTTGCCAACAGAGGGCGTTTATTATCATTCTATCGCATTGTTCTGAACAGCCATCTAGCATTCAATGTTTCTTGCCTTTATTGTAGAACGCAAAGTAACGAGAGAACAAAGACTATGAGCCTGTAATTGGAAACGATGCGACTACTGCGGCGTGCGTTGTGTAAAATGTGATCGCAGTGTTTTGCGGAACTTTCGAGTGAATCTTTCGACGTTTATCCGAACCGTAAAAATGTAACATACAACCGGACATTTTGGTATGCATCTTACAATTTTACTAAAGGGCACCGACGGCAGTTGAAAAATAAGGGCACAACAATATGTTGCCATGAATTGTCTGCGATTTCGAGGGCATCGCGGCAATGGCATAGGGCCGTCGATAATTTCGAGGCCTAACACAAAATACTGAAAGTGCGCCTTGCTAACGTTCGAGGGCCAGTGCAGCGGTTTAAAAGGCAAATAATTTTTCACTCTTCGAACTATTTTCGATGTTTTATTTTATCAAATAAGTTGAAAGAATAAGTTTGCCCCTTCCTCCATGGTTTGCCTTAAACGTATGCATGTTTGTCAAGGACAGTCCTACTTTAACCGGCAGCACTACTTTATCTATACACAATATTAGTGCGCACGCACAGCGCAGCCGGCGGAAAGAAAATCTACACAAACAATTAACCGTTCTTTGCCATTCCTTGATGGATTTTTACCATTCAAAAAAGAAAACCAAATATCTTTTTACAATTCTAGTTACTTTCAATATAATATCACTCAATATCCTAGTGTTCCATTGAAATAAGTCCACATGGATTTCTTCAGGCAGGATGGCTTTCACACCTTTGTCAAATATTTATCGGATTAGTGGTGATAACAATCGTAATCCCCCGACTCCCTGCTGATTTTCTGCAATAAAAAATCCTCCAAAAGTATGCGTCCCGACCCGACCAGATACAAGGTTTGGTCGGGTCGGCTTTTAAAGGGCTGGACACGTAATGAGAGGCCTCAAAAGTGAATTTGAGGGTGGGGTGCATTCGATTCATGGTGGTTAACAATTTGTTTAATTCTTCAATATTGCCGCCATAGATTATGAGAATGTCATCTCTATAGCGCCACCAAGTGTGGATGTGGTCAGCTTCTTGGAGGATTTGATTTTCGAGATCATGAAGGGTTATGTCACATATTTCAGGGCTGGCTGTAGAGCCCATAGCACAACCGACTTTCTGTAAGAAATATTTATTTCCGAACTGAAAGCAATTTCTTCCAATTATGAGTTCCAGAAGAGTACGGATGTGTGAAGAATGTGGTTTGTTAATGGCATATTGATGGTTTGTTCGGTCGAGTGCATTGCATACACAATTGATTGCCTCTGTTTGGCGGACATTTGTGTACATTGAGACAACATCAATGCTGGTAATAAGTACATCTTGTGGAAATGATGTTTCTTGTAGTTTCCGCAAAATGTCTGCTGTGTCGCGGACATATGTGGGTTGCGAAGTAACTATCGGAAGGAGGAAATAATCCACGAATTCAGAAATTTTTGCTGTGGGGCTTGTGCATCCCTTGATGATGGGTCTACCAATGAATTTTTCTCCTGGTGGTGGAGTTTTGTGTATTTTTGGTAGGAAGTACACAGTCGGGCACGCCACTTTCTGTGTGAGGAGGTCGAGGTACTTATAGATTTTGTGGTTGATGATGTTTTGATTGGCCATTTTGGTGAGGGCATTGTGAACCAATTGACTTGTTTCATGTGTGATATCTTGTTCCTGCTCTTCATAGTGCTGGGAACTAAGATGGCGGTAGTCTACAGCCAGATAGTCAGTGAGGTTCATAATGCAGATTCCTCTGCCTTTGTCATATGGTTTGATCACGATTTTGTTGTTGTTTTTCAACTGTGATAGAGCTGATCTTTGGTTCTTGGTCATATTGCTTGTTTGTTGTTTTAAACGAATATGAGCAAGTTGAAATTGTGTAGCTTTCAAATAGTTCTCAAGTTTGAGGTTTAATGTTGATTTGGGAAGCCACGTGGAAGGTGGTTTGAAGGGTTGAGTTTTGGAAGTCTTATTGTGCATAAGGTATGCGACTCTCATCCTACGATTGAAAGTTTGTATGTCTTTCAAAAGAGAACGGCGTGTAGGTTTGGCGGGGGTAGGAACGAAATTGAGACCTTTGCCCAATGCGATTTTCTGATGTGTAGAAAGATCAACATCGGATAGGTTTGTTATGAATTGTTCGCTTTGTGTAGCCAAATCAGTTAACAGATAATTTTGTCTCTGTTGGGATAAGGTTGAGCAATGGTGGGAAAAACGTGTTGCTTTTCTTTGGTTTCGTGCGAGAGACTTTCCTTTATTGTATTTACGATTAACCATTGTTTATTGTGAAGTTCCACAAGATCCAGCCTTGAGGCTGGGACTGGTCTTCAGTCACCGGAGTGAACAAGAAACGGCTTTTACAGAGGCTTTTGTGTGAGTACTTGCTTAGTCTAGAAGACATATTTGCGAATGAGAAAATGTCCTTGGAGATGGGTTGTTTATGTCTCCGTGGCGGACGTGTGAAAGATTCCATGAATGCACACACCATGCGTTTGCTTGGGTGAGCGATGGGTTGCATGGGTGGTGTTCACAAGTCTTAATCGGAACAATCAATAATAAAATCATAAAAGTTAAATTTTCATAACATAAGGGACCCCTAGTACTACTACTAGTAGTAGTTTAAATTTAATTCAGCTTCTAAGTTAACGTTGACGATTTATCATTATAGACTATTATAGATTTTTTCCCCCAAGAAACATCCCCTCTTTGTGGAAAACTACTGTACCTTCATGGGTTACAGATGGCCAGTCCCGTACATCATCGATCCAAGTTCTGTCCATTTTGCTCGATTAGACAAAACCTAATCAAAACAAACGTGTCAGCTGATGCTATGTCACCTGATAATAATGTCGGATGCCTTGACCTACCGCCCATGACAAATTCGACTTCCGGCTTGCGACACCGCAGTTCACCGCACAGTTGTTAAATTTGATCAATAGAGGGCGCCACCAATATTTGTTCGTCGGATTGGTGTATTTGTTTGCCCTGTAATTGCAGGAAGTGGATATACACACTTTGCACTGTATTTTTAGGTTTTGGACCTACACACTGCTTGTTGGTCCTGTAGTTGTCGGTAGTGAAACATACATACCTTTTGTTTGTCCTGTAATTTTAGGTATTGGACATGTATACTGTTTGTTTGTCCCGTAATCGTAGGTAGTGGACATACATAATGTTTGTTTGTCCCGTAATTGTAAGTGGTTGACATACACACTGTTTGTTTGCCCTGTAGTTGTAGGTTATGGACTTACACATTGTTGGTTTGCCCTGTAATTGCAGGTGGTGGCCATACAGACTGTTTGTTTGTCCCGTAATTGTCGGTAGTGAAACATGTACATGTATACTTTTTGTTTGTCCGGTAATTGTTGGTAGTGAACATGTATACTGTTTGTTTGTCCAGTTATTGTAGGTAGCGGACAATACACACTGTTTGTTTGCCCTGTAATAGTAGGTAGTCGACATACACACTGTTTGTTTGCCCTGTAATTGTAGGTAGTAGATATACACCGTTTGTTTGCCCTGAAGTTGTAGGTAATGGACTTACACACTGTTTGTTCGTCCCGTAATTGTAGGTAGTGGACATACATACTGTTTGTTTGTACCGTAATTGTAGGAAATGGACATACACACTGTTTGTTTGCCCTGTAATCATTGGTAGAGGACATACACACTGTTGTTTATTTGTCCAGTAATTATAGGCACTGGACATACACACTTTTTGTTTGCCCTGTAATTGTAGATAGTGGACATACACTGTTTATTTGACCCATAAATGTAGGTAGTGGACAAACACACTGTTTGTTTGTCCCGTAATCATAGAAAGTGGACATACACTGTGTTTGTTTGTCCGTAATTGTAGGTAGTGACTATTCACACTAATTGTTTGTCCTGTAATTGTCGGTAGTGGACAAACAAACTGTTTGTTTGTCCTGCAATTGCCCCAAAGGTGTAGACCAATCACTTGGCTGCGCCCACAGAGTGACTCTAGGTTATTACTGTACTTTGGTTGTGCATGACACCTTACATTTGTTGAAGTTTCATTGTATTTCTACAAAAGTCTTTAATGTTCCTCCAAGTTCGGGTCTGCAATGCCACAGGATAGGACGATTCGATGTCGCGTTTTCCTGGAAGCTTCTTCAGCAAAAAGAATCTCTGCAAGCCCTCCACTACATATTTCTTCTCCTCGGCAGTCCAGGGGCGACGCTTCATTTGTGGAGCTTTTGGAGTTGGAGCTTTTGGAGTTGCTGGCCTTCCTACAACACACAGAAAAGAAGAGGAAAATTAAGATACATAATCAAATGGGGCCTATTCATGACAACAAATTGTACATTTCACCGATGTGAGATTTACCCCTGAGTAAATCAATAAGCGATTTAGCACAAAATAGTGGGATGAAGCTACACCTGCATAAATTGCTGGACAAGAAACAGCCCAATTTAGGTTTAGTATGGTGCAGCCATCTTGTTCCATCCTACCGATAAAAGTAACCGAGATGGGCTGGAAAGCAATTAGGGATTAGGACCAACATATGCAAGACATATAGGCACTCAGAAAGGCACAGAATTATGACAAACTTACTGGCATCAACACTGTCCTCCAAAGATGGGTCGCACGAGTCACCGGAATTGCTGCTGTCCTCGTCCCTGGTGAAGCCTTCTGCAATACAACAAAGAGCAATTTCTACATTTAGCTATGATTGCTTTTTCGCACACAAATTCAAATGTTGGCCAATCCATGGGGGTGGGTGGGGGGGGGGGTGTTAGGTGATGACGGCCCCAGGCCAAGTTATTGGGCCCCCAAAGGAATTTTCTTGGCTAGGAGGGGGGGGGGGGGGTGTTAGGTGATGAGGGCCCCAGGCCAAGTTATCGGGCCCCCAAAGGAATTTTCTTGGCGAGGAGGGGGAGGGGGAGGGGGAGGGGGAGGGGGAGGGGGAGGGGGAGGGGTCGGGAGCCAAGACCACAGTTTGTAGTAATTTGGAAAGAACTTAAAAACAGGTTTATTTACCTCCAGTAACATGTAACTCCTCCAAAGATTTGTCATGTGAAACCAAGTTGCCTCTCTCCAAGCTCGGGAAAAGTCGACACAGTTTGGTAACCCTCTGGTCAGTGTCTGGCAACTGGTAGTACTCACTACGGACCCGCAAATCATGACCCATGAAGTCTGCAAGTGTTTCAAGCTGATGCTCCTTCAAGGCAAGAATTTGTGAAACAGTCGCTACATGTTTACGAAGCTTTGTAGACCGCATGCTATCAGCATTGTCAAGGCCCGCCTCATTTGCATATGCTCGTAGACAGTCGCTTCCTCTTATATGACCAGTGCCTCCGTAACAACTCCGTGCGAATAAGAATGTGTTGTCTGATGCCACTCCAGCTGCATTTCTATTTGCGACCAGAGCATTCAACCATGCCATCACATCAGTACCGAGTAGCACAGGAACAGTTCGGCTCCTCTTACCAACTATTTCAACCACTTTGAACATTTTACAGAGGTGCCGTTCAAGATCAGTCATCAAGCAATCCCCACAATGGCTGGACTGCGTTTGTGCAAATCTTCCAGTTTCAATTTAGATACTTCCCCCTGTCGGCTGCGGTTGAAGATAATGAGATGGCACAGTGTGACTTCATTCAATTTCTTCCAAGCTGGTGTGATTTGATGGCCCCGAGCACAGTGAAGGAGCTGCACTTCCCTGTTGCCAGTTTCATCGAGAAACGATGACATTTTCACCACATCTACATTTGTCAGGAGAAAGATACACCAGCAGGAGGGGGTTTTAACAAATCACTCTTGTTAGCTACTCGCCCCCTAACACGACCCTTCCTACTGCTACCATCAGTCTGTGCAGGGAGCGCAGACTTAAACGGGCACTGATGACGCCAAAGATTAGGACACACGTACTAGCCATAACAATGTATGCATGGTCCATATGCATGTGGAGCTGCCTCATGATTTGGTCTGTAACCTACAATAAGCACACCCTCTCCCTCTCTAAGGACTTGGCTATTGTGTCTGTGATTACCAATATTGCGGATGTATAACAGAAGTTTCTTGCGGGCACTAAGGTCGGTCTCTGATGCTATCTCTACAACTTCCCTTTCATCCTTATGACACGACTGAAGATGGCGGGGTAACTTGGCCTGAGGTTCATCACAGTAAAAGCAAAAGTGCTTCTTGTCCCATTTCCTTTGTCCACCGACATTATCGGTCTGCATGACTGTTACGGCACAGTTCGCACTACAATCATTTATGTCGGATGCTTTATGTAACTCGCCTATTGGGCTGCTGTCACATCCTACAGCTTCATTGATTTGGTGAAGTTCTGCAGATTCGGAAATAGCTTGTGGGTCATCGTCACCCCTGGAACTGGTGTGGGGGTTGTCAAACCTTGAAGGATCAGAACTGATGAGCTGTACACAGGATGTTCGATGGGCCAGCTAGCAAGGAAAATATAAATGACACAATTAACACCACTGAGATATTATTACGATTATCACACCAATTCAATATAAGTCTTTAGGGTTGAGTGGATCAGCGTGCCCTTAAGTTGCTAGGCAAATAACACTTGACCCCTAGCTAGTCAGAACTGAAACCATCCTTTCAAACAATACATCCCATGTTGGGGGGGGGGGGGTGGCGCATCGGTTTTTATGCAGCTTTCACTATTAAACGCGTTGTCTGTCGTAAAGAGTGAGTGGTTTGGCACATTTAGAGAGGCAATTGTTTGCCTCAACACGTAAACCTTTGAAAAACGTCTCAATTGTACAGAACACAACGTTATGAAGAAACAGCATTTTATGCATTTAATATCTGATGGAATGAATACATGACAAAATCATTTACTCACCTGGTGCTCAAATAAGCAGCGTGTCACGCCATCATCAGTGTAACGCACACAGTACTTGGTTAGTGACTTCCCTGAAAAATAAAAGGCAAACGGTTTGTCATTATACTTCAATTATCCACTTTGATTTTGGTGGTCTTTGGTAGGTTTTTTTTCTTAGTTTATTTGTTGTTAATGTTTTGTTTTTTGATGGGGGGGGGGAGAGTGACATACAACTATGTGCTATGTTTGAAACGTGCTCTTCATGTCATGGGGATCACAATAAGGTGTGGAACTGTCATTTCGTGTGTTGACAATATAAAAGTTAGTTCACTTTTTGTAATACCTGTTTATGGAGGTTATTATGGCTGGATACCATGACGAGTCCGGAGGCCACAGTGCCATCACGCTGTCCCCTTCTTCATACTATAAAGAGGACATACAAATTATGTAACATATACGTTATTATTTGCTTTCACCCTGAAGAATGATAATGAACAGTCAGTGTTTCCGGAACCAGACTCACCAAGTATCCATTGGCCAAAAATAAATAACACATTTGAAGTTGGTTCGAGAAAAGTATCGTCACCCGTTTGACTGGTTTAGGGATCGGTTGATTCTATTCCGATTGGGTTTCATTCTGAATCAGTAGCACCCCGACAAACTCGAGAAAAGTTGCCATCATATATGTCGATGATGTCTGGCACCTTATTTTAGGTTTGTTGGTTTAGTAGATGTTATTCTTCACATGCATCAACAGAAATTGGTAATGTAAGAATTCATTCGCTGTTTCGTAGCGCAGCGCTGCGAAACAGCTCTTGTTTTCGTTAAAGTTTTTTTTAATTTTATTTTTTTTATTTGTCTGTTTCAGTAAAAAAGGCTATTGACATAACGCACGTTCGGTCAAAGCGGCTATTTGCATAGTTCCTAAGGAGCAATTGCAATGAAACTTTCAGTGATGAAAGGCATTGGTGCAATAATGATCTCAAAACAATGAGGTCATGATGACGTCATCACCTGTCACGTGACGTCATCTTAAAGGTTTCTATTTTAAATATTTGAAAATCAGTAACAAATCAGCCACAAGAGGCCGTAGGTTTTTGATTGCGGGATTGTATAGGGATAAATTAGGTCTTCATACCGATGACGTCACAACACACAAGAGCGCCCTCTAGCGGCAGGTTGAAAACTGATCAAAATGGACTTTTTGAAGATGTGTGGTGAAGTTTTGTGTAATCACTTCAAAATTTACACACGTGTTGATCGTCGAGCAGCCATCATATGTGTGTGAAATTTCAGATCGATTACGTCATCGGGGGTCACGTGACGCGGCATTAAAGGTGCCTTTTTTGAAGTCGTATAAGTCCCAAAGTATTAGTGCGATCATGTTGAAACTTGGTAGGCTGTTAGATATTGGCAAGTTCTTGTAAATTTGGAAATGACGTCATGATGATGTCATCACATAATTTTTTAGGATTTTTTCTATGTTTTGCACCTTTTAGTTATAAATTGCTTACAAAACGTTGTATAATCCAAATTCTTTTTTAAACAGGCTTGATACGTCATAACTGCTTTGAATACAAACAAACTTTCAAATTCAGTTGAGTAATTTGAAAAAGTTATGACGAAACAGCTCGGCATTTGTGCACAAATGCAATCATGTCTAGTTTAATTATGTGGTTGTTGCAAAGTTTTAAGTGATCCGGAACTGGTCAAACGACTGTACAGTACTGTGTAGTACTGTAGTGTAACTATGCAATATACATTTATTACAGTCGTCACTTTTTGTGGTAAGTGTTAATTAATTTTGAAAACCTTACCAAAATTTAAGTTAAGTCAGCCTGCATTTGCCGAGGCCTACAAATATATAAATTGCCTGCAACTGCCTAGGCTAAATAAAGTTTATTTTACTTACAACTTTAACCAATGAGCAGGTTCTTTCCTGTAAGGGGAAAACACCACCAAGCCAGTTCCAAACCCGCCACATTGGCTAAAGTAAATTGTCGTCACGGAAAACGGTCTGCGTTAAAGATACAGTTGAACCTTGTCGGACAAGAGCTGAGCGTGAAGTGATCGTGAAGTAAGCTGCTCTTACTTTGCATCCTTCGTTGTCGTCACGCATCAGTGATTATCAAAGAAGTTGGGAACAAAAACGTGCGTCTTCTGCGCACCAGGAAGTCTTTATTATTAAACACCTGGCCACATACTTGGGCCTAATTTATTCTTGTAGCAAGGAATTCACTACACACTGACCATATTTTGTGTTCTCCGGAGAGCTGCCATGAGTCGAATGTTCAAGTCTACGGTCCTGGGATGGATGCAATAAACTGCAATGTTTATGATGCGTGTCCATGATGACAGCGCCCTTGCAACCGGCTGGGCCACGCTACCCAAGTAAATTCGAATAAACTAACCGTCATGCTTAATGACCTAAGAATTAGAAATGGCCGCTTCTACAAGAAGGAATCTTAATAGCAACAGAGGGCGCTGTAACCACCCAGGAGTGCTAAACGCCAACAGAGAGGTCGTAAGTCACACACACTCCACTCGTCAATTACGTAAACCGAGGATTACTTCCAAAAGCTTAGATATGGAATAGGCGTCCGAACTGCCTACAATGCTCCATTTTTCACAATTTTTAAAAGCGAGGACGTCCTCGCTCTGATTAAAGTCCTCGATGTGCGAGTGTGTATTCACATAGAAGAGCTCGGTTTCCAGCATTGACACGTCCACACACACACACACACAGCCGTACGGATCCGGTTTGTGGGGTACTGCTATTGTTCTATTGTTACCTTTTCTAAAGAATTCCCTTGTGGGGCCCAATTGTTCCTATTGAAATTACCTTGTGGGGTCCATTGTTCCATTGTTGTCAGGACCCCACAAATGCCATCCCGTGTGTCCACACACACACTGATTCTCAAATCTTGGTCCGAAATTACACGTATGTTGTCATCTGGCTCCCACTTAGGTGGAGTAGTTTGTTCCAAAGAGGCTGTCCCAATTTGCCTGGCGGGTTAGTAGGGGGGCTGTTTGTTTGTTTGTTTTTGTTTGTTTGTTGTTTTTTGTTGTAGGTTTTGATATCTGATCAACCTCAACATACACGCTACGTCAAGCTTCAAAAATATTATAAGCAAAATAAATGAGTCGTACATGTAGTTGCTACTGGAATGATTGTTAGACAACATTCACCAGTATATACTGTAGGGATTTGTATGTATAGCCCTTTCCAAAGTAATGGGCAAGTGAGGTTCATGGGGAAAGGGTGGCCATTCGGGCAGGCAATGCTCTTAAGGCGCCTAAATAAATTTCTGAATTTGTGGCCTTTGTAACTTCAAGTATCTAGGGACTCTCTTATGACTACATCATTGCTGTTAGTATCAGTGTTTTTTGGTCCATAAGATATTTTTATCAAAGAAACATAAACAACAAAAACTTTGCAGTAACATCGAGCATAAACATTATTCAAGAACCCCATCCCCCAGTCATTGATATGTGAAGGCCTACATGTACTGTGCATGTATCTTCTAATGGTGTTTTACGGTGACTGAGTAATTGTAAAACAATAATATGCCAACATAAATACTGCTCCTGCATGGAAGATAAAACACATCTGAAAACTAATTAGGATTCTCTGAGTTATAATCATTGTGGGCAGCAATTCTGACCATGCTGGTACGTAAAGATGTATCACAGTCCACTTGATAAGATGCACAACTTAAACCACAGACGCTGGCTGTGATCGTTGTGTAGTGTTTGAAGTCTACTGGACCCATTCATAGTGCGTCCCACCCCTTCGCTTGCCTGCAAACGCTTGGGGAACCAAGAGGTGGCATTGGGGTGTATGATGTTCACACGGGTAGCTAACGTCACTGCTAATAACTTCGCTGCTCAATATTCACAGTGGGGTTTGCTTGACCAAACGACTTGGCTAAAAAGTACCTTGCATTCACACGAAGGCATGGTCGCAGTTTAGCTAGCACAGTGTTTCGGCTTCAGGTAGTTTTCTCTGCCACTGTAGTAGTTTTGTTGAAGAAATCTACATGTTGGCTCGATAATAATTTACCAACATGGATCCTAAAAGTGGCCGATTCTTTCGTCTAAGCTTTATTCTCTGTTTATGTTATGAGTATAATTTAACTGTTATGTTGAATATAGATGACGTCAACTTTGATGTAAAAACTTTAGTAATTTCGGCAGCAAGTGAGGGGAAAATGTCTAGGCCTACGTGCCACACAAGGAGAAAAAAATAAACGGTGTCGAAAAATCAAGCTGAAATCATGTTTACAGCTAGCTATTGTCAGATGCAAGATGGCGACCGACATATGAAGATGTGTGTGGTGTGGCCTCCATTGACTGATTAGCTTTTTTCTTATCTGACACGGCTTATTCAACTCAACTCCAATGCAACCTTATATATGACAACTTGGGTCATGTAAGTAAACTTTTGAGCAAAAACCCCAGCCCATATCATCCGTTTTAGTCAGTTTCTTATTTGACTTTTTGCTGAGTGTCGGAATTACATGCCTAACTGTATGCTTTAATGCATGACCACCACTCACATGGCTAATACTATGGGAGCTCATCTAGCCTGACTGAGTCCAGTGTTCTACTACTACTACTACTACTACTGGGGTCAAGTTCTGTTAATACATGTAGCTACACTCACGACTGTTTTAGTATTTTGACCATCTTCATATTTATGGTGTGTTCTCAACCTCTGCAATGGCCTCTAAGAAGGATGTCTCAGAAATTCGCCATGCTTCAGAGAACAGACTTGCCTTAGCTGAAGTGCTGGCTATCACCAAAAGCAATGCCGAAAAACTCTCTAGCTTCCAGGCTTCACTTGAGTTTGCTTGCTCAAGAATTTGAATCCCTTGAGAAAGAAGTTCCCAATCTTGAGAGCAAAATACAGACGTCAGAGAGTTTCTTCAAGCAACAGTTTCTCGCAATGGAAGCTCGCAGCATGCAGTTTAACCTGGTCTTCATCAACCCTCCCGAATTCAGCCCGGACATGGCTAATGACGAGAAGGCGAGACGTCTCTTCAAGCTTTGCGGCATCTCAGAGGAGCGAGCAAATGCTATAGCTATCAAGAAGTCACACCCTCTCCCCAAACGCCGCTCTCATGGGACTACCATGCTACATGTACCTAGACCTAACTTTCTCGTGGCATTTCTCTGCTGGAATGATAAGGAATTGGTGCTGAAGTCTGCACGTGCTTCTACGTCAAAGCCAGGTATAAAGGATATGCGAGTTGTCACCCAGTGGCCGCTAAAGATTAAGATGGCTCATAGTCAGCTTAAGTCAAGCCCGGAATTCCAATCTGCCAAACAACTCAACAAGGATCCTTTTGTCAAGATTGACTTTCGATCGGGTAAGGTTGCCTTGGTTATCACCAATAAAACCGTCAAAGTAATAGACGCTTGGTCCATACTTGACTCCCCTAATAGTCAAGTAGCTTAAATCATTTCTCTATGCTTGTACTTATAGAGGCCTGTCATTTTATTTAACTAAAATTAACTAATTTATTTCACATTTATTTGTTGATGGAGGCTCACAACGCTACTATCTCCTATGAACTCAATTGTCATGTTTCGTGTTTGTCAGGAGACTGCTTTGTTTATTTATTTATGGTTGTATATGCAAATGTTTGTTCCCCAGTGTGGGTTCTCTCAGTCTTAATGTAGATGTTTTCTATTTTGCTAACTGTTATTTATCTCCGAGCAAAGATAAGATTACTATTATTTTTGTACAAGTATGTCACAAACCACCATAGACAACAATCTATGTCTTGTTGATCTTCTTGATAAGGATGACTCTGATTGCAATGATTTATTTTCTGTTCCTTCCCCATATAAAACAGACTTTCACACTGTATCTAGCCCTTATGTTTCCTTTCAAGACTACTAACCAAATGGATAAGTTCACTGATCCTATTATTTGTATGCAACTTATTATTTTTAGCCTCCCAAGCAAATGGGATGATTTTAAGACCCATTTGCTCTTCTTAAGTCAGAAGAAACAAATTAATGTTATTGCTTTATCTGAAACTTATCTTAATGATATTAATTGTAATGATTTTGATGATCTCCCTGGTTATCATCCTTTAAGTTTATGTGAAAAGCATTGCAGTGAAAGAAAGGGAGGTGGTGTTGCATTATTTATTGATGATACATTTAATTTTGTTGTTCGAGAAGATTTGTCGTTCTTCTCTACTCAAGTTGAACTTATTGTTGCTGAAATAAACCCAGCCACTAAGGATAGTTTTTTTGTATGCTCTCTGCATAGGCCTCCAGGAGTATCCTTGGCTGAATTAGACACATTTAAAACTTTTCTTAATTGTATTTTCAATGTTAAACATTCTAGGGTCAAAGCCTGTTAAATTTTAGGAAACAAATATTAATCTGTTAAAGTATGGTTGTCAGTCCTCCTATGGGCTTTTTGTGAGTGAGTTTATTGACAGCCTATTTGCTGATAATTATGTTCCTCTGATTCTCAGGCCTACTCGGATTGACACAAATTCAAATTCTTATACCCTGATAGATAATATCTTCACTAATAGGGTAGATACAGCTGCAGCATCTTTTATAATAAAAAGTGACCTCTCGGATCATTTTATTTCTTTATATTCATTTGAAAAGGGTTCTAGCCAACGTGCTGCTCCGGTTCCAAAATATACCACAAGACAATTTAAATCCTCCAATTGCCAAGCTTTTCGTGGGCTTCTTTCTACAGCTAATTGGTCTCAAGTTTTTGATTCCGAGGGTCCTGACCAGAAGCTATCTTCTTTTAATAAAATTTGGAGCTCTGCATTTGATTTCTCATTTCCCCCAGTTAAGGTAAAATCTACTAGTCGTCACACTTTCAGATCCCCTTGGATGACTTCTGGTCTCTTGAAATCTTGTTATAATAAACAAAAATATTATGTCAATAGGCACAAGAGCTCGACTAAGCTTGCTTTTTATAAAAAATATAACAATTTATTTAATAAGCTGAAGCGTATTGCCAAAACTACATATTATCATAATAAGTTAAATGAATTAAAGGGCAACGCTAGAGAAACATGGAGAGTTTTAATTCTATGATTAAACACAGTGCCCCACATTCCTCTGTAGATTGCATAAGTAGTATTATTATGAATAATAAGTTAATAACTGCGCTAAGGATATTGCTGAAGCACTTAATAATCATTTTTGTTCTGTAGGAAAATTAACTTGCCAAGCAGTGGCAAAATCTAACAACGAGTCAAGTTTCTATGTAAATTATGCTACCTCTCCCAGCAATACATTATTCCTTAATCCTACAGATAGCTTTGAAATAACTGGAGTTGTGCAGAAATTGAAAAATAAGAGTAGCTCTGGGCCAGACGAAATGAGTAATCGTGTGTTAAAGAAATTTATTGATTTAATTTCTTCCCTTTTAGCTGACATTTTTAATGCTTCTTTTATACGAGGTGTTTTTCCCGATATGTATAAAATTGCTAAAATGGTACCTGTGTTCAAAAAATGTGATACTCAAGATCCCAGTAATTATCTCTTTATTGAACGTCTGCTCTAAGATTCTTGAAAAATTAATGTATCAAAGAGTTTTGTCTTTCCCTGAATCTAGTAATGTGTTATCTCCAAATCAATATGGATTTCGTTCTGGTAGAAGCACTGTTCATGCCTTGCTTGATTTCTGTAATAACTTAACTGATGCTCTCAATAAAGACCCCTCAGAAGTTTCTCTTGGTATTTTTTTGGATTTAAAGAAAGCTTTTGACACAGTGAGTCTTGATTGGTTAATTAATAAATTGTATTTTTATGGTATAAGGGGTGTTTCACTTGGTTGGTTTTCTACTTACCTTGAGAAGCGTAGGCAGTATGTAGTAATTGACGGAGTAGAATCTATTCCCCAGCTAATTAACTGTGGAGTTCCACAAGGTTCAATTCTTGGACCTTTATTATTCTTGATTTATATTAATGATTTGCCTCTTCGTTGCTGGTTGCTAAAACCTGTGTTATTTGCGGATGCTAGTACTCTTTCTGCCTCTGGTGGTGATTTATTAACCTTAGCCTCTGATGTAAATACAGATTTATTGACTAATCAAGATTGGTTTAGGGCCAACAGGTTAATGGTTCATCCTGATAAAACTTATTATATTTGTTATTCATCTAAGCAAAAGGAATTATTTTTGCCCAATGTTACGTTACGTTTAGAAAATTGTATTCTGAAAAAGGTTTCTTGTACCAGGTTCTTGGGATTGGAAACGGACAAAAATATGCTTTGGAAGGAACAAATCTCGTCAGTATGTAATAAGATTTCCAAAGCTAACTACATCCTTAATAGAACAAAGAACTTGTTTAGGATTAAAGACAGCTTGTTGATTTACAATTCATTGGTCAACTCTTATTTTAATTATGGTGTTTTGGCTTGGGGTGGCATGTATAAGGTTTACCCTTCTTTATTTGGCAGACTTGTTACACTACAAAAGAAATGTTTAAGGAATGCCTGTCATGCTAAATACAATGCGCATAGCACTCCACTTTGTAATAAATTTAGAATTCTTAAGTTTGGTGATGTACTTAATGTTCAGATTGTTACCCATTATTACGATTACTTTCACAATTTACTTCCTGAGAAATTAAGCCATCAGTCTTTTTTCCCACTAAACCAGGACTTGTACCATTACTCTACGAGACAAAGTAATTGTATTCATTGTAGTAGTAAATTTAGACTGGACGTTGCTTCAGCTAATTATCGTAATATTTTGCCTCAATATTTTGCCTCAAATCGTAAATGGTCTTCCTGATCACCTTAGACTTCTTCTGGTTAATTCATCCAAAAAGCTTTTTGTTAAACACCTTAAGGAATTCTATTTAGATAAATACAATGATTTTTCTTGTTCAAAGTTCAACTGCTACTCATGCCTACATTCAGCAAGACAATAGTTACCTTTTTTTCTATTCCATTTTTTACATGCTTATTTTATTGAGTTTAATGTGCTCATATGACTTTTGAACCTACTACATTTTTAACCCAACCTGGAAACTCATTGCCTGTATTTTCCAAAATTGTTTTATTTGACTGCAGTCTCAGGTGCTCCACTACAGAAGGCTAGTCCTCTGGATGTCACCCCCATTCATACTGTACTGTATTGTTTTCTTTAATTTGAACATTTGTATTGATCGTTGATCATTATTTAACTGTATGTTTGAAAGTATGAATGGAAATTTAAAAAAAAAACAAAAAAAACAAGCACGGTTGCGTTCACAAGAGAAAAACACACTGCTAAAATTCCTTTATCTTCCTTCATTGCTTAATTTTTAGCAGCAGAAATTTTTGCTGCTAATGTTAGCAGGTTAGCAGCGAAACGTACCCATGGGATTTCTGCCTCGTAAAGTCAGTTTGGCTATGAGGGGTGCCAATTGGCACCTTTCATGAAGAATCTATACTTCTATGTACAGAGAAAAAAAGTGAATACAAAAAGGTATACCATAAAGTTACTGTGGCTATGAGGGGTGCCAAGAAGTGTGTATTGGTAACAATCAATATGCAAATGAAGACATGAATGATCTGTTACAGGATTGTTTTTAGCCTCAAATATAACTAAAAAACAGATCTTCGTATGTGAACATTTTAGATTACTTTATTCCACCAACCCTGTAACACATCTAAACGCCTACACTTCGTCAACCATTTCTTCATCCAACTCACTATACTGCTCAACCACTAGGTCCGTTACAAAATTGGTGGCAGCAGTGGGATGGAATGGATAATAAATGTTGGTGCTATCCCATCCAGTGACGCTGTATCTGTTGACTTTAGAAGAGTATTTGTGATAATACAATTCCAAATGTGATATCTGTGCTAGACTATTTCCACTATTGTTATGTTAACTGGGAAGTGGTGGGGAAATAGTTCAACCGAAAGAGTATGACCTTTTTTGACCATGTTGGTCGGTGGTGAACGGGTTTTCTCTAGATCAAGGATATTTTTGCAGATCCTTTTGGTAGCAATAACTAGTTTTCGGAAGTCTTGTTCTCTTCCTCTTCAGTTGCATTTAGGTCGATTCAGAGAATCGGGTAAATCTCTTTTGGACATCCTTTTGGGGCTCGGTACACCAATCAAATGTCTATAAAGAGGTGGTTCTTGCCCTTCCTGATATGACTATAAGCAATCAGTCATACAACGTTTGTACCCCTGCAAAATATCTTACAAATAGCATTTATAATTTTTAGGTTGGCACACCATGTGAAATGATGTATGCCTAATGTTATTGATTTTTTCCATTGCTCAAAATTCTTGTGGTAATAAATGAATTTTAAAGACTTTTGTACTATGGCAGATCTGATTACAGACACCAAAATGTTAAAGTTGATCTTGATTTCCCCTTTTTCTCTTCCACATGTTGGATCATGCACCTCCATGCACCTCCATGCACCTCCTCTGTAGAGAGCCAGGATAGTGATCGCAACTTGGAAGGAGGTCTGCACTTTAGTGAAATTTTTCATGAAGTGAGTTGCGCTATAGGTTGCACTCAAATCCTGCTCTTCAGTATTGACTGTTTTATCCACATTTTTGTTGGGGGACACACTTTTCTTTTGAGACCAAAGTGACTAAAGCTTTCTGGATCAAGCTGGACTTTTTGGAGAATAGTGAAGTGTTGCAGTGAGCAAAGATTTATCAGTTTTATTTTTGCTTTGGAAGTGCAGTGGAGTGGATTCTGCCTCCATTTTAAAACGTACATTATCACTTGACTGATTCTGCATTGTATTTTCTACCAATGTTTGACACCATCCCTGGAACAATCTGCAAGTAACTGCATTGTTCAGCAGTGACTATATACTGTCTTCATACAATGACCATTCAATGTGCTATGATGACTGAGTTCACTAAATGGTGGTCAGCTTGACAATTACCCATGGGGATTACTACCAACCTATTCTTTGGTGTACTCCTTTTCATAGTGACAGCTGTTATGCATGCTAAGCATACCACTAGTCAATACAGCCACGATGACCTGTTTAGGGTTAAAGCAGGTGCTAACAAAAGCAGGGTTCCTCCTGCTGTATATCAGACTTTGAAAAAACTTGGAGTTTCCTCCTTCAAACCTACCAAGCGAGGCCAAAGGTCATTCGCAAAGCAGCAAAAACCAATTCCTGTGATCGTTTCTAAAAAACGGGAGCCAGTTATCCAACATGGCCCAAACTGCAGGATATCCTCTGCAAGGAAGATCATCGCACTTGACCACAACCCCTCAGCTAAAACGATAATTCCGATGAAAATCGGCCTCTGGAATGCTCAGTCTATGATGAATAAACCCCCAGAAGTTTGTGACTTTGTCCTCACAGAGAAGCTTGACATCTTAGCTATCACTGAAGCTTGGTTGAGAGAAGATAGTCGTGATGGTCCTGCATTGGCTGATATTCAAAGTACTCTTCGAGACTACCATCTGCTTAAATTGCCGAGGAAAGGAAAGAAAGGTGGAGGAATCTGTGCCATTGTCCAAAATCAATATGTCACCAAAACTAAACCAAACTGTTTTGAGTCATTTGAATGCCTGGAAGTTTTGATTAAAACCAAATGTAAAGGTCCCATCTCACTGATAGTTATTTACAGACCACCAGCTAGAAATCACAGCCTAAGACACTTCTTTGAGGAATTCTCCAATCTCCTGGAATCTGCAAATTTGCTGCGTAAACATCTGGCGATCTGTGGAGATTTTAACATTCATGTCGATAACTTACACAATGCCGATGCCAAAATGCTACATGACCTGTTGGAGTCAGCCGGACTGCAGCAGGTGATATCTGAGCCCACCCATACCCCCGGACACACATTGGATCTGCTGATTGTAAGGGAAAGTGACGACTCGATTAAAGATGTTACTGTCCTACCTACTATGTCATCAGACCATGCTGGGATTACTTTCACAGTAGCCATCCCTCACCCGCCGGTAGTGAAAGAGCAAATATGTATTCGGAATTTGAGACATAGATTATGAGAAATTCAACAGTGACATCATATCCAGCTTTGAAGGAGTAACTTATATTGCTGATTTCAATGCTTAAAGGGTATATAAATGAAACAAATTGAAAATTGGCTAAATAATTATTGAGATATAGGCCCACTTCCGGTTAACCCGGAAGTAAAGGTCAACATGGGGTCAGGGTAACCCAAGTTCAATCTTTAATGCTCAAAGGATCTATAACTGAAACAAATTGAAAATCGTTTGTGTAGTTCTTGAGATATGGTCCCACTTCCGGTTGACCCCTAGTAAAGATCAACATTGGGTCACGATTTCCCAAAACTAATCTACAATGCCAAAGAGTCTATAACTGAAAAAAGTTTGAAAATCGGTTGTGTAGTTCTTGAGATATGGTCCCACTTCCGGTTGACCCCTAAGTAAAGGTCAACATTGGGTCACGGTTTCCCAAAGCTAATCTCTAATGCCCAAGGAGTCTATAACTGAAAAATGTTTGAAAATCAGTTGTGTAGTTCTTGAGATATGGTCCCACTTCCGGTTGACCCCTAGTAAAGGTCAACATTGGGTCACGATTTCCCAAAACTAATCTCCAATGCCCAAGGAGTCTATAACTGAAAAAAGTTTGAAAATCGGTTGTGTAGTTCTTGAGATATGGTCTCACTTTCGGTTGACCCGGAAGTAAAGGTCAACATGGGGTCACGGTTTCCCAAGGCTAATCTCCAGTGCCCAAGGTATCTATAACTGTAAAAAGTTTGAAAATCGGTTGTGTAGTTCTTGAGATATGGTCCCACTTCCGGTTGACCCCTAAGTAAAGGTCAACATTGGGTCCCGTTTTCCTAAAGCTAATCTCCAATGCCCAAGGAGTCTATAACTGAAAAAAAAATTGAAAATCGGCTGTGTACTTCTTGAGATTTGGTGCTGCAAAGATTAACTAGTTAAATATTCAAATGAATCAATTAAGAATTACATTTAAAGTTAAGCTTATGTTCTAATCACGACGTACATGTACACATGCACCGTTTCAATACGCTATAGATCGATCTTTTTGTATAAACAGTATGCAGCGACTGGTACCCAGAAGTCGGCTATTTCGTTCAGCATTCGCGTGCATTTTTCTCTGTGTCGCAGGGCTACCTGACTACATTTTTAGTGGATGAACGGAACCTTGTCTCCAAGACTCAATAATATGGCTAGCCATTGGTGTCCGATTTGTCACTGAATCGTTAATTATCGTGGAAATTTTTCTACTTTGATTAGTTTTAATGACCAGAAACATATCTTATTAAAAGCAATTAACTTTTCAAAACAGTTTATGTAATTTAGGAAACTAATTCGTAATTTTAATTGAAAATATCGTGTTTTTGACTGTCAAAACATTAGCGCTTTCAGCGCCAAGTGTTTTGTACACAGAACAAAATCGCGCCAACAAATGACGTCATTGATGACGTTTTATGATTTTTTGCCACGCTGCAGAGCTACATAATAAGACGAGTCTATATTTGAAAACAGTTTGAGGATCAGACATATACTTCTTGAGATATGGTGGGAACAAGATTGCCTAATTAAATATTCATGTCATTATAACTCAGCTAATATTCATGTCATTATAACTCAGCTAATTAATGAACAATTTGATCAATATTACTCTTAGCATAATTTCATATACTAAGCTTCAGTTTGATATAAGAATTAGGTCTCCCATTTTTATTATTTTAGAGATTAGGTTTGTACAAAATCGTGTACAAAAGCTATGGCAATTTTGACAGAAAAAAAGAATAATAATAAGAAAAATAATAATTCCAACAAAAACAAAACCTGTTCCGACTGCTAAGTCGGAACAGCTTATAATAAAAATAACTAGACATTAAGCGTTTGTGAACAAACGCTAAGCTGTTCCGATTTTATTTGTCTTTGACTAATGCTCAAAATGTAAGCCTGATCTGAGATTGAAGACACCTGACCTTTCACAAGCGTTGAATTTGACTAAAAATGTGCCTCAAAACGGTTCACCAGGAAGTTAAGGTCAATTTAGGATCACGATAGCCCTTGCATAATTTTAATAAGCCGAAGGAGTCTATAGCTGAAAAAGTGGGTATGTACTTTTTGAGATATGGTTTAACTTCCGGTTGAACCGGAGGTTACGGTCACCTTGGGGTCACAATATCTCAAACCTAATCTTCATTACCCAAGGAGTCTCTAGCTGAAAAAAGTTCGAAAACTGTGTTTATACTTTTTGAGATATAGTCCGTGTTCGGTTGACCCGGAGGTTAAAGTCAAGATGGGGTCACGATAATCCAAGGCTTCAATGCTAAGGAGTCTATGAATGAATTTTTTTTTTTTTTTTAATTTGATGTATATTTGTACACGGGAGTTTAGGTCGACTTGGGGTCACGAAAACTTAAAGCTAACCTAAATATGTGACACAAAGTCTATTTATTATCTGAAAAAAAGATGCTATCATGCAATGATATTTCAAAGATATTATTTTTAACGAATAATCTTAGTGTTGAAATCATATGAAAGTAAAATAGATTTAAAATAGATTTAAAATAAATTTATTAAATCTAAAAAAAAAAACCTGACATTTATAAAAAAAGATCAACAAGCCTTGATCTCACTCTTCGGTGATTTTGTAAAAATTAAAAAAATTGTCGATCACTATAAGTATAACTTCTTTTTAAGTTAAAATTCTTTTTAAAGTTGTTAATTTTATTATTTGTATTAAAACTTAAATTGTTTTTATAAAATATAATGTATTATCACGATTTTTGTATAAACCGACTTTTTAGTTTGATTTTCTTGTATCTCTTTTTATAATACGCGCGATCGATACCTTATAGACAATTAAAAAAACAACTAAATTCTGTCACAGGAGGGCGCTACACATGTTTTACGGGGCTTCCCCGTAGCACTCTTTGCAAGTAATCATATCGGGTAGGTTTTTGTTCAAATAATACCGAGTTTATGGAGTTTCCTAAGGGGCTCTTTGACTGACTCGCATAGCCCCACACGGGTACACTGACCCCAGCAAGAGTCCGTAATATTCGGACTCCACAGAATTTAAATTGCAGGTTTTATCATTATGAATAACTGTTATTTAAATTGTGAATACATGTCCACGTTTGTAATTTATTCAGAGGTAATTTCAAACAATCAGAGTTTTATTTGATGCAGAAATAACTTGACTTTTTAAACGAAATTTTGCTCAGTTGTTTACAACCATATTTGCTCATTCGCAACCATTTCGCTTGTTGATGTAGATTGTGAAGTTAAATACACCTAACACTATCATTTAGGCCTAATGATTCACCACAAGACACATGAATGATAGTAGGCCTACCATTTCGATGGTTATTCATAAAATGTGAATGAATCAATTCGCTTATTCTGAATCAATTTGCTTATTTGGAATCAATTCGCTTATTCAGAATCATTACGCTCATTCGGATTCAGTTCGCTTACTCTAAATTAATTCGCTTATTCTGAATCATTTTGCTGATTCGTAACCATTTCGCTTATTCATAACGATTTTGCTCATTCGTAACCATTGCGCTTGTTGATGTAAATAGTGAAACACTTAACACTACATTATTCAATGATTCACCACAAGACACACGGATGATAGTACCATTTCAATGTTCATTCATAAAATGTGAATGAATCATTACGCTTATTCAGAATCAATACGCTCATTCGGAATTCGCTTATTCGAAATTAATTCGCTTATTCTGATTTTGCTGAACCGTAACCATGTTGCTTATTCGTAACTATTTCGCTCATTCATAACCATTACGCTTGTTGATGTAGATTGTAAAGTTAAATACACTTAACACTACATCATTCAATGATTCACCACAAGACACACGGATGATAGTACCATTTCAATGTTCATTCATAAAATGTGAATGAATCATTACGCTTATTCAGAATCAATTCGCTTATTCGGAATTATTCGCTTATTTTGAATCATTGTGCTCATTCGTAACCATTTTGCTTATTTGTAACGATTTCGCTCATTCCTAACCATTACGCTTGTTGATAAAGATTGTGAAGTTTCTTTATTAACACTTAACACTACATCGTCATGATTCACCACAAGACACATACATTGATAGTACTATTTTGATGTTCATTCATAAAATGTGTATGCCGTGTAAACTTCCAAATCTCCGGCAGGTGTATTCATCCGTGCACGGTCCGCTTTTACAAACACGGAGTATTAGGATGCCTAGATCGGGCCAAATAAATAAGTAAAGAAACAAGTTTTTGTGTTCCACACAGGTTTGTCTTCTCTGATAAGTTTCAGAAAGAAAATGCACGCACTCTGTGGTGATTGACAACACACGTAAACCGAAAAACTGCAAAAATTAGATAAAGAATATGATGAACTGTTCGTTTTAATGTAGGTGCAAGTTTTTTATTGTTAAAAAAAGTAAAATGTATGCATTAATTATATTGAAATCGTTGGGATCCCCAAGGGCCCGAACCGGAACAGCTAATAATAATAATAACAAAAATAATAATCCCAACAAAAACAAAACCTGTTCCGACTGCTAAGTCGGAACAGCTAACAATAATAATAATAAAAATAATAATCCCAACAAAAACAAAACCTGTTCCGACTGCTAAGTCGGAACAGCAGCTAACAATAATAAACTAGAGCTTTAGTGTTTGTTGAAACAAACACTAGGTGTTCGGGTATTGTTGGAGTCAGTGTAATTTTGTTGATGTCAGAACATTTGAATCGATAATAAGGGTGTTGAGTGTTGAGTGTAAATTTATTACATGTTTACATTTAGTTTACATGGGGAAATAAATGTTCTGGTTATTAAATCGACGCTATTGGAATGATTATGAAAGAGCATTAAAAAAAGTAGAAAACAAAACATATGTGCACGACGGAGCTTAACAAAAGGCCATGCCCTAGCCCTGCGGCTGAAAGTCATAATAGGGTATGTGTAGGATTGTTGCTGTGTACCCAGAACAAATAAGAAATAAATAATGAATTAAAAAAATCACGTCAATCTGTTTTGAATTTCAAAGCTTAGTATATAGTTGTATTTGTATTTAACATGCGGATTGTTGAAGTTTATAGTCCAATTTTTTTAGTAATAAAATAAGTTTATATTTTGTGTGTATTGAGGTAGTTATGACGTTGTTGATTTAAGTTTGAAAAACTTTTAATTCATTAAATTGATGTTTCAGTTGGATCGCTTTCGAGAGCAGAAGTATTATAGTTGGACAAGGTAGTTGCTGTGTCGCGCGCGGCGGTCGGTGGGGGCGCTGTTACTGTAGTGAGAATATCTCGACACCTACCGATGATCACCGTCACTACAAATACATTTATCTTCCCCAGTCTGTTGGGTTGAAATATACAACCAGGCAGCTAAGGCTAGAGGAGGCTCAACTATTAAATAATTGGATAGTGAATCAAATTAACAGTTACAACAATTTATTCTCTGTAAGTACATAACAGTAAACAGTCTATAATCATCATAAACCAATATGTTATTTCCAAATTGCTCAACTAGGTAGCCAATTTGTTTCGCCAAACGAAACAATTATCCTAATTTATCGGAAGACTGAATTACTCCGCCAGAGTACGCTGACGCTCCCTTAAATAAACTCCCCTCAGTTGCAAGCTGATATTACTCTGCCAGAGTACGCTGACGCTCCCTTAAATAAACTCCCCTCAGTTGCAAGCTGAATTACTCTGCCAGAGTCCGCTGACGCTACCTTAAATAAACTCCCCTCAGTTGCAAGCTGATATTACTCCGCTAGAGTCCGCTGATGCTCCCTTAAATAAACTCCCCTCAGATGCAAGCTGAATTAGTCAATCTACATGGAGTTGCTACCACTGTCCACCTATTATCTGTTCAGTATAGACAGCTTACAAAGCAGCAACTGTTTTAACAGATGAAAACTTCCGTTTTTATAGTGGAGCAGCAGCTTGCTATTATTTCATTGGTCAAAAGGCCGCCATGTCATGAAACTTTTGCGTGCATGGAAAAGCAAATAATTATTTACCACTGAGATCTCTACAAAAAGGTAGTTTCCCAACGTTAACCACAAACTCTTACACAAATAATTAGGCCTATGACAGAAATTATCATGGTAAAACTACAGGTTCTACCTGACATCTAAACTTAATATAAAGAAAGTAAAAACACCCCATATTTGGTAATTGACGATCACGTATCGTCCACTTATGAATAAACATTTCTTAGTAAAGTTCGTTAATAAAAAAAATGGCGGCGCCCATACATTGTTTCGGCGCTCTGCACACTCGTTAAATTTGACATACTTTCTGGAATGAACTTCTATAAAACCTGGAAAAGACAATTTGGACCTTGAGGTAACTTCTGTTTGTATTAAAAACTAGCAATTTTATTAAAAGTGAGACATTCGTTTCTGGTCATATTGCTTGTTCTAAAGCTTTATTTTGTCTCTATTTAAGTACAGGTTTTTGAAAATTATTATTATTTCTTGTATTTTCTTATTTATATATATTTTTTATTTATAGTCTATTATTCTTTATATGTTCCCATCTCAAGTTTGGATTGACAGACTTTAGGGTCACAGGGTTTAAGTACTCTTTTGTTAATCCTGGCCAGCTTGAAATGGGTTGTTTCTGTCCCTAGTTCCCTGCTCTTTCCTCTCCCACCCTGTTTCATGTCCTTTCTCAATCTACCATACTCTCTCATCTATTCTTCACATGTTTCTTGTTGTATCCAAACCTTATGTCAGTCATCTTCATTCAGGACCAGTGCTTTAGTTGCCATTATTTAGCATGTATGCCTTCATGTAGTTCTGTTCAACATATTTTTTAAAATTTGTTTCCTATTACTATAATCTTATTTGCAACTACATGTATTGTTATTGTTCTTTGTGAAATGGCCGAATCAATAATAATAATAATAATGATAATAATAATAATAATAATAATAATAATAATAGACCAGTGACCGCCGTCCACGTCACAGCTGTTTAATCCTCCCAAAAGGGCTTAAATATGTATACTGCCCTCTAGATAGCATTTGGTAGGCAAAAAACGTGGAGTGCGCAAGCGCAAAAGTCATCGTCGCATAAGACCGATGCATCTCAAGCGTGCTAACTGCTGGAGAGCTGGTTGCTGCTGCTGTTGCACGCTATTAAATTGCTATTTTTTTAATATTAGTTTGGGACAAATTGATCAGAATCTTTTAAGGTGATTCTGGCTATGAATTTTAGTCGGCAAACGTCGCAACGGAAACATCACACCAACTTGATAGGGAGAAGTATGAAACTGTTGTCTTTCAAAATGACACTACACTGTAATGTTTTGAATGTTAATTGTTAGACATGTTAGCATAGCACTGTGTTGCGTACCGGTGTGCAAACTTATGTTTTATACCTCATTTGATTGAAATTTTTAATCTGTAAACATCTGGATCATGAAACTTTCTGATCAATCAAATGCTATTTAGTATTTTGATAATAGCTTATCTTCTTGTTGTTGGGCTATCACTCAGTCTTTAGTTGTAGACAAAACAATGGTGAGTGTTTATTAATTATTATGAAGACCGATGTTAAAAGAGAGCCGTAACAGCCGAACAAGGTGGGCTAAATACTAATGCTATTTTATTTATACTTATAATAACTTAGAGATAGCCGGACTGCTGATTTTATATTAAATACATCACAGATTTTTGGGGAAAATTGATTGCTTTTTTAGTCATCGCAAGTGTAAATTTTTGTTCACATAATTTATTAATTGTTAACTTGCATGACAACCATGTTTTGTCAGATTCCCTCAACAACTCCACAACAGTTATAATGATAAATTGTTGTAATTTAACGGGGATCAGACTGATTTATTCAGCATTAGTCTGGTTCCAACAGTTGATCATATAAATGTTGTGTAATTATGGAGGGAATCTGACAAGTATGGTTTGTGGTGGAAGTTGTTAATAAGTGAACAAAAATTCACACTTGAGACTCGAAAAGCAATCAATTTTCCCCTAAAATCTGTGATGTTTTAATTTTAAAAATCAGCAGTCTGGCTTTCTGCGAGTATAGTAGCATTTGATTGGTAAGTTTCATGATTCAGATCTTTGCGGATTCAACATTTCAATGGGGCACAAGTCTCATATGTTTGCAAAGCCAATGGTGCTAGGTGTCATCATGCATGGTTGACTGTCAACATTCATTTATTTATGATATGGATGCACTATTCAAAGCAAATTTAATGAGAACAGCCATGACAGCTGGAAGGATATTTTTTTTAAAGACATGACTTGACTATGTCAAACACATGTATGATACATTTATTATGTATTTAGTTTATACAACTAGTACTAGTGTTTGTAATTTTGCATGCAATTTAATCATTAATTGATTACTTATTGTTGTACTAGTGTTAGTTAGTGTAGTTTTAAGTTAATCGATTTGTAGTTCACAACTGGTGTGAGTTTTCTCTTTGGTTGCCATTTCTTCTTTAACACTCGTACAAAACAGTTTCATAATAAAATAAATAGATAGTAAGATTCAGAATGATTGAGAGAAGTTATTGTTTTGGAAGAACACTGAGTTCATTGATTGTGAGAACAAAACAAAGAACACAAACATGTAGTGTAGAGCCAAATTTGGGTGAAAGTGTTGTTTCATTATAGAACTGGAGATGCATAAATGGGAAGGGCAAACAGTTTTGAGTAGGATCAGTTCTGACTAAGTGTGAAGTGTAAATCTGTGAATTTGAATACTATTTGATCTAGGAATGTAGTCTATGTGTAAGTAGTTTAGATTCATTATTCAAATGAGGAAATTTAAACTTTGACATTGGAGACAATTTCAAATATAATTTGATGTAGTTTTGATGTATATTTAGTGTAAATTTGTAAGGAAGGGCCACAGAAACAAGTTTGGCAGACATTTTCCTGGCATGTAAATGTTTCAGAATATATTACTTGCAATCCATCTTATCATATAAAAGTATGCATCATACAGTCATGATAAAGTTTGTAAAAAACAAGAAATGTGTTTATTATATTATTATTACTAGGTTTGGAAACATACATTCAGAGCATTTCTCCCTATTGAAAATGTGTTGAAAACCTTTTTTTCTGAAACTACATTCCTTAGAAAGGCTGGAGTTGACTTTCCAAATGGCATACATTATTATCAAGAGATTTGCAGTAATTCTAATAAATTTTGTTTTGAGTAATTAACAAAGGTACAGCTTTTATTGATAGCAGTAATTTGGTGCTTTTTGTTTTCATTCTGAGATATATACAGCTGAAGTATTTTTCAGTGTAATTATTGGTATGTGTCAAAGCTACCAAAACAATGTTTTATGATTACTCCAATAGAGAAGATGGATTGGAAGATCATGACCCCTGAGTACATTTTGTAAGTTTTTTTGGAAAGTCTTTTTACCAGTTTCAATTGTTATCATCATTGGCCCTTATTTTGTTGTGGATAATAGTGTTTAGTTAAGAAAGTAGAAAAACAAAGAGAATAGGTTAGGATATGCTTCATGGTTGCATGGCTTTTAGAGTGCAGAGAAGGTTGGTCAGTCAAACATTTAACTGTTTTGGTTGTGCACCTGTTTGGAAAAATATAACTAATGTACAATATACAGTACAAAAGGAAATGAAAAGTTCAAACAAATGCAGATGTTATGTAAAATACAATTTGTGTTTATTTTGTTCGGGAAAAAAAATATTAACAATTATTAGATACAATCAAACGTATTGAAATTAGTGAATACAGTAGAGTAATCAGTAAAAATTATTTGTGAAGTTTGTGTGATCAATATTCTTAACAGGAGATGTCATACCAGGCAATTTGTTTAGATAACTTGGAGACAATCAGTTGCACTATATGTAAAAAAAATCTCGGCTGGAGAGACATTTAAGTGTTACTTGTTATCCTTTAGAAAGTAATGTGCTAACAGGAATATTGATGTTCTTTTTTATTACAGATTGCTTGGAAGTGGTTGCCTGAACAGTTTAATTGCTTCGTGTGACATGGCCTTCAGAATTGTCTGGGAAGATTTCAAGTCCTGGTTGTACAGGTATATCATTAATGGTATTTAAATGTTTTTGTCTATTTTTTTTTAATTTATGAAATAATGATTATCCACACTGTTTTCCATGGCAAGAAATTACAAACAAGAAAAGAAAATGTAACAAATAGTCTTCCTATCTGTTTTCAAACAAACTGGTTATTTTACATATAAAACTTAATTATCTTATTTACATAATTCAGTACTTGAAAAAGTGATCTTTTAAAAACTAAAATAGTAACTGAGTTGGGTATGCATGTAGAAGAAAATAGTTCAAATGTCATGGCATTGACAAAATTCGAGTCTGAAGTGTTTAACTTAAATGATAGTTTAGATGTTATTAACTAATGATACATTTGTGATTATTTTTAATACTGGTACCCTTTGGGAGGAACATGGATGAAAGTGCATTTTTATAAATGGGCAAGACTTGACCTGTGTTTTTTTTTGCACTGATCTGACAAGATTAATGGTTGTTCATGAAAAGAGTTACAGATGATGTAATACACAACACATTTGATATTTGCAGTTTGAACAGGTAGGCTGAGCTGAGCACAAAAGCTTTGTTTTGTATTTTTAACAGTTTAAGCTTTTGTTAGGTTTTGTTTGAGCTTTGGAAGTTATTACTTTGCAAGACTTCATTTGTTTGTTTGTTACTTTAATGATCGAACAAAGTTACATGCCCTTGATAAAAAGAGTCATTGATGTTGTCTCTATAATGCAACACACTTAATTGCACCGGGGCTCAATTTCATTGAGCTGCTTAATGTAGGATTCTGTGGTTACGTAGTATGTATCCATAGTATTGCTAATCGTAAGCACTTGAACAGGCATGCTAACCTGCAGCCTTTTTCTCTTGCTAACATGTGAAATAAGTGTGTGCTTTTTCTGCTACGGTCAGCAAGAAAATGTGATAACCATTAAACAGCTTTATGAAATTGAGTCCAAAATGGTCAAGTTAGCTGACCTAAGGTCATCAGCTTTGTTTGTTTAGATACTGTTTATGTAGTAGACTGATGTTATATAACTAATTATAGATTGCACTTGTATGATTATTCTTTGAACAGTCACAGTGGTACCAGTTTTACGATCAACACAGATAGAAGAGTTTGACCTGACTGCTTTTTGATCAACTACATGTAGCTTTTGTGCAGTACTCAATCTTGGAACTGATCATCTTTTTTAGTGGAAGACAAGGATGAAGCCAGCGAGGCCCTGGTTTGAGGATACTGGGTTGAAGTTGGTCACTGCCATTGAGGTGAATTATGTTTCTAGACTGTACAACAGTGTACACACTTGTTCTTCAAGTGCAAAGATTATTTCTGTTGAACTTGTATTTTTCAGCAAGTGCCTTTGGCATAAACAGTGTACAGATAGTGTCATCAAATTGGCATGACAATAAGATTGCACTTGTATTAGTGCGTAGTGCTTTCACTGTTAGTATTTCCACTTGCATGTCACTGATCGTGTCTGGCTTCATCTAGCTTTTGTGCAAGGCCTCACCTAGTAATTTATGAACCACATGAAAGCACATTTGTTGTGATTGGAAAACAAAGGAGTGTAAATCAAAGTAAACTTTTTACACTTGCAAATGTAAGGGAGTTTGTTTACTTATCACAGAAACAGAAACAGGGTTAAAGTAGAATGAGGAAATGGTAGTTAACTGTAAGTCTAGGATTTGGAGCATCTCTTAGTTAAAGACTTGGAAGTGGCAGTGGAAGGCTTTGGTTTGGAGTTACTGGGTTCATGATGCTCACTGCCACTAAGGCAAATTATGTTTCGAGACTGTACAACAAATGTATACTCTTGTGCTTCCAGTGCCTCGATTATTTCTGAAGAACTTGTTGATTTCCATAACTCTTCAGCAAGTTCTTTTTGCATGTGTAGTGTTGAGATGGAGTCATCGAATTGGCACATCAGCATGAGAGCCAAGATTGCGAAGGCAGGAGGAAAATCATCGGTGTGGCGGCAGAATAAGTCATCATAAACGGGTAATTTTTTTTGTCTTTTTAAAAATAATGATTAGCCTATTCCTCACTAAACTGGATGGCCAGTGATTGTTAAATATTTGTGAAATAGACGTTTCTACATGTATGTTGAACAGTACTCATTGCATCACCCCACGTATTCAAATTGTCAGTACTGTTACTGTAGTACAGTCATTTGACCAGTTCGGGATCATTGACCAGTTCGGGATCACTTCAACTTTGCAACAACCACATAATTAAGTTACTTCTCACATTACCAGTTTCTGTTGATACATGTGAAGAATAACATGCAATAAACCAACAAACCCAAAATAAGGTTCCAAACTTCATCAACAAATAAATTATGGCCATTTTCTTGAAATTTGTCTGCGATTTTGATCATTATTAAAAAAAAAAAATGTTGGTTGAAAAATGCTGTTAAAATTTCTCACCTTTAAAATTTGAACGCCAGGGCGAATAACATTTATGTTAAATGCTTAGAATGTGTTAAAAATATTTCAGGTAAATACTGAGCAGTCGTCTTGTTTTTTTGAGGAGACGAAATTACCGAAATCGTCTTTTGGGTGGCATCGTACCCTTGACCAGTTCGGGATCACTCACTACTCAGCATCTCTCATTGCGTCAAATGGTGGCGCACTCAGTGAGGTAAAATCTTACTGCTGCAGTCGAAAGTTTATTTGTTGCTTTTAAGATACATTTCTTCAACAAATTCTTGTAGGAATATTGTTTTTTTTGTGAGAAAATGAAACTTGGAGGAGGAAATTGCGACTGTAAGAATAGATATTTGGGTCAATGTTGCTTTTACATGTAGGGGGATTGTAGGTGTGCTTCACCTTTTCATTTGCCTTTGCTGTTTTGTGTTTTTGTTGCTGGATTTTTGTGCTGCTGTTGAATACACTTGCATGAAATTCTCTGGAGAAAGGAAGTCCATGTCCATGCTAACACACTTGTGAAGTTTGTGTCTTTGAGAGTAGGACTTGAGAGACAGTTTTATGAATGGGAGTATTGGTTTGCAATAGAGGGCAAGCTACTGATTCAGAATAGAATCAACTGATCCTGAACTGGTCAAACAGGTGACAATACTTTTCTCAAAGCCTCTTCAAAAGTACTAATCTTTTTTTGTCAGTGGATACTTTGTGAGTTTTATAACATGTTTAGGTAAACTGATAAGTGATAAACTTTTTTGTTTAAAATGTCAAAGAGATTGCAACCAAAAACAATGTGAATTCAAAAAGTGATCCCGAACTGGTCAAATGACTGTAGTACTGTCTTGTCTGTACTATTCTTATTGCTTATAATTGGGAATATTATTATTAGCTGTTTCGCAGCAAAGCGCAGCGAAACAGCTCTTGTTTTTGTTAAAGTTTTTTTTATTATTAGCTGTTTCGCAGCGCAGCGAAACAGCTCTTGTTTTTGTTATATTATTTTATTTTTTATTTGTCTGTTTCAGTAAAAAAGGCTATTGAATTGACATAACGCACGTTCGGTCAAAGCGGCTTTTTGCATAGTTCCTAAAGAGCAATTACAATGAAACTTTCAGTGATGAAAGGCATTGGTGCAATAATGATCTCAAAACGGTCTTCATTTTATTCAGTGTGCGTGACCTCACATGACCTCTACTTCTGGTCGAAACCGGAAGTGCCTCGTAATTCAAAAGTGCTAAATGTTATGAAAATGCCTTCAACGATGTTAGTGTCTGGCAAGGGTGTGCATTTAAAAAAAATACCGATGACGTCACGATACACATTTTTTATGATTTTTTGAAAAAGTTATGGTGAAACAGCTCGGCATTTGTGCACAAATGCAATATGTCTAGTTATTATTATTTCTGGTTTATTAAAAACAACGCATTTGTAGCCCGGAGGCTAAATTACTGCAGTTTACAATTTAAAAACACCAAGCTGTATACAGATTTAATTAAAAAAATTATAGACTTAGAGTTAGACAGAACACAATCAAATAAAATAAAGTAACATTAATTTAAAATGTAAAAAGCAGACTATTTTTGGTTCAAAATACTGATGAAGTACATGTAAGGTATCGGATTATGTTTGTATCTGTTTGTTTTGCACTGAATTTCAGAAAGATTATTACTGTTTCTTAGTTGATATTGCACTTTACAACTTCTCGGCTGAGGTAACCACTGATGGAACACATCAAAACATATCAATTTTGCAGATTTGTAGCAAAGTTGAAGCAGAGATCTTGTCTGCGGTCATGGAGAGAGACCAAATTGCACTTATTAAGGGCATGATCGTAACCTAAGTAACCAGAGCCCAAGATAATGTTAAGAACACGCTTTTGAATACTCTCTAATTTGTTAACATGGGCATTATTTAACCCTGCATTCCATACCGGTGCTGCGTATTCTGTCAGCGGGTGTATGTAACCCTTATAAACTGTTAATAAATCAGGGATGGAAAAATTATATTTTTTAAACACTTTTAAATTTTAGCATGTATATCTTATTGATTGCTTTTCGAAAAATCTGATCAACATGTTTATCCCATTTTGATTAATTAATCATTTATAATAAGGGCAGTTCCACGGAAATGTAAACCTCAATGCCAAAATTTCAAAATGGCATAAATGTGACAAATGATAATTATTTTAAAGCTTATTTTATGAATTTTATTGAAATGTAATTTGTAATTAAAAGTAAAAATATTCAGCAGTTCAACTGTTATTTTCAACTGAAAAAATACTTTAAAAATAAAGGAAATTGTGTCAAAAACAATGTTTTGGAAAATTTACTAAAGTTTTTATCCTGAATAAATTGTTTGTTTTGGTTTTGTAACTGTATGAAGTGTGCTATAGTTACTATACAAAATTTTATGATATTCACTAGGCAACTTACTTTTTCAATGTACATGTATGTGTGACATCAAAATTATGGATTTTGTAATCTCCCTATTTCAGCTTTGGGCAGAATTTTGTCAAATTTACTTTGCAAAGCACAATTGATACCCTCTATCCATACATATAATTATTTCTTTAAAAAATATTTTTAGCTGCACAAAAACTTGGTGTTGGACATACATTTTTTGCGTACGTCCAAAACCTGAATGTCCAAAACCTGAATGTCCAACACCTGAATGTCCAACACCTACAAAATGTACATGAAAAGTATTGGCCATCACTTCATTGAATTTAAATAACAATCAAAGAGACAGCCACACTTCTAATTTGCATCTATAGTCCAACCAAGCCCACCTTGTTGGGCTGTTATGGCTCTCTTCTAACATTGGTCTTATCATAGTCACCATTACACACAACTCTCTATAGTATGTGAATATGCATCTAAAATGCTAAATTTTAAAAGTACAAGCAAGTCATACCACTTTGACTGCAAATATTGCTCTCTTATCATGTAGGCCTATTTTTTCACCTTATTCCTTACATTTGAGGAATTACTACACTGTATGATGCATGATGGGGCTTACCAACTGATTTATTCTTTCATACATTACATTGTGACATATATGTACCCTAGTAAAAATTGCATTCAAATACGTGGTGACTGGGCAATGCCACCTTTGTATTGTGAATATCTTGCTGCTTGGATAGAAAAATCACAAGTATGCATAGTGCTGACGTTGCCTACTTTCTTGTTGTGTGCGCATGAATGCAGCATGCATGCCCTGCATATGCACTTTCACCTTGTGTAAAATAGTCACCTCGTGCATATGATTTGTGCAGTTGTGATTTCGCTTAAAGACTGGTGCCCAGACTGCACCCAGTTGCCACTTATTTGAATACATATTTTACGAGAGTTTTTTATTTGTCCTTTTCAAAACAACATATCTGGACGAACTAATTTCACAAATGTTAGGAATAAGATGAAGTACATTAGATGTACATGTTTAATGTACATGTACATGAGGTGTAGGAGCAATATGCAATGTTCTTAACAGGGCAATATTTGCAATCAAAGTGGTATGACTTGCTTATACTTTGAAAACTTAGCGTTTAAGACATGTATAAAGGGTGAGCTAATGGTGACTATGATAGGACTGGACAGATGTTCCTACACATATTGTTAGGCTGTTATAGTTCAAAGAAGGTGGGCTAAGCCCAACTCTACTTGGAAACCAGCCAAACAGTTTTTTGCTTTGTTTCAGTCGTTTGCATTAAATTAAATTCTCATTAGTTACAGAGAATTCTTTCCCAAACTGGCATGTGGGAAGATCAATTTGATATAGAGCTCCGGTGCGTGCAACACTTCTTTACAACTTCCCATGGAAAGGGTATTGTGGACAGATTTGTCAAACACTATTTTGGGTTATGTGCAAAGTGGGAAGGCTCAGGCTGTGACACCAATGTCATTCTTCCAAGTAGCTGTAAACAGAAACCCAAATGTTTGCATGCACTTCATACCAAAAACAGTATTTGAACAGCATAAAACAATGCTGGGAAACACTGCTAACAAAACTGTTCCAGTACGCAATACTCATAAACTACTCAATGTGAAAACTAACGGAAAGCTCTTCTTCTAATAGGTCAGTGTAAGTGATAGGCCTACATCAGATTCAACACAGTATTCAGAGGTGAGAGTTCAAGAGGAAAGGGAAGATGCTGACTTAAATGACTCTCTGACTCAGTCAGACAGAACTTGTCACATAAACTTTAGGGACAAAAATGGAGTTGCATATTGGTAGCTGGGTGGCAGTAAGATATTTTGGTTACACACTTAGTGTGGATGTTAAGGTGAATGATGAATGTCTTTGTCATAGCCAAATGTGAAGATCACATATTTTGTGCCAGAAAAGATGTTCTTCACAAGCTTGAGCCTCTAATTGTTGCTGGAATTAGGGGTCAATTCACTTTTAAATACAAGTACATGTGTATTGTAAAAGTTTATGGCTTTTTTCATGCAAGATTCTTGAGTTTATTTTATACAGTTTCTTCAATTGCTTCATGTAGGCCCTACATGTAGTAACAAGTATATAGTTTGTTTGATCATTTTCAATTTATTAAGTACAGTATTCTTGGACTGTTTATATGAATGCTTGGCCCCCCAACCCCCTAAAAGTACAATTTTGAACTGATTGTTACCTACTTTTTAATGTAATTTCGGACAGGTATGTCCGACACTGTGAAATGTACGTCCAACACTGATATAGTAAAGGCTGTTGCTTAAATTTGAAATTTAAAAATCAAAAGTGTCATCATTAAGTGTATTTACAGAGGTCTAATGAATCCATTAACTGACTAATAAGAAAAAATTGCATTAAAGTTCAAACACATCACAGAGTGTGAAATACAAATAATGGTTTACAAAAAAGGCGTTTTTCTGAGTACGTCCGACACCATGGTGTTTTGGACAAGTGGCTTCTACATTAAAAGTGGATGGATAATTTCTAAATTCAATAACTTTAGTGACTACCTTATACCTCTATCCAGAATAAAAATTGTAATGTAATAATTGTAATAATACACACAGTTAAAGTGTCTGAATGTACGTCCAACACCGTGGAACTGCCCATAATGTCTGTGTATTTTCATGTTAAATAATAATACCGTTTGTTAACTGCAGGTAGATTAATGAACAACAAATTTAGAGTTTACCTAGTCTTGCTGATGTAAAGCAATCAACATAGTTTTGAGAACAATGCTACATTTTAAGGTGAATATACTAGTTGGCACTCAAGGTGCCTTGCCTTTTTGTTAAATTATTTGAAAGTAAACATGTACCCCTGTACACGGTAAGTTGTTTGTTTTCTTTGGTTGATGTTTGTGCCGGAAATTCTTATCAATCATCAAAAAATGTAATCATGAGCCAACATTTAAGTTGAGATTTATTAAGTCAATATATTTTGTGGTTTAGAAGTACTTACATGTATGATTATTCCTTGAACAGTTACAGGGGAACTTTCAGTATCAGCCTGGATTGATGAGATGGAAACAGTTGGTGGCACTGGTGGATCTACTAGTTGTAGTGCAGCACTCATTATGTCATCACTTACTTTTTGTTTAAGTGAAGGACAGAGACGAACACTTGTGTGCTTATTGATCATCAGGATTCCAGTTGCACCCTTTTCATATTGGCGCATCAAGATCACCTGGCCTTGATGGAAAGATTCACAGATGTCGTATGCAACACATTTGATAGCAGCAGTATGATCAGCTAGGGTTAGTTCATGGGCGTTGTTGTTTTGCTTGATCTTAATGATTTGAGCTCTTATGCCTCTTTGGTATGACTTTTGTCTGCCTGTTGATCGCTTAAATTCCTCGATGGTGTCCATATTGGTCTGTCGATTGGAGACACTGGCTGAAGACTATATTGAATTTGTAGAGGAGTATAAACATGCACTGAGTTGTAATGCAGAATTGGTGACACTGATTGTTGTCTACCTTTTCTACATTATATAGTTTCGCTGAGGTTTTTGAGCAAAGTAATTTAAGCGAATCATGTTGCAGAATTTGAGGACTTTTTGCTTTAGTCAATTGGAAGCATTCACGTTAGCCAATGAGTGCATGGTTTCTAATTCAGCCAATGATGATTGAGATTGTGTTTTGGGGAATTTAACCAATCAGGAATAACTAAATTAGCCAATGAGTAGACAGTTTTTGTTTATCCAATGATGGTGGATATGGTAACTAGTATTGCACTTTCACTAAGCCAATGAGTGCAAGGTTTCTATCTCAGCCAATAAGGAGCGAGTTTCTAGTATAATCCAATCAGAAACAAGTTCTAAAACTGCTATCTTGTGGTGTTTCTGAGTTTGTTTATTTCTGAAAAAAACCTTACAAACATGTTTTTGCGATTTTTTGTCACATTTATACTGATCATTCAAAGCTAGATAAAACAGAAGTTGTCACATCATCAGAGAAAGCTGATATGAAATTCAAATTTCATAATTGTATAAATATTATTGGTATGAATAAGATCAAACACTTTGTGTTTTAAGCCAGCATTATAATATTGTTTAATAATGGTTTGATTGGACGTATTGTAGAGAGTTTGACCTTTTGTGCACAGAAAATGTGAAGTTTATGTTTTTTATTTGTAGAAAACTACAACTTAGTTGCTAAAAGTAAAACACATTTTAGAGTATCTTTACAATGTGTTCAGAATTGTTGTTGCTGCACAAGTATATTTGCACACGGTTTGCAAATGCAGTATGGATGGAGTTTCTTAGTTAACCAATCAGAAACAAGTTTTAAAACTGCTATCTTGTGTTGTTTCTGGGTTTGTTTATTCCTGAAAAACCCTTAAAAACACGTTTTTTTGCGAATTTGTTGTCATATTTATAGTAATCATTTAAAGCTAGATAAAACAGAAGTTGTCACATCATCAGAGATATTTTATATTTAAACATAATTGTATGAATAATATTTGTATAAATAATAACATACACTTTGTGTTTTGAGCCAGCATTATATTTTAATTTAATAATGGCTTGACCTTTTGTGCACAGAAAATTGTATGTTTTGTATTAGTTATAAAAAAACAAACATTTTAGTTGTTAAAAATAAAATACTTTCAGTAGCATCGTCACATTGTGTTCAGAACTGTTGTTGCTGCACATTTATAGACCTGTGGAATAGGGACCTGGGCGGGAATAGTGTAAAAGTGCGCCGGGGTAACCGTAGGGTAAACAAAAAACCGGGCCTCCGCGGGGCTGTATTCCACGGGGTAAGAGATGCAGTGTGAAAAGGGCTCAAGTACTGTCAAAATTGGAGGATGGGCCTAATATTAATTTAATAAGTAAAACAACTTGTTATGCTCAGAAAAGATTGCTAAGTACAGAAAAAAACTATGCTAAGCACGAACAGGTTACCTGTCAACATTTTATAACCCTGCAGTGCGTATCGGTACCAGGAAGCAACTGGCTAATTACGCATTTTTCTTAATTACTCTGCGTATGAATTTAGTTGTAAATCCATTTTCCTTGACTTCTTAGAAAATATGCTTGAGAACCATAATCTAAAGTTTGAGTGGTAAGGACAAGGTTGTTTTCCTGCTACAATGTTTAGAATTGCCACTGGTTGACTGGTTTTAAGGGATTTCCCATTGACTCATATACAAACAAGCCTTTGTTTTGGGGTAATTGAACTCCCCGTTCAGTCTTTTGTCTGCAGACATTACAGACTTGGTTGACTGGTCTAAGACAAAGAGTCTTGATGAATGAGTTGTTGTCTTTATGAGTGAGTTGTAGACTACCCTGGTCTGTATGTGTCCGTGTGTGGGTGTGTGTGCCCTTACACATGCCAACTTGCGGGGTATTTTTAACAATGGAACAATGGACCCCACAAGGTGATTTCAATAGGAACAATTGGGCCCCACAAGGGAATTCTTTAGAAAAGGGAATAATAGAACAACAATAGCAAGTCCCCACAACTCTGCGTGCAAAAGACTGTGTGTGTGTGTGTGAGGGGGGGATGATCAATGAGGGCGGATCAGGGGTGGTGCTTTGAAGCCTGTCTGAAAACAGCTGTTATACACATGTACTTCACGTGTAGTGAAAGGAGTGTGCCGCTAGTAATAATATTGTTTGATACACTCTTTTCAGTCAAGCATAGTGTATCTAGATATACAAAAGGGAAAAAGAGGTTCCTTTTTTCCCAGGGAGGGAGTTTTCAAAAGTATAAATAAAAAATTGGACATTGGTGGAGACTAGCGAGGAAAAAAAAAAAACATAAAAGGGGCCATTATCGGCACAAAGAAAACCTGACCCTACCCGCCCCAATATTCATGGATCCGTCCCTGGAAGGGTGAAATACAATCTCTAGACCATCTGGAAGACTGTAGGATTGCTATCAATTAGTTTATTCATGGGTATATGGCCAGTATATTGAGGAGATAAGCCGCCAGGAAATGGACTCACGATAACCGATGAGAATGGTGCTCAACTAATTTTTGGCCGGGGAATTTTTTGATTTTTTGATATTTTCTGCTGGAAAGGGGGGGGGTACGGTCATGAAACTGTTCTGATCGTGTAATGTGATAAGTTATCACAACCTGGGTTCTGTGTTTAAAACTTTGAGGAGACTCGATACATTTAGGCTGCTAACGTTGGTTTTGTTTGGTTTGGATGTGGATGGATGTTTCGTGTAAACCGACGATAAGTCGCTGGGGTAGCAAATATTTAAAAAAGACTGATCATGCCAAAAACATTGGGGGCGGAGTCTGAAGTTCAGTTATTCGTTAATGGCTATAGATTGGATTTCAACATTTGTTGTATGCCCGTGAGCGCAGAATCTTCACTGTAAGCAACTGACATTGAACCTTGATGCCATTGTTGTTTGTTTCCATTCATTGTGTTTCCATACGGTATACATTAAAGTATTATTTTGTGAACTTATAATTAGATAGTGAAAGTTTCAAACGGCTGAGTTGATAAATAATTAGAAAGAATCTAGAAGTTTAGTTGTCTGATAATAGATTTGATTGGCTTTCAAGAGGCTGGGTTGTTTTTGTGTTTTAAAAATGTTTCAGCAAAAAAACAAAAAAAAATAAAAAAAATAATTTGTCAGGAGAGGAATAACTTTAATTTTGAAAGCGTGTAGCTAGGCGTGAAATATTATATCAAACAGAGAACTTGTCTAAAGGTCAGATGATACTGTTTGCACTGGCCTGTAACGAGGTGCAGACATAGTTTTCACAACTTTGCGGCTTGAAAGCGCAAATCATTTCATACAGAGCAACTTTTTCCGATTTCCTTTTTATCTTGCCTGCAGCGCAGAACTCGAAGCAAGCTTTAGAATTACTCAAAGTTAAACTATCATGACCATTATGTATCACTCGCTATCAGGTGCCATTCACTGAAATATTCGACAAGATATTTGGACTGTAGAGGGCAGTATGTCACTTGGAAATGTTGAAGTCGTGTTAGCCTCGTTATCATGGGAAGCGGGGCGTTTTTATACCTCTTCTCACCCCTGGAAGGCAGCGTGCAAAGTCAACGCTGCTTGGGTTTCATACAAAAGTGACTCCTATGATCGCGATAGAGCAAGGTATTCTGGGAAAGAATTGGTGCGGCGAGATCGTACAACAATGGAAACGAGGCTGGATTGTCGTATACCTAGACTTTTAATTAAGTATTGTTCGTTTTTAGATGGAGGGGAACTATCTGTCCTCGTGACCAGTCAAAAATCGTCAGAGTTGATTTGCCAAACGAAGGTAACGCAATGTTTTTCAGAAGCTGTGTTGAGAGTAGTAAACGTTTTTCATGTTTTTAGTTTGTTGATTGTATTTGTGTTATTCATATTAGTACCTCAAAAGTCGTGTATTTTATTTTAAGTGAATGTGTTTGAAAATCATTTAAATAGAAAGACGAAATTAGAATTTGTTATATATTTTGAAGCGTGTAGCCTTTATTGACTGAGTTAACGTACTAAAACTCAACGTCAACAAACATTTAAATAATGTTCACACATCGCACTAACAATAAGTATAACATTTTAACAGACTGAAGTTTTTATTAATTTACAGTTGCGTTGGTAACTAGGCAACAATAATTTTCTAGAAAACTTGCTCAATACTCAATAGTAATAATTATCTTCCACCAAGTGGGGGGATTTTACATATTTGTGTAGATGTTGTCTTGACATGCTTGACCTGTTGACACATGCTTGAACTTTGAAGTCTTCATTTTAAGCTGAAGCTTGTCCGGTAGGAATTTTTAACTACAATTATTATTAAGAAGTCAACGTTTCATGTTTACAAATTACATTTTGGAAAATGATTAATTTTGCAGTGCTATGCCCGTAACATAAGTAATTGGAAGGCAAACAGACAGTCAATGCAGAACTCACAATGTTTGTACAATTTGTGATGATTGAATACTGGTTTAGCTGTCCTTTTCTTTTGATGCGTGTTTCAAACGAAGAGTGATTATATTTGAATCCTTATTGTAGTTTACCTAAAAGTGATGTAATTGATTAATGAAGTTCTTTGCCACTGAAGTGCGGAGTACTGTTAGATCATTCATGTACACCAGTCATGAGAAAAACTGCTGGTTGAAGGTATATGAGTTGTGTTGTGATGAGTGCATTGGTTTTAATTTAAAATTTAAAATTAATGTCTGCCAACAAGAATTGAATATTGCATGTAAATTGGTTTGTAAAACAGTTCTTTGTTTTTCAGTGTTTCATACCATGTAACAATTTACACAGATTTCTTGTGGTGAAAGCATTTCATATCAGTTAGTAAATGTTCATTGCATGATTAGTAGGCATACATTCATTTTTAAAGTAGTAAGCTTTCAAACTGAAACTGAACAAATGTAGCTGTGAGTCCATAGTGGTTTTTAGCACAGTTTGGACAAATCAGTTGAAATTATAACAAATTGCCTGCTTCTAAGTATAATCTTTTTTGTTCTGTTGGTTCATGTTTGGCAAAGTGACATCATGATGTGCAGGGAAAATGTATGCAGCATGTTGCTCTGTAATTGGATATGCTTCATTTCATTTTATTTGCTGGCAAACATAAAAAAGCATTACAAAATTGCAAATCAAATGATCTGTAAGAACAATACCAAATGCAACAAATTTCAATTTAAAAATGCTGTGTCCATAGTGATTGAGTTGTGATAATTGTTTCATCATACATTTTTTTGTACGTACAGTCAAATCATTAACATGTTTGCGTTTGTTTTTTTTTTATTTTTCAGAAGAAGATGCCGAAATATCAAGCTGCTTGGAGGGAGAAGGAGGAGGCTCTGCGATGTTTGAGGAGGACTAAAAGGATGTGCTCTGACAGATGTGTGTTTTTATTCTGACTTTACCACTTGTTTTTCCACTTGTGTCTGTTCTTCTGTGATCTATTCTTCCTTTTCACAAATGACTCAAGTGTCTATGCTTGAGGACGTCACTGAGAAACTTGCAGATGTGCTTGCTATCAGTGACAGCCATGATATAAAACAGTGTATGAAAGAAACGACTCAAGTGTTTACACTTGAGGACGTCACTGAGAAACTTGCAGATATGCAGGCTATCAGTGACAGCCATGATATAAAACAGTGTATGAAAGAAATGACTCAAGTGTTTACACTTGAGGACGTCACTGAGAAACTTGCAGATATGCAGGCTATCAGTGACAGCCATGATGTAAAACAGTGTATGAAAGAAACGACTCGAGTGTTTACACTTGAGGACGTTACTGAGAAACTTGCAGATGTGCTTGCTATCAGTGACAGCCATGATATATATCAAAGGTGTATGAAACAAAGATGTATGAAACAAAGATGTATGAAACAAAGATATAAGAAACAAAGATGTATGAAACAAAGATGTATGAAACAAAGATAAGAAACAAAGATGTACGAATCAAAGATGTAAGATTGAAAGTTGTAAGAAACAAAGTTTTGCAAGTTGTAACAATCTGAGTTATGCAAATTGGAAGAATCAGAAATCTTTTGAGGAGCATAAGAGTTGTGAGAGTTACTACAGCCTGAGTCAATACTATGAGAAATGTCCAAACAAGGACAAATGTGTAGTGCTGGACAAATGCATATGCCCTAAGAAATGTGGAAGATGTATGAACTGTAACAAAAGCAGTAAGACTACATATAAAGTTGACCATAAAAGGCAAGAGACTAGTTGCAAAAAGCACAAAATCTATGACAAAAGTAACCAGAAGTATGCATGTAAGATTCATGGCACTGACCTTCAGAAGCATAAAAATCAAAGTAATGGAAATTGCCATGAAAAGGACAGACATGGAGATCACCAAAGTTGTCTGAAGCAGACTGGTAACAAGCATGTGTATAACAGACATATGAAAAAGATGAAAGTGTCATTTGTAGTATCAATAAAGCAGAAGTGTTCTCGTTCATTGAAGAGGAAAATGATTGAAACTGTACTTGTAAGAATGGCAAAAAACAACACAGAAAGAAAAGAAAGAATAAAACAAGTGGATACACTGTACCAAAGCGCACAAGATTGACCACAAAAGCCAGAAAATATATGATGTATAATTATCGCAAGAATGGTAAATCAGTAGAGCAGCGTATGACAAAGAAAGATAGACAAGTACATGAACAACTTAAACAAACTACATTTGGCCATACAAGAAGGACTATAAGCAAAATTAACAGTTCCAAATGTAATCAGAGTGCAAATGAAATGAGCAGAATCAATCAGAGGTGCCACAAACTACCAAAATGTGATGATAGCAAAAATACCCCTAAAATACCACAAGAAAAATAAAGGACATGCATGAAGATGATAGTGGCAATGTATGTTGGCTTTGTGATCAAATTGATGGATATGGCACAAGGCAAATACAATGTGATAAATGTAGTGTCTCGTTTCACATTAGTTGCACGCATTTGTTGAAGTTGAAGGGACATTTGAATAGTAAGGCATTTAGTTGGATTTGTTGTAAATGTGGACATGCTAATTACTGTGACACTTTGTTACACAAGTTTGGTATTTCTAAAGATTGGAATATTTTTGACTCACTGTATACAGGATTGGACCACTGTATTGATGATGAGCATGTTGATGAATTGTCTTCCAAGGAAAAAGTTACAACAGATGGTGAAATATCGATGGCAAATCATAGGTATGTGAAAGTGAGCCGTGTAAAGCAGGCATTGAGAAAACAGACTGGTGGTTATTACTTGAGGAAAAGGAAATCAAATTCATCTCCTGCTGATAATTCAAGTGCAAGTGGTAGTTCAAACACTGATAGAAAAGCAACTAACAAGCAATTGCAGAGTAAAGTGTCATCAAAGAATTGTAATAAATGGGAAAGTGACAAATCTTTGCCCTGCATTGATGAGAAAGGAAATAAGACATCTCCAATAACATCAGGTAATGATTTGATAAAAGACAAGAAACATGATAATAGTGCTGAAGAAGAACATCTACATGTACATCAAACTTGTGAAATGAAGAAGAGATCATTGCAGTTGAATGACGAGAAGATAAATAAATATTCAAAATTGACACCTGTCAAATGTCATGTACAAGGACATTTTCATCAGGGTCACTTAAAATTTGGTTTGAATACTGGGAAACAGTGTGTTCCAAATGGCTTATGTGCAATGATGTACAGTCATGTTAAAGATTTGAGAGACTGGACAAGTTATGATATGGATTTAATTTTGAATACTGGGGATGAATTGTACGGTTACTTATCCAATAGTTCAACAATGAACAATAATTATCTGTTAATTAATGAACTGCCAAATGAACTGGTTGTATTCAACAAATGCTACACAATGATTTATCATGAGTCTGTCACTGGTACGTTTGAAGATGATGAGAATTGATCTGAATTCAATATGATGCAGTTAAACGAAGCGCTTGAGCAAACATTGCAGAGATATAATGCTTGTTTCATATGTTTTAATGGGAATACATTTGGTGTTATTGCTCAAGATGGTTTATATTTTACCTTTGATTCACATTCCAGAAATGAGAATGGGTGGCAAGTACAAGATGGAAAGAGCTTGTTGAAATTTACACCAACATGGCAAGATGTTAACAGGTATTGTACAGAATTGCAACAGTCTATGAATTTGTATAATAATGAACAATTTGAAATTACAGGAGTGACTTTGTGCCTAAATGATGATACATCTGAATGTATTTGTGAAGGTAAATTTGTTGATGAGGAAGTAAAGTTGGTTCAGTCAAGTGATTTGTGTACATGTGATACACTTGCAGATGTATATGTGGCAAGTGAACTGCCAGCCAAAAATAGCGATGATATTAAAGATAGTAAACCACCATGTGAAAACACCAGTGACTTTAAAGATGCATGCAGCATGACACATGTTGACGGTGATTTTAGTGATGATAAATGTGAAGACAGTAGTGATGTTGAAATGATTGCAGTATCTGAAGCAGCTGGTTTTAAATTTGTTCCTCTAAGTTGTGAAGCTAAGAAGGCATTATGCAAGTCAGTTGGAATTACCAGAGTTTATTCACAGTCTGTTGTGTTTCAAGAATGTGAAAGAATGGGACATCCTGATCGTTTAAGAAATATTCAAGGTGATGGAAACTGTTTCTTCAGAGCTTTGTCATTTGCCATTTCAGGAACTGAACGCAGCCATTTGAGATTGAGATTAGCAACTGTTAACTATTTGATGATGCATGGACATTTTTACAAGACTTATTTACGAGAAGGTTTTAATGATATTGAAAGTTATATTAGAAGGCAAAGCATGTTCTGTTCAGGTGTGTGGGCTACAGAAATAGAGATCATGGCTGCTGCACATATGCTTGAAACTGACATATATATATTTGGTCATGCAAAGAGGTGGTATATATTTTCTGGACACAATGAGAGTATAGGTTGTGTAACTTCAAATGAAGGAATTTATCTGAATCACATTCATGAAATACATTATGATGTTGTGTTGTCGGTGTGCTCATTACCAATGGAAGGATTTCTTGTTGAAGGAGAATCAATTGATTTAGCTGGATGTAATGTTTGTCATACCAGTAATGAAGACAATGATTTGATTGAAAATGTAACCAAATTGAAGACTACTGAAGATTGTGTTAATTTGAATGAAAACAAACAGGATGATAGAAATTGTAGTAAACAAAGTAAAGTATCAAAAGGAAAGAAGCGTAGGCACAGAACTAGTGTAGAATTGAGGAGAAAAATGGATAAAGAAAGGAAAAGGAAAAAAAGGAAGTGAAGATCAGTGCAAACATAATATTGTTTCCCAAAATGTTGAACAGCATTCAAATAGTAAAGTTTCTATAGATGAACTTGAAAGTAATAACAAGTATAACAATATGAAATATCATAGAAATGAATTGCATAGGCAAAAGCAAATTATTGCAGTGAAAACTAAATATTATGGAGAGTCGGATTATAGACAAAAGAAGAAAAATGCAATTAAAAGGGAATATAAGATAAACAAAAATAAAATAAGAGAACATAAAAAAGAACTACACTTGTAATGCAGAATACAGAATGAAGAAAATAAAGGAAATGAAATTAAAGTATCATTCAGATGTTGACTATAAAAGAAATTTAATTAAAGGTAATAAAATGCGATATCGTACAAACGTAAAATATGCAATGAATTTAAACAATGCTATGAAGCATAAATATCATACAAATTTTGAATATAAAAAAGAACTAATACATTGTGTTAAACAAAAGTACCATTGTAAGCAATTATACAGAGAGAAAGTAATTGATGAAGTCAAAAGAAAATATCATGGAAATATACGATATAGACAGAAAGTGATTGATGGCATTAAAAGAAAATATCATGGAAATCAACTACACAGACAGAAAGTGATTGATGGCCTTAAAAGAAAATATCATGGAAATCAACTACACAGACAGAAAGTGATTGATGGCGTTAAAAGAAAATATCATGGAAATCAACTACACAGACAGAAAGTGATTGATGGTGTTAAAAGAAAATATCATAGAAATCAACTACACAGACAAAAAGTGATTGATGGCCTTAAAAGAAAATATCATGGAAATCAACTACACAGACAGAAAGTGATTAATGGAATCAAAAGCAAATATCATGGAAATCAACTATACAGAGAGAAAGTTATTAGTACCATTAAACACAGGTACCATGGAAGTCCATTATACAAAGAGAAAGTTATAAAAACGAAAGTTATAAAAACGAGTGTGAAAAGAAAAGCTGATAACAAAAAAAGGCACAAATTTGTAGTTAATGTAATCACAAATTTCAAGAACAAATTAAATTCAGGACCAGATTGTGTTTGTGCTGTTTGTCTGAAACTGTTGTATAAAAACCAAGTTTTACAGTGTAAGAAAGATCATTATAAGTATGCAGAATACATATCAGAGAAATATATCCATAAATGCACTGATGACTGTAGTACAGGAGAATGTACTTTGTCTGGATCAAGATCATGTCTATGGATTTGTTACACCTGTCATAGGAAGTTGAGTAAAAACAGAATACCAGCAGAAGCAAGTCTGAACAATTTGGCTTTAATAGATATACCACTAGAATTGAAGAAACTCAATACATTAGAGCAACATTTGATAGCTCGTAATATTGCATTCATGAAAATAGTGAATCTTCCAAAGGGTGGTCAGAATGGAGTAATTGGACCTTGTATTTGTGTGCCAGCTAATGTTGATAAATCAGTACAATCATTGCCAATAACCAATGAGCATGAATTAATACGTATCAAATTGAAACGCAAATTGTCATATAAAGGATATTATGAGTATAAATTTGTGAATAAAGAATATGTTGTGGAAGCATTACATTATTTAAAGGAGAACAATAAATGGTACAATGATATTGAAATAAAAGAAGAATGGATTAATCCTGTACCTGAAAATGCAAATGAAGATAACAGCGACAGTGACAAAGATTGTGAAGGTGAATGTACTAATGAGATTTGTGAAGAGGTTACTGATGAGGAAAGGTTATGTGGTGTAAAGCTTGATACTTGCATGCAACCAGCAGATATTGGTCAAGAGATTCTAGATCAGTATTTTGATGATGTATTTTGTGTAGCTCCTTGTGAAGGCAATAATCCTGTAAGAGTCTTAATGGAAGAAGGAAATGAAGCCAAATGCTTTCCTACATTATTTCCTGAAGGCAGTCCAATATTTAGTGATAAACGTGATATTAGATTGACTCTTTGTAGGTATTTGCATAACAGACTAATGAATGTAGACAACAGATTTTCACAAAGTACTGATTATATATTTTATGCTCAATATTTATCAGAAATTCAACAAGTGTTGTCATGTGTGTCTATTGCACTGAGAAAAGGTTCTGGCAGAACACGGGATGGACATAATTTGACTGCATCAATGCTGAATGACAAGGAAAAGTTAGGAAATATGTTGAAATCTGATGAGGGTTACAAATTTTTGAAACCAATTCGTGGCACTCCTTACTGGGCTTCAACTAAAAATGATGTGTTGGCTATGATAAGACAACTTGGTGTACCAACTTGGTTTTGTTCATTTTCTGCTGCCGATATGAGATGGCCTGAAGTCATAAATACAATTCTGAAACAACAAGGAGATCCAAGAACAATAGATGAGTTAGATTGGAATGATAAATGTTTGATATTGAAGAGTAATCCTGTCACTGTGGCTAGAATGTTTGATAGAAGATTCCATGTGTTTCTGAAAGAGGTGATTTTGTCAGAAGCTAATCCTATTGGAAAGGTCAAAGACTATTTTTACAGAGTTGAGTTTCAGATGAGAGGTTCCCCTCATACACATTGTTTGTTCTGGATTGAAGATGCTCCTAAACTAAATGAAGATGCGGATGAAAAAGTTGTCAAATTTATTGATAAGTATGTATCTTTTGATTTACCAACAAAAGAAGTAGATGAAGAATTGAATGAGATAATTTCAAATGTTCAAATGCACAGCAGAAGACACTCAAAGAGTTGTAAAAAGAAAGGAACAGAATGCAGATTCAACTTTCCGAGACCTCCATCTGAGAGAACGTTTGTGACTGGACATAAATCTGTTGATAATGATATACAAGGAAATGAAAATGATTGTGGTATTGATATGTCAGCTTGTGAAGGAAATACTGATACAGATGACACTGCAGCTGATTTGTTGAAATCAGTACGTGATGCTTTACTTGATGACAACCTGAAATTTAAGTCTGTGCATGAAATGTTCAAAGCCCTTGGAATAACTCAAGCAGATTTTGAGAAAGCAAATAACGAAATGAGTAAGAAAGTTGGTATAGTCTTGAAGCGCAATCCTAACGATGCATGGGTTAACCAGTATAATCCAGACTTATCACGAGTATGGAATGCTAATCTTGATATTCAGTTTATCAATGATGTTTATGGAGCTGTTGCATACGTTGCGTCATATATGTCAAAAGCTGAGCGTGAGATGGGAATATTACTTGGTCAAGCACAAAGTGAAGCATTGAAAGGAAATGTTGATGCTAAGCAAAGTATGAAGCAAATTGGACAAGTGTATTTACAAAATAGAGAGGTTTCAGCACAAGAGGCATGTTTCAGAGTGTGTAATTTGAGGTTGAAAGAAGGATCAAGAAAAGTAGAATTTATTCCATTAGGAGAGAATCCTGTCAGAATGAGTTTGCCACTCAGATTGATCCAGAATAAATCAGAGGGTGATGATGAAAATGTATGGATGGTCAGTAAATTAGACAGATATCAAGCAAGACCCAACTCAAAGGAATTTGATATAATGTGTTTAGGTACATTTTGTTCAGAATATAGAGTCCTGTCGAGTACAGAAGCTTTGAAAGTTTATAGTGGTAAAACATACAAACATGTCCATCAACTACAGAATGGGTTGGGATATATACAAAAACGTACAAGAACAAATGGTGCAGTGATTAAGTATCCAAGATTTAGTGTGATGAAATGTCCAGAGCAATTCTATCATAGTATTTTACAACTATTCTTACCTCATCGTGTGGATGCACATTTAAAACCTCCAGGATTTGAAACATTTGAACAATTTTATAACAATGGAAGTGTGAAATTAGATGAGTGTAACAATAACATAGTTACTGTCAAGTATGTTGTGAGCACTAATCGCCAGATGTTTGAAGTAAATCTTGAAGCAATGGATGAAGCTGAAGAGTATTTAGCAAAGTTTGGTCCTCAAGAAGATGCATGGGCAATGATTTGTCCAGAGACTGAAGCAGAAAGACATGAATGTAGAGATGAAATGAATCAAGTTGAGAATGAGAATGAAGATGAGAGTGCTATCCCAGACTTGCAATCAGATAAGAAAGAAGACAGAAGTTATTGCATTGAATATCATAAAGCCAAAATCCCAAGACATGAAGCTCAAAACTTGATGAGGTCAATGAATGTCAAGCAGAGTCAAGTATTCTATAAGATTAGACAATGGTGTCTCGATAAAGTCAATGGCAAGAAACCTGAACCATTTCATATGTTCATTACTGGTGGAGCTGGTACAGGCAAATCACACTTGATAAAATGTATTTATAATGAAGCAGTACGTTTACTTGGTAGAATGAGTCATAATCCTGATGATGTATCTGTAATTTTAACTGCTCCAACTGGTGTTGCTGCATTTAATATCAACGGACTGACATTACATTCTGCTCTCAGCATTAGTACTGATATGTCACTGCCATATAAACCTCTTGGTGAAGAAAAATTAAATACATTACGTAATAAATTAGACAATTTGCAAATACTAATTATTGATGAGATCTCAATGGTTGACCAAAAAATGTTGTGTTATATACATGGCAGATTAAGGCAAATAAAACAAACACGAACTCAACGTGCTTTTGGTAATGTAAGTGTTATAGCAGTTGGTGATTTTTATCAATTACCTCCAGTTAAAGGAAAATCCCTACATCATAATACAATTGAATCCAGTTTATGGCATTACAACTTTAAGAAAGTTGAGTTAAATCAAATTATGAGACAAAAAGATGATGTGAGGTTTACAGAAATCTTAAATAAATTGCGAATCAAAACAAAGAAGGATACTTTGGCAAATGAAGATGTAAATTTACTCAAAAGTTGTGAGACAGGAGAGGATTATGATGATGCTTTACATATTTATCCCACAAACAAGCAAGTAGATAAATATAATCTGCAAAGAATGCATGAAAAGTGTCCAGATTCTGTATACATTGAAGCTAAGGACTATGAAAGAGATGGAAATGGTAATTTGAAACAAAGACAACAACCTTTGAAATCAACTCATAAGTGTTCTTTATGTAGATCATTATGGCTTGGTGTTGGTGCTCGAGTTATGTTGAGTAAAAATATAGATGTATCAGATGGACTTGTAAACGGAGTGTTTGGAACAGTGAGTGGTATAGAGATGTTACCTGATCAATCTGGTGCTAAGTATATCAATGTAACATTTGATAATCAGACAGTTGGTTCCAAACTAAGAAGACTGTCATCATCACTACAAGATATAAATACTGTTGCTATTGAGATGCAGGAAGAACATATTGGAAAGTCTTGTACCCGCAAACAATTTCCATTAAAACTAGCATGGGCAGTTACAGCACATAAGGTACAAGGTATGACTACTGATAGAGCCGTTGTGTGTCTTGAACGTACATTTTCAGCAGGTCAAGCTTATGTGAGTTTGAGTCGTGTAACATCATTAAAGGGTCTTGTTATTGAAGGTTATGATGAGAATCTCATATACTGTGATAAATCAGTTGCAGAAGCTTTGGAGGCCATGGATGTAGTAACTGGAATTAATTATTCTATTGATGATAACAGTCATACTGATAATAGTACATGTATTATGTTACATAATGTTCAAGGTTTGGCACCTCATTTTCAGGATTTAAAATGTCAAAGACAAATGATTGATTCAGATTTCATCTGCTTAACGGAAACATGGATTAAGGCTGATCAGATTGTTGATTTTGGTTTGGAAGGTTTCAAGTGTTACCATCAGATAAGAGCATTGTCATATGATGATTCTATGAAGACACTACAGCAACATAGTCATGGTAGAGTTTCAGTATATGGCAAGAGAAATAAACAGTTCAGTCGTTTGAATATCTCAGTATACAATTTAGAGTATGTTGCTTTTCATATTATTTCACATGTATCAGTTGTAGTTGTAGTCATTTACAGACCACCTTCTTATAAGATGCAAGATTTCATTGAAAATCTAAAAAAGTTAGTGAGTGAAATTCATGAAATTAGTACCAGATGCATAGTTATGGGAGATTTTAATGAGAACTTATTGGGTAATGATTCATTTATTGAAAAAGCAATGATAGATCAAGGCTATAAACAATATGTAACTGATCCTACAACTGAAAATGCTACTTTGATTGATCATGTATATGCCAGAGGTATTGATCATGTTAACACTAGTATCAGACCAATATACTATAGTTACCATGAAGCTATTAGAATTGAATTTTGAAAAAAAAAGCTTGTTGTTAAACATTATTAACGAAAAAGACCAGTAAATGGGAATGTAGAGAAGCAGTGAATAACCATGTTTGGGATTTGTTTGCACATACATATGTACAGTGTGTAGCTAACTTAATGGTTCAGACTAATATGATTCCTATTGACTGAAGCCAACCCTAAATTATGTCATATGGCACAGGTACACATGTAATTACTACAATTGAAATGCAAATAACAAATTGTTCTGTCAAAGGTTCCCCTGAGTTGCTATACATATACCATTAATGACCTGTTTTTAATGTCACAATTTGACTCCTGTACTAGAATAAACGGGAATCCATATGGATCTTTTATCTTTACAAAACAGTGTACAGTGTACATGTGTATTGGTAAATAAGGATCTTTAAATATACAGGATCATATTTATTGTTGCCAGGTCTGCTTAGATTGGTCAGTGTCACTCATTTATCAAATGGTTTAATTTCTCGAACACTAGTGCAGAAATATGAGAAGCTTAACAGTAGTTTTAGAAGTGGTAGTTTTGTATATTGGAGGTTTGTAGTGCTTCTTTATCTATAATGAACATTCACATTATTGCCAAGTCATGAGTTTGAAACTCTTGGTTGAAAAGGCGACGTCCCACCTGGATGGGTGTTCTTCCTCTGGGGAGCTATGCTCACCTGCGAACCCTGGGCCCGCGGGCTCCCACGCCTTAAACTGCGGGCTGACGGTGAGGCTCCGCCAGACCCAACCCTTCTGGGAGATAGGGAGGTCACCCGACTTAAATCATCCTTGTTTTTGGACTTTAGTCCGGACCAGTTACCGTGCCTGCATGAGACCTATTTTCTGCAACACTAGGTGCAGAAATTACGAGAAGCTAAACAATAGGCTTAGAAGTATTGGTCTTTTAATTGATTTTGGAATGGCTCTAAGGCTTTGTTTATCTATTGGAATAATGATTATTCACATTACTGCAAAGTCATGAGTTCTGCAAGCTGATCAGCATTGTGTCTAGAGAAATGTAGAGAATACTTTTCATTAGGGTTTATTATAGTGCAAGGGACAAAAATAATTTTTTAGGCCACTTTGTTTGTTTGTGCATAGATTCACTCACTCACTTACTCATCAGAGCAATCCTCTGGATGGTAGGCAGCAGTTAATGTTGATGTTTCCCTCCATGCATTTCTGTCTTGAGCCAGGTATATTGCTGAGCTGAGGTTCAAATGGATCCAATTCTTGATGTTGGGAGTACCATGTTGTTCTTGGTCTTCCCCTAGGTTGCTTTCCTTGGACTTTGCCTTTCAATATGATGGAACTTAGTTCACCAGCACTTCCCCTAAGGTACATGGCTAAAATAATTGAGTTTGCATTTTCTGGTGGTTACTAGCAAACATTCCTTTGGACCTATTTCAGCCAGGATGGATTCATTTGTCCTCTTGTAAACCAACGTTATGTTAAGAGTCTTGTGGTACACCACTTTTTAAAGACAGATATTTTACTTTCGTTCTGTTTTTATTGTAAGCTTGATGAGAAGTGGAAGCAACAGCTGTATAAATTCTTGGACATGTTGGAATAGCAAAATTGATGTGAATTTAAAGTTGATTTCTCTTAGAATGTAGCAGAACAGGGTGGATATGAACAAGATTGCCTCGTCAAAGCAAACCTCTTCTATAACTGCCTCAACTAAGTCTCTCTGCCTTTGACTAAATGGTAAGACACTAACTGGACTCCACAACTGAAACTCGGTACACTTTCCCAAGTTGTCAATAAAGGTACACTGTTCTTCTTCACTGACATTTTGAAACTCTTGATTGAAAAGGCAACGTCCCACCTGGATGGGTGTTCTTCCTCTGGGGAGCTATGCTCACCTGCGAACCCTGGGCCCGCGGGCTCCCACGCCTTAAACTGCGGGCTGACGGTGAGGCTCTGCCAGACCCAACCCATCTGGGAGATAGGGAGGTCGCCCGACTTAAATCATCCTTGTTTTTGGATCGAGTCTGGACCAGACGCTCGAGACCTATTTTCATGGAATTAAATTAGGAGTTAAATTAAAATTCAAATCTTTTTTGTCCTATCTTTAAAAAGAAAAAAATGGAAAATTTTCATGTTTAAATTGATTAAAGCTCCAGAACAGGACAGTAAAAATCTTAAACAAATAAATATAGAAAAAGGAGTTAAGGCAACAAACAATATTTTAGACAGTGCACTTCAACACATGTTGGCAAGATGGTAAGACACAACTGGACTGTATTAACTGAAACTCCAGATTCACTCTCTTGGAATCTTTCCCATCTGCTTTTGCTGGCTTCTCACTATTTTGAATGTCACAATTTGACTCCTGTACTTAAATTAATAGGAATCCCTATAGATGGATCTTTTTTCTTTCCAAAACAGCGTATTGGTAAATAAGGATCTTTGGATTTACTGGATCATGTTTTACTGCAACCAGGTCATCACATGTTTATTAAATTTTCCAACACTAAGTGCAGAAATTATGAGAAGCTAAACAATAGTTTTGAACTATCAGTCTTGTAATTGATTGTGGGATGACTGTAGGGCTTTGTTTATCTATTGGAATAATGATTATTCACATTATTGCCAAGTCATGAGTTTGGCAAAACTGATCAACACTGACATCTTGAGAAATGTATAGACAACTTTTACTTAGGGTTAATTGGTGCCAGGGACAAAAATAATTTTTAGGCCACTTTGTTTCTTTTTGCATATATTCACTCACTCACTTACTCATCAGAGCAATCTTCTGGATGGTAGGCAGCAGCTAATGTTGATGTTTCCCTCCATGCATTTCTGTCTTGAGCCAGGCATATTGCTGAGCTGAGGTTCAAGTGGATCTAATTCTTGATGTTGGGAGTACCATGTTGTTCTCGGTCTTCCCCTAGGTTGCTTTCCTTGGACTTTGCCTTTCAATATGATGGAGCTTAGTTCACCAGCACTTCCCCTAAGGTACATGGCTAAAATAATTGAGTTTGCATTTTCTGATGGTTACTAGCAAACATTCCTTTGGACCTATTTCAGCCAGGATGGATTCATTTGTCCTCTTGTAAACCCACGTTATGTTAAGAGTCTTGTGGTACACCACTTTTTGAAGACCGATATTTTACTTTCGTTCTGTTTTTTATTGTAAGCTTGATGAGAAGTGGAAGCAACAGCTGTATAAATTCTTGGACATGTTGGAATAGCAAAATTGATGTGAATTTAGAGTTGATTTCTCTTAGAATGTAGCAGAACAGGGTGGATATGAACAAGATTGCCTCGTCAAAGCAAACCTCTTCTATAACTGCCTCAACTAAGTCTCTCTGCCTTTGACTAAATGGTAAGACACTAACTGGACTCCACAACTGAAACTCGGTACTCTTTCCCAAGTTGTCAATAAAGGTACACTGTTCTTCTTCACTGACATTTTGAAACTCTTGATTGAAAAGGCGACGTCCCACCTGGATGGGTGTTCTTCCTCTGGGGAGCTATGCTCACCTGCGAACCCTTGGCCCGCGGGCTCCCACGCCTTAAACTGCGGGCCGACGGTGAGGCTCTGCCAGACCCAACCCATCTGGGAGATAGGGAGGTCGCCCGACGTAAATCATCCTTGTTTTTGGATCGAGTCTGGACCAGACGCTCAAGACCTATTTTCATGGAATTAAATTAGGAGTTAAATTAAAATTCAAATCTTTTTTGTCCTATCTTTTAAAAGAAAAAAATGGAAAATTTTCATGTTTAAATTGATTAAAGCTCCAGAACAGGACAGTAAAAATCTTAAACAAAGAAATAGAGAAAAAGGAGTTAAGGCAACAAACAATATTTTAGACAGTGCACTTCAACACATGTTGGCAAGATGGTAAGACACAACTGGACTGTATTAACTGAAACTCCAGATTCACTGTCTTGGAATCTTTCCCATCTGCTTTTGCTGGCTTCTCACTATTTTGAATGTCACAATTTGACTCCTGTACTTAAATTAATAGAAATCCCTATAGATGGATCTTTTTTCTTTCCAAAACAGTGTATTGGTAAATAAGGATCTTTGGATTTACTGGATCATGTTTTACTGCAACCAGGTCATCACATGTTTATTAAATTTTCCAACACTAAGTGCAGAAATTATGAGAAGCTAAACAATAGTTTTGAACTATCAGTCTTGTAATTGATTGTGGGATGACTGTAGGGCTTTGTTTATCTATTGGAATAATGATTATTCACATTATTGCCAAGTCATGAGTTTGGCAAAACTGATCAACACTGACATCTTGAGAAATGTATAGACAACTTTTACTTAGGGTTAATTGGTGCCAGGGACAAAAATAATTTTTAGGCCACTTTGTTTCTTTTTGCATATATTCACTCACTCACTTACTCATCAGAGCAATCTTCTGGATGGTAGGCAGCAGCTAATGCTGATGTTTCCCTCCATGCATTTCTGTCTTGAGCCAGGCATATTGCTGAGCTGAGGTTCAAGTGGATCTAATTCTTGATGTTGGGAGTACCATGTTGTTCTCGGTCTTCCCCTAAGTTGCTTTCCTTGGACTTTGCCTTTCAATATGATGGAGCTTAGTTCACCAGCACTTCCCCTAAGGTACATGGCTAAAATAATTGAGTTTGCATTTTCTGATGGTTACTAGCAAACATTCCTTTGGACCTATTTCAGCCAGGATGGATTCATTTGTCCTCTTGTAAACCCACGTTATGTTAAGAGTCTTGTGGTACACCACTTTTTGAAGACCGATATTTTACTTTCGTTCTGTTTTTTATTGTAAGCTTGATGAGAAGTGGAAGCAACAGCTGTATAAATTTTTGGACATGTTGGAATAGCAAAATTGATGTGAATTTAGAGTTGATTTCTCTTAGAATGTAGCAGAACAGGGTGGATATGAACAAGATTGCCTCGTCAAAGCAAACCTCTTCTATAACTGCCTCAACTAAGTCTCTCTGCCTTTGACTAAATGGTAAGACACTAACTGGACTCCACAACTGAAACTCGGTACTCTTTCCCAAGTTGTCAATAAAGGTACACTGTTCTTCTTCACTGACATTTTGAAACTCTTGATTGAAAAGGCGACGTCCCACCTGGATGGGTGTTCTTCCTCTGGGGAGCTATGCTCACCTGCGAACCCTGGGCCCGCGGGCTCCCACGCCTTAAACTGCGGGCTGACGGTGAGGCTCTGCCAGACCCAACCCATCTGGGAGATAGGGAGGTCGCCCGACTTAAATCATCCTTGTTTTTGGATTGAGTCTGGACCAGATGCTCGAGACCTATTTTCATGGGATTAAATTAAGAGTTAAATTAAAATTCAAATCTTTTTTGTCCTATTTTTAAAAAGATAAAAATGGAAAATTTGCATGTTTAAATTGATTAAAGCTCCAGAACAGGACAGTAAAAATCTTAAACAAAGAAATAGAGAAAAAGGAGTTAAGGCAACAAACAATATTTTAGACAGTGCACTTCAACACATGTTGGCAAGATGGTAAGACACAACTAGACTGTATTAACTGAAACTCCAGATTCACTCTCTTGGAATCTTTCCCATCTGCTTTTGCTGGCTTCTCACTATTTTGAATGTCACAATTTGACTCCTGTACTTAAATTAATAGGAATCCCTATAGATGGATCTTTTTTCTTTCCAAAACAGTGTATTGGTAAATACGGATCTTTGGATTTACTGGATCATGTTTTACTGCTACCAGGTCATCACTTGTTTATTACATTTTCCAACACTAAGTGCAGAAATTATGAGAAGCTAAACAATAGTTTTTGAACTATCAGTCTTGTAATTGATTGTGGGATGACTGTAGGGCTTTGTTTATCTATTGGAATAATGATTATTCATGTTATTGTCAAGTCATGAGTTCTGCAAAACTAATCAGCACTGAGATCTCGAGAAATCTACAGAATATTTTTACTTAGAGTTCATGTACAGGTGTATAGGTGCAAGAATTGTCATCATTACAAACCTCTTCCATAACTGCATCAACCAAGTCTCTCTGCCTTTGACATAAATGGTAAGACAAAACTGGACTCCTAAACTGTAACTTGGAACACTTTCACAAGTTGCCAATAAAGGCACACTGTTCTTCTTCACTGTCACTATCCCTAACCCTAACCCTACCAATAAAGTAGTGCAATCAGAGAGAGTTTGTTTATATTTGACTCTTTGCTTTCTACATGTTCAACCAGAAATGAAGTCAACCACCCACTGCATGATATTAGGCGACACACCCATATGCAGAAGGCTGGAAAAGGCAGTGTTGTGATCAATAACATCAAAAGCCTTACAGCAATCAGTTAGTACAAGAGTACTGATGTTGCTAGGTTTCTCAGCTTTCGACACAAACTGGTAGTAGACATCAATTAGGCAGTGTGTGGTTGACATACCCTTTCAGTTTCTGTATTGTCTGTCATCAACATGAGGTCTAATTGATTTTAGCACATGTTTGGCTGCACGACCTTCAGCAATTTTCGCTAACCTTGAAGTCAATGAAATAGGCCTAAGTTTCTGAATTGAAGGGGGTGTCTGTTTGGGTACAGGGATGACATTCACAATTTTCCATTGGTTTGGAACGGTGCCCCAGCAAATCTTGGTGCGGTGAGTCTGGAGGAATATATACTGCAACAACTGCAATGTAGGGAACAGCCCTTGGTAGTTTGGGATGCATCACCAAAATCTATGTTACTTCCAGCTCGGGGGGGAACAGTCATTCCTTCTATCAGTTCTGCTTTAATGCTGTCATTGGTACAGATTAGAATGCCTGTCCAGCTGACATTTGCTGAACATGTTCAATTTGTCAATATTGTATTGCTCAGGTGCTGTGTTAGGTTTCACCCAGGATTCTGTTACAATAGCAATATCTGCTATGTACAATGTATCTTAATTTGACATCAGTTTACAAGTGGTTCATGTTACTTGTGTGTAATTATTTTATGTACATGTACACACAGATCTGTTTTATATTTACAGTTCAAAGTTATGGAATAGCATGCACTTATTGACTGAATTAGAAGATGAAGTATACAATGGTCTCAAGAACAAGCAGCCATTGTTGTCATAACTCACATCATCAAAAGCAAGTAAGTAAGTTGGAATTTTCATATTTTAGCACTGTAGTTGTAAACAAGCGATAATTGTACATGTACCACATTGTACATCCATCAATTCTCCCTCAATTTATTTTATATTGAAATGACATTGTGATTGAAATGATAAGTTTGGTAGTTCATTTTTGTAATATGGTTTTTGGATATTTTTAAGGAAGATTATTATAAATGGGAATAAAAGGGTGGTGACTCGGTCTTTATCTGGCTGTTTAAAACCTTGCAGGGTCAGCACTGCACAATAAAGGACCTTGCCTTAAAGGGTCTCTATACGTTTTGTAATGACTCTAAAAATTAAAGACCATAAAAACTTAAATGGTAAGAAGTACAGCAGCTTTGGATAGTATAATGCATTTTGAGAAACTTTCCACTTCGAAGTACTGCGGTTATTATCCCCCAAAATTTGAATCTGAGACTGTAATGCTTCTCAGACTGTATTCCTACAGAGAATATTCTTCTGGCATTGAAATATTATCTCCAGTTTTTCAGTGATATCTCAAAAACGTGACCACCTTTTGAAATGAAATTTTCACAAGTTAGTTTTATTGTGTATACCTACATTTATATAGGATTAACACAATCAGTAGGCTCAATTACCAAACGTATGAAGCACCTTTAATCTCAGTCCTTAATTACATTGCCACGACCTTGCCAATTGTAAACCACAGATTCAAACCTCGTCACCTACTATTTTATTTTGTTATTGAACAACTTTAAAATAATGTCAAAATAATTTAATGTATAATCAATCACCATACATTAGAATTGCCAAAGAACACTTTTTTTTAATACTCTATCTTACTGTAGATAACTGTACCTCTCATTAAACCTGCATGTGTTCAACACTAATGTTGAGTAAGATAGAGTAATAAATTTGATTGTGTTTACTTTCAGAAGTTATTCTTTGCTTCCTATCAAGTCTACGTGTTTAACTGCCAATACTCTACAACGAGTAGTCTCTTCAAGAAAAAAATGTCACATAGAATGTTAACAAGAAGTTGTTGTACTCCACTGCAAGTACCATTTAAGACTCCACACAATGCTGCAGCTAGATAAATTGGTTGCTGTGAATATTAAGCCTATTTTGATTGTGCATAAGTTGTTGACATTTAACTGATTTTTGTTTGTACCAAAAGTAGAATACATGGCTTGATGACACGTTGGCTATGTTGTGTATTCGTTGAAATAGGCAAAACCAGTCTGAAACATTTTAATAAAATTGTTGAATGCAAGTGAGTGCATTGTTGCAAAATATAATTACGAGTTCTTTTGTGGAGTATTCCGTTTCATGAGACGAAGCGCAGTGGATACATGCAAAACTTATAAACATAATGTATGTTCCACCAATCACATGACAAGAATACATGTATATGTGAAGTTATATAATGCATATTATAAACTTTTTTGTTGATTTATTCTAAGGTGAAATTACTTTTTAATATGTGAACGTTTCATAATATCCAAAATTATAATATTTGCTACAAATAAGTACAATTGCCAGCCTTTGTTTAATGCTTGAATCAAAGTTTGTTCCAAATGTAGTTTTGATAATTGAACTTGGGATCTCATTTGCAGAATAAGCAAGTGTTCATCACCTATCTACCAATAGACGGTGCAAATCTTGCGCATTCCGAACATTTCTGGTACCACTTTGGTGTAAAAACATTGTTTTAACGAGTGAGTATAACAAACTTGTTGCTGTAACAGGTCCCAATGTTCAAATACACGCAAGACTTGCAGAGTCTATATTTGATAACTTCAGGACACTGGGATGCAAAACAGGAACTACCTACTTAGTTTCACCCAGGTTTATGAATATTTTTTTAATTAACTTATAATATTTCTTAATAATAGACCTTTCTCTTTTATAAAGAAGTTAAACAAGGCTGTTACACTTAATAATTATGTTATGCACTATTATTGCGTATGCTTCTACGCACAAATAATAAATAAACAATCATTATATATAACAAGTATTTGGAGTGATTTCATCTGCTTTCTGTTGTTTAATTCTAAGAATGAAGAGTCTTGATCTTTATTAGATAATTGATGAGCTCCAACTGGAGCTACACTCAATGTGAGATTAGAGATTGAGATTGGGATTAGTCGTGTGTTTTGGGCGCAGCAGTCTCTGGTAGCATATTTTTGTCTGTACATTGTGAGATAGGTAGAGTATATACTGTGTGGGCACAACATTTCTCGTAGGTTCAACCATACATTGACATTGGGGGCTACATCTGTCTGGTACTGTGGGGATAAAGTGTCTGTCTGATATTGGGGGCAACATCTGTTTGGTACTGCAGGGATAAAGTGTGTTGGGGGCAACATGTGCCTGACATTGTCATTGATGAGTGAATAACAAAACTAAAATTGCCTCTTTAAAGCTGAATTTAAATTCAACGATTTTTGTTTCCTCTTATAAATATTTGTCGGTGGGTGGGGAACTCTTACTGAACTCTGTGTTCTACAGAAAAAGAAAAAAATACAAAGATTATATTAAACTCAACATGTTTTATTTGGCAACAAAAACAACTTTACAACTTTCTGAGTGATGAAAACATCTTATGGTTATTCTAAAGAATATTTGAGGTATATATGCATGTCAACCATCTTCCTTACAATGTATTAGTTTTGTTATGTAAATAAATGAACTAATTTGGAAAAGCCGTGTAATGTTTGCCACAGGTTTCAAAATATATGTACGGACATGTAAGAAAACATGATTATGCCTTTTAAAACTTTACATGTACATGATTAATGCTAGGAAAATACCACATACTTTATTAAACCTGTCATGACAAGTTTTTTGAAAATGTGTATGAGTGCGCAGCTTTACTGTGATATCAGGGCCCTTTTTCATTGAGCCGGTAAGCAGCAGATTCTGTGCCCACTGCACAATTTTTTATTTAAAAAGCTGTTACATGTAGCTGTAACAAAAAAGTGAAAGTGTGCTATCCCCAGTTAGCAGGCAAGTGACATAAAAATGCAAATCCATGGTGAACAAGCACGCACACCACCACATTTTCTGCTTACTTATGAAATCCTGGTGAAATACACTTGGGCCTATGCTTATGGACATTTTGCTGCTATAGTAAGCACAAAAATATGCTTAACAACAATCTGCTTTATGAAATTGGGCCAAAAATGGATTGGTCCACTGGTAATGCATAACTAAGACTGCTGTTTATATACCTTCATAGTGGTAGTTGTTGGAAATCCAAATGTGCATAGACAAATATAATTAGCACCATGCTACACACCACATGAGTAAGGCTCAAGCCTTGTGAAGTTGCAAGCTCAATTACCTAGAATGTAAGGAAGAGGATAACATCAAAAATGCTAACATGAATTAACAAACAAGGATTAATATATTTCACTGCTTAATACACAACAACAAGCAGTTTTAAAAGTAAATTATACCATTTAATTTTATTTACGCTCTATGTGTAAAGTGTGACACTTCCAGCTTGACAGTGAAAATCTTTATGAATGAACTGAAATAAGTTTACAATCTTGTAAAACGGATATAGTGGTCCTGGGACTAGTATACAAACTAAATTTACATTTCACAGAAAATCATAACGTCTGACTTTTTTCAGCATAAGATTAAGTTGTTTTCTCTAAGATTTTCTCTGAAAGTTTGACATCACTGCCATCTTTATACAAGATAACTCCATCAGTTTGTTTTCAGAAAATAACTAATGGTGTAATTTCCTTTTAAAACATCTTCAAAAGCTTAAAAAACTATTGATTAGCCACTGTCGAAAAACAATCCAGACCCCCTGCATAATTTTGTTGAATTACTGTTGTTTTTGGCCTCACATACATTACAATTGAGTACTTATCATTGATCATCCCAACATTCATCATTCCTTTTCAATCTTAAGTCTGAGGTAGGGTATAATTTGCTCATGTCTTTGAAGTTGATCACAGAAAAAATATCAGGCATTTAAAAACATAAACACTGATGCAAAAGTATACATAAGGTTCATTCCGTGTCAAATCAACCAATGGTGGTACCAAGGCCCAATTTCATAAAGCTGCTAAGCACAAAAATTTGCTTAGCATGAAATTTCTTCCTTGATAAAAACAGGATTACCAACCAAATTTCCACGTGATTTTCAGGATAAGCAAACAACAGCTGACTACCAGTAACAAGCAATATGCAACACATGGATATTTGGTTGGTAATCTTGTTTTAATCAAGGAAGAAATTTCATGCTAAGCAAATTTTTGTGCTTAGCAGCTCTATGAAATTGGGCCCAGTTTGGCTCAAACTCTTTTCTAACATTCATATAATGAGCACATGCAAAACAAAATTCCTACTCCGTGTTGGAGAACATGTATAAAATATCACTTTCTAATAAAACAGCATTTTGGGGGTATTCGGTAAATGTACAGGTCCATTTCATTTGATTTAATAAAGGGGTGTATTAAATGCAAATTGAATTCCTTGCTGTTTTAAATCTAAAATCAATCTTACAGGCTCAAAACAAGATGGCTTAGTCTTTTTTAATCACCTTGATGCAAAACTAAAAAATAAGAAATTGATATGTGTAAAAGATTCCCTTATATTACTTGCACTTGGAGGGAGGTACTGCCCCAATTTCAACGGGTCATAATTCAGAAATGATGTGGAGTTGTGAATTTCTTTCTTGCATGTGCTCATTATACCCATAGATGAATGTTAGAAACGAAATTTCAGCCAAATCCGAGAGGTGAATCGTACCAATTTTCAGAATATTGGTTGATTTGACACGGAATGACTCGTATTAAACATATTGCCAATGCATTAACTTAATTTTTGTGAAACTCAACACTAACAAAAAATCAGTCAATAAAGAAGTTACAAAAACGAGTGCATCTCTAGCAAAGTCAGGAATAAGTTTAAAAATCTCCACCTATACATTTGAAAGGTTACTTTATTGATATTGCAAGTTTACTTGGTTTACTGGTTAGAGGCCAAAACTTTACACAATACAGGTGTATGTGTATACAAATTCTTTGTATGTCTAATGTGTACATGTACAACAATTATTGAAGGTCTGAGGTGATGTTGAAAAATTTAAAAATCTGGTCATGGCAAACAGTAATTATTCCAATGAGTAGACCCATCAATTACTTATTCCTGTTTTATTTAGAGAAGGGCACAAATGTACAGAAGTTACGTGGTGTTCCATGTTGACAAAGACTACTCTGTGCAGGTTGGATGTAATTGCAACCATGAGACCCTTTTCTCGATCTTGTCGACAGCAGGACCTGTTAGGTCTTGAGTTTACTGGCTGAATGCTAAGATCACTGGCCTCAGGCCAGCGGTCCAGTGTAAAATTCAAGCCCTGAATACATCTTCATAATTCTTCGTGGTCATGCTTTTGTGGCTATGAAATAATGGGACATACTTTACAATGTAATTAACATCAACATCATACAATACCTTTGAATGAAGAGCCAACATTTTTAGTTCTCCACTTCATTATGAACCTGTATTGCAAAATTGACAATAGGCATTTTTTATTATTTTTTTTCTTCTGTTAGTCTGCTACATCTAACTCCCCCACCCCAACTCCTCGACAATTACAAACTCCATTAGAGACTTCAGATTTTTTGGAGCCCTGTAGGGCTTTTTGAATAAACTTTCCAATACTGCTCAGAGATATTTTTACTTACCAAGTTAAGGCTCTAAACAGTTGTTACGCTTGGAAACTGTCCTGATGGAGACTCTGGAAAAGAGTCCTCTGATACTTGTCCACTCTCTATGGAATCAAAACTATCTACAAAACTATCGGGAGGTGGATGCTGGAGATGGAGTAAAACACGAGTGGTAGCTCCGTGGAGTGTACACAGTTGCTTATACAGAAAGGTCAGACAGAACCTATTGTATTTGGCTGTTTGTACCAAGGTCTGAAACTTTCTCAACAGGCACACAAAGGTCAACAAGATGACAGGTACCCAAATGAAGTTGAAGTAAACATGAAAGTCATACAGCAGCATTATACATGTAGACGTACATCAGGTTCATCAGCAATCTGTAAAAAAAAACACCCCAAAACTCAAAACATTTGTGAAGAGAATAATCAGTTCTGAAATGTCATACTTGAAGGGGGAGGCCATTCTTCCTTTATAAAAAGTACACTTCCCCATTAAAAAATCTAACAATTGAAACATTTAATAGGGGAATGATTAAGGCCAAGACCAGGGCAAAGGAAGCCATGGCCTCCACAGGCCTGAAAGAATAAACTCTATAGGAAAAGTATGTCAAAATATTAACTAAAATCCAACACAATCTAGCTTGGTATATGCGCCGTGTTTTTCACAGGGGAAAAAATAGTCCATTAAGAATTGTCCATTTACCTATAACATATTTTACCCAAAATAATGGGTGTTTTTAAACATACATGTATTTGTAATGAGTCTGACTGATCATCGTTGAAGAAATTAATCACGTGGTGTCTGGATCCAACAATATTATTATTACCCAATTTTGTCCTGTGACGCCATGGAAAATACATGGCTTAATTTACCATTAAAGTGTTTCATTTCCATCCCCCTTCCCTAGTTTTTGACATCATTGTAATGTTTAACCATGTACATTGCACATTCATAACTGCAGGTTCCAAGGTGAAAATAATGGAATGGGAACATTATTCTTATAAATTGTAATTGTGACTGACAAAATGAAAGTATATTTTACATCACTCATACAATTAATGTTGTCTATACAAGATAGGCCTATGACACAGATAGATGTACAGTAGAACTGTAATTACAAAGGCCGACTAAATTATTTCCTTTTTTATTTATTTATTTATTTTTTTTCCCAACACGATTTTGGAACCCGCTTCTTTTTCATACATGTAACGTCGTTAGCCCTACTACTAGTACTACAAGTACTTAGGGCTAAGAGTAATTCCTTGTAAGTTGTTATTCCTTGTAATTTGTACTTCCTTTTACGGCACAAAAATTATGATTTAACGACTTGTGGGTCAGGAATTTTTTTATTTTATTTAAACTTCATCTTTTGACTGGAAGGAAAGATCAAAATGAGGCCATGATTTTAAATAAAATGTTGCAACACAAACATCACGACTTTATGGCATTTTTTCAGGTGATATAGTTTTTTTTAGTTTTGAGTTTCCTCTTTGGACCGGAAGTAGAGGTCAAAGTGGATCATTGTTTTTTGTTAAAATTTTGAAATTGTTATAAGTATCAAACAACATAAGTATTACGACTTTATTAGATGTGGTTCAGGAGAAATCATCTGTTTAACTGTTGAGCTTCCTGTTTGGACCGAAAGGAAAGGTCAAAGTGAGGTCATCTTAAATTAGATTTTTGCATTTGTTGTAAGCTACAAAGTAACACTAACTATTTGACTTTACGACATGTGGTTCAGGGGATATGATTTTTTAAAGGAATAAGCTTCGAATTACCTTAATTCGACACCTGATGACGTCACAGTAAAAAATAAATTTCATAATAAATTTCATAAAGAACACGATGGTATAAAAAAAATTCCATCCAATGTATTTTCACGAAAACCCTAAACCTACAAAGGAATTACATGTTGCTCATGTACAAATCGAATGGGCCGTGCACAAAGCAATGGGTCCTCTACCTGTTAGGAATCGAATATCAAGGATCAGAAGTGCATTGCATGTGTGTTAACCCATCCTGTTAATAGATTGTTAATAGATTCCTTTGTGTTGCAAATACATGTTTAAACAAAAGCCAAAAAGTCTCTTTATGGTGAACATCCTGTTCATAGGTTGTTAATTATTTTTTACATTCGGAGTCAAGCTTATGTTCTAAGCTTCAATTTGATATATGATTCAACTCTTTCCTATTTACACTCTAGGATTTTGGGCTTAAAGAAAAAACGTGTACAAATGCTATGGGATTTAGGTGGAAACAAAGAATAACAATAATAACTAGACATTGAGGTGTTTGTGAACAAACACGAAGCTGTTTCGTTTTGTTGTGCTTTGATTAAATGATCCAGACATTTAAAGTGAGGCTAAGTTCAAGATTGAACGATATGGTTCCACTTCCTGTTGATCCGGAAGTAAAGGTCAACATGGAGTTACGGTAACCCAAAATTTATTTTCAATCCTCAAAGGGTTTATAACTGGAAAAAAATTGAAATTCAGCTGTGTAGTTCTTGAGATATGGCCCCAATTCCCGTTGACCCAGAAGTAAAGGTCAACATGGGGTCACGGTAACACAAGGCTTATCTTCATTGCCCAAGGAGTCTAGAACTGAAAAAAAAAAATGAAAATTGGTAGTCTAGTTCTTGAGATATGGTCCCACTTCCGGTTGACCCCGAAGTAAAGTTAAAACATGGGTTCAAGATTTCCCAAGGCTATACTCCAATGCTCAATGAGTCTATAACTGAAAAAAAAATTTGAAAATCGGATGTGTAGTTCTTGAGATTTGGTCCAACTTCCGGTTGACCCCGAAGTAAAGGTAAAACATGGGTCAAGATTTCCCAAGGCTAATCTTTAATGCTCAAGAAGTCTATAACTGAAAAAAGTTTGAAAATCGGTTATGTAGTTCTAAGGATATGGTCCCACTTCCGGTTGACCCCGAAGTAAAGGTCAACATGGGGTCACGGTTACCCAAAGTTAATCTCCAATGCCCAAAGAGTCTATAACTGAAAAAAGTTTGAAAATCGGTTATGTAGTTCTAAGGATATGGTCCCACTTCCGGTTGACCCCGAAGTAAAGGTCAACATGGGGTCACGGTTACCCAAAGTTAATCTCCAATGCCCAAAGAGTCTATAACTGAAAAAAGTTTGAAAATCGGCTGTGTACTTTTAAAGATATGATGCTGCAAAGATTAACTATTTAAATATTCAAATGAAGATCACGTGGTTAATTAATTAGGAATTTTTTACAAAATTACATTAAGAGTTAAGTTTATGTTCTAAGCTTCAATTTGATATATGATTTCATTATTTCGTATTTACGCTCTAGGATATTAGGCTTAAAGAAAAAACGTGTACAAATGCTATGGGATTTAGGTGGAAACTAAGAATAATAAAAATCTCGACGAAAACAATACCTGTTCCGACTGTAGGTCGGAACAGCTAATAAAAATCTCAACAAAAACAATACCTGTTCTGACCGTATGTCGGAACAGCTAATTAAACATTTGTGTACAAACGCTGAGCTGTTCCGATTTTGTTTGTCTTTGATTAATTGCTGCAGACCTTTATTGTGAGCCTGACTTTGACATAGAAGATAGTTGACCTTTTACAAGCGTTGAATTTAAACTTTAAAAGTGCTTAAAAACGATTGACGCGGAAGTTAGGGTCAACTTAGGGTCACGGTAACACTTCGCTAATTTGTATGCCCAAGGAGTCTATAACCAAAAAAATATGAAAATCGTATGCGTACATCTTGAGATATATTCGAACTTCCGGTTGACCTGGAAGATAAGGTCAACCCAAGGCTAATCTCCAATTCGCAAGGAGTCTGTAAATGAAAAGTTTGAAAAGGGGGGGGGTGTACTTTTTGAAATATGGTGCTAAAAAGATTGACTAATGAATTATTCATGTGACGATCGTGTAAATAATTAATTAATAATTTTAATCGTATTGCTTGTAAAAACTAAGGAAAGTTATAAGCAAGGCTATGGTGAATACATAAAATCGAATATTTTATGGTTAATGGGAAATAATGAATCATTACACTATCATGCCTGACATGTGGCGTGTCGTTGTCCACTGGTTAGTGCGTCGGACTCGAGCTCTGCTGGCTAAGTCATCGGGGTGTGGGTTCAAACTCCGGTCTTGACACTAGTGTCCTTGAGCAAGGTATTAAACCATAATTGCTTCGTAAAAGTTGGTGAAGTAGTGCGTTGTACCAAAGATACTATAAAAGGAAGATAGGACACTAGTGCTGTTTTGCACAGCAGCCGTTGTAACGCGATGACTCAGCACAATTGGAACATGGGGAAGGGCGCCATCACCCGGTGGGCAAGTAAAACGAAGCAGACGACGTTAACACAGTATAGAAATAAATAGGAGGGTCATGGCAAATTGGCAATTTGCGTTCAAAACAAAGGTGCAAAAGACAACTGTGATTGAAATTATACATACTGTATAATATCCATCTTAGAATGATATGAAGAAAAAAATCCTTAAGAATTTAAAATGGTGTTTCTTAAGGGGTGTTTCTTAGATTTAAAAGGGTGTTTCTTGGATTTAAAAGGGTGTTTCTTGGATTTGAAAGGGTGTTTCTTAAGTATTTAAAAGAATGTTTCTTAGAGTTAAAAGGGGCGTTTAAAGGATTTAAAAGGGTGTTTCTTAAGAATTTAAAAGGGTGTTTCTTAGAATTAAAAGGGTGTTTCGTAGATTTAAAAGGGTGTTTCTTGGATTTAAAAGGGTGTTTCTTGGATTTGAAAGGGTGTTTCTTAAGGATTTCAAAGGGTGTTTCTGCACAAATGTCTACAAGTGGCAATCTTTGATTCCTTAATCTTATTTTATTTTTGTCCCTGCCTGGGGAAAGGGTTCCTATACCAATATATTTTAGGTAGTTTTCAAAAGCTTTTAATTTCATAGTAAATGTGGTGAGATGGGGATACATACTTGGATCTTTTAATTAAACCAACAAAGTGCAAAAGTATGACATTGTATCCTGTGCATCAATCACTTTTAATCATCACTTGCAAATTGGTAACAGACACTAAGAAGGTTCAATTAATGACCAGCTGGGACCAAATCCATGGCTCTGCTTATGCAGAATTCTGCAGTAAGCAGAGCCATGCAATTCGACCCATCTGTAATTGATTAGCAACCATCTGTTTGTAAACAATAAATACATATAAATTAGTAGATATACAAATATTTTTACATATATATATATAATTTTGCCCCACACCCAGAGAACCGGACCAACTGTCTTTTCAACAAGACATGGCCCAATTCAACCGTAGGTTACGCCTACGTGAATATTTTCATGTAGAGCCCTCCACAGAGGACGAGTCATCTGTGGACGTCCAACCCAACACCCGCAACCGCTTCAGGGAGAAAAGTCGTTGGGTACCCCCTAAGAACCGAGATGTGGTTCTTGATACCTACATCAATTCAGTCAGCTCCGAGGTTCTTAAGGTCCCTAACACCTTGGCACCAAACAACCTCCCCCAAGATGAACGTCATGCTCTAACACAGCTCCGCCAATCACCAGACATAGTGATTAAACGTGCTGACAAGGGGTCCGCAGTTGTAGTCATGAACACACATGACTACATAGCTGAGGGCCTCAGACAACTCAGCAACACTGATCATTATATTGAATGTGACACTGACCCTACTCAATTATTTTCCAAACAAATCAGTGACACCTTGGTTAGAATGCACAATGCCAACGGTATTGACAAAGATACCTTCAACTATCTCCTTCCACAGGACCCCCGTACAGCACGCTTCTACCTTCTACCTAAGATACACAAGCCCAACAACCCAGGCCGACCCATTGTATCTGGTAATGGTAGCCCTACAGAGCGCATTTCTGAGTTTGTAGATAGCTTTCTCAACCCCTTAGTCTCTGGCATCCCTTCTGTAGTGTATTTCACACTGGATTGCAGACAATGAATACACACACTGCAAAGGAGCTGCCATACTGGAAAAACGTTTTATTTACTCAACCTGGGAATGCGGGTCATGGTGTGACCTTTGACATGGCTGTATGCAAATTATACAATACTCAATATTTATGAGCTGGGTGTAGCCAAGTGGGCCAAAGCAAATATATCACACAATCCTTCATAAAGGATACCACAGACTTCCTCTATAAGCTAGAGGATGTCAAACATCAAATACCCGACTGCTTTTTTGGTTACTCTATATGTTTTATCACTGTATACTAACATATCCCATAATGAAGGCATGAATGCACGTGTCTCCGCTCTCAGGGGTAATATACAATCCTGCCCCTCAGTGATACATATTAAGGAACTCATCAGCCACATTCTCACTAAGAACAACTTCTCATTTACTGACAGGCATTTTCTACAGATACAGGGTACCGCCATGGGTACAAAAATGGCGTCCTCATATGCCAACATTTTCATGTCTGACTTAGAGGAAAAACTTCTGTCCTCTGCCTCCAGCCGCCCACTAGTTTGGTGGAGATTTATTGATGATATTTTCTCCATCTGGTGTGGTAGTCAAGAAAGCTTGGATGAGTTTATCGATTATATAAACTCATTCCACCCAACCATAAAGTTCACTACTGAATACTCGAGTGTTAACGAGTGTTAACTTTCTAGATGTAACTATAAGTAAATCCCCTAGCGGCATTGTTACGGATGTATACAGCAAACCCACTGACACCCACCAGTACCTTCTCTCTAACAGTTGCCACCCCAGTCACTGTAAGAAGGCAATAGCTTACAGTCAGGCCTTGCGCATAAGACGTATCTGCTCCACAGATACCCTATACAAAATGCGCTCATCGGACCTCAGGAAACACCTTGTTTCTAGAGGTCACAGCGAACGCAGGGTTCAACTTGCCATCAACAAGGCCCTCAGTATACCACGCCATACTCTTTTGGCCAACAAGGGGTCCAGAAAAGTCCCGACCAATAGAGTTGCCCTGGTCACCACCTACCACCCTAACCTACCCAAACTCTCCTCAATCCTCAATGGTAGAATGGATATTCTCCATTCATCTAAGAGGATGCGCTCAGCAATCCCTGATAACCCCATGGTTGCTTTCCGCCGCCCTAAAAACCTGGGAGACATTCTAGTCAGGGCCAAACTCCCCCCAGGTACAGGCCAAACACCACCACTAACAGAGATACAGGGTTGTCACAAGTGTGCCCGCTCTAAATGTAGAACTTGTCTCTACATCAAACCTGCACTCAAAGTGAAGAGTCATAGCACTGGATCTTTTTACAATATCAAGACCGACTCCCTATGTAGCACACCCAATGTGGTCTATGTTATATCTTGTAAAAGATGTGGACTACAGTATGTAGGAGAGACTAAGACCAAACTCAGTCTTCGCTTTGCGAACCATGTCTCTTCCATAAAGACCAAGAAACAGTACCCCGTCTCCATCCACTTCAACAGCCTTAATCACAGCGTCAAAGATGTTGAACTCATTGTGATTGAGGCTTGCAATGGTGACGACACACACCGCAAACTCAGAGATTCACGCTGGATTCACCAACTCAAGACAGTCCAACCCTTTGGACTCAACGTAAACACTGGTGTTAAATAAATTCCCATCACACTCCTTCCACCTTTGCTTGTTTTTTTCTTTGATATAAAATAAATAAAATAACTGTAAACAACAAGTTCTCTCCACTAGTCTATTTTTACGCTTTTTCTCTCGCTTACTTCATTGATACAAAATAGATACAGTTATTGTCATTTACATGTTCCCTACACTTCTTTTTTCTCTCTCTCAAAAAGTTTTGAAAAAATCAACCTGTCAATAACCCATTCCCTCTGCAGAGGAATTAATAACCTGCTCTCTCTGCAGGTCCCTCTTGCTTAGTTTTAACTTCTTACACTGATTCTTTTATTCTATAATTACTTTGATCTTGCCTCCTATTGTTAGTTGCATTTTCTTATGTGGCTTGCCCTCTAATCCTACCCTTTCATGCTTCCCGCATTGTAATACCTACAATGCAGAACCACCTTTATGGTCCAGTGATCCAGCCTTTCACACTGACCATCCTTTGTCCTCACCTCTTCACTCTGATTGGTTCTTAGCCAGTAAATTTGCAACTCTGATTGGCTATATTTTCCCGCTTTTTTCTGGATACTCTCCCTTAATCCTTTGCTCCTCTTTTTGCTATAAATGGATATGTTTGTGTTTGTTCTTGTTTATGCCTCTGACGAAGGTCCGGATTGGATCGAAAGCTAAGGCCATCTCCCCTACTAATTTTATATATATATATATAAATATATATATATAAATATATATATATAAATAAATAAATAAATAAATAAATAAATAAATAAAGGTTGCATGACTACAAAGTTGTTTTTTATAGTCTTAGTCTCTCCCACATACTGTAGTCCACATCTTTTACAAGATATAACATAGACCACATTGGGTGTGCTACATAGGGAGTCGGTCTTGATATTGTAAGAAGAAGGTTCTACATTTAAAGCGGGTACACTTGTGACAACCCTGTATCTCTGTTAGTGGTGGTGTTTGGCCTGTACCTGGGGGGAGTTTGGTCCTGACTAGAATGTCTTCCAGGTTTTTAGGGCGGCGGAAAGCAACCATGGGGTTATCAGGGATTGCTGAGCGCAACCTCTTAGATGAATGGAGAATATCCATTCTACCATTGAGGATTGAGGAGAGTTTGGGTAGTTTAGGGTGGTAGGTGGTGACCAGGGCAACTCTTTTGGTCGGGACTTTTCTGGACCCCTTGTTGGCCAAAAGAGTATGGCGTGGTATACTGAGGGCCTTGTTGATGGCAAGTTGAACCCTGCGTTCGCTGTGACCTCTAGAAACAAGGTGTTTCCTGAGGTCCGATGAGCGCCTTTTGTATAGGGTATCTGTGGAGCAGATACGTCTTATGCGCAAGGCCTGACTTTAAGCTATTGCCTTCTTACAGTGACTGGGGTGGCAACTGTTAGAGAGAAGGTACTGGTGGGTGTCAGTGGGTTTGCTGTATACATCCGTAGCAATGCCGCTAGGGGATTTACTTAGAGTTACATCTAGAAAGTTAACACTTGTTAGAGGAGTATTCAGTAGTGAACTTTATGGTTGGGTGGAATGAGTTTATATGGTCGAAAAACTCAACCAAGCTGTCTTGACTACCACACCAGATGGAGAAAATATCATCAATAAATCTCCACCAAACTAGTGGGCGGCTGGGGGCAGAGGACAGAAGTTTTTCCTCTAAGTCAGACATGAAAATGTTGTCATATGAGGGCGCCATTTTTGTACCCATGGCTGTACCCTGTATCTGTAGAAAATGCGTCAGTGAATGAAAAGTTGTTCTTAGTGAGAATGTGGCTGATGAGTTCCTTAACATGTATCACTGAGGGGCGGGATTGTTTGTTGCCCCTATATATATGTATCTATACATATATATTGAATAAGCATAAGTCCTTGTTATTACTACTTAATCAACAGTTGCGTAACCAGAGGGGGGAGGGGGCCTGACCCCCCCCCCCCCCACTACTAGCCTTGTCCGTCATGGGTTATCGATTACAGATTACAGGAATTACAGATGAGAAATTTTTACCAACTTTCTACTCTTCCTTTTCACTTTTTTGTCCCCAACTTTGTTAAGCAAGCTCTTGTTATAAAACTTCACCGCAGCATGCAACCTAAATCTCACAAAAAAAGAGATGAACGATGTTACCATTTCACTACTGCACAAATCAAGATGAAGATTATTATTAGTTAAACCAATACGGATTCTTTCTACAATCCTTTTGCCGATAGCATTGATGTGGAAATAATCATTAAAACATTTGACAATACTTTCTCACCTACAACAAAGTCAGAAAAATTGTCACTAGGAACAGTTAAACCACCAAAATCTGATTCCTCAACACAGTAGGCCTTATAATGTAATAGTAGTTCAGATGAATATGAATGAATGAATATGCCCCCTAGCATGAATATGCCCCCTACACCATTTTTCAACAATGCATTTTTACAAGTCTCACAATTTTGATGCTTTGCAAGTATCTACTTGGCCAGATAACCAGCCACATACACTATTACATTTTTTTGAGGTTGGTCTATCATGTTATCCAAGTTATCACAGATATGGTTGAAATGGTCATCATTTTTTCCTGTAGACCCCTCAGAGGTTCCAGAATTTCCCTGTGATTTTAAAGAAGCTGTCAAGTCCAGAAAACTGTCACTGTCTGATTCGCAATTTTGATTTCCCAGAGAACCATGAATACAAGTGCTTGAGTTGCCAAATTTTTGGACTTGCCAAGAGAGCCAAAATCTTCCATTCCTTCAATGATGTCCTTTTGCAAATCATAGTACAGCCCTGACTTAAGACTCATTTCATCTAGTGTTAATATGCAAACTTTATCTCTTTCGGACATAGTTTTAGCCTTTCGCTGCAATATTTCAAAGCTTGTGTTATTAAAGCCAGGCTGTACTCTCACTTTTTCCAGCCATCTTCAAAGAGATCTCTCACATGGCAAAGCAAAAATTTTGCGGCAAAACCTATAAGCACTCGGACTTTGGTAGTGAAGGGCAAAGGCAAAGAGTTTATCCTTGTTTGTGTATCGTCTGCCCTTCAAACGCTGCTTACCTATTCTAAGCTGGCTAGCAAAGAAATCTAAAGTGCTTGTGTCCAGGTATCTACTCGCATTCTTGATGATGTTATTGATTGATCTAGACTTGGAAGCTTTCTCTAATGATGCTGTAAGTGTTTTGATATTCCCCTTTAGTCTGTGAATCTTTACTCTGTGTGTAGACACTTTGGGTTTTGTACGTTGACCAGCATTCTCTCTTGCAGTATCTGGACCAGGCTTTACATCCTCCACTGAAGTAAGAAAAATGGAATGAAACATGGCTTAGATTATGGAAATCCAAATCCAGGTATCAAAGCACCTGAGTATGACTTAAAATGCAAACAAAAGGCAATAGTTTTCTTTGTAATGTTTTATTACAGGGATGAAGTGGGCATTTCCTAGCCAAAAGGGTCTACTGGATTGAATGTGTATGGATATCATTTGCATGTTATCTTTACCTGGTTCATTATAGAATGAGCTGATGTGGTCTACATCAGATTCTTGGTCTGTGATGTCCAAATGATCTTGAGTGTTGGTTGTGGTACTTTGCGCTGTACATTGTCTCTCTTTGCATAGGTGTGGTCTGCCTTTACCTCACTGTGTTTTCCTCCAGAAGCTAAATCGTTTTCAACTGTTATGATAAAAAATTAAAAAGCTTGATTGAAATCAACATATAAAATACTTCTCTCATTTTTTCCTCCTTTTCTTGTCACCTGGGCAAGCAGCATTATTATTTCTGCATAGCTAATAATAATAGATTTGTGGGTGACAACCAGTAATAGTAACTTCAAACTCGATTGCCACCCACTCATCTTAATTCTGTCAACATCAATTTTTCCCATAAGTAAATTTAATTTTACATGTAGTTCACACATTTGGAAAAGACAAAAATTAAAAAGATTTCAACAAAGCAGGTTCAACAAAACAATACCTGTCTTACATCTTTTTATGGAGACATGTCTGCTGGGTTGTTTCCGCTTCAAAGTCACCTTCTTTGGTGGATTTGGTATGTTGAAAATTGTAGGGACCGCATTCCAAACCAGTCTACCAGTACACAAAACCTGGGATGGCTCAAAATGCTTTGAGCAGATTCTGCAATTATTGTGTAAGTATTTTGATGACTTGTTCCAGAGATCTTCTCTTCTTGTTGATTGAACCCATCGGTCTGATCTGTGGTACCACAAATGAAATAAACAAAAACATCAAAATAAACCCATGTGATCTGTGCAGACCAAACAAAGTCTATAGGCCAAATTAAAAACAAACACGTCCATCTTGATGGGTCATTTGGGTGGACCTGATTTATCAAAACATTACAAATAAATTATTAAAGACTTCCATCACAAATTTATAAATGTTAAGGCTATCATCATTCATAACTCTACACACCCACTCACTGCCCAGTATCCATTCCAAGACCAAGTCAATTACAAAATAAAAACATAAATGGCTTAAATAAATACAAAGGGACGCTGCTTAATTGTTTTCTTAAGAGTAAAAGGGAGGGATACAACTATTTTACATGATCCTCACATACACAGCTACTCCATTCTGCACTCTGGGGTCATGAATGTTTGTTTCCTGATCCTATGAAAAAGCAATGTAGAGTAGCCTAATGTAATGTGTCATGCCTGTGTAACATTTTGCAGAAAACAACTCCACCCAATTTCTGCCTGGAATGTTGATGTTAATGTCATTATTCCATCAAAATGTTCTGCCAAAAAGTTCGCCTTACCTTTCTTTGCACTTTGGAAATCGGTAGAAGTGAAGATCACAATTCCGTTGTGAATTGTTCACACAATTAACGGCAGAGCACCACAGTGACATGTTTGCTCGCCGTTATTTGCCGAGTTGGCGCCTATTGGTTGTAAGTTTTCCATAGTCATAGTGCAGTGTAGCACAGAGCAGACGATGTTGGTTTTACTTGCTCTACAATAGCGGGCGCACTTCCATGCTCCCGCCATTTTGCGTTTCACGTTTGCGCACAATAGTGTCCTATCTTCCTTTTATAGTATCTTTGGTTGTACCAGCCAGGAATGACACCCAAGCCTGAATCCTTATGGAATGTAAAGGGGTAACCCTGTTTCAGCTCCAGGAGTATGTGTTATTGGTACCTGGAAAACAGTTGATTCGTAGCCCACACCTTGAAGTGACCTTCAGGCTTTGTGTGTCTGGCGACTAGTGTTGTAACAAACCAAAAAAAGATCACTACTTTTTATGGAAAGAAAAATTTGCAAATGTTGAAAAAACCAAAAGGGCATTACAAACTCTTAACAGCCCGAGACATTGTTTTTAGAGCATGAAGTAAGACACCTTTTTGGGAAAGTTGGGAAATTTATAGATGAGATCATTAAATTCAAGGTCAAAAATATGGTTGAGTTTAACATTGATAGTCCCAATGTCTGTTGCGAGTGCTGAGAGTCTAACAAAAAACAAATCAAAAATAGAAAGCAGTTCTCATTATAGATCATTGTGAAGTTTTTTTATTACAATACTTAATCTTGAATAAATTGTGATCACAATGATTATAAGATTTAATGTGTAAATATTATTGCAAAAGACTGATTAATATAAATAAGTTAGAACAAAGTTATGAATAAAAAACGATCATTTAAAAGTTTTGGGAGAAAACCAATGTCTGACTTGTAGATTCATCCATCCATAGATTGGAAATAATAAAAAAGATACAAATTTTGAAGCATGTAGTAAGATGGTGTCTAAGGTATTAAATTTGAAGGTTTCGAATTGTCTGTTGAAAGTCAACAAAATGGTAATTGTGGTTTTGCGACAATGAAGCAACAGTATTTAATGTCAACACAAAAAAGAAGATTAAGTTCTGATGTGATAAAAATCAGAGATTGAATTTATAGAGTGTTAAATATTGCAGCATGAGCGGATGTTTGCGTTAGGGATAAGGTTACAAGGTTCTCTATTTCAGAGTTTTGTGGGTTTAGAAATAAAAATTGTGGTTTTCAGTTTTTAAAATGACGAGTAGTTAAGGTAACCTTTCTGGTACACTTTGACCTTTCCCCTAGAGAACAATGAAAGGTCAAACTGTACCAGAAATAGGGTAAAAATATGGTACACTTTAACCTTTCCCCTAGAGGACAATGAGAGGTCAAACTGTACCAGAAAGAGGTTAAAAAATATGAAATTACTTGCTGTGGTGCAATGCCCGTGTGTATGTTGGTAACAGTGCTGGCAGGGATAATCGCCAAACAAAGGGTATGTGGGACTGGCTAGGGAGAGGGAGTTAATCTTATCGATCTATAAAGAGGGGGCAGTGTGTTGGTAGGACCGGTGAGTGCTGGTAGGGAATATTCTCTGACCAAGAGGGCGTGTGAGAATGACTTTGCAGTTTTACTGACTAGTTGAAGGAAAAAATCTTATTGATCCATTGAAGATGACGTTGCAGTATTATTAGTTAGGGTTATACATTGTATAAATTCCACCCGCATAGCCCTTTGATTTACAAATATTATCGTTAAATTATCATAACATCATAACTTTGGTCAGTTGTACGGTCATCATGTCTGCTGGAAAACATTATCGTTCGATAGCATCTTCAAGGGTTGAGCCAATGTGTAGCGGGTTGCGTTATACACATCAAGCAAACCAGACAGAGGACAGTCTTCCACGATTAGTTCATTTATCGACACGATTAACCGAAAAAGAGTTGGGGGAGTTTAATCTGTTAAAAGAATACGACGACCCAACAGTCAAAAGTCATGGAAAAAGCTTGTTTCAGCACTTGGTTCTTCAGATGCTGATGTATACAAGCACCAAATGAATCATGTAAAATCAATCCTTGGTCTATATGCTTTAACGCTTTAGTGCAATGGCATCGAAGTAGCGATACAGAAGCCACAATTGAAAAGATGATATTGGCGCGTCAACAAAGCAGTATTTCTTATAATGTATATGAATTTTTACTTCCAGTGTAAAACATTATTTCTGTTTACTGTAATATTTTCTTCCTAGAGCGTGGGAACGGAAAAGGCCGGCTATCGTTATTGCACCACACAATGTAAACCCTGTAGCCAAGCCAATTTAATGTTGAAGTACCTTTAGAATCATCGGATAATATCCTATTATCGGATTATCCGGCCATGTAATTGGGGGTTGGGCATTAGTTGTATTGATAAACGAGGCGGGGAGGTATTGACGTGTTTGGGGCGCCAATTTCAAAAAGACACAGGTTACTGAATTCAATCGTTTTAAACTGTCAAACCTTTTTGGGGACGAAGATGTTTTTACTTATATAAAATATCATGGATAAGATACAGAGCTTCATAATCATATTTATGCGTGAAAAGATGGGTAGTCTAATCGTAGATATCGTTTTGTTCGTACTTGTTACGATAGCCCTTTTTATAAATGTGATACAGATTGTTAACTTACAAAATAGGACGGTAACAACTAATCCAACACACACCGTAGCATATGAGAATACCATACATATTTTCAGGCCTAATGTGTCCCAAGACTTCAGTTGTCGAGATGCTCACGTTGTGTCTTTAGGCGAACAAGAATTTATAAGTGTTTGTTATTATCAGAAAAGTGTCATCATAGACATCAGAACATTTTTGGACAGGCCGCAGGGACTGTATCCCACCGTGAAGGGTATTAATTTAAACGAACAACAATGGAAGTCGCTGAAGAGGGTTCAACGCAGGGTGGATAACTTTATACGAGAAGTTAATAAGGGATAGCGCGAGAGTTTGTGATATGATTGAGTAAAAATCGGCTGGCGTTATTGCACAACACGATGTAACGCTTAAAAGAGATAATCCTCAGTATTCCGCAATACTGCAAAGTCATTCGATTATGTCATATCCAAAAATAGTCTTAAGATTTCTATGTGTTGTGCAATAATATAGCTTTCAAAAGGAGATAAAAAGTTCATTTTCAAATCATTAAACGACAACATGGACTGCCAAGAACACGAAACAAGAGCTGCCTGGTCACCCCAGCGTGGAGCGCTACCTAGTTGCAGTTGGAATTCAGCAAACTACGAGACGAAACGAAACATGGAGAAAAACATGTTTTGGCTCAACTGCCTATGAAAAAACCGAAGTTCATTAAAACCGAAGCAGAGACCAGAAAACATGATTTATAAGAACAGAGGATAATTACCCCCTTCAAATCGATTTCACGGGAACCGGCAAAACCCTTTTCATTAACGTTTTATAGGAGATTAAAACTGACTGACAAAAGGCACGTTGTAATTGAGAAATTTAGAGATGTGACTTACGTAAAAATCAGGGATTACACCCAAGCAAAAAAAAAAGGCTTCCCATTGGCTCCCGGGCGAGGGATTAACCTCGCGTTCAGGAGTGGCAGTGCCTTAAGACATTGCTTCCAGCCGTCGAAGAAGTTTCCGACGCTTGTATGAGTTAACTAAAAACTCAGAACTAAGAAATGGTTACTAACATACCCGAAAGCGTGTGTTGTAATGTAAAAACGAGTGGATAAAAAGCCCATGACAAATCTCTTGGAGCCACAGATCTTCAGAATCAACAAACCAACACAGCGACAGCAACAGCATCAACAGCAGCGGCAAAACATCAACAAACAATATGGCCGGAAACAAGTTTTTCAATGCTGAGGGAGAGTGGCAGTGACTCGACGCCTTAGTAGGAGAGGACGTGATGTGGGGGCAAGTGGTCCCCCATTCCCTACCCCCGCCACCTCCTCGGGTCTTCCAAGACCAGGCAGAGTGTAAGTTTTATTTAATTTGTTTTCTCCCACTCCTTAATTGTTCTTTTCAGAACAACCCCCCCCCCTTCCCGAGTGTTAGTTTGTGTTAATGTTAAAGACGTCACGCCTAAATTTCTTTCACCTCCATGATTATAAATAAGTTCGTTCCTCTTTTTGGTTTATCTATAGTTATTAATGTTGTGGAAATCGACATGGAGGAAGAGGAAGAAGAAGAAGACTGTATTCTTGGAGATGTGGTAAGTTACGTTATTCCCTTTTTGCTGTTAAACCGCAATTAACTGATTGATCAGAAGATGTTCTCATAAACAACATTGCTGTTGCCTTGCTCTATACCAACCGCCACGCTCAAGCTTGCGATCAGCTTCTAATACCACACGCCTAACCAAACATTCAATCATCAGAACACTCTGATCTGCTCACAACAGGACTTTCTCCTTTGTTGCTCCCCAAGTGTGGAACAACCTTTCAGAACGCAAAAGAAATTGTAACTCTTTGCTATTGTTTAAAAAAAAATCAACCATTCAACACATTTACGCCATATCTTTTTGTGTGTTACTTTCATAGGGTCGGACATTCTTTGTCCAGATGATGTGTTTTTGCCGTCACCACCACCTGTTTCACCCATAAGACCATAACCATCACCTGTGTTCTCCATAATGTCATCACCGCAACCTTCACCAGCTTTATCTCCCATACCATCGCCGCTGCCATCACCTGCGCCAAACACGTCACCAGCAACCTCTTTACAACACCTCTATGCGCACGTAGGGCTCTAAAAGTGAATAAAATTAAAAATAATCTTTTTAACGTGAAATCATTTGTTGAATTGTGTTATTTATTAGTCGTATTTAATAAATACTTGAAAATAAAGGGGGTGGATTTATTTTGACTTTGTAACTGAGAGAGTCAACATGGGGGAGATTCAAGATTGGGTCGACTACTTAAACACTTTATATTACGATATTGAACATGAATCGGGGTTGAGTAGCGTTGAAAATTTTATCAGAGAGTAGAAGCCGAAGGTGTGTACAAGTTGTCTCGGAAACAAATAGTTCAATACTTTTCCTAGGAATCGTGTTCTCGCCATTGCAATAGATGAAATATGGCAAATTGATCTATGCGACGTTCAAGCGCTTTCAAGATATAATAAGAGTCCAATCGGACGAGGGCAAGGAATTTTTAAATCGAGACTTCCAAAGCAAAAGAAGATTGAATTTTACACCACCAGTAACGAAACTAAGGCCAGCATGGTTGAAAGGTTTAACCGAGCGCTGAAGATTAAACTATGGAAATATTTTTCCTATCCCAATACCATCAAGTACGCACATATATCTTGCAAAAACTTATCAATACGTATAATAACTCGACACGTCGTTCGATACGCATGAACCCAGTGAAGTGTCCGAAGAAAATGACGGGAAAGTGTGGAAAACGTTGTATGGTGACGTCAGACGTACACCCAAACCAAAATTTTAATTTAAGGTTGGAGACAAAGTGAGGATCAGCATAGCCGCTTAAGTATTTCGAAAGGATTATTTGCCCAAATGGTCCAAGGAAATATTCAGCGTCGGTGGACGTATACGTAATGTGCGACCGTTATATGCTTTGAAAGATTATGCGGACGAGGAAATAATGGGAACCTTTTATGAAGAGGAAATACAAAAAGTAACTAAAGACGCGTTTGATACGTACAGAGTGGAAAAAGTAATTCGTCAGAGAACAAAACGCAGTCAAAAAGAATATTTTGTGAAATGGTTGGGATATCCCTCTTCGTTCAACAGTTGGGTAAATAAACTTGATTAATGACGACCAGACACTCCCGAAGGTAGAAACTAGTTGAGCTCGAATCATGTCAAACCAACAATTTTATCTCCTCCCCAGCAACGCTTCTCTCGACGTGTACCCGAACAATACATTATCGGATTACACGAGCAGACTATTTAATCCCATTCAACTAACCGGTAAATGGGAGGTCGGCCTGAGTGAAATTCAATATCCTCACTGTTACTTTAACATCAAGGATATGAATAACTCGCTGACCTACTCTGAAAATGGTAGACTTACCAGATACTTAAAAATACCGCACGGCTACTACGGTTCCATTCAAGAGGTACTTGACACCATCAACGATTTTTTGATGACGAGGCCAAGTCGAGTATAAGTTTGGTGGTAGACAAGAAATCGAGAAAAGTCTTAGGGACCATGGATAAATTAAGATCGCGGTCGCCCGCGTGCCGACGCGTGACAGAACGCGGTCGCTCCAAAATTGTCACGACCGCGTGACACTATGGGATTTGCGCTCCAGTGATTTTTAGATTCCCTCATTATCGAAATCTGTTGTTGGTGCCTTTTGTTGGTCAGATTACACGGACAAGGCAGCGTGAAAGTAGCGCACAAAAGGAATGAAGGATTAGTGTTTGCGGTCTAGCTGGGGGTATACCGGACAATGGATTGAAGAGATAATACGGTCAACCCTTGAGCTTGCGGGAAGCGAATTGCTACAATGCTACTACAAGAGTACATGTACAAATGTATGTATTTTATGAGAAGTTGAGCTTTAGTTTTATTTCAATTGGCATTTCAGAGCCGTTGACAAGTTCTGCAACTAATAGCTTGAGATGATGGCTTTTTTAAACGGCCCTTTTTACCACAAAAATATACCCTTAAACATCGCCCTGAATGTTTGCGATATAATTCAAGAGCTACTTGTACCCATTACAAATTAAACATCGTTTATGTATTGGTAGTCACTGTATATTAAAGCAAATTTACCATTTTCTGTTTGTTTTCTTTGCTTACCATTTTTAATAAACATAAAAAATATAAACCTTGTTGTTTGTTTTAACTTCTTTTGCCTCTGCCCTTTCTAAGGTGAAATTTAACCCCAAATTATGAGGGACGGCGCGGCTCAAGGCCGGAGAGTGCTATGTACTGCTCGTTTATAACCACAACGACAATCTTTGGCATGGCTAATGTGTTGATCAAACAAAAAGGGAAAACCGTGAAACCGTTCCAGCATAACATTATATTTACCAATCATCTCCATACAGGTACAAGAATGAAGATTGATTTCCGAATAATTAAATTTCGTTATCATTGTAGTTGTTTTAATCAACAATCATTTTGGCTAAATGTGTTTGTCAAAAAGGGCGGAAAAGAAGACCGTAGCTTTTAATTCATGTCCGTGGACGTTGAAGTTGGCTTTTCAATCTTTCCCGATTGATACATTTATCTTTTGATGCCCTGTTGAAAATTTGTGTCTCACGCTAGAGGTTATTTGTATTTATTTTTATGTTTTGTATTTTTATAAATGGCCGAGTAAAAAGTTAATAATATTGTATAATGATAACAATAAACATGTCTTCACGACTAATTTGTGATGTCAACTCCCCGCTGCCTACCTCAACAATTACTCGTGTACCAACGGCGGATATACAAAGACATACCCAGAAGACAAGACGGGATCAATCATTTACCCATTCAAAAACTCAAAGTTTGGAGGCTTAAAAAAAGAAAACCATGAAAATATACCCGGCCAGAGTTACAATATTAATCGTTTTAATACTTGGATTCTGTTCAAATTGAAACGACAGTAGACTTCTTGCGGTGGGAAAAGCTAATGTTTATCTAGTAAGCCGATTATAACTACGCAGTGGCATTTGGCCAACACCATTGTTCCTTTGTTATACAGTGATTCTCCCCCAAGACCGGGTGATTGCAGAAGAACGCGTGACACTGCGTGACATTGGGTGGGTTTTCTTTTGTTTGAGTTGTCCCGCGAAGGAACGCGTCGGATCGCGGTCGTCCGCGTGACATAATTTATCCATGGTCCCTTAATCAGATTGAAACCGGGTGCTTACGTGGTATTTAACCCTTTCAGCCCCAAGGGCGACTATAGTCGACTGTGCACTATACCCTGCTTCAGCCCCAATGGCGACTACCAAGATAACACACAACAAAGCACTCAAGCCTGTGCACAAAGGCCATTTGTTAAAAAGCTGTAGTTTTGTCCATGTTCACCCTCCATACCCAAGCTTACCATCATTGGAAAAAGAAAGATCGGATCTTTTCAATGACGGTAAAATAAAATAGTTGTGTTATTTTGCAATTTCTTCAAATTAGAGTAGAAAGATCCGAAATGCACCTACGGAGCGCCATAAGGTTGTGTGCAAAAAAGTGTTTGGGTTTTCAGAACACACTGAGGAAACAAAGACATTGTTTGGCTGATTTCAATGATTTTTAAATTATATGAAAGGAAATTAAATAAGTAAGACAATTTTTATTACTCATTATGCTCTTAAATAAAATCTTCAAGGTAACAATAGAGTTTGTAAAATCAAACTTTGAACACCACCTTCCTGTTGTGTGAGGAAGTGTGCTTCACGCTTGAGTGGTCAAAGAACTTGGGCTCCAGCAGTTGTTTATGTCAAAAGAACTTGGGGCTGAAAGGGTTAACGATGATTTATACAAGTCACTCGGATTAGCCCGCAAAGCGCTCTTTGAAACGACGACAGAGTGTATGGTCTCTATATATACAGCGATATAATAGAACCCTAATTTGTAGGCGATGCTAACGTCCCCCTGCTAAAAATAGTACCGCTGAAGACCGGTAGTAAATCTATGGGGGACATGATTTCCACGTCGTACATGTTGCCTCATTATATTCCGGTGAAAACAAAAAACTTTGACACAGTTAACGTTAATATAAGGGATGATATGGGCAGAAAGTTTGCATTTGAACGTGGAAATGATATCGTGAAACTACACTTTCGTCAGGTCCGCCCTTCCCTATTTCAGTGATCAAGTCACTCTACGAACAGTATTATAAAGCTCAGGCGGGAGGTGGAAATGACTTCAAAGGAGCACAGATGCAAAGGGGCTATGGTTTAGGTGGAATTCTCTCCGGGTTATTTCGTTCAGCTCTTCCCATCCTGACCATAGGAGCTAAGACAATTAGAAAACAAGCTCTCCAGACGGGTCTGCAAATGGCGAATGATGCGCTCAAGGGTCAAACTAACCCAGCCGCTCGTCAACCGAAGAAAAAACTATCCCATGGAGTACGCAAGAAGGTTATAAAGAGAAAGGGTCGAGGTCGACCCACCATTTCATCCGCTAGGAAGCGTCCAAAGAGGTCACTCGATATATTTGATGTTTAGTCGTCATCATGGCTTTTGTTCATAAGAATTCAACAGAATGTACCAAGTCAGAACTGGACCTATTTTCTTTGCCCGGTACGCAGGCTAGTTTGACCAGGGCCAGTTGGATTCAATTCAAACCTCTGACAAATATCGTGGCACTGGTCCGATTGAATTTGTAATAAATGGCTCCAGCGATACTTACTTGGACTTGGCACAGACCATGCATCACGTACAGGCTAAAATCGTTGATGCTGATGGAGCGGCACTAGAAGATGACGTACCTGTGGCTCCCGTGAATCTGATGTTACGGTCTCTATTCTCCGAAGTCGACGTTTCTCTAAATGATCATGTTATAACGCCATCAACAAACACATACCAATACCGATCTGTCTTCGAGTCACTTTTGAGTTATGGGCCAGTCGCTAAGTCGTCTCACCTCACGTAGGGATTGTTCTATAAAGATTCAGCTGGGAAAATGGATGTGTCTGAGCCCACGACCGAAGATGAAGACAATCGCAATGAAGGATTACATCAAAGGTTTCTACACACAAAGGGGAGCAAGCTGGTGGACCTGATAGGGCCTATACACGCGGACATATTTTTTCAAGACAGATTATTATTAAACGGTGTTTCCATGAAAATAAAATTTCACCGTTCGAAGGATTATTTCTGTCCCATGTCTTCTACACCCAACGCAGATTACAAAGTAAAGATTCAGAACGCTACCTTATACATTCGACGAGTCAGCGTAAATCCCACGGTAGCTTTAGCCCAGGCAAACACATTGGAGCAAACAACTGCAAAATATCCCTTACGCAGAGTGGAGGTAAAAACATTCTCCATTCGGCAAGGCAACCAATCCTTTACGAGGGAAAGGATGTTTCTGGGTCAAACTCCCAAGCGCATTGTTTTAGGTTGTGTCGAAAATACGGCTATGAATGGGGATTTCGGGAAAAACCCGTACAATTTCAAACATTTTTACTTTGACTTTTTAGCGCTGTATATAGACGGGGAACAGTTGCCTTGGAAACCACTCAAACCAAAATTTGTGGGACCCGACAGTAATTATCTCATGGCATCAGAATTCGGGAAACGATATTTCTAGATCGGACTACGCTAACGGATACACCCTCTATGCATTTGACTTGACCCCTGATCTTTGTTCCGGCGGTCATTTTAATGTAATACGATGCGGTAATGTACGCTTGGAACTCGCCTTTAGAGATCCATTAGTTAATACCGTAAATGTACTCGTCTCCGGGAGTACGATTCGATTCTAGAAATAGACAAGTCCCGTAACATACTGAGTGATTATTCATCATTAATACCATGCAATTACTGAAGGCTGACAAAATAACCAGACAACAAAATGGTGGCGTGTTCCCCATCAATAAGTTACCCGAGAAAATTTCAAGCTTTCCCATTCTATTTGTCGTAAATACAGACAAAAGTGATCAACCGGGGATGCATTGGGTCGCTTTATATTTTAATGAAAACAAGAGGGCAGAATTTTTCGATTCATACGGTAACCCACCAGACAAATTTGATTCGCATTTAATGCGGTTTATTGACAGACATTCCTCGGGGGTCTTATACAATGACCGCTGTCTGCAATCTCTGGACAGTACAGTCTGCGGTCAGTATTGTACCATGTTCGCTCAATACCGGTGTAGGAACGTTGCAATGCAGACTATTGTTCACTAGGGATACCCGTTATAATGATGCGTATGTACACCACTTTGTGGAATCCCGCTACGTTGCTCTACCCGTATCACATGTTGATTTTATTATTAACCAAATTGTGAGAAGTGTTGTAAATTAGTAACCTCTTTCTATTGCATAAAAAGTTTGCCGTGTCTTTATAATAAAAGTTTTAATTAAATAAATTGAGTAAAGTTTTAACTAAACTAAAACGGACAAAACAAACAAGTTTGAATTAAATAATAACCAAAGACAAAAAACCCCACACAATTACAATGTATCAATATTATCTGCATGTACTTTGTTTATTTCACAGTAAAACAACGATAATACAATTGACAATGTTTATTATTGTTAACGTTATTACAAAGACTCCCATAGTAATAGTTTTTTAGGTCTGTGTCTAGAAAAGGACCGTGTGACTCTCTTTCGCTTAGATTTTTAAATTTCTGTAGGTAACACGGGTAGTACCCTTTTTTCATTCGGTGTCATCAAGTTTTGCTTGTGACGTTGAACTATGGTTCGGCGTGACACATTACCCAATAGCGTTTCGGGCACGTTCATAATTGTTGCCATCCTAGAGGGTCAAATCCTTTTCTAGCGTGTAACACATCATTGATTAAATCCGTAATTAGATCCCTTAACCACATCTTCACCAATTTTTAGCTCGCCCTTATCGTTCCAATTCATGGCGTCATTCTTTTTAATCTTTTCTAATAATAGTTGGGCTTTTTTACGCTTGTACGTCTTGGGCACACCCTCGATGATTTCTGCGGCAGAGTCAGGCTGATTTGCAGGGGTTGCCGTGTTTGTTTTGGTGCCATCTTCGGTCATGTCATAATATTCTTTTGGGTTACTCATAGTCACGGTGACGGGTTCTTGCTTGGAGCGCTTGCTGATACAAAATCACCTTGGTATTGTCATCCAGGTCGGTTTTGTCCAGAGTATCTTTCATGTCCCGTTCCAGCAATTGTACTTTTGTTTCTCCAATGTCTCTTTTCAAAAGTACATTTTGGATGGCACGCGTGACTTGATCCGCGGGGGCATTCATTTCAATTTTCTTGGCGTAACGCTTCAGTTTCCTAGGAACAGACCACCTAATGTTCTTAAGATGGGTGCGATGAGCGAGCCCAAAAAGCCACCTTTTTGCACGAGTAGTTGTTTTCGTTTCTTGTGTGACAGTCGTTTATTAGCCAATTGTGTCAGGTGTGTCTTGTGACATGATAACTTCTTCCTCTGAGCAGAAGTCAAAGGTACATGACCTTTTAACACGTTTAAGGCAATTCGCACAGACATATCAGTTCTTTGTCGGCTCCTTTTAAAATATCTTTCCTTATCTTGGGTGAAGACTTGCCCAATAGTTTTAGGGCATGGGCATTGTTCCTGAGTCGCTGCGTCATCTTGACGAAATGAAGACAAAGGCGTTTGTACAGGTCTATTATACATACTTGGGTATATAGGCGTATGGCGTCTCTCCCTTGAAGATGTTGGTCCTCAGCCTGTACTTCTCCGGCGTGTTTGGCTTAAGGTCTATAAATAAGTAGCCATAGGGCTCTTCGGTGGCGTCGAAATAAGCTTCAGACATAAATCGTGTTTGATTCGGGTACATTTGTTTGGCTACATGGGTTATTTGGGATCTATCTCTAGGATCTTTAAAAAGAACGATGTAGTGACAGTTTAAACTTATAGTTCTACTTTCTTTTGATTGATAAAATAAGTTCTGTACTATATAAACTAGATAAATTACGATGATGAGACCCTTTGGTAAATAATTTAGTAATACGAGAATCGTTACCGCATTCAGACATGAGATCGTCGATGACGATTAAACTTTTGTGTCGTGGGTCGAGGTGATCGGACCAATCGTCCGGAAACCCCTCCACAAATTGTGTACCAGGTACACTATCAGAAAATTTTTGGAAAAGCGGCTGAAATTCTCCATCACACCACAAAATTCTCTCAGGTGCATCAAGAATAACATCCTATTTCTGTTCCAATAGTTCCAATAACTTTTTCACAAAGACTGTTTTCCCACTCGAACTTGGTCCGGCAATAATGCAAGTAAATGGATGTTGCAGTTTAGTCGACATGAGATCGTCTGAACTTAAAATAATAATACAGAGTATAAAATAGCACTGAAAGAAGCTCTGCGATTGGTTATTCGAGCAATGTATTGTTCGCAAGAAAAAAGTCAACAACTCATTTACATGTTCTTCTCGAACCATAGTCTTTCCAAATATAACGAATACAATACTCGTAAACAGCAAAATAATTATTAATATCAGTTTAAGCATGCGTGTTTTATCTCGTGTGCTTGTATTTGACGCTTCATCTATGATGATTATAAGCTGAATGAGTGGTTGACGTGGGTGTGCCAGCCTTATAACCATAAGGTACGGTGTTGTACTGATCTACTCTAACCCTCTTGCTATAGACCACGCGGTAATCTTTTGTGCTTGACTTGGTCAGTATTTTTTTCGATTTACTATTTCTCACTATTTTGTGAGGGTCTGATATCGTCATCTTTTGAGGACCTACACCTTTCACCATGTCGACCACTGAATCGAAATTAATCTGTTGCGAATTTCTAAAGTTTAATTTCATTCGTCAAATCGCCCAGATAATCACCCTGTGGAGGATTGTACTGTCCTGGTTTGTTTACGTATATGACACTCCGTATCGTAGTACAATACGGACTCTTGTAATTTTTCGAGTATTCCGTAGAGTTTGAGTCTAGCATGGGCAGTAGTATAAGCTGCAATAACCACGTTTGTTTTAGCGTTTGGTTCAACAAACTCTTCTTCAGCTTCGTAACGAACTTCAGCAATTTCGTGATTGATGAAATTTATGTCATGTACAACCTTCTCATCGGCCAATAATATGTCGTACAGTTTGGCTGGATCACTCAATACCCCAGAAACTGCTTAACATGAGTTTGGAAAGGGCTCTCAGGCCTGGATTCTTTGTAATCTTTGATGCATCTAAATGGATTCCTTCCCGCTGAAAATAATCATCGATGTATTTTGTCTTGTCATTTTCGCTGACGACCCAATTTGGCCATCCGGAAGCTTCTACTTTAAGCCTCAGAAAAGTGTTAATGTACTCCGTGAATAAACCGCCTGTTTGGGTTTGCCTGTCAGTGTTCCCAGTGTTGAAAATGCTACACAACTTCAATATCGATCACTCTGTACCCCAATTCAATAGCCTTTTCGAGCTCTATAGATACCCACGTACCGTGAAGAGTTCGTTCAACAATGGTATGCTTACACAAGGTCTGTTGTTGTGTTTCTACGCATGCGCGACACAAAGGAAGGATAACTTGCCTCCCGATCGATAAGGGAGCACAGGGTGGTATAAATTTTGCGCAGGGAGAACGTGACATTTGATGAGACCGTAGTAATTTGATACATCTTTAAAGTTTTCAGTTATGATTTCGGGATGGTAGAGTGGATAAGAACAATACTTATTTGAAAACGGGTAAAATGAGCACACGTCAAGGTAGTTAATTACCTCATCCCCCGACGTTTGATGAAACAAACGAGAGTAGCATTGGTACGTCCCCCGTAGAATGCGTCCCTTGGATTTAACGTTGCACGGGGTCCGGTAATCGATTTGTGCTAGAGGGTACGTTTCATGTCTTCGGGTAAGTTTTTGACAACGGCTTTCCACTCACATTCCCACATCTCGACAAACTTTGTACATGTCGATTGCAAGACAGTTTTCCTTTTTAGGGTGCGCGTGTACAGTTCTGACATTGGCGTCATCAATGTATTATTGATTGTCTTCCTATTTGGATAACTCTTGACGCACCCGTGAAAGTAGCATCCATTGAAGGAATATATTGTTTGACTTTCAGCGTCATAACCGTCCACTTTATATTTGCCAAGCTGCTTTTCTCCTTTATTTCTAGCGTGTTGTATATAATTACCCTCCATCAAGTGAACGTAGTGTAACCATTGCAAGGCGACTTTGGATTGTTCCTTGCAATCATACCCGTTGGGAGGTAACACGGCAATGGTATCGGCACTCAGGAAATTTCTCCTGTACACCAGATTACACGCAGAGGCTATTGTAATAGGGTTCGAAATTGCAAACAGTGACGAAGAATTTGTACGTCACTGATACAATATTTCAACAATTCATCTTGCAACACAAAATGCTTTCCCTTTTTCTACCTCGTACCAATCATAAAATTCGTGTCTCTTTTCTGGACTCATTGTCTGGGGCGTAGTACTTGGCATCCGAAAAGGGGCCTTCGTACTCTTGGTTTTGTTTCGTATTCCATAGTTGAGGGAAAAACCCTTTGTGTAATTCTTTCTGGCCGAATGTTTGAGGCAGTTTACTCAAAGCCATGGGTAAAAAGTTGATGGAATCAAAAAATTTTCGTTTGTACTTTGGTAGCGTGATAGATTGTTATTTACACAGGGTGTAAGATAGCATTGGGTATGATAGCATTGTCGTACAGGAAACTGAGCAAGAAATACCCATTGTACACTTTCAAATTATGCGCCAGAGCGGTTGAATTATCCGTCTCTTTAGAACTAAATAACCAATCGCAGAACTCTTCTTTACATTTGTCACCTTTAAATATCTTCTGACGAGACTCTGAACAATGTTTACACGATTTAAACAGTGGGTCATCTTCGGATTGATCCGCACACAATTCACACACTACATGCGCTACGCATAAGTTTGGTTTGTGAACGCCGTTATCTTGGGTGCACTCAAAGTCAAAGAACACATATTTTACTGTCTTTCTCATTCCCCTTTAACCCTGCACCGTCCCCATCACCAACTCGACCATCGATATCGATCTGTTTACTTCCCGCACCATTGATAGGCTTGACAAAGCATTCGTGATCGACTGACCCCATCTGTTTACATACGGTACAGTATCTTTTGGTGCAGTCGTGCGTGCCGTGTTTACCCTCGAGTTCATTGTTCACGTACCAATCGCAGTGTTTACATCTGTAATATAACTTACATATTGTTTTACCTTTGATTTTCTTATTCTTATGATTATCAAAACACGTCTGGTCTTTGAAGTTACGGTTACATTCTGTACAGTGAATCCAAGTGGTTATCTCACCCGATTTACAACCGGGAGAAAAACATAATCTACATTCATCTACGCATCTCTTGTGTTTGTCTTGGGAATCGAAACGCCTTTGACACGTGTCACAAAAAAAACTCCAGTTTAAAAATCCCTTCATCGACGTGATCAAAAAGTAATGGTTAGTGTGAAAATACAGATAGATCGTGTGCCGTTGGACTGGCCCCTTAAAAATAGAAGCGTTAAAATGGTCGCTGGATAAAACCACCAATCGATACTCGGTCAGGACGTCTTGGAATTTCTGTATTTCTTCCAGACCGCAAGGCCCTTCTTTTACACCCGCTTTTGCGTGTAAATCCCTGGCAAGGTATTCTTGCTCTTTTCGGCCAATTTTTATCTGTTTTAACTTGGGATGGTTTTCTTTGATGGCTATTCCAGTTACTATCGCCCTTGCACAACACAATTCTGTCTTTGTATCCTTGATACAAATAATGGAGTTTTTATCATTCAACATGTCTTGAATTTTCACGACGCCGTGATTTATCTTGTTGCTCTTTCCACCCTTTTGCATTCGCATGTGAACGAAATGAATTTCAACCATGTCATCTAATCGAATGAACTAATAGGATTGCAACACTTGCTCGATACGAGCCAAGAAACTCTCCACGGTCAATTCGTTTACCCGTAAAATTGGTAGGGCGATGGGAAAATTCAAGTAAGAGGAATGAAACACTAACCTCACTCTGTCATCGGCGGGAAGACCCTCCGTGAGTCGTTCCAAAATACTCTCAAATATGGAACCCAAGCGAGGTAAAAACTCACGCAACGACAAATCTTCCAAACTCTTAAACTTAATTCTATAATCATACGTTGTGGCCTGATATTTTTTTACAAATCTATCTTTAACATCTACAATCTCATAATATCTTTCTGGTTGATCCAGAATCTCATCACCTTCCACTCGATCCAATCGCAATCTCTTCCTTCGTGGTTGATCCTCTTCGGTGTCCAAGGAGGATGAGGATGCGTCTCCTGCATGGCCTTGTCCCTGCACTTGTTCCGGTTCTTGTCCTGGTACTTGTCTTGGCTCTTGTCCCGGCTCTTGTTCCGGTGGTTTGAGTCGTCATCATCTTCGTCATTGTCTCCACCACCTCGCTGATTTGGTGCGTCATTATGTACAGTTAATTCGTATAGGCGGTTTAGGGCAAATGCCGATTGTTCTTCGTTGAGATCAACGGTATCAATGAGAATACCTAGTTCTCCATACGTTTGACAACTCTGTATCGCTCTGTTGATATCCATGTTTTCATTCGCTCCATCCATGGCTTGTTGATTCGGTATCTTTTCAATACGGGTGACGACGTTCAATAGCAAGGAAGTTATTCGGATACAATTTTCATGTGTATCTAAATTTCTCATCCTATTCCCCCCGTTTTTTAAGGCAAGGATTGCACAATACTATGTAAGAAATTGCACAGCACCTTGTAATAAATAAGAGAAAATCCAAAATACTGCAATGTCATCTTCAATGGATCAATAGGATTTATTTCCTTCAACTAGTCAGTAAAACTGCAAAGTTCTCACACGCGCTTTTTGTTAGAGGATATTCCCTACCAGCACTCACCGGTCCTACCAACACACTGCCCCCTCTTTATAGATCGATAAGATTAACTCCCTCTCCCTAGCCAGTCCCACATACCCTTTGTTCGGGGATTATCCCTGCCAGCGCCGCTACCAACATACACACAGGCATTGCACCACAGCAAGAAATTTCATATTTTTAAACCTCTTTCTGGTACAGTTTGACCTCTCATTGTCCTCTAGGGGAAAGGTTAAAGTGTACCATATTTTTAGCTGTTTCGCAGCAAAGCGCAGCGAAACAGCTCTTGTTTTCGTTAAAGTTTTTTTTATTATTTTATTTTTTTTTTATTTATTATTTTTTTTTTTTGACGTTATGATGACGTCATCACATGATTTGTTATGATTTTTTGCACCTTTTAGTCATAAATTGCTTACAAAACGTGGTATAATCCACATTTTTTTTTAAAACAGGCTTGATACGTCATAACTGCTTTGAATACAAAAAACTTTCAAATTCAGTTGAGTAATTTGAAAAAGTTATTGCGAAACAGCTCGGCATTTGTGCACAAATGCAATATGTCTAGTTTTTTTTTTATTTGTCTGTTTCAGTAATAAAAGCCATTGAGATAACGCACGTTCGTTCTATGCGGGTTTTTGCCTAGTTCCTAAAGAGCAATTGCAATGAAACTTTCAGTGATGAAAGGCATTGGTGCAATAATGCCCCTCAAACAATGATGTCATGATGACGTCATCACCTGTCACGTGACGTCATCTTAAAGGTTTATATTTTAAATATTTGAAAATCTGTAACAAATCAGCCACAAGAGACCGTAGGTTTCTGTTTGCGGGATTGTATAGGGATATATTAGGTCTTCATTTTATTCAGTGTGCGTGACCTCACATGACCTCTACTTCCGGTCGAAACAGGAAGTGCCTCGTTATTCAAAAGTGGAAATAGTTATGAAGTTGCTTTCAACGATGTTATTGTCTGGCAAGGGTGGGTAATTAAAAAAAATTACCGATGACGTCACAATACACAAGAGCGCCCTCTAGCAGCAGGTTGAAAACTGATCAAAATGGACTTTTTGAAGATGTGTGTGGTGAAGTTTTGTGTAATCACTTCAAAATTTACATACATGTTGATCGTCAGGCAGCCATCATATGTGTGAAATTTCAGATCGATGACGTCATCGGGGGTCACGTGACGCTGCATTAAAGGTGCCTTTTTTAATGTTGTATATCTCTCCCTAAGTGTTAGTGCGATCATGTTGAAACTTGGTAGGTTGTATATTGGCAAGTTCTTGTAAATTCTGAAATGACGTCATGATGACGTCATCACATGATTTTTTATGATTTTTTGAAAAAGTTATGGCGAAACAGCTCGGCATTTGTGCACAAATGCAATATGTCTAGTTACCTTATTTCTGGTACAGTTTGACCTTTCATTGTTCTCTGAGGGAAAGGTCATATTTCTCTCCGATTTCTGGTACAGTTTGACCTTTCATTGTTCTCTTGGGGAAAGGTCAAAGTGTACCAGAAAAGCTACCTTAACTACTATGACGCATTCTTAGAAAAAGACTGGGGAAAAAAATACATAAATAAGTAAAAAAATACAGAATAAAATGTTCAGAACAACGTACAAAATAAAAACACAATATGAACAGAGAAAGGCAATACTGACTTATCAAAATTTACACAATGGTCTTTGAGTTTTTGATTGTAATTTGGGGACAAAAGTATCAAACATGTGAACTGTGCATCTTATTAACATAGTTCTTATTGAAAAGGGTAATAAAAAGAGATATAGGATATTTTTTAAGTACTGGAGTATAATTATGTCCAAAGGTTAGTGATTGTAAGTCCAAGGTGCTCAGTTTGCAGTTTTTGTGGTTTTAGAAATAAAAATTCTGGTCTGAATGATGGGCAAAAAAAGAAAAGAAAAAAAAAGAAATGATCGAATAATGAATAGTCAATAATAAATAACAAATAATAAATTATGGTCATTTGAAAACTAATAGAAAAAATAATAATAAATATAAAACCCAATGAAGATTTATACAAAGGTAATATTTTTTTCGCCACAGTTTCAGAATAATCTTTAAGGTTTTGCTTGAAAATTTTGGAGAAAAGGCATCAGGCCTATATGTCCAATTAGTGGAGGAACACAATTAATTAATTTATTTTTTTCTGATTGAAAATACATAGATAGCTAGGTTATATCAAATGAAATGCAAAGTTTGGCGTTGTTTTTGCTCTTGGTGCTAATCATCAGCTTCCTCTGTGTCCGGCCTGTGGCAGAAAATAAAGAATGAAATGAAGTATAGATTATTTTTGCAAAATATAAGAAATTCGAATTTGAAAATTATGGGGCTTTTGTGATGTTTAGGTAAGTTAACGATTCGCAAAAGTTGAAAAGTTGGAATGCAGATGGGTTTAAGAAACTTGAAGTATACCCTCTTGTGATCAGCATTGGACAGTTCTAATTGTTGAGACAGGATCTATCATTGAATGCTGCATTGAGTGTGTGAAAAGGCATTACAAGCAAAATTGATAATGTCAGATACTCTACAGCCTTACAGCAGATTGTTGAGGTTGTCATGTTTGGTGTACACATTAGTTCAAAAGAATAAACATTGAAAGTTGATTTGATGTTATACTCACAAGGTGTCGATCTGGCTCACAACCTTTTCGGTTGGGCTTTCAGTGTATGTGACAGATAAGGTAACAGGTAGCAATATTTGGAAGTCATCCAAGTTGTCAATGTTGAGTTTCGGGAGAAGTAGAGCTGATTGCACCTTGTAAGCAAATTTACTGTCATCCGTGTGAAGATGTATGTAGCCACGGTGATGAAAGGAGAGTTGGAATCAGTTATTTGGACATGTTACTGTTGTAATTAGCACTGTATGGAATGGCACCCTTGCTGCGCATGCACGTTAAGTTTTTCGTTGATATTATATCCGGAGTTGTGGACATTTCCGAGTATGATGTAGAAGTGCTGTGCAAGTATTCCAAACATTCATTGTGTTTCTATTCAGTGTGTGAACTAGCCCTAGTAGTAGTAGGATGCAGTATGCAACAGAGGAGTCCATCCTGGGCTGTGTGGACATTTCTTCGTCTCCATGATATTAGGAAAAAATGTAAGACAGTTTTCAAACCATTATTTCTATTAGTTATAGGGAATGTTTTTAAAGCAGAGAGGTTTTTCACTGATTTCTGGTTAGTGTGATGATCGACTGAGAACAAACTTTGAGAGGTTCTATATTTCAGGGGCAGGATCTCTTGGATGGTTTGATTTGTCAAAAAGTGCAACATTCAAATCCTGAAGTTTTGAACCAACATTTAAACCCGAGACAGATTCTGAGAAGATTGTTGAGTCTTTGGTAAGTTTTGTGTTGTGTTTTTGTTCTTGTTTGCTTCAAAATATGTTCTAGCGTTGTAAATTGATTTGTAATAAACATTGAGAGTATGTGTTTTTAGGCAGCAATGTTGTCTGCCCAATGTGTACTTACTGTGTCTCTGAAAATTCTTGGATTTCAATGTCAATGGTGTTGTCTGGTGATGCAATAACCTGTGTACATATAAGAAAACATATTACTGAGTGATATTGAATGTTTTTTCCTTTAGTATTTCTCTTTGGGGACGGGTAGCATCTGATGTTTATGTTGCGTTAATGTTTTGCAGGCAGATTGCAGTTGATTGATCGCGTACAAATTGCTTCATTTTGTGAACGGAAGCTGGAACAGAAGTAATGTTTACTTTTTAAAGTTTAAAACAAGGTATCTTTTCTTGTCTTTGTTATACTAAAGTGAAATATTTTAGAATTTGTAGGCTTGAATTAGAAATCTTAATTACTAAAAATAATGGCTTTTTTCAACGATACTTCTGATGTGTGTACACATCCTTTCTTATATGTAGGCTCTGAGTATCATTTGATGACATTATACTCAGGCCTGTGTATTAGATTTGTTATATGTACAAAAATACATATTATTAATATTGAAAGATGACCAAAGTGGAACAATACTTTGTAATGGGGGAAAACAATTTGATGAAAAAAAGTGATTATGAATGATATATGAAGCTATATTACAGGTCTGGAGGTTTTGGGGAGCATATGAATGCATTGTTAAAAACTTCAAAACAGTTGAGAAGAGCCTAATTATTTGTACTTTGAAGGATAGCTATGTTTAATTTTAATATTGTACATGTCCATTAATGCTCCCTGTCTATGAATATTTAATTAAGACATCTGCTGAGTTTAATACACTTTTGAATTTATAATATATGTTTATCAAAATTGTATTACTCACCTCAACCCAAATTCTTTACAATACACACTTTTAAAGACAACCGATGCATTTTCAGGTGGGACTTGACATTCGGCTGCGTCCTTCCATAGTGTCAGTGTTATTTTTTTTGCAGGGTCCTTGTTGTCCCGAAGTTCAAATTCCTTTCTTTTCGATTGAGAAGTCGTCTTCAAAGGAGAAACCTGTAGTTAAATACAAGGTAGAAAGTGTTATTTTATGACAAGAACATGTGAGACTTCTAAAGTTTTAATCGTGTCCTATTTACAAAATTGCTAAGAGTTTAAAAGATCATACTGCTTGGTTGCATTACTTTGCAATGTACTTTCAGAAAAAGAGTTTTTAAAGTTTGTTGAAGAATATTAGGAGTTGTATCTTACAAGCAAAAGAATCCTACTGCTTTCGGTTCCGTTAAGGTTCCCTGCCAAATGCAAGAACATAAAAAAAACAGAAGTCGGATGCCTGCTGACTGCAACACAAAATGCAAAAGGTAGAAAAAAAGCTCTTTACCTTTGCAGGTGCAAGAAAAGTGTTGCATTTTGTGGGGGATTTAGTATGGTTCAGCGGTGGCACCAAACGTGTTTATCTGGGGGGGGGGCAAGGTGGGTGCAAATCTAAATTTCAGGGGGGGGCAAACATTTATTATTACTGTAATTTGTGCTGTTGAAAAAGCATTGACTTGCCACAATGACTGTTTTTCACCAGCGTTATTCCTGGAAAATATTGGAGGGGGGCAAACAAAAAAGCTTCGGGAGGGGGGCATTTGCATTTAATTTGTTTGCTCTCTGTTGCATCTACCGAAGAAATTGTCTGTCATGCCTTTCAGCATGTAACAGCAGGATTTTTTGTTTGAAAGTAACTTACACTTTTAATGGTGCCAGTGACAGAGATGCGCTTATAAGGCGATTGTGTGATTGCCTGGGCTACTGGCATTTCTGGGGCATTGAAGAGGCCCTCCAGTGAATGTTCATCAGGCTCGAATATTGTCCTCTACAAATCTTTAGTAAAATAGAAAAGTGACCCTTTTAAAGAGTTAGAATTGATATTTAATTGTTGAAATGTCAACAAAGTAAATGGTGTACTTATTATACATTTAATGATAAAAGCATGAAAGTGATAGCAGACATAGAAGTATGGTTTAAGGTATTCTTTAGAAATTAAGATACTGCATGTAGTTTTGTTATTAAAAACGAAGCATGCCTTTGTAATAATGAGAGATCATGATGAAATTATCTTTCACATACTTTGTGACTGCAATAACCGTACTGAATACCAATTTTGAATTGTCTTTCTTATCCTAATTTGCCTTGCTTTGAGATCGTCAGGAAATGGGATGACAATTCCATAATAGAGTATCGTATATCTGGCACCATTAAAAATTACTTCCAATTAAAAAATCAGATGTCTGTATGTAATATGACTAATATATGTATAAGTTACTCTTAAAGATGTAGGGTCTGTTGTTTTTCTAGCATTTCTGATCGATAACTAGCAGGGCTGATATACTTTATACTTAAAATGGAAGGCATTTTTTCCCCTTGATAAATGGCCTCTCTTTTGGAATATTTATGATGTATGGAATGTCAGGCCTGTATTGGTCACTAAAGTTGATAATGAGAAGCCATGAAAACAGTGTGCAATGATAATGAATGGTATTTTTGAATAAGTTAGAGAAACTTGTGCATACCTCTGAGTTTGCTGTAAGCTTTATCAGGCTGTTAGAAATGGCAGTATCTGATGCAACAATGTTGGCACAAGTGGCTCTCAAGAACTTGTTGACAAGCAGCTGATAAAAGTGGCCGGTGATATAGTAAACAGTGGCATAACTCGGCCATCTTTCAAAATAATGTCGATACACATCGATTCCTTGCACTTCTCCAACTGGACCTAAGTTTTGAAGACAATTGTAGTCATCTGCAAAAAAAAGGAAAACAGTTTTTTGACCATGCACAAACACCATACAAATATAAAAAAGTGAGAAAAAGAGAGAGAAAAAAAGAGAAAAAAAAGAAAGAAAAAAACCCCCAGGAAAAACAGAAAACCCCCAAATAATAACAATTGGGTTTTGGGGCTATGACCTAACAAAGGGCAAATGTATTGAGGGACATTTGGCTTCTTTAACAATCACTAATTAGGTGTTGTGAGTTGACTTAACAAAAATGTTTTAAGTTGAAAAAGTATGGCTGAATATTGTTGTAACATAAATGTTTGTTGGTTGGGCTTAAGTTGAAGTTATTAACAAACTATTATTTATTTGATGTGTGGCAATTTGAACTCATTATTATTGGGTTGGATTTTGTTTTGTGATGTTACCCCTTGGTATTTTTTCTTTGTATTTTTTTTCCTTCTTTCTGTGTTGTATTTTATTGTATTATTATGTTATTATTATTATTATTTTTTCTTTATTTTTTTATCCATTTATTTATTTATTTAGTTAGTTAGTTATTTTATTTTTTATTATTTTTTGGGGAGGGATTGTTTTTGTTGTTATATAGTATTGTACACATATTGACTAACAATGAGATCACTAATGCATGTCTATGTACCCCAAGGGACTCACTAACCGGACAAGGCCCAATTTACCGTTGTGACCTTTGGCTTAGGATACTTTGTGGTCAGTCATAGCACTGAGGGGACTATAGGTGTGTTGCTTTATGTCAGTTGTTTTGTGACACACATCCGTTTGGACACAACACAGTAATTTTTTTTACATGTTTTAAGATTAGCCTTCAATATGATAGTTGATTTGCAACAAGTTGTGAGGTAGTTTTGAATAAACATGTAGTGCCTGATTTGCAAACTATTTTGTGCATGTGATGTCTTGATATGTGTCTGGTTTATGGTGGCACAAATCCCATGCCTACAATAATTAACCGCAGTGCACCGTACATTTGTTTCAGCCAACCAAAATAAAGAACCAGCAAGTATTGTGTTAAAAATTTATAGATTCAGAAGTTTCAGGGAAGGAAATAGTTTTAAAATAAGTATAAATACTTTCTTTTTTTATATGAAAGTCCTTCAAATACTGTATCTCATCAAAGATGTAGAGTGTTCAAATTGCAGGTAGAGATGATTGCCCTTCCAATGTTTATATTTCGATCGTGCACCCATTTGTTACTTTTTATAACAAATGACTGGAAGCAATGAACAATGAATCCTCTTGTTACTTTTGTGTTTTTTTATAAGTCTGTAACTGACAACAGCCTAACAATGAAAGGGAATTTTTTAATTTTTTTAATTCAACTTGCCAGTTCATAAGGCATTTTAGTACTTCCAAATAAGGCCAACTTAATGAAAGGAAAACATACCAAGAAATAAAAAGTGAAAGCATTGATGAAATGTTGTTAATTGCTGTGTTGCAGTACCTTAGTGGGGCAATATGCTATTGTGTTTTGAGCATCAATTAACTTTTGTGCTAAATGTGGTGACTTTTATAAATTCATGAAAATGGTCCAATGTTGTGGCTCGGGAGTTATTGACTATGAAGCTGAAGCAATTTGGTTGAATAGCTCTGTATGTCTAGATGGGCCTAATGCTATAAACTGTATGGGGTTATTTTTCCAACGCATTTTTCTGGCCATTTGAATTCTCTAGCAAGTTTATTTGTTTATGAGTAAGCCTATATTTTATAAAGTAACTTTTTATTTATTTTTTCTTCAAGTGAATGAGGAACTTTTCAATAGATAGTATAGTATTTAGGTTAGGTAGGTTGAGGAGCTGAATAAAGTGTGGTGTATCTTTAACTGGTACATCTGCTTCTCTTTGGTGGCAGTGATGTCCAAAAATGTAGCATTTGATGTTGCTTTGTTTCATGTCATTATGTAGGTTTGTACAATTTTAGAATCATTTGTGTAAAAAGGTGTTATTGTGTTGAAATATGTAAGATAAGGAAGTGGATTAGGAATTTATCAAGGATCTTTCAAAGTGATGTGAAAAGTTTTGTGAATGGGGGGGGGGGTGATGGGGGCATGGGGTGGGTGCACGCCCTCCATGAAAAATCGTTGCCCTCCATCCCCCCTCCCTGACTGGAAATAATGCGAAAACGGAGAAAAAAATGAAAGAAACCGACACTGGATACTATTCCAGTAGTCATATGAAGCATGACCTCAAGACCTCATTGCTGCCCATGGTATTTCTAGTGTTGCTTATGCTGACGATACCCAACTTTATGTTACATTTGACCCTGCTGATCGAGCTTCTGCCATTGCTAAAGTTGAATTATGCATTCAAGATGTCAAATCTTGGGCTTTGTCCAACAAACTCGCTCTGAATGACTCCAAAACTGACATCTTATTTTTAAGATCTCGTTTCACAAAAAAGGTTTCTCCGCCAAACTAACATATTGCCCAGTCTGTTATTAAACCATCTGAATTTGCCCGCAACCTCGGTGTAATTATGGATTCTTCATTGTGCATGAGTAGACATGTTGATAATGTTTGCAAAGCAGCTGTCATGGCTATCAGAAAAATAGCACAGATTCGCCGCTACCTGGATGAAGCTACTACTCTTCGTCTTGTTCACGCTTTTGTCACAACTAGACTTGATTCCGGCAATTCTCTTCTGTATGGACTCCCTGATAAAGATCTTGCTAAAATTCAACGTGTACAAAACATTGCCGCTCGCCTCGTTTCTTGCTTGCCTCGTTCTCACCATATTACACCAGTACTAATGAAATTGCATTGGCTCCCAGTTAAGTTTCGTACAATTTATAAAATTCTTTTGTTAACTTTCAAAGCTCAAACATGTCAATCTCCTGCTTATTTATCTGAACTTGTTCACCATTATTCCCTTACTCGGACTTTACGTTCATCTCAACAGTCATTGCTTTCATCTACAAGAGCTTCTTCCATTTTTTATGGCCACAGATCATTTTCTTACGCCGCACCACTTCTGTGGAATAGTCTTCCTGTGCATATTCGCCAGGCTAGTTCTTTACACTGTTTTAAGTCTCTGTTAAAAACACATTTGTTTGGAGCTGCTTATTTGTAATCTGCTAATTTGTAATTGTTTCTTTCACTCTTTGTATATTTGATTGTTCTCTTTATGCGCTTAGAGGCTTTTGCATTAGGCGCTTTACAAATGTCTTTATTATTATTATTATTAATATGTGTGTGTCCTCTAACAATAACATAGTTAGTGTGGAAATTGCACCCCCCCCCCCTCCACATTGAGGCTATGGAGAGAACCCGGATCGCTGATTGATGTTTTTTTTTAAATAGCTGCAAAAGACAAGTTCTCTGGAGAGTAAAAACAGGGGAGGGAATTTTGAGCTTCTTTTAAAAGTGAAAGTGAGGTACATAAATTATTTACAATATTACTCAACTGATGCAGGGATTGCTTAATTTGTTGTTATAACTAAGCAATGTCACCTCGGAATGTTCTTTAAAAAAGGGGACATGTGTGTGGAAATTAGCACAAACAAAATTATGATGGTAGGCTAGGCTATTTTTTACACTAAATTAAGGCAATCATAAAAGCAGTCGCCTTCATTCTTATCTTTGTGTTTGTAGCACACTGTCATTTGACATATAAGGTGATATGAAACATGAAATTAAAAGAAGCAGTTCTTTACAAAAGGGTGTTAGAATTTATAATAGGGTAGGCCTATATAAGACAATGCTTGTGAAAACCGAAATGTGTTTTTTCAATCTGGTAACATCACCAATTTAGTACGTAGTAAAGCATCTTGAACACCAAGAAAAATACAGGTAGATTGTTTATCAACTATTTACATTCATTTTTTGGTTTAAATTCTTACCTTGTTTGGCGATATTTTTCACTTTTTCACGACGAGATTGTTTTGCTTACGGTGTGCGATCGAAAGTCGAAAAGGCTCAGGAACGCATGCTGCATGAGCTAGCTAATCTAAACAGGACCCAATTGCGTTAGCTGTTTTGGAGAAAATACTGCTAAACAATTTTCTTTGCTAAGTAGATAATGACTAAGGTACCCGTCACAACAATGTAAACTGTATGCTGTTTTGGCTGGTAGTCTGATCCTGGCAAGCCGTTTTTGTATGCTTAGCACGTTTTTGTGCTTTTGAATTTTGAATTGGGCAGTGTAGGTAGCTGGTTGCCAGAGGAAAAAATATATCAAAGCAAAGAAAGGCTACAGTTTGACTGGTACACTGTAAATTTTAAGCCCTTATGGAGGATATGTAATAGAGATGTGTTGTTCAAAGAATTTTGTTGCTATGCTTACCATACGAAAGAAATCCGCAAAATGAAAGAAATTACAAAGGAAAAAAATTTATGAAAAAAAAGAAAAAAAGTGTAACTTGTTTCATAACGAAGATAGGACTAATTTGTTTGTATATAATGAAACGCGTCACAAACGCGCCTAATTTTAAACGCAGAAAAGTCTTTTACTTTGGGTGTCGTCACAGGGAAATCTGTGCCGGTGTTTCAGACTTAATAATAATAATAATAATAACGAGTATTTATGTGTGCGCTATACACAAATGTACCATAGCGCTTACATCAAATTAGATATATATATAACACAAACAACTATAGAGAAAACAGATAGGTTTTAAGATTCTTTTTGAAAAAGTCAAGTGTTGGGTGTTCTCTAATTTTGAGTGGGAGATTATTCCAAAATTTGGCGGCTGAAACATTAAAACGTTTGTCACCGATTGATAAAAAACTTCGTGGGATGGTTAGTAAACTTTTATCTGACATCGAACGTAGTGTACGTGTGGGTGTGTAGACAGAGATCAAGTTCTGGAGATAGGTAGGAGCAGATTGTTGTAATATTTTGTAAATGTATAAGCACAGTTTGAACCAAATTCGTTTTTGAAATGGAAGCCAATGGAGGTCTTTCAGTAGAGGAGTAGTATGTGTATGTGTTGTGCGACTGACGGTAAATATAAGTCTGGCAGAACGATTTTGGATGGTTTCTATTTTTTTCTTGTTTCGTGCTGACAATACGGAGAAGAGAGAATTGCAATAATCTAATCTTGATGTTATTAAGGCCCTCACAGCATGGTGGCAAGTTTCAACAGTAATGAATTTGCGAATTCGCCATAGATTTCGAAGATGATAATTACATGTACGGACAACTAGATTGATATGAGAAGATAACGTAAAAGATGAATCAATGAAGACTTTCCACTAGGCTCCGCCCACCGTGCACGTGAGCATGCAAAAACATGTAAGCTCTCCAATGCCATTTTACAGGACTATTCCCCATGGGCAAATAAGACTTTTTGATCGCCGACGCGGATGGGAGCAATATTGAATGCCACGTGATGTAAGTTCCACCAATCAAGTGTTAAGGATGTTTGTGTGAGTTATATAAACCTTTCTATAGACCATACATAGAATTAAAACAGAGAACGGGGACTTCCTGTACAGCCCACGTAACCGCGTCGTTTCTCATGGAGGCTAAAATAGTGTACCCTCGGGGGAAGACTCGACTTTTGCCGAAATCGAACGATAGACATAGCGCATCAAAAATGTGCGTTTGAAAAATATGGCGTGTATTCTGTGCGTGATCCGCAGTTTTAGACTGGCTGTGCATTCTTATAAGTGCGTTTAAGAGATGACGCGAACTACATGAAGTGCGTTTCGCGATCGCGGTGCCTGTGTGTGTTCCAAAGTGTGTGTAATGTCATTCCACTTCCCTTTGTTTTACGCAATCACAGTGATAACCGAGCGCGTTTCGGAAAAGCCGAGACATGTCGAAGGTACACTATTTTGTGCTCCATAGACGACAGCAATGGCGGTGAAGTCCCCTTTCTCTGTTTTAATCATTGATCCCATTATTAATGGAGATCAATGGTTTTAATTCTATGAGACCGTATCGAATAACCCCTCTGTTGCTATGAAAGCGGCCATCATAGGACAGGCCGTATGCGTGTCTAAACGTGTATCAATGAAGCACACGCACACGCTCACAGACGTCATGTTGTGGGTATTTGAATGGTAACGTTAACAATTATGAAAAGATGCAAAAGAAAGGTATGTACTATTCTGCTGCACGCGCCAAGCATACGCGCGGGCATGACTGACTTTTGGTTGGGAAAAAAATGTCTGATTGGTCAATACGCCATGGGGCGGGGCTTTATGTGTCAACTCGCACAGTACCCTATTTGCACCACTGCCATTGTCTCTAGCGGCTGCGGTATCTACAAGGTTTAGATATGGGAGTTGAGGCTGTTTTTGTAGACACCGCAGCCCAGGGAAAGGGTCATATGGATGAAGGGGTGGGTGGGTGTGGAAAATGCAAAACTACTTACCGCCGGCCCGATGCAAACGGTAGGTTTACCTTTACCTTTTAAACTCCGCCCTGACTTGATCCTCCCGGTCCAAGAAACTCCTCACTCTCTGCCTCGCTATAATCGAGACTGCGAAGTACCCTACGCCGCCCTCACCGATGGCAGTTGTGCAAATAGTACCCTATTTGCACCACTGCCATTGTCTCTAGCGGCTGCGGTATCTACAAGGTTTAGATATGGGAGTTGAGGCTGTTTCCTCCAACTTTGTACCCTTTTGGGCGCCTTTTGAGAGCTCCAACCCGTCTACATCCCAAATCTCACCCAAATCTCAAAAGGAGCAAGCTGGACTCGACGAACAAAGGAAAGCGTGAAACCCAAGGTATAGGGAGAGAAGCAAAGCGTTGCCTTTATTGTTTTAAGCAAAATGACGACCCTAAAAAACCAACATGTGATAACTATGCCCCCAATTCTGCTGTAAGATGAGATACCAGAAAATGCAATGGTAAAACCTAAAGTAAGGTCTAAAGGAAATCCTTGCCATCTGTGTCTTGCAAGATCACAACATGGCGTCAGAAGTAAGAGAAATTTTGCAAGGAAAAAGCTGAGGGTGTGATGAGGGATGGCATAAAACAACCATATAAACCCATAATAATTGAAGTTTTTTCTTATACTGTAGGCGGTGGGAAAGCCCTCTGAGCCCCAAAACCAGAGTTCAGTAGCCTGTAGAAATGACCCGCCGCATCAGCAGCGGTGGATTGATCCTCAGAAGAAGCAACAGCATTTGACAGCATTTTTACAGTGCGCTGTCGCCTCAACACCCTTTCAACCTCAGTATAGTGCTTGAATGTTTTCCGCGAAGCCCATCTGCAGTAATCCATCACTTCTTCTTCTGTTGCGCCAAGGAACCGCAAGGTGATTGCCACTCCTGATCGTCCACCGTGGGCTCTCAGAACGAGATCTTCGGGGTTGCTCGATGAAGAAAAATACGTTATCAAACGAGAGTTAGGCCCATTGCCTACAAAAGGCTTGTTTGCCAGGCTCTTCTTATTTGCTGCCAAAGGGCGAAAGAAATACCCATCAGTTAGATCCTGCTTGTGCGATTTTGCCAACTCAAATAAAACCTGTACTGCACCGGCTGGGTTCATTTCCCCTTGGTCCTCCAGTTGCGGGACTATGATCAATGTAGAGTCACCTTCTCTTACTGTCTTGCCGATTGTGTGGTTGAAAATAAAATCGCCCCCTTCGATCTTTGTTATCTCACAGGTTCTCGCTCTTCCCAAGTCGCCAGCTCGGTCACCCGCCCACCACAGGCAAAGAAAGAAAGCCAAATCTCGCTGAAGCACATACTTATGCAAAAAGGGCTTCTCGTCCTTTTCGGAGATTGCGATGCGTCTAACAATCTCCTTTACAAGTGATCGCAGCTTGTCAGAAAACAAAGGAACAGCCTGTCTTGGGGTGACGTGGGACTCTGCCTGCTCCAGCTGAACTGTTTTAGCGTATCTGTGAACTTGATGTGAGATACATGGATTTCCAAATTGGGCTCCCAAACGCCAGACCTCTGTTTTGCCGATAGAATTAAAATAGGCTCTGAATTGCCCGATGTAGGAGTCCACGGTGCCTGCGGCCAGTTTAGCCTGACATCCACAATGAAAGAAACCGTGTTTCCCAAGATGAGTACATCCCAAGGCGTGAACTTGAGTGCGGCCCCTTGAATCCCGATCAATAAGAAATGTCACTATGTCGAGTGGCGTTGCCGATTCCAAACCTTGCCCCTGGGTATGGTATCCCTTTCCGTGGTGTTCTTGCAAGAAGACATCCAACGCCTTGACGAGTCTGCTCTTCTGTAAATCATATGAGCGGCTATCCAATTTGTTGTCCAATTCTTTGAGCCTGGCTGCTACTTTTTCCACCTTCAACAAAAGAGAAAAGACTCCATAAAAGCACAGATGTCAAGGTCAAAGATACTCAACAATCTATGTGAATCCCTGTGGGCACACCCATAATTGATCTTAGAAAAATCTGCAGCTTTCGGTGGAGCTTGAGGTATCCCAATAAGGACAAATGAACCTGGTCGGTTAAATCAAGCTGAGTGATGTGGTCATTTGAGAAATAGAGCCAACCAACTTCGCAAGCTGCCTTTCTAAATGCAGAGTTAACAGCGGCAACTGAGCGATTTATGTCAACCATCTTTGTTTGGCACACCGAAGAGATAACAAAAGTGCAACCCGGGAACTCTTCTTTAAGGCGCTTTGCTGCTGCCCGGAAAACCCTAACCACTTCCAGCACCCCGACTGATGGATCGGCTGAACGACTGAAGTCATTTATGCCTCCGTGCAGGACAGCTACCTCCGGAAGACGAGCTCGGCAGGACCAAGCAAGATTCCGAAACAGAGTGCAGATATCCCCTCCTCTGGTGACTGATAACTTTACGTCTAAGGGCCCTGGCCAGCCGAAACCCTTCAGTCCCTTGAACATTGAGTCGGACACCAGGAGAACTTTGTGCTGCTTAGGCTGGGAAAACTCTACTTGAGGTGTATTGCTAGATGGGAAATAGCATTTGAAGGCCCACAACTCGAAACCCAGTTCCTTTTCGTTCGGAATATAACCAGCCGATGATGGGTATTCCAGAATCCCTGTATAAGCAGACTCTGCCAAACAAATTGACTGACGTGCAAAGGATTTCAGATGAGGCCACCATACTTTGGGAAGTCTGTGTTTCGGAACTACGATCGTGACCGAGAAATCTCCCCATTCCAGGAACAGCCTGATGAGAGATGCTATCAGGACAAAAGGTGGGAAAACGTAAACCACTTCACCACGTGGACATTGCTGAGCAAAGGCATTTACGCCTGCGGACCCTGGAACCGGGGACCTTGAGAAAAACTTTAGCGGAGCTCCATCCAGGCCCACTTGTACGTTTGAAGGTAGAGCCATTAATCCATAGTGAAACCACGGCGACCCCCTAACTGCATTTGCAGGTAATCCCACACGCGGCGAGACAGACGGGCGTCAGCTCTTGACGTTTCCCTCGACGGAGCGTCTGCTGGATTTGACTTGGAGGGAACCCAGGTCAGATGGAGGGAGAAATTGGCTTCCAGTGAAAGCGCAAAAATGAGCCTTAAAACCCTTGCCAACGCAGTCGATTTCGCTCTAAGGCCTGACCAAGCGTCTACCAAGCTCCTGGAATCACCGATGACGTCAACCCGACGGTTCCAGAGCGAGTCTAGAACCGAAAGCAATACAAAGTACAAAGCGAGGGCTTCTTTGAAACAGATGTCGTCAAGTTGTAAAATATCTGCTTCCCAGTAGTCTCCAAAAGTGACACTGGCTTCTGGTGAAATCAAAGTGCCACCCCATCTATAGCCGGATGCGTCTGTTGATAGAGCAATAGCTAGGTGGCGCTCTTGTTTCCAAGGAATTGGCTGTGAAAATGAGTCGACGAAACGCCAAAATAGGACCTCGTCCCGTACTTCCGCAGGCAAGGGCGTTGGATTCAGGTCATCGATTGCTGCCATGAAAGCACAACATTCCCTTAGAAAGAGGGACGCTGCCGGAAACACCAGGGCAAAACTTCGAGCTTTGCCAACAAAACGTTGTAACTGCTTCAGAACCGCCTGGCCCTGGGTTAGAATGGTTTCTCTTACCTCAGCGAAGGATACTTTTTTCTTTTCTGGGATCCAGAATGACAGAGAGCTAGAACAAATGCCGAAGCCCAGATGAACCATACTGGTGGACGGGATAAGATGACTTTTCTTCAGATTTACGAAGAAGCCGAGATGAGTCTGCATGTAACATACCACATATAGTGCCCGTAAAGCCCTCATGTAGGAAGTCTCCCCGGTTGCACCCAACGGCAACTGAAACAAAACAACGTAACTTCAAAGTTAGGGATGCGACAAATCCTTCCAACTAGTGCTCGGGTGACATTCCCCGATGAATCTATCGTCGATCCAGAGTTCCGTATGTATGCCTCTATTTCTAAGCCATGTTGAAAGGCATGAGCCTATGGATGTGTATACATATGCACTATTTTTGAAACCAAAGGGTAGTGTAGTGTCTGTAAAATAGAACCCTGCCCATTCGAAACCGCAAAAGGTTGCTGACTCTTTGGACAGAAGAACTTGCTTGTAGCCTTGGCTATCGTCTGTCCCCGAGAAATGACCGCCTTTCCTGACTGACTTTGCGATATTGCCCAGAGGAACCAAATTGAAAGGCGTGTCCTTGCACCAAAGATTGGGACCCTTCATTGATAAAATTAAACGCGGCTTTTGAGGTTCGACTGTAAGTGCGTTTACACACCTGGGGGCTGAAACTTCATGTATCCGACCCAAAACCGAAACTGAACCTTCTATCAAACGCTTGGTGATTGTATCATTGATAAAATGTACATACTCCTGACAAATCGGTGCGTTTAGAAAATACATCTCTGAAGGAAATACCGAATTGAAATACCTCCCCCGGTACTCGCCCTTAAATGGCTGAAAGAAATCAAACAAATTCACTCCGTGATGAAGCCAGCCGCGGACCTCTTCCCTATTCGAAGATTCTGACAAAACATTGTCCACACATTTAAATTATTGTTCAAAGTGCCGGCTACAAAAAAGTTTGGATCTCGAAATCTAAGAGACTGCATATTTGGGGTTACTCTTCCCGCAATAACATCATCAGGGCTCGGCGCGTTGGGAACTGGATAGTGGCTTGGGTTGCCATCCATGTCTAGCCATCGAAAAAGCCCAGGCGTGCGCCTGGCTGCTTGTGCGGCAAATGGATCAAAAGTTGAGTTTAGAGACTTCTCCCAAGAGTGACTGCCCAGAGCTCCCAAATACCGTCGATAAGAGTTATCCTAAAAGGAGTGACAATAGGCAATTTTTAAAACCTTGACGAGTATGTGATCTATGACGAAACACTTAAATAACTGGTGCTCTATTTAAACCGTGTTCTCCTGACTCGGTGGCCTCACCACCGGATTTATTTTGCACCGTAAAACATCACCGAGGTGTGTTACCAGGATTTAGGAACATGAGAAAATAGTTATTAGAACTACGTGGCTAATGTAACCTTATTAAATGGCGGCTTGTTTGCTAAATGCTTTGCTCTCAGAAACTGTAACATGCTCTCAGAATTTGTAACCTGCAGTTTTTTCTTTGTATGGTACTCAAGGGTAAGATTCCCCTTGCTGTATTTTAACTATGTTCATTAAATTGATGTAATGCCATGCGCCTTGAAGCACAGCCTAGTCTGGAAATGGCGCACATAACAAATATTAATACTACATGTATTATTATTATTGTTATTATTATATTTACTATAATTAACATTATTATTGCCTTACACTCACGCGCAAAGTGCCCCTTTTTTGAGCAAAGAAAACAAACGCCAGATCTACCGGGAGACTCTCTCGGTCTTTGCGGTCCTCTGGACCCATACCCTGGCCCAAAACGGCCATAATTGTACCCTCCTCTCGTACTATTTAGGGCTGGTCCCCCCCATCTGCTACTATACGCACCGGCACCTGGTGCTCCCACTCGCAGTTTTTGCTCGGTGGGGGCTTGCCCCAGTCCCAAATGCTTTCTAGCAAACGCAAGCGCTTGTCCGAGTCTTCACCCGTAATGGACTTGTATATATACATTGCGATGCCCTCTAGCTTTGCATCTACGTGCTTAGAGCGCTTTGTTAACAGATGTACATACAATTGTTTCTCTTTCCAATCCCCCGGAGACAGTGGCTCGAATTCTTCAACATATCTCCTCAATAAGGACATTACGTATGCAACATTTCGGTCATAGCCCGTCTCGGTACATGCCTTGAGCAGCTCCATGCGCCTTTGCTTGTGCACCTCTAATGCGGACTTTGCCTGTATGCACCAAACAGCAATAAGGATGCAATATTTAAATAATGGTTCCTTGCTTTGCGAGCCCACACAATCTTACGGATCCGGTTTGTGGGGTACTGCTATTGTTGTTCTATTGTTCCCTTTTCTAAAGAATTCCCTTGTGGGGCCCTATTGTTCCTATTGAAATTGCCTTGTGGGGTCCATTGTTCCATTGTTAAAAGTACCCCGTAAGTTGGCATGTGTAAGGGCACCCTCTCTGACTACATGAAATATGCCATCCAATGATGTATAAGGGGAGAGACACACCATCTATTAATCCTTATTTACTACGCAGCTATACTGTAGGTGGCCCAACCTCGCTTAAGGGCATCTTATTCCTTTGTTTTGGGACTGTACAATTGTTTTAAATATTATGTTATTGTAGTTATATGAAAAAATGCAAGAAATGTACATTGCCTTTGCACCACATAATCCAACTCTTCTCAAACCTCAGCGCACCGGTTTACAAGGACTACTTTGTCGTGGCTACTTTACTTGAGTTTTTTTTTTTTTTTTTTTTTTTTTTTTTAAATATACTGCGCCTTTACCACCCAGCAGGGTGGATATGTGCGTACTAAGTCTTTATTATCATTTTTATTGTTATTGTTTACTAGTATTATCATTATCATCGTCACTATTTATTACTACCATCACTACTACCATTATTATCATTATCACCATCGTTTCATATCATCATGGATGCTATCATTATAAGTACTAATATTATTGTTATCTCATTTGCCATCACATTTAAGCTACAACTGGTTTAGAGGCCCATCCTCTCTTATCTCATTCGCCTACATTTTGTGGCTACTACTTGTTTAGAGGCCCATCCTCTCTAATCTCATACGCCTACATTTTGTGGCTACTTGTTTAGAGGCCCATCCTCTCTTATCATTCGCCATCGCATTTAAAGCTACTACTTGTTTAGAGGCCCATCCTCTCTTATCGCATTCGCCTACATTTTGTGGCTACTACTTGTTTAGAGGCCCATCCTCTCTTATCTCCTTTGCCTACATTTTGAGGCTACTACTTGTTTAGAGGCCCATCCTCTCTTATCTCATACGCCATCACATTTGGGCTACTACTTGTTTAGAGGCCCATCCTCTCTTATCTCATTTGCCAACATTTTTGTGGCTACTACTTGTTTAGAGGCCTATCCTCTCTTATCTCTTTTGACAACATTATGGCTACTACTTGTTTAGAGGCCCATCCTCTCTTATCTCATTTGCCAACATTTTCGTGGCTACTACTTGTTTAGAGGCCTATCCTCTCTTATCTCATTTGACAACATTATGGCTACTACTTGTTTAGAGGCCCATCCTCTCTTATCTCATTTGCCAACATTTTCGTGGCTACTACTTGTTTAGAGGCCTATCCTCTCTTATATCTCATTTGACAACATTATGGCTACTACTTGTTTAGAGGCCTATCCTCTCTTTCTCATTTGACAACATTTTGTGGCTACTTGTTTAGAGGCCCATCCTCTCTTATCTCATGCGCCAACATTTTGGGCTACTACTTGTTTTAGAGGCCCATCCTCTCTTATCTCATTTGCCAACATTTTGTGGCTACTACTTGTTTTAGAGGCCCATCCTCTCTTATCTCATGCGCCAACATTTTGGGCTACTACTTGTTTTAGAGGCCCATCCTCTCTTATCTCATTCGCCAACATTTTGGGCTACTACTTGTTTTAGAGGCCCATCCTCTCTTATCTCATTTGCCAACACTTTGGACTACTACTTTTTTTAGAGGCCTCTCCTCTCTTTCTCAATTGCCAACATTTTGTGGCTACTTGTTTAGAGGCCCATCCTCTCTGATCTCATACGCTATCACATTTAAAGCTACTACTTGTTTAGAGGCCCATCCTCTCTTATCCCATTGCCAATTACAATACATAACATAACACAACAATTCGAATTTGTAAGGCACTATTTCATCAAGAGCATAGCGCACTAGAAAACAAACAACATGGGAAAAGGGTGCGCCTTTAGGACTATACGAAATGCAGATAGCGTAACATATTTCCTAATGTAAGTAGGGAGATTGTTCAAAATCATTATTTTTTTTTATTTTTTTTTCCAGAACTGTTTGCTCGAGGAACATACAAGCTAGTGATTTATCATTATTGTTGTAATTATTTATTATTGTTACTACTATTACCACCATCATTTTGTATCATCATAATTACCAACAATATTATCATAAATATTATTATTTCTCCTTTGACATCACATTTGTGGCTACTATACTTGTTAAGAGGCCCGTCCTCCCTCAGCTCATTTGCCGTGCTAAAATTGCTACTAAGGTTTTCACCTGTGATATTTCGTTTGCCATTTCAACATTAATATTGGGATACTCAATTGGAACCGTAAATATGCAAACAAAAAATAATAAACCCGTTGTGCACCATAAAAATAAAAGGAGAGGAAGCATTTACCTGCTGAGTTGTGGCTTTTGAGCTACTCTTAGGGACGCTGCCCGAAGGGCCTGGGCCTACGTTGTCGCCCTCTGTCTTGGTACCGACAGCGGGACCCACCGGCACTGCGGTTTCGTTTTGGGGGGCCGGAACGGGCTGGTCCAACGGCCCAACGTCTATGCGCTGAATCAAGCGCTCCAGATTTCTTCGCTGACCTCCATTTGGCGCTAAGGCCAGGACGTGCTCTTTCCACCGCCCCTCCATATCTCTTAACTGGACCACTTCTTCCCAACCATCTTTTACCAAAAGCTCAAAGCATTGGGGAGAGAGCTTGAAGGAGCTGCAGAGACCTTTAAAAAGGGCATCTGCTTCGCTATTTATGCCCTGATAAGCATCTGGTTTCTCCTGTAAATGTATGAAAGCACCCGAAAATGAGAGCGTATGGGTGCCTACGGTTTAACTGCTAATAAAATTTTAATAAGAGTACGCCATTTTTTATACACCTCCATTATGCCTATATGTATACTGAGCGCCTTTAGAATAATACACTGACTACAGTGAACAATTCCCTTAAATAGCAGAGCAAATTTCTCCAAAATGCATCAGCGGCTACTCAAAAAATCACCATTTGCTACACAATATTAGTATTCAATGTGCACAAAACAAGTTGAGGCTAAATAAATTTGCTATCCAAAATGCTGGCCGAAAACATTTTCTGGGCTACGAAATTTCTAATTTCCTTGTTTAATTCAGCGCCCAGCTGCAAATTGGTCTAATATCTGAATAAGAATATAAATATAATATATTTAATACTGCCTGGCTTAAATAAAGGGCTAGACCCGAGGTTACGGGAACCGGGGCCAAAACCATTAATGTTGTGCCATAAGGCTGACTGATCTGTATGCCACAATCTTGAGAAAATAAGAGAAAGACTCGACCAGAATGGTCCTGAGTACATTCGATCATTCGACCAATCTTACCTCGATTTTGGCAAATTTCGGATCCATGGCCGATAGCTAAATCTGTTCGTTTTTCTATATGATGTGAAACTTAACGGTGCTGCTTGTGAGTTTAAAACTGCGCCTACACACCATCTAAGAACGCTCTCCGGAACGCAAAGGCCGGCGAACAAAGAAAACCGTTATGACGTATTTCAAAATGAACCATCGGGGCGTGCGAGGCATAAAGGCCACTTAGGTAAAGAAAGGCATACAAAGGCCTCGTTTTAGAAAGCTCAGATGAAAGAAACGCACGTGTGTTCCTTGTTCTAAACCACAAAGGTTTAAACCCTACCACCACACCAAAAGGAAAACCAAGGCGTGTCTTCATGGCGTGCAAACGATGGGTCCCAACTCGGACGACCATGCGATGGAAATGTTCCCGAGATTCGCTAAAAGAATTTATATTACCTTATTACACCTCACAGAATGTCCCGGGTAGGGAAAACCCACTTTCGTCAACTTTTTAAAAGGCTCAATCTGTTATGAGCTGGCTTCTAACGGCCGTCAAAGGGTGAAAACATCACACGGTTACATATAAGCTTCTGGTCGGTAGGCTGATATAATCGAGACTGCGAAGTACCCTACGCCGCCCTCACCGATGGCAGTTGTGCAAATAGTTTGATTGATGGCAGATCGGTTCATACTAAGATGGATGGGCTAGATCTCCTGTGTCCAAAGTTGGTGCTAGCGATAGAGCTACATTATTGCTGTATGGATGTGGATGGGTCGCGGTATAATGTTAGTAAGAATTCAGGGTAAAATAAGAAATTGTTTCTGTCATAAATTTAGTTCAAAGGCACTTCTTAATGTTAATGGTATAATAGAAAAGCATCTAAGTTCAATGTTATCAACCTTTCTTGCCTAAAATCATCAAAGATGGAGGTAGTTTAATGAAGTATGAGGATGCTTTTTCACTTTAAAGTTTGCCGTTAGTGTTAGTATTTATTCATGACAAGAATGGACTGTTTGTTGGCTGCATCTATTGATATAAATGAAAATCTATTGCTCAATACATTTTGAATAATCCATCAAAGCCATATTTAATTGTACTGTTGCTAATAAACCATGCAATAATCTCCACCTTGCTTATCTTGTTTCATGGAAATGCCTTCTCAGTTCGTCGGGCTACTGGGTTACTGTGAGACTTGCTCTCCCCCAAGAACGGCATGCCTATTAATAGTATTATATTAGTATACTTGTGATGGCATAACAATCATGGGTCTATTGCCGTAACTGGCTTCTCCTTAGAGTCAGGGTATTCTCCAACGACCGGTTGATTGTGTTGTCATTGGTGGAATGATACATGTACATCACTCAATAGTGTAGCATGTTTGAGGTATAATTGACAGAATGCCCCCAACATATACATGAAATAACAAATATGTCAAAGTTTTTGCTTAATTGGTTATCAGACTCGTGACCAAATATTGAAAAACCTCCTTATGGTTTTGATTGTTTTACTTTTAGAACATGAAATTTTCTCCTCTCTGAAATAAAGTTAATCGTGTCACTTATTTTTGAAAAACTATGGAGTTTTAGTCATACATATTTCAAGGGAAGATTTCTACCATGACGTCTATGTTACCATGTAAGTTATGTGGGATTGTGTGAAGATTTAGTTTTTTGGGGGGTTGTCCAATGTTGAGCTGGGGCTATAATGCTGGCAATGCATTAGAAAATCGTACAGTGCCCTCTATGCATACAAAATACAATAGGAGCAACTGAAATTTTCACTTGACTTTGACTTGAGTCCTTCACACCATCATGGGGATGTCTATGGCTTTTGTTTCATGACTGCTTGCTGTGAAAGTCTGGTAGATTCAATGAGAGATCTAACGCTTTTGGATACAGTCTGCTTCACACACTCTAATTTTTTGGCGGGTTTCCCCGTGGTCTCACACCATGAGTAACCCTTTCAATACCATTGTCGAGTTTACTCGACCGTGTGCCGTGTAGGCTTCCGTACCAATGTCGAGTTTACTCGACAAAAAAAGTCGCGGCGTTTGTTTGAGACCCTGTATTTATTTTGTTTGGCGCCCTCTGTTGTTGACCTTTATATAGACGGGTAGCTTGTTTACCGAGCTTTACAATGGTGTGTATTGCATAGGGGGTCGCTATTACGATTTTCCGAGAAAAACTACATTGTATGCAGCAGTACTTCCAGATTTCACGCTTCCGTTTTCCCGACAAAAAAATCACAATCATGGCTGTTCGTGACCCGGAGGTTTTGGTTGAAATATTTGTCATTAGTGACTCTGAATTGGACTTCAAAATATCTGAAGAAGAACCCAGTGAAGATTCGGATGAAACTCGTGATGTTTCGTCGCAAGGCACGTACAATGATGGCAGCGATCCTGACGACATACCGGGTAGCTGGACCAAGCACTACACCTCTTCAACGCCGTGGGCTTGGCGCGGGCTCGGCGGGCCTCGACCCATTCATGCCGATCGAGGTGGCAAAGGACATGAGAATAATATATACCAATTTGACATCATATGCAAGGGCATTTCATTAGCTACAAATTGTATGCACAAAGTTTTTCCAAAAAAATATGTCTTCACACAAAAAATCAAGATTGAAAAAAGTGAACACTGCTTTTTGTGTGAAAAAATGCAGTACACAGCAGTGTGACCCCTATAAACAATGCGGTATTGAAAAGGTTAAGACTAAGAAAATACATGGGTATTCTGAGGGGATGATCCTGTTGTTGTGGGCAAAGTAGCAGAGATGCTTTATTTCTTTTTGGCGAGCTGCGAAGCAGAGTAAGCCTATGTACTGACAATTTCCGTCCGTCTGTCCGTTCGTCCGGCCGTCCGTCCGGCCGTCCGTCGGTCGGTTCGTTTGTCCGTCCGTCCGCATTCAGTAAATGTTAAAGTTTTTGCTTCAAGCTTCAACATTTTTATGTTTGAGTTGTTTTATGGATTCTAAAAGCCTTAAGTGAACTATTATACAATGACAGCCATGTATTGTGTTTCTCAACAATTGTTTTACAGAAATGTTTTAAGAATTTAAAAAGAAATTTTGAAGTTTGTTTTACAATGTGGAACATTGTGCCCTCGAGACTTTATACAAAACTTTAGACTAAACATTGGATGTTTTAGAACTAAATTTGAAGAACAACACAACAGACCTGCAGAAATTGATTGAAACGAAACCATGTTCTATGTCACTGGTTTCAGTTGAATGAGCTGTAACAATGAACAATTTAAATGGTCATAACTCCTAAATTGCAATTAGTCATTGGTCTTCTATATGGCGATTGGCAGCTCGCCCATGGCAGCTTCGCTGTTCTAGTTTTTGTTTTGGTCTTGTTTTATTTCTTGTTTTTTTCAGTGATAGATTCTTTAAGTCATAGTGCTGAAATTTAATAGTGTTCACATTTATGCCTTTTGATGTTGGTTGTAATGTGTAGGTATGTGGTGTATACTCGTCACATAAGCAGAACCTGCTTACGTCATGACAGACGCTCCAAGGCTTCAGATTAGATTTATGGCTGAACATTAGATCTTTCTGTATAAAAAAAGCAACATTACTTCAAGGGTGTTTTCTCACAATGTTTTGTTATCAAGAGCTGTGCAGTACTAAGGAGTACTACAGTGCCGTGGTCTTTAGCGAGTACATTTTTGTATGGTCATTAACTCTTGGAGTAGTTAACCCAAAGTATATCCTATCTTTAAATGCAAATTATTGCCTTTTGCATTTTGTAAAAGTTTTTGAATCATGTTGATCTTTTTTTATTAAAGTGTTACTAGAGCGATTTTGGGGAAAGCAGAAACGATTGTAAACCTTGCAGACATTATATATCAGACTACTATTTAATGAGTAAGTTAAGTTATTTGGGTTCAGTTTGTCTGTAATATCGCATAAAAAAAAGGGTCATTATTGGGGATTTGGCAAAACTTGAAAGCATTTCGCCGTTGAGGGCGTTTGATTGGTTAGAAAGGTCATGACGTCACAGGGTGGACTAGGTTGTTGATGACGTTGCACAATCACGGCTGCAGCAGTGTGCGAGCAATGCGAAAGGTCCGTCGAGAATCACACGTCCTGATACATGTCATTGCTAAAGGGTCTGGATACGACTTAAAATGCCAAAAACGTGCTGTTGGAGGCTGCACAAGGAGCAGCACTAAACATCGTCATTTCAGCTTCCTAAAATTTCCAGCAGATTCTGTTATTAGGAGACAATCGATACGTTTTGTGTTTTGTAAACACAACGCGATCGAACTTCAACGTTTCAAGGTGTTTGTTGATATGTGCATCGCACGCACTTCACCGACGACTGCTTCTGTGCTTGGATACATCGACCGAACTCAAGCAACAGTTTGGATTCACCCCTAAAACTACCCTGAAAACTGGTGCAGTTCCAACAACACTGAAGGCCCCTAATATTTTTACATCGTGGTCGGGGGAACAAGATGAAAAGCCACAGAGTGAAAGGGCAGAACGGAGGGGAAAAACTGGAGCGAACAAGGGTGGTCTTGCATTTATTGCATGCTGTATTATGTATAAAATTGATGAAACGATCGATCAGATGAGATTGAGATCGGGTAGAAAGACGTGTCCGGATACTGGGCAAAACCAACCGGCAATGTGTACATAATATTAGTATGTTTTCATCGGTGGTGTCAAATGGTGTTCATCAGGTCAATAAACAATAACTACATCCGACATTGTATACATTGTATATCTCTCTGTAAAATAGAAGTGGGTAGCTTATTACATCCCTTCCTTAATTAAATAATCCTGTCATCGTTACAAATACAATACATGGGGAATGTTTCCTTCAATGTTGTAACTAACTTGTACTCTATAGTCATATGTATCCTCCTATGTTGCCAAGGGTACTGACTAGCCAGTAGCCTCAGGCAGTATGAATGGAACTACATGTACATGTATAATGGAAGATCTTTCTTGGTCATATAATGAGTGAAATATATTAGTGAGTGTCTTTCCAAAACAAAAACAAAAAACAACCATAAAAACACATAAAAAATTCAGTTATGGATTTATGCCCTTTACAGTGATGATCTCGAGGAAGTACCCCAAAAACACGCGAGTGACGCGAGCGAGAACGAGATTTTTTCGAGTTTTATCGAGGGGAAATTCAACCCCTCGAAAAGCCCAACCCCTCGCACGCAACCTGCTCGTAATCGCACAATCCACATAGCTGTAAAGAATTACAGGGAAGCGAGGAGTTACGAGGGCTCTCGAGGATCACTGACCCGTGAAGACAAAGTTGATTTCTAATTGAAGATCAACCCAATTGAAGACGGTGCCGCCATACAGGCTCTAGCAGCTACATAGAAAGGGTTTTGAAATGTGTACCACTATTTTGTAGTGAGGTTTACATGATTTCAAAAGCGTCTTTGTTACAAAAAGAATGTATTACATTTCCATATGGGGGATGCAGGTATTAGATTTCCATATGGGGGATGCAGGCATGTTAATGGGCACTGACAAAACGCGGAGATTTACCAGAATTCAGTCAGAATTCGTTGCCTTAAAGGGGCACACCGGCTTACTGTTTACCTAATTTAGTGATGTGGAATGACAGACAATCATTTTTAAATGGTTGTTATAAAAAAAAAATCATCAAAATATCACGTAATTAACGAAAAATTTGAAAAAACCAAAACGCGGTCAAAGGTCAGCTTATACGCTTTTCCAGCCGTTGCAAATGTCAAGTTTACGTGACAATGTTGCGCAATGTTGTAAGTAGACTGGTGCTCTGTTTATGTATTAATTATAACAACGGTGAGGCATCAGGACTCAGACTTCATATCAATCCAGCACAAATTCACGTGTAAATAAAAAACTGACATAAACAGACCTGTATTTATGTGTACGACGAACTGGACGAACTTAGGCCTACTTGCAATGGAAAACATTTCTTCGACATCCAAGGTCAAGGATCGGTACAAAAAACATCGCAAGGAAAAACATTTAGAAGGTGGTCAAACGAAAAGTAAGAAAGCAAAAAAACACGACAAATCCAAAGGGAAAGCCAGCAAAAGCAGCACCACCGCGACCACAAGACGTCGTCTCGTAAGGACCACTGAAACCACTGCTGGGTAAGTACAATCATGGACATGATAGATAATAACATACACAATACAATCTGATGTGATGGTATTTGATGAGAGGAAGACTGAGGGAGAAAGGAGTTTGGGGTTGCACTATTTACAGACGATCATGGAAAATTTACATAAAAAGCTTTGATGTTCACACATCACTGCAACAATTACACAATTAATTTCTGCAATTACCACACCACTGAGCATTTGTTGATGGAATTAATACATTTAGTTTTTGAGGGGTGGTGGTGGTCACGGTGGTGGGGGGGGGGGTGTTGTAATTCATTTTAAGGCAGATTATTATATCCAATGTGACTACTCTTTTAATCCACTGCCAAAGTAAAGACTTACCAATGACCGAAATGTGCATGGCAGCATGTTGAGTGGAAGACAGTTCCAAATGTTATGTTCATAATAATATAACATTATTGACTGAAAAGTATACCATCTGTTCTGTCGCGTGCTTGTTCATATTTTTGCTCTTGTAAAGAATGGTTTGATAAGTGGACATTTTTATTGTTAATTGAGTGGATAATTCTTTCTTATTACACAGGTCCTTGTTAAAAAAAAGCCGACGAGGGGTAAAGGCTGGAACAGCTGCTTCGCCAAAAAGCAGGGATGACAAAGTGCAAGAAATTAAGGTAGGTTTCTTATGATATTGAGTTTGAATGGATTCAATTCTGAACTTGAGTACCAATCTACACTCAAGAAGTACAAGAAATAAATATTCAAGCCCTGTCCACTATTTTATACAAACATTTCAGGATCTGGTTGAGAACATGGACGACTTGGGTCGTACAAAATTGTTGAGTGATGTGGCGGAAAGAATGCCGGGTGTTGTGCTCAATTTAATTGAGCAGCAATCATCAGGGCCACCACCAGTCACCCACCCTCCTGCATCTACAACTGATCCTGACTGGTGCGCATCTGTGGAAATTGTAGAGAAATGCCAACTGATGCTGAGAGGCTATGCTGCCGTCAGGTCCCTCAAAGATGCATTGCAACCCTAGCTGTAAGTGCAGTTGTCTGTTCTTTTCAATGTTCAGGCTATCAATCCCCTGGCCTGACATATATTATGTAGTTTGCTCACATTGTAATGAATCTAATAAAACTTTATGTCAAACATTAGTATCTGTCAAGCTAGATGCTCATGGCACATTCAACAATCTGCGTTAAGTATGAGTTTTTTCACCACCGTGCACAAAATGCAAGGCAATTGTTTGAGTATGATAAAAGGCAAAGATTTACTAAGAGCTTCCATAATATGGAAATCAAGTACATGTATATGTAATTGTCTACAACTGACTAACACGAGGCAACATTAAAATGCAATTTCATGATAAACTTTCTGAACTTGTTTTTTATTCTTTTGGCACATGTTCTTGTTTATGGCCACATATAAAATATATTTGTACACACCTGAGTAAAAACAATTACGTCAACAGCAACGATGGCAACTGATCACACTTGTGTACTTACATGTATTATACTTTAATTTGATAGATTATGCAACATCTCGTATTGGACCATCATGTCCTGGAACTTGCAAGATTGCACCGAAATGACATGCTAGGGCAGAATGACAACCCACCAGCTGAAAATGATGAGTACAATAGACGCTTACGACACTCAGCATATCGGCAATTTGTGCTCTGGCAACATGGCCGACTTGGAGCAGGCAACAGAGTAACCATACCAAGCTGTTGTGTTTGGAAAATTAGAGACTGTTTCCCTGATAGGTTTGGACAATATACCGGATTCATTCCAAACAGGTACAACTAAACCCCTATAACCTTTGGGTATGCTTGTGTAATATTTTGTTTATTAGCTATACAAGGTAAATCGTTCACACATTACATGATCTTTGATGATGCATTGATGTCCTAATGCATAGCTATATATTGATTGTTTTATCATTCCTCTTTATGTTTGAAGACAGTAAAACCTTTGTTTTTTAGTATGGTTAACAAGTACATTGTAGTATCAAGAGTTTATAAGAATCCAGTCAAAGTTTCATGTGAAGTATGGACAAATTATGAAACTACTAGGTTCGATACATAGTAAATTTACTGAAATTGTTTAGTTCTAATTGTCCTCAAAATAAGTGATGAAAAACTTATCAAATTCATTGTTCACACTTTTGGAAAACAACAATTTCCACTTCTCATTGTTTTTCTGTAGGTTCATATGTTGATTTGGGATTGTTGCTATATACCTCTATCATACTACTACATGAACATTCCTTATGAAATTTGAAACCTCTCTGGCACAGCAACTCATGTTCATTTACCTATTTGAAAATCTGGTCTGGCGTTCTTTAACCAATTGCTCTGTTGGGGGTGGGGGAATGGGGGCAATTGTGGTTGAAATTCTCCTAGCATCGCCCTCTGGGATTACAGCTTTCCGACTCAGTGGTTCACCGTCATCTAGTCGGGCTTGAAAAACCGTGGTCATGAGTTCTTTTATGTAGCTGTATTTCTTCTCCAACACAGGTTTCACCACCCAAGTACGGCTATGCTTTGAGTAGACTCGGTGGTACCTGAAATTTAAACGATGTGATAATTTGCTAGATTATGATAACATTATTAAAGGATTTTTGGAGTTTCATATTTAAAACGTATCTATATTTGTCATAGTTGTATTTTTTGTTATAGCAGTGTTTGTATATATTTTTAATAAAAAAAAGAGAAGCATTGAAAATACCACTTACTTGAGCTTTCCCTGAGCATTTGTTTGCTGTGTCCTGTGGAGGTGTTTCATGTAGTCAATACCAGCCAACTGATTTCGTGCCTTGTAAACTGGACCACTGAAAAGTACATGTAGAACTGGTATTTATTCAATACAGTTTTTAGTTCAGAAAACAAAAATAAGTACAATGGACAAATGTGACACAAGGTGCAGTTTACAGAGGAGTTTTCAAGGGCCAAAATTTTAAAATGTCTTGACCTTGAACGCCACTCTCACTCCCCATCCCATGCTGTGATTGAACGAAAACATTATTGAGTGTTACATACCTGTAGGCAAACCGCTTCGAACAGTACATCAGAATATGGTTGTGGAACGACTCTAGTTTGCCAGTGTGCCTGTAACAATTTTAATAAACACACTTGTGAGTCCTTGTAATTAAACAGTGTATCTGTTAATTGAAATTTCCAAAATACACTACAACATGTATGTTGACACTGCTCTTTATCATCTTTATGTTTAAATAAAAGAAATAAAAATAACAATTTATACTGACATTTAGTACAATAGTGTGTGGATGATGTGGGACTAAATACTCACCTAAAATTTACATAGTAGGAAATCTTTTTGAGGAAGGTCTTGTTGAGGATTATTTCCATCAGTGCCTTATGTGGTGGACTACCAGATTTCAAAATCTTTGACTCCCACTCTTGAGGTAGCTCGCCATGTTCACATGTGACGAGGCCATAGCCTTCCCCAAGTGTGGACACCCACTCATGGACACCTGTCACATGATGAAGAATGCCTCTCCACCTCATCTATGAACAAGAAAAAAACGTAATTCAGCATTCCAAATGTTGTCTGTGTCAAGAGATCCAAATGTTATAGTCCTGTTTGTTGTTTTTCATAGATATTTATTTTTTGGATACAAGCAAGCACCATCAAAAGGTGTAAAAATTTAAAAGAATTTTTAAATGCTTACCAGAAAAGTCTCAGAATTGCCATGTGACAGTTCTGCACATCGCCAAAAGTGTTTGACGATGTCTGATGTCCATCGCAAAAGCTCGCGATTGCCTGCTTTCTGCGCAGCCTGTTAAGTGAGAAATAAAAATAGCTCGTTTTGAATTGTGATTCATAGGTCTTTTAAATGAAATCTTTAAATTCAAAATATTTTGTGTTCAGTAATGAGCAAACATCCACCATGCAGAAGGCCTATAGAGGTTATACCCATTGTTCAATACCGAGACTCCTATTAGGGTCGGCTATAGAAATTGCTCCAACTATGACTTTCTGAAATTTGTTTTTCACCAAAATGTAATCTATTATTTCTTTTCATCAATTTTAATTACAATCACCATGCAGATCTTTTGGGGTTATCTCACACACACAGATACATAGGTGAAAAGATAACCTTAGGCCAACTGAAGTGGTGGAGGTACAAACCAAATGGACAATGGAGATAACAAAACTGACATCCACTCGTTTCAAAATTAGTTATACAGAGCCAGTTGAACAAAGAAATAGTTAGTTGTTGTTTCTGAAATTAATACACATCCTTAGCTACAGGCCCAACATTACTCGAAGATAACAAGATGTTTACTAAAAGCTGTAATTGTTATTTTACATTTTTAAACAGATTTACACACTTACTTTGGCTAGTTTTTTGGACAGGTTTTTGGCAGCATGCCACACATCATATGAGTGTTTGAGACCACTGTATTCCTCTCCTGTAAATAAATGCAAATAACTACACATTAATCACAAATAAATATCCTTGTATCAATATTGATCAGTCTAGTCAACAGATATAATTTGCTAACAATTTGTCCATAACACTAATTTATAAGTTTCTCATTCGACTCTCGTTCTCACTGTACCGTGTTTTTCAATGTCCAACAACACAGCTTAGAAACCAAAAATTGGGAAATCAACTGATCAGGTTAAAAATAAAATGCCAGACCTTCTTTCAAATTTTAAAAGAAAAATGTCATGCACACTAAACTAAAGTCAACAAGTCATTAAATAAGCACTACATTTGTCAATACATGTATACTGATGTTTGGACATAACACTCAGTATATGTAGTTTATGTATTGCTTGACATGTATTGCTTTAAACATAGATTGTAATTACACCACTTACTCATTATCTTGGTTATGGACGAACTTGAATCAGTACAAACTTCAACCACTTTCATTTTGCTCTGAAGATCATGAAGGGCTTCAACAAAAGCGGCGGTCTCCATGTTTGGAGATTTACCTCCACATTCCCGTTTGTCCTTGAAGCCCATTCTGAGGATGCCGTCATCAGCTTCATCTAGCATTGTATATGTGCAATACTTTGCGCTAAAACCCGGGCTATCATTACGTGCATCACCTGAAATTCAAAAGTGAGAGAAAATTAGCTTGGATTTAACCCTCCTATTTATAGGGAACTTTCTGTGCCCAACACATCATCATTCATAACCTTCCAACAGCAAGGTGTGAAAGGTCATTGTTGGAGATACATGTGGCCTAATCAGCAGGTTTAGGCAGGGTGAAAACCTCACAGGTTGGGTGACAGTGCCTGTCCATTATGCATGTGTATTACATTGGAGTGGTTCATTTTGTCAGGCTTTGAGAGATCAGGTCGCACTAAATTCAAAAGCATCTTTCATTCAGGGTCACTTTTTGAATAATTTGATAAAAGTAAAGACACCTCAACAGCTAATAATCTGTATGGGGAAAACATGTTAACTGGCATACTTGACTGTTTAAAATGCACTCTGACTTACCACAAATGACTACATCCCTTTCCTGTCTGCTTTGAATAGTCTCTTGCTCTAAGCTCGTCCAGAACTCATCTACTGCTGGTAACAGGTATAGCCTCTGAACCTGGAAGAACTGTGTAGAACTTGGGCATCCTAGATTCATGAATGTACACATCATGTGAACTTTAGCATGCTGATTCCCAGAAAATAGAATGGCCGCATCAATGGCAATGTCCCCCATGTTGACACCATTTAACTGTGGTTGTGTTCTCCAACTCTTACATTCATGATTATTCCTGCAATTCTGTAAGGACAAGCAAAATACTATAGTAAGACATATTTTTTCGACCAAAATTTTACATATTCTTTACAATTCCTCATGTGGAGTACCAAAATTAAATACCGTACATTTTTAAAAAGGAACACCAGCCCCAAGCTTGTGAAATAAAAACAAAATCACAAAGAGAAACAATCTTAATCTGTATAAGTTGTTTGACATAATAAAATTAATAAGTTATCCCATTTATGTGGAATTTGTGAATGAATTCCAATGTACTTAGAAAATACTTTCAACTCTAAGCTTTCCAACTAAATTCCAGCCTTGTGAACCTGTCACTTACCCAATAAATGGAGGCTGCAGATCCACGTTTCTTCAGTTGAGGGCAAGCAACATCTCCACACCCTTTGACCATACACTTTGGTCTTATCATTTTACACAAATCCAGCAAGTTGTCATGATACACTATAAAACATGGTTGTGTGGCCAACTCTTCGGTACCTGTAGACAACCTGTCTTTTTGCTCATGACCCACGGCATCTTCATGTTCATCACAGTCATTCGCCATGTCAAAAATGATGTCACCCATAGACACCTCTGGTAAATCTTGTGGTAAATCTTGTACATCTCCTTCAAAATCATCTAAGCTGAAATTATGAGAAAAAATACATGTTAAAAAAATACCATGGTAAGGACATTGTCAGAAATTTGTTGCTCAAGTGACTATCAAAGTGTTCATTTCGCATTTGGTGTAAAAACAGGTTTTGTTTGTGTCAACATGATTCTACCTCCATGGTGTGACAAGCCCTTTTATGTACAGGAAAACTACAAATGTTTTACCTCATTGTCAATGTTGATAATGGCTCATATGTCTCATCAGCACTGTCTTCCTGGTCCGTTATTTCTTCAACAGGACACACATAACTTCCTTTCTGCAAGTAGTTCACACTTTTGCTGTAATAAACAGAACCAGCAATACTGAGATACAGGGAATCATTGCAGATGTGTGCAACTTGAACTGATTGGCATTGACGCAAGAACTAAACAGGCTGTAACACTAGTCACTGTAAAAAACAGCCCAACTTACTGAGGTGCAATAAGTTTTTATAAAACTGAAATAGGTGCGGGCTTGCTGATGCAATAAAAGCATTTTTGTTGTTGCATAACTTACCCCACACTTGTCCCGGTGATTAACCCCCACCCCCCCTGAAAATTTACGATTTTACCTAACTTTGACAAACACTTAGCGTCAGACTCAATGTGTGGAAGAAATGAAAAACATGTTGCATTTTTGGTCTAAAACAAACTTCTTTAGTCACTGTGTCTGTCATATTTTTATTTGTTGTGTCCAGTTTATTAACCAAAATGCTGTTTAATGAAGAATAGATGGTGAACTTACTCATAGCTTTGCTCATGTGATGTGATGACCTCAGGATGAGCTAGTTCAAATTTATGAACTGATTGCTTTGTGGAGTGAGGAAGTTCTTGCGTGCCTGACAGTTTACTTTGATGAGATGAGTCACTTTGAACAAAAAAATAATTTAAAAATCTAATAAAACATAACACACAAACATTACTTTATGTAAAATCTGTACATGAAAAAATGTGCTTACCATTACTTTGGGTTACCTTTATTGTTGCATGATCAGAACTTTAACACAGAGTTATTTTAATGTAAAGGGCTTATAAAATTTGAAGAGTCTAGTCAACTGTCATAAGTTACCTTTGTAAAGTTCTTTTGCTGCTGTGGATGCTTGAGATGGAGGGAAATCTCAGATGATGGCCTTTAGCTGGTGTGGAGATGTGTGGCCCGACAGACGTTTTATCGTACCTGTAGATATAACAGTTATGAAATATTGCTGTATGTCACATATGTTTTGATGTTGTGTATTGTATATCGTGAAGTTTTTCGTAGAAATTTGTTTCAACAAAAAACGGAGGCTATTTTTGGGATAACATGCATTGGTTAATAAGAGTTGTATTTAGTACTAATCTCATCGAAGCAGGCATGCCTAAAATAGGGCCTACACTACACAATCGGTAGAGTCAACAGTTTCATTATATAGCAAGTATGTTGTAAACATTACTTGATGACTGATCTGTTTTGTCAGGTCGTGTTCAAATGTAGAAAGGGAGAGAATAATCTTGGCATAATGTGGACATCACAGACATGATGGACCATATTGTTAAAATGTGAGTCTTTCATGAATTAAAATATACGCAGGCACATTCACAATACAGTTCTATGACACAGACCTGTCCATCAAAATTCTGGCAAAGACCACATCCTTCATGTTTTCATCGTGACCAGCCTGCAGTCCAAGGGTAGTGTCCCTCATCTTTGACCATCTTTTCACATTGGCTTGGCCAATAACATGAGCCAAGCGAGCCTCCCGCCTTCGCTGGAAACGGATTGCCTTTCTCCTGGCAGCTTTTTCGATGGCATTCTCCCGTTTTTCGGGCGATGACTTCACTGGACGGCCGCGGTCACCGGTTCTTTTTTGTGGCGATTGGGGGGGAGCAGACATTATGCAGCTATCAAGTAGACCGGCTGTATGGGATAAACATTCCCCGTCGTCGTCCCGCGTGTGTAGCGCAGGCAACGCGTTACAATAGTTAGGGGGTAATAGCTAGGGGTACAGACTAAAATCCTCGTTAAAACCCCGTAATTGTTGGTCTGGCCCCCTACCCCCTCCGACAAGCTCCCAAGCTTCACGGCTAGACCGGCAAGCTGGGGAGTTCATGCCCCGGGGGTTTGTCTCTCTGAGCCCACGAGACACGGCACCGGCTGTACGGGGCGCCCCAAGGTTTACGTTCCGCTAGCTCCCACGCTGGTGCGCCGTAAAACACGCTTCGGTTGCACGGACTCTCTGAATGCGAATCTTACGTTCGATTTTTCATCATTATTTACAAATTGTATCAATAATCTGATTACATAGTCTTTTTTGTCAACTACTCATGAATAATTGTAAAAAAACAGGTTTAAATTTGGTTCAGGAATTTACTTTTATACGGCTGGAAGTAAAACTAACTCCAAAGATCACGTGATTTATCCGAACCACTTTTTTGGTTCGGATAAATCACGTGACCTCTGTTTTTTGAAAAATGCTCGAAAACGGCAAAATTTGATGGTTTCTTTTAGGAACCATTCTTCTCCATTCATGGAAGACCTTTGAAGTCATATGTTAGCCTATTTTGTAGCCCAAATAGCCCAACGAAGCCGGTGTGCCCCTTTAACACGATCTCCGGTACACAAAAAGTGCCATCTATGATTTCGATCGTTCCATACTTCAGTGTCACTTATTCAATGTCCAATTGCTTTTGGATTGAAAACGTGCTGTACGCGAACGCGGCGATGGCCGTAGTATGTCGGGCGTCCATTTCTACCTCAGAAATCTATGCTAAGCGTGCGTGGCGTGTACAAAATCACGGCTTGGCCGCAGGATTTGGTCTCAATACGGCAATGTACAGAATGCGTGAACATTATCGGAATCGCACTACTTGCTGCATGTATTATTTTTTCACTCACTGTGCCCCTGATTAGTGCTTGCGCTGCGCTTTCTGAGCCATGCTGCGCTGCGGCAGTGATAACTTGGGCCTCATGTAGTTTCAATGGCGGCGTACAAAGTGAAATGTATTACATTCTGCATTCGGACTGCCAATCATTTTGCACAGCTGGCTTTTTTTATTTTCTCCCGCTTGTTTGGTCCCCCACCCCCACTGGCTCTCAGACTGTTACAGCATTTCATGTTATCGAAGGAGACTGCAAGTAAAATGACTGCAAATGATTCTGCGAGGCTGACTTTCATTTTCTATGCAGAGGTGACAGGAGTGGGGTATGGAATTCTTCCTAAGGCCCATCTCATAAATCAAGATATTGTATGAATTCAAGGGAGATAATATGAATTTCTTAATTGTTATAAGTTTAATCATTTAAGGGCATTTTCATGGTCAGAGAGGTCTTAAAATAGAGCTTATATAAATTGTGAACTTTGTATTGCCCTATTGAGGTACATTTATTGGTTTAAAAAAAAGGTGAAATCTCCCTATAGAATAGACTTCATGTTTCTGTTATTTAATTTGTTTAAATAAAGTATCACAGTATACATGTAGGCCTACATTTTTTTTGTACAGATAATTTTTTAATCTCCAAAAGCTGCGTGGCCACTGACTTAATGAAAGCATATCTTTTTTGGAACATTATCAAACGATTTGGGGTAAAAACAATTAATTGATTTAAAATGTGACATTATAGATGGTTTCAATTCAACAACAAAATACCGTTTTTATTCAAAACATGGGTATACATGTACAGTCGACTCTCGTTAATACGAGGTCCGCCGGACTGGCCCGTTTTCCTCGTATTATCCGAACCTCGTCTTAAACGCAGCGCACTATTTACACGTACATGTACTGTATACACACGTCGTCATAGTGCATGCACTACACACGTGTCTAGGCTAGAACAGAGCGGTTGACTTCCTAGTACAGTTCTTACGAGCATCCTGTACACAAAAATATCAACGATAAATGCAATTTTGTTGACTATGATCATAGAAATTTAATATTTTGTATAACTCAAAGTAAAAATCATAGCAAACTCTTGTCAAACTTGCCGTTCATGTGACCATGATGTGACAGATTCGATACTGCGTAGCGCCTAAGCTGAACGTTGTTTTCGCTGGTAGCCGCTAAGCGTGTAGGCGAAGTAGTATTTCAAGCATAAGTTACCAGCGTAATGTTTCTAATTTTCGGATCGGACGGAACCGTGTAGCCGGTCCGATCCGATTAAATAGTTTGGCAACGAGCATTTTATTTCAGAAACTTGGCTGACTGAACGGGTAAGCTTTTACGCAACAATATTTTTCCGATCTCGCTATAAAAGTATGAAAAACAACACATTTTGTCATCACGGGGCCGCAAAAATACCTCGTATTATCCGTGTTCTCGTTACGACCGTGCTCGTATCTTCCGTTTTTTAAGACATAGAAACACGCATGGGACAGTTCGGGACCGGTGAAATACCTCGTATTAACCGGCGTACATGTATAAAAAACATATAAAAACAACATACATTCACATGAAATTACACAAAGAGGTCACAAAACGTAAATATGAATATGGAGTAAGAGCTTTAAAAAAGAAATGATAACTTGGTGGCTGCCTGCCATTTTAAAAAGTTGATGGCTTTGTTTGTCCTGTGTCGCACCATATTACAACAAATCATAACCCCTTTTTTTCATTTACCCTTACAATGATGTCAGTTAAGCAGGGATGTGATAGGCAAAGCGCGAAAGCGTGCGAGCTCAAAAACTTGTGAGCATGAAGCCAAATATTAACATTTATATTTGGTTTTAAATGCCCTACTCTGCAATCTGGGGCGTTATTATATCATTTTTTATGAATTTGATCTTTAAAAAAGGTCCTCTTTTTGGGGGGGGGGGGCAAAAAAACCGGAATTTCTTTCTTTTTTTAGGGCAAAAAAAACCGGAATTCCGGTTAAAAACGGAGAAATCACATCCCTGGTTAAGGCACTGTGAACTTGGTCTGTTAATTTATGACAACTTCCGGCCTGTCATATCTTCTCAACCTCCTACACCCTTCATCGATGGCGATTCTGCATTCCTTCTGCCAGAATGCAGCGAACTGTGTAGGAGATCGAGAAGATGACTTTGCCGTTAATCTCTTTACAGTTGCTAGTCGGGTGGGGTCGAGTTGTTTTTTCCCCCGTACACCCCGACAGTTGGACTCCCCCATCTCTTTCTCTGAAAAAATGAGCCTCACAAGGGACAAAGCAAAGTTTTGCTCAGAGCACGAACCCGCCTTTAACGACATCACCCTTTGCGGAGTAAGATCAGGCGGGTTCGTGCTCGAAGGTGAGCGTGGTGGTGGTGTCATCAATCGGGGCCGGGTCGGCGGCGGTGTGGGTGATCGGGGCTGAACAGCTGAAAGGGGCGTAGCCGTTGTTGATGCGGCCGGTGAGCTGGTGGTAATGACCGGTGACAGGCCTTTGGATCCAAATTTGGCCTGCCACAAGTCGTTAACCTGTTCGGCCATCTTCTTGAATACCTCGCTCTCCACGCACCTGCATAATTATACCGGTCCTGGTTTTATACTCGGCGGGGTGCTCTCCGCAGCGTATGGAATCTGTTAACAAGATAAAATTCATCGTTACCATCATCGGTACATAAGTGTATTCTCAAACATTTTGTTGAACATGGAACTAGGCCTCGCAAGCTTTCTTCCCGTAAAACTTGTTTGCAAAAGAAGGCTATTTGTTTTTATTTAAAGGGAAAGAGGGAAAAGAAGAAACGTGTCCAAAAACAAAAGTTTCTGTTTACACTAGCAATTTCAAAATAGGGCCGTAGGTTTTTGTTGTTGTGTTTTTTAATGATCTTTTGAAAAGAAATACAACCAGTACTTCAAAATGTCATTTTTCATTTACATCGTGAACTAACACGGTCGGCCATTTTGGCCGACCGCGTTAGTTCGCAAAGTAAAAGGAAAACCACGCAATTCCGAGGCATATTTGTGTGGATCATTGTATTCTACTTTTCAAACATCGATCTTACCATATGCATTTTATAACAAACGGTTACAAACGCTTTTTATAGACCAACTCGCCCGATCCAAGGCAACGTGTACCTTTAAGTAAAGCTTAAGTTCAACTACAGTACCCACACTGTAGATTTCTCCGAAGTCGAATTTTTTACCAATGGTTCGATGAACTAAAGCTTTCGACGTTTATAAAACATTGTTGATAAACATAGAACCCATGTGCAGATGACGAGATATAAATGGCCTCTTGAGTCTTGTATATTGAAACAACGGTTAGGCCTACTGGATTATTTCCTTGAACGTTTCGTGGCATTTCCGATTAAAGGGACTTACCGGCTTACCGTTTACGTAATTTAGTGATGTAGAATCATAGAAAACAATTGTTTAGACGGTTGTTTTCAAGAAAATGATCAAAATATCACGTAGTTAGCGAAAAATGTTTAAAAATATTTTTTTGTTAAAGCGGTCAAAGGTGTACGCTTTTCCAGAAGTTACAACTCAAATTTACGTGACATTGTTGTAAGCAGACTGGTGTTCTGTTTATATGAATGTTTTACTATGGCGTGGCATGAGGAACCAGTCTAATTATCCATGTGAATAAACAACCGACGTAATACACGCATTAGGCAAATCCTTCGACATCCAAAGATGGTTCGGATAACTCACGTGACCTTCGTTTTTTTAGGAACCGTTCTTCATTCCTGTGAGATTTTTTGAGTCTATTTTGTAGCCCTTATAGCCCAACGAAGCTGATGTGTCTCTTTAAAATAGATCGGCGCAACAAAACCCATATGTTAATTTTGTTATGATATTGCAGTAGCCAAGGCAGGAATGGCAAACTTCCAAGCAAAACTTACCAGAATTGGGCTATTGATGTCCATATCCTCTCCTTCAATTTGGTCCTCAAGGTCAAAGCTGACCTCAGGAAAGTAAGTCTCCTGCAAAACCAAAAAATAGACCCTTTTAATTACAGGTAAAACATTGTAAATTTGTTAGGCACTTAATAGCAGGGCCATCACACATAAACACAACAAAAATACCCGCCGATACCAATTTTTGAGAAATATATAAACAAGAGTAGAAAGTTGATCACTAAACACAAAAATAATTGCCCCACGGAAATGCATGTTGTAATCGGCAACTTACCTCCACGAGCTTGACAGCAGACTTTGGTGTCAAAACACTCGGCTGAAACAGCGCCTTTGGTACAATTGGCGACTGTGAATAAATTTACAATATACAAGATTAAAAGCATTGTTGATCTGTTCTCTGTAAAGTATTTTTTCAGCATGTTCATGTACATGGTAATTTCTTTTTTATTCTGATTTTTTGTACCAATAATTACCCGTGAACATGAGCATACCACGTTTGTTATTGTGTAGGCAGACATGAGTGGTAACGGGGGCACCCTATTTCGAGATATTCCCATTAGGCCTATTGCTTGCTAATTACCTTTTCTTTTACCTCTTATATATAATATATCAAGTCATAAACCACAAGGGAAACTAACTGGGAAATGTTTTATTTAAATAGTTTGGGTTAATTTATATATATGTAGGCCATATGTATAACATTTTTGGGGGGCCCCATCCCACAGGTTTTTTAATGGACGCGCACCATCTCTCCCTTATAAAAAGTCTTCGCCAGTAACTTACACGTATCAGGTCCTGATGGTTGTCTGCACCCATTTCCTGGTCCTCACAAAACCTTGCAACAACTGAAGCACGCTTCTTCCCTGCTTTAGTCTGTAACAAATAATGCGTATTCGAAATTTTTTATTATAAATATTATTGTTTAGTGATAACTTGGACAACCAACTACAACTTGTTTTTTTAGTTTTCATTGTGCCAATTACAGGCCTAGACACATTTAATTCTCTGGTAATCACCTTTGTTGTCGATGTCGAGGATTTGGCTGAAGGCTTTGCAGTCTTCTTTACTGCTGCCTTTGAAGTCTGTAAAAAAAAGTAAAACAAAAATTGAAATACAACAATAGCATCACAGTGCCAGTAGAAAATCCTCAAAGTGAGCAATTACATTATTATTCTCAAACTGGTCATTAACAAATGTGCATGCGCGATACTTCTCAGGAATGTGTTACCTGTGTACAATAATGGAATAGTTCAGAAATATTTATCAAGGCAAGATCACGGCTGACGGTACTCCGAAAACTGCCATTTATAAATAGGGTCGGTAGGTCTGAATGTTTTTTTTTTGCTTTTTTTGTATTCGTACGTATAGCGCAAATTTTAAATTGCGCAAAAGTTGTTCAAATTTTTTGCGTAATCAACAGATTTGCGCAAGGAATTGGACAAACTTTTGCGCAATCTGAGAATTGCGCGCGGTCGTGTACACACGCTTTTGTATTTTTATATATATGTAATCCCCTGCCCCCTTCTTTTACTATAAATGGATATGTTTATGTTTGTGCTTGTTTTATTCCTCTGACGAAGGTCCGGATTGGATCGAAAGCTTAGGCCATCCCCCTATTAATTTTATACCAGTCAGTTTCCCTTGTGGTTTATTACTTGATATATGAAGACGATTTCATTCGATAATATATGTATATATATATTTTGTTTCCAAGCCGAATAAAAACTTATTCGCAGCGTTAAGCTAGGGTCGGTCGGGAAACCGGAAACAGAACTCTTTTTTGTTGGCCTTATAGTAATCGTGTTTTTTTCTTTAAGGCCTATAGACATATTTATTTACTGGTATAATCACCTTTGATTTCGATGTCGAGGGTTTGGCTGAATTCTGTCCAGTCTTTTTTGCTGCTGCCTTTGAAGTCTGTAAAAAAGGTAAACAAATACAAACACATTTAAAAAACACCAATAGCATCCGGTGAATCACATGGAAATTCAATCACATTGCAAGTACATCTTTATTTCCATAAAGTACAATGAGGCTTAATATATCCAAAAATACAGGCCTACGTGTACTTATATTTGTCGAAGAGACACATATTGGTTTTCTGTACATATACATGTTCTCTAATTGTGGTAGAAAATATCAATTTATTCAATCACTACTACTATTAACGTTATACTGCAAGAAGGATCACATGCAAGAAAGACAGAAATACACGACGTAGCAAAGGAAACAAAGCATTGTTATGGTCATACTAAAAGGAACTAAAAGCCTATTTATACATTGTACAACTCGACCGAAAAAAAAACCCCAGTTACATAGAACATACCGTTTCGTTTCCTTTGGGTTGGGTGTCGATTTTGTTGCCTGGGGCAGCGTTTTCCGTTCCTTTCGGCGCAGTTACTGAAGGATCAACGACCTAAATCAAAGGAAATACGTGAAACGTGGGAAGGACATTTACATGTACAAGCTTGAGTGCGAAACGTGATTGTAAGTAATAACTCAAACATCAGTCGAATCTTGCAAATGACAACCGTTTCCTAAAATGTATTCTGTTAACAAACATCATCCTTACCGAACGAGTAAAAGAAACTTTTCAAAAAAGAGCAAAATAATAAAATCAAAGTATGGCTTATCATGGGTTAGCCAGATTTCCTTTTGTCCCTCCTCAAACAGGAATTTCACTTAAAGACACTATTGAGAATGTTTGTTGGCAATCAATCTCGTAGTGTTGTTTCTTATAAAGTTAATATGAATATTTGTTGTTTAAAATACATCACAGTTCTTAAAATAATAAAAAATAAATAAAACAACCGGAAGGCCACCGTAACGAGGCTTTTATTTGCCGATGCTCTCAATAAAAAAGGGAACTGACAGTGACATCTTACTTTATCGTGTGATTCCCTCGCGGCTGCCGTGGACAGTGCTCTTTCCAAAAAAAGCAAGTCGGAATGATCGTCTGTGGGAAAATGGTGAATGTTTTCTTAAAATTATTTTTCATACCATACTGGTGATGATTGCCCGTCTATCACTATAGCTGATCATTTTGGGCCTTCAAATCAAATACATGTACAAAAGAAGATAAAATACTAGCAATAACAAGACTGTGGCCGAATGGGAACATGCAAAAGAATTTCCTACGCAATATTTTAATATATAAACATTTTATTTAAAAAATATTTTAAAAAACCCGCAAGATACGTGTGCGCAATGGCAAACAAACGGTTTCCGTGGCAACCGCTGACCCCTGACAACAACATTTTTTGTATCATAATGACCCTAGATAAACGTTAGAACGAGTTTGAAAATTTTGGCGATCAATATGTAGCGTTAAAACTTTCGCTGAAAAATATTGTAGGGTTAAAATGGCCCGAACATCTGACGTCACACTCCCAGGCTCGTGAATAACGCCACAGACCGGACTGTACAAAACCGGTCTTTAAACCTCTGACCTCTCTCAAAAACAGTACAATTGATAAAAATAATAGCTGTTTCAATTTTTTCATTTTTTTATAGTACGATGTCATTGGTCGTCCTTTTTAATTTAGTTTGTTTTGGATTCATTGTATGATCTTCCGTGTCGTAAAATACATGTTATCTTACATAATAAGAAAAAAATTCGCTGAAGAAATGTACACTTACCCGAGAGTCGTATGATCTTACATGGGAGATAATGTCCCTCCCACATAACCTCAGCCATCTCTCCAGCTTCCAAGCCTGGCCGAACATCTTTTATGATGGCACTATCGATGTTTTCTTGTCTTCAAATTCAACTAGTACTTCGCGTTTAATCTTCATCAGTTGCCTCCAAGCCATTTTGGAAAAATGGACGTGCGCACTTCCGAACATTTACAAATGCAATGGTCGTTTGATTTACTGTTTTTGGAGGAGTTGTTATTTATTTCAGCGTTCGGATCACTCTATTATCTGGTGGGGATAGACGCAAATTTGCAGGAAGTTGTTTCCGAAACCTCATGCACAGAATGTTCAAAAGGGAAGGATGCGAAGTCAAGGTGGCCGATTTGTAAGAAGTGATAATCCTTAATCTCCTGTGGCTCATGCCCAGTCAAAACGATCAGAAACCAAAGGGGCCGCATTGTAAGAAATGACTGGGTCCTGGCATGGAGCAATAAACTAGAGATCCTGGCGGGCGTTGGTATGTTTACGGTCGAAGAGACCCAAAATCCAAGCGTTCGATTTGCGAAAAGTGCTAATACTCGGTCTCGCAAAAACGCCCATGATGCATGTAGTTGAATATGACCTATTCAATAGGTTATGTTAACAATCAAAGTTGCCGATTTCGAAGAAGTGATATCTTCCAATTCAAGGGTGTTTCCAATATCCAAGGTGTTGAGGCTTAACACCTGGTACTGGCGCATTTCAGAACAGGGACAGAATCTTACCAAATTCAGAAACAAATTATTCACTTAGGCCCACTATAAGCCCATACATTGGTCTTAAAATGGTAAAGACCTCCACTCACATCGGCAAAAATGTACTCTAAATTTATTGAAAAGCGGGGAAAATATATTGTTAAATCTTTTATATTTGAGATAGAAGTATCGATGTTTACTATTTTCTAGTAAACATTAAGAGAATAATCTGCACTGTTTTTCTTTCAAATTAAGAGGTGTCCAATTATAGGTCGCTTGTTTGGGTTGTTTTGTGTGTGTGTGTGTGTTGGGGGGGGGGGGTGGGAATTTCCTGCCTGTCAGTATTTTTTTGTTTGTTGAATTTGTTAAATGCTTGTCATCGCTTTTAACTTCATTTGACCTAATTTCAAATCGATTTTTGTGCAATATTTAATAACGTTTTCTTTAGATATTAATGTATTTATTTTCACCAATTATCGTTGTCTCAAATTTAACGATTAAGTAAATTTTAAATGGATGTTTCGTTTTTCTGCCTGTTCAACAGGACGAGCTGGTTTGGAGGCGAGTTTGTTGGAGCAAGCTTAGGGTGTGAAATGACCAGCCCCCAATCGGAGACCTACATTGTAGGGTGACCTACATATCCCTCTTTTGTTTGTACTTTTTAGCAACAATTCCATTGGTTTTGAATACGATTTCCAACTTGGACCTTTCCAGAACCGGGGACCCTTCCTGAACCGGGGACCTTAATGTCCTCTTTTGTTATAGGTCACCTGTTCAACAATAGCAGCACGTGTATTTCTGTAAGCATTTTTTACATTTTTTTGTAGGGGTACCAATTATTTTTCTTTCCTTGAAACAGATGTAATATCGACTTCATCCGTGAAAGCCAAAGAGAAAGTCGTGGTTTCCTACAATGTTTTGTCGGTTCTTTTTGAAAAGTTCTGTGTTCTAAAACTGATAACATTAAGAACAAAATAATTTGTAACGAAAGAAAGAATTTAAAAACTTTATTCCTTAAGACCTAATAAGTAATTATCAGAAGGCTTTTTGTCAACAGGTTTTGCTGTTTTTGTTTTTCCTTTTACATTAAATGAACAATTTTGTTTAAAAGGAGAACTATATTATAAGTAATTTAAATCGGAAAGGTTTTTTAATTTATAAATTTTCTTTGTAAATCAAGTATAATTATTTATTGCTATTGTATTTATGTGCATATTTTTTATGGGAAAACATGTCGTTCATAAAAAGGTTAACACTACAGTGTGGGGCGGGTTCTTTTATTTATTGGACTTATATTCATAACAGTATCACTGGTTCAATCTCTTTTTTGATTTCATGGTGGTCCTGAAAAGGACCGGTTTGTTTATGGGACTTAGTACCCAGTTGCTCTGCCTTGGTTCTCTATCACTGCCGGGATGACTTTTTGGATGTGATTGATGTATCTTTTGCAAGATTCAGGTGTCACTCTTGTTTCCCAAAACAGCTTGATACCACCGACGAGTTGCTCCTTGTTAGTGGGCTTGACTCGACGACGCAAGAAGTGTTTAAACTCGTGCCACAGGTTTTCAATCGGGTTAAGATCTGGACTTTCAGCCGGCGTTGGCATCCAGTTGATCTTTTTAGCCTTCATGAAATCCTTGTTTTCATTTGAGGTGTGTTTCGGGTCGTTGTCCTGCTGGAACCGATGACCATCCGGGAACTGGGCTTGCAAGTACGGGATGAGGGTTTTTTCAAGGATATCCTCCCTGAAAAACTTCCCATCCATGATGTCCTGAAACACCACGATGGGGGTTTTCCCGCGTTTTGAAATGCCTGCCCAGACATGTAGCTTGAGTGGGTGCTTGGGTTTTGCCTTTAATTTTCTTGGCCTGTTCTTCTTTCTGAACGTCAACTTGCTGTGCTGGTCCAGTTGAATGCTGCACTCGTCAGTGAAAATGACATTGTCGAAGGTATCCCCCCGACGTTGAGCGTCTAAGCAAAAATCTAGACGTTTTTGCTTATTCGCATCTCTTATCATTTGGCAATACGCAGGACCAGTGGCCACCCACCCAAGCTTCAGCCGCCGTCGGCGAATGGTTGATTCAGCCACTTCGAGCCCGAAGATGTTGTCGAGAATTAGGGCGATGTCACGGGAAGTTAGCTCGTCGTCGTTCTCATACAAGTCGTGGATCAAGCCGTTTAAGTATGGGGGAAACTTTGAGCGCCTGTCGGATCTTGGTTTGTCTGCGTATGAGCCGGTTTGTTTGTATTTTTTTAAAAACAAACGCACAGTTCGTCTCGTAACGGAAATGCCATTACTCTGTAGGTCGGCCAAAATATCTTTTTGACGTGCCCCTGACGAATCTAGCAAGGCGATGCGGGTTTTCGAGTAGAGAGAGAGTCGACGTACCATTGTGAAAGCAAGTTGTTGTCTGGCATGTATCAAAAATGGGTCGCTGCCAGTAAGTAGTGTCTGTTCATTAGCATATTCTGATCTGATTGGTCAAGCGTCCGTGGCGTCAGTTTGTTAATGTGGTACACCCATGAGCGCTTCCGACGGTCAGCGATGATGGACGGCTGACCAAGCCCCCGAAGTAGGTGCACTGGGCACTGACATGAACACCGGAGTTGTGCACACCAAAAAATAGTTTTTTATATCTACAACTTCGTTGCCAATCATACCAATAAATGTGAAATCATTCAAGCCCAGGACGGCACCTGGATCACAAGGTGGTCCAAGTATACACAGGGGCTGCACGCTTATGAATAGGCACACTGAAATGAGAACCAGAATTACCACACTTGCTTCCTGACGAAATCTCACGACACAAAGTTGAAACCTAGGGTTTTTCCGTTTTTCCCTCTGACTTATTTATCCTCAAAATACATTGTTAATGTTATGAGTAGAGAGTATACCTTCCGATTAGATACTCGTCTTTTGCCTTTTCATTTGAGAAGAAATTTAACTCTGTCCGATCATGGGGCATTACCAACACTGTTTATAAATAAGGGGAAGAGCGAAATCATACATGTAGTCTTGGTAAATGAAGTCTTTGATCGTTGGAATTAAAAGCACCACAATCAGTGTTAAGGGGAAGTCGCATAGAAAGAGCAAAACCGGAAACGCACTCAAATATTTTAAGAAGCTGAAAAGGCCGTATATGGGTTCCTCTTCCGTGTGGAGAGAGGCAAACGTTTATGCGGGGAAGAGCAAAATCATACATGTAGCCATTGCAAATGAAGACAGGAGGAAATACTATAGTTTAGCCACAGAGGAACAATTTTGATCATTGTTATTAGAAGCAACAATTGGTGTTTACAAGGGGAAGACGCATACAAAGAGTAAAACCGGACACGCACTCAAAAATTTAAGAAGCTGTTTGGAGACTGGTTGAAGATCGGACCAAACATTATTTTCAATGGGGAGATTTCAACATACACTTATTCCTGTTACAGTATGTAATATTATTGTAATAATGAGACAGCTGATATTTAAGTGCCAAGGCTTGTCTTCTATTTTTGTTACGCCATGATATTCCATTTTAGCAACTCTTATCAGTGAGGACAGACAATAAAGTACATGTTGTCTAGTTATGGTTGTATGTATGTTTCCCCGTTATGTGAAATGGTCTAGTCCATTGACCTGCGTGCTGAAATTCAACGAGAGATAAACTACACAGTGCACTGAGGTCAGTATTCTTTTTTGCGTTGATAGGGGCCAGAGTTTTTCATACACGTGTCTCTGTTCCGCCCCAACTTGACAATCGTCCCAACTATAGTTGGGACTGGTCCCAACTTGAGTGTTAAAGTTGGGACGTCCCAGCTATAGTTGGGATCGCAGTAAACACAAACCACCCCATGAATATACCAAAAATATAATAATATAGTAAGTATCATAGTTTGAAGTTTGTAAGACCACTTTCCCTTGCCCTTGAGAATATTTGGAATTAGTTAGAATTTTGGTTTTCCAAGAGAAGGGAAATTAAATGACTATGCCTATTTTGAGACTGAAAGCTTTCACCCGGCATGAGCATGAGCATGAGGCCGGTGTCAGAACCTTCTAAAAACACCATTTACGCCGAGTTAGCGAGTATACTAGGCTCGTCCTGGGCACCTGCTCGCTCCATCATGACAGTTTTGACATCAGTTTGTATAAAGAGCCGAGAACCGTTGAAATAAAGAATCTTGTTAATTAACGCCGATCGCATCAGCTTGTGCGTCTGCAGCAGTGTTATAGTTGGGACGTCCCAACTTTAACACTCAAGTTGGGACCAGTCCCAACTAATAGTTGGGACAATTATCAAGTTGGGACGGAACATCTCTACATGTGTCTCTATGAAAAATATTTATATCCCGCCTTAAGTTCTTCTTTTTGAAAATAATAATTGTAGAATTCCCGCCCGTTTATTTTTTAATGGAGAATAATTGTAGAATTCCCGCCCTGTAAATTTTAAATTGAAGTACATTGTAGAATTTCCGCCCTGTAAATTTTAAATTGAAGTACATTGTAGAATTTCCGCCAGCATGTTAAGTACATGTATACCGATACTGTATAATTCCCGTCCCGCTTTTTATTTATTTTTTTTTTTTAAAGTAAAATATTGAATTCCCGCCCATGTAGTATTTTCTTCCCCGTACGGTACTGTATAATTCCCGTCAAATTGTTTTGACCGAGGCTTATTTTAAAATTCCCGCACTGGAAACTTTTAAATGGTTTGTAGAAATTGCACCCTTATATTTTTAAGCATCAGCTGTGTACAATTCCCGTCCCGTAATTTTTTTTAATGAAGTAAAATATTGAATTCCCGCCATGGATTTTCTTCTCTATTTTTCAAATGGAAGCGGATTGTAGAATTCCCGCCCGTAATTTTTAAGTACCGGTCCCTTCCCGTAATTTGTTTAATGGAGTAACAAATATTTAATTCCCGCCCCGTAGCCTACCGGTAATTTTTTCAACAGAGGATTATAGAATTCCCGCCCTGTACATTTTTAATGGAAGTGCATTAAGTACCGGTGTAGAATTCCCGTCACGTAATTGTTTTTAATGAAGTAAATAATCATAATTCCAGCCCAGTTTTTTTGTTCCTTTTTGAAATAGAAGTGGATTGTACAATTCCAGCCCCGTAAATTGTAAACGTAAATTGTAAACGGGAGTTCATTGTACAATTACCGTCCGGTAAATAGCCTATTTTAAATTAAGTAATCATAAATTTCCCACTCTGTAATGTGTTTAATGGAAATGGGCTGTAAAGTTCCCGCCCGTGTATTTTTCTTAATGGAAGTTAGTTTTCAAACTTACTACTGAGCCTACTGACATTATTCCGGTACGACGCAAAAGTATTTGCGGTCAAGTCAGGCAACTACAATTGGGTTTTGACTCTGTATCCCCGAGGTCAGATTTTACGCATGAACGCTCCTCGCAAGGCATTGATCGCGTGGAATTTTGGGGACTAAATGACAGCGCTCGACACCGCTCGAAACTCGCTCGCACTCGCTCGAACCTCGCTCGCACTCGCTCGGTTGCTGCACGCAAAACTCGAGGGTGGTAAACGAGTTGCTTCGAGTGATTTGCGTGTACACGTTCCTCGTATGGGTACTTCCTCGAGATCACCACTGTATATGTCACATTTATATTGTATATTATTTGCCAAAAATTATTTTGTTCATATGTCAAATAAAAACATGTACATGTATTTGTTTGTTCCTAGGAATTGGCGTCATCATCATCTGAAATGTTTAGAAGTGCTGTAACCCATGATTCATCGACCTACAGCTCAGATACCAAGGTTATTATCGTAGTCTGAATCGGAATTTAGAATAATGAAAAAAATAGAGTTTCAACTAAATATAGAATCTAGAAAGTTGATATTGTTTTACAGGAGGCTAAAAATGACAAGCTAGAGGAGTATGTAAATTGTTTACCAGATATATTTTGTGGACCAAAATAAATGTTTATTTACTCCAACTCTTTCAATTAAGTTGATATTGCAATAGAAAATTTATATATTAAAAGTTGATTACAATACTTTCACAAGCAACATTCTCTGGAATAATTTTGCCAAAGTTGTAATAATGTGCAAATACAAAATTACACCTACTAAGTAAACCAAAATCCAAATTTTTTTACAACTTAACTAGCAGAATCGACTATTCAGAAGTTCCATTGTACTGTTTGCTCTATAAAGCAAAAATATCAATTTACTTATAAACAGTATTAGCATAAGAAGTTTGACGTTGTTAGGAAAGTACTGTATAAATCTACATGTGCAGAGCTAAATTGGGTTTCGGAAATAGAAACATTGCAAAAAATTACCATGAGTGTCAACATAACACAATATTTTTCCAAAATTAAAAGATAGTACATGAAAATAAAGAGCTGTAAAATACTTCCAAGTGGGCATTTTCATTACCAAAATAAAAGAGAGGGGGTAAAAAACTTACACTGTTACTTCTATACATAGGCTTGTGGTTTTACCAGCACAACCAACATTTCAATATGTAAATAAGACTGTTTTTGTGCAGGACACGTGTACTTTTAATCGAGGACTTACTAGTAAAATGTTGAAATTACTTCTTTTTTGGGGCTACCACAAAATTCTGTTTAATTGCAACCTCTGGAAATACCATGCTGTTTGATTAAATTCCATACCAAGTAGGGGTCTAATGATATGATATGATCACAATGCACCACTGTTTGTTTTATTATGAAAAATGTAAGTTTAGGAAATGTTACACTGGAAACAATTAACATGACAGTAAAAATAGCCCAACAATTTCTCATATTTTCTTTGCACACTATTACTTTGTCGTTTTATTGTCAATGTAATGTAATATCCCTATATTAAAGTAATTGGCAGCTTTTGTACTGTGGAGTGAACTCTGACAAGTTTGGTCATCAGTACAGGGATGCATGTCTTTCCTCAGTGCCATACAAATCAGAAAACACTGTTTATATGCAAATATATTACCTCAACAGTTTTTATTTATTTTTATCAAAGTTGCATGTCCATGTCCAAAGTAAAATTAAATAGCAAAAATATTTTTGAAAGAAGCACATGTACAATGTACATGAAAAGTGCATACACAAAAATGAAAGTTAATCCAAATCAGGATAGCTGAAGCCTTTGTATTTTCCATCTGGGTTCGGGTCGGGTATGGATTTGATTCACCGCACAACATGGGAGTGGAACTTGACGGTAAGCCACATGTCGATATTTCCTGGAGATTAATAAGAATTTAATAAACAGAAAAATATAAGTACCAAGTAAGTAAACTTGTGAATTTACTATACTAGTTCATACTGCAATACAGTGTAGCCATTTATTTTGCGGAATCAATAAATCTATCTTAATATTTCTATCTTAAGACATGTAATCTTGTTGACCATACAAACACTACTATAAAAATGGAAGGAGTCAGTTGTAACTTTCTGTAGAGTTATGTAATATTATTTTTTTATGATCTGATTCTATGTTCTATTTAAAGTTGTACAGTGTACATGTTTATTTACAAACAACATGGTGTATATGGAGACAAAACACAATGTCTTTTGTTGAACTTTTTCAATGTACAACACTGGTAATATAATTAAACAGTTAAGAGTTTTAAACATACAATCACTTTTGGCTTAAAACACTACTTACTTGTCAACGGTACTGTAAATGTGCAGTCTGCAGAACTGCAGGCTTCGAACCATTCATGCTGGCTGATACACTGGTCCTGAGCATCCAGGTTGATCCTCAAATCTGTCATTTTTGTGCGAATTGCATCAACCTCTTTACAGCAAATACAATTTGAAATATCAGGTTGCATGATGCAATGTCCACAAGTACACCTGGATATAATAAGGGGGAGAGGAGAACAAACCTTAACATTGTGATGTGTGCAAATACAATGGCAAGTGTATGCATAAGTAAACCTTTGAATCATATTAAACTGTGACCCTTGATGGCAATATTATATAGTAATAAGTTGTGTACCTCAATATTCTGAACTAGCCTGTGGTAGCCCTTGCACAAGCAAAACAACACAGGCAAGAGCAGTTACTGTCTCAATCCATACAGTGCTCAACTTTGCCATGGTGAAAGTTACACTTACACATCAATAGGAGTTAAGCTTTATAGGAGTCACTCATTTTGACCTTTGATGTTTGAAACAAAGTGTTCGAAGTCCTTCTTGTTGCCAAGCTGGCGTTGAAATTTCAGGAGAAGTGAAAATTCTCGGTGCTTGAAGTGTGGAGGTCCTTCAACAGAATACTCTACAAGGGGTTTCCGTTCAACAAGATGGAATGACAATGTCCCTTCCCTGATGTAGGAAAAGTCCCCGGCCTTATTAAACATACGGTAGTACCACTGGTACCCTAGAACTTGACTAAAGTCCTGAAAGTTGTTCACAATAAGTTTCTTTTTTCGATGGATGGGGTTGCGCGAACCGACTTAAGTCCTCGTAGATGTCTTTTACGTCAGCAAGACGAAGTTCAATGAAACTGTTTACCTTTCGTTGACCATGTAGCAACTCCTTAATAAAAAATTTGAGATTTTTGTAGAACAGTTTTTTTGCTGCCTCTTCAGAAGAAAGGAATTCTGCAGGAATGTCTTTAACATCAGCAGCATCCCTCCATTCATCGTACTTCTTTTGCCAACCAGTGTAGTGAACGTATACTTTTAAGATGCGGTCTTCTAATTTTTAGTCAAGTACTATAAGAGGGTACAAAATCGAAGATGACCACGACTCGGGTTTTACACTGTTGTATCGAAGTGATGGCCCACTTGCAAGTTCACGATAATTGATTCGAGGTCTTTGCCTTAAGTTTGCCATTCAGTATACATGTCGCAAAGTAGCAGTCATGCCTCATGGGATGACACGTGCCTATAAAGTTAGAAAACAAATAAGAGTTACATATTTTTGAGAATGACGGAAAAGATGTTGTATCTGACTGCCACGTTTTCACTCGTAATACCTTAAATGAAATCTTACCTGTGCAAAAAAGATTACGTTTTTCACTATGAAAATTGAAAAAGGGTGAAAAAGTGGAGGTCGGATACATCTTTTCATGATGTTATTCGTACCCT